>OW799229.2:8750000-10000000 GCA_941918905.2 Xestia sexstrigata
TATTATTTATAATGGTCAAAAAGTGGATACAACTTGTGAAGCGAAATTTCTAGGTATCCTGATTGACAATAATTTGACTTGGAAACCGCATGCCGATGACGTATGTAAGAAGTTAAATAAATCAGCCTACGTACTGTTTAATCTATCACACAAAGTTAGCACTTTGTGTGATAGATTAAACAGTACACTTCTACTTCTACACGTTGAAACACTTCTACTAGCTTATCATGGGTTGGTTGCGTCATTTCAACTGTAGTGAGTGGGAGGACATTTTTAAAACCCAGAAACGGTATTGATCAATGTGATCGCGACGATAGGTCGTGGTAGAGCAAAATGAAACGTAGTGGACTGTATAACAAGATATATTGAAGAATGGAATAAAAATACAACGTTCGGTTGGTACTAACAAATAAGAATTTAGACGCTAAGAAAACGCGTAAGCGCAGCCGTGCGTGGAGGCGTGCAACAGCTGACTGGTGTGGTGCGGGGCCCGTCGGCCGGCTGGCTCCCCGCTGTCCCCGCACCCCTCGTTCACTGCCGCTGGCGCGCGGCGATGTTGAGAGTAGAGCGGTCTCAACAAATGTCAAACCTTAAAAGCACAGACAGCTGTGAACCTGTGTTTCGGTCTCTGAGGATACTGACTTTTCCATGTTTGTACATATTGGAGGTTTTTGTAAAAACCATTGCAATTTAAACTTATTTGCGTCACTGGCCAATATAAGAACGCAAAACGGCCCCTTGAGATTCCAATACAAGGGCTTGCTACATTCGGGTAATTACAAAACAGCACTGTTAAGGAACAGTATTATGACAATGGGTCCTGTCATTTATAATAAAATACCTCATGGTTTTAAGGACTGTTCTGTAAACGTTTTTGAATTTAAGGTAACTGCACTACTTTTAGACAAATGTTTACTACTCAGTGAAAGACTTTTTAAATGACTTGAATTTATCCAGATTATGATTGTTTTTATTTGCAAATTTGACCATGTACCTGACTATAATATTATTAATTGACTTCACTTTAATTTCTGTTTTGATTTTATTAACATTTTAATTCACGTAATAATTTGCATGCCGTAAGGTAGACTGTAGCCGACCTGATTAATGTATGTACAACATCTTGTGCATTCAAAGCAAATAAAGATCTGATTCTGACTCTGAAAAAGTAAAGGGTGTCACTAGACCCTTAACGAACCCGAAAGGCACTTATTCTCCCCGTCATTGTGGTCCTTCTAGTTACGGAGATATTGGGGGTCAAAGTTCCAACTTTTCCACAAGATTTTTTTTAAATACAAGTTTTTTTGTTAAAACTTTCCGTCCGTGTCCGTGATTACTTCTTCTTCTTAGGGTGTCGATGGCAATCTAAATTGTGTCATCTCAGAACTTTTGAATAAAAACGATTTTTTTTACAAAAAAGTTTTTTTGTATTACACGTAAACACAGACATCTCTACCTACTCCTTCACTTCTACAGTCGTAATATAGTAATAACACCAGCCTATTACTGTCCCACTGCTGGACAAAGGCCTCTTCTCATACGGAGAAGGCCCGAGCATTGATCACTACGCTTGCTCAAGACGAAATGGCGACAGCAGCGGTAGCCCAGTGGTGCCAGCCCCGACTTACGAACAGTAAGTCGTGGGTACACAAAGTAATGCGCCTGTCTGGGTTCGACAGACAGGCGCATTACTTTGTGTAATTTATTTCATCACCGCTGCTCGCTCTCAAAACGGTGAAGGAAAACATCGTGAGGAAACCGGCATGTCCTAGAACCAAAAATTAGAAGACATGTGACATCTATCAATCCGCATTGGGCTCGCGTGGTGGATTATAGCCCTTTCCCTCTTATTGTGAGGAGGACGTGTGTCCCAGCAGTGGGAACATTATAGGCTGATGATGATGATGTGATGTCCTAGATAAACTTAGAAAAGTACCTATGAGCAGGGATGATAACTGACTAAAAAAAATATGATTCTGTTTAGTCCGTCAGTTAGATTATCGAAAAATATTGGATACGTGTTTTTTGTTTTATCAAATTAATAAAAATTGACGAAGATAAATGGTGTGGGGGCTTGTGACGTCACATTTGAGTAAAAAATGAACTCAAATGTGACGTCACACGAGTTTTCGACGCACTGTCTGTCTTCATTTTTTGTTTACGTGAAAAAAGAAAAAATATGTGTCCAATATTTTTTGGAAATCTAACTGACGGACTAATTAGTTTTTTTTTTTTTGTCATCAACTCTATTTACAATCCTCCCCCAGTCCACCACGGTGCATCAGAACGCACGCCCCTCCTTCAGCCGCAGGCCAGCCACTCCAACTACGCCGAGTCCACGGTCAGATGGTTCTCGCCGGTGGAGACGCCCGAGTCCAGTCCACGACCCAGAAGGCCTGGAGAGCAGATCATACTGACGCAGGAGCAGGTAAGAGAAACTATTCCATGCTACTGATATGCCCTGATACTGTCATGGGGTAAATAATAAATGTTTATTTTGCAAATAGGTTTTTACAAACACTTTTACACGTCATTTTAAAATAAGCAGTAAAATTTTTAAATTAAAAAAATGGTATTATTATGGCCACAAGATACCTACAATAGACGCGCGACGCTTAGTTTGTGGCTTACCGAACATTTCACTTATTAAATTCTTACTTTTTGATGATTAAGCGTTATTCAGAAATCAGACTCATTTTCTCGTTCAACGTTCTCCACTGAATACTCCGAGTCCGATTCCACACCTTGTAAAATGTATAAAAGCTGATCCTAATTCAGTTCTTCATTCATTTCACTGCCTATTTGTTTACTTATTACTATAAGTAAAATAGAATAGTACCTATTGTTATAAGCAAAGTAAAAGAATCAGATTAGTATCTGCAGTCTGCACTATGCCAAAGTGACCTCGACAACTGTACGTTTATGACGTCACAGAACGACTTCTATAATAGTGTTACGAGCTGGGTATGGGATAAATTAATAACTACCGAAGAAACAACAGATAACTTTAATAATCACAAAACAATTAAAACTTAATCACAAGTACACTACTGATCACTATTCGCTTAGATATCGCACTTTTAGTTCACTTCGATCCGCTTCGTGGGGTAGCCAAACTCAGACTGCCTGCTCCTACTACGAGGGATATCGCTACGCCCCCGTCAGGGGGCGTGGCAGGCGGCATCGGGGCTATGCCCCCTGGCCGCGGAGGCCATACCGTGGTCTGTAAAAACAGGCCCGTCATTGTGGCGCCTTTAGGCTGTGGCCTAGTGGCGTGCGACCGCAATGTCGCACGCCTGTGAATAGCTGTTATGGAGTGTTCCGTAGGCGCGCCTACAGCGCTGTTCATACAGCACTGTTTTCTTCACGACACCTCGGCGGTCTGTCCCCGCCAGGTGAGACCCGAAGGAGGCCCGGCGGGGGACAACCAGCGACAGAGGTGCCGACTGCGACGCACCTACGGAGGATGTAATGGTCCCTGCCCGCCCCGCGCGCAGAGCTAGCCGGTCACGTTACAGGCGAGGAACCGTTATGTGTGTATAGGCGGTATTGTACTGTGTAAACACCGCCCAGTGCAAGCGTGGCTCGCGAGCCCGCGCCGCGAGTCTACGCGTGTGTTTACGTGCTTGTGTAGAGATGCATGTGTGGTTATAGCTGCGTGGGCTGCCTATATTAACTTAGCACAGTACACGCAACTGGATGTGTGTTGTGTGTGTAGAGTCGTAATTGTGTAGGTAAGCTGCGTGTATCCTGGGAAGCAGCTTACCCAGGCGTCAAGTCCGGTGGGGAGGGCTCATCTTCCGCTACCAGGTCGCGGGGGAGAGGACGCCTCGCGTCAGGGGGGCGCGCATGCCACGGCGCAATGTGCTTGACGTGTGGTCAAGCAGATGCGTCGGCACGCGCGAACATTCCCGTCGCGAGGCGCCGGATGAAGGCGTCCAGGCTCTCGATCCCGAGGTCCCGCACGATAACGTCGTTCCTCACGAAGCGAGGGGCATCGACAATTGTCCGCAGCGCCATATTTTGCTGCGTGCGGAGAAGCTTTTTGTGCCCCTCGCATGCGAAGACGTACCATGCGGGGGCGGCGTACGTCAGAATCGGGCGTATAAAAGTTTTATACACGCCCAACTTGACGCGCACCGGTAGGCGGGACGAGAGCACCGGACGGAGCTGGTGGCGGGCGACCCCAGCCCGTGCCGCGACCTGGCGGACGTGATGGCCCATGGTGAGCCGACGGTCGATGGTGACGCCCAGGTATTTCACCCGGGGCGACCACTCGACGTCGGCGCCTTGTAGAGTCAAGGGTGGTGGGAGGGGCGCTAGTCCAGTGACCATCGCCTGCGTCTTACCCACGTTAACCGACAGTCGCCACTTTGACAACCAGTCAGGCAGCAGGTCTAGCGCGCGCTGCATCTTGACCGCCGCGTACTTCGCATTAAGCGATGTAGTGATGTACGCGGCGTCGTCGGCGTACAGCGCGAGCATCGCCTCCGGTGTCGTGGGGATGTCGTCGGTGTAACGCGAGTAACACGCCGGCGACACGCAACTGCCTTGGGGCACTCCGGCCAGCACCGGTCGGGCACTGAAGAGCGCTCCCTCGACCACCACGCGGAAGCTTCTGTCTGTAAGAAAAGACTGGACCACCTTTACGACGCGGCGGGGCGCGTCGGATGTGGCCAACTTGAAAATTAGGCCCTCGTGCCACACGCGGTCGAAGGCCTTCTCCATGTCGAGGAGTACTGCAACCGCATACTCCTTCTTGTTAATGGCTTGCGCCATGTGGTGCAGTACTCTCGACAGCTGAAGCGTCGTGCTGTGTTCCGACCTGAACCCGAACTGCTCGGGCCGCGGGTCGATGTGCGGCTGGAGATGCCGCAACAGGAGTTTTTCGAACACCTTGGAGGTGGTGGGCAGCAGCGTTACAGGCCGATAGCTCTCCGGCTTCAGTATGTTTTTCCCCGCCTTGGGCAGCATGATGACGCGCCCTTCCTTCCACGAGGAAGGAAACGTCCCGGTGCGCAGTATCGCCGTGTACAGGCGCGCCAGCGCCGCTACCGTACGGTAAGGCAATTGGCGCAGCACTGCGTTGGTGATACCGTCCGCACCGGGGGCCTTCCTGGGCTTCGTCCTCAGGATGGCGCGTCTTACTGCCCCAGGCGAGAAAAATATAGGATCTTCCTCGGGAGCTATCGGCATGGCGAAGTAGTCCCCAAGGTGTTTCTCGACTGTTGCGACATGTTCGACTTCGCTTGTCGGGTTCGGTCGGAACTGACGCTCCAGGTGCTCGGCGAAGACCTCCGCGCGGTCCTCTGCGACATACTTGAGCGCCCCGCCGCTATCTAGTAGTGGGCGCACCGGAGCTGGGGCATTTTTCAGTTGGCGGCAGAGTCTATGGGCGGATGGCCAGCTGCCAGCCGCCTCCTGAATGCGGTCTTCCCAGATCTCGGCTTCCCGGTCCCGCAACTCGGCCTTAATCCTCTCCGCGAGGCGGTTCACCTTGGTTTTTAAAGTCGGGCATCTCAGTTGTTGCCACCGCTTGCGAAGGCGCCTCTTGTCGGCGATCAACCGTCGTAGGTACGCAGGCAGGGGCGGCTGTTGCACTCTCCCCTGCGGTACCGACATCGTCGCCGCTTCTAAGGCGCTCCGTATGCAAGCGGTGACGTCATCCGCGGCTTGGTTCACGTCCGCGGAGGTAGTCAGGGGCCGAGTCGGAGTGGTGGCCTCAGCCTTCTCTTTAAAAACTTCCCAGTCTATTTGTCGACGTGGCGCTGCGGGTAGCTGTCGGGTCGGCATCCCCGATAGGACGACGAGAACAGGATGATGGTCGGACTGCATCTCGTCGTCTAGCACCTGCTGCGTGATCTGGCAGTGTAGCCCTCGGTAGGCCACGATGTCCAGCACGTCCGGCATGTGAGTGAAGGCGTCCGGATAGTGGGTAGGCGTTTCTGGGCCGGACACCGTGTAGCCGAAGGCTTCCGCGTCCGCGTAGAGTCGTCTACCCCCCGTGTTTGTCGCGGCGGAGTTCCACGCTGGGTGCTTGCAGTTCAGGTCACCAGCAAGGATCGTCGCGCCGCCGTAGGCCTCGAGAAGGGCCCTCAGCTCCGCGGGATCTAGTTTGGCCGAGGGCGCCTTATAGCAGGCGTAAATGGCGAGATCCTCGCCGGCAACGTGCAGCTGCACACCCAGCGCGTAGAACGTGCCGAGCGACGGCACAGGGAGCTCTTGATGGACGACCCTACGCCTCACCAGTACCGCCAGACCACGGTATGGGGTGCCGAGTGCCGACCTTTCGTCCTTCCTGTAAGCGAGGTAACCCGAGATTTTAAGCTTATCAGCCGGTCCCAGGTGCGTCTCGCTTACTAGCGCCACGTCGATGTCCTCATTGATTAGGATGCGGCGGAGGGGGGCGACCTTACCTCTGAGGCCGCGGGCATTCCAATGGATTACCCTCAACGGCCTAGCCATATAGCTTGAGTAGGGAGGCCAGGCCGTCGAGAATAACCAAACCCGCGTCTTGTCCCTGTCTTATGGCCTTAATTAGGTCCATTAACAGTTGGACGGCGCAGGCTGTAAACTCCTTCGTCGTTGTTGTTGATGTTGGTATTGGTGCGCCGGCAGCTGGACCAGCGCACGCAGCCTGTTTGGGCCGCTGTTGTTGTTGTTGGTGTTGGTGGGCTGGGGGCCGCGTTATGCCGGCGCCAGCTGGCAGCCCACCACTCGTTTTCGGCTGCTGTTGGGTTTTTGGCGGTGGTACAGCCTGCGCCTGGGACGAGGTAGGGTCGTCCCGGTCGGTGTCCTCCTTGGTTGCGGGGGGGGGGGGCTCGGCTTCTTGCCTTTTCCCCTCCGTTTCTTCCCCTTTCGATTCCTCCGCCGCTTTGAGGAGGAGGGGGGGGGGGCTTCTCCCCTGTTGGTGGGCCCGTTGGCCGCCGCCATAAGCGACGCGCCTTGGACCTCTGTGGAGGCCACGTCTGTATGCCCCTCGGTGACCTCTTGGGGTCGGCGTGAGGCGGTCGTGGCGGCGACAGTGCCCGCTCGCCTGTTTCTGATTTCCGCCTGGAAGGTGGGGCAGCGCACGTTGTTGGCGGGGTGCTCGCCCCCGCAGTTGACGCATGTCGCCGGCTCTTCGCGTGGGCGGGGGCAGTCCCGCGCAGCGTGTCCCTCTCCACAGCGGACACAGGCGAGCGGCCGGTGGCAGTGGTGCGATGAGTGCCTAAACTTTTGGCACCGGTGGCATTGGGCTGGTCCACGTTTCCCCCGCCAGGCCTCAATCTTGACACCCTTCATACACATAAAAGTGGTGGTGTCGAAGATGGACCTGGCCTCCGATGTCCTCTTCAGGACAGCGTGGAACACGGAGCCGGGTCGTCCTGCGCGCGCCTTAATGTGGCGCACGTACTCCGGCTCGTATCCCATGTCCCGGAGCTCCTCCTCAATCTCCTCCGGGGGGGTGTCTACCGGCAACCCTGTGATCGCCACCTTCATGCTTCGCTCCGCTGGCAGCGAGTAGGCGAACCACGAGGTGCCGTCCACCTTTTCCAGGTCCGTCAGGTACCTCTGGACCACCCTAAATTCGTCCTCGCTTTCGGGCGAGAACCGAATCCCCTTGCCCAAAGGACGGGCATTGGGGGGGTGGCCCAGCTTTTGCCTGAGAGCCCTAAAGTGGGCGGCCCAACCCGGCAGCCTATCCACTATCAGCGGAGGATACCTCGGCTTTTTAGGTGGCTTCGGCTTGAGCTGAGAGGTGGCCTTGGATGTAGCCCCGTCGTCGTCCACAAGGGCCGCCGGCTGAGCTGGGGAATTATCAGTTCTTAAGACACTCACCCCCTGTTGACTGGTCCTGGGTGTAGGCGTCTGCGGTGTCGGCGACGCTGTGGGCGTGCGCCTGACCGCCTCCGCGAAGGTGGGCGAGGCGGCACTGCCCTGACCACGCAGTGGCGCGCGGTCGCGCTGTGGCCGCGGCGAGTCCGGGCAGTACCGCTTGGCCTCCTCTTCCTGGGCTTCGTCGGTGCTGCGGCGCCGTCGTTGGGGACGTGGCTCCAGCTGGAATTCGTAGCCAAATCCCAGCGACGGCGACGGTGAAGCCGTAGGGGTGCGCCTCCCTGATGCGCTTCGGCCAGAGTCGACTGAGCCCACGGACGCTATCGACATGCTCGAGCCGGCTCGCGACGAGCATGCCGACAACGCCGCCGGCGAGTCGAAGGCCGAGGCGCGGGGCGGCGCTGGAGAGTTGGGCGCCTGCGGTGCCGAGGACGTCGGCCGGCCGCTAGGCGCCAGCATGGGTAGCGGGCGTCTGTCCCGCTCCACCTTGGCAGGCCCGGCCATCGTGCTGTGGCTGGGGCCAGTGGCGGTGCGCGGGGTGGTGGCGTCGCGGCTGGTGGAGGCCACCGCGGACGCAGCCCCGAGGGGCGCGGTCGACGCGGCGGGCCGTGGATCGGCGGCGGCACGGGTGGTGGGGCGCGCTGTAGGGCGCACATAGGACGCCACAGGCGCCGCAGGGCGAGCAGTGCTCGCGGAGGTTCGCGACGTGGGCGCGGGCGCGCGCGCGGGAGGCACGGACTCGCGCACGCGTTACGCGCGCCGTGGGTGCGGTGGCACGCGTGTGTGGCGCGCGCCCGGGAGTAGCGGTGGCGGGACCCGGGGCCTGAATCGGCACCGGGCGGAAGGCGGAGGGGCGCACGGCCACGGCATGCGGCTGGCTCGACGAGGGCGCCGGCGCACCGCGGGCAGGCGCCGGCGTCGTCGACGGGCCCCCCGCAGCCGCCGCCGAGCTTACTCCGGCTGCGTTCTTCTCCATCGGCTTCTTGCTGGATCCCTTCTTCTCCTCACTACGAGGAGGAGGGGGTCCAGCCAGCGTTGCTCCGGACGCTCCGTCGTTGTCGACGTCGATTGCTGGCAACGACAGCGCCCGGTCCAACCCCGGGAGAGGCTCCTGCTGCCTGGCGCCGTCTTCACAGCCTAGTGAGCCGCGGGAGCCAGGTTTCGGCATCTTCTCCTTCTTTAAAATTCACTCTTGCGACGTGAGGTCGCGACCGCAACGGTGTTTGTTGCACCGGGCAGCAAGTGGGCTCCCCCTGTGCTCGCACCAGTGCCAGGCACTTGCGCGAACACAGGGAAAGTGGTTAAAAGGCGGTCCGAGCGACAAAGTTTTCGTCCAGGTGCCCCCAGTGTTGGCACAATTTGGACGAAAACTTTCCACAGCGACGATTTCCGGTAACTGCGAACAGCGAACAATCGGCGCGGATCACTGGCGATCCACTGCCTGCTCCCGCAAACACGTCGACTATTTATATGGCGACCGAACGTTCGAGAAATATCCACGACTTCCTAGTATCTTCTAGACAATTCCATAGTGGGTCATTGTCCTTCGAGAAACTTCCACAACTTGTACAAAGGAAATAAATAGGTACTTTATGCCCTCGGCGTACGGTCGAAATTACAATGACAATTCCTGATGTTCTTTTGTAGGTAGTTTGCGAATTTGTACATACTTTATTCGAGAATAGTTCTACCTACTACTACCTACCTACCTACTTGTAGGTACCTACTACCGTAACTGTAGGTAAGTACGGGTACGACGTAACAATAGTTTGTGGCGCCCGGGGCACGACAACCAATTGTTTTGAAGAGATGGGAATATAATTTATCGAAAAGGATTGTTAACAACTATTTAATTCCTAATCGGCACCCATCTGAAGGACGACATTAGTCTATTTTCCCTTTGTGATTAAGTAGTTAACTATGTTCATATTTTACTGACCTCAAATTGTTTTCGGTAATAATATTTATAAATATTTCAACGGGTGAAATCAAACAGTGATAACTTTCGCGTCTCATCACTGGCCGACTATTTAAGTCCTTGGCGTTCTGGGGACATTAAAAAGGTTCGGAGTTTCTGTTTTTGCCAATTTTACGACAAAAATGGGCTTCTTTTGTGTGGAAAAAAAAAACAAGGTACTAGACAGTGCTATTATTAAATAGTAAAATGAAAAAACTTGTTTCTATACAGTAAATTTATTTTTATAACTTAGTTAAAATAATATAAAAGACCTTGTAATGAAGTCGTGGCGCTGTCGGCACGAAAATCTGGAACTTCTATTGAAGTCCGTAGCGGTGAAAAGGTTAATAACCAAATACCTACAAGTTTATACGGAACCCTCGGTGCGCGAGCCCAACTCGCACTTGGCTGGTTTTTTTTTTGTAATACGGCTCTTAAGTGAACAGTCATGACAGTTATTACTTGCCGTATGGTAGTCCAATCTGCATTAATTAGATCTTGATTAATACAAAGGCGCCGCTGATCGGCAATTGACTTTAATTTCATGTTAATGAATCGTCCTTGTGTGTTTGTTCGGACATGTGAAATTTATTGAGAGACGATTCATCATCTTTCTGCGTAGCCTTTTCCCAACAATGTTGGGGTCGGCTTCCAGTCTAACCGGATGCAGCTGATTATCAGTATTTTACATGGAGCGACTGCCTATCTGGCCTTCACAACCCAGTTAGTACTGGGTAATACGATACCCCTTAGTAAGACTAGTTGTCAGTCTTTTTGGGCCACTGACTACCTGTAACGAGTGTTAAAGATCTACAAATGACAGCCGGGATCAACGGCTTAACGTGCTTTCCGAGGCACGGAGGAAACTCGGTATGTAATGGGCGGTCACCCATCCACGGACCATCCTAGGCAAGCGCGGCTTAACCTTAAGATCGACCCCGAATAGCTACGTAACTTTTTCTATTTTTTTCTAATATAGGTACGAAGGTCCATTCCAAAGGCTGAAACATTCAAATTCAAATTCATTTATTTTGTGAACATAAGTAAAAAATAGGTGGTAAAAATTACATCAAATTCAGAACTAACTATGTTCCGCCGGTAGGCATACAAAATGTTTTCAAAGTACATAAAATTAAATTAAATCAAACAATTAAAATCTATAAATAACAATACAATTTGATTCATTAAATAATTGAAATCAGCAAATAACAATTGTTAAATTACATTACACAAAATGTCAGCTTTAAAAACAAAAAAAGAAATAAAATAAAAGGCATAAAATATAAAATGGTGTCACTGGTTAAATCAAATTTAAAATAATTACAAAACGCGTAAAATAGAATGTCAGCAATGTTGAATGTTACAGTTGTCAAAATAAAAAATAGAAATATAGTTCAAAATGTTAAGGATAAATACAATGTCAGCAAGCATTAGAATTATCAAATAATTATAACCGTACCAAATCAATAATAGAATGTCAGAAAAAAAAAAAACACCGCCAAAGAAAACGACTCAATAGTACTGCCCGATTTGAGAATCAAACTCTATCCCACGCTCAGCAGTCGCCTTTACGACCACAAGTCCATAGGGGTAGTTGGAGTAAAGAAGTTTTATGATAACGGTAACAAAATTGTTTTACCGACTTTTCGACTCAGGAAATCCGTAAACCGATAGACATACGACACTGACGTTAAGCCAATTAAACGATTTACTGTATGAAATTCGATATCTTGACAAATTATACTAATCTGGGATCTTTTAAGTAGCTTATATGTGGCCACATTCGTGTAATGTAGTCTATGCGTAGAGAGACTTTTATACAGGGTTAGTTTTGAATGACCAGCCAAAATTTAAAATTAAGATCTAGATATCAAACGAAAAGTGTATTTTAAATATTATTGTCGAATATAAAATAAAAAAATAGCTTTCATTTGAAAGTGTCCTAAAAATTTCCTAAATCATAAACCTTGTGGGGAATCAATGCACTTGTGTGCGTGCATGCACCGCCAAATGTATGTGTGTGTTAACTGCTACCTATCTAGGTTGTTGAAACGAATTGTGCTGTTGTAATGGGTCCGTGGCTTAGGCCCCCAGTGGTCGAGGCACCCGTGGCCGACGCCTCCGATCCGATTCATTTGTTTTTTGTGCTTTTTCTCTTAGTACAGTCAACGGCAAGTACAAAATATAAAAATTTTTCGACCTCGAGGAGCCTGTGGGTGTACGATCAAAAAAAAGTTTTCGACCTCGAGGAGCCTGTGGGTGTACGATCAAAAAAAAAAGTTTTCGACCTCGAGGAGCCTGTGGGTGTACGATCAAAAAAAAAAAAAAGTTTTCGACCTCGAGGAGCCTGTGCTCACTTGGTGGGGAGACTATTATTAACTAGTTTTTTTTTTTTTACTAACTGGGTTGTGGAGGTCAGATAGGCAGTCGGTTCATGTAAAATACTGGTATTCAGCTGCATCCAGTTAGACTGGAAGCCGGCCCCAACATAGTAGAGAAAAGGCTAGGCAGATGATGATGATTTTTGTGCCTGACAGTACATTTGATAAAAAATTGATTTGAATTAAATTTATCCAATCGAGGGAGTCGGCACGGGTGCCTCGACCACTGGGGGCTTAAGCCACGGACCCATTACAACAGCACAATTCGTTTCAACAACCTAGATAGGTAGCAGTTAACACACACATACATCTGGCGGTGCATGCACGCACACAAGTGCATTGATTCCCCACAAGGTTTATGATTTAGGAAATTTTTAGGACACTTTCAAATGAAAGCTATTTTTTTATTTTATATTCGACAATAATATTTAAAATACACTTTTCGTTTGATATCTAGATCTTAATTTTAAATTTTGGCTGGTCATTCAAAACTAACCCTGTATAAAAGTCTCTCTACGCATAGACTACATTACACGAATGTGGCCAGGAAAAAAAAAATATTTAAAAAATAAAATGTTTTTTTTTTCATTATATCGGAAATATTATCGAAACCATTTCTGAAAATTTGGCCGGTCATTGAAAACTAACCCTTATATTATAGTTAACAAGGTGTCGCTTTGCTTCCTGGTCAAATTCAAAGAGGTATCTATGCTAATGATTCTCGACCCGAATTGATAATAAAATGGTTAGGTTTTTTTTTTCTTATTTACGGAAATCGGTAAGTGTAAACCCACCTGTATTAAAACGCAGCCCGTCTGTAACTAGACCTATAACCGCGCCTTCAAACAAATAAACGCACACAAAGACATGTCGCGTGATGGGTGATTCTTTTATTACTTCGTATTATTCCTCCCTCCCACTAGGTGGACCGAGGACCTGGTGAAGGTTGCGGAAATCCGCTGGATGCGAGTCGCACGGGACCGGTCAATGTGGCGACACTTGGGGGAGGCCTATGTTCAGCAGTGGACGTCTTTCGGCTAAAATGATGATGATGATGATTATTCTGAAAACTCAAACTCAAAGCATTTATTTCAATTAGACCATTACGGCACTTTTGAATGTCAAAAATACAAAAAAGAAAATCAAAGCTACAGTCCCAGTCACAAGGCATAATAACTTGAGAAAGTACTGTAGTTGCCCATTCCCTAGCGTAGATCTCTATGGAGAAGAACGGGCAAGAAACTCCATGGACACTCTTTTAAAAACAAAATATTGTTACAAAATCTTGGTTACATCTTTAATTTTGAGATTATACATATATGTGAGAACGATGTAGAAAGACGTGCACACTAAGAGCGTCCAGAGTAAAAGATTAGATCAACAGTTTACGAATAAAGTAATTAAAATGAACCTTGGCAGCTAAGAGATGACCAGTCCCAACTGACAGCGCCCGTTCACGAACATGACGCATGTACCGGCGCCATTCAACTCAACCATATTGAAGGGAACTACTGTCAAATATAAACAATTTAAAATAGCAGCTTTGTTCATTGATTATTTATGTCTTTTGTGACAAGCTCCTGAATTTTGACTAGGGATGCAAAACGGCACCTTGTATATGTTGGAAAGGTCATCGATTCTAAAATAGGTTAGTTTCCACCATCAATAAATTGCAAATCTATTTAGTCCGTCAGTTAGAGTATTGGAAAATAATGGACACGTATTTTTTGTTTTTGTAAATCAATGAATATTGACAAAGATAAAACGCATCAAAACTCGGGAGTGGGGGCTCGTGACGTCAGAACGCACAAAAAATTATAGCACGGCGTGACGTATTGAGAATTTTAAAAGCGTCGTATCTTCGTCAATTTTGGTTTACGTAACAAAAAAAATACGTGTCTAATATTTTTTGGAAATCTAGCTGACTTATAATTAGATTTTTTCAGGACACAAGCCTATTTATTTATTTATTTATTTATTTATGTACACATAAAACACTTTACAGGACAATATATTTACATAGAAAAGAACAAAGCCTATTGTTACCATGTGTTTAGTACATTATTCTGAACCACATAATATTAATTATTTGTCGGTTATTAAAAAAATCAGCTGAGTCGTAGCAATTTAAACCATATTAAAAAACGGGCCAAGTGCACCGCATTAAGGGTTCTTTACCATCGTAGGAGGGTTGCCCCTGTGTTCTTTTATTTATTTTTATTATTTGCTGATATAGCAGTAACAGAAATCCCGCGTTCGGGTCGCGGTATCTGGTGTCCACGACACAAGCCTCGTTGCTTAGTGTGGCACTAGATGGCGCTGTGTGTAATGTCCAGCGATATTTATTTATTTACTTTATCTGTGAAAATTTCAACTGTCTAGCTATCACGGTTCATGAGATGCAGCCTGGTGACAGACAGACAGACGGACAGTGGAGTCTTAGTAATAGGGTCCCGTTTTTACCCTTTGGGTACGGAACCCTAAAAAAACGAAACGAAAATCGTCAACTTGTTTAATAATAGATTTTTACAAATGGTTCATACCAACAGCCCCCTTTGTAAACGTCATACAAGCGCCAAAATATCCATGTTTCACTGTAATTCTAACTACATAGTAACTAAGTATACTTTATTTTATGTACGTATGCCAATATAATGTCTTCGATTGCTCATTGTGAAGGTCAAAACAGTTCACAAACAATATACACTGCCGTGCAAAATAATTTGGCACTCATATTATTATTTTTTTTGGTCTGTGTGTACACGGCGAGACGTAATTTGACGGGCCTCACTTTGCTGTTCGCGGAGTTCCGTCTTTACCTTTTTATTTGGTCTGAGTTGGCCACATTAAAAACGTCCCGTTGATTTAATACCGAGCATAACCCGAGTGAAGCCGCGGTGGAAAGCTAGTGAATAGTATTTATCATTGTGCGTGTTTTGACTCTTTGTTAATTTTCAATGCATTTCGAGATTAAATTAATCCGTCCAATAATTTTTGATAACCGGTATGACGGTATTTCTGTATTTGTTACTAATCCTAATTAGCCACAGATATAATAATTCAAAAAACAGTGTGATTCAATAATGACTAATTAGTAGACACAATAGTTAAACAATTGACATAAATCTCCTGGAGATTTAGTAACTGACGGGAGGTTAACAAAGATCATGTCTTTAATATATAATAATAATAATAAATCCTTTATTTTCAGGCTACTTTGGCCCATAGATAAATACCTTACAGACTAACATATATATCATAATAGTACAAAGAGTTATTTACTGCATCCTAATATTTCACGTCTCTTACCAAAGGGTATCGTATTACCCAGTACTAACTGGGTTGTGGAGGTCAGATAGGCTGTCGCTCCATGTAAAATACTGGTATTCAGCTGCATCCGGTGAGACTAGAAGCCGACCCCAACATAGTTGGGATAAGGCCAGGCAGATGTAGAATATTTCACGCGTAAATATTTTATTCCGCTTTCTTAGAACCTAGTTGTGTTTGATGTATTAAATACAAGATCCCAATATCACGTCATGAAAACTTTAGAGCAAATTAACATAAGAAGTAACTTGCATAAAGCATAATATTCCTATAATTTCCCACTGCTGCACTGGGACTCTAGTCTAGCCTCTGTAAAAAAGGGAATGGGTTGTAATTAACAATACGGGTATAGTACAGGTTGTTAGATGTCGCATGTGTTTGGATTTTTGGTTCTAGGACATGCCGGTTTCCTCACGATGTTTTCCTTCACCGTTTTGAGGGCAGTCGTTACACGAAGTAACCTGTGGTCTAACTCACGACCAGAATTTGTAAGTTGGGGTTCTTACCTCTGGGCCAGGATTGGTCTGCAAGCATCACCTTTGCTCTAAAATAATTAAAACCATGTCAAATACCATGCTATCATTGTGGCTATCAGAAAAAATTGTAGGTAACCAGTTTGGCCAACTGGCCCTTATTTTTTTGTTCGGATGGGAAATCATCAAATGACTCCTCCCGCTCTGGGCGGAGCAGGATGGAGTGTCAAACTTTTACTGGCTAAAACCCATCCATGTTCCTTCATCGCCCTTTGTGTTCCGGGGCCACGGTATCTCTTTCGAACAGTCCCGCAGCCCCGAGACCAACTGGCCCTGCGATAATTAAACCCAAAACCTGTATATATCTGTCCTTATCTTTCCCTTCTCTTGCGAGTTTATAGGCTTCTTTTGAGTTGGCTCCTTCCATCGTCGACCTCATTTCTGTCCTCAGGAAAAGTTTAATGTCAAAAGTAAACCTTTTTAATATTGAAAAAAGCAAAAAATAAACTTCTTTCAACACACATTCCTAATGCACTGATCTAAATAACCACGTGGACTGATAACGCATTTGATAAGATATCTTTGTGCGTGAGTCTGAGTCTGACGAGAAACGTGAATTGAATACGCACTTTTTTTACTGTACCTTGTTTTTTCAGCTGTTTGATAGGCTAATTGCTAATCCTATTTAATTTCTGTTGGTATTTAAAAAATTGTTGTGTAATACAATGAAAATTAAATTTTATTTATGACTTTTTAATTTTAAGAAAATAATAAATAGATAGTAGTTAAGATAGATAGAGAGAGATAGATAGAGAATAGATTGGTGGCATTAGGCTCACCCCTATTAAATGGGAGACTAGAACGACTTAAACATAACTAACTAGGGAAATGTTGCTATCCACTGTAGATTACGGTTAATCCGCCATTGGTGTCGATTCTGTTGTGCACAAACTAAACTTAATTTAGGCTATTGCTATCTTTTTCTAAAAGGCAGTGCGGGAAAAGGACGGCTATAGCTATTGACTAAGTTAGAGATGTCAATCTAGTTTATGCCTTGCGTTTTCCGTGTTGTTAGGCCGCGTTTCGATTTGCGCTGTAATCGATTTGATCGTCCATAAACCCGTTCCGAAATACCGTGAGCGCGATATCGATGTCCCTTGAATCGTCATAGATGACGTCATGACATGCACCATCTTGCGATTACACCGACTTGCCCCAAACAAATATCACCGTGAGCGCTGTCAAAAATGACAGTTGTGTTGACAGATTGTGTTGTTTTGTTACGAACTTATCGCTAATATAAACACATCCGTCAACCTTTTCATCACTGGACGAATCGTCGTTCGCTATCTCAAAATCTGAGTTATCAGTGTCGTAAGAATCAACCAACATAACTTCCATTTTCAAAAATAGGTCTTCTGGAAGGTTTTGGTTTGGGGTTATGTTCACTGTCAACGCGTTCACGAGCGTTCCGAATTGATGACAGCTCTTAGCTGTCTTAATCGTGATATCTAAATCGGAACGCCAATTATAGATGTGAGCGCTGTGAGCGATTATTTCATAATACGGAATGCAACCTTAGTCGACACGTTTTGACGTGCACCCTTCATTTGTATGGATATATTAGTTCCAACTAAATTTGACAGCTCTTAATACGTCCGCCCTTTTCTCGTTTTATTAGAGAGAAAAAGATAGCAATAGCCTAAATTAAGTTTAGTTTGTGCACAACAGATACGACACCATTGTTTCCTGTTTTTTTCTTTGCTTAAGTATCATCATCATCATCATAATTATCATCATATAGCCCTCCCCTTTCTTCTACCACACTTCCCGGTTCCGAGCGTCCCTTATCGAAGTGTTTCCCGCGATTTTGACGATATTGTCAACCCAACGAGGTTCTGACTGGTCCTGGTTTCTTTGGACTAACCTTCGCCAACACACGCCAAAAACACTGGTCAGCGAGGCGTTTTAAGGCCAAACACCTCAATTCAATAACAACACTGTTATAGTACAATAAATAATATTTTATCTTTCTATCAAACAAAAAGAAATAATAAAACAACCAAATAATGATTGTAATTTATTGATGTTATGATTTTACCCAACCAGACTTTTGTTTATTTTGCTCACGTGTTAATTTAGGGACTGACAGGTAAAACCGTAAACAAAACACGTTTTTCCTGTCGAACCCAAAGCTGTCCCATTCATTTTACACTCCAGTGTATAACAATTAGCTTATAATACGAACAACTACGCGCGTGTTCGCAGTCGCGCACTTTACCTCGACCGAAAACGGTGTCATTTTAGTTATTACATAAAAGACAACGAGTGAAAAAAAACCCGTGAAAATCACAAAAATCTGTACATTGTACAGTAAAATAATAATCAATTTGATTATCTTGTGATTTTTGTGTTTATCGGTACAGTTGTTGATAAAGTGTTTTTTTTGTTATAAAATATTGTGGTAGGATATTTTTTTCGGCCGAACGTGACTGGATTGAATTGTTTTTTTTTTGTTTTTTCAATATCCATGCTTTAACAATTATTCATTGTTGGTGACTTACCCCCGAATACTGAAACGTCACTCAAAATTTAAGTAGTACTTATATTTAACAGATACTCAAAAGTGACGTTTGGCCATACGAAATTTAAAATTTAGAAGCTGCTCAAATGTTAAGCAGCCCTTATATTTTGAGTGACGTTTCAGTATTCGGGGGTTGTGACTTAGTCATTGATTAACATAATTTAATACGCTATTATATTCAGCTATATGATAATATTGAGGGCAGGAAATATAATGTTTTCCTGAAGCTTACACTTTGATAAATATTGTGTAAATCGTCAACACGTGCCAATTTATGATATAAAATAACCCTGTTGAATGGACAAAAACACATATTTCATGCAAATAATATGAATATATTATTGTAAACATTGTTGACCCATTAATTCATAAATTATTAGTAAGTAGTATTTAGTTTAAATAATTACACGCACATACGTACATTTCATTTAAATAAATAAAAAAGAGTATTTAAATTGATAGTTAGCTCCACTTTAAATAGTCTAAAATTAACACATCAACAAGATGTAACATAATAAACGTAAGACCTGCCGTGTGGTCTCTCAGACCATGAAACTAAACAATTTTTGTTCTACGATTCTTGAAATTCGCAAAACAAAATGGGCTTTCTTTAGGAACTGACGCGATCAGCTGATCAATGTATGGTAAAATAAAAAAAAGAGATTCCCAAACTATTTTGGGCAAGAGACCCCTTTTCCAAAATTAACTAATACCTCAGACCCCCATGGCCAAATTACTTTAAAAATCCTATCTCTAGTTTTTTTCATATTGATACAAAATAATGACCATTTTAAAAACTTTGCGGTTGGTTTAGTGAGTAAACTTGACATCATTTTCTCATTAAAATTTAACAAAATAATATAATGTAACACAACTTATACATTATCTTAAAAGTTCCAAATAAGGACTTGTGTTAATTAATAGGGGTCGATTTTTAGACCTCCTCGGCCCCTAAAATCAGTTTTCGTTTATGTCGACCCCTGGGAATCCCTGTGTTTCACCCTGTATAGAATGTACGCCAATCGTCATACATGATATTTCAATATTTTTTGCTTATTGAACCTCAGTTCAAGAAATAAGTTGACTGTGCAAACATAAAGAAACCTAGGCACCAAGACTTCTAGGTCTAAAATCGTCAACACTCAGCCAGCAACATTCGTCCGTCCTCTGTATGCAAAGAGGGCTTTGTCCTGCAAGACCACCTGTTTACAAATTATGTAAATAAATGCTATGAGGTGCACACTTTAGATCGAGACGTTTATTGATCTGCTCGGTGTCCGGTACAAAGTTTGTTTATAAACATAACATCACGCCGTATATCGCTGAAGGGTAAGGCAGATGTCTATAGTACACCCACGTCATCCATCAGTTATGTTTAAGTTCCATGTAATAGGGGGCTATGCTTATGACTATACTGTGCTAATATTAGCAGCGATAGGTTTAAAGAGACGTAAATTGCAAGGGAGGTCAAGAGATAATACGTTTATCAAAATAGAAATTAGGTCATACCGGAACAGGGACCGATGCTAAATACCTAGTAATAATTATAATAACAATAAACATTGGCTGTCCACTGGTTTAGTAGTCGCAAGTGCTGAGGTTTTGGACTCGATTCCTTGGTCAGGCAAAGCGTTATTGGCTTCTCCCATTAAGATTTGTCAGTAGCAGTCTCTTTTGTGCCCAGTTGATGACAATTTCCTCACCTCTATAGAACATCATTATCGTCATCGTCCTCTTCTTATCCCATGTTACTTGTGGTCGGCGCAACACGTTTTTTTCTTCCACTCTCCCCTGTCAACCGTCAGGCTATCATTTACACCTTTTCCCTCATATCACTCCTCACACAATCCATCCATCGTTTTCTTGGTCTTCCTCTCCTTTTCCATCCATCCAATTTATATTCATCACTTTTTTAGTCATGCTATTCGTCCCTCCTCATCACATGCCCATACCAAGACAGTCGATTACCTTTAAATTTATCTGTAACTGGCGCAACTTTCAAACTTCCTCTAATATACTCATTCCTTATTTTATCCATTCTTGTCACACCACACATCCACCTCAACACTCTCATCTCCGCTACATGCAATATTTTTTCATCCATCTTCTTCACAGCCCAGCATTCCGATCCATACAGTACGACAGGTCTAATCACGGACTTGTACATTTTCCCCTTTAACTTGAGGGGCATCCGTGGGTCGCAAGTTGTTCCAGTGACCTGTCGCCATTTCATACATCCTGAGTTGATCCGGTGCGTTACGACACGGTATAGTTCACCATCACTTTGGACAAACTAAAAACGAACGTAACCTAAAAAAACCTGATGAAATACGGGTACACATAGCTACTCTGTACTCTCGCCTTTTGGGTCTTACAGACGTCATGACCATGTTATGTGTAAACAATATATTTCTAAATCACTTGTCCTCACGAGCATACATGGAGTACATATAAACTAACGCCTACAAAGAGATAACGCATAAAACATACATACATAAACAAAGATTATTTGTGGCAGTTTATCGTGGTATTTGACGCAGTGATCACGCTTGAAACAACCGTTTGTGTATAAACACGTGATATTTCTTTCCATTATTTTAACAACAAAAAAAAACAACCGTTTTAGTGACGTGATAATAATTATTTTAATACTAAATTAATAAAAAATATTATTTTATGAAAATTAGATAAATTGTAATATTAAATTCCTTCCATCGATCCGTTAAATAAAAATCATGCCTGAACTAATCGGTTCGATTTGTGCCCCGTTGATGCGTTGATGGCAATTGGCTCGCCCCGTATTACATGGGACTTGAAACATAACTAACGAAATGTGGGTGTACTATTAGGTACACCTCTGCCTAACCCTTCGGGAGTTACAGGCTTGATGATATATTATACTAATCGGTTAATAAACTGACATGAGGAATTCTATCTAAATAAATCTTCATAAAAAAAAACTAGTTAATTTTTTAAACAAAGCCACGTATTTTTACTATAACGGTTGAGAGTCTAAAAAAAAACAATTCACCGGTCCAGCGCAAAAAACAACAACAAAAAAAATACAAAAGTGACGGCTACTTTAAAAAAAAAAAAACAAAATCAAAGATGGCGACGGCGTCAACTTCTGCCCTACCATCGATAAACGACCCTGAAATTGAGAAGCATGTTGAGGAGTTGGAGAAAGCTAAGAATCAGGAGGAGTATGAGAGTAAATTGAGCAAGATTGGCTTCTCTGTTGCTAATTGGATGAAGTTGCTGTTCAATAGTGCGCCGCCTGAGGAATTTCATGCTGAATGGTTGACAGTAAGTTTTTTTTTTGTCAGTATTAGAAACATGATCGACTGTCATCAAAAACAGGTTTTGTGTAAAATGGCAATTTTTTTGCTAATTGTATTTTTATTTTGAATGGGGATCAAAATTTCATGAAAAATTATAGAAAGTCTCCTGAGACCATTTTCGTGTAGCTGCTACGGTTAACAGGTAAGTAATGGTTGTGTATACTCGTACGTGTATGTGTAACGTTATACTATTCGTTATTACTATTATAGTAATAACGAATAAATTCGGTTAAATTCGGTTACTCGCAATCATCATTATTGCAACCGAACGCTTTTAAATTACAAACAGATACTTAAATTTTATTTATTTGTATAGATGACAAACCCTGCGTTACTCTATTTTGACACGCTGTATGTAATTCTGGAATATTTTCTTGATAAAATATTTACAATTAGGTTAGTAGGCGTAGAATGAGCAAGTTTTCTAACGATAATCCAGGGATTATATTTACATAATTAAATCAAATAATTACTGTTATCAACACTTGTCGACATGTTATAAGATAAAATACAATCGAAAGATAGTTCCTATTTAAATATATCTTATGTCACAATAGTAACGAGATAAGTCACTCTAAATAAATATTATCGGCGAGTGTGTGGTCTTGAGTCTAGGTTCGCTAGATAAGAATAGGTTTTTTTTTTAAAGATAAAGTAATAAAAGTAGGCCATTAACATTTGGAACTGTTAGAGTGAGAAATTAATAATAATAATAAATTTAAAGGTCTTGATTCAGTGCGCAGTACTTCAGACACGGCACGTATTGTTAGGAGGTTCCTCTCTCAAGAGCCCTGACCACCGGCAGCTCGGACCCTGTTCCCAGCGCTGGTGGGCTACTGTTTTATATTTTTAAATGGTTTTATTTATATTGTTTTTATATTAAGAATATTTAAAAATGTAACCATATGTTGTAAAATGAATAAACAAAATAATACATTTTATTTCAGTTAACTTTACAAAGTTCTACAATAAATAGGTAATCTTGCATAGAGGCCTCCTTTTAAGTATGATAAATACCTGTGCTAGGAGACCCCGCTTTTTAAAACTAGTAACAATAATAATGTAGGAGTGTATTTACATACAAAGAAAAGAAATTAAACTTCAATCTAGGAGTATGTGTATGTATGTGTGTGTGTGTGTGTGTGTGTGTGTGTGTGTGTGTGTGTGTGTCGCTTTCCATCAAATTATCACATGATGCTTTGTAAAAAGTTTCGTCAAAGTTTTGTTATAACTCTTGCATTTTAGCCAGTCTATTAAAGATTTCTTACATTCACTATAACACATGGGGTAAATATTTAAAAGTTTTTTTAATTTGTAAGCAGATTGTCTGGTGAACTGTCTTTTCGCATAAGAGGTTTTAACCGAGACTTCTGGAGCAACAAGATGTTTCCTCCTTTTGTTGTTGAGTCTAGACTTGATAGAGATAGAGTCTATATAGAGAATTTGGAGAGAAAACCCTAAAATACAGGGTGTTAGGGATAGCCCTCCACAAACTGATGGGGTGCAGAATTCAGTATACCAAACTAAGATGACCGGTACAAGAAATTATTACAGGAGAGTTATGGGAGTCCAACAAATTTGATTGTTTTATTTACTCATACGCAATGTATCGTTACCGTGGAAAAACGCACGTAGCAAACGGCAAGCGCGACGACGAGTTCGATGAACCCTGTAGCTAGGCAGGAAGTGAACAGCTGATTTCACGCGTCGTTCGTTAGAGTTTTTCAACATCCATTGTTGGATTTTATTTTTATTTTAGCCGTATTATTTACATAAATGGAGTGCTGCGTACAGAGAATGTCATTTTACATTAAAATAAAGGATTTTACTCCGGAATTTTACTCCGAAAAAAAAACTTTTGTTGTATCTTTTTTTCAGTTACTGAAAAAACGATACAAAAAATGATTTTTTTTTCGGAGTAAAATTCCGGTGGAATATGATTTACTTCCATGGTTGCAACGGCACTATATTCGATCTCATCATCGAGTGATCGTATTTCCGAAGATAGACGATGATTCCCGAAGCGCATACTATTCTTTAAAAATCTAAACATTCACTATTTGAAAATAACTGAAAATCATCATCAAAAAAAAAAGAAACAGCCTTGGATGCTCCAGCAACCTTTTATTGAGATATCTAGTGCTTATTTTATAATTGCTACTTAATTTTAATATTGAATACGAGTATCATGCAATCATTAAGGATAATGACGTTATGTTATACATTTTCACCACACATTTTTTCACATTTTTCACTTTTTTTTTTTTGTCTTTCATTACTGCGATCTCCAATCCGCCTGCCAAGCGTGGAGATTACGGCAAATTCCTCCCATCATGGGAGAGGCTTATGTCCAGCAGTGGACGTTATGGGCTGATGTTGTTGTTGTTGTTGTTGTTGTTGTTGTTATACATTTTAATCAATCCAGATGCACTGTGTTCTTTTGTTATCTAATGTCTGCAGTTTGAGATAAGAAGTCAAATATGTTAATTATGTTATAATTGGTAGGTAACATGTGCATAATGCATATACTATTTTTTAATATATTTTCAATCATATTTTACGATGCGTAGAAACAAATGAGGATTCAAGAAAACTTTTAAACCAAGTATTTGGTTATCCCGCATCCTGGTATTGATTGGTAGTTTAAAGGTAAGCGTCCACATGTCCGCATCGTAAGCATCGGACGCATCGCATCAAACGGATCGTAGTATTCTTTGTATAGAAAGTCACACAAGTGCGTCCACTGATCCGCACCGTACGGATCGCCCGGCAGGCATCGGTCCTTGCGGACCCCTTCCTTTTGCTGACTCTCTTAGAGCGCGTGGAACACGAACGCGCCGTCGACACGGCCTGACCGTACGGATCGCTCGAATCTGTTCAATAATACAACGGTCTGTTTGATGCGATGCTCCGATGCTTACGATCTGGACATGTGGACGCGAACCTTTTAGAACCGCACTGTTTAAAGCTTTCACGGTTTATAACTAAACTTATACTGTGACTTACGGGATATTTTCCGAGATAGGAAGACAGATTTGTCTGCTCCTAGCAATTTTATTTTTATTTACCCGCATTCTTCAGTCTGTTATCATGGCGCAACAGCGTCGAAATATCGGGAGCTCAAAATAAATATCAATCACGGAAGAGATCTCGTAATTGACATTGGTGTCGATTCTGTTGTGCACAAACTAAACTTATTTTAGGCTATTGCTATCTTTCTCTCTCTAATAAAACGAGAAAGAGACGGACGTAATTTAGAGCTGTCAAATTTAATTGGAACTAATATTTCCATACAAATAAAGGGTGCACGTAAAACATGTCGACTAAAAACACGGTGAAGCGCAAGGCATAAACTAGTTTGACATCTCTAACTTGGTTCATAGCTATAGGCGTCCTTTTCTCGCACTGCCTTTTAGTAAAAGATAGCAAACGCCTAAATTAAGTTTAGTTTGTGCACAACAGAATCGACACCAGTGTAAGTTTAAAAGAACCGTAGACCAGTATGTTTTGTAACATCTCATTTATTTGTCTATAAATCAAACAATGGTCTATTCGAATACTTCCAAAAACGCCTCGGGCAAATCTTTTGAAGAACAAAGGTAGTTCGGCGTTCCCTGAAGCTGGATATAACAACTTAGTGTTGGGAAAGCGGTGGTTCCCTTCATCCTTATTTCTTTGCCAACATTACCTCCTCGCGAAACGACGAGTTGGCGAGGGCTTACCATTTTCCAGTTGCTGCATTTCAAGTAATCACATTTCAATTCTGCATAATAAATGTATTTAGCCCACTAATTCAGTTTCGCAGGTTCCAGACCAGTGGTTGCAAATCAAAGGTCTTATCCACGATTGCGCTATGTTCTTCGGTTTTTTCAGTTGATTTTGGTCTGAATGTGGCAAAATAGCTCTCCAGAAAATTGTATTTTTTTTTTTGTTTTGTTTTTACTGTGGACACTTTTAACGTGCACATCTTGGTACATTGTTCTCACATAATATACCATCTCAACATGAATGACGTAACCAAGATTTTGTAACAATATTTTGATTTAAAAGAGTGTCCATGGAGTTTCTTGCCCGTTCTTCTCCATAGAGATCTACGCTAGGGAATGGGCAACTACAGTACTTTCACAGTTTTTATGTCTTGTGACTGGGACTGTAGCTACATTTAATTTTCATCTTTGTTTCGACAGTTCAAAAGTGCCTGTAACTGGCCTACTTGAAATAAATGCTTTGATTTTGATTGATAACAGAAGAAAAAGACGACATTGTTACTGCTTCATCCCTGCTCGTTATTTCAGAGAATACTGTCACTAAGTTGTTCCCGATTGTACCCTGTTCCCGATACTGCGGTGGGCTATTTTATTTTTATAAATAGCTCATATTGTTTCACTGCTGGGCAAAGTTCTCTATGTTTCTGTGCTACTTCTTTCCAATTCTCGAGGAAGACCAGTGGGCTACAATTTTCGTTAGTTAATGTAATTAATGTGGTTAGATATGAATGAAGGAAATAATAAAGCCCGCTAATATTCATTTTATCTATTATTTTGTCCCCAGATAGACGAATACAAAGCGCAAGCGACGGAGAGCATGCACCACGCGTGGCGTATCGTCAACCTGCCGAATTGGAGCGTTGAAAAGAAAGGCTCCAAGGGCGACATCGTCGAGTCTAAGAAAACCGAACAGTTCGGGAAGGTGTATAGGTTTACTGTAAGTATATAAATACTAGCTTTTACCCGCGGTTTAGCTTGCGTTAATTTACAATTTGATAGTCAATATAATTCAATCATGATTCAAAAGACACGTGGCGCCTTCTATTATTCTTAGAACGTTATTGTTGTTTTCCTCGGGAACAGTACTTTTTTTCGAGATGAAAGGCAACCCTATATCCGTTTCTGTACACTTGACAACGTATATGTAATTTTTAGGATGATTGGTTCAATGGTTTAGGCGTGAAAAGGTAACAAACAAACTAACTTTCGCATTTAAAATATTAGTTAGGAGTAAATCTTAAGGGGACTACAGGAGTTAAACGCGAGTTTTATAATTCAAAAAAGCATATGATTAACTGCAATAAACAAAACCAAAAAAATATATGATATTCTTCAGGATACATGCTAGTACGATAGTGTTTTGAAAACATAATACAACTAATTTTACTCGATAAAAAAAAATTACGAACTTATCTCTAAAAATTTTTTTAATGAGTAAAAACCATACTAAAATACATGCGATCATTCTGATGTTTTGGCAAATAACTGTCTACAAGCAACATATTAGCATGATAGTGTTTTATTTTTTAGTACAATCAATCGTTTTTTTGTAAATCGCATAAAACCACTCATTTCGCACTATTCGGGCTGCAGTGACTGACGTAACAACCACTTTGTAGTGCAAGCTGATTAGAACTTTATTCTAACTGGATTTCAAACAAAGTTTGAACCACCACAAATAGAGTTGCTAATTTAGCTCCTGTAGTCGCCTTAAAATCGACCCGAGCGGCAGTTATTTTTTAGCCACGAACTACTGCTGCAGCTGATGTAAAACTCAGATTTATTAGGCAATATTTTTAATGAATAGGAAGTATATTTAATTATCGAACACACTAATAAATTATCGTAACTGATAATAGTAATATTGTAATTCTTGAGTGTTCTAATTCGGATTACAGGTTATCTATCATGCATTTTAATTTAAGCGGATTAGCCAAACATTTATTCAATTAAGCCAATGCATACATTTGTGCAATCAGCATGAATATTGTAATCAGATCAAATGAGTTTATTGTTTCTATGTGGACATAAAAAAAAAATAAAAAATGAAAACTATTTATTTCCACATGCATTCCTAAATTTAATACAAAAACAATAACGCTAAATCTTTCTACTGCAAGATTATGTGCGTTATCGATCAGTTAAGTTACTCGCTCACAGGTCTAGTCTGGTAGTGGTACATGTGTATGTAGGCTGCATTTTGGGAATTTACAATAAAGTAGGAGCTCGTGGCTAAATAATAACAGCCGCTCGGGTCGATCTTTAGGTTAAGCCGTGCTTGCTTCGGTTGGTCTGTGGATGGGTGACCACCCATTGCATACCGAGTTTCCTCCGTGCCTCGGAAAGCACGTTAAGCTGTTGGTTCCGGCTGTCATTTGTAGATCTTTAACAGTCGTTACAGGTAATCAGTGGTCCGAAAGTCTGTCAACCAGTCTTACTAAGGGGTAACGTATTACCCAGTACTAACTGGGTTGTGGTGGTCAGATAGGCAGTCGCTCCGTGTAAAATACTGGTATTCAGCTGCATCCGGTTAGACTGGAAGCCGATCCCGATCAATTTGCTAAAAAAAGAGGAAGCGCCTGGGTACCACGCGAAACTCCACTTTTTATTGTATGGCTGTATGACTGTTTCATGAAAAAGTTATTCAATGGGATTAAATAAACATAAAAGTAGTTGTATTGGTGATTTTAATGACTACAGTTCTGAAATAACGAAGGAATAATTGAATTTCGCGGGCTACTCTGGCGCTTCCACGTTAAGGTGAATGCTCGAACCAGCCCGCGAAAATCAAAATTTCTTACGTTTTTTGCAATTTGCAGGAACTTGGAGAGTTGTATTAATGATTTTGATGATTATAATTCTGTAACTATATACGTCTTACAGTCGCGAGCAATATTTTAATCAACATACAACCTAGCACTAGCCTGCAAATTTCAAAAAACGTAAGAAAATTTGAATTTCGCGGGCTACCCTGACGGCTACACCTTTTTTTTTTTTTTTTTTGTTGGGAAATCATCAAATGACTCCTCCCGCTCTGGGCGGAGCAGGAGGGAGTGTCAGACTTTTACTGACTAAAACCCATCCATGTTCCTTCATCGCCCTTTGTGTTCCGGGGCCACGGTATCTCTTTCGAACAGTCCCGCAACCCCGGAACAGTCCCGCAACCCCGGAGTCCCGCAACCCCGGTGACGCTTTCACCTTAAGATTCTATTACTTGGGATTCAACCATAACTGGTGAAGTATGTGTGTACTACTAGTTACATCTCTACCTAAACCTTCAGGGATTACAGGCGTGATGGTATGTGTCATTTCTAAATTGAATATATTTTTGTTTCCAGGGTGTAGTAGAAGCCCCACCGAAATTTCTATACCAAGAGTTTAAGGATAACATCACCAAACTCCCAGATTGGAACCCCACCATATTGAAGAGTGAACTTATAAAGGTACCTACAGTTTTACCTATTATACTACCTTTCTGTAATATCAAACACTGTTTTAAGCTTTCCCGGTTTATACCGGGAAAGCTTAAATATAATATAAATAATACGCGAGACGATAAAAAAAATCTAATTAGATTTTTTTTATCGTCTCGCCTATTAGATTCGTCATCGCCGTCAGTTAGATTATCAAAAAATATTTGATCCGTGTTTTTTTTTTGTTACGTAAACCAAAATTGACGAAGATATGACGCTTTTAAAATTCTCAATACGTCACGCCTTAGTATAATTTTAGCTAGTTCGAGCCCCCACTCCCGAGTTTTGATGCGTTTTATGTTTGTCAATAGGTATTCATTGATTTACAAAAACAAAAAATACGTGTCCATTATTTTCCAAAACTCTAACTGACGGACTAAATAGATTTGCAATTTTTTGATACTGTCGTCATGCCTATTATAATATATAAATAATATATATTTTATTAACTTAAGTTATAAAACTAAATTGATACTGCTCAAAAGTAGCAGCCGGCATCATAATAAGGACTCCACAAAACCTGGTGATACTGTGAGTGTGCTTTGCCGTGACTAAGGGGCCGTCTCCACGAGCGAGAGAATTGCTGCGATATTTTCGTCTAAGAATACGTTGAATCGCCGCGACTCGCTCGTGGAGGCGGCCCCTTAGTGTCGAGTTCCAGTAGAGTAAGAGACAAAAAAAGAGGGTAGACAGATTTGTCTGTTCCTAACAATTTTATTTCCATCCACCCGCATTCTCTAGTCAACCCGCGATCATGGCGCTTGCAACAGCGTCCAAATATCGGGAGCACAAAATAAATACCAATCACGTAAGATATCTCGTAAGCGACAGTATAAGTTTAGTATTCTGTAATGTCTTTTCGTGGTAGGAGGTTGATAATTGCCCATAGTTACTTCACAAAATAAATATAAAAACGCCAATGACTCCAGATTGATCTCTTTGGCCTATTAAGATTTCGCTACTAGCAAATTAGATGAATTAAACATAAGACTATTGCATGTCAAAATATAACTTTTTGTATTTTTTTGTTATTTATTTAAAATAGGTACGGCTAGCCGTGTGGTATCTGCCAGAGTAGAATAGAACCAACCCATTACACTCACGGGTGTCGTATAAGGCGACTAATGTCTGAGGCAGAACACCTTGCGCCTCCGTAGACCAGAGAATGGGCAGCAGCGTTTTCTGTTAGTCTTTCATCACTGCGATCTCCAATCCGCCTGCCAAGCGTGGAGATTACGGCAAATTCCTCCCATCATGGGAGAGGCTTATGTCCAGCAGTGGACGTTATGGGCTGTTGTAGTTGTAGTAGGTACGCCAACAGCACATACATCAAACAATCAACAATAAAAATGTATAGGTTACGGTTCTTAAGTATTAAAGGTGCACACAACATTCTCATAAGTACATTAAAGCATCGTAAAGTTATATACAATTAAATTAAACATTAAAATGAAAACAAAACATCTTTGACTTACAAAGATCAAATAAATAACAAAAATAACATATAAATACCTACCTAATGCGGGCTATCGCGCATGAATTTGCCGCTAGAGGCGCTCGTGTAGACTAAGGTCTTCCGAAATGTCAGATGTCATACAGTGTTCGCAAGTTGCGTGCTTTTTATCACGTATTTATACTAATACTCACGATTGTGTTCTAGACTGAGCCATTCCCAATTAATTATGACTTTAAGATTTTAAGTAGCAACTTAGGATCTTATTTGTTAGTACTTGGAGGTAGAATGATTTTTAATTGTTTCATGCTTGCTAATTTTAAGAAGATTATTGTAAATATGTATCTAAAGCTTACACTTTGTTGTTATACGTAATAAAATAAAGTTTTTCATCAAGTTATTGGTACTTTAAGATATTAAATAGAATTATTGGCAGGACCTTACTCGACAGTGGCGCCATCTGGTGGGCTCAAAAACGATAACCCCCATTGTAACTGTTTAAATAGAATATTCTGAGTTCTTTTTCTTTAATTCTTTAATCAGCATTAACTTATTCTTCTATTTTTTCATACACCAAAAAAGCAGGGTCCTCAAATCCCTCCATACTATTCTATTTCGACCGATTTGGTGACCTTAATGGCCTATCGGTAGTGAGGCTGCCTTACGTTCTTGGGGTCTCGGGTTCGAATCTTGGTTGAAGCAAATGTTTGTCTGATGAGCATGGATATTTGTTTCAAAGTCATGGATGTTCAAAGTATCTATGTAGTATATCAACTATCTAATGTCCACGACACAAGCTTCGTTGCTTAGTGTGGCACTAGATGGCGCTGTGTGTTAATGTTCAGCGATATTTATTTATTTATTCGTATAAGCCCCCAACCATAAATTCTTTATTTCTTTTCCAGGAAGTAGGACCCGGCATAGACCTCTCCTATCAGGTAACAGCGGGAGGTGGCCGCGGGATCATAACGCCGCGCGACTTCGTCATCCTGCGCTGTAACGCCCCACTGTCCAGCGAGGGACAGGTCGTGACGTCAGACCCGCACAGCTACATCAGCAGCGGCGTCAGTGTCACTGTGCCTGGGTACCCGCCGCATAGAGACCTAGTCAGGTAAGCCGCCACCTCGTACAAGTGACGGACAGGTCGTCACGTCACGTCAGACCCGCACAGCTACATCAGCAGCGGCGTCAGTGTCACTGTGCCTGGGTACCCGCCGCATAGAGACCTAGTCAGGTAAGCCGCCACCTCGTACAAGTGACGGACAGGTCGTCACGTCACGTCAGACCCGCACAGCTACATCAGCAGCGGCGTCAGTGTCACTGTGCCTGGGTACCCGCCGCATAGAGACCTAGTCAGGTAAGCCGCCACCTCGTACAAGTGACGGACAGGTCGTCACGTCACGTCAGACCCGCACAGCTACATCAGCAGCGGCGTCAGTGTCACTGTGCCTGGGTACCCGCCGCATAGAGACCTAGTCAGGTAAGCCGCCACCTCGTACAAGTGACGGACAGGTCGTCACGTCACGTCAGACCCGCACAGCTACATCAGCAGCGGCGTCAGTGTCACTGTGCCTGGGTACCCGCCGCATAGAGACCTAGTCAGGTAAGCCGCCACCTCGTACAAGTGACGGACAGGTCGTCACGTCACGTCAGACCCGCACAGCTACATCAGCAGCGGCGTCAGTGTCACTGTGCCTGGGTACCCGCCGCATAGAGACCTAGTCAGGTAAGCCGCCACCTCGTACAAGTGACGGACAGGTCGTCACGTCACGTCAGACCCGCACAGCTACATCAGCAGCGGCGTCAGTGTCACTGTGCCTGGGTACCCGCCGCATAGAGACCTAGTCAGGTAAGCCGCCACCTCGTACAAGTGACGGACAGGTCGTCACGTCACGTCAGACCCGCACAGCTACATCAGCAGCGGCGTCAGTGTCACTGTGCCTGGGTACCCGCCGCATAGAGACCTAGTCAGGTAAGCCGCCACCTCGTACAAGTGACGGACAGGTCGTCACGTCACGTCAGACCCGCACAGCTACATCAGCAGCGGCGTCAGTGTCACTGTGCCTGGGTACCCGCCGCATAGAGACCTAGTCAGGTAAGCCGCCACCTCGTACAAGTGACGGACAGGTCGTCACGTCACGTCAGACCCGCACAGCTACATCAGCAGCGGCGTCAGTGTCACTGTGCCTGGGTACCCGCCGCATAGAGACCTAGTCAGGTAAGCCGCCACCTCGTACAAGTGACGGACAGGTCGTCACGTCACGTCAGACCCGCACAGCTACATCAGCAGCGGCGTCAATGTCACTGTATTAACGCCTAGTCAGGTACACCAACTAAATAGGGATGATTCCTGAGAAAAGAAATATGATTCTGTTTAATCCGTCATGAGTTAGATTAAGATTATCGAAAAATATTGGATATGTCTTTGTTGTTTTATCAAATTAATAAAAATTTACGAAGATAAAACGCGTCAAAGATCATGAGGGGCTTGTGACGTCACTTTCTGGTAAAATGTACTCAAATGTGACGTCACACGAGTTTTTGACGCGCTGTATCGTCTTTATTTTTTGTTTACGTGAAAAAAGAAAAAATATGTGTCCAATATTTTTTGGAGATCTATCTAACGGACTAATTAGATTTTTTTGTCATCTATCCTATTACAAATTAAAATCGCGGTGATTTATTTCCATTACAAGACGTGAGCTCAGACCAAATAAAAAGGTAAAGACGGAACTCTGCGAACAGAGAAGTGAGGCTGGTTTCGTAAACATGTTGTGCATTTATTGAGGCGTAGTTTAATTGTAGTTTGATGTAAATGTGTGCGTATGAGCGTGTATGAACAGAGCGACAAGTAATTTGCGCTGGCCTCACTTTATTGTTCGCAGCGCTATGTCTTGGTTTTTTACTTGGTCTGAGGACGTGAGATTAAAATTCAGTAAAACTCAATTGTATTAATTTATTTTGCAGAGGTCAGAACAAGGTCGGTTGCTGGTTCCTGAAGCCGCGCACAGTGCAGACTTCGGGCGGCAAGATAGATATACACACTACCTTCCAATGGCTCATGTGCTGTGATCTTAAAGGTAAGTCCAATTTCAGCGATGTCCGGCCCAGTTGTTGCAAAAAACCGGCCAAGTGCTAGTCGAACTCGCGCATGAAGGGTTCCGTACTATTGTAAATATATATATATATTTTTTTGTTACAGCGACAACAGAAATACATCATCTGTGAAAATTTCAACTGTCTAGCTATCTCAGTCCATGAGATACAGCCTGGACAGACAGATAGACAGTAGAGTCTTAGTAACAGGGTCCCGTTTTACCCTAACCCTAAAAATGGTTTGACTAGTGATTATTGTGGTGAAAATGAATCGTACGTAAAAGTTCAAAAAAATAAAATTAGATTTTAAATGAGTCTTAAAACAATGCAGCGTCGTTATTTGTGTACAAATACGATGCATATCTATCCAAAGTACATTTTTTTCAAAGGGTACAAAAGTGTGTAAGCGTCTTGTAATACGACGTGTCTCCGGACGATATCGATAAACTTCGACCAGTCATTGTACTCGGCATTATGAACAACTTTTACTATGGGAGCAAACCGAAAAAAAAATTTTGCTGCTGAATATTCAAATAGATTAAAATGGAAAATATGGCTGGGTTTATAACCATGATTATGTTGAACTTGTACTCCAAAATAGTCAACACTCAAAACTTTACGCAATAATGCATCCGAATTAGTCCGTCAGTTAGATTATCAAAAAATATTTGATACGTATTTTTTCTTTTGTTACGTAAACCAAAATTGACGAAGATACGACGCTTTTAAAATTCTCAATACCTACGACACGCCGTGCTATAATTTTTAGCTAGTTCTGACGTCACGAGCCCCCCTCGAGTTTGATGCGTTTTATCTTTGTGAATATTCATTGATTTACAAAAACAAAAAATACGTGTCCATTATTTTCCAATACTCTAACTGACGGACTAAATAGATTTGCAATTTAATAATGGTGGAAACTAGCCATTTCTTCAGTTTCATGTTCTCCTATTCAATAAATATTTATTTGGATTCCAGGTAAAATCCCTCAGTTCGTGCTGGACGCGGCGTTCGCAACGGTAATGATGGACTACATAGTACACGTTCGGAAGTTTGCAGCCGAGGCTAAAGAACAGGGTCGGTTCTAAGCAACCAAACACTTCATAATTGTGAGAGGCAGCAACCGCTTGCTTCCAAGCTGTAAGCAGCGACAACGGTGATATGAGTAAGAGCAGAGTCGGTCCTAAACAACCATTTACTTCAAATTACGAGGCAGCAACCATACGCTTCGAAACTGTAACCAGCGTTTTCGCTGAAAAGTGCGGCCAAGCAACTATTTACTTCATAATGCAATGCAAGGCAGCAACCATCCTCTTCTTCGCTGTAACCAACAACTCTTATGATACGTGCGGGCTTAGAAACCACATACTTAGTTTCTAAAGACCAACCAAATTTAAGTGAGCTTGCAACCGTATGCTGCGAGTAGTAACCTTGAACTTCGGTCAGTCTTGTGACAAGGTTGTTTAGAGCAATTAAGGTCGACAACTGCTGGTATAGCGGAGGCTAAATAGCATAAACAACCATTTGCTTCGTTTTTGTAAGACAGCAACCATAATATCAATATATAAACGTGATAATGATCTTAGAAATTGATTAGTTTCTATTCAGCAACCAATGTCTATATAATCCTCAACTAGAAACCTTTCTCTTTGATGCTATATAATCAAATTAAGTTATTTCTGATGCGTTCTACATACAGATGTTACCAACTATATTTTGTTAACCAGAAACTTCAGTTATTCTTGTGGTTTGAGGAACCAATCGCTACGATTCTTCTGAATGAAAGTGACTCAAATGTGTAAGACTGGTGCTACAAAACACGTTTAACTGCCAATGATAAATGGTTGTCAATTTACTCTGGTTGCTGACAACGCAATTAGCAATAATTAAGAAATTACCCGTAATAATGAGCAAAAATAGAATATACGTACTGAGATATTTTAATTGAAAGTCAATGAAAATGACGACGATTATTTATGTGTAACAATTTAGAAACCAATCACTAAATTAACTACTATTAATATATGAAACAACTTTTTTTTGTTGCTTTTTGTACATATTTTTTAGGGATCAATAAATAAATAAATATTGTTAATATTAAATACAATTTATAAGCTTAAAGAAACTAATAGAAGCAGCGGGTTCGATTTTTAGTGCACGTGATTAATCAAGTAAAATGAACAACCAGTTTCTTCGGATCTAAGTAACCAATAAAATAACATTGTGTATGACGAATCATGTATAAGATCACAAATAAGACTCGCTAATTAGTGGTCAAGTCATAAGCAGAACAAACGTTTCTAAAGTATATTCAATGTTTTCTCAAAGAACGCATTGTTGTGCCGGGTACACATTGGTGTAACGTAACGTGAAATGTAACACGAATGAGCCGTGCAACATGTAATGTAACCCAATATCAAGGTGAATACAGAGGTTTTCTTTTTGAGATATTAAAAAAAAACATAGTTTCCAAGAGCTCTGTAGATGGCGTTGAACTGACTACGTTACTTGGTGCCAAAGCCAAAACGCTTGGAAAAAAAACATTGCGTCACGTCACATACGCTCGTTGACTGACACTTACGTTTGCTTAAGCTTCCAAATATAACCATTACATGTGAAATGATCTGACGTTCCGTTCCCTGCAGTAACTTACCAAGTGCAGCGCCATCTAACCAGCGACTAGGGAGAAGTTTAAAAAGAAATTCCTCATTTGTTTCAGAGTGTGTTAAATTTCATTTAAGGTTTCACCAATGTGTACCCAGCATTAGGTTTGCTGTAGAAAATGCTGCAATACAATAAAAGATTTATCTAATAACATGACCAATGTTGTTTAATATGTAAATACCACTTACAAAACTGTAAATAAAATACAAATCATGCATTTAAATAAATACCATAATGTAATACTCGTGAAACAGATGCCAGTAACTCGCACGCAAGCATGCAAGTAGCTTGCACGCCATGGTGACATTGACCTGAACTTGTTATTAATTAAATTATTATTATTACAAGACAATACGGTAGTTGCACCACAAATCAATAAAATTTACACATTTTTTTTGAGCTGTCGATGTGACGCGTTACCCCATAGATTTTGTATGGAAATAGCAACTTGTGACGTTATTCATTTGCCAACTCGATGACTCGACTGTTTATTGATTTCAAAGTAAATAAAAATAAAATTATTTAAAACCATCGCATACACATACTAATTATTTACACGCTAACCCTATAATAGAAATAAAAATATTTACAAGTATCAAAAAGGGTTACTGGTGGTTTACCATGACGTCTAAAAGCAGGATCGTTTTAATCTTGTTCCAGTGTGGGTAAGAGACGGAGCTATAGAGGACGTCTAGCGCCATCCCTTTCCCACACTGGAACAAGATTAAAACGATCCTGCTTTAAGACGTCATGGTAGGCCACCAGGGAGTCGAAAAATTCGTCCACATCGCTGTCAACAGGAAAAGTGCCCAGAAGGCTATAAAATAAAAATAATAAACATTAACTGAAAACTAATCGGGTTTTCAGACCTAAAATAAAATGTTTTTTTTACTAAAATTATGTAAATTTTTGCCTATGGTGCAACAACTCGATTGTCTAGATTTTTAAACTAGATGGTTACGAAATTTTTTGGCAGACTTGAAAATAAATGTCGAAACTAATTCAAGCTCATGGCCTCATTGAAAGTCAAAAAAAATTAATATGTGAGTCTACAACGGCATCCTACTTGCTTACTTGTATACAAGCAGGCATGTGTATTCACGGCTTAAAACATTTAGTTAAGTCAAGCCTTTAAAGCTAAGCTTTTAAATATTAATATATCATAACAGAACACCGGTAATGCCAGAATGATAAGACAAGAGGTGTACCTATAATACACCAACATTTAGTCCGTTATGTTTTAAAATATAAAATACCCAGATAAAAGAAAATATCTTTAAGAGGAGACTCCTTAAGGTGAATGCTCCGACCAGCCCGCGAAATTCAAATTTTCTTACGTTTTTTGCAATTTGCAGGCCAGTGCTAGGTTGTATCTTGATTAAAATATTGTTCGCGACTGTAAGACGTATGTAATTACAGAATTATAATCATCAAAATCATCAATACAACCCTCCAAGTTCATAAAGGTCGAGGAACGATTTTTTCAAGGTCAAAGTCATTGCTAGACCTTTATGAACTTGGAGGGTTTTATTGATGATTTTGATGATTACAACATACAATCTAGCACTGGCCTGCATATTGCAAAAAACGTAAGAAAATTTGAATTTCGCGGGCTACCCTGGAGCATCAGCCTTAAGGTCTTAGCCCACAAAAATATAATTCACAAATGGGCTTTAAGGGGACTACAGGAGCTAAACGCGATTTTTATAATGCAAAAAAGCATGTGATTTACTGTAATAAACAAAACCAGAAAAATATATGAAATTCTTCAGGATATATGCTGGTACGACAGTGTTTTGAAAACATAATACAACTAATTTTACTCGATAAAAAAAAAACAAACAAAACTTATCTCAAAAAAAATATTTTAACGAGTAAAAACCATACTAAAATACATGCGTCAAGCGTCACATCATTCTGATTTTATGGCAAATAATTCTACAAGCAACATATTAGCATATTTGATAGTGTTTTATTTTTTTAGTCAAATCAATAGATTTTTTGTAAATCGCAAAAAAAACACTGATTTCGCACTACTCGGCCCGCAGTGACTGACGTAACAACCACTTTGTAGTGCAAGCTGATTAGAACTTTACTCTAACAGTATTTCAAACGAAGAACCACCACAAATAGAGTTGCCAATTTAGCTCCTGTAGTCGCCTTAAGTATTTATCTTTAGATAATACTTTACATTGGCGGTAAGCCCGCTGACAGCGAGCTGTCTGCTAATTTATGTTGCCAATGTAAAGTATATCTAAAGAGCAATACATAAAGCCCATAATTGAACTATATTCTTTTTGCCGGGTGGGAGTGGAGTCTTTTATGTAGGCATTTAGTCTTGCAGTTGGACTATCAACAATAAAGTAAGCTTTAAAAACTGGTCTTGTAAACACAATCGACTGTCATAAACGTTCGATTCCCGAGTCGGACACTAATAGCTTCCAATATCATTCAATAACTCATTATTACAGAATGAATGTCATTCATTGAATGAACGAATGAGTGAGTGAACGATATCCTTCATTCTTGGTATTATTAGCTAATTGCCAATTAGTAGGGTGAAAAACCAAGTTAATTAAGGTATTCATAATTGTTTATCTATATTGACAAAGGCTGTATGTAAGTATATGTATATAAAAATCTAAAATATTGTAATATATTCTGAAAGCGGACTGTGACTGGTAACCTCACCCTTATTGTTAGTATTTGTTGATAAAAGGCCTTCTATTGAATGAAAATCATGACGAATGAATGAATTATAATATAATCATAAGACCGAATGAATGATAAAGACCGAGTGAATGATGGAGCCTTTTTAATTATGTTTAGGTAGCTTTTTATATGAAATCAATTCAGGAGATTAATAACAAAACAACACCCTGTATATTTTATAAATTTCTGCTACAAGCGACGCGACGTTATTTCACCGCGCATTGAATTTTAAGCGCTCTGTTAAGCACTTAGGGTTGTAAATCCAACAGTGAACTTTTTAAACGCGCTGGTAAGCATCCAGTTGAATTTTCAACCCTAAGTGCTTAGCAAAGTGCTTAAAATTCAATGCGGTATAAAGACGTGGGCTTAAATAAATGTAAAACTAGAATAATTGTACAAATTCGGCCAGAGTAGTATTTATTTAGAAGACGTATATTAGAAAAGAAAACATCGGAATGTAAAAAAATGATTGTAATAGTAATATTGTTGGATATACAGGTATTTGTATGAGTAAAGATAAACGAATACAATATGTTTAAAATAAAATTAAAAAAACCCTGTCCAATCTATGAGGGTATTATTAGGTATTGAGATTAGATTATTTTTGGATAAAAAAGTAAACAAACATACGATAAAAATTAAATTACATGAGGAAACGTGCAACACAGGAGCGCGGGTGGCGATACTCCGGTCGTTTCTAGGGTTGTGACGTCACAGACGATCGAATGCCGAAGTCGGTGTTGTTACGTTTTAAAAGTTTGTTAGATTTTAGGGAAATGGGCACAAAAATGAGGTTTTTTTTCATATATTTTTTTCACGTTAATTTTTTCATATATTTTTTTCACGTAATTTTTTTCATATATTTACCTTCATGAATATTTTGTTTCGTAATTTATTTTGGTATACCTCTAGTATCCCCTTTCGGACATCGGACAGGGTTTTTTTTTAATATATTTTACTTATTTCTGATTTAAGGCTGTTTTCTGTAACTTACTTACGTATAACTGCCAGTTAATATGCCTACGTCTCGTAGCTATCGGTGTTTTGAAATATCCAGTCCGCGTCACCTACCTGTCACTTGATTCATAGAAAAATCAAAGAAAGCTTTTCTGTGACGTTTTGTTTCTAACCGTCCGTAAGGTAAATGTCAAACAGACAGAGATAGCAACCTACCGATAGTAAGTTATTGAAGATGGCCTTTAAAGGTAAAGGTATATTCAGATAACACTGATTCACATAATTATACCTAAAAAAATGAAGTAAATACTATACCATGAATTGCCTAAGAAATGACATTATCTGTAAAAAATATAGATCATGCTAAGGAATTAAGCACCTTACTACAACACTAATTAGGTTGAGTTCCATTTCATTAAATTGCAACCTATGTCCATTTGACAAGGTCAGATGGAACTAAATCTTCAACCATCCCCTAAAGGGGGGGTAAACAAAATTCTAGGTAGTTACAATGCTAGAAACAATTGTACCAATAAAATTAATTGCAAGCAATAGTTCATATTCAAATAACTCACATACATCTGAGAATTACGGCCCGTTTGCACCATTTCATCATTAAATAAAATGCGTTTAGCGGTTAACGAATTTAAAATCATTGTTTTATTTCTGTCTATGGTAAGGTAACTGAAAGTAATGACTAATGACGCTAGCATAGCAACATATAAAGGTCTTTTTATTTTTATTTGGTCATTAACAAGCGTCGTCAGTGGTCGAAAACCTGTTAATGTAATTTCTTTAATTAATAAAAAAAAATCCACGTCCGTGTGAAGTAATAAAAATATATATATATGAATATAATATATTGTTTTCATTTTTTGCACAACACGTCTTTTTTCTAAAATAAAAGTAGCCTACTGCTTATAACATCAGCTATCTGCCAAGTAAGTCGAAATTGGTCCAGCCGTTTCGGAGATTAGCCAGAACAAACATAATACAGATAAAAATTAAAAAAAAAGTTTTTTTATTTGTTATAAGTATCAATAAACACTTTCATATGCATTCAGTAAAAAGCTATTATTTTGAAATAACAAACAGACACTTTAATTTTATTTATTTGTTTAGATAGTTTGAGCTCATTGGTCAGGTAGTTTAGTATAGTGGCGCCATCTACAATGACCTTTGACAGACCTCCCCATTGTTTGACTGAATGATGTTTTAAATAGTATTAGCGGTAAAAACATAATTATTTGTGGTTGAAACGGGCCTTAAGGATTAGGCTGTCGGATTAGGTTAGTTGCAAGGAAAGACCAATTTTAATAAATATGACAACTTTTGGACAAAATAAAAATTGTGATTTTTTTGTGGCTCCTAAAAAAACTGAAGTGAAGGGAAATTAACTATGTAGGTAAGAATTAGGGTTTGTAATCGAAAAAAAAACGTGATTTTGTATATGTAATTTAAAGAGTAATATATATAAAAAGTAAAGATGTGAGTTTTTGTATGTAATATATAAAATTAAGCATGTATTTATTAAAAGTGGTCAGCTAATGCAATGCAGTACGTAGTTGTTGTAATATATCTTAGATTTAAGGTAAATAAATGATTTTTATACTGTATCACTGAATTTTATTTTACCTCAGCCTAAGAAGATTTCATCGAAATCTTTGCAATCTGATACCGATTAAGATAAAAAACAACAGAAAGGTAGCAATGACTTTAATGATGTCAATGATACCCTTTCTAATTAGGGCCATCTTTCCGACTGGGCACTCTAAGCACGTGACCAGGGCCCCAAGTTCCAGCAACTGACAAAAGAAACTTTATTAATCCTAGGCAGGACTGCAGGATACTAAAATTTTCTGTCACAAGCAAAAACTAACCTGTCCGAGGCGGGGTACAAAAAATTCGAGCTCGCTAAGCTCGCTCTTGCATTACATCCTATAGAGGCCCCATTATTCAAGTGCCCAGGGCCCCCAATTGGTTAAATATGGCCCTGTTCCTAATAACCCCGCATACCCACAGTCGCCGGTTTTTGAAAACAGCTGTTTCCTGCAAATCTGCAATACCTACACGGTCAAAATGTACGGAACAGCAGATTTAAAAAAAATACGGATATTTTTTAGTGATGTATCTACTGATTACGTTCTAACCGTTTTCCCTTCAACCTATATAACATAACATCACGCCTGTAATCCTCTAAGGGTTAGGCAGAAGTGTACCTAAATAGTACACGCATATTTCGCTAGTTAGGTTTTTTTTTCGCAATTTGGCCTGCTCTTTACCTCGATGACGCCTGATGGAAAGCGATGGATGAGGTCTATGATGGAACGAGCGTGCCCAGAAGATGCCTGTTCACTCTTGCTTTGAAGGCAGGCGGGTTAAATATGGGTGGGAACACAGACGCAGGCAGAGTTCCACACTTTGGCTGTGCGCATAATAAAAGTATGTAAAGGAGAAGCGTTTAGTACGAGTCGTTTAAGGTGGATGCTCCAGGGTATCCCGCGAAATTCAATTTTTCTTACCTTTTTTGCAATTTGCAGGCCAGTGCTAGGTTGTATGTTGATTAATATATTGTTCGCGATTGTAAGACGTATGTAGTTATAGAATTATAATCATCAAAATTATCAATACAACCCTCCAAGCTCATAAAGGTGCAGGAATTACTTTTTCAAGGGCAAAAGCTTTATGCGCGTAAGAAAATTTTAATTTCGCGGGCTACCCTGGAGCATCCACCTTAAGTCCAATGTACCTAATAGGGGGCGAGCCTATTGCCATCAAATAGGCAAAAATCCAGACTCCTTGGCTCCTACTGAGAAATTCCTGATGGAAAAACCCAATAACACTTTGCTCGACCTGGGAATCGAACCCAGGACCTAAGGCTCATCAGTTCCGCTTGCGACCATTAGACCAACAAGGCAGTCCACTCTGTATAATATATGCAAAATATTTTTCTGTCCGTATCCCATCCGTTCAACGCGAAAAAACGTATAGGTACAGGGTGTAAACAACCTCATCACGAAGTCGTCAACCAAGCATTCTGTACATCAAACTAAGTAACTTTACGCAAAAATTATTGCTGGGAAACGACTTCTTTTTTTGGGGCGAAAAATCATGTTTTGTGGAATGTAACGCACTTAAAACATTGTGCTGATGGATGGATTGAACAGTACGGGGGTCGAGAAGGTGTTTAAAGTAAAAATCTTCCATTAAAAACTTGTATTTAAAAAAAAGTTGGAAGTTTGACCCCCAATATCTCCGTAATTAGAAGGTTCCCAGGTATGGTGTAGAACAAAAAAATGACCACAATGACGAGGAGAACAAGTGCCTTTCGGCTTCGTTAGGTGTTTTACACCCTTTAAATGTTAGGTACTTTCTACCTGTTTTATAATTTAGATAAAATCTGAAATAAAATTGACACACGTTACGACCCTGACTTGCTTGCTTGCTTGACAAAGAACAAGTTCTATGTGGTAGTACGAGGAATTATTTTCAAAAGCCGACAACCAAGCATTCTGTAGGTACCTACATCAAACTAAGTAACTTTACGCGAAAATTATTGCTGGGAAACGACTTTTTTTGGTGTAAAAAAGTCACGTTTTACCGTAAAACTCAACGTAACGCACTCAAAACATTGTGCTGATGGACGCATTGAATGGTAAACGGGTCATGGAGGTATTTAAAGTAGGTATAGCTAGAACCTCAAAAACTATCATCATCATCAGCCTATTAATGTTCCCACTGCTGGGACACACGGCCTCCTCTCTATGAGAGGGAATGGGCTATAATCCACGCGGGCCCAGTGCGGGTTGGTAGATGTCACATGTCTTCGAATGTTTGGTTCTAGGATATGCCGGTTTCCTCGCCGTTGTTGTCGCTGATGTTTTCCTTCACCGTTTTGAGAGCAGTGGTGATGAAATAAATTACACAAAGTAATGCGCCTGTCTGGGTTCGAACCCACGACTTACTTTTTTTTTTCACGCTTACGCTCCCGATATGTATGGAAATTAGCCCACGGGAATGTTTAATGTAGATTCCCGTTAGTGAAAGAATTTTCGGAATCGGATCGGTAATTCCGAAGATTAGGTACCCAATATATACAAACAAATTTTACCTCTAATGTTATTACTTATTGATTTTTTAGCTGTAGCAATTTTTCATGCATACACAAAGGTTTGTAAAAGATTGTTAAATTATTATACAAGGAAGACACGTCGTGCCATGCTGTCGCTATGTCTCATTAAAAACGTGTATATTACGTACCTATTCATTAGTTTTTACCCAGTTACCTTGTACCTACCTCCCATCTGTGAATCATTCCAACAAAGCTCAGATCAGCCTTTTAAATACCTACCTTCTTACTAAATCACTTGACACTGCGTCTATTCTCTACATTTACGTTTTGACGTCCATTAAAGAAATGGGAAAACCTTGCAGCCCTGATAAGGGCTTTGTCAATAAATACCTACCTACACCAGCGAACTGTTCACGCACTACCACTACGCGCGCTCGCCGCGCACTCTCCTCGCTAGCTGAATGTCCTTGGGCATGATAGTGACTCGCTTGGCGTGGATCGCGCACAGGTTCGTGTCCTCAAACAGTCCCACTAGGTACGCCTCGCTGGCTTCCTGCAGCGCCATCACCGCGGAGCTCTGGAACCGGAGATCAGTCTTGAAGTCCTGCGCGATCTCCCTCACGAGCCGCTGGAACGGCAGCTTGCGGATGAGCAGCTCCGTGCTCTTCTGGTAGCGGCGGATCTCTCGCAGCGCCACAGTGCCGGGCCGGTAGCGGTGCGGCTTCTTCACGCCGCCCGTGGCTGGCGCGCTCTTCCTTGCTGCCTTGGTCGCCAGCTGCTTCCGAGGAGCCTTGCCTCCGGTGGACTTGCGGGCTGTCTGTTTTGTGCGCGCCATCTTGTTTTCTTACACTTTCTAATTCGATGGCGACTGTGTCAGTTCTATGACGAGGAGCGATTCTTTTGTATTAGTATTCTATTCTTTAATTGCCTCGCGAGAGTGAGGCGATGCCTTTTATAGTTTTTTAGGTCCCCACTCTCAGTAGATTTGAAAGTTTGAAGGTAGTCTTTGTTCGTTTTAATAAGAATTACCCGCGGTGTGTAAATGTGAAAAATAGGAATATTCCGCTGCTAAACATATCTCGTTCTTGTAGGAGAACCAATAATTTTGTTGAACCTATTTCTCCTTTTAAATGGCCTTCAATTGTTTAACCACGCATACCTCTCTTCAGCAGCATGCCCAGCATTTACCGTAACTGGAGTCTGGACACAAGTCAGCCAAATCTCGCCCGCTTTGAATGCTTGATTTTCTTAAACATTAAAATTTATAACCAACGTCATTGTCAACCCGAAATCACTCACTGCTAGATAGTACTACTTAGCAAAGATAGGGGATGTGTTCCGAGTCCCTTCAGTGGCAGAGTGGGTTGTCACAGATACCTAATATAATACTTCGTGGATCGTGAAGTTAATAACGGATAATATGAAATCGACGATAGTGAATTTCTGGAACCAAATCCAAATGATAGCATTTTGTGTAAAATGTTACCTACAACTTCTGTTGAGAGGAAGTTGTAGGTAACATTTTACACAAAATGGCCTTCATAAATGAGTGACAAATCATCGCCGTAATCATTGTGTTTATGATACATACCTACCTATCTCGAAATACATAGTAACATTAGGTGCATAAGTTATGTAGGTAGGTACCTACGATTATTTAGTAACAAATAGGTACGTACCTAACTAGGTATTAGCTAATTAGGTAGGTATAATGAAGTACCTACCTAAGTAGATCCATTTAGTCACCGGACGACCGACTTTTTTTTTCCCCTGTCCTATGACGCCATTTGATTAGTTTTAGAATCACGTCACTTAGTCAGAGAAAATCTTTTATCTATGTAGGTAAGAAAAGAAACTAGGTACCGACTGGGCATATGGGGAAAGGCCTCCCCGGCATTTGGGGAAAGGCCTCTTCGGCATTTGGGGAAAGGCCTCCCCCGGCATTTGGGGAAAGGCCTCTTCGGCATTTGGGGAAAGGCCTCTTCGGCATTTGGGGAAAGGCCTCTTCGGCATTTGGGGAAAGGCCTCTTCGGCATTTGGGGAAAGGCCTCTTCGGCATTTGGGGAAAGGTCTCTTCGGCATTTGGGGAAAGGCCTCCCCCGGCATTTGGGGAAAGGCCTCCCTGGAATTTGGGGAAAGGCCTCTTCGGCATTTGGGGAAAGGCCTCTTCGGCATTTGGGGAAAGGCCTCTTCGGCATTTGGGGAAAGGCCTCTTCGGCATTTGGGGAAAGGCCTCTTCGGCATTTGGGGAAAGGCCTCTTCGGCATTTGGGGAAAGGCCTCCCCCGGCATTTGGGGAAAGGCCTCCCCGGAATTTGGGGAAAGGCCTCTTCGGCATTTGGGGAAAGGCCCCCCCCATCTAATACTTATAATAATAATTATATTATAAAGAGTAAAGATTTTTTTGTTTGTACCGAATAAGCTCTGAAACTACTGGACTGATTTTAACCAATTTTTCACCAATAGAAAGGTAATTATTATCAGGAAATAACATGCTCTAAATTATATTTAAGTACTTATATCATAATAATTTGCTGAGCTATCAAATTTTTTTTGGGTGAAGTCGCGGCTGAATTGCTAGTCCGCTATATCTTCCCAGGTACTCTTTTCGAACGCTACCTCGAATCAGCCAGCACATTGTGCGTCCAGTTTCGTGTCATTTGCCCAGCAGCCGTTATCGTTATCGCGTCACGAAAGCCACATGCTTATGCATGTGGCTTTCGTGACGCGCCCAATTCCATTTGAACCAGCCTTTTTGTCTACGTCAATAATTCCTGTTTTGGGGTTTCGTATTCTGTCTGTTATGTTTACACCCAGAATGTTGCGCTCAAATGGAGGAAGTTTGAAAGTTGCGCCAGTTACAGAAATGTTGAAAAGGAATCGACTGTCTTGGTATGGGCATGTGATGAGGAGGGAAGAATCGCATGTGACTAAAAGAGTGATGAATGTTGATGTTGGAGAGGGAGAGGAAGACCAAAGAAACGATGGATGGATTGTGTGAAGAATGATATGTAGGAAAAAACCGGCCAAGAGCGAGTCGGACTCGCGGACCGAGGGTTCCGTACAAACTTATCCAACTTCGCTGTTCGATCCCATGAAACGGCTATTGCACCACCCGCAAATAATATGTTTGTAATTGTATGATGATGATGATGATGATGATGATGATGATGATGAGAATTGTCAAGTTTAGTAAAAAGCAAAGTCTTACAGCACAAGTAAAGGGAAAAGTCCGAAAAAAAAAAAAAAGTTAAAAATTAATACTTTAAACTTAAATGCTTGTTAGCTTTAATGCTTTAAGCTCTAAATTTGGCCATATCTTTTTATCGTGTTAACTCAGGACCTTGATTTTTATACACCTAATAGGGACTATAGACCTCAGTATCTGGTATAAATTTCAACTTGCTAGATCTATACCCGTTCCTGAGAAAATCGGTGGTGACAGACGAACGGACAGACGGACAAGAAAGTGATCTTATAAGGGTTCCTTTTTTTACCTTTTGAGGTACGGAACCCTAAAAAGGAGTTAATGATGCGTGACGAATGACAGGGGAGATTGGAAGAAAAAAACGTGTTGCGCCGACCCCAAATAACATGGGGCTAGGCCCGGAAGCTGATAAATGCTGCGCTCCACTACTCTGGCACACTCCAAGGCGGAACTACAAACACACACAAATTAAATGAATTAGCTGTCCAATCCTGCACAAATTCTAGGTATCCCTACCTAGGTAGCATGACTCACCCAGTGCAAAGCGTGAAATCGCGTGTGACTAACGATCACCTAGGTGGTCTGTAACGCCTAATTAGCTAGCACTTAGAGGTAATTAGCCAACCGCGCGCACCTGTTGGCTGGTGGTGGCTTCCCGTAGGGCGGTGAGTCGTGTATTGCGTGTGCCCATTATGACAGGTTGAATGGTTAAATCATGCAACTTTTTGCACTAGTGGTTTTTCTTTTCATTTGTAATGTGGAGTCGCAAAAAGTTGAGTTTTTTGTTGTGTGTTGAGTTGGTAATTTTAATTGTCGCTGTTAGTATGGAAGTTCATAAGTTTTGTACCTACATATTATGTGGTTTGTAAATTAGAAGACATTATTGATAAGGTCAATACGATATTGTTGCCATTGCGGGTATACCCTGGATGAGGCTGGCACAAGAGCGTGAGCTTGGCACAAGCAAAGAGAGCTAGGCCTATACCCAAGAGTGGGTGAAGTCGGGATCAATTAGGTACCCACTTTGTGGTAGTGCAGCAGCGGTGGCCCAGTAGTGGCGGCCCTGACCTACGAACAGTAACTCATGGATTCGAACCCAGACAGGCGCATTACTTTGTGTAATTTATTTCATCACCACTGCTTTAAAAACGGTGAAGGAAAACATCGTAAGCAAACCGGGATGTCCTAAAACCAAAAAATTCGAAGACATGTGACATCTACCAATTCGTACTAGGCCCGCGTTGTGGATTATTATAGCCCATTCCCTCTCATAGAGAGGAGGCCGTGTCTCAGCAGTGGGAACATTAATAGGCTGATGATGACGATGATTTCTATATGTACCTAGTTCTTCTTTTTGAATCTACAGTTGATGGTGGTTGGTCGGCGATCCCGCGGAAGGGTACGCGACACCACGCAGCGCAACATGACGCCGTCTCTTCGTGTTCAATAGTTTAATTAGGTTTTTGTGGCTTTTATACTTAAATCTTTAAGTTAGTCTGTAAGGAATATATGATATGGGTCATTTGTTACCTGAATTAGATGATATATTAAATTATTTTTTTATTATAACAATCAGATGTGATTACGCAGAGGTGTAGGTACTTACTTTTAAATAGTACACCCACGTTTTGCCAGATATGTTTAAGTGCCATGTAATACGAAGTTGCTTTGCTACTGAGAAATTCCTAATGGAAAATACCCAACAACAGGACCTCATCTCAGCAGTCGTACTTCGCGACCACTAGACGAATGAAGCTACAAACGATGTTTTCTAATCAGTAGGATGCTGTCAGGGAGGTGTTTAAGTATAAAAGAGTTATAAAAATACAGCTCGATGTATCTAGACGTGTAGACGCTTTTATTTTAAGCAAGCGAACCTTCGCACGGGTGTAATTCGATACTATTTATAATGTGGGTAATTTATACATAATATTAACCTTCCCCTTGAATTACTCTATCTATTACTGAAAACTGCTTTAAAATCTGTTGCGTAGTTTATAAGATCTAAGCGTACAGACAGCGGGAGCGATTTTGTTTTAAGCTATGTAAATATTATGTAAAGATCATCGTTTCGTGTCGATGTAGGTATCTACTCGTAAATCTTTCGCTTCAAACTCAATGAATACCAATTGCAGATAATTAACCGACAATATTACATAAGAAAAACCGGCCAAGTGCGTGTCGGACCACGCGCAGTATATATAGGGTTATAGGGTTCCGTAGTAGCCCGTTGAACGGTACCCGTTCACGATGTAGTACGATTTATTCTAAGGATTTTGTATTTGGTACAAAATTTTACAACACCCAAGTTTAACAACTATTACTGCTAACTATTTTTCTAGCCAGCAGTTTAGCTTTTAGAAGGGGGAGGGACGCCCTACTGGAACCTAAATTTGCACTTTACAACAACAACAACAACAACAACAACAGCCCATAACGTCCACTGCTGAACATAAGCCTCTCCCATAATGGGAGGAATTTGCCATAATCTCCACGCTTGGCAGGCGGATTGGAGATCGCAGTGATGAAAGACTAACAGAAAACGCTGCTGCCCATTCTCTGGTCTACGGAGGCGCAAGGTGTTCTGCCTCAGACATTAGTCGCTTTTTACGACACCCGTGAGTGTAATGGGTTGGTTCTATTCTGCTCTGCCGGATACCATACGGCTAATAATTTGCACTTTTTTAATACAACAAGTTTATTATTTAATTTATTATTATTATACAACTTTAATATTTCGAAAATGGACATTAAATTGAAAAATAGCATTAGCAACCTCTAAGTCATTTTAAAAGACCTATTCAACGATACCCCACACGATGGGGACGACAACGAAAAAAAATTCATCCCCACTTCACATGTAGGGGAGGTACCCTAAATAAAAATATTTTCCTAAATTTAATTTTACCATTTTGTCGGCGTAAACATGACTAAACTATAAGGGTTCCATGTCAGGACTACGGAACCCTAAAAAGGACAATAGATAAGAAAAACGAAAAAAATCATCATCTCAGTGATTTTTCCCCAACTAAGTTGAGGTCGGCATCCAGCAGCTGAATACCAGTATTTTTACATGGAGCGACTGCCTATCTGACCTCCATAACCCATGCCCCTTGTTAAGACTGGTGGTCAAACTTTCGGGTCACTGACTACCTGTAACGACTGTCAAACATCTACATATAACAGCCGGGACCAACAGCTTAATGTGCTTTTCGAGGCACGGAGGAAAATCGGAATGTAATAGTTGCTCACCCATCCACGGACCAACCTAGGCAAGCGCGGCTTAACCTGAAGATAAAACCGACCGGCTGTTATTATTTAGCCACGAGCTCGTCCAGTCAGTGGCAGTGAGTGAATTCAAGATTTTTCTTGATTGAAAAACAGTCGTTGTACGGACGATCTTTTAGGTTATGTTTGCCGAGGTCGGCCTGTCTGTAGATACATACAGAGTTCCTCAGAAAGCAAGTTAAGCTGCTGGTACCGGCTATCATTAGTAGTAGATCTATGACAGTCGGAATCCCGAAACTTGACAACCAGTCTTCTATAAGAGTATCGAATTACCCCGTATAAGTATCTGGGTTGTGGAAATGAGTCGCTCCATGTAAAATACTATCAGACTATCTATTTCTAACGGTATTCAGCTGCTTTCCGCTGCACTAGAAGCCCACCCCAATATCATCATCATCATCAGCCTATTAATTGTTCCCACTGCTGGGACACAGGCCTCCTCTCAATACCCCAATATACTTTGGTAAAAAACTACGCAGACGATGATATCCGCCGACCGCAAACCAACCACTTATACGCTAGCTCATTTACAACTGAGCAAATTACAAGGCAAAAATAACTTTTGTATCCTCGACACACGAGAAAATTTACGAAATACCCACAATTTTTAACAATCGACCCAAGTCGTCGTTAAGGTAAAGTTCTCCTTCATTTAACCCCACATAAAATTAACAGAGTGTTTTTAAAATTACATATTTTATCCACAACACTCACAATGCCTTCTGACGGATCTGACTCCGATGAATCAGACATCAAAATACAATCAGCATTACCTAAAATGACGAATAAGAAGATGCCGAACAGCCCAACAGAAGATTTACTTAAGAAAAAATCAGATAAAAAGCTGACTACGAAAACAATGATCGTTCAAGCTCTCATTGACCTGAAATCTCGAAAAGGCGTATCTCTTTATGCGGTAAAGAAGTATATAGCGGACAGATATAGCGTGGATACGGAGAAACTGAACTATCACATCAAAAAATCAATAAAATCAGCCGTTGAAGATGGAACTATTATACAAACAAAGGGTATAGGAGCTTCAGGATCGTTCAAACTTGCCCCTGTTAAAGAAAAGAAGCCAAAAGCAAAGAAACCTAAGAAACCAAAGACAGAGAAGACTGGCAAGACTAAGGATCCAGAAAAGAAGAACATGAAAGAAAAATCAAACAAAATTGACGGAAAAAGTTTAAAATCGAAAGCAAAATCAAAGGAAGACAAAGAAGAATCTAAAAAGCCTGTAAAGCCAAAGAAAAAGATGGATAGAGAAAAGCCACCGAAGGAAAAAAAAGATGGCGTCGAAAAAGCAAAGAAAGTAAGAATTGCCAAGGACATGCAGACTCCTTCGAAAAAGAAGGCAATGATTAAAAGAAAAAGCATAGGTTCTATAATCAAACCACCAAAAATGAAACCTAGAGCGAAAGCATGAACGAACCAACGAATCATTGAAATATTTTGTTGATTTTATAATTTTTGAGTGAATATTGTTGATTTTTAACTAATAAATGATTTAAATTTTGTATCTTGTTTTCTTTCCAAACAACTAAAATACTTAAATATACAAGAGGAGCTCGTGGCTAAATAATAACAGCCGCTCGGGTCGATCTTTAGGTTAAGCCGTGCTTGCCTAGGTTGGTTTGTGGATGGGTGACCACCCATAACAAACCGAGTTTCCTCCGTGCCTCGGAAAGCACGTTAAGCAGTTGCTCCCGGCTGTCATTTGTAGATGTTTGACAGTCGTTACAGATATAATCAGTGTTCCAAAAAGCCAGGCAACCAGTCTTACCAAGTGTATCGTATTACCCAGTACTAACTGGGTTGTGGAGGTTAGATAGGCAGTCGCTAGATGTAAAATACTGGTATTCAGCTGCATCCGGTTCGACTGAAAGCTGACCCCAACATAGTTGGGAAAAGGCAGTTGATGATAACTTAAATATACAAAGGTCTTACTGCCTGTAAACCGCTAAAGGTTAGGCAGAGAACATACAGACGCCAGAACATCAAGCCACTACAATCTGTCAAATTTCTTGAATAGATTTTCAACTTTATCACTAAAGTATAAGGTTCAAGATTGATTGCGTATGTTTGACAGTTTCGGGTAGCTTATTTGCTTGGCGTCTACACGCAATAGTGATAGAACACTCACGTTTCGCCAGACATGTTGTATTGTTTTACTATCTTTTAGTTGTGTCAGCACTTCGATCAAGTACCTAGTACCTATCTAAGATAAGCTAATAAGACGGCTTTCATATATTTGGTTCATGCCGGTCGGTAAACTCCGTTGGACATCTATAGCTGAATCATCTTCGGATCAATCGGGCACAAATCCAGACTAAGAAATTCATCATCTTCCAAGCCTTTCCCAACTATGTTGGGGCCGGCTTCCACTCTTCAAGTCTAACCAGCATTTGAACACCAGTATTTTACATGGAGTAACTGCCTATCGGACCTACACAGCCCAGTTAGTACTGGGTAATACTACCTACTTGTTAAGACTGGTTGTCAGACTTTCTGGGCTAAGAAATTACTAAAGAGAAAACCTATTATTAATACTTCAAGTTTGCTAAACACGAATCAAATCCTACACAATAGGTAACGTAAACTTTACCTTGACGTGGACTTGGCAGATTGTTAAAAATATGTGGGTAGCTATAGTAATAAACTCAAGTAATTATATTTACCTATACCGTCCTACTGCCGCATAAATCAAACATAGACAAGGACGTTAATTCTGTTGTGAGTTGCAGAAATCCCGCGGTGGGAACTCAACGATTTGCGATCGATGTTGAAAAATAGAATGTATTGAGAATGAATGTTGCCATGCACCATGTTGCTATCAGAGTAGGATTTAAAGATAATATGGTTAGAAAAGAGGTGAATGCTGATGACGAGCATGACATAGCCTAGATAAATTGGGATAATTGCAGGAGAATCATAAATGATAATTTTGGAAAAATTAGGGAACCATAAAGAGGAAGACTGATACTATATGAAGTGCGATACTATTATTACAAACGCTGTAAAGAAATGTTCACGCTATTTTCACACAGTCAGATCATATCTTGAACACTAGTTTCGAATAACGAGAATATACGCAATGACTAGTTAGTTAATTAAGATACGCAATGTCTCGAATAAAACGAGTGAAACTAAACAGGATCGTGTTCTACTCACTGCTGGAAATTGTGGGGAAAACTATTAACTTAGTGTTCAAATCGACAAACGTTCAAATCAACAAACGTTTAGAGTAAATAAATAAATAGAATAGAAAAGAATACTCTTTATTATGTACACCATTAAAAAAAAAAAAAAAAAAACAGTCTGTAAAGGATATTAACAGAATAAAATCGATAGACGCTCCAAACACACTCGCTGACTTACAGGCGTGTGCCATAAAGAAAAGCTTGTTGTAGACACAACAAAATATCAAAAAACCTGTTGAAAAACTTATCGCCACTTACCCTTACAGAGTTAGTGAAACACCCCCACCTATACCTGCGCGCTTCGGTCAACTCTATTTGTGGTGGTTCAAACTTCGTTTGAACTACTGTAAGAAAAAAGTTCTAATCAGCTTGCACTACAAAGCGGTTGTTACGTCAGTCACTGCGGCCGAATAGTGCGAAATGAATGGTTTTTTGCGATTTACAAAAAAAATATTGATTGGACTAAAAAAATAAAACACATAAGACCTGCTTTATAGTTAGTTCAATTAGTATGCAAAGTTTCATGATCTAATTCCAAGTACTTTTTGAATATCAGCGGTTTATTGTTCGATTTGGAGGTAGGTAACTTTGTTTTTTTTTTCTATCGAGAAAAGTTTATGGAATCGTATTTTCGTCACACAGGACTTAGCATTAATCCTCAACTTTTCCATATATTTATTTCAAAATTAATGCTGCAGTATTTTAGGAGTAACGGAGGAGCATGCTAAGCCATTTGAGGGATATATAGCCCTTAACATGGTAATGACTTCAAATTCGTAGAGGCATGATTTACAAGGCACATCAAACTACTACAAAGTGTCAAATTTCTTTAATAGATTTTCAAGATTATTGCTAAAGCATTAGGTTCAAGATTGATTGGGATTGGACAGTCCCGGATTTCTAGATGTGCTGGCGTTTGTACAACAGTGTCAAAATGGGGAAAGAATCACAGGGCGTCAATGCCGATTCTTTGGCTAAAAAACAGCCAGCCCTCTGGTCAGGTGAAGACTCGACCAACCGTTTGGCGATGTCCCGAAACACTAGATGGGCACTCGGACCCCATTATATGGCACTGTTTCAACTTTCAACCCCAAATGGTTCAAACGCATAACCACCAATTAAGTTATTATATTTGCGCCGTTTGAGGTCGTTTGGCACCTGCTGTAGCCGCCCCAGAACAGCTCACTAATAAACTTTATGAAATTAATATGACATTACGCCTGTAATCCCCGAAGTTTGGCAGAGGTGTAGGTAGCTAGGGTTGATAGTACAGCCAGATTTTGCCAGTTACCCGCATGGGCGTAGCCAGCCATGGGCTGGTTAATTTTTTCATACAAAAGGTTACACCCTAATAGCACCCTGTATCTGTATGTATAATTCGAATTATCCAAAACATTCTTATTGCTTACCTACCTACTTACACCACGAAATCTTCCATCCAAAAATGTGTCACGAAGTTCAGCCGTTTGGGCTCTGATGGGCGTTTGCCAATTTGTTAATCGGTCAATTTAGAGGTTTATATCTATCCATAGATAGTACTTTCAGGTATTATTAATTTGATCGCATTTTTTTTGTGTCGGCTATCGAGTGTGAACTTTCTTACGGATATTAAGTATTGTAGTTAGTACCTATATAATTTATTTTTTTAGATTAGTTTTTTTAGGTACCTTACAGGTCAGAGCCAGGGTGTGGCAAGCGCCCCACCCTGCCCCACCGTGGCTACGCCCATGGTCCCATTAATTTTGGTCTTCAACTGGTCACAAATTCAGGCCCCGATTCTGGTACGTAAAAATTAATCACTTTACATAAATTTACGGCTTTCTCGCCATGGGGTGGGCAGAAACCACAGAACGCCATCTGCTACTATCCTTACATACTTCTTTTGTTCATCCATGTTCATGAAGTTGGGGTTTTAATGTTCCCACTTGTTCAGGAGACGGTTCAGGGACTTTCAAGTGGAACTATCCATGAAGTTTTGTATCTCAAAAGTATTAAATACATCGTACGAACGACTCAAACAAACAGAGGAATACAAATAACTCGGAATTTTGATTGATGCCTTTTAGGTATTCATCCCAAAAGTTCTTTTCTGCCCGCGTAGCATGACCACCGTAGAGACGAAAGAGAATCGACAAATCCTTTGTTTATCTGTCATTTTGTCGATTCAATGACAGATGAACAAAAGATTTGTCGATTTTCTTTTGTCTGTAACTTGGTCATGCTACGCGGGCTGCTCTGTCTCTTCCTCGATAAGGAACGAAATAGAAATATGTTTTCTAAAGGTAAGCGTCCACCTGTCCGCATCGTACGCATCAGACGCTTACCTCAGGATTGAAGACAGTTAAATTTATTACTCGGGAACTCGTCAAGCTTTCTTTATCTTAGCGCTTTTCTTGTCCCAAATAAACTCAAAAGTTATAAAAAGTAAGTAAATGCCAGTTTTTAAGCTAATCACCTTCCTGTTATTTTGAATGGCCAAATTCGGAGGTCTCATGTCTCGCCTCGATAAAGGTGCATGATTTTTTTTAAAACCGCTTCATGTTGTGGCAACACTTACGTATATAAAAATATTCAGCCAAAATGCGGCAACCCACAACAAACACAAAGGAATTATAAGGAATGAATTTAGTCACATTTAATCACACTAATACTATAAAAGTTGAAAGCTGCTGCAGTCGAAAGTTGTAGGTACATGTGTGGATGTGGGTATGTTTGTTAGTCCTTCACGCCCAAACGGCTACAGATTTGGATGAAATTTAGCACACAGATAGTTTATAACTACAACAGCCCATATCGTCCACTGCTGGACATAAGCCTCTCCCATGATGGGAGGAATTTGCCGTAATCTCCACGCTTGGCAGGCGGATTGGAGATCGCAGTGATGATAGACTAGCAGAAAACGCTGCTGCCCATTCTCTGGTCTCTACGGAGAGTCACCGGAGGACACCCGTGAGTGTAATGGGTTGGTTCTATTCTACTCTGCCGGATACCACACGGCTAACACTGATTAAGCTCAGAAGTTGCCTAGAGTTTATAAACTAGATTTAAATATAGGATACTTTTTATCCCGGTAGTATGATCCTGTGGGACAATTATCGAACTCCATGAGGGCGAAGCCGCGAGCATTTATACAGAGTGTAAACAACCTCATTACGAAGCCGTTAACCAAGCATTCTGTACATCAAACTAAGTAATTTTACGTAAAAATTATTGCTGGAAACGACATTTTTTTGGGGTGAAAAATCATGTTTTGTGGTAGAACTCAATGTAACGCACTCAAAACATTGTGCTGTGGATGGATTGAAAGTACGGGGGTCGTGGAGGTGTTTAAAGTAAAAATCTTACATTAAAAACTTGAAAAAATGATCGGAATGACGGAGAGAACAAGTCTTAGTGCCTTTCGGCTTCGTTAAGAGGTTTTTTGCACCCTTTATAATGCTATAGTTATTTATAGTTTTAAATCAGTTCCAAGTATAGGAACAATCGTTTTGAATCTAAATTAGAATGATTTGGAATGTTGGATTAGTTTGACGAATTTAACTAAATTATTAAGAGATTGTGGACAGCCTCGAGGTCCTGGGTTCGATTCCCGGGTCGGGCAAAGTGTTATTGGGTTTTTCCATCAGAATTTTCTCAGTAGCAGCCACGGAGTCTGGATTTGTGCCCGGTTGATGGTAATAAGCTCGCCTAAGGCTTACCTAAAACATAACTGGCTAAATGAAAGAACCCTTCAGGGATTACCTACAGGAGTGATGTACTTGGCATGACGACAGTATCAAAAAATTGCAAATCTATTTAGTTCGTCAGTTAGAGTATTGGAAAATAATGGACACGTATTTTTTGTTTTCGTAAATCAATGAATATTGACAAAGATAAAACGCATCTAAACTCGGGAGTGGGGGCTCGTGACGTCAGAACTAGCTAAAAATTACACTTAGGCGTGACGTATTGAGAATTTTAAAAGCGTCATATCTTCGTCAATTTAGGTTTACGTAACAAAAGAAAAAACACGGGTCAAATATTTTTTGATAATCTAACTGACGGACTAATTAGTTTTTTTTTGTCGTCTCGCCTATTGTGGGTCAGCTGGCTCATGATGACCGCACTACCTCTAGCCAAGTCCATCTGTTGTGACGTTAATTATTTTGAAGAAGTGTTCAATACTTATTGGTAAACATATAGCCCAGTATTTCAGCTAGGCAGCTTTTATTAAATCTTAAGCAAACTGAACTGAATCGACTGTCAAAGATCTACAAATGACAGCCGGGACTAAACCGGCTGTCATTTGTAGATCTTTGACAGTCGTTACAGGTAGTCAGTTGCCCGAAAGTCTGACAACCAGACTTACCAAGCGGTATCGTATTACCCGGTACTAACTGGGTTGTGGAGGTCAGATAGGCAGTCGCTCCATGTAAAATACAGGTGTTCTGCAGCTGCATCCGGTAAGACTGGAAAGCGACCCCAAAATTGTTGGATAAGGCTTGGCAAATTGGATTGGATGAGCTTTTCTTCTACATCGCTAATTAAACGCAGAATTGTACTTCTTATGCGGTCTGAATTTATTCTCTCAATTTATTTATTTATTTCAGGCCAACCAACAATTGTTTATACTGTTACATGTTTAAATAAAGATTCTTATATCAAAGGTTAGTATAACAATTTCTTATAGGTGCTCAAAGTACCACATACTCAAAATACTGGTGTCGCTTTCAAACCGCGGTGACCTTCTGATGTTTTATCAAAGACCATGTTTCTGCACCATAGACGCGAAGGATACAAACTTCCATGAGCTTTAATGATACAGGAAGTTTGAAGGTTTCCCTTCATCAAAAGTCTTTCAATGACGAATAGCTCTGCCAGGCGTTTTCCGTACGATGTAAATTTTTTGTCGGGTCTCGCCTGCACTATAAGACTATTTCGCCGAAATATACGTCGTATTCCTCTCTAAACACTCTCGAAAAAGAAATGATAAAACTAAAAAAAAAAGTTGCATTCAAACAAGAACTTAAATTCAGGATCCAAAAGATGATAGCCGTTCGTGAACTTTGCACATCGAAAATAATTATCGTGAAAATCAAGAAAGACCGCACCTAGCACCCACATTAAGGTGCATCTTAATCGTGAAATTTATCTGGGGTAATATTCCTTTCATCTTCTTTTTCGTGTGGTTAGTGACTTATAACCTGTTGTTTTTTTTTTTCTGCCGCCCATGGGCCTATAACCTTTAATTATTTTTACCAACGATTCTAGAACACGAATTTTGATAGGTTTACGACATAGGTACTTATTTTTCTTTTTTTTTTACCGCCAAAACGCGGCTCGTTGTTTCCGATCACTGTTTTTGTTGATGTTACGTTCATTTTTACTATTTATTTACCCGAAATACTATTTATCTGAACCCCTCTATTGTTAATGGGCGTTCGTACACAATACGTAAGAATTTTAATGTCACCACTTTATTTAAAGGGGAGTTTGGGGCAAAATGGATACTTTTAATATAATGATTTATTAGTTACACAACTATACAAGTAACGTTATTCGTTTCTTCCATGTGTAATAGACGGGTTGATATCGAAATAAAACCTTAGTCTTAAATAAAATCGACCAATTTTTTTTTAAATTTTTTTTTTGGTATCTTAAAAAATATAGCAGAAATATATTTGTGCCATAAACTTATTAAAAGAAAAAAGAATGTTTGTGTCAGGAAATGTCTTCGATCTTAAATTCTCCGTCTTTTGAAATTACCTGTAGTAGGACTTAATTGAGACTTTAAGTTCAGTTATAAAGTTATTCAAACTCGGGGCTAAAAATCCTCAATAAAAACTTTGTTATGTGTATTTTGAGAATACTTATAGGAGTTCTTTTACACAAACGGATTTATGACTAGATGTTATTCAAGGACCGTTTTATGGCACAAAAATAGTATCGTATTCCTCAAGTTTTCCATTATTCTATTATCTTCCTGTTTAATTACAATAAATAACTAAAAAGTATCAATTTGAAATGAATATTCATTTTTCTGTAAGATTCTCCGCCATAGCGTTTCCGACGGAAAACTTCAGTTGATGGACACTGGCTGGTTAATCACTTAAATAGCCATTAAATTAAAGACATAGTTTCTATTATTGAATATATATTTTAACAAAATATCTCTGACGTATTATAAATAATACTTTGTCAATGTAACATGAGCCATAAACTCTGCAAATAGGCCCAAATCGTGTGAATAATTCATTATATCGGCCATTCTACTTGAATGACATCACTTTGCCAAGAGCTCAATCCTACTACATGATAACCAACCTTATACACTTATAATAAAGCTGATTATAAATCGATTATTTCTCAAAAGTAATTTCTTAAGTCGTCTTTCCGTTTAAATCCGAAAAAAATGCATTCCTTTTCTCACTCTAACATGTGTCTAATCCCCGTAAGTAGGAAAGAGACACATGTATATTTGTTGAGCTTACCCGTCTCGTAGAGAGGATATTGGGGTCATGGAACGTGTTTGAATTTCGAAACACGTTCCGTCCAATACCGTGCGTTGTTATTCACTGTTTTATCATTGGTTAGGCGACCCCCGTACCAAAATGTTCAGAGTTTAATAAAATCGATACAGAATGTACGGAGGTATCGTTTCTCTGTCGTTTAGCGGTGTCGCTGCGAGTTTCGTGGTAGACTAGCTATACACTGTGACCGTATCTTTTATGTTATTCGTGCAGCCATTTCGTTTCGAAAGATGTCCGGAGTGACTTTAATCGTGACGTTTTGATACGTTTTCTATAGTTTTTTGACGTTTAAAAAGACAACATTGCTGTGGATCTGTGACGGTAAGTGGTTTGCACCTTATTTCATAAAGATATCAGTGTATAATTGTGTTTAAGCCAAGATTTTGGAGTGAAAACGTCAAAAATTCCCATTTTAGTACTAGAACTGTGTTGTAACACTGAAATAACTTCGAAATTCGTGCGTGACGTCACGGCCATTTGAAATTGGTATTATATTACTGATTCCGTTAGTGTTTCTGTCGATTTGGTTTTAGAAAATGGTGTTTTTTTTAATAAATTTTATTTATATTTTAGTTTTGTTTGAGAAATCAATTTTTGACGTTTATTTTTAGTTTGTTTACATAAATTTGTAGTGACTAACATATTGTTTTAGTATGTAACATGGCTTCAAATGACAATTTGCGCTGAGATATCATTATCATGGTTTCTTATTACTTCACAGTAAAGACTAAAATGCTGTTACTGCATATTTTGATTGGATATTATGTTTTGTCTCTTTCTGGCAGTGTTTGTTGTTGTGTTTGCATCTCTTTCTTGCTTACGCGACTTATTTATAGAGAACAGCGTGTATGCCGTTCCCCTGTGGCGCCCTACATTTACGATAGTGTTGTAATTTTGACGTTTCGTTTTATCGACATAATTTATTGTTATCGATAACTCTGTGGTTTTTATATCAGTAGTGTGGTATTTTGTTGTTGTTTATTTGCGTCTGGTTTCGTTTCTAGTTTTAATGATAAATGCATATTACTAATACTAGTTAATATAAAGGTAGGTAGCACCTGCATAAAGGTAGATAGGTAGGATATCATTTTTTTATGTATTTTCTAAAAATGTAAATTTGTTAATTTCAGATACCTGAGTGGTTGAATGAAAATGTGAATGAAAAATATATATAAATTACAATTAGTGTAATATTTCATTTTGCCATGGCGTAGCCCGTTTTGGATAAATGCCTCATTTCGTGCGTTTGGTAGCAATATCATGCGTAATCTTCCTCTAACTATTAATTGAAAAAGGCTCTTCCTTTTTCAATAAAATTGGTTGTCTGTCAAAAGTAGACCAAGAATGACTTAGGGTTTGATCATAAATTGGCTTTTAATTTAACGTTTTCGAAATGATGTTTCTTCTAGAACATGAATTATGTCTTCCTCATAAACTCCCACATCTTCTATTGTAAACTAAACTTAGTCTACTTACTGAAGTATTGTTTCATCTTAACTACTCATTTCTCGTAATCACACAGTCTTGTCTCATCCTGAATCTATTTATGTTTGTAACGATTTTTCGGTTTTCACATTTTTGAAATCCTCAAAGAATCAATAACCAAGAAACCCTCTAAGCAAGAACAGAACAAAATCACATTTCCCAAACAGGCAATCATTACTCATACAAAACAAAGTCGCCCGCCGCGTCTGTCTCTATGTATGCTTAGATCTTTAAAACTACGCAACGGATTTTGATGCGAGTTTTTTTAATAGATAGAGTGATTCAAAAGGAAGATTTTAGTATATAATTTGCTTGCGGGTGAAGCCGTGGACATCGGCTAGTAATTACTATAATGTTCATAAAAGAACAGGCGAATGATTTATTCTTGTTATTATCGTAAATCATTTTCATTCATAATTATTCTGCCCTAATCTCAATTCATTTGGAGTCTGCGCGGCATATCTTCTTCTTCTATTCTATTCTATTTCTCTATTACTCGACATATCAGTAGTCACCTCTTTTCTAGCAGTATCATCTTTTACACTTCTTGCCATTCATCTCGATTTTTGTAAATAACAATAATAATATCTATCGACCTTCACCACAGCACTATCTGAGATAAAAAAAATAAAATGTCTGCCGCCATCCGCTGTAGGGATTATTATTACTTCCATCCCTTATATACATAATAAACCTTATTTACTAAGTACTAAAGTCCAAATTCTATTGGTGTACATGAATACCTTTGTCGATGAAGGGATTTTGGTTATGTTATTGGAATTTGGACTCTATGTGGATTTTGTAAGGTTTTAAATGTTTAGAAGGGTGTAATAATAAAAGCAAATAATACGGTTGTATTGAAATATCTCTGTTGATTTACGAGGGGCTAAAGATGGTGGTTGGTAAGAAAGCTGATTTCGATGTTTTTATCCACGTTTGGTGTGTTTGTGTGTGCCTTTCTCCGAAATAGCTGGACTGATTTTGGTGATGTCGTTAACTACTTCATTGTGTGTTTATTACTTCGTCTTAATGATTTTTTGTTTTGTGTTTCGAATGATGTGTTTATAGAGAGGTGACTGTTTTTGTTTTTTTTTGTTTTTTGATGACTGACAAACCTAGTGGTCGCCGTCATTCGATCCCTACGTTCAACATGGTTTGGTGGTAAAAAGTTTCTGTGAGCATCATATCTGTAATTTTGGTATTTGGTTGCTATTGAGTTTGGGTTCCATCTGGAAATATGGTTGTTCAGAATTCATCCGTGACAATGGTTTATGAGAATGGAGGAATGAATGGGATTTTTTTTTTCTTTGAAAAAAAGGACAACCTTTTTTGCAAACTTGCGAGCAAGAATAGTGATAACGTTGTGTCACTAATAACAAATTACCAGCTTAAGCAGGTACCATTGTCAATCAAAAATATATCATACGATGGAAAACTGCCAATCAGCCCATAAAATCTAGACTTTTTTTAAGGCGAAAGCGCCCAGCGTAGCCCGCGAAATTCAATTATTTCATATTTTTTTTGCAATTTACAGCTGTCTGGTTGTAGGTATATTAAGTAAATATGAAGTATGACCGTAAAAGGTATGTGCTTATAGAATTACAATTATTTTAGTCATCAATACAAGTTTTATAATTCATAAAACACTCATGAATGACTTTTTTATTAATTCATGTCATTTTAGGCCGACACTAACTGGATTAATTTCAATGAATATTTATACACATAATGCTGTCACATGTTGATTAACTTATAACTTGATATTGATCTGACAATTTGTAAAAAAAACAAAAGATAATTTGAATTTCGCGGGCTACCTCGCTTCTCCGTTAACTCCCATGTAATCATAGTTTCTAAATTCAAAATCTCGCTAAATTCACCGTCACCTATTTACAACTATGTAGATATCTGACGTTTTACTTAGGTACAAAAAAAAACAAACAATTAAAAAAAAGATCATAATGCCCCATCCAACAGCACCCTAGTTGCCCCTACTTATTAAATTTGCCCTCGACTCTTTTAGTCCCCGCCGCGCCGGCTTTAAATCTCATTGATTCCGTTTTTTTATTAGTAAAAAAACTCATCTCTGGTCACCTGCCCTTAATTCTGAGTTAAACATCTAGATAAAAATTCGGGATATTTATTTGCTATGAATACCATCATCATCTGTCCAGCCGTTTCCAACTAAGCTGGGGTCCTCTGCCAGTCTAACTGGATGCAGCTGAATGCCAATATACTACATGGAGCGACTGCCTATCTGACCTCCACAACGGGGTAACATGATACCCCTTGGTAAGACTGGTTGCCAGACTTCCGATCGTCTGACTACCTGTAACGACTGTCAAAGATTTATACATGACAGCCGGGACTAATGGCTTAACGAGGTTTTCGAGGCATGGTCACCAATCCATGGTCCTACCTCGGGAAGTCTGCTTAACCTAAAACATTGACCTTACAGACCCGTGCGGCTGTTATTACTTAGTTACGAGCCCCCTCATGTCTGTCAAAAACAACAAAAAAAAACATCCCACTCTGTCCGTTGTCGAGGCCGTAGGGAATAATCACTATGCTTTGCAGACGGACTGGCGAGTTTGGTCAATCACACGTCATTAACTACAAAAACCACTCTTACTGCAACGGCATAAAGGCGCTGTCAATATCTAATTGTTACGAACTAATTGCGCTTGGCTGTACAAATTGTACAATACAATAATTTTACTTAGTATTGGGAATAAAGGAGTTGTGGTCTAAGCACGGAAGCCATACGGTTGTATTTTGCACGCAAAGTATTTTTTAGTATTGGAAATGATTCATCAATATTTTTGAACACTCCTTATTGTTTAGCTAGCATATGGTTTGGTTAGGTTAGGTTTATAGTTAGGTTAGGTTTAGTGGTGTACGGTATTATTTTGTATATTTTTTAAGTTTAATTTTTGTAATAAAAAATAAGTGTGTCGTTTTGTCCCCAATCTCCCCTATTGGTATTTTTTTTCAATTTTCAATGTCTTTGTTGCGAAAGGGTTAACACGGATAAGGGAGGGGCGAGGGGGCTTCTATTATGTCATTTTCGAGGGATAAGTTGTAATTATAGCTCAGAAAAGTATTATAAAGCCGTACAAATTATTGACTGTCTCATTGGTCTACAACTGGTCGCAAACGCACTGCGGAATATTTGATCGATTCCCAAGTCGGGCAAATTGTTATTGAATTTCCCCATCAGAAATTTCTCAGTAGCAACCACGGAGTCTAGACTTGCGCACAGTTGATGGCAATAGGCTCTTATTATATGGGACTTAAAAATTACTGGCGAAATCATCTGTTGCGTAGTCTTTACCCAACTACGAAGGGGTTGGCTTCTGAGACTGTAGCTTGTCTGATCTCCATAACCCAGTTAGTACTGGGTAATACGATACCCCTTGGTAAGACTGGTTGTCAGACTTTCGGGCCACTGACTACCTGTAACGACTGTCAAAGAGTTTTTATATGTAAAGAGTCACCCATCACCCATCCACGGAGCGACCTAGGTCAGCGTAGCTTACCCCTCAAACGAACCATGCAGTGGTAATTATTTAACCACGAGCCCCTCACAAACTATAAAACACGAACAATATTTCACAGTTACTTGGAAAAGCGAAGTTTTTTTTCCTCAAATCAACTTTTGCGTTGCCTAACTCAAAAAAGTTTGAAATTTATTTAATTTAGCGCAACGTGACGAAAGATCACAGTCACGTGGCTTTACTACGTATTTTGAGAAGTTCCTTAATCAACTTGGTAAGTTTTTTTCCTGTAAGCAAAATAGTTTTTGGGTTAGCTCAATTCATCAATACGAGAATGGTCACGTGCGTACTGCGTAGCACTCGCAACCAGCGTGTGTGTATGACCAGTAGGCCTATTACGTATCTTTCTGATATTAAGTGACTATCAAGCTTCGGTTGTACACCGAACTTTGACGACAACCAAGAATGTCATAGTATTGGTATTACGTATCGCACTGAGTGGATATCACTTTACGGTGACTAACAGCCCGGGTACGGTGTAATCTGTCACGAAAGCCACTTCAAACTCAGTTGTCATCAATTTGTTGTCCACTATGCTTACATAATCGAAATAACATAAGTATCGATACGAAAGCATCTGTCAAAATGAGTTACGGTAACTATCAGCCACGATGACAACCAGTGACGTCATATTTGATCGCAACTGGTCATACATAATACGAAACTAACCTTTTGACAGTTAATTGATGGACACTAAGCCCAGTTACTTTCATTTCGAGCTGTCAATAGAGATACGTAATAGCCATATTGATGTATGGCCATGGACGAAAAGGAGTATATGATGAAAGGGCTGTAACAGGTTGCGTTCTTTAATTTCGGTCTACCCTCATAGAATTTTGTTTGTGAATTGTTGTATGTATGATTCCGCGAACCGGAAGACGTTGCGTTGCGCGGCCTCCCACTAGGTGGACCGATGACTTGGTGAAGGTTGCGGGGATACGCTGCGGATGCGAGTCGCACGGGACCGGTCAATGTGCGATACTTCGAGGAGGCCTATTTTCAGCAGTGGACGTCTTTCGGCTGAAATGTTGATGACGATTCACATGATTTTCCTGTTTGGAAGTTGGTGGTTTGAGACTCTTGCCTTGAAAAGCATGATAAGCTCTTGGTCCTGGGCCAGATCCATGTTCAGTCGTGTCACGTCGCTGACCCATCAGACTATGTGAGCAAGGAAAGAGAGAGGGCACACTTGTGCACTATTACATCTCATGTGTTCGAGGGGTATACCCGCTGAGGGCCACCATGACCGAAATTCCATCAGAAACCTAATTTTCCATCATAGATCCCTCCCTATGCGCCCCCAAACTCCTTGTTTAAAAAAGTCTTGGAAAAAAACGATGCATATTCAACATCTGCCTAGCCTTTTCCCAACCATGTTGGGGTTGGCTTACAGTCTAACCGGATGGAGCATGGAACGACAGCCTATCTGACCTCCACAATCCTGTTAGTACTGGGTAATTATGATACTCCTTGGTAAGACTGGTTGACAGACTTTCGGGCCTCTGACTACCTGTAACGGCTGTCAAAGATCTAAACGATGCCTATTGCGAATGGAGAATTTATGCTCCTTAAAGAATACACCTGTGTGTCACTGACCATGATCGAAATTTTGTTTGAAGTAGTCCTACTTAGGCGCAAGGGGTAGTAGGGCAAGAGATTACGCGGCCGATCACCAACTCGCTGGACTGACCTGATCAAGAAAGCTACTGAGTCCACCATGGTCCCGTGTACGGTCGAACAAGCTATTTGGTCTACATTTTACAATGTAATTTGTTGGTTAAACTGTAAACCAAATAGCTTGTTCGACCGTACTCGCAACGTCTCCAACCGGCAGAAATGGAAGCACATCGCTGAAAGAGCAATCCTCGGAAAGTCAACGACGACCCACCGAACATCTCTCTGTGTACCTCGTCTGTGCAACCATGACCACTCTGACAAGAGTGTCTCCTACTTAAGTACCTATTCCTACATTTGCAGAACCTAGAACATTCGAAAAAAAAAAACTCGGAAAACATGTGATCTCTTGTGACAGAAGAGTATTCTTGATTTTCGACACTTTTCTCGGTGCCGAGAGCTGAAATTTCAACAGCTGGATTTTATTATGGCAATAATAAATGACAGTGAAACCTGAGCATAGCATTGCTATGATTCCCGTTAGTTGTCAAAGGGAGAACCTATAACAAGCATAGCTTTATCTAATGACTGATTATTATTGCCCAATATAGCCTGGTGTCGAACCATTAGAAGCCATATTGGGCTATCAATATGTTGGACTAGTATTGGATTTGATTATCCTGTAGTTAGCTTTTGCCTTACTTGGCTCACAAAATAAGCCGTTCCCGGTCCCGGCTTTTGACTGCAGTCGTTACAGGTTGTCAGTGGCCCGAAAGTCTGACAACCAGTTTTAATAAGGGGTATCGTATTACCCAGGACTAACTGGGTTGTAGAGGTCAGATAGGCAGTCGTTTTTTGTAAAATACTGGTATTCAGCTGCATGTGGTTAGACTGGAAGCCGACCCCAACTTAGTAGGGAAACGTGATGATATTGCATAGCCCACACTTACACAATAAGGAAGCTGAAGCGGAGAAGACCTGGTTGTCGTAGTGGTAGATGAGTTCTTTAGTGGAGACAGCGAATCGGCAAACGTTGCCCTCAGACTGTCTGAGCGATAATCTTCGTAGGATTGCTAGGCAGTAACTGGACGAGAGTTACCAGGTGAATGGTGCGAGATTTGGATTTTTTCTACGAGGAATAGAGTATAGTTATAGTCGAGTCCATAGTTTTGTAGTCATGCCCGATTGATGGCAAAATAGGCTCTCCTCTTATTAGAAAGGACTTAACAAACAACTTGCAAAATATTGGGGTACTTTAGGGTGTACCCTAAAGGTACAGCTCTGCCTAATCCTCCCGGGATTACATGCATGATGCTACAGTGTTTTTCAAATCTGAACAACTTGTCCCGACAATTTTCGTCATGTCGATTCCACTTCGGTCACGTAGGACGGTAGGACTATCGAATGAGGAAAACCAAGCTTAAATAGCAAAATATATATACATAACATTAATTAATATTCTACCTAGTAACCTACTACAACAAAGTTTTTGGTTTTTTACAGATGCAGCAACCAATGAACCAGCCGGAACCTATAGGGTAAGTCTTCAAATATCTTCTTTATTGTGTAGTTAGTGCCTATCAGAGTTCTAAGCCGCTCATGGGCCTCTGACTTTTCTTTACATGCCGTCACGAAATATCTCTCAGGCGTGCTGGTTTCCTTACGTTGTTTTTTAACCTTCACCGAAGCCAGTGATAATTATACAATACGCACATGTATCTGAAAAATCAGAAGTATTAGCGGGTATTGGGTTCGAACTTGAGACCTATGCCTTGGCAATCCCAACGGTCACACCAATATGATAAACTGCTATAGTTTTCAAATATCATATTAATGAATAACGCACTGATAATACACTATTGTTGAAGTTCCTCAGAAAGGTAAGGTTCGTAGTGGGTGCGTAGTTGTTGCATCCGGCGTGCGTGTTTGACCAGATGTTTGTTTTTCGAAATGGCATCTCGTATTTCAATCTAGAGAGGTTGTCGTCTGCTTAAACGGACTAACCTGTGGGTGCCTTGAGTGTAAGGCCTCCAGCCAGAGGAAAAAACTTACAAACTAAGCGGCTACACGCTAAGGGCACCCCGTGAGGGTTACGAGCCTCGGCTTAGGGCGTCGCTGATGGGGAGGACCGCAAGGGGACAGGCTGGATCTGAGTGGTACCATTATTTAGAGACTGATTTTGGACTACAGGCTCAGCCACGCGTGCTGGCACGAGCAAGGGACGGGGAGGGTTCGTACGGGGCGTCACGACGGGCCACGGCGAGCACGGAATATGACCCAGATGTTTGAACGTGGACGAGTCGAAAGAAGTATGATAGGATCGTATCATGTGGCGTTCTGTAGTTTCTGCTCCATGAGAGAGGTGTGAGTTTTATGTATGAGCTGTTGCCCGCGATCTTAGGCCGCGTGAAATAATCGTAAAAATATTACGTCCCTATTTAAATCGGATTTTGTTAACAATTCCATGGACTTTATTTATTTTGCATGGAACTTTTGCGGTTACTTTTTCTAAAATACCAGCGGACGTCACGCAGTTTAACCCGCGTAGTTCCCGTTCCCGTGAGAATACGAGGATAAAATATAGCCTATGTTACTGGCTGATAATGTGGCTATCCATTGCTGAAAGAATTTTTCAAATCGGTCGAGTAGTTTTTAAGTTTATGCGTTACAAAATACAAATCTATCCTCTTTATAATATTAGCATAGAAAAGTAACCCAAGTACTCCTTATAACATTCAGCTATCTGCCAGTAAAAGTCCCGTTAAAATCGGACCAGCTGTTCCAGAGATTAGCCGGAACAAACAGAAAGACAAAAAAAAATTTTTTTTTTTTATTAAGCCTCGCCCCCTATTACATGGAACTTAAACTTAACTGTGGGGTACTATTAGGTACACCTCTGCCTAGTCCTTCGGAAATTACAGGCATGATGTTATGTTATGTTATAGATAAATTATAAGCCCTCTTGTTATCTAACAAAACCAAAACGTTTGACCAGTTCTGGTTATTTTTCGTCTTAACATCGTCACATGATGATATTTTTGTCTGCAGGGGCCAGCAAGCGGTACAGCAACAGATGGTACTATGTCCAGTTCGGTTCGTGTACGAAACGCAGGTGTTGGTACAGCCTGGTGAGTGTTGTTTACACAATGGCCGACCATTGTCTGCCAATCCTAGGATAGCCTATTCATATTGTTTCTAAGATGGATTAGTGATAACAACAGTGTCGGTTTAGTTTTTATCTGGTTGCGATGCTTTGTATCAGTAATTCACATGAAACTGTTATCAGACTAACGTAAATGTCCAAAAATAACTATTTAGGGAATCTTCATCATCTGCCTAGCCTTTTCCCAACTATGTTGGGGTCGGCTTCCAGATATCCGGATGCAGCTGAATACCAGTATTTTACATAGAGCGACTTCCTATCTGACCTCCTCAACCCAGTTAGTACTGGATAATACGATATTCCTTGGTAAGACTAGTTGTCAGACATTTTGGGCCACTGACTACCTGTAACGACTGTGAAAGAATAAACTATTTAGGAAATCTTATATCCTACTAAAGACTATCATTGTCACACACAGCTCATAAGTCTGGCATGTTCAGAATGTGAATATAGAAAAGATTTTAAATGGTACAGTAAGTGATAGTAATAAATTGTTCCAGGAGACCAGATCCAGCCAAACCAGACATTCTTCATAAACCCTCAAAATCCACCACCATGGATGCAGAATCGGCCAGCACCCAACCCAGTGGTCTACGTCCAGCAGCTGCCCAACAACATGCTCCAACCTGTTCAACAACCAATGGATCAGAACCAACTGTACTTACAACAGAACTTCGCCAATTTCCAACTCCAACAGCACATGTTGGCCCAAAACCACCAAGAAATGAGACCGATGCAATTAGCAAACATTGTGCCAAATATGGTGCAAAATGTACAGCAAAGCATACAAGCGAGCAACGAAAGGAACATAAATCAGAATCCGAATACTGGACAGATGCAAGCAAATACGCAGAATATGATACAAAATCAAATGACTGTCGCGAGACAGGTCCCAAATCAGGGAAACCAAACAGTGGAAGTCCAAAGACAAGTCCAATTCATGAACGTGAGGCCACAGATGGGCCAACAAATGAACATATCGAGGCCTATGATGTCTCTGAACCAACTCCAGAACATGCAGGCTATGGCCAACATGCAAAACCTACAGATACAGCAAGTAAATGCTGGACAAACATTTGTGCAGAATCTCGGACAGCGTATGCCTCTAAATGTGAATGCTGTACGTCCTCAAATTATGCCCAACAATGCAATGAACGTACAAAACGCTAATAACAGTAAACCACCTCCCCAAGAAGCCAATAAAGCTATAGCTAATGTTGGAACTCCTGCAGTGCCAAATGTAAGAAACTTTGCACAAAATTATAACTGTAGACCTATACAACCGAGGCGTAGATTCACTGAAAACAATGCTAACGTACCAAAAATGCAACAGCAGAATATGCCTGTTCAACAGCAAAAAATGCAACAGCAGCAACAAAACATGCAGCAACAACAAAACATACAACAACAACAAAATATGCAGCAACAACAGAACCAACAACAGCATATACCAGTGCCACAGAACACACAGCAGCAACAGAATCAGCAACAGCACATACCAGTGCCTCAGAACACACAGCAGCAACAGAATCAGCAACAGCACATACCAGTGCCTCAGAACACACAGCAGCAACAGAATCAGCAACAGCACATACCAGTGCCACAGAACATGCAGCAGCAACAGAGCCAACAACAGCATATACCAGTTCAACATCCACCTACTCAGCAGCAACACCAATATAACCAGGATAAAGTGAGCAGCCACCAAATGGTTGCAAACATAGCTGCAAACTCAGCTCATTTAAATACCCAGAATATTAGTCGAAAACGGAAGAGTGAATCTCCGGATGAAATACAAAACAAAATGGCTGCACCATCAGCGACACAACATTTTTACAAAACTTACCAACAGGGTATAATTGTCAGTAAACAATGTGAAATGGGGACGAACACAAGTCCTGTACATAAATCTAAATTAAACGTTGGTAATGTAAACAATCAAGCACTTCAAATAAATCAGAGCACACCAATGGTTATAGCAGAAAACACAGAGCAAATTAAAAAAGATGGAACGCAAATCAAAAATGAAACAAGAACTGTGATAGTGCCTGTACCAAGTGAAAACGATAAGCTGATTAGGAACACAGTGTTCGGTCAAGCTAGAGGTAGACTATTACAGGATAAAATAAGTGAAAACTTACCACAAGTTACAGAAAATAAACCACCTGAAAGTGTTCAAAATACGAATGACAATAAGACTACTCCTGAGGCAGAGACTGATAAAGATACTGTCATGACTGAAGTACCCACTGATAAACTTATAACAGTGACTATCCAATCAGAAGGAGCGATGGTCAGTAAAACTCAGGCAGATACAATTGAAAGCAGAATAATACAAATACTTGAGAGTATACCTAAAAACAAAAACACACAAACGATAGAAAATAAACCTGCAAAACTCAAGAAAGCAGATGTTACTAAAGAAATTAAAGTAGAAAATGTAAAAAGTGCCGAAATTAATGTTAGCAATGAAAATAATGCTAGTCAAACCATAACAATAGAAGCAGCAATTAAAAAAGAACAACAAGAGAAACTAGAAGTTAAGGAGCAAAGCAGTGAAGTTAAAGATGATAAAGTAGAAGCTACGGAGAAGGTTATTTCAAAACAGGACATTTTGACCCATGTGGTGGATGGATACGTTATTCAAGAATCCAATTTTGCATTCCCGGTAAGTTCAACTATATTTTTTTTTGTATCTAGGCATTTAGAAAGCAGATTCTAAAACCACGGTTACCAGTTGCTAGCCTTGGCTTTCATTGGAATCCAGGTCTGATTCAGTGAGAGTTTAGATGGGATGGGAGCATTAACAGGTTACTTTTTTTTGTTAGCATATTTGAGTGTCTCATTGCTGGGCAAAGGCCTCCCATTCTCCCTCCAAACCTCTCTGTCCTGTGCAATATCTGGCCATGTTCGCCCTGGTTATAAGTAACAGGTTACCAAACCAGGTTACTTATCAAATAAATATTCTGATTCAATGTTAACTAACGCACATCATAAAAATACTAGAAGGGAGATTTTTTTCTATTCTTTACCTTTAAACCACATACAGTCAGTATAAGTGGAACTACTTCTATTTCTGCTTCTTCTAAATGGTCCTGGATTTGCGATGCACCGTCGCCAACGTTCACTTTTTTCATCAGGTGTGTCATGTTCTGACTCAATCGACTAATTAGATTTTTCCTTCTAATATTCTACAATTGTCTTCTTTTGTATTACAGATCAGAAAACCTCTAATAGAAAAAACACTACAAGCAAATCCAAAAGCAGAATCTGAGTCAATAGACGCTCTAAAAGAGTGTATGAAAGAAGAAATGAAGAATACAGGAGTAGATGTACAGTTGCTGCCATTCCATTATCTTCTACTGCATTGTGAAAAGAAGAAGGAAGAAGAAGAAATGGAGAGTAGTAAAAAGCTGGATCCGTTTACTGATTTACTGCAGAGTACTGTGAAGTCTTGGACGGTAAGTGAATTTTTAACACTATCATCATAATATCAGCTACAAGACGTTCACTGCTGGGCTGGTCCCCCTGCCGTCGCTGTGTCGAAAACTCCTTTTCAGTCTTAAACCACAATTTTGAAGAGGTAATATGTGAGAGGTAATCTCTGGAATTACTGCTTCGATTCGATTTCGATGCGGAAAGCCCTATGTCTATCTCGCTCGCTTTCGTTATGTTCCAAAAATATTACTTTAAACACTTGACATAATCTTTTAGCCACTTCAGGCGACTTTCAAAAAGAAAGGTTGTGTTTTGGAAGTGTCTTATGCCTGTTTTACATATTTCTAAACCATTTTTCTCCAAATCCGCAGGTCGAAGATCTATCAAACCATCTCCTGAAATACGACTGGAACGAAACAGTATCAGTCTTCCAAGATCATGAAATTGACGGAGAATCCCTATTCTTAGTCTCAAAGCCTCAATTAGTTAGTATAGGGGTGAACGAGGAAAATGCTGAAGCTATCTGTGCATTTGTTCGAAGCTGATCGGAAAAAGAACGGCAGGACCCGATTCACATAGACTACGATAGTGAAATACATTCAAATATCATCAAAGTATCCAGGAATCGGGCCTCCAACAATCGGTTATGCAATAATCGGTATTATTATAACCGGTGTTCCAGAATGTCCGGCCACTCGTATTTAAGTTTATGCAACTGTGGGTTTTTCGCAAAAAGGTCATACTATAATCGCTACACCATTAATCGAAATATTAAAAGGCTGCAAATGAGCAGACGAACGCATGTAAGTAGGCATTCAGGAGCCCCCATGAATAATGCTCTGCACAGGATAGCTAATGGTATAATTAACATAGAGCTTGAAAGCACTGCTGATACTAGTAGCAACAATATTAGAATCTTAACAACATATTGCAAATGTAAACTCGGACAAAAGCATCTATTAAGACACGGAAACTACAGTTATAAGGATACTTTACAAGAAATAGATTTACGAAATCAAACTATCTTTCGAAGTGGAAATTATGAAGAGGAATATGAATACCCCGAAATGAATCTAGGCAATCTAGAAATGACAATGAAAAACCTTGAAATCAATTCAAGAAATGTCACACCGGAATTTGACCCTAAAAATTATTCAGAGTATGATGTAAACAAGTCTGAATCTAATGAAAAGACTGAACAAGATTTGCAAAGTAATGACAAATTGAATGTAGCTTATTACACTAATGATTATGATTATATCATTGAACCTACTTTAATATTAGACAAAAATGAAGAAATTGCTGTACCAAATAAGAGAGAAAAAATTGCAATTCTAGAAAATATTATTATTAAACCTGCAACAGGTAAAAGTAATGATAACTTATTACAAGCAAGTGATACAGATCTTTTAAATACATCAAATGATAGTTCAATACCAGAAGAAATTGAAACTATTCCAATTGCTATTGTTCACGAAACAAATGTTGCAAAACAAAGCGATGATGATGAACACATCAGTGTTAGAACAGATAAAATGTCAAAATCAAATGAAGAAATTGTTTCTAAACAAACAAATAACGACGCAAAGGTTGATAAAATAGAACCTATTGCTTCTATAAGCCAAGAAACTACGGCTCAAAATACACCAACAAAAACTAAAGACAGTGAAAAAACTAAAAAGGCAGCCAAATTTAATAATTTCAAAGTACCGAAGGAAGTAACCCACTCGAAAAAGATAAAAGTTAAGAAACAGCAACCACGATACGTCTTAACTCATGTTGTGGAAGGATACATCATTCAAGAATCTAATTTTGCTTTTCCGGTGAGTACTTTGTACCTTTTTCGATTAAAAAAAACAATGTTTTGAGTTCCACGGCATCATTTTCGGATCATCATCATTCAGGCCCATATCCCAATTTACTTGGGGTTTACGCAGCATGTCTTCTTCTTCCATACTTCTCTGTAACTCGTCATCTCAACAGTCACCTCCATTTTCGGATATACCAGGGAAATCGATTTTGATGGATAGGTTTAGAACTCGACCGAAGCCAGCGAAAATGTGACCCCCAACGGCCTCGGTTACCTTATCTTTGCTCTGTTAGTATGACTTCTAAAGGCCTAGGGACTCTTTACTTCTAGTCAGAAACTAGGCTTAACTAGGCTTGAAATTAAGACCCCGTTTATAAGTTGTTCCCTGTCAATGACTGACACACTCTATTTAACTTCAAAGACTAAAGATTTCAGTTTATTAAAATAACATTTCATTATTACAGATCAGAACACTTCAAAGTCAAAAAACGAAACTAAAGACTTCCATCACAGAAGAATCTGCTTCTACAGAAACTAAAGAAGACAAGGTTGATCAAGAAGAAAATAAAACAATAGAACCGGCTTCTGACACAGAAGTGAAAAGTGAAATAGTTAATCAAGAAGAAAGTGCCACAGTGGAACCGGTTTCTCAAACCGAACTTCTAACTGTAGTAAACGAAGAAGGCTCAGATTTAAAAGAAGAATGTATGACAAAAAAAACAGTGTCTCCCACAGAAGTGAAACAGACGGCTGATCTAGAAGAAAATATAACAAAAGAACCGGTTACTCTTAAAGAAGTGAAAGACGAAGAAATTGAATTTAACGGAGAGAAAATAACAGAGGAACCGGTTCCTCCAACAGAAGAGAAAGAAGAAGTTCCAAATGGAGAGAGTAATCCTTTCGCAAGGTTACAGCAATCTACTGTCAGATCTTGGACGGTAAGAGACTTTTATACAACGTTATTTGCTCCCTTTATAGATCTTTGAGAGTCGTTACGAGTATGTAGTCAGAAGTTCGAAATTCTGACAACTAGTCTTACCAAAGGCTATTGTATTACCCAGTTACTATGTTGTAAAGGTCAGATCTAATAGGCAGTCGCTCGATGTAAAGTATTTTATTCAGCTGCATCCGGTTAGACTGCAAGCCGATCGCTAATGGTTGTCTGATTATTCTGGCTACGTGTTACGACTGCTTCTTTCTTTCTCGTGTGGTTAGTGTCTAACCTGGTGTCAGAATGCCGCCCATGGGCCTCTGACTTGGCTTTACATTACAGTGGCGAAGGTTCCATACAACTCGATTCCTACCGGATTCCCTTTGAAAAATGGCACAGTCAGTATTCTATGGACAATAATATAATCACATTAAATAAATTAGATGTACTCAGGCTTACCTCTTACAAAAATTAACCCTTCGCTACTGTTACATTATATTATTATTATTATAGCTAAGCCTGTCCCACTGCTGGGCAAAGGCCTCCCGTCATTCCTTCCAACGGTGACGATTCTGTGCTTTCTTGACGGCTTTACATGCCGTCGAGAAATATCTCTCAGGCATGCTGGTTTCCTCACGATGTTTTCCTTCACCGAAGCAAGTGATAATTATACAATACGCACATGAATCCGAAAAATCAATGGTGCGTGTCTTGGGTTCGAACTCGAGACATGACTGGAGTGTCCGACGGTTACACCCATAGACTTAGTATTAAGTCTATGGTTACACCACTAAGACTATCACTGCTTTTTACGACTGTTAATGTCAATAAATGACAGCCGGACCATTGGCTTAAGGTGAATGCCCCGAACAGCCCGCGAAATTCAAATTTTCTTACGTTTTTTGCAATGACTAGTAATGACTTTGACCTTGAAAAAATTGTTCCTCGACCTTTATGAACTTGGAGGGTTGTATTGATGATTTTGATGATTATAATTCTGTAACTACATGCGTCTTACAATCGCGAACAATATTTTAATCAACATACAATCTGGGACTGGCTTGCAAATTGCAAAAAACGTAAGAAAATTTGAATTTCGCGGGCTACCCTGGAGCTTTAGCCTTAAATGCTCAAACTTGCTATTCGATAGAAAATCCTCAATTTTTATAAAGGCACAGTTCAAACACGTGAATTTGTGAAAGTTGGGAACATTACAATATGAACTGTACTATGGTTTCCTTTATTGTTAGACTTTTGAGGGTTCGAATCGAAAATCGTAACAAAGGGAATAGGGAAGCACTCTGAACTTATAGGATAAATAAGGAAAAAAACGTGAGACTGATATGTTTTCTGATATATAGGTACCTAAACCCAATTCTGGATTAATCTCGCCCGTTGTTCACAAGCTATATGTTTTAATTTTGTGTGTATATTTTTTATTTTTGTGTGCAATAGAGAATAAGAATAAATTGTCGCTCAATATTATAAAGTTCTGTAGTTTGTGCGTAATGGAAAAAAAGCTTTAGTTAATGTAAAACTTGCGAGTATTATAACCCGGCCTAAACCGGCGAAGCTAAACAGTGACCTGTCAGTGTCATTTTTAAACTTGTCACAAAATTCCCAGGCCGGAATGGGGAATTTTCCAGTGAAGTTTGTCACAACGCTTTATTATATATCAATAGAATTCAATAGATGGCGCTGGTCAGTCTTAGGAATATTTTTTAAGCGGCGTTCTAGTAAAATCCAATGAAAAAAGTATTTATTACGTATTAAAATAAAGGTCAATGGTAAAATCTTTTAGCAGGGCGAAAAAAAACAAGGGCGAAAAAGACAAATAACACATGTCAAACTCATTCTTTATAACTTTATTATTCATTGCTAAAAGTGAGAACTGTAAAGAACCTTTTTTCTGTCATTCCCAAACATTTTTAACCTAAAAAGTCTACTGTTTTTTTGCATGGTTTTTGCTATTGTTCTTCTGAGTGTTTTTGCGTTACGTCTAAACTCCTGGTGCGTCGAGTCGAGCTTAGGTTCCTCCGTACTTAAGTTAAGGCTTTGTGGACATAAAAACGAGCCATTTTATTATTCCCAAAAGTTGATCAGCGCCATCTAGTTCGTTCATAAAAACCATTGGAAAATTCCCCATTGGATTTGTGCCAGACTGATGGCTAAAATCGACTAGCGTTAAGCGGTACATCCGCTTCCGCTTTACCCTTTGAAGATTACAGTAGTGATTTTATGTAATGTTTTAAAACTAAAAGTTTTCTTCGTTCATCCACAGGTCGAAGACCTATCAAATCATCTCCAAAAATTCAACTGGGAGGAAACGGCATCACTTCTAGAAGACAACGAGATCGATGGAGCGTCCCTGTTCATGGTCACTAAAGGGCAGCTAGTGATCATAGGAATCAATGAGGAACAGGCTGAGGTGATCTGCCAGTTTCTTCAGAATGGATCTTCGAGAGGAAATTGAGAAAGATGTACCAGGCGAGATTCCTAGAGAGTGTTCTGCCCAACAGGCGAGCGTCGTTGAAGCAAGTTTTTTTTTCGATAGCTCTAGCGACAAACTAGTGGAGTTCTGGTCAGCAATGTGAAGAGTCAGCAGATCATTATTGGAGTAGATGAGGAGCAGATTGATGTGATCTGTGAATTTGTTCAGTTTGGGACTTCAAAAGGTTCAGTGTGCGAGTGAGATAGAGCTATACAGGACGTCTAGCGCCATCCCTTTCCCGCACAGAAGTAATTCAAGAGTTGGTGGTTAGCCAAAGAGATAGCAAATAAAACTTGGCGAGGGACGAGTGTTCCGATGGTTTTGTCGCTGCGCAATGAGCGACAGGCGATTACTCGCGTCGTATGTACCAAACGAGATTCCCTAATCGAGTGAGTTCTTTCTTCGGTAGCTCTAATTGTTGATTGAAGTGTCGCTGCGACCAACCAGTGGAGACTGCGAAGAGTTCTTGTCAGCAGTGTGAAGAGTCAGCTGATGATTATGAGGAGCAGGCCTGCAGGCCTATTACGTATCTTTCTGATATCCAGTGACTATCAAGCTTCGGTTGTGCACCGAACTTTGATGACAACCGAGAATCATAATATTGGTATTACGTATCGCACTTAGTGGATATCACTTTACGGTGACTAACAGCCCGGGTACGGTGTAATCTGTCACGAAAGCCTCTTCAAACTCAGTTGTCATCAATTTGTTGTCCACTATGCTTACATATTCGAAATAATATAAGTATCGATACGAAAGCGTTTGTCAAAATGAGTTACGGTGACTATCAGCCACGATGAGCACCAAAGACGTCATACTTAATTGCGACTGGTCATACATAATACGAAACTAACCTTTTGACAGTTATTTGATGGACACTGAGCCCAGTTACTATCATTTCGAGCTGTCAACAGAGATACGTAATAGCCCTACTGATGGTGATCAGTGAATTGGTTCAGAATGGACCTTCAAGAGGAAATTGAGGAAGGCAAATGATGATCTTAAGAAGTTTTAAAGAATTAAACGGGTGAGGAAATACTAATTCAATTTCAGACAGTCTTTGGGTTGACAATTTTCAATCGTTGTTGTACGTTTCTAATGACATTATTATAATATAACACCATTTAACGACAGCATTTAACGGGATTTGGTTTTTAGATACCATTGAAAAAAAAATCATTGTGATATTTTATGGACTCTGACAAAAAAGTGTCAACTAAATTAACTCGCGAAACTATGCAATGTGTTTCAATATTGGGACTCTAGTTCCGCTAGTTATTTAATTTGATTTTCCATATCATGGAATTCTCTATCGCAAGCTTATTAATACGTAGTTAGGATTTCATTTCTGGAACTAAGTACCAGATAGAACAATTCTATTGTAAATATTGTAGGCCACTAGCGCCTACTTTTCTGTAAACTGAATTCTCACTCGCAAATCAATCTGCTGTCATTGGTGTCGATTCTGTTGTGCACAAACTAAACTTAATTTAAGCTATTGCTATCTTTTTCTCTCTAATAAAACAAGAAAGAGACGAACGTAATTTAGAGCTGTCAAATTTAGTTGGAACTAATATTTCTATACAAATGAAGGGTGCACGTAAAAACATGTCGACTAAAAACACGGTGAAGCGCAAGGCATAAACTAGTTAGACATCTCTAACTTAGTTCATAGCTATAGCCGTCCTTTTCTCGCACTGCCTTTTAGTAAAAGATAACAATAGCCTAAAATAAGTTCAGTTTGTGCACCACAGAATCGACACCATTATATCTCATGCTGTCCCTCCCACATAATGGCAACGCCAGGGTAACCTATTCCAAGAAATAGTCATTCATAGGGATTAAATTATGTAATGATTATAATTGTGTTACAGTCGCGAATCATATTTTAATCAACATACTACCTGGCAATCTCCAGAAAATTTCAAAAAAGGAATAAAACGGGCTACCTTAGCGCATCCTCCTTAATGATACTTGTTACTTTCATGCGAAAAAAAGACTTATTAGACCGTCTTAAAGTTGAGTATCGTTTGAGAATACGGGCGTGAATCTTAAAGCTATAATACTGACAGTGAAAGCTGACCGCAAACGCAAACTCCAGGGGCAAAGCCGCCGAGACGCTATGACAGAGACCTACGACTGGTTCCTATTGTCACCATCTCGGGAAGCCTAGTTTCAGTGGATTAGGGCATTAAAAAGAAATTGAGGAAGTTTTAGGCACCTGGTGGAAAACCAAGACGTCATAAAGCAGTAATTGTTTCAATATTACTTTAGTGTGCGAAAGAAATGGAGCTATACAGGATGTCTAGCGCCATCTCTTTCCCACACCGAAGTGACATTCAAGTAGTACAAGAGTCGGTGGTAATGGCCAATGATAAGCGAAAGAGCTAGAAAGTAGAACTTGGCGACTTATGCCCTTAGAAAATTAGGGCATGCGCTAAAACAAGCGGGAATGCACGGTTGCGTGTCTGTATTGAAATATAGTAGGTATGTGGTCCGTGAACCGCAAGTTTTAGCGGACGCCCTTATTAGGCTTGTTTGAGAGCGATACCAGCGCGTGCGCTAAAGACCGGTCGTGACGAGACTTGCTTTCACAGCACACATCATCTTACAATCATGGAAATGAGGCCGAGATTTTAAACGCAACTTAGCACTTACTGTTGGAGCGATATTCGTGTCATTGTCGCATAGATGTCAAATTGCTTGTTCAAGTTAAAGGCAGGCGCGATCGGCAGAAGTATCGCTGTAAAATAGGCCTTAAAATATAAACCAATATTTTCTCTGCGGTCTAATAAAGCGTTCCTTTAGTCGAATTGGGGTTACGATCGTTTTTTTACAAGTGACATTTAAAAAAAGATTGCATAAGTATATATTATTTTATAAAACTTCTTTATAGAATAACTTATCTTACTTTAAAATACGTGTCTAAGATAAAAATATCTCCTGGTTAATAATATCTTGTAAGTCTGCTGTCAAAACTTATACGTAGTTAGGATTTATGTTGAATGTTATTCAATCGCAAAATTCTGCTTATTATTATAGTTCGGTTCAAACTTAATGGCGGCTCGGAAGTTAGCTGCAAGTGACGGTCTGCGCATTATACAGAAAACTGCGCCCCGTTAATACCTAAAATTGTTGTCTGCGCAGCTTTACATTAGATGTTTCGAATAGCCATAAAGTTTTAAAGCGTTATTCCTTCCTGCGCAGACCGTCACTCGCAGCTAACTTCCGAGCCGCCAGTAAATTTGAACCGAAGTGTACTTATTTTAAAATCGACATAATTTCCAATAAGTCAAATTTAAATTTTCGAGCCGTTGTGATTGGATGAGCTAAATAATCCAGCAACCAATCATGAAGTTAAAGTTTTGAACACTGCTAATTTTCATTAGTATTAATATTTTTTTTTAAACCGGTTTAAGTGTGATAAAATAAAATAAGTTAGTACAGGATTTGCAATTAAATAACGAGCTTTACACGTGTGCGAACACAGAGCATCGGGGGTTTTTATAATTATTTTCGTGCATCAGTAAAAATAGGGCGGAATCTATAGACGCTACGTAGCACATGCAAATGCAATGGGTGGGTTATAGGTAAGCCTGTCTGTGCAAAACCATTCGCAAAGCAATGTGCAAAACTCATTGTTTTTATATTATTGATGTGTTATTCTCCTTAACAGTCAAGGTACCTGTTAGAGCTACATTACTTTAAAAATGTTTAATTAATTTGAAGAATGATTTCACTTAGTTTATAACACTGCTTCGAATAGTGTGGGGACACTTTTAGTCGATTCAAAGAACGGTTTTCTTGATAAAAACCGTACCTATGTCTTAAACGATGTTTTATTGATTTGACTGCAATTTTTAAGTAAACGTATTTTTTAATTTAATGTTTCGTTACTAATTCTCTAATTTGTTGTCTATTTGATCGTGTAAATGTCAATGTTCTTTTTTTCGTAAGATACGAATAGTTGTACAGTAAATAAGTTCATAGTGTTTAGTGATTTACTTATTTTATTTAATTATTTTAACCTCATTGTATTTTTGTATCAACTGTAAATATAAAACGAAAATAAAAATATTAATATTACTTCCAAACTTTTATTTTAAACACTGTTACAAAAGACAATATTTTTTTACAGAAGCGGTTGTTTCTAATATTATAAGTTAACCTTGATGTCTCATTATTTCATAAAGTCGACAGTTTTAATAACTACTTCCTTGTAAAAATAAAGGAATAAGATAAAATCGAAACTTTGAAGCCTGTTACCGCTAATCAATACTTTAAAAGGCTTTGAGGCCATCGCACAGATACAACTCCATTTGAAGTGAAGTATTGAAATGTGAATTTTATTTCTGTCTCACGTAGGTACAAAATTAACATAACACATAAACGACGCATGGGCAGCACAATAGACTAAATAAAACTTTACATAAAACGATATAAAGCTCTTATTTCAATTTTTAACTTCAAGTCCAGTTAATGTACGACGGCCATTACACATACAAACAAAAAACAAACATACATAAAAAAAAATGACTTAGGGCCACTGATATATTAAAAACCCAAGATACACATCCGCGTCCCAAAATCGTCCGCATAAAATACACGCACAATTAGTAATTGTGCGCCTATTTCAATTAGTATCACGTCGTTCGCGTACTACCCGCTAGTCAAAACTGCCGAAGTGTTCGTTAAATTGTTAAAATATAACGTCAAGAACGTTAAAAAAGGATGGGATATCGTATTTTCAGTAAGTAAAAGAGTTTATTGATTTGTTTTTGTTATTTTTATTACTTAATATAGAAAGCAGTATGTGATATTGATTTAATTTATCTGAAAACTTCGCTCAACGGTCCAAGTGTAAGTCGACAAATTTCAATGGCCGGCCGCTTTGTCAGTGTAAGACCGATGCATTACAGCTTTCTTTTATTTTAGTTGCGTAATATAAATGACCCTGTTCTTATTCAATGGAGTCGATTTTTTTTAATGTGTTTAATTTTTTTAAATAATTTTATTCACTTTGAACTTTTTTGTTTTCAGTTATTTTACAAGTATTTTTAGGAAGGTACGATAAATTATAATATTATAGTTTTTAATTGAATTCCAAAAGGAGAAGAGGTCGTTAATTCGTCTTTTAGGTTTGTAATTATATTATAGGGATGATTCTGAGTGAAATAGTTGTTTCTATTTAGTCCATCAGATAGACTGTCAAAAATCACGTATTTTTTGTTTGATCAAATCAATAAAAAATTACGAAGATAAAACGCATCAAAGATCATGTGGGAGGCTTGTGACGTCACATTCCGGTAAAAAGTGTACCGAAATGTGACGTCACACGTGTTTTCGACGCTCTTTCTGCATTATTTGTTTACGTGAAAAAAGAAAAAATACGTGTCCAATATATTTTGTACGAGTAATTGCTTTTTGTACACTGCTTTGTAAAAACAACTCTAAACAATCCGTGTGAGGTTGAACTTGCTAAAAAATATGTTTTTAATGTAACGATAACTACAGTAGTAGTGGGTAGTGGTGAGTGTTTGGTGACAGTTTCGAGTAGTACTTTTGTACGACACTGTGTATCTAGGGTTTTTTATATATCAATGCTTAGAGCGTATATCAAAAAACTGAACGCGATTAGCACATTTAAACTGCATTCAAGAGCTGGCAATATCATCATGGCTGTCATTTTGACACTAACAGCTGTGACAGTGGCGATGGTGTGCTGATCACGTTCAGTTTCTTTGGTAAAATTCGCCCTTTAGTGTCTACCAGTAGAAGAATACCTGATCACCGTGGCACAACACTAATTCCTTCTCGTCGTTTTCCCCATAAAATTTACAACTTGTTGAAATGGCGCAAACTTACCTCGCCTCCCCCTTTTTTTAATACCTAGTCCCTGCATAACGTCATCTGATTCAACTACGGAAGATTCCATATTTAATTTCGACGCCATATCTTCCGAATAATCTTCGCTGTCATTCTTCTCAGTGTCCGATACTTCTCTAAACTTTCTACTATATTCTATTTTATTTCTAGCTAAACTCCCATCTCGTCTTTTCATGGATTCTGGAGATCCGAATTTGGCATGTTCAGGTGGCTGGCACATTAGAGTTTCGTAAAAGTATCTGTCGGCTCGGTTGTCGGGTTTCGCTCGGGGCTTCTCATGCTCCTCATCAGAACTTTCATTCGAGGAGTGCAGCTGGGGAGAACCAGGTGCTGACTTTTTATGCAATTGTCTTTGGCTGTGAAGGAAAAAAACGAATTAGAACATAAAACAAGCTGTAAGAAGAAATATTAGTCGCTGGAAGTCCAGGGAGACACTACGATTTTCGCCATGCCAAACCACTAAAGTTGGTACTTCTAAATATGCATAAATTTTCTTTTTTTTATTTCGATACGGAATGTTAAAAAACAAGACATAAATCGGCTAAACAACACAAGAGTTATAATCATTTAAACTTTTGTTTCTTTGTCTTTCTAGATAAACGCAATTTAGTATGGATGTTGTGACAGCGAATGACGTCATTCGCTGTTTCGGATCTCTCTGTCTAATCAGCAGTTTCAAATGCTTATAATTTAATATTTTTTATAGATATAAATAAAATAATTTCACTTTGCTATTTCTGATTTAATACGCTTTGTTTAGAGTGATAAAAAAAATCATGCATATACCCTAGATTACTAACACGTAATCGGGACCAAGACGCCTTGGAGTATTTTTCGCTATTTCTCATGGTTTCGAATTTGGCCATCGTTGATGATGTCACCCTTTTTGGTACAGGTTACAGAAGAATGTCAGTATTTCTCACCATCGTTTGATGTCCACGCCAGCAACCATCGCGGATCGTGGAGATGGTGGCACGTAGTTGGCCGGTGGACCAGCTTTGTCTCCTTCACACATCGTCTAAAATAAGGAAATGCATATTAGGAAAGTTCGTTACTATGTTTATTTTAGAGGCCTTCATCTGAATATCCTTTTCCTAACCATGTTGCCTTGGCGTCGGCTTCCAGTCTGACCGGATGCAACTGAATACCAGTATTTTACATGGAATGACTGCATAACTGACCTCCACAATCCAGTTAGTAGTGGGTAATACCATACCCCTTGGTAAGACTGGTTGACAGACTTTTATGAAACCGACTGCCTGTCAAACCGACTGACAAAGATCTACGAATGACAGCTGCGCGGGACCAACGGCTTAACGTTGTATCCGAAGCACAGAGGTAACTCGGTATGTAATGGGTGAAGGATCCATCCACAGACCAACCTAGGAAACCTGGCTTAACCTGAAGATTGATCCGAGTGGAGTGGTTGTTATTATTTAGCCACCAGCTATGTAGTGTATTTTTAGAGACCATCAAGGGACCACCTTTTATCAACACATTTGGCTCCAATCTTTGTATGATTCGATCCAGCATATGCCTTGCTGTTCTCCTCCAGACACCCCAGTGGCTCTGAAACTTACGAGCTTCAGTGCCACTAGGAAGTTCTAAGAGGCTTAACACTCAAGACAGGATAACTATTATAGTCGCAGCCGAGATGCAGAAAAAAACAATCTTTGCAGAACTACTTTAACTAACGAAATTTTGATATCAACACCAACTTTTTCCAGTAATAGGCCCATCCAATATTCCACCATCAATAAATTGCAAATCTATTTAGTCCGTTAGTTAGAGTATTGGAAAATAATAGACACGTATTTTTTGTTTTTGTAAATTAATGAATATTGACAAAGATAAAACTCGAGTTCGGGGGCTCGTGACGTCACAAAACGCACCAAAAATTATACCACGGCGTGACGTGTTGAGAATTTTAAAACCGCGTCTTATCTTCGTCAATTTTGGTTTAAATAACAAAAGAAAAAATACGTGTCAAATATTTTTTGATAATCTAACTGACGGACTAATTAGATTTTTTCAGGACACAAGCCTATTGCTTACCTTCGTGAACTGGAAGTAGCAATGCGTGATCCTGTCGATGTCGGCCCAGGCAACGATGTACTTGGCCATCGTCAGCGGTATCTTCGGCAAGAAGTTGGAGTGGAACTTGCCCTGGCAGTAGATTGTGATCACATCCGTGTCCTTGATCTCGAATATTATCCGAAATATTGTGCCTGAGGGATAAGGAAAGAGATTTAATAAGAAATATATAAGATCTTTTTGTATACCGGAAGGCCAGATCTTCTACCGGAAGGCCCTTCGGTGGACCTCCTTCCAATTTGGTGTGTAACGTTTTCTTTATAAGACACTTGCAAATCCAGGCTATGTCCAGCAGTGTTTTGTCGTCTGTCTGTTTGTCGTGTGATTTTATCACATCGCATGCTCATTGCTCATGCATGCGAAAAAATCATGAAAATGCTGTAATAAGTAATGTTTTAAGGAATGGCAAACCTTTATGGTTGTTTTAAAAGATGTGTTGTACCATTGCTAGAAAGTATGCGTACTAAGATTACGGTCATTGAAAATATATGGATGACACAGGACACGAAAGTTTGTGGCAGCGGCCGCCGAGACGTCTCCGTGCTTTGCGCAAACTACACAGACGTATTTTGAGATAAGGGCAGGAGGAGAAAAGCTTTCTAATGCTCCTATTTATTCAGCATCTCAACAAACCTGGCACAAACATATTATAGTTGGTATCATAGTTCCCGCTGCCGATCCAGATGCCATTCTTCCGCGACAAGGAGATGATGTTGTCTCGATGAAACCTGACGTCGAAATGGAGGACCACATCCCGGGGCTCCTCACCTTCCTGAGCGCATAAGTTTACCGACATCCTGAGAGGAAATTCATTAGGTTACCCATGGGTTTACCGAGGACCTCTGCTCCTTGTCCTTGTCTGTTAAGTACTTGCGCCTAAGAACTTTAGGAAATTATGCATACTCCCTTTAGATCCAAAGCTAAGGGTATGGCCGTAGGTAAACCACCTCAGGCTATTTATGGGTAAGCTTGCATCATACACACACGGATGCGTTGGATTCAATAGGTGTTTTCGAAACTTAAGCATAAACAGCCTATAAAGTTTCCACTACTGGGACACAAGTCTCCTCTCCATGTGATGGAATAGGCTATAATGGGGAAGGGTAAGTAAGATTTATGCCGATTTCTTCATAATACTTATTTCCTTTAACGCTTACATAGAGATAATTGCCTTCGACTGACTTCGACACGCTAAGAAGAAGAATCGGTTAGAATAACTCAAACCAAAACTAGGCCTTACTTGCGAGCACTCTCTTTAATTTTACCCCCGATTTCAATTCTATCTCCAACTTTGAGGGTTCCAGGGATGTTAGCAGTGAAGACAGGCATTTTCTTCGATTATTCTTTAATACTTAAATCCATATATATATCAGACCCAGTGATCACTAAGTCAGGGCCAGCAGTGTATATGGACATTTTGAACGACAAATTTATACATTACACAATAGTGTTTGTTGAAAATGTTTTTGAAGGCTCAGATAATTTTTGTTGTTAGATATTGACGTATGCCAGCATGACACAAGTGGACGCAAGTCTGGTTTCTTTAATTTATTTCTTTGTTATTCGTTTCTAATCATTGTAGGTCTGGGTTTTCAAGGAGTTTAGGCAGATTAATACTATCTCTTTCTTTTATTCAGAAGGTTTCCTCTTTTGCATTGAAACCTACTATTAGGTATTTCAAGCTGCGGTAAATATTGCCTATTTATGTAGTAATAGTGTCATAATACAATTAAGTTCGAAACCAACATTTACATAAATATCGTTTCACTTGGATGCTATTCAGCTTCAGAGTTGAGGATCTTCGATGGTATATAAATACTAAGTGAATATACGAGTACGAGTATCCTTAGCAAATCATTTTAACATTTCTGCTAATCCTCAAATAAAAATAAACTTAAAAAGACCACGGCAGATTAAAAAAAAATCCTTTCGGCCAGCCGCAAGAGGAAGTAGATTTCAAAGAAGGTTCCACCCATATTTTTTTCAACCCCTTGTTAAAATCCTCCCTGATAGCATAAAAAAAACTTTTAAATTAAAATTATTGTAGAGTAATATACACACATCAAAAGTATCTAGGGATCAACATATATTTTTGCAATAACTTTTCTCCTGATTGATATTAATTAAAATTTTCTTTAAGGATTCATCAAATAAAGTGTTTTCGTTTGTCACAGTAACGATAAACCAAGTCACCTTTGCATTAATAAAGAAATTTGCCATTTTCCTAATAAAGGGATTTTTGACATTTGAACCACTAACATTAAAGTTCGAAAAAAAGACTGAAATAACAGTTTTCTTTAAAATTTTATTGGGTAACTTAAACAATTAATAATCCGTGTTTCTACCGCGAACACTAACAACACAAGAACATCGGTTTGGCATACTCAAAATGAGTTCATCCAAATCACGCTGTGGAATGGCCGCCCATGTTCGTTGCAACAACAAAAAAAGGTCTTCTTGCGACTGGATACCCTCCATATTCGGCAGAGCTCTTCTCTGTAGCATATCCCATGCATGCTCAATCGGGTTCAAGTCTGGCGACTGAGCAGGCCAGGGCAGGACATTGATGTTAGCTGCGGCGAGAGTCTGTCTTACAACTCTTGCGGTGTGCGGTCGTGCATTATCATGCATTAACTGAAATAAGGGACCGATTTGCACTTGTAGAGGAACGATGACGTCTGATACAATCGTCTCAGCATAAATTTGAGCGTTGAGGTTGCCTCTGATCCAAATCAACTCAGTTCTTCCGCCGATCCAAATACCCGCCCATACCATGATGGTTCCACCACTATAAGGATGGACTTCCTGGCAGGATTTTAATCGCTGTTGGCGTCCAGGGGTTCTCCAGTGTCGTATACGTCTTGTATCCGGTCTCATACCAAAACGAGACTCATCAGAAAAGCACACGAAACGCCATTGTTCTTCTGCCCAATTTCTGTGTTCAAGAGCCCATTGATATCGAATCCTACGATTGTGCATTGCTATAGGTGGTACCCGTAGCGGTCTTCGGGAATGAAGGTTCACTTCATGCAAGCGGTTTCTGACTGTTTGGTCGCTAATTAAGTTCCCTGAAGAGTGATGAAGCCTCACGGCTAACATCATGGCGGTTATTGTTGGAGCTCTTCGAGTTAAGATTTGAATGTATCGGTCTTGTCTCCGTGTGGTGCAGCGATACCGTACTCCATGGCGCTCAGCCACGGTACCAGTGCTTCGGTAACGTGTCCAAAGTCGACTGATAACACTCTGACTTGTATTCAGAGCTAAAGCTACAGTACGTTGCCGGGAACCAGCTTCTATCATTCCCACGGCTCTGAGCATTTCTTCCCTGCTTAAATGACGTCGCCGCTCCATAATAACGTTGGTTTTAATCAGTAGTAGGGAAACAGTAGCACTAATAATGTCTTCAATGCGTTGTATGTTTTTATAGGGAAAATATTGACAGCTTATTTTCATCTTTTACTCGAATTTGATTGAGAGTTCCTGATTCAAATTATGAAATGCACCAAAAAGGATCCATATAAATTTATAAAATCATAAATTTATTACAAAGCCACATCTCAATCTCAAGAAATCCGCATAAAAATGCTTGATCCCTAGACATTTTTGATGTGTGTAGTTGCGCTTCGAGGAATAATTTAGTTGCTCTCAGTTGGTTGCGTTTAAAAATAGGTGCGCTCTGAGGAACACCTCATTCTTTAAAAAAAAATATTATTGACGGTAAAAATGTTGCCCGTTTCGGGGGCTGACTTTTTTATCACTTTCCAAAAAATGGATATAATAGGTGAACGGAGTAGAAGCAAATGGCATTTTTTTTTGTTTTTAATAAAAAAGTAAACAAAAAAAAAACGAAATTCAAATTAAACTCGTATTGCGTATGATTTGAAATTCGATATTATTGATTTTTTTTGCAAAATTTCTCTTTCTTTGTTCCAATATGAAAAGTTTGCTTGAAATTTGTAGCGTTTTTTGATGATAGATCAATTTTTTTCTAAGCTGTGGAAAAAAGAAAAACAAAACTAGGTATGCCATAAGCTTCTACTCCGTTCACATAATATACCCATTTTTTTTTGGGAAAGTGATAAAAAGTCATTCTGTATTTTTTTTTACAAAAAGTTTGGAAATTTCAATAATTTTAATTCAAGTTATGGGCTGCATCAAAAAAGTTTAAAATTAAAAGTTGTCTGTATTCTTACTCGGACATTCGGAATTATAAAAAAGTTAAACGATCCAAAATTTTTCCATAGAAAAAAGTTATGACCAAAAAACTGATATTCGAAAAACCGGCCCTGTACGTCCACCCTTAACAAATGTCACGTAAGGCCGCAATACTGTCAAGGGTGTGACGGTACATGAAAATATATGATAAGTTAAAGGAACCTGCGAAGACCTACAAGCCTAACAGTCCCTACGACCCTAAGCCCTATAAGCCCTACAGCCCTAACCTACCATATACCTAGTGTGATAAATAAATATATAAATAAGTTCAGGATGCCTGCACCATGCGACCTAAGGTTACAGACGGATAGTAGACCGGAATACCAGGTTCGGGAAGGGTACACTCACTGCCAGTCCCGCAGACTCACGAGACTGATCAGAGATGGCTAAAGGTGTCTTGGCCACAGTGAGGGGTAATGAGACAAGAATATAAAATTCAAATCTGATTTATTTACAAAATGTTCTGCTTATATACTACTTATTTCTTAACACACACTATTATACAAAGTCTATGTGTCCTATGCGTGTAAGATGCAACCAAATCATTCTTTTAACTGGGCCGCGCGTCAGCCAGGCCGAGTGCTGAGTCAATGTCCAAAGGTAGCATTGAACAGGCCCCCTACGCACCCCATGGACGAAACGGGGTATTAACCAGTGGGAACGACCGTTCCGCCGAGTCGTTCCCGCTGGTTAATACCCCGTGGTTAACACTACTAACTATTGGGATTGTAAAATTAGATGATCTGTGATAAAAAACTATATTCTTTTTACTTTTCTTAAACCTGACTCCTGAACTATTGGCGAGACGAGGGTATTAACTATTGGGAAAAAATGTCGCGTTCGTCAACACTGATAACAGTAGAACGCATCATTCCCAGTAAGTGTTAAACCACGGGGTATTAACTAGCGGGAACGACCGATTCCGCCCATTACCGAACATAACCTGAGTGTTGACCCTTTCGATTTTTTGGTCAAGTTTGAAAGCAATCGGTGCATAATTGCAACCTGTAGAGTGTGGCTAAATTTTGCTTGGCGCCCCACATACATACGTATTACTTATACATCTAAATTATTATATAATATATAAACTTTTTAACCGGCGGTTGATTCCCCCTCATTATTAGAAGTTTTGTTATGAAAAATATCAATGAAAGTGATCTCTATCTTGATACGGCTTTTTTAATGATAATCTTACCACTACTAGAACTAATCACATTATTATTACATTTGGGTTTGTTCATTGTAGTAGCCTACAGGCTGGAACCTCTTTTCCATTTTTGTGTAGCAAAAAGCGATTTAACTTCGGTTTTTGTTCCTCCATCGGCAACACTAAATTCTGCCGGGCCCTGCGAGGCTGCGAGCAATGTCACTTACTCATGTCATTGTCATGTCATTTGGGTTTGACATTTCTGACTGTAGTTAAGTTAACCTATTCAGTGTATTTTTGCCAAGAAATCACGTTTTTTGTGTTTATTCAGTAAGTGTTCTGTGTAAATAGCAAATAAAAAGTGTTGAGTTACTATTTAACTGCAGTTAACGGTGAGTTTGGAGTTTAATTAGCATACTTTTCAAGAAGTGCATGATGCAAGTTTGTATCAAGAAATTGCAATGATAAAACAACAATGTTATTAGCTTTTCCTTATCTTGACTTACTATGTGAAGATAATTAATTGTTTTCCGAAGATACATTGCTTAGAACTTTCATTCTAAATGTAGAATTTACCCTTCAATTTTTTTTCTTAAACCGGCACGTGAAGATCGAGAATTTTTCTGGCCCCTTATTCACAACGCTTCGATTCGATTTTCGATTCGGAAAGTCGTATGTCCATCTCGCTCGATTTCATAATGTCAAAAAAAGATAGACATACGACTTTCCGAATCGAAAATCGAATCGAAGAGTTGTGAATAAGGGGCCTGAAATCTGAATAGCTCAAATAATATTCAAAACTTTTTTAAAGTTAAGTAAGTACCCATTTCTGTAAAACCGACAGCCTTTAGGCATCTGTTTCATTGCGGTCTTTGTGATAATATCGTTGAAAGATACGATGTGCATGTCATATTTTATTATCATTGAACTTAACAAAATTGCATCAATACGGAATGATGTCATGTAGTTACCTCCCCGTAATTAATTGAGACAAGTGCGTGTGTTTATAATTAACACTATCAATGTAGCCTCGTAACCTCATTTCACTTATGAAATGCAATTTGTGTTATCAAGTAGGTAGGCACTAGTAGCTGTTTGAAATGATCAGTTCATTTTTATTACAAGAAAAAACTTGCTCTGAGGGTCATCTCAGGAAGTGAATGAGGAAACCTTAATTCGTTAAAATTCACATCGTCCACAACCTCACTCTTCAATCTAAGAAAAAATAAGATTCCAAGGTTTTATTATACATTTTTTTTCATTTTTTTTTTTTACCTGTTGTGTATCAGATAGTAATAATAATATGAAACGGTTCTCTGATATAAGTAGCACTTGAATATGGCATTATACTGGTCATAAATTCAATTTAAAAAAGTCTGACAACCATTTTTACCAAATGGTATTGTATTACCCAGTACTAACTGGGTTGTGTAGGGTCAGATAGGCATGCATCGTTCCATGTAAAATACTGGTACCTATTCAGCTGCATCCGGTTAGACTGGAAGCCAACCCTGACATAGTTGGGAAAAGGCTAGGCAGATGATGACTAGTCATAAATTAAATTTTAATTGAAGGAAAAAAATTAAAGAACCCTAACAGTATATAAAAAATTATGTAGCAATATCTGATCGGTATTTTTTAACACAGTAATAAAATCCTGGTCTTGGTGTCCTTAACTTTTTCATAATCTTTGTGGACGCAATTTTTCAATCAATGCATGTCATATTACACGCTTGATTTGAACTGGCTGTTGGCTTACTAATTCATTTGTGATGGAATTTGCTATGTAGGAAAAAGAAAACAATACCTAACTATTACCACTATTTTAGTCTTACTATTTGACTGCCAATCGATGGAATCGATTTGGGTTCGATTCCGGGGTCGGCAAAATTTTATAGGGTTTTTCCATTAGGAATTTCTCTACAACGGCTATGGGTCAAATTACATTGTAAAATGTAAACCAAATAGCTTGATCAACAGTACAAGGTAATGTCTAAAGCACTATAACTGAGTGCTACAGGATATGTTTTTAGATGAAGATGAAACCACACACAGAAGCTAGGTATTTTATAGTTTCTCTCTTCTATTTCAGAAGCCATCACAAAATGGTAGTGTCAGAAGAGCAGCCTCCGGCAGTGGAAGGCGACGCAGCCAGCAAGAAGGCCGCCAAGAAAGCTGCCAAGGCTGCAGAAAAGCAGCTGAAGAAGGCCGAACACAAGGTAGGACACTATGTTTTGATTATACAATATTTTAACTTGGAAAGTTCTTGTAATACTTTTATATTATATTGAGGGGCAGATACGATATCGATACAGCCGTGCAAGTACGTAGGAATCGATTCAATAAATCTGATAGTCATTCTCGACAAAATGAGTTTATAACAAAGATAAAAACTCATTTTGTCGAGAATAACGTGTCAGATTTATCGAATCGATTCCTACGTACTTGCACAGCAGATATTTTTAGGGTTCCGTACCTCAAAAGGTAAAAAAGGAACCCTTATAAGATCACTTTCTTGTCTGTCTGTCACCACCGATTTTATCAGGAATGGGTGAACCTAGCAAGTTGAAATTTGCACCAGATACTGAGGTCTATAGTCCCTATTAGGTGTAAAAATCAAGGTCCAGAGTCAACACGATAAATATGGGCAAATTTAGATTTTCGCGAAAACTTGTAAGTACCAAAATGTACCTTTTTTCCGATGGGAATTCATCAAATGACTCCTCCCTAGGGAATGCAATCTCGATCTCGAAGCATAAAATGACGAGATCTCGGCCGAGATTGACGAGATCGAGCGACAGTAGTCAGCGACGCATCACGCGTGTATTCGGCGCGCGAGCGGCTCTCTGACCAATGATAAATGATATAGTTTTGACCAGAGTAAATGCGCGGGAGATATTCGAGTGCGTGCAGACGCTTGTTTCTTTACAATTGTGATAGTTGTGCAGTTATTGCCATTAGTGTGCTTAAGCTACGTGTTTTTATGGATTAATTTAATGAAAATTTGTATAATATGACACTGACATAGATGCCGTTTATCCGACAGCACATAAGCACTACACACTTTGTTTTTTAAAAGGAGCTGTTTCCAAAATCACTCCTAAAACCATTTGTTTCTTGTTTGTCTCACATTCATTATTATTAGCCATTTGTGTCCCACTGCAGGGCAAAGGCCTCCCTTCCCTCTTTCCACTTATCCCTATCCAGTGCTGTTGTTCGCCAATCCTTGTGGAAAGAATCGAGTTCGTCCCGCCATCTCCTTCTGGGCCTGCTGCGTTGCCGTTTGCTGCTGTTTGGGACCTATTGTGTGGTTATTTTAGCCCATAGGTCCTCCGGCATGCGACAGATGTGGCCAGCCCAGTCCACTTGAGCTTGGCAGCCGTGTGACCTACATCGACAATTTGAGTTTTGGAACGCAGTATCGAGTTCCTTAAACGAGCAGTAAGCTTAACTCCAAGGATACTACGCTCCATTGCTCACTGACAGACCCCGAGTGCGGACTTTTGACGCTTGGTTCTTGACCATCTCTGCGCTCCATAGGTGAGGGTAGGAAGAATGCATATGTCCATGAGTTTCCTTTTCAGTGAGAGTGGGAGAGGTCCCTTCATTATTTGTTTCATCGACCAATAGCTCTTCCAGGCATTCTCGGTGCGTCGAGCAACTTATTTATCGTGTCACTTTCATTATTTTTGTTAAAATACGTACTTTCTTAATAAGGGATTTTTTACGGGTCTGAATTGTGATTTGTATGTTCCTTAACATAAGTAAATAATTATAAAAATAAAGACTTCTTTTCAATAATTAATGTTGTATCTTGCATCATAATCGCAACAAAGCAGTTTTATTTCTATTTCACTTAACTAAGTAAAACAATACTTTTTGAATACCATTCGAGATCTCGAAAATGCCGAGATCTCGCCGAGATCGAACTCCTAATCCCTCGAGATCTCGACTTGGCGATCTCGTCTCGAGATTACATTCCCTACTTAAGACGCATGGCCCAACGACGCACCATTTCCGAGTTATGGGCCGTCGTCGATTTTATTTATCTTTGATTGTATTTTCCATTATTTTAAACAAAAAAAACTTTTTCTGATCGAGAAAAATGCTCACCCTTTGAATGTGGATTTGATCCAAAATGATCAGCTCGAATTCCCTTTTCCTTACTTATATTTTTTTTGGGTGGGTTACTAGAAAACCTAGATAATTTTTACGTATTTTCAATTCACCAGGCTGCCTCAGGCCAACCTCAAGGCGGGGCCGAAGCCCCGGAGGCCGACGTGTCGGAAGGCCGCTACGGAGTCCTGAAAATGATCCAGTCTACCGGGGAGAACCGCGACCGAGTGTACACCGATGTTAAGGACTTGACTGTCAAACTGAACGGACAGAGTGTTTGGGTTAGAGGTGAGTCACAAATACTGTTGGACCAGTAGGGGTACGTGCTTCGGTAATCTTCGTGTTTCCGAATTAGCACGAATGACTTGCCACAGGTTTAGACCCGGACTCCACGTGCAGAGATGTGCGAAGCGGAGGGGAAGGGATATGCTTACGAGCTAGGGTGTATCCACCGAAGTTGTGCGGAGATGCGTATTGGCTAGACCGGAGCTAAGGCCCTACTCTCTAACGTTTAGTCCGTATATTCGGATCGTAAGGCTGTATACAGAAAGAAAGCTGGAAACTTATAAGCGCTTACCGGCGCTTGACAGCGCTGGTAACCCGCGCAGGAAAATATATGAACGCGCGCCGATAAGCACTGAACGGTGCCGACAAGTTCCGACAAGCTTCAACACGCGCTGGTCGGTCAGCGCTGGGCGCTGCCATTTAAAATTAATAAACAACTGCGACAACACGTGCAATTACGACAGGCATATTTATTTTGATAAATATTTGTAATATTATATAATGGGATGTATAGCTTCTTTTCGCATTTTTAAATACACATTTTCTAACAAAACCAAATCATCGTCCGATGAGTCCGACATTTTGCTTGGTCTGCTTCAACCTGCTTCATTTGTGTACAACGGACCAGCGCTGTCAAGCGCCGGTAAGCGCTTATAAGTTTCCAGCTTTCTTTCTGTATACAGTCTAATTAGGCTGTATACAGAAAGAAAGCTACAGCAAGCTAGCAAAGGAAGCAGGTTGAAGCAGACCAAGCAAAATGTCGGACTCATCGGACGATGATTTGGTTTTGTTAGAAAATGCGTATTTAAAAATGCGAAAAGAAGCTAGAGAAAGCTAGAGAGTAGGGCCCTAGAGACGTGTGTACAAGCTACTAACGCCCAGTTTAGCGACTGCCGCACACAGCTCACCGCACGCCGGTGACGTCTCTTCTCGTCTACAAACAAATATGATACATGTCTCCTCTGTGCTCAACCGTTTTCGCTAAAGCTAAGCGGAGAAGAGAAGTGTTAAGAGCGTTTATTCAGAAAATGGGCAACGTCGCCAATATCTGTCAAATATTTCGCTGTTTTGATTAATTCGACAATATTACTGAAGGGAAATAAGAAATATGGCTAACTAGAGAACTAAAATATTGATTATGAAATCCAATTATTGATATCGTGACACCGAATTATCAATTTTAGATGTAAAAAAAAAGTATTTGGAAACTTTCTAAATGCCTTTTCTGCACCTAAAACTATTACAACAGTGTTCTAATTGCAATTCACTATTAATATTCTAGTTCACTAGTTAGCCATATTTCTTATTTCCATTAAGTTAATATTGCCAAATTTATTAAAATAGGTACTCGCAACGTTGCCAACTTTTTGGATGACCGCTCTTAAGGCTGGGGTATCTGCTAAATTAGCAACTCTATTTGTGGTGGTTCCAACTTCGTTTGACTTACTGTTAGAATAAAGTGGTTGTTACATCAGTCACTGTGGGAGGAATAGTGCAAAATGACTGGTTTTTATTTAATTGTAGAAAAAATCATTAGATCAAAATGCCATTTTGTACTCTTTGTGAAGAAAAAAATCTCAAAATAATAATAATAAAGTTAGAATTATTTCAATTGTACCAATTAAAGTTTAGAGTCCAATAAGCAACATATATTTTTTTTTGCACAGTTGTATTCACTCATAAAAGAGGAGTTACAAGGAGAAAAAAAAAACCTCTCGATAGCAGATACCACCCCCTTAATAACGAAATTCTATTGATGGTTTACAACACATCTCTCTCCTCATCTCCGCACTGGTGGGATCCGGCCCTTAGCTTGAAAGTTTTGTAGCGTCGCGATTTGTAGCTGTGCACATATCGATGCACTTTTGTATGAAGTATTCTCTATCGGGTTACTGTTCCCTGTAATGTTTCCTGTTGCTATTTGTTACAGTGACTGAAAAGTTTTTTGGAAGTTAATTTATAATAATCTTATCAAAATTTTGGTTTACAGCAAAACTACTTGCAGAACACAATTTAGTTTAAAAAAAAACTGTGTAAGCTGACCTCACGTTCTATTGAAACCCCTTACTACACTAGGCCAGCTCAAGGACAAAGTGTTACAGCGAGTTAACCATTTCAAAATGTTGCTTCTTATGGAGGAGAGCAGACTAGGCACTTCACGTTGAGCTCCTTGAGTTATAAGTCGAGCTACACGATAACTGACAAATGCTTGCACTGACTGGACAGGTCCACTCAAATCTGTGTGGTTCTTTCTTCAAAAGACCATCTCAGACACTAATCTGCATAGACCTCATGTGAATTAAGCAAGATTGTCTGGACTTCAAAAGAGACTATGACATCTGAGTTTGTTTCGGCTGTTTCTTCTCAGAGTAGTCAGGTACGAAACACCGGCCCATCTAGTTTAAAAAAAATATGTGTAAAAGTGTTTGTAGTCATACTTCTGAGGCAAAAATCTATGAACAAGCCGAGCCTAAGTCAATCTCATTATTTTCCATCTTTTCTTCGTCCAGCTCGCCTTCAAACCTCTCGCGCTAAAGGGAAGCAGTGCTTCGCGGTACTTCGGCAGAGTAGCAGCACAGTCCAGCTGCTGATCAGCGTCAGCGACGAGCGAGCCGTCAGCAAGCAGATGGTCAAGTTTACTGGCAAGTATGTATTGTGAACTTCCTTGTGTTTGTGGTACTATTCTACTTTTTAGCCCAATACTTCGCCACGTCCCCGAGACCCCGGCACAGGGGTTTTTTTGACTTCAGCTTGGGACTCAGTAGATAGGTAAATAATAATCCGTTTACCGTTTATATGTTACCGGAAATGTATGAAACCTAGGAATTGTACACAATTCCGAGCCTACTTAGGAAATGTGTAAAATAATGTTTCAAAGATTCTTTAATACTCACATCACATTTCCTGGGAAATTTATGCATTTCCTAGGAATTGTATGTAATTCCGAAATGATACTAGGAAATGTATAAAAACGTATCGCAACGCTCTCTATGAATGAAATAAATAAAACACGTTTGAGTACTGAAATCAGAATTTTTGTTAAGGTGGTTTTGCACTAAACCTGTTTCGAAATTTGAATTTGGGTTGGTTTTTTGTTTGTTTGAGGTTGATTGATAGGTTTTGTGATTGCTTTAAAAAAAATAACTACGAAGGGGTATAGCGGCATAGCTATACTCTTCTAACCTATAAGCTGTCGGGGTGCCCCTAGTCGGGATAAAAATTGTTTTTAAAGCTAAAAAATTTAATATTGCCCTTATAGAACATCAAGAATGTAACACATCTCCGATCGCTCTTTAGGAAATGTATAGATATCCTAGGAAAAATTTATATTATAAGATATATCATACATTTCCTTTCTATTTTAGGAATTGTATACATTTCCTAGGAATTGTATACAATGACTGATTTCATACATTTCCGGTGACATATATATATCAAATCAAGTATCTTGAATTGGCTCGCGAAGTTGTCGAAATGTGGGAAGTGGACTCGGCGATCATTGTGCCGATAGTCGTATCAGCCCATGGCTTAATTGCCAATAGCCTCGATCAATACCTGAGGAGGCTCTCGTTAGGTAGCTGCATCAAGGGCTTGATTCAGTGCGCGGTACTCCTGGACACGGCTCGTATTGTTAGGAGGTTCCTCTCTCTGGAGCCCTGACCGCCGGTAGCTTGGACCCTGTTCCCGATACCGGTGGGCTAATTTTTTTCATATTTTTAAATGTTTTTATAAATTTCTTAATTAATATTAAAAAATGGAATTAATTTGTATTAAAATGAATAAAGGAAAAAAATCCGTTTATTTTAAGGTTACATAGACCCATAGGTGCTTTGTGTTAGTACAATAAACGTAAAAATATGTTAGTAACACTTCACTTGCAGGAATTTTCGAGGAACTTTATCCCATAGCTGGTATAGCACCTCCGCATAGAGTAGCTGCTTGGGCTATAGAGGAATAGCGATGATGCACTGAAAAATATGATTCTGTTTAGTCCGTCAGTAAGATTATCGAAAAATATTGGATACGTGTTTTTTGTTTTATTAAATTAATAAAAATTGACGAAGATAAAACGTGTCAAAGATCATGTGGGGGCTTGTGACGTCACATTTGAGTCAAAAATGTACTCAAATGTGACGTCACACCAGTTTTCGACGCATTGTATCGTCTTTATTTTTTGTTTACGTGAAAAAAGAAAAGGTACGTGTTCAATATTTTTTGGAAATCTATCTGACGGACTAATTAGACTATTTTTTTGTCATCTACCCTGTTTAGCCAGGAGTCGCAACTCAAGGACGAAGAAAGCTTTTTAAAACCAATTGATCAAAAATCAAAAAATATTTATTGACATAAAAACATTGTACACGGTGACAGAGAATCCCTCATGGATTCTGATGTTCAATATCCCATACAGCATGTCACGGTCCAACATCATTTGCGTAGCCTTTTCCCAACTATGTTGGGGTCGGCTTCCAGTCTAACCGGATGCAGCAGAATACCAGTATTTTACATGGAGCGACTGCCTATCTGACCTCCACAACCCAGTTAGTACTGGGTAATATACAGTACCCTTGTTAAGACTGGTTGTCATATTTTTTTGGGCCACTGACTACCTGTAACGACTGTCAAAGATCTACAAATGACAGCCGGGACCAACTGCTTAACGTGCATTCCGAGGCACGGAGGAATTTCTGTATGTAAGGGTGGTCACAGTGGCTGTTATTATTTAGCCACGAGCTCCTCAAGCTATTTGTTCTATGATAAAAAAAGCAAAAAAAAAAAAAACTTGATGGTTTGAAACCCCGTCAGGCATGCTTTAAGATTCCTTTGCAAATCGAATAGTACGAGTATGCTCATTCACACTAATATTCTAAAAGTTTGTATGTTTGTTACTCTTTCACGCAAGAACTGAACGGATTTGGATGAAATTTAGCACACATATAGTTTATAACCTGGATTAACACTTAGGATACTTTTTATCCCTGTAGTATGATCCCGTGGGACAATTATCGAACTCCACGCGGAGCCGCGGGCATAAGCCCTAAGACTGGGCATATGCCCCATATTCATTTTCATTGTTCCACATTTCCAGTAAAAAGTTGTCGCTTGCTATCAACTTTCTTCCCATAATAGGGATGATTCCTGACTAAAAAAATATGATTCTGTTTAGTCCGTCAGTTAGATTATCGAAAAATATTGTATACGTGTTTTTTGTTTTATCAAATTAATAAAAATTGACGTCAAAGATCATGAGTGACGTCACTTTCCAGCACAAAATGTACTCAAATGTGACGTCACACGAGATTTCGACGCACTGTATCGTCTTTTGTGTTTACGTGAAAAAAGAAAAAACATGTGTCTAATATTTTTTGACTAATCAGTTTTTTTTTGTCATCTACCCTAATATCTTCCCAGCATAACCAAAGAGTCCATCATCGACGTGCAGGCGACGGTGGTGACGACGGCCGCGCCCATAGAGTCGTGCACGGTCAGTGACGTGGAGCTGGTGGCGGCGCAGCTGTGGCTCGTGTCAGCGGCGCGCGCGCAGCTGCCGCTGCAGATCGAGGACGCCGCTCGTCCCGAAAAGACTGATGTAAGTTCGAATATGTGTGATCTTTCTTACTTCCAGAAAGCATCGTTTGTATGGGAGAAACTTCAGGCGGTAATCGATAGGTATGTAAACGCGCTGAAACCAAAAAGAATTAAAAACTGTAATGACTAAAATATCAACCAACAAAAAAAACCTGACTACTGAAAAATCACGCTCGGTTTTCAAGGTAAAATCAAGTCCTCCAACTGTTGAAGTCGGTTAAAATGTAGCCTATGTTACCCGGGCCATAATAACGAATCTATTGACACGTTATTCATCAAAATCGGATAAATAGTTTAGGCGCTACGCTAGAACATACGTAAATACAAACATACATAGACTGATAAAATCATAACCTTCCTTTTGGCTTCGCCGTAGACGTGTAAAAAGGTATAATAATATATGTTTACTTGTAACCAGAATCAATACGATTCATAATATTAAGTCATGACTTGCGATTCAGTAAAACTGAGATAAGATGGTGGCGTTCTGATGCAGTCCGTAAAATGATCTTATAATGGTACACTAGTCGACATTTCCATAGAAATTTCGGGAGGGTATTACTCCACTGTTTGACATTGTACATCCATAAATAAACATGATGTCGTTTTATCTCATTAATAACTTTGTCTGTGCGAAAACAGAATAGTAAAATAAAAAGCCATTAAAAAGTTACGAGCTACCAAAGATTCGTTTTTATTGCCAATTTTAACACAACTGTGGGCGTAAACTAATATTATAAAGAGGAAAGATTTGTATTTTTGCGTGTGTATGTATGTTTGTAATGAATAAACTCAAAAACTACTGCGCCGATTTAAAAATTTAATTCTTTCACCATTAGAAAGCCACATTCACCCTGAGTAACATAGGCTATATTTTATCCCCGTACTCCCACCGGAACGGGAACTTCGCGGGTGAAACCGCGTGACGCCCGCTAGTTAGTAATAAAAGAAGTGTCAAATTTCCAAAACAAAGTCGGTACCGACAAAGCACAACTATTGAAGAATTCAATAAATTTTATTTGTAATTGATTTATGCAGTGGTTTTTTCATAAAACTCGATTTTCCAAAGGCCTTTTCGTATTTTTTACGCGCGCTTTTTGCTATGAATTATCGTGCATCTCTCTGAACTTACTCTGGCGGGCACGATGTTAGGTGAGACTGCGTGCTTTTTGGCCACGCCCACCAGTGAGTACGAGCCCGCGACCAGTGTCACCTTAAAGATCATACTTTCACCACATTTTTATTCTCAGGACCCCGAAGCCCTAAGAATCCGCGTGCACCAAGACACTCGGCTCGACAACCGAGTACTAGACCTGCGCACTCCCGCCAACCAGGCCATCTTCAGACTGGAAGCCGGCGTGTGTCGCCTGTTCCGGGACATACTCACACAGAGAGGTACTGTAACATAAAAATATTTTACTGGCACTAAAACATTTGTATACAACACCAATACATTACACATAGGTACAGTCTTTTCCGGCTGATCAGTTAATTTTTTTTTCGCTTAAATCATGTGGAGGCGTCGAGCCACGCCCCCTTAAAGTTTAAACCTATTAGGGAAGCGTCAATTTGGCGCGCAAAATAACAATAACTCTCGTTTGGGCGTGTGTCGTCAGTGCGCTCGGCCGCTCGGTATCTTTTCATTCATTATTTCCATACAAAGTGAACGGGGCGGGGCTAGAGAGCGTTTTTATTTTGTAAGTGCAAGCAAAAATTAGCTTAGTGGTGATCAGGCGGGAGTGTCCTCGATAGTTCATTGAATTTTAAGAAAAGGGTGTACAAATAGTTAAAAACCCTGCCTCCTAAACTTGGGGGACCCTGTGACCTAGGAGTCAGTGTTCTACTGTAACTTCGTGTACAAAATAAAACTTTATTTGTGTGATAATAAACCTATAATGACCTGCACTGTTTTAGACTTTTACTACACTTAAAGTACTTACGGGATAATATCCGTGATTTCCGTGTATTTTTTTTAAATTTCAATCGTGAGGACGGTTTTTAATCTATCATCATCATTATCAGCCTTAATGTTCCCACTGCTGGGACACGGCCTCCTCTCTATGAGAGGGAATGGGCTATAATCCACCACGCGGGCCCAGTGCGGGTTGGTAGATGTCACATGTCTTCGAATTTTTTGGTTCTAGGACATGCCGGTTTCCTCACAATGTTTTCCTTCACCGTTTTGAGAGCAGTGGTGATGAAATAAATTACACAAAGTAATGCGCCTGTCTGGGTTCGAACCCACGACTTACTGCTCGTAAGTCGGGGCCGCCACCACTGGGCCACCGCTGCTCCCTTGCTTTAAACTATCAAGTACGTGGAATCCAGTGATAAACCTAATAAAAAATAACATGCGTCTCCACTATCAAGAAAAACCTAGTAATGAAAGACTAAGAAAGAGGGTAGACAGATTTGTCTGCTCATAATAAATAATTTTCGTCCCACCCGCATACCGCTTCAGTATTCCCGCGATCATGATGCTTGCAACAGCGTCGAAATATCGGGAGCTCAAAGAAAAAGAAAATCACGGATATTATCCCGTAAGTACTTTAAGTCTATATGACCTGGTTTAACTATGCTATGAATGTGTGAGAATGTGTGTAAAGGGGGATGGCTGTGTGAGTGGGATGTGGTGTGGTGTATGAGAGGGGGGGAGGGGTGTGTAGTCGTGTACGGTATGTTTGTGTGATGTTGCATGGGTTCCTGTATTCGTTTTACATACATATGTACCAGAATAATGAAAAAATGCTGGTCCTGCTCCACAACCATAGGGGGGGGGGGGGGGGGGGGGGCAAATTAATTGATTGTTCTGGTCGGGCATTATTTGAGTCCATCGACACGTTAAGAAGAAGATGAAGAATTGATTCCCATGTTAATGTATTGTGGAAGCTGCAGAAGATTGTAAAAATATACTTGTATTATATAGATTCCAGTTCTTAGTATTATATAATTGCATAGCACATGTGTGAGTACTTTGTATTGTTCAGCCACCATTTACATTTATTTATCTTTCATTGACTTGAATATGCCTTGGTGGCTGAGAGAATGTCATGCTGTTTACGTTTTTTGTTACGGTCGTTTATCATATTTTGTTCAACATACCATGCCCAGAATGTCCACTGCTGGACATAAGCCTCTCCCATGATGGGAGGAATTTACCGTAATCTCCACGCTTGGCAGGCGGATTAGAGATCTCAGTGATGAAAGACTAACAGAAAACGCTGCTGCCCATTCTCTGGTCTACGGAGGCGCAAGGCGTTCTGCCTCAGACATTAGTCGCCTTATACGACACCGTAAGTGTAATGGGTTGGTTCTATTCTACTCTGCCGGATACCACACGGCTAATACCATGCACACTGACCTGCAAATTACAAAAAACGTGAGAAAATTCGAATTTCACGGGCTACCACCTAAGCACACCAGGTGCAATAAGGGTGTACTGTCGGCATACGTCTTCCTAAACCTTTAGGGCTCATACTCGTGAAGTGATTTTATGAAACCTACCACCAATTATTAACAAAATCATTATCATCTGCCTAGCCTTTTCCCCACTATGTTGGGGTCGGATTTCAGTCTAACTGGATGCAGCTGAATACCAGTATTTTACATGGAACTACTGCCGATCTGACCTTCACAACCCAGTTAGTACTGGGTAATACGATACCCCTTGGTAAGACTGGTTGTCAGACTTGGACCACTGACTACCTGTAACGACTGTCAAAGATCTGCAAATGACAGCCGGGACCACCGGCTTAACGCTTTAATTATTAACAAAACTAGCTGATTGATGCCCGCGGCTTCGCCCGCTTGACAAATTATATACTAAAACTTTCCTCTTGAATCTCTCTATCTATTAAAAAAACCCGCATCAAAATCCGTTACGTAGTTTTAAAGATCTAAGCATACATAGGGACAGACAGACGCGGCGGGGGACTTTGTTTTATAATATGTAGTGATATTGATGATAATACCATAAAACCTTAATCTCCAGGTTTTGTCGAGATCCACACTCCTAAGATCATCTCGGCAGCATCAGAAGGCGGCGCCAACGTGTTCACAGTGTCTTACTTCAAGTCGTCCGCTTATCTGGCGCAGAGCCCGCAGCTGTACAAGCAGATGGCTATCGCCGCTGACTTCGACAAGGTTGGTGATTAGTGAAAACGTTGGTGATTAACTCATGTTCACTAGCCAGCACAGAACCCGTAGCTGTACAAAAAGATGGCGATTGCCGCTGACTTAAAACTTGGACCCCCAATGTCTCCGTAACTAGAGGGTTCACAGGGAAGATCATCACTATCTGCCTAGCTTTCCCCAACTATGTTGGGGTCGGCTTCCAGTCTAACCGGATGCAGCTGAATACCAGTATTTTACATGGAGCGACTGCCTATCTGACCTCCACAACCCAGTTAGTACTAGGTAATACGATACCCCTTATTAAGACTGGTTGACAGACTTTTTGGGCTACTGATCTGTAACGACTGTCAAAGATCTACAAATGACAGCCGGGAGCAACTGCTTAACGTGCTTTTACGGCACGGAGGAATCTCGGCATATAATGGGCGGTCACCCATCCACAGACCAACCTAGGCAAGCTTAGCTTAACCAGAAGATCGACCCGAGCGACTGTTATTATTTAGCCACGAGCTCGTAATATTGAAATGAAAATATCATCTTGTAATCTAACTGAACCCCACATTCCAGGTGTTCACAGTAGGCGCGGTGTTCCGCGCAGAAGACTCGAACACGCACCGTCACCTCACAGAGTTCGTGGGACTGGACCTGGAGATGTCCTTCAAGCACCACTACCACGAGGTCGTGGACACCATCGCCGGCACCTTGACGGACATGTTCAAGGGCTTGAGGGACCAGTGAGTAGATTTTTTTTTTAACCATCGCCACTCGATCATCGATAACAGTGAATAAAACGCTCTTTTACTCACTGAGTGAATAAAAACATTTTTCATCCCATCTTTTCGAAAAGGACGACTTGGTTCGCCTTTAAGTGCACCCAAAGGTGGTGTTTTCTATAATAAACTTTCAGCGGGCAGTAATGAGTTTTTAATCCTCTTTATAAGTGCGACGCATTTTTTTTTCCCGCACACTTTTTGATTTTGGAACATCTTAGTGAAAGAAATAAAAAATCGAAAAGAAATCAAACGCAAATATTGTTTGAATAAAGACTGGCTGGTATGACGGCCTATAGTCGCGCCGCCGCCGCCGGCTGAATAAAAAAAAAGAAATCAAATTAAAAACGCGAGAACTACAGCCCGCATTTTCGTCAATTTTCACGGATTGTTAGAAATTCATGGTTTTGTTTTGAAAAATGAGTTCTTCAAGTGACAGTGAGTAAAATATAAGGCGCCTTTTATTTTGTCATAGTGGGTGATGAAAAGTAGAGTGTATCACTCGGGCGCAAAATATATTTTTGGTTTGGCGACGTAATTTGAATCCCTCGCTACGATCAGGATTCTACTAAAGAATCCCTCACTTCGCTCTGGATTCAAAAAAGCGCCCTCCCCGTAAAAATATTATTTTGCTCCCTTATGATACAATCTACTATTGAATATATCACTGAATTTAGAAAATTGCTTTGAGAGATTGACCAAGGGCTTTACGTACTTTCCGACGCACGGAGGAAACTCAGTATGTAATGAATTAGTGGTCCGACCTTGGTAAGCGTGGCTTAACCTTGGAGATGAAACCAATTGGCTGTTATTATTATCCCACGAGAAATATAAAGACTATACTTCTATTTATTTTCTCGCAGTCAATGGTAAAAAGTAGAGTACACAACTCGTGAAAAAAATATCATCTCGGTTCTTGTATCCCTCGTTCCGCTCAGGATGCGATGCTTAGAAACCTGAGCCTTGCTACGCTCAGGATTCTACTCTAGAATCCCTTGCTACGCTCGGGATTCTACTCTAGAATCCTCCGCTGCTCTTGGAATCCAACTTAATCCCTCGAATTAAATTCCTTTTTTTTTTCACTTGTAACAATGTAATTTGCATGTTAAAATGTAAACCAAATAGCTTGGTCGACCGTACTATTGGACTATTTAAGGTGGAACGGATACCGATGCACATACGGCTACCACGTGTTCAGTACATTATTCTAAAGCCTCCCATCATCGTTCATAGGCTATTAAAAAAAAACACCTGTCATGCAAAAGTGCAATACCTACACGATCAAAATGTATCGACCAGCTGATTTTTTTGATGTGAAACATCCATAGGCGCGAGTTAACCAAAAAAAAACAAATGAAAATCGCGTGTTTGAAAAAACCTAAATTCTACATAATTCGATACGGTTTACAACCAGTCAGCTGGTCTCGGGGCACAGCGCTTGGTTACAATCTCGTGACTTCGAGTTCGATTCCAGCATAAGGATTTTCTTTTTGTGAAGCGAGTCATTTTGTTTTTATTTTATTTTACGTGTTTGTTTTTTTTATTGACTTTTTTTTTAAGCATTTTACTTGTACAAAATAATTTCATCTGCCAGGCGTCCCGCGACGGCTCAATTTTTTTTTTATTACCGATTAAAAAAAATGTATAAGGGGTAGTTTAATTGCATTTTTCTGCAGTTAGAAATTGATAGATACTCGTATATGCACGATCGGCCGATTTTTGCAAAAATATGTAATAGCTTGATAAAGTAGCCAAGATAAGCAAATGCAAATAAGAATTTACATACATGTATAAGCCGTCAACCAAGCATCCTGTACATCAAACTAAGTAACTCTACACAATAATTATTGCTGTGAAACGACTTTTTTTTGGGGTGAAATATCACGTTTTTCGGTAGAACTCAATGTAACGCACTCAAAACATTGTGCTGGTGGATGGATTGAATAGTACGGGGGCCTTGGAGGTGTTTAAAGTAAAAAATCCTGGAAGCTGACCCCAACATAACTGGGAAAAGACTAGGCAGATGATGTTTACCAACAGCCCCTGATCACAAGCTAATTCTACCGCCATGAGAACCATGCCACAATAATTTTCATGAGCAACATTATAAGATGTAGTCGTATGGTTCCAGGTTCGCGTCGGAGATCGCGACAGTGGGGCAGCAGTACCGCGTGGAGCCCTTCAAGTTCCTGGAGCCGCCGCTCAGGCTGGAGTTTCCTCAGGCCATACACATGCTGAAGGAAGCAGGTAACGTATACACGGTGAATTTTTAAGTGGGCATGGCTGGCCAAATCCGAAACCATGATATATTTAGAGAGTCTCGGGACCGATTTTGATGAAAAAGATTAAATTTAAAGGTTTTTTCACATTTTTAATAAAAATTACCTCGATTGATGTCACCCGCAGCGTAGTCATCTTCACAACATTGTGCAATTTCAAATTTTTACTAACTCTTTACGGTTGAAGGCGCCAGTAAAAAAAAAACAATTGAAATTGGAACTTAAAAGTGTGTTGGCGCCAAATAATGATATTGTTCGACGTTTCGTACTACTATTTGCATACTGTTATGTATTTTGTCTACACCCATGCTATAAATCCTCTATAAAAGTATCTGAAACAGTTAGCTTATGGCCAACATTAAAGCAGCCAGTGTCATAATAATCATTATAACACCCAAACGGGTGTTATAATGTTGTACTAAATTTCATTATGCAACTCGTTTTAAAAAAAGCACATTGTCTAGCACGTGCGATTCACTACCACAGCGCCGTAATAAAAAAAAAACTTATAGGTTAATTCGAATTCAAGTCGAATCCCGCCATTTCTGTTCGATATTAGTATTGCATTACTTTGTTGTTTACAAAAATGAGTGATATAAGCTTTGTGTATTTTAATAATTGTACAATCCAAAATGTCAATAATTATATTATTACCTATACATGGTTTGTTTGTATTAAATACTCAGCAATTTAACTTTCCATGAATTTACATAGACTTCTTACAACACTACAACACCCTATGGTTTCAGAACCTTTCATGGAGGATTCATATCATGGATGTAGATAAAGTCTTGTATGCAACTGTACATAATTAGGTATTAAAACACTCATGTGATACTATTATCACACTCGGCTTCGCCTCGTGTGATAAACCCACATTCGTGTTTTATTACCCCTCATTATACAACAGTTGCAAAAATAACTATTAACAGTTTTCATCATATATTTATCTGTTTCAGGAGTAACAGTTGGCGAAGAAGACGACCTCTCGACACCCGACGAGAAACTTCTGGGCAGATTGGTCAGAGCCAAGTACGACACCGACTTCTATATCCTGGACAAGTATCCCCTGGCGGTCAGGCCTTTCTATACCATGCCTGACCCTAACAACCCCGTGAGTAGACTTTTATTTCCATCTTCTGCTTTTAGGGTTCCGTACCTCAATCGGCAATAACGGAACCCTATAGAATCACTTTGTTGTCCGTCTGTCAAGACCCTTTTTCTCAGGAACGCGTGGAGGTATCAAGCTGACAAAATAATCTGGGGGTCTTGGCAAATCGAGTGCCCATCCTACCAACTTATAAGTTGACCATTATGAAATGCTATCAAATAAAATGCTTTGAGCGAAAAAAACAGTGTTGGGTAATCAGGACGATATTGGGTAACCGGGGTGATAATTTAACATATTATTTATTTAAAATTCCAGAAAGTGTCGAACTCGTACGACATGTTCATGCGCGGCGAGGAGATCCTCAGCGGCGCGCAGAGGATACATAACCCCGACTTCCTGACTGAACGTGCCAAACATCACGGGATTGGTGAGTAGAGAAACAAAAATGTGAGCCGTCGCGGGACGCCTGGCAGATGTGAAACAACGAACATGTTTAAAAAAAAATCAAAAACACAAAATAAAATAAAAACAAAATGACTCGATTCGCAAAAGAAAATCCTTATGGTGGAATCGAACTCGAATTCACGAGGTTTTAACCCAGCGCTGTGCCCCGAGACCAGCTGGCTTGTTGTAAACTGTGTCGAATATGTAGATCTTATGCTGCTTCAAACACGCGATTTTCATTTGTTATGCCACGGCATGCGTCGCTACGCCCGCCACGCGATTTTCATTTGTATTTTTGGTTTACTCGCGCCTATAGATGTTTCAATAACAGACACCATAATGCCCCACTTAGTTAGACACCTAGACACTACGTAAATTCCCTTGTTCCTGAAGGGAAGTCGGTAGGAATGGGCTTCTTAGGTGCCTTTGGGCCTGCACTGTGAAATAAGTTTGTGGATGGGTCTATTACATACAGTCTTCTAAGATGAATCACAGTAATCTTTAGTTTTGACTCAATAAGGATGTAGCTGTCCGAATAAAAGTAAAAGTCAGTCAAGTAAAGTTAGTTTTTTTAGACATTATTTTGCACCCTATCACAATGTTTTCCTATTTAACCCAAAGGTTGACTGGTAGAGAATGCCTTGCATTAAGTCCGCCTATGTACCACTCTTGTACATGAAGTTTAAATAAATAAATAAAAAATAACTGTGAAAAAACTGTGCCTACTAAAAAGATTGCTATTTTTATCTATATTTGGTGCCAGATAAGATAAGAATATCGGTCATTGACCCACCTACATTTATTAAACTTGTTAATTTGAAAACAAAAAAAAAACCTGTTCAAGTCTGGAATCGTCATCTATTCTATGAAAAACGATATATGGTTTATTTGTTTTGGTTCGTACGAAGAGATATTAGGGAAAGGGCAATGACCGCTATTCTCATCTTAACTGGCACCAACTATAGTCCGCTAAACCCGTTTAAAAATAAAATCAGCTGTTCCATGCAGTTTAACGTGTAGGTATTGCACTTTTCTAGGAAACAGCAGATTTTTTTTTAAATTATAGAGAAAAATTGTCTATGTGGCTCGGAATTATGTACTGCCTAAGTGGTAAACGTTTGTATGTACTGTACTATCGAGGACACTCCCGCCTGATCACCACTAAGTTAATTTTTGCTTGCACTTACAACATAGAATCGCTCTCTAGCCCCGCCCCGTTTGTACTTTGTGTAGAAATAATTAATGAAAAGATACCGCAAGATAGCGCACTGACGACGCACGCCAAACGAGAGTTATTGTTATTTTGCGCGCCGAAGTTGACGCTTTCCTAATAGGCCTAAACTTTAAGGGGGCGTGGCTCGGCGTCTCCGCATGATTTAAGCGAAAAAAAAATTAACTGATCAGACGGAAAAGACCACGACTGTACATGGATGTCTCACCTTGTATATCTAAACAACACTATTTTTTTGTCGTATTAATTACTTTAAGGGCGTCTAGTCCTCATGAAAATTAACAACTTTTACTATGGGACCGACTATGAAATCTCGAAAAAAATATCAGTTGCTTCATACATTATTGGTCGCGTAAAACTAGAAAAAATGTATGAAGCAGCTGATATTTTTTTTCGAGATTTCATAGTCGGTCCCATAGTAAAAGTTATTCATTTTTAACCGACTTCAAAAACGGAGTAGGTATATAACCTGCTCCATTAGTCGTAAGTTCGTGTGTATGTATTTTTTTTCAAGAGGAGTAATTAAAACGACTAAAAAATAGTGTTGTATACCCTATTTTTTTTTTTGGCATGGCAACTCGTCATATGACTCCTCCCGCTCTGGGCGGAGCAGGAGGGAGTGTCAGACTTTTACTGACTAAAACCCATCCATGATCCTTCATCACCCTTTGTGTTCCGGGGTCACGGTATCTCTTTCGAACAGTCCCGCAGCTCCGGCAGAGTGTTGTATACCCTGTCATTGAAGTGTTAAAAAAAGATTTGACTTGATTTTTTATTTTTCAGATATAACCAAGATTGCCGCGTACATAGAGTCCTTCAGATTGGGATGCCCTCCTCACGCAGGTAAATACAACATACACTAATACATTTAGTTTCAATCCGCTAATGATTTGACCACCATAATTCCAAGCCCAACTATGTCGGGGACAGTTTCCAGTTCAACCGGATGCAGCTGAATACTAGTATTTTACATGGAGCGACTGCCTATCTGACCTCAACAACCCAGTTAGTTCTGGGTAATACGATACCCCTTGGTAAGACAGGCTGTCAGAGTTTCACAACACGGGTATCGTATTTAATTACCCAGTACTAACTGGGTTGTGGAGATCAGATTGAGATAGGTCGCTCCATGTAAAATACTGGTTTGCAGTTGCATCCGGTTAGACTGGAAGCTGACCCCAAAAGGCTAGGCAGATGATGTTATACAGGGTGTAAATGAACCCTTCACGAAGTCGTCGTCATTCTGTACATCAAACTTAGTAACTTTACGCGAAAATGGTTGAAAAATCACATTTTACGGTAGAACTCAATGTAACTCACTCAAAACATTGTGCTGATGGATGGATTGAATAGTAAACGGGTTATGGACGTATTTAAAGTAAAGTTAATACCATAAAAACTAGTAGGTATTTGAAAAAAAATCATGTGAAAAAGTTGGAACTTTGAGCCCCAACATCTCCGTAACTAGAAGGTTCCCAGGTATGGTCTAGAACAAAAAAAATATCGCAATGACGAGGAGAACAAGTGCCTTTCGGCTTCGTTAAGAGGTGTTTTACACCCTTTATGTACCTTTTCAACTATTGGAGGAATTTAGGCGTTATGTTAATAGAGTAGACGACAAAAAAATCCAATTAGTCCGTCAGTTAGATTAAAAAAAAAAATATTTGACTCGTATTTTTTCTTTTGTTACGTAAACCAAAATTGACGAAGATGCGACGCTTTTAAAATTCTCAATACGTTACGCCTTGGCATATTTTTTGTGAGTTCTGACGTCACGAGCCCCGACTCCCGAGTTTCGATGCGTCTTATCTTTGTCAATATTCATTGATTTACAAAAATAAAAAATACGTGTCCATTATTTTGCAATACTCTAACTGACGGACTAAATAGATTTGCAATTTTTTTATACTGGTGTCGATTCTGTTGTGCACAAACTAAACTAAATTTAGGCTATTGCTATCTTTTTCTCTCTCTTAGAACGAGAAAGGGACGGACGTAATTTAGAGCTGGCAAATTTAATTGGATGGAACTAATATTTCCATACAAATGTAGCTGTACTGCAAGTCAAGTCATACATCTGTCCACTGCCGCTGCCAACCGTGTACTGGCGACCCGATAGGCGGAATTCGCTGCGCACCCTGTCTATATTAACTTAGAACAAGTCGCGCAGCTGGGTGTGAGTGATGTGTGTGGAGTCGTATTGTGCGGGTAAGCTGCGTGTAACGAGGAGCAGCTTACCTGGGTCAATCCGGTAGTGACGGGGCGGCGGAGGGAGGCGACCATGCCTTGCCGGTCGCGGACGCTCCACAGGGTCATCCTTGACGGTCTATCCACTATACAAGGAGAGTAACGCAGCTAGGCTATCAAGGACGACCAGTTCTACGTCCTGACCCTGCCTGATGGTACTGATCAGGTCCATCAGCAGCTGGATGGCGCGGGCTGTGAATTCCTTCTTTTCGGCTTCTGAGCCGGCAGCCGGGCCGGCGCTGGTGGTGCCTCTATTGGCACGGAATTTTCCTCGTGGTTGGGCCGGGGGCCGCGCCATGCCGGCGTCAGCTGTCGGCCCAACGGTCTCCTCTGTCTCGGGCTGCATTGGAGCTGCAGCCGGAGTCACATCCCGCTCCAGGGTCGGAGGCTGGTCGCCCGGTTGTTCTCCCTCAGGTGCGGTGGGGGGCGCGGGTGCCACACCCTTGCCCCTCCGCTTCCTCTTCTTTCCCCTCCGCCGCTTCGAGGAGGGGGGGGCTTCTTGGGGTGTTGGTGTCGGTGGCAGTGGCCAGAGTGCCTCCATTTCTGGCACCGGTGGCACTGGGCGGGCCCACGTTTGCCCCGCCAGGCTTCAATCTTGACACCCCGCATGTTTAGAAACACGGAGGTGCCGAAGATGCTGCGTACTTCAAGCGTCCTACTGAGTACGGTGTGGAACACGCAGCCGGGACGTCCCTGACTTGCCTTAATATGGCGAACATATTCTCCTCCTCGATCTCCTGTGGAGTGGTGTCAGCAGATGGCCACCTTGCAGCTTCTCTCCGCCGGCAACGAGTAGGCAAACCATGAGGTGCCGTCCTCTTTCTCCTGGCCAGTCAATGGCACCATGCCAGTCTGGATCACCCTATATTCGAGTTCACTCTCTGGAGTGAACCGAATTCCAGTGCCAAATGGTTGGGCACTGGGGGGGTGGCCCAGCTTTTCTTTGAGGGCCCTGAAGTGGGCGGCCCATCCTGGCAGCTTATCCACCACCAGCGGAGGATACCTCGGCCGCTTCTGCGGCTTTGGCTTGGGCTGCGCGGCGGTCGTGTCCCGGGGGCCGCAAGCTGTGAGGGAGAGACAACGTTGTTGACACTCACCCCACGTTGCGTCCCTGTGTCCGTCGGTGAGGGGGGCGCCACCTGCCCCCCCGCGGGTCGAGCTAGTGTGGCGACCCGCGCGGGGGCGCCACCTGCCCCCCCGCGGGTCGAGCTAGTGTGGCGACCCGCGGGGGGGCGCCACCTGCCCCCCCGCGGGTCGAGCTAGTGTGGCGACCCGCGTGCCGAGAGGGGATATGTATACGCGGCGCAGTTTATCGCTCGCAAGGAAAGCGATCTACAACTGCGACTCGCGCGCCACCACACGTATTATTTAACAACTACATTTTGTAAATATCTTAGGGAATCCACTACCTGTGCTCATGCATTTTGCTATAAGACCTGTACATATTTCTGTTTAAGCTAAGCTATCCTAGTCTTGATTGAAAATGAAGATATTTATATAAGTGTAATATGTTTTATGTATGTATGTATTTATTGTATATATGTAAATGGTACACCACAGGCTACCTGCAGTATTGTCTCTCCTTCCCCCTTAAATCCATCCAAAGGTTGTCTTTAAAAGATCGCTTTTAGCGATAAGACCGCCCATTGTGTCACCCCTTGTATGTTTTACTTTATTTTGTATCTGTAATTTTAATGGTGTACATAATAAAGAGTATTCTATTCTATTCTATTCTTGATTATACCTAAGTTCATAACTACATCTGGAGTATCATTTAAGCATTAGCATAGCATTTATCATCTAAGCGCTACACAAATGAAGGGTGCCCGTAAAAACATGTCGACTAAAAACACGGTGAAGCGCAAGGCATAAACTAGTTTGACATCTCTAACTTAGTTCATAGCTATAGCCGTCCTTTTCTCGCACTGCCTTTTAGTAAAAGATAGCAATAGCCTACATTAAGTTTAGTTTGTGCACAACAGAATCGACACCAATGTCGTCATGTTAATTCCATGTTCATCGTCCAGGTGGCGGTATCGGCATGGAGCGCGTGGTGATGCTGTACCTGGGACTGGACAACATCCGCAAGACCTCCATGTTCCCGCGCGACCCCAGGCGGGTGACCCCCTGATGTGGGCGCGGGTGGATATTGTGTTATACTGGCGACAGATGTCAATCATTAAATGTTTACTAAAAAGATTGCGGTTTTTATTTACTTCGTTAAGGAACAATCTAATTAGTCAGTGTGGGTAAAGCCGCCAGCAGGCAATCTTACTAATATTATAAATGCAAATATTGTGAGGATGGATGGATGTTTGTTTTGTTACTATTACACGCAGAAACGACTGACCGGATTTAGATGAAATTTGGCACACAGATACAGAGTAGTTTCTAACCCAGATTAACACATAGGTTACTTTTTAGCCCTGTAGCCTGATCCCGTGGGACAGTTACCGAACTTCACGCGGACGAAGACGCGAACACTAGTACCGTATCATCATCATCAGCCTATAATGTTCCCACTGCTGGGACACGGCCTCCTCTCAATGAGAGGGATTGGGCTTTAATCCACCAATCAGTGCGGATTGGTAGATGTCACATGTCTTCGAATTTTTGGTTCTAGGACATGCCGGTTTCCTCACGATCTCAAAACGGTGAATTAAATTCACCGTTTTGAGAGCAGTGGTGATGAAATAAGTTACACAAAGTAATGCGCCTGGCTGGGTTCGAACCCACGACTTACTGTTCGTAAGTCGGGGCCGCCACCCCTGGGCCACCGCTGCTCTCCGTATACAATTAAATATTACAGAACAATGAGTTACCAAAAGCATACAGAATTTATTACACTGTTACCGACTCTGTCGACAAAACTGTCCAAATAGATTAGCGTTTTGTATACTGAGCCTATAGATATGTTTACGTAGTAGCTAATATAGCTATCTATACATGTATATTTTACAGTCCACTATGTTTTGTCTCAGTTGCGAATAAACCTGCATACTAAATACACGTTGTTTTCTTCAAAAAATCCCGGCAAACAAAAGTCAACCTTATATGTTCTACATTTTGGTCCGTATTCGAACCGGAGCGTGTTAATGAGCATCGAGCCCGGCCAGCCCGCGAGAACAAAAGAATATTACCTGAGTGCGATAAGGAGTCGTCGGGAGCCACGTGTTGCTAAAGACAAGTGTGCAAGTTATAAAACATTACTAACAAACGAGTTATTAATTACAGTGATATTGATTGACTATAAACTGTTACTTGTTTACAAGGAGTATGTGACTTTTTGTGTAAATCATAATAACAGTACATTGAGTGAGTGAGTGTTCATTAGATTAAAATTAACAAACTGTTACTTTGCGAGAACTTATTACCTAAAACAAGTGACTGGTCAGTGTGTTGTTTGCTGGGACTGCTGTGCGAGTTTATTTGTTACCATGGAGGCACTTTTATCGTTACAAGATGAGTTGTTCGAAAATTTGACGAAAGCTGAGAGAAATTTTAAGAAAACGCCGAAAGAAAGAATTAAACGTCAATACATAGAAACGAGATTGGAATTATTAGAACAACTATTTCAAGATTTTAAAGACGGACACAAGGAGGTAGTTGCAAAAGCGAACAATAAGAAAGACGCAGATTATTTTACAGAAGAAAAATATGAGAATTTTGAGGAGCTATATGTGCAATATAAAACAAGTTTGCGAGAAGCTTTACAACAGTTTTTACCGCCAGTTACCGGGTTTTCTAACCCAGCGGTTACCCATTACGAGAACATAAATCATTGCAGTGACATAAAACTACCTCGCATACAATTACCTACTTTTGGGGGTAAATATGAAGAGTGGCCAACCTTTTATGACATGTTTTCCTCATTAATACATAATAATAAGAATATTTCATCGGTTCAGAAATTACATTACCTCAAGTCCAATTTGAGTGGAGAAGCATTCAATTTATTAAGTAATTTTTCGACGACTGATGCAAATTATGAAGAAGCGTGGAATCAGTTAGTTCGGCGATACAATAATAAGCGTTATAACTGCAACGCTATTATGAGGACTTTATTTGGTACAAAGAAAATTCAAACCGAGTCAGCCAACGCAATTAGGAGTTTGTTGGATACGACATCTACCTGTCTTAAATCTTTGGAAAACTTAGGCATTGGTACTGAATCTAGTTACGCTGACGCGTCTGTCGTTCACTTAATTGTTTCGAAATTGGACACTGAATCTGTCAAACAGTGGGAACAGCAGATAAATATGAGTGATGACTTGCCCACTTGGACACAATTGAGAGATTATTTGGAGTTCCGATTCAGGACGTTAGAAATGATAGATTCGAATGGAAACCGCGCCGCGCAACAAGCTAAGCCTGCTGCCAAGTCAAAATCTTTTCACGCATCGGTAGAGAAGGAGAAAGAGAACAAGTCTAAGCCTAAACAAGAGTGTCCGATGTGTCATGAAATTCATTATCTTAATCAGTGCAAGCGTTTCAGCCTTATGACACCTAAGGAAAGGCAGATCTTTGTTCAAACAAGTAAATTATGTTTTAATTGTCTGGCACCGACTCATGCAGCAATTAAGTGTCGTCAGTCATTCAGCTGTAAGAAATGTGGGAGAAGACATCACACGTTGTTACATTTTGAGAGAGAGAACCAGGAGCCAGCCAGTAGCGCGGAGCAGGCAGCCTCCGTGCCACCGAGTGAACCACAACAGGAGAGAGCGAGTACATCACGAGGTGACACAACCATAACTGCTACATTTTCTAGAGGAGAGCTACAACCCAACAGCGTGCTACTTGCGACGGCTAAGGTTAAGGTAATCCGTTCTAACGGTTTTAAACAAATAATTCGTGCTTTACTTGACCAAGGGTCACAGGCATCTTTCATCCCTCCGCGCACTCGCTCGGGTTGGATGCAATCTATTTCGCTGTTGATTTTAATTACGATTTTCGTGTTCCGTGATCGATTCCCGGCTCGTGAGTTGTTACTAGTTGTGTGCTATTGTGCTAAGTGCTGGTATCGTAAGTTTTTTAGTGTTTTTACGTCGGTTTTACTGGTATTTTAGTTAATTTCGTTTACTTTCGGTGAGTACATTTACTTTCTTTGGTGTGTGGGTACCTCTAAATAATTTTATCGTCCGTTAATTCTGTTACTTTGCTTACGTTCTAATAGTTTATTTGAATTTCATAATTTATAATATGTTGTCCATTAATGATGACCCGCCTGACCGTGGCAGAGATGCATTCCATACACCCGGGTCGCCGACGACCTCCGCTAGCTCAACAAAACGTTTGTTTCGCGAAATGTCTCCTTCGTACATCTCGCCCGAGGATAGGTCAAAACGGCTACACACATCCAACTCAATTGAGAAGCCTTCGCCAATATTAAACGCCAGTACTGCGAGCAATGACAACTATTGCGATTTAGTTTCATCGGCGTCTGCATATCTCTCAAAAATTAACGACCTTGTTAATGATCAAGGGTCCCGCATTAATGTCGCAAATAAATCAGCCATCATGGACATGACTCAGCGCGTAACGGCCATTGTTTCTTTGTTAGCCATAAAATCATCCTCCAACGAAACCAAATTAGCCAATGCGAAACGCGAATTGGATAAAATTAAATTAAATCCTACTAACGTCAATACTAGTGATTATAACAAATCTTCGTATGCGGATTCTTTGAAACTTCGTCTACCTAAAGTTGGGCCAGCTCTTGAGTCGCGCGCCCCCCTTCCGTGCGTCGTCGCCTACCCTACCGCTGAGCGGTTAGCCGATTACTCGTCATCGTCCGCGACTAAACAAGCGCTAATGAAAGCGATTAAGCCTAGTGATGACGGATTTCAAATAGTAGGCGTTAAGAAAACCGCGAAATCTGGCGTTGTATTACGTGTCGGTAATGACAACCAAATAAAAAAGTTGCAATCGGTCGATGCTATTAGGTCCGCCGGCTTAAGATTTGAAAAACCGAAAGGCCGAAGGCCTCGTATATTAGTTAAGGACGTCCCATCCTCAATGGAAGACAATGCTTTTCTGCACGCGCTATACCGTCAAAACATTAAAGACGAGGTGCCAATAAATGAGGATGATTTTATTAAGTCTACTAAAATTATTCGTAGGCGTTCCTTAGATAATGGTCGCAAGTGGATAGGCATTGAAATCGAGTCCACAGTTCGTAAACATTTAGTGTCCACCAAAGATAAATTATTTATTGATTGGGCGACTTGCCGTTTCATCGATGATGTCGAAGTAGTTCGTTGTTAACATTGCCAACAGTTTGGTCACGTTAAGAAACACTGCGTTAATAAATCACCTACCTGTGCCAACTGCTCCGAAGCACATGAAACAAATAACTGCCCGCACAAGGATAATTTAAATTTTATACCGACTTGCGTGGCGTGTAAACGTTTTAAAAAACCGTTTGACCATCGTTGCGGGTCTCCCGAGTGTACCACGTACAAACTTAAGCTCGAACAGTTAATCCTCAACACCAATTACTAAAATAATGGATAGTTTAACTATAGGACAATTAAATCTCCACAACGATAGGGTGGCGACCTCTGAATTAGACAAATTAATTATCGATTATAACTTAGACATAGTACTTGTTCAAGAACAATACCAGAACGCTCGCTTACGTCACAAAGTAGTTCAGCTGGACAGCAAAGCACGAGCCGGAATTTACGTGGCGCGTTCTTCTAACTTTACAGTAACGTCTTTGCGTAACCTCATGACGCCCCACTGTGCCATTGCGGAAGTCTCATCAGCTTCTTTTAAAGTTTACGTTGTGAGCTGTTACTTTCAATACTCAGACCCTGTTGCTCCTCATATACATAACCTCCGTCATGTCTTACAGTCACTCGCGGGCTGTAAAGTTATCGTTGGCGCTGATGTTAACGCGTCATCGTCTCTGTGGTATGGCAAGGTTAGGTCTACGGATTTCGACCGACGTTGTGCTGTTGAAGATTTTATAGCTGAAATGAACTTATCAATTCATAATACCCCAGATGCACCACCTACTTTTTGCAGCCCAATGGGCGAATCTTGTATTGACGTCACACTTTCTAGTGCAGACGTACGCTTGGATAGGTGGCGTGTCCTACCAGATGCGTCTTGTAGTGATCATCGCCTGATCGTGTACGAATTTGTTCCGGTGTCTTCTCAAGGTCCATCTCATATCACTGGTAATTTTAGATATAAAAGTAAAGGCGCGAATTGGGAATTCTTTAGCTCGCTTTTTGCGTGTCACGCCAAAGACTTCACTCGTGATGGGCTGTCAGCTGAAGAAAGTGCTGAAATTATGTCAGACACCTTCACTTACTGTGCTGACATCGCCATTGGTCGCGCATCTATGACCAACATCCATAGATGTGATTGGTGGTGTGACTACTTAATTGAACAACGTAAAAGCTATCGCCGAGCGCGTAGGCATTTAAACAAGCTTAAAAAACAAAAGGTCACCGGAGACCCACTCAACTTTGCTTTAAATGCGTTTAGAGTTGCCAAGTCCCGCTACAGAGCATCGGTGGAAAAATCCAAGGGTAATTTACTGCGAAAAATAGTAGAAAAATTAGATAAAGAAGGTCCGTGGTCTCCTTTGTATCACGAATTCAAAGCTAATCGATCAGTCGACCTGGCGTTTGTTCAGAACATTAAAGTCAATAATAAACACACCACCGGTATTGAGGAAACAACCGAAGTTCTATTAAATAGTCTGATTCCTGATGATTCGCCGGTAAATGACAATGACTACCATCAACAGATCAGAGCGTGGGCTGCTGTGCCACCTGAATCATCAGCGTCAGACCTTCCATCCATTGACGAATTCATTAATGTTGTCAGGAAACTGCCTCTTAACAAATCATCAGGTGAAGATAAAATATCTAATCGGATGATAATAGAAGCGTGTAAAACAGCGGGCGACGCCATTCTATCTGTTTTCAACCGATGTATTGCGGACGGCGTTTTCCCTCGCGTATGGCGACGTGGCTTTATACGAATAATTCCAAAAAGTGGTGATAAGCCACCGGACGACCCTAAGTCGTACAGGCCCATAACCCTACTGCCATCTTTAGGAAAACTCCTGGAGCGCCTTATCGTTCCACGTTTGCTGCCAGACGGGCCAAAGTTTCATAACAACCAATTCGGTTTCACCGTGGGAAAATCTACCGTAGACGCGGCACTTTCTGTTAGAAAAATTTTTAATAGCTCGGAACACAAGTACGTGGTTGGAATCTTTTTAGATATTTCCGGGGCCTTTGATAACGCATGGTGGCCGATGCTACTACTTAAACTGAAGAATCGTGGCTGCTATAAAAACATATATAATCTTGTTTATTCTTACTTTTTAAATGGTACCGCGAAACTCAAACTCGGTCATTATTCTATGTCAAAGTCCCTTACCATGGGATGTCCTCAGGGGTCGGTAATCGCTCCGTATGTATGGAATTTAGGTTTTGATGATTTTCTCGCGATTCCCCTTCCTCCCGGCTGTTCATTAACCGGTTAAGCGGACGACGGCCTGCTGCTCATTCAGTCGAGTACTCGGGCTGGTCTCGAGAATTTAGCTGATACTTGCCTACGATTAATATCTCAGTGGGGCGATCGAAACCGTCTGACCTTTGCACCGCAAAAAACTTATCAACTAATTTTAAAAGGTAATCTTAAATCGTGGCCTAGTATTAAATTTAATAACGTTCCCGTGAAAAGAAAGCAATCCGTGTGCTACCTTGGTTTGGTCTTAGAGAGAAATTTTTCATTCATAGATCATATAAAAACTGTCGGTGAAAAAGCTAAAAAGAACTTTTATGCCTTAACGAGAATATCAAAATCTACGTGGGGTCTGTCATTTATAACTTTAAAGACCATTTATGGGGCTACTTACTTGGGGTGTATGTGCTACGGGGCACCTGTCTGGGCCGATAGGGCCACCATAGGAGCGGCACGACGTAAATTGCTTCAAAGCCAGCGTTTGGCTTTGATATTCTTATGCAAAGCGTATAGGACGGTTAGTACTGAAGCCTTACCGGTACTTGCAGGTGTACTTCCAGTTGATCTTGAAGTGCAGCGACGGGCTGCAATGTACTATAACGCACGTGAGACCGCGGACGCAGACTTTTTAACCCTACGTGACCGTGTTAAGATTGCTAGATTATTCAAACCACAGACCGACGTCTGGGAGGAACTTTTGTCTGAATGGCAAGGTAGGTGGGATAATTCCATCAAGGGCCGACACCTCCACCAGTTCTTTCCATCCGTTCGTGAGCGGCTGGCCAGGACATGGTTGGATGTTGATCACTGTGTTACCCAATTTCTCACCGGTCATGGTAACTTTAAGAGTAAATTATTTTCCTTCAAGCTTGTTGACTCGCCTTTTTGTCAATGTTCCACATCTGACTGCGAATATGAACAATCAGCACATCACATTTTATGGGAGTGCAGTCTTTGGCAGAATGAACGCAACATTATGTTGGATAGTGTACAGGTTACATCCGGAGTTATTTACTATACAGACCTTGTGGAAACTAGAACAAATTTCCGTGCGTTCAAGCGTTTTTGCCATACCTATTATTGGAATCAAATATAACAGCTCACAACTTAGGACCCATTAATGTTAATATTTATCCGTGGTGCTAGGCAACTGGGCCTATCCCAGTTGTAAACGTCCCTTTGTGCCTATTGGCCTTGTTTCGTTCTGTCTCCTGCTGAAATGGAGGGAAGTGGAAATTACGGTTTTTTCCTACTCCTCCACTATACTTTTCTGATTAATTTCGTTGCGGGATCCAAGACAGTTAAATTCATTCTCTGGGACTTCGTCGAGCTTCATTGTCTCGGCGCTTTTCTGGTGGTCGCCACTGTTGATTCTGGCTTTCAGGAGTTACAGTGGTTTGGGAACAGTGTGGCGGGCTTGTCCCAAAAAAAAAAAAAAAAACCATAACTGCTACATTTTCTAGAGGAGAGCTACAACCCAACAGCGTGCTACTTGCGACGGCTAAGGTTAAGGTAATCCGTTCTAACGGTTTTAAACAAATAATTCGTGCTTTACTTGACCAAGGGTCACAGGCATCTTTTGTATCTGAGTCAACTGTGCAATTATTAGGTCTTGTACGCAAACCAGTAAGTGGCTGGGTGTCAGGGCTGGGAGATGGTAGCATGAGGATAAAAAACACGGTTTCACTTCGCCTGGAATCGCGTCATAATCCAGCTAGTTACATCCTAGTTAACGCTTACGTTTTGCATTCCTTAACGTCACTACTTCCTTCAACCAACGTGAGCACCACCAAATGGGTAGAGATTGACAATCTTCCTTTAGCTGATCCTACATACGCGACGCCAGGTAAGATCGACATTTTGCTAGGTGCAGAGGTTTACAGCGAAATATTACTTGATGGTGTTATGAAGCATCCTGATTGTAATTTAATAGCACAAAATACGGTGTTTGGATGGATTTTGTCAGGAAGAATGTCAAAAGGGTCTCGAACGTTAGCAAAGGATAATCTCATTAGCATGCATGTACAGGTAAAGGAGGATGAGTTACTTAAAAGGTTTTGGGAGATGGAAGATGAGCCTAATTTAATAAAAAAAGAGATGACTAATAGCGAGAAAGTATGTGAGGATTTGTTCGACTTAACTACAGTGAGAGATAATGAAGGGAGATTTATAGTGAGATTACCTTTTGCAACGGACGATCCTTAGTGTCAATATGGTAATACAGAAGAGAGAGCAGTGAAGAGGTTAGAGTATTTAGAGAGAAAGATATCGAAAGATTCAAAGTTGAGAGAAGAATATAATAAAGTTATGAGTGAGTACTTGAGTATGAACCACATGAGACTGGTTTCTGAGAGTGAGTTAGAGAAGTCTAAAGCTGTGTATCTTCCTCACCATGCGGTGGTGAGAGAAGACAAAGACACTACTAAAGTGAGAGTTGTCTTTGACGCTTCTAGCAAAGGTGACAACAATATATCACTAAATGAGGAGCTTCTTGTTGGACCAAGATTACAACAAGATTTACGGCATATCTTGATGAGATGGCGTCATCATAAAATCTGTATCGTAGCCGATATAGTGAAAATGTATCGGATGGTGAGAGTGGCGGACAAGGACACAGATTTCCAGAGAATACTCTGGAGATTTGATCCGTCAGAGCCTATGCAACGTTACAAATTGTTACGTTTAACGTTCGGTACAGCATGCGCGCCATATCTTGCTGTCAAGGTGTTGCACAGATTTGCTGAGTTAGAACAAAATAAGTATCCATTGGCTGCGAGAATAACAAAACAATGCTATTATATGGATGACTTAATGACCGGGTGTGACACGGTTAATGAGGCAATTCAAATTTATGAGGAGATGAATGAGTTAATGAGGAGTGGTGGTTTTGAGTTACAGAAATGGAATAGCAATAGTGACAAGTTTTTAGAGCAGATTGGAAAAACTGAGTTGAGTGAAAAGCAAGCTATTAAATAAAATGATCTAATAAAAGTGTTAGGTTTGAGTTGGAATAGGAAGAATGATAATTTTGAATACGTAGTAAACTTACGTATACGTAGTGAACCTAAAGATTTAGTCACTAAAAGACAAGTCTTATCTGAAGTAGCGAGATTGTATGACCCTTTAGGCTGGATTGCCCCAGTGATAGTTAATGCTAAGATTTTAATTCAGAAACTGTGGAAATCTGGTCTGGGGTGGGATGAGAGTTTGACGGATGAATTACATGGTGAGTGGCTAAAATACAGAGAAGAGCTATCAGATTTAAAAAATCTTAAGGTACCTAGGTGGGTGAATTTTACACAAGAATACAAGAGAGAGTTACACGTATTTTCAGATTCTTCAAAATCAGCTTTTGCGGCAGCAGTTTACATACGAGTGATTGATAGTTCAAATGGAGTGCGTGTACATTTGCTGTCCGCAAAGACTTGAGTTGCCCCAATAGTAAAGGAGATTTCTATTCCTCGACTTGAATTGTGTGCCAAAGCCAAGCTTATATGTGAAGTATCACAAGTTTTAGAGATACCAAAGGAACATTTCTATGGGTGGACTGACTCCACCATAGTGTTAGCATGGCTCAAAGGAGGCTCAAGTCGCTGGGCAACATTTGTTAGCAACAGAGTGTCCACTATATTAAATATTATGGATTACGACCAGTGGAGTCATGTCTCATCAGAGACAAACCCTGCGGACTGTGCTTCGCGTGGTCTGCAGCCCAATGAGTTGAGTGAGCATACATTGTGGTGGAGAGGACCGCACTGGTTGTCAGAAACCACAGTACACACAGAGAGTAAATTTATTGAAGACACACACGAAGAGGAACGAATCCAATCTTTCAATCGTTTTATTTGACGTTGACGAAGAATTTGTTTGGTTAAAATATTCATCTTTAAATAAACTATTAAAAATTGTATCCTATTGTAGACGAGTTTTGAATTACAAATTAAATAAAGAAAACAGATGTATATTACCCAAATATGTCACACCAAGTGAAATGAACGAGACTTTATTAGCATGCATTAAACAAGTACAAGAGCGCGAGTTTTTGTTTGAAATAAAACGGTTAAAGACTGGAGGATGTGTGCCTAAAAAGAGTAAGTTTAAAGCTCTTTGTCCCTTTTTGGACCAAAAGGGGATACTAAGAGTAAGTGGACGCATAGCACAATCGGACGCATGTTATGACACGAAGCACCCGATAATTATGCCTGGTAACCATCATTTTACCAATTAGTTTTTTCTCCATTTAGTACTAAATTATTGGCGGTAAACCAATTGTGGACCTGCAGTAGGGCGTTATTTACGTCGTCAAGATTAGTGGCACGTCTGTTTATCCTAAATATTGAAGAAGTATCGTCAGCAAACAACACCATATGCGGATGGTTGTTAAATAAATGGGGTAGGTCATTAATATACACTAAAAAGAGGAAGGGACCCAATATCGAACCTTGTGGTACACCCATTTTTACTTTTAAACCCATTGAGTTGACTCCATTTATTTGTACATGCTGCTGTCTATCATTCAAATACGATTTTACTAAACTGAGCGCAAGTTTACCTAAACCGTAATGCTCAAGTTTCAAGATCAGGGTTTCGTGATTTACACAATCAAATGCCTTCGAAAGGTCACAGAAGATTTTTATGGCATCTTGTGCCTCTTCCCACGCAGTAAATATGTATTTTAATAAAGTGACACCGGCGTCAGTTGTACAACGTCCTTTGGTGAAACCATACTGTTGCTCGTGTAATATTTTATTGGTGTTAAAATGGTTAAGCATTTGATTGAGCATTATCTATATATAAAGATTTAATAAAAAGATATTTTACCTAAACAACATTTATTTTTATTTTCGCAAAACTTTCCGAGTGTTTTGCGAGAATTTTCCTGCTGGAATAACGTTACCCCACCAAGAATCGTTTATTCCGTTTTTCTTTTTTCAAAACGACAAAGCACACCAAATTTTTTAATGTGGTGCACATTCACAGCAGATTATACGTTCCACTCATATCACTCTAGAAGACACTTTCCTGCTGAGGTAACGTAGGTACACGTTCTCAGTTCCCTCAATATAGTACGTACGTATAGTACGTACGTACGTAGTAATAAAGTCAAAGTAGTACTGTCCGTCAATCGTAAGAGGAGCTCGCGGCTAAATAAAAACAGCCACTCGGGTCGATTTGGGTGACCACCCATTTCATACCGAGTTTCCTCAGCAAGTTGGTCCCGGCTGTCATTTGTAGATTTTAGACAGTCGTTATAGGTAGTCAGTGGCACAAACAGTCTCAGGGGTATCGTATTCCCCAGTACTAACTGGGTTGTGGAGGTCAGAAATGCAGTCGTTTCATGTAAAATACTGGTATTCAGCTGCATCCGGTTAGACTGGAAGCCGACCCCAACATAGTTCGGGAAAGGCTAGGTAGATGATGTGGCCTCTGCTTCACCACATCTGCCTGCGTTACCACCCCATTACATACAGTTTCCTCCGTACCTCGGAAAGCACGTTATGCTGTTGGTACTGGCTGTCATTTGTTGATTTGACAGTCGTTACAGGTAGTCAGTGGCCAAAAAGTCTGACAATCAGTCTTACCAAGTAAAATACTGGTATTCAGCTGCATCCGGTTAGACTGGAATACCCCAACATAGTTGAGGAAAGGCTAGGCAGATGATGATGACTGTCCGTCGTATCGTATTCAATTAGATTCGTTTAGTTTTTAAACTCTTTCACTTATTTATTTATCGTATCATTTTACATTATAAAAATAAAAGCATAAAAATTGTTACTAAATATAAAAAAATAGTAGCCAGCAACTTGGTCTGCCATACCTCCCCGCTATCATTAGTAGGTATTGTTACGAGCTGGGTATTGGATAAATGAATTACTACCAATTAGACAATTAAATAACTTTATTAATCACAAAACACTTATATCTCAATCACAAATACACTACTGATCACTATTCGCTTAGATATCGCACTTCTAGTTCACTTCGATTCGCTTCGTTGTGTAGCCAAAATCAGACTGAGCGGGTGGATTTACCCAACAAAAATTTCTCCGAACAAAAAGTTCAAAAAATTTAAAACACATTGGAATGCTAGTCAAACTAGATAAAATCATTGTAGGATAACTATAATGTTCCTACATTGTGTTTAGACCAATATTTTAAGCGTACATCAGAAGATATTAGCATACCAAGAAAAGACGTATGATGGTGATGACGACGGTGGTATGGCACTGATTTATCTATGGATGGTGATGATTTCGTGTGTATGGTGATGACGCTTACCCGAATGTCAAATCAAAAACATCAAAATATTTAAAAATCAACTTTTTTAATGATATAATCAACACTTATAATTCTATTACCAGTCTTAGACATTTTGCTCTTAATTATCTTATAATATTTTTATATTAATTGAGATTTGGTCAGTGTTTTTGGTAATCAGTCATAGCTATGTAGTAATTTTCCTCTTAAAAACTAATTAACGCGTATTAAGGTAATCATCATTATTATTTTCTAAGTTATCTAAGATTTGGTCAGTTTTTTGGTTATTGACTAGGTACCTACTTGTAAGTAGTTAGTACGATTGATTAATTTATTATTCACCAAACCAAACCAATTTATGATTACCAAATGACTGACCAAATTCCTTTTTTTTTTTCATTTTCATAATTTTACAAGATTCTCTTACTAATCTTCACATTTTTTGTAATCAAAGAGGTAACTATCTTCTGATTTTTTTTTTGTATCTTGATTAATTTGTTGGAGAGTATTTTTATGTTTGAGGGCCCAGCCACAATGACTTTGGAACTTATTGGCAAATTTGTGACATCACAAAGAGTCGAATGCTTTGTTGCTATTAACTGAGTGACATGATCTTTGTTTTTTTCCTGATTTGTAGTAATTGCGGCGGAACGTGGTATTTGTATAAAACCCAAATGTTTATCATGATCACATATATGCCCACATGTGCATTTGAAGCAGCTTGATGTTCTCAATGTTAATCTATTACAGTGCCGCTGCCACAGAACCTGGTGCACTTTTAAAGTACCCTTAAATGTGTCAAGTTTTTTGGGTATTTTCTGTTCTCTTATCCCCACGTCAGTTTCGCTTACAGCAATAACTGTAACATTGGTGAGTGCTTGCAAAATTGTCATAAATTTATCAATACTTGTAATGTCTGTGCCATGATTTATTTGAAAATCAGCTGTCCTCTTGATCACAGCCCCGACTCCATCGGCGGCTCCTTTACCGTGTCCAGATTCAGTGTAATTCCACGTTATTCTGGTAATTTGCGGGAAATCTTGAGACAATTGTGTTATTATGTAAAACATGTATTTATTCCTGTATTGGGATGTAGGCGAGTCTGATTGAAAGTGCAATGTATCGAGGAATGGATTTTGTTTGATGGCTTCATTTATCAGAGGTATAAGATGTGCCCAAATTCCTGGTGCGTCATGTTTCAGACATTCGCTTACGGTGCAGACTGATTTTGGTTTTATATCACTTATTTGGAAATCAAAGGCATAAATAACGGCAGTATGTAGGGTAAGTTCTTTTCGGCTCCCACCAAAATGTAATGACTGAACTTCATTTGTAGCTTTCATTCCATAATTTTCTGAAAAGTTACAGCAGAGTTGACAGTCAAAGATTTCTTTAATTCTTTCAATTCGTTGTATTGTGCATGGATTAGGTAACAATGTTCGAAAAATGATTTCAAGTCTGAATTTAATTCATTGATAATTTCGAGGGGTTTTGCTTTGATTTCGTCTTTCTGAGTGATCATGACTGTTTTAGGACCTTTTTTTGTTGGGATTGATTTTCGGGATCGTATCCATTTAGAGAACATTATCTCTTCATCATTCGAGAACTCTTTGAATTGAATTGTCTTGTTTTTGCAGACACCACATTCTCTTTTTAGACATTTCTCTGCATATCTTGAGCAACAAAGACTTTCCAGCAGTTCGTGATGTTTTTTCTCTTTCATGATTCCCGCCTTAAATAAAGATTCCAGCTTGAGATCAATATTGGCATGTACTACACACATGCATGTGTCTCTTTGCGCCGCTGTGGCTGGCAATACCCAAAATGGTCGATATTTCCAAAAAGTACAGTAGCTGACTTTTATTTTATGAATCTTCAAAAACTTCGAGTGCAATTCTTTTATCGAACTTTTGAGATACCTTCTCTGCATTTGTGTTTTGAATCGTGTTATATACTGTTTTTTACCGGGACATATCGTACTGTTTGCATCATCAACATAAAACTCCTTTATTTATTTAGCGATTTTTTTTCTGGTGACATTTTGGCATTCTTTGTTTTGAAATCTTTTCTAAGGTTAGATTTTTTGGTTTCTTCTTTAGTTTCGTTCATTTTTTGCCTATAAAGTTTTTGTTTCAGTAGTGTGTTTTCTTTTTTCAAATCCATAATTACTTTCAACAATTGTCTTCGTTTCTTGTATTCTAAATAACGAATCCTTTGAACTTTTACTGAGCAGTGGCATTGCAAGTTTGTGGGTGTTATTAATGGGTCTTGATGATCCTGATCTAAACAATTGTTTGTATTTGTTTCGACACTATCATCGGGATTGATCAATATTGGTTCTAGTTTATTAATGGACTTCGCTTTTGCTTCATCTTTTTTCTTTTCCCGATATCTTTTAGCTGCTTCACGCCATTTCTTGCGCTGTACTCTCTGCTCTCTTGGACTTTTTTCATTTATTGATTCGAATTGACCGTTCTCTTTTCTATTTTGATACCTCTTCTTTTCTTTATCTTTCATAAGTTCATACAATTCAGGGTCCTGCTTCATGGTGGCATATTTTCTCCGTTTATTTATAGCTATTTTCTGTTTTTCTAACTGAACTTCTCCTATACTTCGCTTTCTTTTACTCATAGTTGTGATCTAAAAGTAAACAGTTATGTTAATAGGTATAATTCTAAGCGTAGGGTTAAACATGAAACATTATTCTACTTATTCATACTTTATTAATTGGTACCCGTTAATTATTATTATGATTTATAGTTGGTTAAACCTGTTTTTTTTTTATATTAATTCACCCCACATAGTCAGAACTTCACTGAAACTACGCTTCCTTTATTGATTGTGGTAATCTGAAAGAAAAACAATTCTGTTAGTGGCTACAATTCTGTAAGCCTATGTTACCATGAAACACATAAGTAATATAATTATGTAAACATACTTAATTAATAGGTTAGTATTAAAAAAATATGGTTCTACATGATTTCCCTCAAATCTCTCAGAGTTAGCGACCATTTGTGAAGGTTGTTAACGATAATTTCATCATATAGTCTATCCTGAAATAGCTCATGCAAAGTTTCCATTGTAGCTGTTTTCTGAATGTACACAGTATAATAATGCAAATCTGATTGTTGTTCATATGTTCTATATTGTTTCTTATTTTCTGAGTCTTCACACAGGGCTTCACAAATTCCACCCTCATGCGTGGCATACATTACTTCAAAATTTTGAAGAATATGAAGGAACAGATTTCGGTTAGGCATGTTACGATTGGTGTCTATTACTAATACATAATAAATTAGTTTCATACTGTATAAATATGCTTATACTTTTCTCAGTCTGAAATAAAAAACGACTTAGGTGGATAATCAGGTAAGTACACCGTTTATTATGTCAAACATAAGAATTAAGAAAACCTTGATCGCTTGAGTAACACAATGACACAATTAACTATTTATACTATATTATATGAATGAGTTGATAATAATTATTTAAAAGAACAGATAAATCTAATAAATAACACAACTGGCGAAATGTGGGTGTACCTACCTATGGGTACACCTCTACCTAACACTTCGGGGAAACAAGGTGTGATGTTATTGTATTGATATTATTGAATCTAATAAATTTCGATCTCTCAGTGTAATTTTTAAGCAAATTATAACAAATTACTAAAAACATCATCACCATACATACGAGGTCATCACCGTTCATTATTTGTAAACGGTGATGATGCGTATGGTGATGACGATTGGGACGCTACATCGATTTTTCTCGAAAAGTAATAATAATAGTAAGAAACTCCTTTTTTCTTTAGCATCTTCACTCATAACTAAGTTCTTGTTGAAATTCATCGTAATGTAATTTTATGTAAGTACTTACCTTGAACCACAGCCTGACAGGAATGACGAAACTTTTTTTAAACAACTTTTTTGGTCAGTTCACAACAATTTTTGCTCTCGGAGCGCGTGTTACATGCACGTGCGACTCGCTTCGCGATTTGCTATGAACTGAGGAAGCGGGGCAGGGTATTACGGCCCGCGTAAATGCAACTCATACAGAACTACCTTCACTTTGATATTGCCGTGACGGTGTTGACGAATTTCGATGCTAAAATTTTATTTATTTATTGATTATTTATTTTACGAAGAAATTACTTGTACCAAGGAAAGAAGTAGGTACTTTATGCCCTCGGCGTATGGTCGAAATTACAATGACAATTCCTGATGTTCTTTTGTAGGTAGTTTGCGAATTTGTACCTACATTATTCGAGACTCGTTCTACCTACTTACTACTACCTACCTACTTGTAGGTACCTACTACCGTAATTGTAGGTACGTACGGGTACGACGTAACAGTATTTTAGTAACCAATAAACAAAAAACACAATACGACTGTATATCCTTACTTAATATTATTAATGCGAAAGTTTGTGAGTATGGATGTTTGTAACTCTTTCACGCAAAAACTACTGAACGGATTTGGATGAAATTTTACACACAGATAGTTTATAACCTAGATTAAAACAGGATACTACTTTTTATCCCGGTAGTAAGATCCCATGGGACAATAAGGTAGACGACACCATAAAACAATAATTCTCAGATCTCTAAAAAACACACCTTATTTTGGGCCTGAAAAACCCGATTTATTTTCAATTAATTGCCCAATTCGATTTTTAGTTGCTTTGAAATCAATAAATAGTTGAGTCATTGAGTTGAATAAACAGTGACGTCACAGTTGGCTGTTGCCATACAAAATCTAAGAGAGAACCGCGTTTTGACAGCTCTTAAAAAATATCGCAATGGGGGCTGAGCTATCGTCTTTGAGCTCACCAGATGGCGCCACTGTCGAGTAAGGTCCTGTCAATAATTATATTGAATACTTTAAAGTACCAACAACTTCATAGAAAAAAGTTAATTTTATTACGTATAACAACATAGTGTAAGCTTTAGATAATTATATACACACATCAACACGGACTAGGGATATTTTTAAAAAAGCGAATTACTATCAATGTGTTAATTATTTATATGACATGTATATATTTAAAAGATACGTTATTTAATATTCTACCATTTTTTAATAATGGTTAAGGTATAGATTAAAATTTCAGGATTTTATGGAAAAAAATGAAGCATAGACGGAAACCGTATATGAATGAACTTTTAATTTGTGAGTAAAAACTGAAAAAAATAGAAAAATCATTTAATTTGTGTTTATAAACTTGAAGTTAGTAGTCTGAGAAAGCGCCCATGATGTCCATAACACATCGGCAACGATTCGGCATGCTCAGAACAAGGTTGTCAATGTCTTGCTGCGGAATATTGTCCCATGTCCTTCTGAGGTGCGCAAAAAGTAGATCTTCTGTAGCCAGATTTTCAGGAACTTCCTTCAGAGCTCTTCTTTGCAGCATATCCCACGCATGCTCAATGGGATTTAGATCTGGCGATTGAGCAGGCCAGTCTAAGGCCCTAACATTATGTGTATGTAACCAAGCTGCTACCGTTCTCGCCGTGTGTGCCCGGGCATTGTCGTGCATGAGCAGGAAATCTTGCCCCATTTGTGTTCTGTGGGGCAAGATTACGGGCCCCAGCACCTGTTGGACGTATCGTTCTGCCGTCATATTGCCCCGCACCCAAACGAGATCCGTCCGTCCTCCAAGACGAATTCCTGCCCAAACCATAATTTTATTGTTCCTCCTTGGTATGGGTGAACTTCCTGAGGGTTCTGGAGACGGCTCCATCGTCCAGGAACTCGCCAAACACGCGTCCTTCGTGAATCTGGATGGAAGCCGAACCTGGATTCATCCGTGAACAGCACATTGGACCATTGGTCACGGCCCCAGTCCACGTGGTTCCGAACCCATTCTAATCGTCGTCCACGATTGCCTCTCCGTAAAGGTGGGACCCGGAGTGGTCTACGAGAGCGTAGATTGCTTTCATGCAGTCGCCTTCTTACAGTTTGGTCACTCACAAGCACTTGGTGTTCCACTCGCAGCCTTTGGACCAATTGAGTCGCCGTTGCATTTGGTTATGCTCGCGCAGTAATTTGCAAAAATCGGTCTTGTCTGGGGGTAGTGATGCGACTTGGCCCCCGGTGCCTCTCCGCTACTTCACCTGTGGCACGATAGCGTGTCCACAATCTTGAAATTACATTTTGATGGGTCCCTATGGCCTCAGCAACATTACGCTGAACAGATCCAGCTTCCAGCATTCCCACAGCTCGTAACATCTCCGCCCTCGTCAAATGTCGGCGTTGCATGGCTACAATACATCAATTTTAACTTTATCTTTCGTTTAAAAATGAAAAAAAACTGTAACTAAACGTAATTCGTATTGTTTTCTAAATTTCGCACAAATGAAAATTCCCTCTCCTATACATCAAGACATTTTTATGCCACCGAAACAAAAGAATTTTCAAAAATTTGAATTTGGAATTAGTCTGAGATAAATTACAAACAAATCGGTGTATAAAAGATTCCAATGCGGCCAGTACTTTTCGAGTTATTTAATTGAGTATGAAATATCCCTAGACCGTGTTGATGTGTGTATTTACAATATTCTTCCTAAAATTAGCAAGCATGAATCATTTAAAAATCATTCTACCTCCAAGTATTAACAATTATGATCCTAAATTGCTACTTAAAATCTTGAAGTCATAATTAATCAGGAATGTCTCAATCTAGAACACAATCGTGAGTATTAGTTTAAATACGTGATAAAAAAGTACGCAACGCGTCAACACTGCATGACATCTGACATTTTGGAAGACCTTAGTCTACACGCACGCCTCTAGCGAAAAATTCACACGCGATAGCCATCATTGATTGGTGTGTCATCTACCCCATTATCAAACTTCACGCGGGCGAAGCTGCTGGCAGAAGCTAGTTACTGTATGAGTCGATAGGTGTCATATTAAGTTCTTCATACTGTTTTGTCGACAGAGTCGGTAACAGTGTAATAAATCCTGTATCCTTTTGGTATAAGTATGCTATTCATTGTTCTGTAATATATAATTGTATACGGTACTAGTTTATGTTCCCGGTTTCGCCCGCGTGGAGTTCGGTAACCACGGGATCATACTACAAAAAAAGTATCCTGTGTGTTAATCCAGGTTAGAAACTACTCTGTATCTGTGTGCCAAATTTCATCTAAATCCGGTCAGTCGTTTTTGCATTTATAATATTAGTAAGATTGCCTGCTGGCGGCTTTACCCACACTGACTAATTAGATTGTTCCTTAACGAAGTAAATAAAAAACCGCAATCTTTTTAGTAAACATTTAATGATTGACATCTGTCGCCAGTATAACACAATATCCACCCGCGCCCACATCAGGGGGTCACCCGCCTGGGGTCGCGCGGGAACATGGAGGTCTTGCGGATGTTGTCCAGTCCCAGGTACAGCATCACCACGCGCTCCATGCCGATACCGCCACCTGGACGATGAACATGGAATTAACATGACGACTGAACTCTACGAATAGTTGAAAATGTTCTACTAGTATTCCCAACTACGTTGGTGTCAGCTTCCAGTCTAACCGGATGCAGCTGAATACCAGTATTTTACATGGAGCGACTGCCTATTTGACCTTCACAACCCAATTAGTATACTGGGTAATAAAATACGATACCCCTGTGTCGTGGAAGTCTGACAAATAGTCTTACCAAGGGGTATCGGATTGCCCAGTATTTAGCTGCATCCGGTTAGACTGAAAACTGACCCCGACATAGTTGGGCTTGGCATTATGGTGGTCAAATCATTAGCGGATTGAAACTAAATGTATTAGTGTATGTTGTATTTACCTGCGTGAGGGGGGCATCCCAATCTGAAGGACTCGATGTACGCGGCAATCTTGGTGATATCTGAAAAATGAAAAATAAAATCAAATATTTATTTAACACTTCAAAAAATAATATTGCTGGACATTACACACAGCGCCATCTAGTGCCACACTAAACAACGAGGCTTGTGTCGTGGAGTTGATATACTATAACTAGATACTTTTTTGTTTGTAAATACATACTTATTATCAATAACTGGGTAAATAAAAGGTGGAAGGAAAGAAGAAACCGATGTATAGTCGTGGTCTTTTCCGCCTGATCAGTTAAAAAACTTGTTTAGCGTGCGTCGTCAGTGCGCTCGGCCGATCGGTATCTTTTCATTAATTATTTCTATACAAAGTCAACGGGGTGGGGCTAGAGAGCGTCTCTATGTTGTAAGTGCAAGCAAAAATTTGCTTAGTGGTGATCAGGCGGGACTGTCCTCGATAGTACAGTACATACAAACGTTTACCACTTAGGCAGTACATAATTCAGAGCCACATAGACATTTTTCATCTGTAATTTTAAAAAAATCTGCTGTTTCCTAGAAAAGTTCAGTACCTACACGTTAAACTGCATGGAACAGCAGATTTTTTTAGTGGGTTTAGTTAGCGGGTCCTACATAAAAATATCTGACATTTGAATTTTGTCAGTCGGGACAGTCTTTTCACAGTTACTGTTACTTTTAGCGTGTGTCATTCCACTGCTAGACAAAGGCCTCTCCCCATGACTTCCAAATCTTTCGATCCAGGCCCAATGTGGTCCACTGGTCGCTGGTTCTGTCCAGGTCCTCCCGCTATCTCCAGTTATTATACTTTTGTCAGCATTTAGTGAGTGAAAAATAAAAATTAAGTATTGTTATTTATCTGAGAAGACTGTATGTAATGGACCCATCTGACGACCCGATTGGCCCAGCGGTAGTAAGGCTGCCTTAGATTCTTAGGGTCCCGTGTTCGAATCCCGGTTGGAGCAAATGTTTGTGTGATGAGCAAGGACTTTTGTTTTTTTTTCTAAGCATATTAGGTACTTGTACAAAATAATTTTTACTTGTAGATAATCGCGTGTTTGAAGCAGCATAAGATTTACATATTCGACGAGGTTTACAACAAGCCAGCTGGTCTCGGGGCACAGAGCGCTGGGTTTCAATCTCGTAACTTCGAGCTCGATTCCCGCTGGGTTTTCTTTTTGTGAATCGAGTCATTTTGTTTGTTTTTTATATTGACTTTTTTTTTAAGCATATGACTTTTATAAAATAATTTCGAGGTTTCACATCTGCCAGGCGTCCCGCGACGGCTCACTTTTTGTTTCTCTACTCACCAATCCCGTGATGTTTGGCACGTTCAGTCAGGAAGTCGGGGTCATGTATCCTCTGCGCGCCGCTGAGGATCTCCTCGCCGCGCATGAACATGTCGTACGAGTTTGACACTTTCTGAAAAAAAAAAAAGTTAAATTAACCAATCGCTTGTCGTGGTATGGGTATGTGCGGAGGAAAAAACTGTCGTGAGGAAAGTTCTAAGTATGAATGTGGATGGGTATAAGAGTAGGGGAAGACCACAGAAACGATGGATGAACTAAAGAATGATATAGCAAGACAGGAGGTGTCTGATGAGATGCCGAGTAAAAGAGAAATATGGAAGAAGAGAGAACGGCGCCAGTAGGCGCCTAAAGGGTCATGACCCTTTAGGCGCATACTTGCGCCGTTCTTATCCAATGAAACTCGGGTGCATGTTGTATCATCACTATATTTCTTCAAATATATATATGCGTCTAGATATCGAATACAAACAATGGGTTATCTAGCTAATAAGTAATAACTCTAATAATTGTTGGAAGTCCAGAAAAACTTCGTGTTTCGTTATATCTGACCTAGAGAGTTTAGACCTCTCGTGTCAGCTACATTCCAATGAAAATGATAATAATGTCGTGGGAACCATAGATTATAAATACAGATAACTATGATTCGCCACAACCCCAAATGAATGGGGGCTACCGTTTTTGAGCACACGATGGCGCCACTGTCGGGTAAGGTCTTGTCAATAATTCTATTTTATACTTTAAAGTACCAATGACGTCTTAAAAAGTTTATTTTATTACGTATAACAACATAGTGTAAACTTCAAATACATGTTTACAATATTCTCCCTAAAATTAGCAAGCATGAAACATTTAAAAATAATTCTACCTCCAAGTACTAACAAATAAGATCATAAGCTGTTACTTAAAATCTTCAAGTCATAATTAGTCAGGAATGGCTCAGTCTAGAACACAATCGTGAGTATTGGTATAAATACGCAATAAAAAAGCACACAATGCGCGAATACTGTATGACATCTGAAATTTCGGAAGACCTTAGGCTACACGAACGCCTCTAGCGGCGAATTCATGCGCGATGATATCGCCCCAGTTCCCAACACTGTTCTTTATGCTAAAAGCATTTTATTTGATAGCATTTTATATTAGTCAACCTACAAGTAAGTAGGATGGGCTCTAGATTTGCTTAAACATCGCCGTAATAATAAATGATACTCGTAAATTATAGTCCACTTTTTCAAAGAAAGGGGTTTGAATTAAATGGCCGGCGTAACTTCTGCCATTTTGTTTCAAAGTTCAATACTTAATACTTTATTGCATTCCATAATGTGTACATATAAAAGTTGGTATGTTAAAACATCGAATCAATTATGGACCTCATTATCGTTAACAGCGACCCCGAAAACCATGAAGAAAATTAAAGTCTACCCACCGGGTTATTAGGGTCAGGCATGGTATAGAAAAGCCTGACCGCCAGGGGATACTTGTCCAGGATATAGAAGTCGGTGTCGTACTTGTCTCTAACCAATCTGCCCAGGAGCTGCTCATCAGGAATCGAGAGGTCGTCTTCTTCGCCTATCGTTACTCCTGAAACAGATAATAGTTCATTTTGATACAAGTGGAGAAAGTTTCAAAAACACCATCGCCTACGGCTGAGTTAATTCCGCCTCGAATGCAATAACAAATGTCCACATGTATCAAACAACGTTTTTCAATACACTTTTGGAGAATAACGAAAAATATTTTTTCAATACACTTCCTCGAAAACTGGTTCTTATCTCACTACGATTAGGTTCAGCATGCAATGTATATCACACGCGTGCGATTTTTTCGTTTTCCAACACGTGTGCGAGAATGATTTGCTACAGATACCCATACAATCTACTAGTACTATAGTCCAATTTGGTGAAGGTTTTTTTTTTAATTTCAAAAGCAAATGCGTCTTTTTAGCGTAAATCTTTTTTGAATATTCAAATTGTGTTTATAAATACAATATCATAGATAAACATGATTATTTATAACTAATAATTGCTTTTTTAAACAAATTCACATTTATTGTGTTCTAAATTAAAATATATAAAAATAAAAAATATATATATTAGGCTGTTTAGCGGCTTTATTCCTTTGCTTCTCCTTCAACCTGGCGAAAGCAAAGCGTGGAAAACAAGAAAATTAAAATCATAGTTTCATAATGATTCATGACAAAAATATTTTTAGTAATTTTTTCTTTTATTTTATTTCTCCAAAAGTGTATTGAAAAACGTCGTTTGAAACACGTGGACATTTGTTATTGCAGTTCTCGGTTCAAAAACACCCTCGCCTACGGCTCGGAAGTTAAATCCGCCTCGGAAGCAATAACAAACTTTCTCCACTTGTTTCAAAATCTACTTTTGTCGTGAACTATGAAACTATGATTTTAATTTTTTTTCACTTTCACTTTAAGTCTCCGGTAGAGTTCACTTTCTGGATACTTTTTAGAGATGTAATGGCAACATTACATACCATTTTTGAGAAAAATATGTTACCTGCTTCCTTCAGCATGTGTATGGCCTGAGGGAACTCCAGCCTGAGCGGCGGCTCCAGGAACTTGAAGGGCTCCACGCGGTACTGCTGCCCCACTGTCGCGATCTCCGACGCGAACCTGGAACCATACGACATTGCTAATGAAAATGATTGTGGCATGGTACGGGGGCGCTGTTGACAAACATATTTGTGAAATTATATATGAAGTTCCGACTCGGGCCACACGCCAGAAGTCTCTAAAAACAATCTACTCACTGGTCCCTCAAGCCCTTGAACATGTCCGTCAAGGTACCGGCGATGGTGTCCACGACCTCGTGGTAGTGGTGCTTGAAGGACATCTCCAGGTCCAGTCCCACGAACTCTGTGAGGTGACGGTGCGTGTTCGAGTCTTCTGCGCGGAACACTGCGCCTACTGTGAACACCTGGAAGACAAAAAAATATTGTTATTTCAATATTAACAGTTTTTTTTTTCATACAATAGGGTCTTTGAATAGTTTGGCTTACCTATTTTCCGTCATTTTTATTTTGAAATTGCTGCCACACTTATTTATCAATACAAACATGTATTATAATCGGTGTATAGATACCCTTAGCCGAAACCTTTATACTGTGTCATGAAATTTGAATGCCTGCCTACTAACCAGTGTTTTACATATTATTATTTGTTTATTTAATATATACAGTTTTTTTTATTTGTTTTGTTTTATATATTATTGTTTTATTATTCTTGTTCTAGTCCATACCTGTGAACCTTTTAGTTACGGAGGTATTGGGGGTCAAAGTTCCCAGTCAGTGGCAATCGTCATCTTCTTGTACAGCTGCGGGGTCTGAGCCAAATAGTGAATCACCAACATTTCTACTTATCACTGACCTTCACGAGCCCCGCGGCTATTGCCAACTGTCAGCTGCGGGCTCTGCGCTGGCTAGTGAACATGTGTTAAACACCAACAGTTTCACTAATCACCAACTTTGTCGAAGTCGGCGGCGATCGCCACCTGATTATTGTAGAGATGCGGCCTCGGATGAGTCGAAGTCATCGGCAATGGTCATCTGCTTGTAGAGCTGCGGGTTCTGCGCCAGATAGTGAACATGTGTTAGTCATCAACATTTTCACTAATCACCAACCTCGTCGAAGTGACCGGCAATGGTCATCTACTTGTAGAGCTGCGGGCTCTGCGCCAGATAGTGAACATGTGTTAGTCATCAACATTTTCACTAATCACCAACCTCGTCGAAGTGACCGGCAATGGTCATCTACTTGTAGAGCTGCGGGCTCTGCGCCAGATAGTGAACATGTGTTAGTCATCAACATTTTCACTAATCACCAACCTTGTCGAAGTCAGCGGCAATCGCCATCTGCTTGTACAGCTGCGGGTTCTGCGCCAGATAGTGAATATGTGTTAATCACCAACATTTTGACTAATCACCAACCTTGTCGAAGTCAGCGGCAATGGCGATTTGCCTGTAGAACTGCGAGCTCTGCACCAGATAGGCGGACGACTTGAAGTAAGACACATTGAACGCCTTGGCGCCACTTTCTAATGCTGCTGAGATGATCTTCGGTGTGTGGATCTCGACAAAACCTGGAGATTACGATTTTGTGGTGATAGGTGTCATAAAATCACTACACGTCTTTAAGCCCTAAAGGTTTAGGCAGAGGTATGGCCACAGTACACCCTTATTTCACCGGATTTGCTTAGTTGGAAGCGCCAGGGTAGCCCGCAAAATTCAACTTTTCTTTCGTTTTTGCAATTTGCAGGTCAGTGCTATGTTGTATGTTGATTAAAATATTGTTCGCAACCGTATCTGTTATGTTACAGTACCTCTCTGTGTGAGTATTTGCCGGAACAGGCGACACACGCCGGCTTCCAGTCTGAAGATGGCCTGGTTGGCGGGAGTGCGCAGGTCTAGTACTCGGTTGTCGAGCCGAGTGTCTTGGTGCACGCGGATTCTTAGGGCTTCGGGGTCCTGAGAATAAAGCAAAAGAGATGTTGAATTAATGTTTTCGTTTTTAAAAATGTGACCTTGTAAGATAATTTTACGAACTGCAGCAGACCGCCACCATTTCACCTTAATTTTACTATCTGTGAGTTGTCATGACTTCAATACTTAATATTATGAATAGGCTAGTTGCCACCATCAATAAATTGCAAATCTATTTAGTCCGTCAATTAGAGTATTGGAAAATAATGAACACGTATTTTTTGTCTTTGTAAATCAATGAATATTGACAAAGATAAAACGCATCTAAATTCGAGAGTGCACTAAAAATTATAGCACGGGCGGCGTGACGTATTGAGAATTTTAAAAGCGTCGTATCTTCGTTAATTTTGGTTTACGTAACAAAAGAAAAAACACGTGTCAAATATTTTTTGATAATCTAAGTGACGGACTAATTAGATTTTTTTGTCGTCTCGCCTATTTTCGGTTCTTAAATGAAAGTAGCCTAAGTTACTCCTTATAACATTAGCAATCATGTGTACCGTTTATTAGCTATTTATTCACCAAGGGGAGTAAGGCACAGATTACTAATCGAGTGTACATTTGAGGTAACTAAAAGGTTCTCAGGTATGGTCTAGAACTAAAAAAATATCGCAATGATGGGAAAAACAAGTGCCTTTCGGCTTCGTTATGAAACCCTATAATTATACCCTCTAGAACAGCTTATTAGCTTGTCTGTTTGACATTTTGCTTAAAAACGGTTAGAAACAAAACGTCACATAAAATCTTTCTTTGATTTTTCTATGAATCAAGTGACAGGTAGGTGACGCGGATAGGGTTTCAACGAGAGTTCACTGGTGTGGTTGCATAACCCAGTACGGAGCAAGGGTTAACCTTGTTTAAAGAAACACCGATAGCTGCGAGAGTTTTACGTAAGTAAGGCCTAAGAAACGTAGCAAATCAATGAAGTCGAGGCCACTCGAGGCCTAACTCAGTAAAGAAAACAGTAAATAGCGAATTGAATATTAACCTTGAAAACACTATTGGGATTGGGACTCCTGCTACAGCTCCCATTACAAGGCAAAGTAACACGACATGCAAATTGCCACATCATTCCGAGAAAACCAATAAGATTCTACCGAGCAATGCTTCTTCTCGCAGACTCCACCCAAGTAACATCTCGTTGTTAATATAGGTACCTAGTCGTCGCGAAATAGTGCCAGTCAAATTGTTCAAGTCTGTTGTACTCGTTATTATTGTGATTCCATAGTCTAATTTAAAAGTAATCGTTGTTGCAATGTAAAATTACATTCTCTGTACTTTTATGTAAATAATACGGCTAAAAAAACCAGCAATAGATATTGAAAAACTCTAACGAACGACGCGTGTCAATTCAGCTGTTCACTCCCTGACTAGCTACAGAGTACATCGAACTCGTCGTCGCGCTTGCCGTTCGCTACGTGCGTTTTGCCACGGTAACAATACCTTGCGTATGAGGAAATAAAACAATCAAATCTATTTGACTCCAAATAATTTCTTGTACCGGTCATCTTAGTATGATTACTGAATTCACCTTATCAGTTTGTGGAGGGCTATCCGTTATACTCTGTATTACTATACCTTTTTAGTTGTCATTTTAGTCGTTTCAGTTTTTAATCTTTTTTAGTTTCAGCGCGTTTACATACATATCGATTACCGCCTGAAGTTTCTTCCATACAAACGATGCTTTCTGGAACTAAGAAAGATCACACATATTCGAACTTACATCAGTCTTCTCAGGACGAGCGGCGTCCTCGAACTGCAGCGGCAGCTGCGCACGCGCCGCTGACACGAGCCACAGCTGCGCCGCCACCAGCTCCACGTCACTGACCGTGCACGACTCTATGGGCGCGGCTGTCGTCACCACCGTCGCCTGCACGTCGATGATGGACTCTTTGGTTATGCTGGGAAGATATGGGAAGAGAGTTGATAGATTATCGAGAAATTTTAACTGGAAATGTGGAAAAATTAAGATGAATATGGACGGTCCAGACATGCTATAAGGGATATTGAGCATCCTATTTGATTTACAAACGAATCTTTAAGCATGCCTGGCTGGATTTCAAACCACCAATTGGTGTAAGAAAATTCAAATATTTATTGCTCAACACAGTACATTATAAACATTTCCAGATGTCAAGTGAAGGCGCAGTCCACTATATTGTACTAATTCAGGCAAGCAAAATTTATTATTATAACTAGTATTTGCGTTGCGCGGGTTTTGTGTTCCTACTACCTACCTACTACCTACCTACTACCTACCTACTACCTACCTACTACCTACCTACTACCTACCTACTACCTACCTACTACCTACCTACTACCTACCTACTACCTACCTACTACCTACCTACTACCTACCTACTACCTACCTACTACCTACCTACTACCTACCTACTACCTACCTACTACCTACCTACTACCTACCTACTACCTACCTACTACCTACCTACTACCTACCTACTACCTACCTACTACCTACCTACTACCTACCTACTACCTACCTACTACCTACCTACTACCTACCTACTACCTACCTACTACCTACCTACTACCTACCTACTACCTACCTACTACCTACCTACTACCTACCTACTACCTACCTACTACCTACCTACTACCTACCTACTACCTACCTACTACCTACCTACTACCTACCTACTACCTACCTACTACCTACCTACTACCTACCTACTACCTACCTACTACCTACCTACTACCTACCTACTACCTACCTACTACCTACCTACTACCTACCTACTACCTACCTACTACCTACCTACTACCTACCTACTACCTACCTACTACCTACCTACTACCTACCTACTACCTACCTACTACCTACCTACTACCTACCTACTACCTACCTACTACCTACCTACTACCTACCTACTACCTACCTACTACCTACCTACTACCTACCTACTACCTACCTACTACCTACCTACTACCTACCTACTACCTACCTACTACCTACCTACTACCTACCTACTACCTACCTACTACCTACCTACTACCTACCTACTACCTACCTACTACCTACCTACTACCTACCTACTACCTACCTACTACCTACCTACTACCTACCTACTACCTACCTACTACCTACCTACTACCTACCTACTACCTACCTACTACCTACCTACTACCTACCTACTACCTACCTACTACCTACCTACTACCTACCTACTACCTACCTACTACCTACCTACTACCTACCTACTACCTACCTACTACCTACCTACTACCTACCTACTACCTACCTACTACCTACCTACTACCTACCTACTACCTACCTACTACCTACCTACTACCTACCTACTACCTACCTACTACCTACCTACTACCTACCTACTACCTACCTACTACCTACCTACTACCTACCTACTACCTACCTACTACCTACCTACTACCTACCTACTACCTACCTACTACCTACCTACTACCTACCTACTACTACCTACCTACTACCTACCTACTACCTACCTACTACCTACCTACTACCTACCTACTACCTACCTACTACCTACCTACTACCTACCTACTACCTACCTACTACCTACCTACTACCTACCTACTACCTACCTACTACCTACCTACTACCTACCTACTACCTACCTACTACCTACCTACTACCTACCTACTACCTACCTACTACCTACCTACTACCTACCTACTACCTACCTACTACCTACCTACTACCTACCTACTACCTACCTACTACCTACCTACTACCTACCTACTACCTACCTACTACCTACCTACTACCTACCTACTACCTACCTACTACCTACCTACTACCTACCTACTACCTACCTACTACCTACCTACTACCTACCTACTACCTACCTACTACCTACCTACTACCTACCTACTACCTACCTACTACCTACCTACTACCTACCTACTACCTACCTACTACCTACCTACTACCTACCTACTACCTACCTACTACCTACCTACTACCTACCTACTACCTACCTACTACCTACCTACTACCTACCTACTACCTACCTACTACCTACCTACTACCTACCTACTACCTACCTACTACCTACCTACTACCTACCTACTACCTACCTACTACCTACCTACTACCTACCTACTACCTACCTACTACCTACCTACTACCTACCTACTACCTACCTACTACCTACCTACTACCTACCTACTACCTACCTACTACCTACCTACTACCTACCTACTACCTACCTACTACCTACCTACTACCTACCTACTACCTACCTACTACCTACCTACTACCTACCTACTACCTACCTACTACCTACCTACTACCTACCTACTACCTACCTACTACCTACCTACCACCTATCTACCTACCTACTCAGAACGTTTCCCATTAAAAAAACATTACCCTAAAGTTTGCTTGTCGTCGCCCCTGAGTTACGCTACAGGACTACCTACCACCGGAAACGCCTAATGGCTATCTCTAACCGTTATGAAGTTGCATCTCTTTCAATTTTAGGGGAGGTTGGGGAGGGGAGGGGAGGGTATACAAATTTTAACGCACCTCAATAGTTTTAGGTATGAATCAATTTTTTTCCAGTAGTAAAAAAGGGGTGAATAGGGGAGGGGGAAGTTTTTAAATATTAGTTTGACTAACGCATTGCCCCTCTATAAGTATCTGAAAAAAAAATGTTCCAAGTCTCTCAACTTCCGAGATCCGCCTATAGGGGGGAAGAAGGGGGGCAAAGGGGCAATTTTGAAAACTGGCTTTTACTTTTCCGAGCCATCCAAAGCCAGCCAAATGCTCAAAATGAGTCCTTGTTGAATACAAAGTCGCACTCTTTTGATTATTTCGCTCCCTGTTAATTTTTTGATCTTGTTGTGGTGAATATTTAGAATAATACGTCTAACTTCTGCTTGTAGCTCGTGGACTTTTCATACTGGTTCTTATAAAGTAATTTTTTACGTAACCCCATAAAAAAAAAATCTAACGGGGTTAGATCTGAGCATTTGATAAATTGATTAATTTTGTATTAAAAATGTTTAACTTCATGGTCTTCCTTTTATTTCTGACACTATGTTATTTAGCAAAAAATAATCCATAGGATGAAGCCTTTCGATCGGTATGATAAAGCTACAGGGTGATTATTTTGCTCGTGTAACGGGTTCGATTCCCGGTTCAACCATGTAATTATTTAAATATCTATGAATGCAGTTTAAATTGTTGTTTAAATTCAAATAATATCTTCTTTTAGTAAAATGTTCTATCTACAATATTCAAGGTACTTTACCTCCATGTGGCATATCCGTGGGACGCCCTGTATACAGGCAGGGTACTGTTAATATACGGAGATTCGCAAAGATCGGTTTGCAGCTTTCCCTGCTTTTTATACCGCATATCGCCCTAACACACCTATTTTGCGCTCTAAATACTGTCTCTATGTTTGTGGAGTTGCCCCATTAAATGATTCCGTATCGTAATGTAGATGTAACATAATATGCATGATACGCCGTAACTAAAAGTTTCTGATTTACTTCCGTTGCGAGTGTACGTAGAGCATATGAACACACTGTCAGTAAGAGTTTTCCACGACGTGTCTCTATCCAGTTCAAGCCCTAAAAATTTTGTTGGGCGTTTCTGAAATAATCTTGTCTCCATATTTTATGTCAGATTTATCCTTTGCTCAACAGTCATTATTTTAGTTTTGTCTATATTAATTCTTAAATTATTCGCGCCCATTCATTCTATTAATACTTGCGAGACAGTGGTTTATCTCTCCATTAAGCGTATTCGGATCATTATCACCACTAAAAATTACCGTGCTATCGTCAGCAAACAGAAACATCGGGTGATGTGTTTCTCTGATCATGTCATTAATGTAAATAATAAATAATAATGACCCTACAATACTTCCTTGGGGTACTCCGTAGTTGTTAGCTCTCTGACTCGATACACATGCACGCTCGGTTTTTGAAGTAAAGTATACCTTCTCTATTTTCGTAACTTGTGTTCTGCCCGACAAGTACGATTTCAAAAGGTTCAAAGCATTACCCATCACTCCATACCTTTCCAACTTCATTAAAAGTACTGTTCTATCCACAAAATCAAATGCCTTGCTCATGTCCATGAATAAAGCAGCTACTGGACTTCTCTTATTAATGCCAGTTATAATCTTTTCAAAGAGCTTGAAAATCGCCATATTTATATTATTTTTCCTTCTAAAACCGTATTGTTCATCAGCAAAAAGATTGTTGCGTTCAAAGATGAAAGATTAAAAAGAAAGATTTTCTAATCGTTGCGTTAGCAGTTGGGTTCTCGACTAAATTCCTCTAGCGCAAGCAACTTGTCTACGGACCACAGTTGTGCTTAATCAGCTATAATAATAAGAATAAATTGTTCAAGTATCAAGAGATGACCTTAAAGCGAAACCATAAATTATAAATTTAATCTGTAACTATGTGACAATAATCGGTTTATTTGATCAGTGGCCCCCAAACAAGGTTGTACCTGTATCTTGAGGAGCAAAATAACTCTTGATAGATGTCACAATGTCTTCGAATTTTTGGTTCTACGACATGCCGGTTTTCGGGTTCCCACGATGTCTTTCTTCACCGTTATGAATACTTAAAATAAGTTATTAGGACTGAAAAACAATAATCATGTCAACAATAAAAAATAAAAAAAAATATTCCATTGTAAATTAATAAACACAAAAAATAATTAATAATAATAATCAAATCAAATAAGCTACTATGTCAATACAAATCTTTCCTCTAGGAACTCGTTAATGTTATAGTATGCTTTATTAACTAAATAAGTCTTAAGTTTACTTTTCAAGTGTAGGTACATTATTAAGCTCCTTCCAACTTTTTGGCAATTTATTGAAAACAGTTGGAGCCATATGAAAAACACTTTTGCGCATAAGTGCAGTCCTACAGGGAGGTACACATAGTTGGGTTTGTTTACGCCTGTTCCTGGGAAATTGATCTGCTCTGCGCGCAAATAATTTAGGATTGTTCTTGACAAACATAACACATTCAAGAATATATATGGATGGCAATGTTAAAATTGTATGCACTATAAAGTATGGGGTGGAGTTTTGCTGGCTGTTAAGGATTGTTACACAGTCAAGAGAATTACAGATGTTGATGGCTTGACTGATGATAAAGAGTTGTTGTTTGCGTTGATAACATGGCGAAATGTAATGTTTTTGATTTGTGTAGTCTACTTACCTCCCAGCTATAGTAACAAACAATACCTAGACGTTTTAGAGTGTTTGGAGAACGTGATAAGTAAATATTCTGATTGTAGAATTGTGATAGTTGGTGACTTTAATCTAAAATCATGTACTAATAATGTTGTAACACAATTTAATTATTTTACTGACTTTTGTAAACTAGAGCAATTTAACAAAATTAGCAACAAATATGGCGGCATTTTGGATCTCGTCTTGTCGACTTGTGACTTAGCAAAGGTTGGTGTGACGTCCTATGATGACCCTCTGGTTCCAATGGATGCGTATCATCCTGCCTAGAGATAACTGTTACTTTCCCCAGAAGTGCAGTTGTCAAGGACCGACCATCTACAATGCCCAACAGTCAAAGCTCTGACTGGAACTTTCGCAATGCTAATCTATATGGGTTATACATGGCTATTGCTGAGATAGACTGGACTGACCTACTGCAACAGCAGGATGTTGATGCAGCAGTAGATATATTATATAAAAACCTATTCAGCGTCTTCAATGACAATGTCCCGAAAAAGAGGATTGCAAATTTCAATTCGAAATATGTTTATCCTAGATGGTATACTTCTGAAATTAAGCATTATATAAAACTAAAATATTTCAACTTAAAAAAATATAAGCAAAATGGCCTTCTATTTAATAAGGAACTATTTAGATACTACAGAACTAAAGTTAAGGATCTCACTGAAATTTCTTTTAAAGATTATATTAATAAAATGGAACAAACTATAAGTCATGATCCTTCAAAGTTTTGGGAATATGTAAAAGATAAAAGGAAAAATAGGCAACAAAATAACGAGTTCGTGTATCGGGACAATGTTGTGGAAGGCCAGGGAGCCGTTAATGCGTTCGCGGATTATTTCAGTTCAGTCTTTCATAGCGACTGTCCAAATTTGGATCCTGAGGCAGCTGAGCGCGAAGCAACTGATAGAGGATGTTTACCTATGATCAGTGTAGACCATATTAAGGCATCAGAATTGCGTCGAGCAGTCACCAGGCTTAAAACTTCGTCTGCTTCTGGACCTGACGCTATCCCAGCGTTTATTTTGAAAGACTGTCTGTCCGTATTGGAGGAACCTCTCTTGTTTATATTTAATCTGTCACTGCAGCATGGGGTATACCCCACAGTATGGAAGGTTTCTAGGGTTACGCCAGTCCCAAAAAGTGGATCATCAACTGATATCATGAACTTCAGACCTATTGCTGTCCTGCCAGTCTTCGGTAAGGTTTTCGAATCTGTTATAAACAATTCCATCTCCAAGCAAGTCGGTGGTTTACTAGATAATTCCCAGCATGGGTTTCGTCCTGCACGTTCCACTTTAACTAACCATATATGTTTTGCTGACTGCTTGAAGACGAAAATGACCGCTGGCACTCAGGTCGACGCAGCATATTTTGATTTTAGAAAGGCGTTCGACTTAGTCGACATTGACATTCTCCTGATGAAGTTTGCATCTCTCGGATTTGGCCCTCAACTTCTCCGATTCCTAGCAGACTACCTCAGAAATCGGCGGCAGTTTGTCAAACTGAATGGTTACCAGTCACCGGAGGAATTTAATCGGTCGGGTGTCAGCCAGGGTAGTACGCTGGGACCTCCCCAATTCCTAATCATGGTGAATGATCTGCCAGGAGTTCTCTCTGCGGCAAAATGCCTTATGTTTGCAGATGATTTAAAGCTGTTTCTGACTGTCACTGGACCGGAAAACTGTTTGGCATTTCAGCGGGACATTGATGCCGTTGTAGAGTGGAGTGTGAGGAATAGACTGCCGCTTAACGTGTCAAAGTGCAAAGTCATCACATTCTCTAGGTCGCGCAAACCAATTCATTTTGCCTACAAGTTGGCGGATGACACGCTCGAACGTGTCTCGACAATACGGGACCTGGGACTAACCTTAGACAGTGGTTTTAATTTTCACGAGCACATTAAAAAGGTGTGCAAAGATGCCAATAAAGCACTGGGTTTCATCATCAGAACTTCCTCCCAATTTAAAAGCGTCAAGGTTATAAAGCTGCTCTACAATGCATATGTGCGCAGTAAATTAGAGTATAATGCAATTGTCTGGGATCCTACGGAGAAGTTATATGCACTTATGATTGAAAAAATTCAGAGGAAATTTTGCCGTTACATATATAAACGCACCTACGGATACTACCCATTTTTGTATCCTTCATTATTTGTGTCAGGAATGGTCGGACTGGATACTTTGCAGCTCACGCGCAAATTAATGTATATTTTACACTACTATCTGTTAATTAACAGTAGTATAGATAATCCATTGGTAAGGGAGCATATCCATCTGTATGTACCGCAGCAATACATGCGTGGCATAGGACGGCGGCGGCACCAACTTCTTGCATGCCCACCAGAATGGCGCATCCATCAAGCCAATAACAGCCCAACCGCAAGAGCAATTGGCCTCATTAATCGATTCCTTGACAACAGTCCAAATGCCGACATATTTGTGGATACTATTGGCACTTTAAGGAAAGATGTATTGTCATTTTTAAACAACTGATTTGTAATTTTCTCTTATTTAATTTAATTTCATTTCATTTTAATCAGGACTAATATTATTGAATTCCACTGACATGTATAAGTAACACTAGTGTATTAGTTTTGACTTCGGCATCATCTGCCCAACCTTTTCGGTCGGCTTCCAGTCTAACCGTACATGACATTACATTTATTTATTTTTTATTTATGACATTATGACTTCTATAAATTATTTTATTCGTGATATGTAAACACCACTTGACATGTAATTTTTATTTTCTTTCTGAATTATTGTAATTATAAGATGCTATTTGTAATAATTATGATTATTGTTAGCTTTTAAGCGTTTTGGTATAAAACTGTTAGCTTAAAATGTATTTCTAAATAAATAAATAAACACAAAAATTATTGCTGGGAAACGACTTCACGCTTTAAAAAATCACGTTTTACGGTAAAACTCAATGTAACGCACTCAAAACATTGTGCATAAGGACGCATTTTATAGTAAAAGGGTTAAAAAATGTTGGAACTTTGACCCCCAATATCTCCGTAACAAGAGGAGGAAGAGGTTCCCAGGTGTGGTGTAGAATAAAAAATATATCGCAATGACGGGGAGAACAAGTGCCTTTCGGCTTCGTTAAGGGTCTATTTACACTCTTTATACTAATTTATGATTATAATACTAAATAAAAATAAGTGAATAATTATAGGATCTTACGACGAAGTCCCGTTCAAACATATTTCTATGACTGGCCTTCTGAAACCTCTACTAAACAAACAGATTTTACTTTTAGCGGGGGAAATGCGTAACAGCGTAATCCTACTTGTATCAACATGCTGTTGATGATATCAAGTGTAGATCAACAATTTATGAATAAAGTAATTAAAATGAACCTCGGCAGCTAAGAGATGACCAGTCCCAACTGACAGCGCCCGTTCACAAATATGACGCATGTACGCCATACATACGTTACGATCATACAGCGCCACTTGCGGCGATAAATGGAACTAAAACTTTCAAAGCGGCGTATCGACGATGCGCCCGTTTGAATAACGTTATTACGCGGCTTTGACGAACGCGAAGGGCTCATTCAATGCGGTGTACTTTATTTCAGGCGAATTGTAATCCGGCTGAACATGAGGACGCCGTATTACATAACGGCGCCGTTTTTCAATCCGGGTCGCTATTATGTAAAACGGCGTGTTATACGAATTGGCTGCGACATAGGTACAGAATGCTTGATTGACGGCTTCGTGATGAGGTTGTTTACATCCTGTATAGCGAAGTCTCCGAATCCGCGTATATATACTGGGATAAACAAAATAAACAGTAATATAAGTAGTACATTTTGATACACATGATGTCTATTGTTTTAGTTTTTACCTGAAGAAGCAGTTGCTAAATTCACCGATTTATGTCCATTCGCTGACTAGGCTATTACGCCCGCCACAAATCACCTACTTTAAGTATTATATATTTTAATGTTTACCTAATAAACTGTCAATAATTAACGGACACAAAACAGTGATTTTATTTCCTGTACACATCCCGTGTGATTCGTCCATCTACATACTACATCTCAGTGTGCGGAGCTGCTGCCCGTACACCAATCAATAATCCTATTGGTGCTACTGCGTCGAAATCAAGCGCCACTGCCGGGGCCATAGTATCAACTAACGGCCGTTTTCTATAAGGAATCTACTTACGTATAACTGTCGGTTAATATCCCTCCTGATCAGAAGGAGAAGTAGCTAAATGTCTAACAGCCCGAAACGTCTAATGAGCAGTAATGATCAAATAACTGACTAATTGATATATACACAGCAAAACGTCCAACTACCAGATGGTCTGTAAAGCAGAACATCTATTTAGCAAGAAGTCAGCTTCTCAAAATGTCTGGACACTCAGGCACAAAATTCAACACACACTTTGCATTGGAAGGGGAATGGACATTATAATATTTACATACAGACTCTTTTTTATGGTGAATGACACTTAACGTAATGAATTCTATTTGATTAGCATTACTAATTTGTTTCACACGGGATATCTTCCTTGATTATTGTTTGTTTTGAGCTCCCGATATTTCCACACTTGCAAGCGCCACGCGGGTGGATGGAAAAAAATGTTAGGAGCAGACAAATCTGTCTACCCTCTTTCTTTGTCTTTTGCTACGCGCACTACTGGAACTCGACACTAAGTCAAAACACACTCACAGTGTCACCAGATTTTGTGGAGTCCGTATCGCAGTACGTGTCATTTTAAGTTTAGGTAAAAACCGTGAAAGCGTAAAACAGTGTTTAAATTTAATGTAATTTACAAATGACTTACTTTCTATTATGAGTGTACACATTTTAAAAATGACTTTTTGCTAAATAGATGTTCTGCTATACAGATAGTTGGACGTTTTGCTACTTGGACATTTTGCTAATTGAGACTTACAACTCATTAGACGTTTTGCGCGTTTATTCTACATTTGACCGATTCTACTTTTGACATCGTATTCGTCATTTGACAGGTTCTATTTTTGACAGATTCTACAATCGACAGATTCTATGTTTGACCGATTCTACTTTCGACAGATTCTACATTTGACAGATTTTGGATAAGTTATTAATTAACTGGCAACAAACATTTTTCTCACATTTATCATAAGTATTTTTTGTAACATAGTTACTTATGTATTTAAACACGTACATTGAAAAAAAAAAACGAAAAACTATACTTAAAAAAAAGAAAGTTAAAAAAATAAGGAAAAGAAAGTAAAGGTAAAAAATAAAAATGAAAAAGGTTATAAAAAAGTTAAAAAGGTAAAAAAAAATAAAAAAGAAAATTACAGGAACAGATTACTCACTCATTTACCTTTCTGCCTTCTCACACCCACTCGTAAATTTGGTGCCATATCTACCAGCTCACACAAAGAACGGGATATCTACAACATTGTAGAGTCAATGCGTTGGGACAGGGCTATGTCCAAAAGGCTATAACTCTCTATATAATTGATATTAAGTCAATATTTTGATACAATTTTGTAGGTTGACTCAAATACTTCTGATTTAACAGAAAAACTTACGCAAAACTCAGGGGTTCATTGTTGCCAATACATGATTTCTCAGGCCATCGGTGTGTCGAGCCCTATGAACATTCCGGATGTTATTCTAGATGTAGTTCCAATAGACCGAGTGGACCAATTTAAATACCCAGGGCATCTACTTACCGAGGACCTTAAAGACCATGCTAATATGGACCGGGAGCGGAGGGCGCTGTCAGTGCGAGCCAACATGATAGCCCGCAGGCTTTCGCGTTGTACTGGGGATGTGAAGGTCACGCTTTTTAGAGCGTACTGCACATCCCTATACACGTGTGCCTTGTGGGTTGACTACACTGAAAGGGCGTACAGACAGTGCCCTCCGTGTCCAGTACAACAACGCGTTCCGGGCGGTGTTGGGGCTGCTGCGTTTCTGTAGTGCATCGGGGATGTTTGCGGTGGCACGCACTGATTGTTTTCACGCGTCCATGCGCAAGCGGTGTGCGTCTCTGGTGCGGCGGGTGCGGGCCAGCCCCAATGCCATCTTGGCGATGATCGCCAACAGGCTGGACTGCCCTTATGTCCGGCATTGCTGTGGCAGGCATGTTGCTCCTCCAATGCCGATTAGAAAATTATAATTATTATATTTTTACCGACTAATTTATTGATTTATTTATAGAAAAATAATTTTAATTTAATGTGATTTAATTTTTATTATTATTGGACTTTTGTTTTATTGTTAATTTTGATTGTGATATATTGATTTTAATGTTGACTTAATTCTGATTTTTATTTTAGATTTTAATGATGAATTGAGGTCATGGTATACGAAACGGGGCACTATGAAAAAAAAGACTTAGAAAAATTTCACCCAAAAACAACGCCTAATCAAGCCAAGACTCAAGGTACGGTCGAGGTCAGTGACCTTGACACCAAGGTCAAGGTCAAATTAAAAAAGACGCTGACACGGGGTACGCTCGAGGTCAGTGATCTTGACGCCAAGGTCAGTGACCTTGACCCCAAGGTCAAATTAACAAAAACGCAGACACGGGGTACGCTCGCAGTCAGTGATCTTGACCTCAAAGTCAGATTCATAAAAACACCCCTTTTAACCTAACCTGTCCAAGTCGGAGAGCCCCAAGTTTCGAGCTCGCTTCGCCCGCTCTTGGACTAAGTTGCTTAAATGGCAAAGTCGGAGCCCCGCTTACGCGGGGGTAACCCGTCAAGGTCACTGATCTCGAGCATACCCCGTGTCTGCGTCTTTTTTAATTTGACCTTGACCTTGGGGTCACGGTCATTGACCTTAAGGTCCTCCCCCGGTGTTTCCCCACCCTAGTACTCCTACATCCCACCGGATCCCGAAGACCCGAAGGCTTGATTAGGCGTTGTTTTTGGGTGAAATTTTTCTAAGTCTTTTTCATTGCTTTTTCCTCAAAATTTTCTAAGTCCCAGACGCCTTCACAATGAGAGTTAAATTTTGCCTCCTAACTCAGCAGTCATTGACCTCACAAAAAAAATCCCGGGTAAAAGTTGTTTCTTTTGATGTCCTCCATACGATAAAACCATAAAAAGTAAGTATTATTATGTTTGAAAAATTCATCAAAATTTTTGTTTTTTCCTGTGCCCCGTTACGTACACTCCAACCTGAATTGATTTATGTGTGGATTCTAACTTTGATTATGATTTTAATAATGTAATGTTAATTAAAAAAATTAATGTAATCTATGTAAACTAAGTTATATGGGCTAATGCTGAAATAAACTATAGTAATATTAATAATTGTGCACTAGAATTGAAAATGCAAAAAAAAACAAGAATTTTTATGTAAAATTTTGTGTAAAACGGCAATTTCCTTGCTAGCTGTACATTTTTCGAAAAATCTGTGAATGGGGATCAAAATTTCGCAAAAAGTTATGGATAGTCTCCTAAGACTATTTTCGTATAGCTGCAACGGTTAAGGTACTTCTGCTTACTGCCCCGTTTACCGTATCCACCCTGTATAGGTATTAAAAAAACTATGCTTATCAATATTTAAAGTAGTGATTACTAATAACAGTATTATTTTTGATTCTACAAGGAGTTACTTATCTCACTTCTTCAAATATAAAGGGTGTAAAAAGACCCTTAAACGAAACCGAAAGGCATCTGTTCTCCCCGTTCATTGCGATATTTTTTTTGTTCTAGACCATAATTGAGAAACTTCTAGTTTCGGAGATATTGCGGGTCAAAGTTCCAACATTTCAGAAGTTTTTTAAGGTTTTTTTTTTTTATATGCAAATAAGTATCATTTTTCATTTTTTTTCAATGTGATTGTTTATATAGTCTATGTAATGTAACTATTAATGTGATAAAAAGGATTGTTGCCTATTAATTAATAACTTATCCAAAATCTGTCAAATGTAGAATCTGTCAATTGTAGAATCGGTCAAACATAGAATCTGTCGATTGTAGAATCTGTTAAACATAGAATCTGTCGATTGTAGAATATGTCAAAAGTAGAATCTGTCAAATGTAGACTAAACGGTTTCGCGCTGTTGGACATTTAGCTACTTTAGACCTTCTGATCAGGAAGGGTTAATATGCCCACGTCCGTAATAGCTACCGGTGTTTATACAAAGTTAGCTTGAAATATCCTATCCGCGTCACCTACCTGTCACTTGATTCATAGAAAAATCAAAGAAAGATTTTCTGTGACGTTTTGTTTCTAACCGTCTGTAAGCAAAATGTCAAACAGACAGAGATAGCATCCTACCCAAACCGAACAGTAAGTTATTGAAAATGGCCGTAGTTACCGGTACGTGTATGTCCTCTACGAAGCTCAAGCTTGGTATACCTGTACAGGTACACCCTAGCGTGTATGCCATCCTTACACTAGTGGTAACAGTTTGACATTGGCGGCACCTTTATGTCGAAGCAGTAAGGGCGATTTTGGGAGAGCAAGTGTATAATTCATCACTATTTTAAGGTGGGGCGAAGGTACAAAATAAAAACCGTTTAAAAATTATGAATTTGAATTATATTTTATTACAATATATAGCAAAGTATGTTCAATTTTCATTATTTATCACACTTCTCTCGCATAGCGATCACATTTTTACACATTTTCCTTATATCTGCACAAACTGAGAACTGACAGTTTTTCCTGACAGTTTCCCATCAGTCCGCACTTGACATTCAAACTCAGCATCTTACATGATTTGCAAACACCAATAAAATCAAAAATCACTTAAAAATAACTTACTTAATATACAATCTGCGTTTCTACATTATTTTGTTTTTATTTAACTTTTAAATATTTGTTCATGAACAGTGAAATTTAAAGTATTAAATATTCAAGCTCTGAATATAAAATAACGATATTTCTCTATGTGATAGTTAGATAGTTTTAGCCCTAGTGAAGTTACAATTTATTGTAACTTTTGGGATAAATGAATAGTGTAGATGACACCATAAAACAATAACTCCAAGACACCTATCTCTAAAAAAACACTTTGTTTTGGGCCTGAAAACCCGATTTATTTTCAATTAATTGCAAATTCGATTTTTAGATAGTTAGTCATTGAGTTGAATAAACAGTGACGTCACAGTTTGCTATTGCCATACAAAATCTATGAGAGAATCGCGTTTTGACAGCTCTTCAAAAGTATCTCAATCTATCCTATTATGCATAATTATGCAAATTATACATGCGTCATGTTCGTGTAGTTGTGACTGGTCATCTCTTAGCTGCCACGGTTCATTTTAATTCCTTTATTTTTAAATTGCTCTTAATGTGTACGTCTTTCTACAGCGTTCTCACATATATGTATAATCTCAACATGAATGATGTAACCAAGATTTTGTAACAATATTTTGATTTAAAAGAGTGTCCATGGAGTTTCTTGCCCGTTCTTCTCCATAGAGATCTACGCTAGGGAATGGGCAACTACAGTACTTTCTCAAGTTATTATGTCTTGTGACTGGGACTGTAGCTTTGTTTTTTTTTTGTATTTCTGACATACAAAAGTGCCGTAATGGTCTAATTGAAATAAAATGCTTTGAGTTTATGGTGGAAGTGACAGCGATGCACAAACGGTACATAGGATTTATTATAGGTAATTTAAAAAGAAAAACAGCTATTAAACGGTAAAAATGAATGGAAAAGCTGATTAAAAAAATATACCAATGAAATATTTCGATATGGGACGGGACGGTGCAGAATGATATACTTCTTCTTCTTAGATTTCTGAATGACAGTTGTATCTAACTGCTTTATACACCCTTGTAGATATCAATGTCAATTCTTAAATATCCCCTAATATACATTCTCCTACCCTTCTCCCAATTTATTTGGGGTCGGCGCAACAAGTATTCTACACATAAATCCACCTTAAAATACCATTAGAAAATAATTGTGACTATTTGAAGCATAGAAATAGGCCTTTACGCGTTATAGTAAATGATAATTTTCTGCAGTTGAATTTATATTCAATGGTGTCGATTCTGTTGTGCACAAACTAAACTGGTATCTTTTAATAAAAGGCAGTGCGAGAAAAGGACCGCTATAGCTATGAACTAAGTTATTAGTTAGAGATGTCAAACTAGTTTATGCCTTGCGCTTCACCGTGTTTTTAGTCGACATGTTTTTACGTGCACCCTTCATTTGTATGGAAATATTAGTTCCAACTAAATTTGACAGCTCTAAATTAAGTCAGTCTCTTTCTCGTTTTATTAGACAGAAAAAGATAGCAATAGCCTAAATTAAGTTTGGTTTGTGCACAACAGAATCGACACCAATATTTTGTTCATGAACAAATATTTTAAAAGAAAAATAACTCCACGCATACAATGGTCCATATCATTTGAAATAAGTTAGCCTCAATGATTACATTACTATCGACATCGATAAATACAGCTAGTGTTGTGCTCTAACAATATTTATCGATTCGACATCACAAAACATCAACAGCACAACATTTTATCCACAAAAGCAACTTATTTGTGTAAAATATCAAACATATCCAATTTATTAAAGAAATGAAATGTATTTTGACATGTTTTATTTAAGAGAATACGCACCTTAGGTTTTAAAATATCATGAGTTTTGTTTTAGTTCGTTGTCAACTTTTATATCCGATACAGAAAATGTATCAAAGATCTTCTAGGGGAAGTGTGCGCTTCGGTAATCTTCGTATATCTTCGGAAATACGAACAAGCAACGATGATCGCATAACGAGCCATGAAAGTACTTGGCTATTTTTATTAATTACCTTGTCAAAAACACAACAGATTTACGATAATTATACCAAGACCTACTCGTTTGAACCGGAATTCAAGAAAACTGCAAAGGTAAGGTTTCTATGCAATTGCAATTTTTGAGTAACAGCTGTTGACGACGTTCGACCGGAGTGGAAAACTCGACTGAGAGAAAACTTCATACAAACAATGGTAGGTGCACCAACAAAGCGTTGCAGTACAAAACTTAGCTTTGCCTATGTAGGTGATAATTTGGAAACACGAAAACTGCTGAAGCGCACAGCTGTTCTAGTTTAACTGTAGTGTTTTTGTATAGCAAAAAAAAATACATAAGAGAATATATTTACAAGCATACAGAATCATGTAGATGTGCCTTGTATCTGATACAAATGGTGGTATTTATGTAGGTAGATTTTAACACTTATTCACAATATTATAAGTACGAGTTTAGGAACAAAATACAAAGAGGAAATCGTCACGTCAAACTGTTTCTTTTACTATTACTCCTGTGTTGAAAAAACCAAACTCGAATTTCCCTTGCGTTAGGTACAAACTTACGGGACTGCATGGTTCATTGTGTTATTTACGTCTACGATTTTTTTCAAAAAATGTAGCAAAGCAATTTTTGAAGCCGCTTAGATTATGAATTTCCTTGGGATTTAGATCTTAATGCCAAATAACAAATCTTTAAATTGCGGCACTCAAAAGTCAATAATAAAAAAAACTGTTACAATAACAATGATTGAAATTCCAAAGTACCTATGTAGTAGTAAATTACAAAATCTGATATACCCTTTCTTTTTTGTGCTGTATTTGTTGGACATTTCAAAACAAGAGTAAAGCTAGAATCACCTCAATCTCTACCAATCGAATCTATTACTGTTACGTGGAAAACGTTTTGATATTAGAAAATTTACAGTATCTCTGAAGCCATGTTACAACCATACTGAAATTATCCTTCATTTTGTATAGTCTGTATATGTTTTTCTATCGGCTTTCTCTAAAATCTATACTATATATTATAAAGCTGAAGAGTTTGTTTTTTTGTTTGTTTGTATTAACGTCAGAAATAGAAAGTGAAATTATGTTTTAAATATTTATAAAAAATACTAAGTTATAAGCATTTGTAACTGCTGATTAGACAGAGAGACAGAGACAGATATCATCATCTGCCTAGCCTTTTCTCAAGTTTTTTTTATTGGGGTCGGCTTCCAGACTAACCGGATGCAGCGGAATACCAGTATTTTACATGGAGCGTCTGCCTATCTGACCTCCACAACCCAGTTAGTACTGGGTAATACGATACCCATTGGTAAGACTGGTTGTCAGACTTTTTGGGCCACTGACTACCTGTAACGACTGTCAAAGATCACGAATGACAGCCGGGACCAACTGCTTAACGTGCTTTCCGAGGCACGAAGGAAACTCGGTATGTAATGGGTGGTCACCCATCCACAGACCAACCTAGGCAAGCACAGCTTAACCTAAAGATCGACCCGAGTGGCTGTTTTCATTTAGCCACGAGCTCCTATACACAGACATTTAGACAGAGACAGAGATCCGATACCTTTTATGACGTCATTCGACATATCGACGTACAAAATCCATACTAAATTCCGTTTATCTAGAAAGAGATAGAAACAAAAGTTTTATTGGTTTTAACTTTTGTGTTATTTGGCCGATTTTGGTATTGTTTTCACTTTTTGTCATTATTTTTATTTTCCTTATCTATTCAGCAATTCACTGTTAAATTTATGTGGCTATAACTCTTGTATTTCGCGATCGCCAGTATTTTAAAATTCCGTGTCGCAATAAAAAAAAACGAAAATTTAAGTATATTCCCTATTGGTACCCCGGACTGCCTATGTTGTGAAAAGTTTCTATTATAGTATGGTTGTAACTCTGACAGCTAATTAAAGCATTATATAATAGGAAGATTCGGTTATATACTATTTTATTTATTTATATGGTTGGATAATTAGCTTCTCGTAGGTCAACTGGTTTGTTAGTGGCGTAAGAATAATGTCTTACTGGTTCCGTTGGAGTTGGAGATAGTATAGACATTCTCAATTAGCTTATATGCCCCCATAAGAGGCCGGCGGTCGATGCGTAGTTCATACAAACGTAATATCAAAATAATTTGTAAATCAAACATATTCTTAAGGCAGTGTGTTTTTATTCCGATTGGAATACAGAATATCTAGGTTCCCAAATAAATATTTTGAATGGACACTGATTTAGACAAGAGTTATGAGAAAAATAATATTTACGGACGGACTAAATAGATTTGCAATTTTTTGATACTGTCGTCATGCCTGTTAAAACCCGTGAGATTGTTAACAAAATCCGATTCAAATAGGGAAGTCATATTTTTATAATAATATCACGTGGACGAAGCTCGCGGGCAACAGCTAGTTAGTGGTGAGTGATTTATATAAAAGTAAGTATCGCAACTGATCGCTTTGTTTTACGACAAATATTATAAATTGCCAAATTTAAGTGGTAGGGCACATTGCTCGCGGAACGGTTGGCCGATGGGGCCGAAAAGTTCTGGAGTGGCGACCGCGAACCGGAAGACGTTGCGTTGACGCGACGTCTTTTAATCTGGACGCTCTTAGTGTGCACGTCTTTCTACATCGTTCTCACATACATGTATAATCTCAAAATTAATGATGTAACCAATATTTTGATTTTAAAAGAGTGTCCATGGAGTTTCTTGCCCGTTCTTCTCCATAGAGATCTACGCTAGGGAATGGGCAACTACAGTACTTTCTCAAGTTATTATGCCTTGTGACTGGGACTGTAGCTTTGATTTTCTTTTTTGTATTTTTGACATTCAAAAGTGCCGTAATGGTCTAATTGAAATAAATGCTGAGTTTGAGTTGGAAGGCCTCTCACTAGGAGGACCGATGACCTGGTGAAGGTTGCGGGAATCCGTTGGATCCGAGTCGCACGGGACCGGGACATGTGGCGACACTTGGGGGACACCTATGTGTTAACTTTTCACACTTTACCGGCAGAACACAATTTACGATGACATTTTGCACACTGGTCGACCATGACTGTCTTCTGTTTTTGGTATGCTATGTGTGTTGTTGTTGGGAGAATTATTTTTGTCTCGATAGCGTTCCCACGGGGTTTGCGAGGTCAACGTAGGCGAAGCCGCGGGCAAAAGCAAGCCATGTATTACGTCACTATCAAAACCAGTTGTTTGTGAACAGTTGTAAACTATGAAGCGATAAAAATATTTGAAAAAAGACAAAATTCCAGTCGAGTTTTGTTTTATTACACTTTAATAATTACACCAAGATTTCCAGAGTAGTTTTCCTATTTATATTGGTAATTCTGATTAACCAGTTTATCTCATAATTAAAGAATTTTTGAGCTTTTTAAGTACACATCACATTTTTTATTTATTTACAAAATGTTGAAAGTCACTGTATTTTTCTATGTAATCTTGCTATGAATGATATTTTTATTCTTCGTATTTCTTGCAAATGTTTTTTTTTTTGAAAACCTGTCTTCTGTTGAGAGACTTTAAGGTGGATGCTCCAACCAGCCTGCGAAATTCAAATTTTCTTATGTTTTTTTGCAGTTTGCAGGCCAGTGCTAGTTTGTATGTTGATTAAAATATTGCTTGCGACTGTAAGACGTATGTAGTTATAGAATTATAATCATCATTTTTTTTGTATCAATACTTGGAGGGTCCAAGCGCATAAAGGTGCAGGAATGACTTTGACCTTGAAAAAGTAACCTGCACCTTTATGAGCTTGGACCCTCCAAGTATTGATGATTTTGATGATTATAATTCTATAACTACATACGTCTTACCGTCGCGAGCAATATTTTAAATCAACATACAACCTAGCACTGGCCTGCAAATTGCAAAAAACGTAAGAAAATTTGAATTTCGCGGGCTACCCTGGAGCATCAGCCTTAAGGCTACATGACTTTCAGTTAGCATCTATTGGTTAGAGTGAGATTAGTTTGAGACTGACTGAGTGATCTAATAATATATCTACATAACATAACATCACGCTTGTAATCTCCGAAAGGATAGGCCGAAGTGTACTATCGTGGACACTCCCGCCTGATCACCACTAAGCTAATTTTTGCTTGCACTCGCAACATAGAAACGCTCCCTAGCCCCGCCCCGTTGACTTTGTATAGAAATAATGAATGAAAAACAATGGTGTCGAATCTGTTGTGCACAATTTAAACTTAATCTAGGCTATTGCTATCTTTTACTAAAAGGCAGTGCGAGAAAAGGACGGCTATGGCTATGAAATAAGTTAGAGATGTCAAACTAGTTTATGCCTTGCGCTTCACCGTGTTTTTAGTGGACATGCTATTACGTGCACCCTTAATTTGAATGGAAATATTAGTTCCAATTAAATATCACAGATCTAAATTACGTCCATCTCTTTCTCGTTTTATTAGAGATAAAAGATAGCAATAGCCTAAATTAATTCTAGTTTGTGCACAACAGAATCGAGACCAATGCTGATCCGCCGAGCTCACCGACTACGCACGCCAAACGAGAGTTATTGTTATCTTGCGCGCCAAAGTTTACGCTTTCCTAATAGGCCTAAACTTTAAAGGGGCGTGGCTCGGCGCCTCCGCATGATTTAAGCAAAAAAAAATTAACTGATCAGGCGGTAAAGACTATGACTGTACCTAGTAGAAATTCACATTTCTCCAGTTATGTTTTAAATCCCATTTAATAGGCTCCCATGTAGGTAGCTACTACTAAGAAATTCCTGATGGAAAAACCCAATAACACTTTGCTCGACCTGGAAATCGAAAATCTTAACAAAATAAGATATTGTTTATAATTCCACAATTTTATAAATTCATATTATTTTATCTCAAAAAATACTGTTAAAATTATTTAGGAGATAGTCGCTAACTGATAGTCATGTTTAACTAATATTTCGAAAAACGACATGTAATTTGAAAAAGCCATTTTAAAATATACATTTAATTTATTCTTATAAGTACATTTATTTATAGTTATCGTCAGTTTTACAGTAAATTATAATATTCGAGTTTTTAAAGTAACACATTTAAGTTTTCGTAGTAACATTATCACAATTTATTTTTTAAGTTTATTTTATTTACATTATAAGTACCGTTAAGTTCAAATTATAGAGTTCTTTAAGTAATTAACACCAAAATAAAAATGTGTCCGAAATCGTAGATAAATGACACTTTTCTAGTATACAAGGTGATTTTTTATTTTTGTACTAGAGAAATTTTCAAAATTAAGTATACACACGCAAGTGTTTTGTGAATCAATCTCAAAAACAGGTGTCACAAATAGCACCAAGAATGGTTCAAATAATTGAAGTATATTTGTACAATGATCTTTTGGCGTGTGGCCAGAATCTGAACTAACGCACATCTTCTCTAAATAATTTCACTAATATTTATCAACAGCGATCCCTGTCAATGTCACTCAAACGCCAAAATATCTTTGTATTACTGTAGTAGTATTCGAGATCTAACCATCAAAGACATTTTCCAAAACTCACGATTACATTTTTTAATTCACTTTTTCTGTACACTATGGTCATATACCATAAACAAAGTTTTGCTTATAGCCACTAAAACTTGTTTAAGTCCAATTGGCACTCAACACTGGGTTCACCACAAATTCTCACGTTTTTCACAGGATTCCAATATTTTTGCGCAGGTCTCGGCCACTTTGCACAGGTTTTGACCAGTTTGCACATCAACCAAATAATGTCTTAAGGTCTTCCTCGTAGAGGGCAATGACCAGCATAATGCCAATGCCAGTGGCCAGCCCCATCAGCTGTAGTATGCACTGGCAAAGAGTACCTTCTTTGCTGTGCGATGTACTTAGCTCTGGCATCTATAGGAAAAATATAAAAAATACAATTTTATTAGAAATAACTAAAATAATTCGAAAACGTTATGATGAAGTCTTATTGTTGTCACTTGATGTCTTTTCCACAAGGTATTCGACCTCCCAAAAAATATGCACCTTTCATTTTCGGAAAAAATAATATTAATACCAGTTTGCACAATCAATCATGTGCTAGGTTGCACAATGTACCGCCATGTTGTAGTATTAGATGCTAAGTTGCACAGTTATCTGCTAGTTAACCAATGCACAGAAGTTATGTTGCACAGGTAACCACATGTTTATAACACAATGCAGTCTATAGCCAGACAGCACAATCCGTGTCAGCTTGCACATGGCTATATATTTATCACACTAACTGCGTTGTGGAGGTCAGATAGGGAGTCGGGTTTAGACTGGTAACCAACCCCAACAGATTAGCCAATTAGCTGTCAGATTGACGATTTAAAGACCCGAATGGCGCAGCGGTACTGAGGCTGCCTTACGTTCTTAGGGTCCCGGGTTCGAATCCCGGAAGAAGCAAATGTTTGTCTGATGAGCATGGACATCTGTTTTCGAGTCATGAATGTTTATATGTATAATAAGTATGTATTTACAAACAAAAAGTATCTATGTAGTATATCAACTATCTGGTGTTCACGACACAAGCCTCGTTGCTAAGTGTGGCACTAGATGGCGCTGTATGTAGTGTACAGCGATATTTATATTTATTTATATTGCACACTTAGCTGCCAGATTGCACAATACACTGTCAGATTGCACAATCCACTGTCAGATTTCACAGTTAGCTGCCAGATTTCACAGTTAGCTGCCAGATTGCACAATCCACTGACAGATTGTATAATCCACTGCCAGATTGCAAAATTAGCTGCCAAATTGCACAATCCACCCCCCGATTGCAACTGGCCTTGAAACCAACAAGCAACCCCTATCGTACCATATCGACGAGCGCGATGTACAGGAACATGCCGGCCGCGGCCGCGAACAGCCAGCGCGTTGCGGAGGGCGCGTGTCCCGCAAGCACACCACACACCATGCCCAGCAGACACAGGCCTGACGACAGGATGTTGTAGCACACCGCCCGCTTCACTGACATTCCTGCTTTTAGGAGGACTGCGAAGTCACCTGGAAGAGAAGATATCAATTAGATTGTTTACCAAAGTTCTTACTAGGAGTCAGTGGCGAAGGATCCATACAACTCGATTCCTACCGGATTCCCTTTGAGAAATGGCACAGTCAGTATTCTATAGACAAATAATTCAATCACATTAAAGATATTTACTCCGGATTACCTCATACAAAAATTGTGCCTTCGCTACTGTTAGGAGTCCGTGGCTAAAGAATAACAGCCGCTCGGGTCGATCTTAAGGTTAAGCCAAGCTTGCCTAGGTTGGTCCGTGGATGGTTGATCATCCATTACATACCAAGTTTCCTCCGTGCCTCGGAAAGCACGTAAAGCCGTTGGTCCCGGTCGTCATTTGTACATCTTCGACAGTCGTTACAGGTAGTCAGTGGCCCGGAAGTCTGACAACCAGTCTTACCGAGGGGTATCGTATTACCCAGTACTGGTATTCATTTGCATCCGGTTAGACTGGAAGCCGACCCCAACATAGTTGGCAAAAGGCTAGGCAGATTACCGAAGTTCTTACTACTACGGTTTTGTAGCGGATGTAAGGAGTTGACAAAAAAAACGCTATAGTCTGCGCCAGATAAGTAGGAATTAAAGGTCATTAACCCGCATACATTTATTCAAATACATAATTCCGAAAACAGAAATAATAGCAAAAACTTGTCACGAAACGAACTTTATCGTGATCCTTGACCTTTTCTAGTAATAAAAAACGATTCATAATGTATTGTCGGGGTACCTACGCAGAGAAATTAAGGAAAGAGCAATGACCTTTAATTCCTACTTATCCGGCGCAGACTATAGCGACACCTATGGTGTAAATGAAGAATTAACATCACAATCATAAATCGCGAGTTCTCTGCGAGTTAGGAACATAATAATGGTCTACTGGCATCGATACTGGAAGTGTGGTTTATTTGCCTCGAGATGGGTTGACGTATTTATTTATTTAACACTTCAAGCACAAAGTACAGAGGCGGACTTAATGCCATGCGTATGTCCGTGTCGTGGATGTTTGAGTTTCTGACAGAGGATGAACGAAATATGACTTTTTCTTGTGTTGTTCTGTACGAGGATGCAACAAAGATTATTTTTTCTTGTTATTTTTAAGTATTCTATCTAGTTTATACTAGGGGCCCGTGCCGACTTCACACAGGTGAACTAGTATTAAATATAGCCTATGGCACTCACAAAATCGGTTCAGTAGATCTAGAGATTACCCCATTCAACCTCACAAACTTTATATCTCTGAAATATTAGTATAGAATTCGATTTTTATTAAATAAATAAAACAATTTTAGTCTGTGGAATACCTTGGATTTGTCTGCAATATTGTACATGTTTTCACAAATAAATATTTAAAAAAAACCCGACTATCAGTTGAAACCCTGTATTTCACGAAAAACCGGTACTCCAGTTACGACATTGACATAAAAACCGACACGTGTACTATTGAGCTACTTAAACAACAATATTTATGGGACTAGACATAATAAATATAAATTCAAGTGCGGTTTTCATAATTTATAGCACTAGTTACTAGATATTAGATAACATATTTAATGAGGGTAGAAGACAAAGATATTTCCAATTACTGCTTTATTGAGATAGACCAAGGTCTGAAACTCAGTGTTTTTTTATAAATTTTCCTTGGGTATGACGCAGAATGTGCACAAAGCAATATGTGCACTTGACGCAAAATATGCACTTCGCAAAATGTGCACTTCTCAAAATAGTGAAGCTAAGGATACGTTTCCACTGAAGCGGAGACTGGCATACAATTTCTTCTGTAATAAGTCGATTCCTACGCGTCCCGCTTCAGTAGATACACATTGTTATGTTTTTGACGAAACGATTTTCTTTTGTTTCTTACTTCAACATAACCTAGGTCGGGAACAAAAAAAAGGTATAAGGGGTGTAAAAATACCCTTGACGAAGCTGAAAGATACCTAGTTTTTCTCGACAGTGCGATATTTTTTTTTGTTCTGGACCATAACTTCTAGTTACGGAGATAGTGAAAATTACCAATGCAATTGATTAATAATGTCCAAAAGTTTTTTTTGTTTTCAAAAACGGCTTTTAAATGTTATAACTTTAAATACACGCACAACGTTTTGAGTGCATTACATTGAGTCCTAGCAGTAATTTTAGCGTAGAGTTACTGCGTTTGATGTACAGAATGCTTGGTTGACGGCTTCGTGATGAGGTTGTTTACACATTGTATAAAACGAGTCCAGCACTGCGATTAGCTGACTAAAACCGGCGAAAAAAAATGCTGGTCAGCAAGGTTGGAAGCGAGGCTGCCTGAAACATTTAGTGTACTCAGCAGTACACTAAATGTTTATAATCCGTTTTTAGTACTCAGAAGTTATCTCAATGCTTCCTAATAGAGGTTTTACATAGGTATCGCTTCTCATATAGGATTAGCAGCCGAATCTATTATAGGTAGAAAATGTCCTACAACACAATGTCAATTTTATAAAGGCTATATAAAATTAGCATTCAATGTCATACCCAATTCATGCGGCAGCTCGTGGCACAGCACTGCAATGGCTGTGGAGAATCCGCCCGCTATGTTTGAAGCGAAAGCGGCACCTGGAAACAGAAGATTAGCCTTAAGGCACTTGTTCTCTTCGTCATCGCATAATTTTTTTGTTCTGGACCATACCTGTGAACCTTCTAGTTACGGAGATATTGGGGGTCAAAGTTCCAACTTTTTAGTTTTTAAGGTTCTATATTTTAAATACCTCCCCCGTTTACTATTCAATCCATCCATCAGCACAATTTTTTGAGTGCGTTACAATGAGTTCTACCATAAAACGTGATTTTCGACCCAAAAAAAACGTCCTTTCCCAGCAATAATTTTTGCGCAAAGTTACTTAGTTTGATATACAGAATGCTTGGTTGACGGCTTCGTGATGGGTCTGTTACAGTCTGCATGGCTTCTCTTGTGTCGGCTCGAACTATACGACCGAGAAAATCGTGGCTAGAGATTAGCCAGTCAATATAAGTTGTTGGGAGCGATGACAATCTCGAATATGAAATACAAAAGTAAACCAGTGTACCACTTCCCGTTAGAGTATTTGATTTGAGACATTTAGCATCAGAAAAATCCGATTAATTAATTGAGCTCGTGGCTAAATAATAACAGCCGCTTTGGTCGATCTACAGGTTAAGCTGCGCTTGCCTGGGCTTGTCCATGGATGGGTGACCACGCATTATATACCGAGTTTCCTCCGTGCCCCGGTAAGCACGTTAAGCCGTTGTTCCCGGCTGGCAATTGTAGATCTTTGACAGTCGTTACAGGTAGTCAGTGGCCCGAAAGTCGGACAACCAGACTTACCAAAGGGGTATCGTATTACCCGCAGTACTAACAATACTGGTATTCAGCTATAGTACATTTACGGTTAGACTGTAAGCCGACCCCAAAATACTAGGGAAAAGACTAGGCAGAAAATGATGAAATTAAAAATCAGTTTACAAAGTTCAATCAATATTTTTGCCAACTGGTACTGTTTACTAAAGAACTGAAGTTCGAAATCGATATAGGATATGCTAGCAAAAGTGTTACCTGGCTGGCCATGTCTGTCAAAAGACCGATGACCGCAGAAGCAACAGTGTCCACGAGTGGAGACCACGTATCAGCGTTGTACGAAAATAGCGTTGTTGTAATATAATATTAATTTTGGTAAGGAAATTGTGATTACAATTATATTTTTTTTTTTAAATATCGCTGGCCATTAACACACAGCGCCATCCAGTGACACACTAAGCAACGAGGCTTGTGTCGTGGACACCAGATAGTTGAATACATCATGGATACTTTTTGTTTGTAAATACATACTTATTATACATTTAAACATCCATGACTCGGAAACAAATGTCCATGCTCATCACAGAAACATGTGCTCCAACCGGGATTCGAACCCGGGACCCTAAGAACGTAAGGCAGCCTCACTACAACTGCGCCATTCGGGTCGTCGTATTTGCATGCTATGTTTAATCTTCGCAAAACGCAAATAAACATATTACTATTATTTTTGTGTAGGGTCCAGCTTGATAGGCCGACAACCTTGAAAAGGTGGCTGGAGATGGTGGATCCAGTAAAGGCTAGGGGAATAAGAGTGAACTGCATATCGAGGCACTTACCTATAGCCATGCCGTCGGTGAAGTTGTGCAGCCCGTCACCCATGATGACCATCCACGCGACCGACGCTATGGATGATGGTGGTGCGTGCACATGTCCATGTGCATGAGAGTGGCCGTGGTGAGCTCGCGAGTGTTCCCTGTAGGATAGGAACAGTACCTTATGATAGTGAACGAGGTTTGAGCTCAGTGGTGTGTGATCGGATAGGTCCATGAACAGCAGTGGCTGATGATCAGTTAAGGCCCTTCTAACCCTAAAATTAGCAACTCTATTTGTGGTAGTTCAAACTTCGTTTGAAATACTGTTAGAATAAAGTTCTAATCAGCTTGCACTACAAAGCGGTTGTTACGTCAGTCACTGCGGCCGAATAGTTCGAAATGAGTGGTTTTTTTGCGATTTACAAAAAATCTATTGATAGGACTAAAAAAGTAAAACACATAAGACCTGCTTTATAGTTATTTCAGTTAGTATGCAAAGTTTCGTTATCTAATTTCAAGTACTTTTGGAATACCAGCGGTTTATTGTTCGATTTGGAGGTAACCTTGGAATTTTTTTCTATCGAGAAAATTCTATGGAATCGTGTTTTACACACATAGGACTTAGCATTAATCCTCAACTTTACCATATATTTATTTCAAAATTAATGCTGCAGTATTTTAGGAGTAACGGAGCATCATGCTAAGCCATTTGAGGGATATTTAGCCCTTAAGAGGAAACTATTAATCGACTCAATTAATGTTGGCAGCGCAGCGGATCCACAGAGGGACTAACAATGATGGAAAAGTAAGAAATGTAATGCATTGACATACCTAAGCTTTCGAAAAGTTTAATCACGATGAGACTTGGGTCTACAAATCCAAGAGTATTTATCGCAGTTTTTTGTTAAAGTAATGCAGGCGGCGTATTGATTTTGTCGAGATCGACTAGCTCTGTATTTACTGTCAAATAATGAATTTGTTCAAAAAGACTTAAAATCAATATTAAACTCACCTCAAAATAACAGTATAACTGTCTCCATCCTTCAGATCCTTAACGCCATCCTCCTTATGTTTAATATTGTTCATCTCCACAACCGGCTGCGACTCGGCCTTCAGCAGCCAATCCTTGGCTGTAGGCTCCTCCTTACCCTCAGCATTGAGGGCATTCGAAGACACCACACTCACAGAGTTACTGTGCTTCTTCCCATGCTTCGGACTTGATGGTATACCGTCCCTTAAGTGATGGTCATCATGAGTGTCCGTATCAATTTCGTCATAGCAGTAAGGGTATTCCGAATACTTGTGCTTGCACGTCTTCGTAGTAGGATCTGCTTTTTCGTCTCTTTTAAAAATTTTCATGAGAGTATTTGAGGTGGAGTTTTCCGCTTTTGAACCCCCGGAACAGCCGACGGTCTCGTCTTTCAGTACGCGGACCCTTGTGGGGAGTTTGTCTTCCTCGAGCTTCTGGCGACGTTTTCTCCACTCAACGACTACCGTTAAACCCTTTTCGGTGAAGTAGAAGAATACTACTCCTAGCATAGCTGCGAGACCCTTCCACATCCCATCATCGTGAGATGCTCGTATTTCTACCTCCGTCTGTCCATGACTATGACCATGGTCATGGTCTGGACTCATAGCATGAGGCATTAGATGCAGCAAGGCATCCCCACATAGCGTTCCAACTGCCAACGCTACTAAGAACTGTAGTAAATGATTATAATACGTCTTGTGCATGATAGGAATTACTGCAACTCCTAGTAAACCACACGCACTGATCGCTAATATACACAAAGACGAGTACAACCAAACAGCGTACATATTTTTCGTGTACGCCATTTCTTGTGGGACATGTACTGGTACATTCTGAGGTACTTCTGTTCTTCTTCCTATACTTGTTTCTTTGACGCATCCGGTACGTTCTATGGATGTGTTGGCTAGCTTTTGGTACAGGAGTATAGGACATATTGATTGGAGTGTGGACTCTGTAATGATCATGTTTGAGTCGTGATTGTGGTTGTGGTCGGTGTGTTCCGAGTTGTGGTCATGGGCTGGTTTTAATCTCGTGTTCACTGTTGTGATAAGGTCTGAGCTGTTCATACACTGGAACAAAAGAATAAAAAAAATGGATCAACATTAGCAATTTGAGAGACGATAATATTTATCGAGTGCACTATGACTAAATGCTTTAAGCATATTTTAAACATTGCATTGTTTCTGCCAATAGTTTGAAGTTGACGGGATAGAATGATATATTTTTTACGCAATAAGTTCCACTTGCACCACAAGTGGATTTTATAAATTAGTATTTTTTTTTCGTCTCGTCTACTCTCTAAGTTCATTCAATCCCATTAAATGACTATTTCACGACATAGAATTTCGCGGGCTACTCCCTTAAGCGACAGGGTTTTCAACAAGGAACCACAAGTAATAATACTCACATTAACCACTTCATTTTTAACGTTCTTCCCATACATATAGTCTCTGCTCTCATTATTCTCTCCGCCTTCCACCAGCTTATGAAGATCCAGCTCCTCAAGCATCTTGTTAAACCCTGTCAGATTCATAGTCATACTATTCGAATCGCCGTACAATCTAAAAATCTGCGTTACGTATGTATCAGGATTCACTTTGACCTCCCTCTTTGGCTTTCCTTGCCGTATCTTTTGTAATTTCAGGTGATATCTCGAAGAATCTTTTCTTTTTTCTTCTAGGTCTATGTTTAAATGATCTACATCTTTTATATTTCCGTCGTAACTTAAAACGCCGTCGTTTTGTTGTCTATCTATATGTGAGCCGCAGGAATGAGCTGCACATAGTAGGCAAAACATGCACACTGTCACTATATGTCGTGCCATGGTTATGCTTAGGCTAAATATGATTGGCTTATTTTATATTATAAGGCTAATCCATTTGTTGTGTAGCGGTGTTTGGTTGGCTGCTGCTGATCTGTGGGCAAGGAGAAAGAAGTTGTTAGTTACGTCATTTTTATCATCATAAAATAGAATATTCTTTATTATGTACTCCGTATAAATAACATTCGTTCATAAAAGAACACATTTCACAAAAAGTGACAATGGGCGGACTTATCACTTAAAGCGATCTTCATCAACCTTTTCCCAACTATGTTAGGGTTGGCTTCCAGTCTAACCGGGTGCAGCTGAATACCAGTATTATACACGGAGCGAATTGCCTTTCTGACCTCCACAACCCTGTTAGCACTGGGTAATACGATATCCCTTGGTAACACTGTTTGTTAGAATTTCGGGCCACTGACTACCTGCAACGACTGTCAAAGATCTACAAATGGCATAGTTGAAATAAGAAATGTTCCAAGAATGTCTTGATATGCAACCGTTGCATCATAATTGTCTAAACATTGAGCCCAAAATCTAAAACCAATCGACCCAGTTTTTGTTACTAGAACCTAGACTCTAGAATATCAAAAGGCCTATTCCTTTTTCCGATAACTCACTAGCACACTAAGTTTTAGTAAAAAGAAACTTATACAATAGGCATGACGACAGTATCAAAAAATTGCAAATCTATTTAGTCCGTCAGTTAGAGTATTGGAAATTAATGGACACGTATTTTTTGTTTTTGTAAATCAATGAATATTGACAAAGATAAAACGCATCAAAACTCGGAAGTGGGGGCTCGTGACGTCAGAACTAGCTAAAAAATATACCAAGGCGTGACGTATTGAGAATTTTAAAAACGTCGTATCTTCGTCAATTTTGGTTTAAGTAACAAAAGAAAAAACACGGGTCAAATATTTTTTGATAATCTAACTGACGGACTAATCAGATTATTTTTGTCGTCTCGCCTATTCAATACCAAACTGATAAATGAAACGAGGTACACATTACCACTGAACTTATGACAATTACAAGTCCTACACTCACCAAAACAGAAAATTTAATAAAAACTAATGAGAAAATTTACAAAATATATAGCGACTATTATCCTACACTTCAAGGGTAGAACTGACGACATGTTTGTATTAAAAAAAGGTAATTATATTGATAACAACACGTGTTTTTTGGGCATTTATGGTTTTTAATCGTTCATTTGGGTGAGACCTGTGTTATCTTGTGATTTATGATGTAGTTTTTAGGGTAAGAGGCCATTACTGGTGGGGATGCAGCAACCTAAGACCAGTTAGAAGTTATAAGAGTTCTGCACCCGTGGCTTCGCTGCTTATTTGGAATCTATACCCTCACACAACGCTCATGACGTCAGAGACCGACCGTGTTGCCGTCGGGTATGTTTTCAAGTCCAGAAATCGAGAATTAATAAATTAAAACGTACCTTTACCTAACATTTGTGACGTCACTGGCCCTGGCCGGGTTGACTTCGGGTATACTTTCAGACATAAGATTTCGCGGGTAGATATTTTGAAACATACCCGACCGCAACGAAGCAATCGTTCGGTAATACCTTTCGTCAAGTTACTATTAATTCATTTTTATCGTTCTTTCTATTTCAGATAATAAAATTCTAGCCGTGCGGGTGCGACTAAATGACTAAGTGAGCGATTAGAAATACAGAGAGCTAGGGCAACTTCAATATTAAGATAGAGACGATTTTTCCAATTGGGGTTTTTACCTTTATAGGTGGCATGGGCACCGGGCCGTAGGCCGACGAAGGAGGCCCGGCAATTTGGGGACAGAAGTCAAAGAGTGTTATTTAGTATGCGAGCGGAGCGAGTGCGGGTTCACGAACCCTATATTTTTGTTACTTAAAACTTTAATTTACATTTACTCGTTTAAATACTACCCAATCAAAAGTAGAGAGACAGTGAAACAGGTATACATTACAGGATAGCAAAATGAAGTATTCTACATGAAAGTATACCCCAGAAAAATGTTGCGGTCGGATATATTTTGAAATCCCTAGCACGGACGTATATACTTTTATTGTATATATGTCGAACTCAACACTATAGAGCGTTGCGGCTTCGCTCACCTGTTGAGATTGACTGTATTACTGATTGAAGGGAAGTGGAAATTACGGTTTTTCCCACCCCTCCGCTATACTTATATTGTCACTTACGGGTTATCTTCCTTGATCATGGCACTTGCAACAGCGTCGAAATATCGGGAGCTAAAAATAATAAATAATCACGGAACATATCCCGTAAGTGACAATATAAGTTTCAAACTGTGAAAGCTTAAAACAGTATCCTTCACTATACTTTTCCGATTAATTTCGTTGCAGGATCCAAGACAGTTAAATTTTCTTTCTCTGGGTCTTCGTCGAGCTTCAGTGTCTCGGACTCTTGGCACTATTCTGGTGGTCGCCACTGTTGATTCTGGCTTTCCGGAGGTACAGTGGTTTGGGAATAGAGTGGCGAACTTGTCCCAAAAAAAAAACTGAACATCGAAGTTTAAAATACCGAAGTACCGTATAATACACTTATAGTTTGAAAGTACGTCTTACGTTTCAAGTAAACCAAGTAGGCTTATGATAAATGCCTGTCAAGTCTTCACTAATGAAACAGTTACATTCTTCTTTGGCCCGATGAGTCAACCCAATCGATACTGAATTGACGTAAAAACAAAATTTATGTCTATTGGATAGTTTTTTCGGCTTTGCGAGTTAACCTTGTACTAGATAGTTATTGTGGGATGTTTGTTCCGATTATGACTTGTTAATAGTACCTTTTATTTGTTTGTTTGTTTCAGTTTCCATTTTTTTTTAATCCCTTTTACATCTGAATTTTTGGTTTCCGGTTACCTTCTCAGTCGGAATTATGAAGGGCTAGAAGAGATAAGTCTTAGGAAGTAGTAAAATTAAGACAATCAAACGATTACACAAACTGATAACTTTGTTTATTTTTAAACACTACGTATATATGGGGCAACGCAGACGAAGCCTTAGGAAGTAGTAAAATTAAGACAATCAAACGATTACACAAACTGATAACTTTGTTTATTTTTAAACACTACGTACCTATATATGGGGCAACGCAGACGACAGACTTTTTGTGTGTACAAGTCTGCAACAGACCAAAAACTTTGCGACAAATTTTGCGTTATTGATGTGTTAGACTACTTTTTTGCCGACTATAAGGCGATCAGTAGGATCCTTTTCATCAGTTAGATCCTTATAGTGGACAAAAAAGTAGTCAAACACATCAATCACGCAAAATTTTTACTTACATAATAACAAATCTCTCGATCAAAACTGACCATTACAACATTTTGGCTTAAAACCACCATTAACTTATGCACAATGCGCGCAATTCGCTTGCACCATAACTACGCTACGGTAGCAAACGACACAAACATCTTATGGCAAGCTGCCAGCGAATTACGACGTTATTGACAAGATTTTCACGTTGATACTCAAAGATTTTGCGGGAATCGTAGGAATTTTGAACTGAAGTGAAGAGAATTTGTGTTTATTGATTTGATTAGTTTGATTTTTATGTTTGGCCCACTCTTGAAAGAATTTAATTGGATTTCTTTGGATTTCAGCTTTTTGAATAATGAGTCAGAGGCCCATGGGCGGCATAAAACTCTGACACCTGGTTAGACACTAACCACACGATAAAGAAGAGTAATGAGTGAAAACGAAGTTTTTTTTTCAATGGCATTTGTGTTTGCGTATTACACATAAACCTCACGCCTGTAACCCCTGAAGGGTTAGACAGAGGTGTACCTACCTTATAGTACACCCACATTTCGCTAAATATGTTAAAGTCCCATGTAATTGGGGGAGCGCCTATTGCCGTCAACCGGGCACAGATCCAGACTCCGTGGCTGCTACTGAGAAAAACTCAATAACACTTTTCCGACTCGGGCATCGAACCCATGACCAATTTAAATAGGAACTATACTCTCGGTACAAAGCCGAGCGCATCAAATTATCGCTACGGGTACTTAGCGAAGTAGAATCGATTCGCCACAATATCGACAATTGTATGCAATACAGTCGGTTAAAAATGTGTTTATTTTTAATGGCTTTTGTTTTATTTAAAACTTATTATGCGTTGAGTGCTGGCCTCTTTTTGGAAGAATTGATAAAAAAAATATTGTTTTGAGCATATAAATAAATAAAAAACTATTACTGACTGGAGAGGGTTAAGTCGTGCTTGCCTAGGTTGGTCTGTGGATGGGTGACCACCCTTACATACCGAGTTTCCTCCGTGCCTCGTACGGAGCACGTTAAGCTGTTGGTCCCGGCTGTTATTTGTAGATCTTTGACAGTCGTTACAGGTAGTCAGTGGCCCAAAAAGTCTGACCACCAGTCTTACCAAGGGTATCGTATTACCCAGTACTAACTGGGTTGTGGAAGTCAGATAGGCGATCGCTCCACGTAAAATACAGGTATTTAGCTGCATCCGCCTCGCGCATCAGCCCAACATATAAGTATAAAACTAACTAGGATACCTATTCTGTATTTCCGAAACATAAAGTACATATAAATTGTTCAATGTGCAATTGTGATTGACTTGCCTTTAAGAATCGATATGTAATAGTTCACATTTTCCTATTACCCACAACATTGTAAAAATTGTGTGTCCAGTGTCTACTACTTAACTTATTTATTTACGAGTACCTACCTTCTTCATAAGTAATTCTTATATTTAGTTTTAAGATTACCTTGTATTTCTCATATTAAGTGAATTGTATTCTTTTTGAGAAATAAATGTCTTAAACCGTAACATAGTTGGGGAAAATGGCTAAGCAGATGATCACCACCCGATACAACCCGACTAAGCTTTCTCGAAATTAATTTAATTCAAATTCTGTTTCGTATTTCAAATAGTCGAATAAATTAACTACCGAAATAGGAAACGTAATAAGTTGCTCATAATTGAAAAACATGTTACTTAAAAGTGGGTTACTATAATACGACAACAATTACCCAACCTCACATACGAAAAAATGAAAAAAAAAAAAAAAAAAATGCATGTTTAAAGATGCATTATTCGGAAAATTGGGTTACTATAACACGACAACATTCGTTTCGACCTCACGAACATTCGGAGAGTAAGACAACACGCACACTGCCGACTGGCCGTCTAAATATAAAGACATGTGCGCACGTGCAAGTTCAAGGCGTAGAAAGTGATCTGCATTACGATTTTTATTACAATACTTGCGTAGACTTTACGTCATTTGTGGAAAAAAAAAATGTGATTCAACGATGAATGTCTCGAAGAAATTGAAGGTTTCTTGTGTCTCTTTTTGCAATTCGCTGGTCAGTAATTCAGTATCAGTTTGTTTGTTGATGAAAGAATTGGGCCGTACGTACCGGTGACGAATAATAAGTATAATCATCAGGATAATAAATCCTACTTATTTTTTCGGACTAGCCCGCCATGACCATGACATGACTGGAACTTAATTTTCTTTGTTTTTCTGACATTCAAAGGTACCTGTAATGGTCTAATTGAAATAAATGCTTTGAATTTGAAACAACAGTGGCAACTCCGAGAAAAATACCAAAGCAATACCAAAGCTTGACAAGTCCCGGGAAAGAACAGCGGAGGGCGGAAAAGTAAGATAGATGGGAAATTATTTTTCATCAATACAAACTGCAACTCCACCAGATGTCTATGAAAGTATGGACGCCTGCAATACCAGTATCATTTAAGATTCGTTCTACTTTCCCAGACGAGATCCTGAACAAACTGCTGCATCAAAATAATAGCGAGCCAGATTGATAATTGTTATAATGACGTCACAATTGCGGCCACCGATTAATTTCTAGGCCTTGTAGAACGTACGTGCAGAGTGCAGACACGTGAAAGTGTTCAACATCTTCATACTGATTTGTTGGGTAAGTTTCGGTTGGTAACGAATAAGAATAGGTATTACTATTTTCAGACACGAGAAAACGGATGTAAATTGTATCGTGGTTTTGCTTTATGAAAATCATTATCATCAGGCTACAGCAGTCCATTGCTCGACATAGGCCTATCCAAGTACAGGCCACTTAACACGATTCTCAGCAACTCTCATCCAGCTGCTACCAGACAGAACTATTCGGGATAAAATATAACTGATTTTATCAGGACTAACTGAAAATTTTCGGGCTCTACCGAAATCTTGAATTTCGAGAGAGTCGTGAGGCTAGAAATCTGTATGTCTGTGTTTTTGCATAGATATCATTTATCCATGGGATATACCAATCGTTAGCCATAACTTTATCAAAAACAAGGAAGGCTGGGTTTCAGTATTAAAAAGTTACAATAGGTACTTTTTTTAAAACATAATTTGTATTAAAAGTAGATAGACATTTCAACAACTTCTCAAAACGAGAAAAGAACGTATTTTATGTCAATGTTCGTTTAATCTGTTCCAATAAACTCAAATAAAAAACATTGTGAACAGCAATAAAAAAAAAACGACACAATTTTAGCAAGGCGGTAAATACCGGCCTAAAACTGACAACGGAAAATGAAGAACAATGTTCGACAGCACTTCTTTTCTTATTTCAAAGTTAACGAATTCTGACAGGTCGGGTAGACTACCCTTTTTTACCGAAAAAGCAAACGTACCTACCGTCAAATCAAACAAAAAGGTTGTAAAAGATCAGTCAGCATTAAACCAATGTTTTTTATGGTCAAGGCCAAATTTTATTTAATCTTTGCTACCACCCAAGGGCAGGGATGATACAAGAGGGTGTATTTAGGGGTTCAAAGTCATGGCAAATCGATTTTTAGCCACGGTACACGGAATAAGGAAGTGATATTTTTATTAGAAGTTTTTGGTAAAGAGCAGACAACTAAGACTGTTGGCACATACCGATATAAGTAAGCAGGATATACTTCTTTCCTGGTTGGCGATTCTAAATCAGACCCAAAATAACACACTACCTAAATATTATTCCCCATATGGGATGAGCCCATTGCTATCAATCGGGCACAAATCTGCTACTGAATAATTTGTGATAGAAGGATGGAACTCCATTTCAATTTGCCGAATCTAACCCAGGAGCTTCGCAAAAACAAATCTGCTCCAAGTGTCCTGGAACGTCCAATTCTAGCGGACATAAGTATACAGATAGACACTTAACTTTTCTACGTACATATTAATATGAAACGAATTTCTACGGCCTTGGGCTGCCCCAAAAATAGTTCATACATAAATAACGGCTATCGATTGAGCGCCACACTTGAAAATTTATGGGTGTCTATAACTAGACGAGAAAAAGTAATAGAGTGGTAATGTGCATTAAATTCTTATCATAGTGGGTCTGAATAAGAAGCACATAATCTTCGCAACATGGAATTGACGAGATATAGTGGATAGCGAATCTCTAGATAGGATTGGCTTTAGACATGCACATAATCCGCCGTCCTGAGACAGATTAGATGTGGGGTACCGAAAACAAACCAGCATTATGGTGTTTAATGGTTCTATATCGACAAGAAGCTCAAGCGAAGTAGCTCAGAAAACCACGCAAGAATTGACAAATCCAACTGGAGAAACCTAATTTTAAAGATGAAAATTTGGACAAAAAACCTGATTATCCAATTAACACGGCTTTTCACAGGTAAGGCATATCGTGTTCGTGCTCTCGTATGGATCTAGAATCAAGTACTGAATTTATGGTAAACTTAAAGTCCTTACACCGTGTAAATTACTGTCACTAATGAAGACGTATCCGGTTGACATAGTACACATTACTTCTCCATTTCTTTCTACTTCATGTACCACGTATTTAGGTAAACCTTCAGGGTTTGGGGCGTCAGAAATACGGTGCGGCGATATCCCCGACTTGAACTTGTGTTTGATATGTATTATGTAGGTTTCGTATGGTATAAGTAGGTTTAATCAATTTTATACACAATGTTTGTTAGATTGGCGAAATGTCAATATGTTCAATGAAATTTTCCAGTGGCGAGTGTGACAGCCCAGCATTTCCTAGCACCAAACGGTTTTATTTGTAGGTTATTGAGGCAGTGTACCCAACGACAGTCTTTAACGTCTCATTTCGACGTATGTACGTTCAGAATAGAAAATGAAACTCTATTAAATTACTTGGAACAAGACAAACATCGCCAATAGGTGTAAAACGATGATCAATGTTCGTTTCCTCCGGAATAAACCTTTGCCTTTCAGTGGGACAACTGACAGACCTATTCAAACTCCTCCAAGCTATAATTTATTCAAAGAAACATTCTTATTTACACACATAACTAGAATACATAACAGCTATATACTGTGACGTATACATTACGAATCTCTCGAGACCTTGGGCTATGTCGCGCTTGCCTAATTCGAGGCGCCTTGAACTCGCTCGGACTATACTGTACGGTCAATCGCACTGCAATGGTAACGTTTCCACGAAAACCAACTTCATTGGTAGGAAACAAGTGGTGCTGTCTATTTCTAAAATAGGTTTGCGATTTACTGTTTTATTTTTATGTCTGCTCTGGTAGACACAGGTATAAGAATCTTGTATGCAGTGTAGCCCAAAGAATTGTGAAACAAAGTGGGCAGGGGGCATATTGCTCACAGAACGGATGGTCGATGAGTTCGAAAGGTTTCGGTGTAGCGTCCGGAAGACCGGCGAGTCGGAAGGCTCAGTGTTGGAACTTTGGAATTGGAAGGCTTCCTACAAGGTGGACCGATGACATGGTGAAGATCACAGAATTCCGCTGCATGATAGAAGCATATGACCGGTTGATGTGGCGGTGTTTGTGGCAGTGGACATTTTTCGGCTGAATGAGGGCGAGTGGCAGTAAAAACATTCAAACTAACTGAATTATGAGGAAATGGCTTTGAACTATTTTTTTTCAACATTAGACACACCTAAAAATCACTAAAGCATAAAGATAAGACATTCACAAACGAATTTCCTTAACAAAAAACTTCAAAAGAAACCAAACAAATTCACTCAACAAAATCGGAAGGTAAAAACATTTTTCTTAATGAAAAAAAAAAAGTTTAAACTGAAAGCCGACACGCTCGAACAGATAAACAAATTAAAAAAAGAATGCCAAACTTCCTTTGCCTAATAGAAAAAAAAGTTGCGAAATACATCGGAAGGAAACAACATAAAATAAATTGATTTAACGTGTTGTTATATCGATTAGGTTGTTTGCTTATTCGATTATGAGTATAAATCAACAGGTTTAATTTGGGCGCTCGAGGTGTGTCCTCTTGATAACAGGAAGGAAGAAAACACTTGTTGAGCGTTAAATTTCTGTGCAAATAAACATTACTTATCTTTTTAGGGAAAATTGAGTTCTTTGTAACTTTTGAAATGAAAACATTAAATTAAATTTCACAGCTATGGGCATGTACAATCTTGATTATGAAAATGGCGAAGGGTTTTCTAGTATATCTCAGGCTTGCAAGGGGGGAAAATAAGCGTCAAATTAGTTCCATATAGTTGGTGCTTACTACTGGTACTTACTATAATAACTTCACTTCATTACATTCTAGAATCGTTACAATATTCGTTATCACAAACTGTTATCAGTAACGGAATCAAAACAAGGTGATACCATAGGTAATGGGCACAAGTTTCGTCTCTTTACCTGTCCTAGATCAAGTCACGTTTATATTCTATGTTTAGACACTTACTTTAAAACTACATGTAAACTATTACTGTTAACAAGAAAAATTAATAAAAAATCAGACAAAAAAACACACACACGACGTTTAGCAAACCCGAAATAAAAACATGAGTTAATAAAGTATGACGTTTAGCGTCCGCCATTTTGAATTTCCTGCGTCGTCATTTAGGCTAGTAAACAGAAAATAAATCTAACGACATATTATTCTTGAAATTGGCTCAGTACTTCAGTAGTAATTCGAAGATGTTTGTATCCCATCCAGTCTGATTAGGTACTTAATTTCCATCAAAATCTTACATATCTTGGACAAGTGACAAAGAAAATACTCATAAATATTTTCGCCGTCATTTCTGACCTAATTTAATTTCACAACAAACTTCGAGCGTCGAATATCATGTTGTTCAGTTATAATTCGCACTCCTTACATTTTAATCGGTTAGTTTATCGAGAAAAACATCGATAAAATTATATGTGGGTGAACACATGGCGACACTTTAAACTGTACACTTCAAGTATAACATGGCCTCGCTTTATATAGATTTCCCGTACAATGAAGGACCCGCATCAACTGGTTATGTGTAGCTTGATTGGTCGCCGTGAGTACACCTCTGCCTAACTGCCTACGGGGATAACAAGCGTCATGTTATGTTAACATTGATAAGTTTACGTTAACCGTTGGTTACATAATATTCGCGTACGGCCTAGTTGTTTGGGGTCAATGGACTTTAATCACGTGTGAGGCTATTTCCTAAGTGATTGCGTACAACCGACAGTGTTTTTCTACTAAATTGAACATTGATTGCCGCTTTCTGAATTGAGTATTTTAAGGGTGAACAAGTCGACGGCTCGAACTCGTTGGCGGGCGTGGCTAATATGTATGCTATTTATTAATGTTTCTTATTTATTTAGTATTAATTTTATCTAGTTTTTATTTAAGTATTTATTTAGTGAAATCTACGACGATTTATAACGAAAATGAGCGCGTAAAATTTCTTAATTTGACCTTTGAGCGTATTGAGCGTATACATATTATGGAAACACTACTGAATGTATCTACTCAAAATAAATTATTCGAACTTTTGAATAAATTATCTATCCCTGTGTGGTTTCACTTTTTCCATTTTCATACTACATAAGTTATTTATTTACGCCTAAAGATGAGTTAAAATTAATGTTGAAATATGAAAGTTTCGACGCTCATAACTTAGAAACCAATATTTTTTTTCCAATTCTGCTTCCATACAGGGCTAGATAATGACAAGACCAGTTGATACAATTTTTATTTTTTAAACCTACACCGTCAAACAGACGAGTAATCAGCATACTACGTTTGTATGGAAGAATGACCGACTTGTGTCACCTTAACATTTAAGTTTGGGAGCACGTGGCTTCAATTTTTGCATAGGTTTGTCCGTGGATGGGTTACCGTCATAACATACCGGGTTTCCTTCGTGCTTCGGAAAAGCTCAGAAAGCAACAGGGTTGTGGACGTCAGATAGGCAGTCGCTCCAAAAATAAATAATAGGTTGTGTGTCCATTATTTTCCAATACTTTAACTGACGGTCTATTATGTATGAATACGTAGTAACCGTTTATGCTTCGCTGTTTCTTCTACTTAGTATAATCACTAAATATTATAATTTTTTTTTTTTTTTTAATACAAGTTTTTAATGTTAGATTTTTAAACACCTCCACGACCCCCCGTTCTATTCAATCCATCCATCAGCACAATTTTTTGAGTGCGTTACATTGAGTTCTACAACTAAACATGATTTTTCACACCAAAAAAAAAATCGTTTCCCAGCAATAATTTTTGCGTAAAGTTACTTAGTTTGATAGAAAGAAAGAAAGAAAAAAATCGGTTAAAAACAAAGTCCCTCCCTATGTATGCTTAGATCTTTAAAACTACGCAACGGATTTTGATGCGGGTTTTTTTAATAGATAGAGTGATTCTCGAGGAAGTTTTTAGTATATAATATGCGGGCGGGCGAAGCCGCGGGCATCAGCTAGTAATATGGATACAATAAATAAGTTCCGTTTGTTCTACATTTTATAACGAACTGATAGCAAGCGCTAATAAAATCTTTTTTAAAGCTGAACGCTGAATTTCAAGAGGAAAAAAAGACTTTGATTTCCTTTCCTTATTAAATAAAGCTTTGTTGAGGAAAATACCTAGGTATGTGTGTAGACATTTAAATCATATTAGGTATTAAGTACTCCACATAATACCAAATATGATAGGGAAGTACCTAAAAAAAAATACAGGAAATTAATAGTAAACTGAATCAAATATTTAACAGGATATTGTTATCTTTTATCAGATTTTATTTATTCTTAATGTTAAGATATTCAACAATCACATATTTTACTTAAATTATGAATTAGGTAACTATTTAGGTATTTAAAAGTTATTTAATAAATTTAAGTTGTAAAAAAACCGAAATTGTAAGTGCCTACCAAATATTTCTTCCCAAACTGATTAAAAAACAAAACTTTAAATATATTAATAAATTAAAATAAAAACACATACCTTCGTTCCTATTCCAAGTCGGCTGTCTCAACTAAAGACAAGACAGTAGAACGAACAATGACTATATTGAAAAGATAACGGTTTTTATCATAGATAAACGAATATTATCAATAAAGCACTTTATCTTCAAGTAGCGAACGCCGCTAAAACTAACGGATAGCGTCCGTTACACACATGAGCAACGAAATGAGAACGCGCAGAGAAACTACTCGAACGAATAACCAGATTACACGTGCCAAACAAAAATAAACCTTAATGCAACTAAAAAGAGGCTAAATTAACGAAAAATAATAACAAATTCAAATTAAGAAACAAATACCGACGTTACCTTTTCAAGAATAGAACACACATTCGAAATTCAAACGTGCGCGTTCGAATTATGATTTATTTCGCGAATTAGTCGAGCGATTTCAAATTCTGACATTGAATGTGGCTGTTTCAATAGAAATTAGACTTTGTACGGTGTGCGCAATGGTTTATATTCAAACGCGGCGTAACAGGAAATGTTTAAAACTTACGTCATGGCTATTTTTATATGCGCATGAGTCGGCGTCGTTTAACGAAATAACGAAACTCATGATGGATTCGTTAGGGCGGAAAAAATACTTGTTTAGAACGATGCCACGAATGCTTGGTTCTCATTGGTTGATTCTTATAGCGTGAGAGAAGAGACACGTATGTGTGTTTCAAGTGTGTTACCAGGTTTTTTGTGAGATTAGATCAACGTACAAAGGAGATGGAAAACAGTGGGCCCAAATGTAATAAGATGAGATATGATCTAAAAAATAAGTCATATTTTTTTATCTTAGACTATGAAAAATCAACTCAATTCTCAATCTGGAAGCAGAGAAATGTGAGAAAGATTGTATTCGTATAATAATATCGATTATGAGTAATCGTAATTGTTCCAAAAATAAAACTTTTTCACTAAGTAATTAATTCAAAGTAACGATTTATGTCTATTTATACTTATATGCATTACAGTCTAATTAATAAAGTATAAACAAGTTACAGAAAAACCAATAATATGATTATCGAGTTCATATCGATTTAAATCAGTCTAATATTTTTAGTCTGTCACTGGCTGTATGGCAACTGGCTGACTGACATTGACACAAGACAGTTGCCGACTGTTACCTCTCACTTGTTTCGTGTTTTCCGATGCGTTTTGAGTGCTTTCCCGATTGTTTTTCATTTTCAACGGCCACTGCTTTGTTTTCACGGATTCTGACCCTGCCTAACTTGTACGACCCTTGTACAGTACATAATGATAATCTTAACGATTTTCCACAGCTTTTAGATCGTAAACTAATATTGATTTCTTTAAGGTACATACCAATTCAAGCAGGCACGTTCATATTGTGGTGAACATAAAAGAGAAAATGATGGGTTTATTATAGAAGTGTGCAGGGAGGTCAACAAGAACCTCTTCGAGAGGTGTCGGCTGCCAGAACTACCTGACTACTCAGGAGCCTCATACAATCGGCATGAGTCGAAAAACTTATTTTATTTATATTTTAGTCGAAAGCTCTCGAAGAGGAAAGGAAGCTGTTCTAATGCATTACTGTAATTGTATTGTAGGTAGACGAACTGTAGGCTGCTGTGATCATATAATGTGTATTTTATGGTACCTTGGCTGGGCTAGGCACCAAGATCATATTGTTCCACCTGCACAATTTCTAGACGACATTTTACTTAACGATGACGACGATTAAAGTACTATAAATAAAATGTTTTGTTTTTATTCTAGACATTTCTTTCCATAACTCCATACCCGTTACCTACCTATGACTTCAAGTCATTGACGTTCATTCATATGACTTCAAACATTTTCCACTAAATCTAATAAACATTAGTGTTTAGAGAGCATCTTTTGTACTTTAGGAATCAGCTGTTAGTTAAAGATTGTAACATAACCTTACTTTTACTAAACCTCTAATAACTCTGTTCTCAGATTGTCAAAACTTACTGAATTTTCAGTGAGGGACTGATAAGTCTAAATCTATTTATTCACACCATTTCCATCTCGTTACATTTGGGCCCAAGATTGTATGTAATCGTTTCCGTCTCCTTTTTGTTCAATGCTAGCCACGTTGGCTGGTGTATGACCAGATGTATGAACGTGGACAGAGCTAAAGGAATAAGGATCGTAGCACGTGGCGTTCTGTGGTCTCCTACCCCTATGGGAAAAAGGAATTCACTGATGGTCGATCATATTTCAACCTTATTACTTAGGGCTAAGGACATAAGGGTGAAAGTGACTTTCACTGACTACAACCTATCCACGTTCCTTCTTAGCGCTTTGTGTTCCAGGGCCGGTATCTCTTTCGAACAGTTCCGCTGCCCCGGCGGGCATCGACCCTTGCGGGCCTCTTCCTTGGCAGGCGGATTGGAGATCGCAGTGATGAAAGACTCACAGAAAACGCTGCTGCCCATTCTCTGGTCTACGGAGGCGCAAGGTGTTCTGCCTCAGACATTAGTCGCCTTATACGACACCCGTGAGTGTAATGGGTTGGTTCTATTCTACTCTGCCGGATACCACACGGCTTACTCGGATGTCGGACTTTAGTCAGGAAGTATTAATATGTTTATTACATTTATCACAGCTTATTGTAAGATAAAGCGTTCGATTTTAATGCTATGTAGGTCGAAAGCCTTATCGGGGTATTACCAGCTGTAAATTCAATAAAAGCAGGAAGGCAGTCTGATTCGAAGACTTTAGGGATGTAACCAGATTTTTTTTAGCAAGTATGGGCATTTTTTATCACTCACAGAATCTATTGCACTATGCCTTTTAAGAATTTGAAAATACTCGTGTTGCTTGAAAAATTATTATGGCGACCAAATAGCTTGCCAGTCATATTCCTCACGATCTTCATCTATTTTGGCAAGCATGACGATAAAAGCAATTAATTATATCTATTTTTGGTAGGTCATGTCCAGCAGTGGACGTTATGAAGGCTCGTCAAGTCGTCATAATGATGAGTAGTTTACTGACATTTAAATCTTTTACAGAAGACGTACTAACCTAATTTTAAGACCTGAACTTTTATCTAGATGTTGCCAATCTGCATCGTCACCCGGATTCAAACGCAGAACGCAGTCTAATTTTGCTTGATATAAGTAGAATCAGAGGAATTTGTTTCCGCAGACCACTAGACCAACAAGGGAGACAATTTTTACCCTAAATAGGCTTCCTTTTGGCTGCTACCCGCCTGATGTAAAGCAATGATGCGGCCTAGAAGAAATAGATTCACTCGAAATTTGAATATTTCCAGATTATACACTATATCTGAGTCTCCATCACTACAGATAATAACTAACAGCGGTCTCACACAGTCTCTAATAGGTCTAGATTTATCAGAATTGATAGCTTCAATCTAGACAATACATAATTAACGGAGGCGGTGACGCATACTGGGCTAGTTATAGATCTAATTTTAAGACTAGAATCTAGGTTAAGGCGTGAATGAGGGGACTGTACCTAGGTTGTGGAGATCAGATAGGCAGTCGCTCCATGTGAAATACTGGTATTCAGCTGCATCCGATGAGACTGGAGCCCGACCCCAACATAGTAAGAGAAAGGCTACGCAGATGATGATGCAGATTGAGACTAGAATCTCGTCATGAAATTAAACATATCCAGGTGGACATTTGAAAGGTCGAACAAAACGAAACGAAACTGATCTGATGCATTATTTCAAGTAGGCCAGTTACAGGCACTTTTGAATTGTCGAAACAAAGACAACAATGAAGAAGAACGGGCGAGAAACTCGATGTACTAGAAATCAAGGAGCGATCTAACCAAATAGGGTCGAACCTTGGCCATGTGTCCGTTTTACCTCGAAGCTCGGTCTTTGACATGCCTTAATAGGGGCAATTATAGTCTTAATGTGAGCAGAACTAGGTCAACATTCAAGGAATATTCAACACATATTCCCCCATCTTTCTTAGCTCTTCAACAATATTACATTTGCGTCAACTAGTCGTCATTCTCCGAGCCTACCATCAAAACCAAGAAAAGTCACGAGTGACTATGTCGATTCCCGTTACCGACGTATCGGATCTCTTTCCCTCTCTCTACTTCTACCTTGGGCCACCCAATGCTGAGTGTAGGTCTCATCCAAATATCTCCACTTACGGTGGTTTCGTAGCGGGAATGATTCCTCCCAACTATGTTGAGGTCGGCTTCCAGTCTAACCAGATGCAGTTGAATACCATTATTTTACATGGAACTGCCTATCCGATCTCCTAGCCAATTAAGGTCCAGTTAAACCGGCTACGGACACTAACGGATACTTCAATAGTATTTGTAAACTGCCCGTGTCCTGAATCGCGTCCGTAAGTAAGCCTTGCTCGAACTTTTACTGTTTTACCTGTATTGGATGGCATGTAAATGAAATCCAGATAGTATTTACAAAGAGATCAAGTTATTTTTAAGCCTAAGGCATAAACATACAGCTCTCAATAAACAAGTATAGCAAGTGATCTTTGAATACTCTGCAAAAATAAACTTTCACTTTAATGTTATTAAGTGCATTTTTATTTTGATTGCAGAAACGGACAGTGGTTCTCAAACTATCGCACCTTGAATAGCCCCATAATGTCCATGGAGGAATAATTATTGGTTTTCTGGTCGCTGGGTTAAATACATAAATGGTTGTTTGACGCATTTTGCCATAGTTACAAAACTTGGGATTGATAACAACCTATTGTAAACATTTAAAAGCACTCAAGAATATTTTCAAGTTAATATTCGAGGTTGTAAAAGTAAACTCTTCGTTTTTGAAATGGTTCACACACATCAAAAAAAGTTTGCGATCACTTTGAAAAATTCGTAAATCTTTTTTGTTACTGTAGAATATATTATGATTTCTTCTTCTTTTTAACCGACTTCCAAAAGGAAGGGAAGGGTTCTCAATTCGATTGGTATTTTGTATTGATGTGTGTACACCGATTACGCTGAGATTTGTGATCCGATTTACGAGATTCTTCTTTAGTTTGATGCGGAATAGTTGCCATTTGGTTCCATAAAAATTTAACATAGTTTGGTCCAGTAGTTTTCGTTTTTTAAATTCTTTATTTAAAAATATATATCTATAATATAAGACAATAAACCAAAACAAAGACAAGTCACAACAAAAAAAATCTTAATAAAGTTCAATTTAAAAAATTATATCAGCATCTAGTGATCACAATTTTTTTTGATGTGTGTATGTGATAAAAACTTTGAGAAACGCAGCATGTTTAAAACAACGTAGTGCACTTAGCAAGTATTTTATAATAACAGACGATTCTTGGAAATTTGTGTTATTCGCTAAAATAAGATAAGAATTCGTTGCATTGTTTTTTTTTTGTAGTTTTTTTTTTATAACTGCCTCGTTGGACCAGTGGTGAGGCCAGGCAGAGTGTTGTTAGGTTTTTCAATCAGGAATTTACACACACATAACATCACGCCTTTAATCCCCGCAGGGTTAGGCAGGGTGTACACCCACTTTTCGCCAGTTATGTCTAAGTCCTATGTAATAGGAAGCCTATTGCCATCAACCGGGCACAAATTATTCGCTACCGTCATCAGCAAATTCAGTTCTCCTAATTGCACGTTCGCGATTTGGTTACAGCCGTTCTCCGAATTATGTTGGTGTCAGTTTCCAGTTTAATTAGTAACTAGATGCGAATATTAAACCTCATAAATTTGTATAACTTACTCCTCTACTGTCGAAGAATAAAACTATAGTCTGCACCAGATAAGTAAGAATTAAAGGTCATTGCTCTTTCCTTAATTTCTCGGTAGGTACCCCGACAATACATTATTAATCGTTTTTTTATTACTAAAAAAAGTCAAGGATCACGATAAAGGTCGTTTCGGGACCAGTTTATGTCATTATTTCTGTTTTCGGAATAATGTATTTGAATAAATGTATGCGGGTTATTGACCTTTATTTCATACTTATCTAGCGCAGACTATAGAAAAGATTCGCTATGTTTTCATGATTGTGGATCGATTTTTGGAAGAATGATTTCTAAAATAATGGTTGAATTCGTATTTTCTTTTGCCTGGCTGACTTCTGCTGTCGTAGTATTATGTTCGATTTTTTGATAAATACGACGGCAACTGACCGAAATAGACCACCAACTGGAGTGAACTTAGCAGGAGATCTATAACCGTTCGTTCTAATCATACAAGAAGATATAATCGTGCGAGAGACACTTCCAAAGTGGTCAAATGTGTCCCCCCCCTGTAACTTCTAAAATAAGAGAATGATAAAACTAAAAAAAAATATATGATGTACATTACCACGTAAACTTCCACCGAAAATTGGTTTGAACGAGATCTAGTAAGTAGTTTTTTTTAATAATTTACCAATTTACCTTTCATTCAATAAAGTTTGTGCGGAACCCTCGGTGTGCGAGTCCGCCTCGCTCTTGGCCGGTTTTTTTACCATATATCATCCTTTACACAGTCCATCCATCGTTTCTTTGGCCTTCCTCTACTATTCCCAGTTCCCCCATTATTCCTAATAAACAAAGTTTTTCGGTTCTCAGTATCGACCGTCACATAATATCGGACATTCCTCAATCTATGACGTGTATACATTGCTACAACAAATCGCGCGACTTATCTCCTGTTTATACTACATGTATATAAATATTAAATATTATGCGCCATGTAAAAATATGCGGAGTGCTAACTCAAACTGTAATCTTTCGCCGTATCTCCGGTAGTGATTTTATGATTAACACAGTTTGCAGGCCTTTTTGGGGTGATCGTAAACGGATAGTCACTAGCCTTTTCCCAACTATGTTGGGGTCACCTTACACACTATCCGGATGCAACTGAATACTATTAATTTATTTGGAGCGAGTGTTTATCTGACTTCTACAACCCACTTACTGGGTAATACGATACCCCTTGGTAAATCATTTTTATTTATGTAATTATTGGTTTTACAAAACACTTTTACACGTCACATCATGTTATTATTGAGAGGGAGCGCAGGGCTTTGTCTGTGAGGAGCAATATGCTTGCCCGCAGGTTCGCTCGTTGTACCACACGTAAAAGTAACCCTCTTTAAGGTGTCCTGTCAATCGTTCTACATGAGCGGCCTGTGGGTGTCATATACGCGACGAGCCTACAATGTCCTGCGTGTCCAATATAATAACGCCTTCAGGGTGCTGTTGGGACTGCCATGGTGCTGTAGTGCATCGGGAATGTTCGCAGAGGCTCGCACTGATGGCTTCCACGCTATCATGCGAAAGAAAGCGACTTCCTTACTGCAGTGCCTGCATGGTAGTGACAACAGCATTTTGAAGATGATTGCTGCTAGACAGGACTGCCCCTTCCAGAGATACTGGGTGGGGACTGTCTTAGGTCTAACCAAATAAATAATTAAGTTACTACTACTAGTTAAGTTACTAGTAACTAACAATACTAACTTAATTACTTAAGCACCATTGTTACTAACACTAAAATACTAACAAAGTTATGGACTGTAGTCTGAAAATAAAGGTTATTTTTTATTCATTAAGTAGGTTAGTTATTATTGGGGGACAAATTTTCAACTTTTTAATGTTATCCTAAAGCGCAGCACAGGTTGGTTGAAGGGTTCGTAAAGGGTCTGTTTCACCATGTATTGTCATGGGATACTTCAACCTCCATGAGGCCGAATTCACGGGGAAAAGCTGGTGATACGATAAGTCGCTCAATATCAACCAAAAAATACATAAAGGGTGTAAAACACCTCTTAACGAAGCCGAAAGACACTTGTTCTCCTCGTCATTGCGATCATTTTTTTGTTCTACACCATACCTGGGAACCTTCTAGTTACGGAGATATTGGGGGTCAAAGTTCAAACTTTTTGACAAGTTTTTTTTTTAAATACAAGTTTTTAATGTAAGATTTTTACTTTAAACACCTCCGCGACCCCCGTACTATTCAATCCATCCATCAGCACAATGTTTTGAGTGCGTTACATTGAGTTTTACCACAAACCATGATTTTTCACCCCAAAAAAAAATGTAGTTTCCCAGCAATAATTTTTGCGTAAAGTTACTTAGTTTGATGTACAGAATGCTTGGTTGACGGCTTCGTGACGAGGTCTTTTACACCCTGTATAGAAAGAAACCACGATCATACATCCAAACAAATTTCATTTCCCGTATATTCTCTTTACAGAGCTTATATGGACACGAATGGAGTCATCCGTAAAACCAATTTATTGAAGAAATATGAATATGCAATAAAGTTAATGTATTTTATCTATCTGCCATACGTTCGTGACATAAAATGTACTGGTGGCCTACCATGACGTCTTAAAGCAGGATCGTTTTATTCTTGTTCCAGTGTGGGTAAGAGACGGAGCTATAGAGGACGTCTAGCGCCATCCCTTTCCCACACTGGAACAAGATTAAAACGATCCTGCTTTAAGACGTCATGGTAGGTCACCTGAACTTTGAGAATTTGTAAGAGAAATTTCTGGAAAGGAATGTAAAGCATTACATTCCTTTTCCTAAACAAAATTTTCTCCCATTTTCTCTTTTTCTGTATCCCAGCAGTGAGAACATTGTTAAACTGATTATGCTATGTTTCTTCTAAGAAACAGCATAATCGTTTCACAATGTTCTCACTGCTGGGATATAGAACCGAGGTCACAGTGCAGATTGGTAGATATGCCACATGTCTTAAAATTAGTGATTCTAGTACATGCCGGTTTCGTCACGATGTTTTTGTTCACCGTATTGAGGATATTATGAAACACATGGAAACGAGTATTTTTCGCGAATTTTACCTTTAGGCTGATGCTCCAGGGTAGCCCGCGAAATTCAAAATTTGTGGGTAGGTGTAGGAAACAAAAAAAAAAGCAGAAAAAGTCATTTCTACACTTTTATGAACTTGGAGGGTTGTATTGATGATTTTGATGATTATAATTCTGTAACTACATATGTTTTGCAGCCGCAAATAATATTGTAATCAACATTAACCCTAGTACTGGCCTGCAAATTGCAAAACACGTAAGAAAATTTGAATTTCGCGGGCTACCCTGGAGCATCCACCTTAATATTATTATAAGCCCGACGTTTCGACCGGATTGCACCAGCCGTGGTCGCGAGACAACTGAAGTATCGAACAGTCGCTAAAAGGGTCAAGGTCAAGTCCGCTATAGCGGAGCATGTAGTAGACTCAGGATCCAACCACTGGATAGAGTTACACAACCCAAAAATCCTTGCCAATGAGAAGCACTATTATAAGAGAATGGTTCGGGAAGCGATTAAGATCAAGAAGTATCCTAATTTTAATCGCGAAGACTGCTTCAGACTCTCTTGCGCTTGTAATCCAGTGATCACTAAGTGCACTCGTCAGAGGCCCATGGGTTGTATAAAAACTCTGACACCAGGTTAGACACTAACCACACGATAAAGAAAAGGGCGTTAGGAGAACTTGGGAGCTGGTATTTTTTTGTCTTGGTGTTGAGATGCCTTAAATAAGATTCCGTAAAACTACCCGAGTATGTGTCTAATCCGCTTAGGGGGAAACTGGCCTGTGGTCCGCGGCCCAGTTTACACGGAGTAGGAACAGTAGTGGGAAAGTCGGCCGAATGCGTGGGCCAGTTTACCACGGGAAAAAAGTATTGTAGTTAAATCGACCCATCGAGGTCCAAGTTTATAATATGTAAAAGTAACAGTACTGCTTACCCTTTTGTGGATACAGACAGACGTGATATTAAGTTACGTAATATAGACTATCTATCAAAATAAATCTTAATCGTTTTTACAAACAAACTGGGCGTCAAAAACTAACACTGCATTAAAAAAAGTTTGAGAAACGCAATCCCATTTATTTTCAAGCGAGTGCACTCAAAATAAAAGAATCACATTTCAATGGTACAACAAAAATTATATTATAATAAACAATGACGCTCTATATGAAAAGATAAATTAACATGTATTTGAATACTACGAATATGATTTACATATTAAACGTCTGAAAGAGTATATTATACTGTTTCCCGTATCTGCATTTTTTTTTAAATAATTTACAGAGAGTACTTGTATTACGGTAAATAGCGACAATACTGATTAGTTTATTACTTTTGTCAATTATTGATATTCTGTCCAAAGGTTATAATGTCGACATAAGGTGGATGCTCCAGGGTAGCCCGCGAAATTCAAATTTTCTTACGTTTTTTGCAATTTGCAGGCCAGTGCTAGGTTGTATGTTGATTAAAATATGATTCGCGGGTGAAAGACGTATGTGGTTACAGATTATAATCATCAAAATCATAAATACAACCCTTCAAGTTCATGAAACTGTCAAGAATGTATTTCATGACAAAATCATTATTGACAGTTAAATGAACTTTTTCATCAACATACAACCTAGCACTGACCTGCAAATTGCAAAAAACGTAAGAAATTTAGAATTTCGCGGGCTACCATGGAGCATCAGCCTTAATGAAAAGATTTAAGAGTTCAGTGTCAGTCGCTCCATGTAAAATACTGGTATTCTGCTGCATCCGGTTAGACTGGAAGCCGACCCCAATATAGTTGGGAAAACAGGCAGACGATGATGTTGAGTAGAACTGCAGTCGGTTTGAAGAAATAGGCAGTAGCCAAAAGGCAATGCGAGCAATGGTCCTCCAATGGTAACCACGTGTCGTACGTTCGAAATCAGGCTGGCATGTATGGGCAAAGGTGGGCTCCTGTAAAGGCAATAATTAATTGTGTCTAGCAACATCTGAAATACGAACGCCCTAATGCCCAAGCCTCTAATGTATTGAGTGCACGAGCAATGTTTTTTTGAAGGTCCTTACTTTTATTTTGAACATGTCATACTAACAGAAGGTGCAAAAAGTTTTCTTTTACAAAACCAGAGACACCTTTTAGTTCACATTTGTTTTTCGCAATTCATTTTAAAATATACATCGTACATTTATAAAGTATTTGACTTCTAAAAAAGACTAGAGACAAACGTGAGCTTCAAGAATGCTTTATCTCAGCTGAGAATCGAACCCCGGACCGCTGCCAAGAATTGAGTAGGCGTTGTCTTTTTAGCTTTTTCGCTTGAATGACTTCGTTATTTTTGTTCTGTCAGCATATCTTTATATGACAATACAATACCATCGAGCTTGTTTTCACAGAAGGGTAACGCAGATATATACCTGTGGACTTTTTATAAGAATCAAATAAACAAGAGATATGATCAAGCTTGGATTCCCCAAAGGATTAGGCAGAGAAACAGCTATAGTATTCCCACATTTCGCGAGTTATGTTTAAGTCCCATGCAATGGGGGGCGAACCTATTCTCATTGGGCTCAGATCTATGGCTTGCTACTGAGAAATTCCTGATGGAAAAACCTAATACAAAAATAATCCCGACCCGGCAATCAACCTGAGTCTCCAAAATTCAAAAATCTTTAATAATGTCCACAACTAAATGATGCAGGCAAAACATTTCAAGCTAATTTTATTTTTTATTAATTCCTCAGACAGTTAATTAGAAAAACATGCTGGAAATTGGAATGATGTCAAAGAGACGTATCATGGCGGATCTAGGAAAGAAGCCAAGATAAATAAAAACTGTTAAAAGAGATTTATATTATGTACTTAAGAATTATGATATCACACAAATTATTTTGTTTTAGATTTATTCTGTAAGTATGACATTTGAATGGCATTTAAAAATATCTTTGCATCGCTGGTTTTATGCTGCAGTCATACTGTTTTACCGAGTTGAAAAATCGATGATTTCGTATTAATTAAACAATGATAATAAAACACCAAAATCAAAGTAATTTATTTCCCGTAGGCCTACATGGGCACTTTGGATTCTACGGTGGTCATGCTACGCGGGCTGGAGAAGAATTTACTCTTCATAATAATATATTTGCATTAAAAAATATGGAATACAACCAGACGAAGTCTCGAGCCTTAACAAATACAATGTTAAACGACTGCAAAATGCTTTCTTGTGCATCTAAAAAGACCGTCGAAAAAATCCCACATCACGTTTACCTACATTAAATCTTATTTAAGAACTAAATCTTGTTATTTCCTGTCATAAATTGATAAAAAACTGTGCAAATGTACATAAACATGTGATAGAACACGTAATAATGTGGTGATGTATACCTGTGTAAAGTAAACTATGGTTCTGACGTCACAATCGCCATCGTTATACTAGAATGTGTACATAACAAACTAACACATAGAAATATGGACAGTTATCGAATTGAGCAAGAAGTAAACTATGCCTCTAAAATATGTACCTACTGACGCCTGAAACTGAACCTGAATCCAGAAACTGACAAATGTTCCCAATGAACCTTGAACCTAATGCTTCGACGATAAAGTTGAAAATCTATTAAAGAAATTAGACAGATTGTAGTAGCTTGATTGACTGTACTAAAGCGTACTTTATTCAAATAAGGCTAAAATTCAGCACTTCCAACGCCATCAATGTCGCTCTGGTCGGAACAAATTAAACTGTATAATCATCGACACGAAAAAGAACAATTCAGCACTTTTTGACCGTAAAAACTCATTAATTAGACCCCCAAAACCTCCCCCCCACTCCACGACTTCCTAGTGTTTTAGTTGGGTAGACAAAATGGCAAAAAAAAAACCGCACAAAACCAAAATAGCTAAAAACGCCTGTACAAATAATATGTCCTAGTAGGAAAAATATTCATAGCTCAAAAACTAAGGAACATGACATACTCCGGCTTGAGTCGGACAAATTATATTCAGGATGTTAAAAGGAACTTAAATAAAATAATATTTAAAAACATAACTCACAAGCAAACGCCAAAAAGGTACCAACTCCAAAAGTCACTATAAAATTAGAACAGCGCGGCTGGTATGCGTCTGCGCAGGTAGGCTAACGCTGTAAGCGCGTCGAACGGCGCACAGCGATAAGCTATCGACGATAACGTGTCGTTACGTTCGTTCGTTCGCTAGCACTCGCTGTAACGATGTCGTTATTATGGCAAAGAGTAAGTTTGGTAGAGAGGTCATATAGTGGGTAAGGTTTTGTAGGACCACTTTTTTGCCTATTGTGTGATGTATGGGAAATGTTTAAAGGGCGTTAAGACCCGCTTGAAACTCACTAAATGAGTTTAGCTAATTGTTTTTAAAACATCATTCTCTCTCATCTTCAAATGTTTGAGAAACAGAATGCAGTTTTAAAAACTTTTTAACATAAACGCATTTAGAGATTTGTGGTACAAATTGGTCTAAAAGTTGATAAAAAGATACGATTGATAGGTGGTATAGCTGTAATTTCCTAATTAACTAGTTTTTATTGAACTCTGTGGAGCGTCAATTTCCCCAGGGTGGCTGTTACCGACTGGGTGAGAACTGCCGAGAATTGATATGAATGGTGAGCGATTGGAAAGACCTAAGTGCAGCAGAAGACTGAAATAGGCTGAATACTCAGTTAAGGGTTCTTACAGACGAGCGGCACGTTGCTAACTGCAGACGTTGCCACCTGTCGACGGCAGTCGTCGCGTCTGTAACGTGCCGCTCGTCTGTAAGAACCCTAAAACGACGAAAGTTGACGGCACGGTTGGCGCAGTGGCTGAGCGATTGACAGCTGCTCTGCGTGTCGCGGGTACGACACCGCGTGGAATATTTCTATGAGGTAGAGTTAGTTCTGCCGGGGTTGCAGGACTGTTCGAAAAAGATACCGTGGCCCCGGAACACAAAGGGCGATGAAGGAACATGGATGGGTTTTATTCAGTAAAAGTCTGACACTCCCTTCTGCTCCGCCCAGAGCGGGAGAAGTCATTTGATGATTTACCATCCCAAAAAAAAAAGGTAGAGATAGTTGTTCCGGGTCTGGCTGATTGTGTATGCGAGTTTAAATGATTGTAAGCGCTCCCGCGATACAAAAGAAGTTCCTAGCGTTCCTAACGTTTTTATAAGAAACAAAAAACAAAGGATAATGAAGGTGCTTCGCAAAATTAAATAAGCGTATGAGACTGGTCGTTTTTAGATTTGTTACTGGAAACACTCCTACGCCCAAAACAACTTAAAAAAAAACAGAGGTGGAATCAAGGTGGGTGGTGGGCGAGCATTAAAAGGAACCTTAGCACAGCAATTTCTAGTCAACAACGCCGATTTTATCACTTTCTCGCTAAAAATCTAAAAATAGTTCCTTCATCTTGAGACGAGGTCGTACAATTAAAATTTTATCCTTCAATTACGATTACGATTCTATTTCAAAACTCGGCGACTGTGTCTTGTTGAATATTTTGGCTTGAGTTCTGCTATAATGTCTGATAAATCATGCAGTTTCTTAGTCAGCGATGACGATGTGAATCTTTCATGGATTATGGCGAAAATGCCTGTTCTAGGAACGGAAAACATCAAATGAATATTACTTGCTTTTTCTTATTGCTTTTGCTATTTATAGCTTGGAAAGGAAAAAGTTTCTTCGTGTAAAAATATTAATAAAAACTTACAAGTCTTCATACGTATTACGACTGCGTAACCTATCAGGACTATTTCGAGATTTGGAGATACTTTGTCGATGACTACAAATTTCCAATAGACCATTACTATTTCAGGCAAAGCAAATATATACATAGGAATGTGGAGCTGGTACAAGCAAAGAGAGGCCTATACACAGCAGTGGGTAAAGTGGGGGGGGCTATGGATGATGCTGAAATAGAATATGTAGGTTTACTACTTACTTTTTTTTGAAAAAAAAGATCCGCAACTCTAAAATACACTCACACAACTACCCAAGCGTTATTCCAGTAAAAGATCACAAAAAAAAAACACCAAGCATCTCCACAATTCAAAACTTTCCTCACTGAGGCACTACACATTACTACCTACTTGCCCATCTACGGATGTTTGCTCAATGCCACACCACGTGACGTGCTAAGGAAAATGCGTGAGCGCAAGCCTTGTGAACAGAGGCCATGTAATGTTAATTCTATAGACGGATCGAATGTTTTAATTAATTTATTTTAATTTTTAGGTTAGTGTGATATGAGTGTTTGAAATGGGTAAGTAGGCCTAGCCTTTTCCCAACCATGTTGAGATCGGCTTCCAGTCTAACTGGATGCAGCTGAATACCAGTATTTTACACGGAGCGACTGCCTATCTGACTGAGGATTCTGAATACGGAAAGCGTAGGAGAGGGTATTCTGGCGGAACTTGGGAGACGTCTGACTCCAGTAGACTGAATCGATAAAATAAATTATTTGATGTATTGAGCTCAAGCGAAGTCCAGCAAAAATAGGGATGATGACTGACAAAAAAAAAAACATGATTCTGTTTAGTCCGTCAGTTAGATTATCGAAAAATATTGGATACGTGTTTTTTGTTTTATCAAATTAATAAAAATTGATGAAGATAAAACGTGTCAAAGATCATGAGTGGGGGCTTGTAAAAAAGGCTTGAGTAAAAATGTACTCAAATGTAACGTCACACGGGTTTTCGACGCACTGTATAGTCTTCATTTTTTGATTACGTGAAAAAATAAAAAATATGAGTCCAATATTTTTTGGAAATCTATCTGACGGACTAATTAGATTTTTTTGTCATCTACCTACCCTATTAGAAGAAATAGTGTTATGTGTAGTGTGTGTGTTGTGTGTGTTGGTTTTCGTATATTACCGAGAAGTTGTCTTGTTCCAAAAAAGTATATTTCTATATCCGCCAGACATGCCAATAAATACAGACAGCAGCAAGACAAGATACTTGAGCCAACAATAGTTAAGACCAAGTACCAAGACTTTCAGCGTAAATGGAGAATGGACACACAAAAGAGACGAATAACAAACATCCATTTCAACAAAAGATTGTATAATATTTTTAAACCACCGCAGTTATTACTAGCCAAACAAAAAATCTTGTCCGCCCGTCTGTCCTTCGATGGTACAAAAAATTCGCGATCAGTTCGTCGACCCGAAGTTTGGCGAACGCTCGCGAATAAATACGAGGCCAGACGAACGACGCCGTTAAGAACGAATTACGAATGGTAAGGCAGTAAAGTTATGACTTGTGGAGATAATATGTTTTACAGTAAAATTATTGTTCCTATAAAGATTTATGGCATACAATTAACGAACCACCAAATTAAGCAAAATGTAACGGCAAAAAAATCACTTTAATTGCCAAAAAATTATCACAAAAATTAATCCCCATTTTATCGTGAAATTAGAACCAAAAATTTATTTTTTTTAGTTAATGACCACTAGAAATTGAACTGTTATGCTCTTGCATCCGCGTTGAGGGAGACCCGGTCGACGGAGCCCCGCCGGGGCTATTTCTGAATGGTTTATAAAAAAATAACCACGAAGGGTATGGCGGGGTCTATTCGCTCGCCATACCCTTCTGACCTAATATTTCCGTGTCGGGGTGCCCCAAGTCGGCCTACGCAAAACTAGTTTTTCATCATAATTTACTAAATTTGGTGATCAATTGGATTTAGGTGATAGAAGTTAGTGATCACAAAGTTATTTTTGGTGGTAAAAAATATTTTCCCCCAAGATTTATTTGTTTTGGAATATTTGCTGAAAGATAGAGGGGGTAATAAGGACATACTTGACCTTATTAAGCGGCGGCCAAATAATTTATCTACTTAGTTTTCAGTGAAAATATTAAAATCTGTCTGTCATGCTGTCAAAATGTAAACGCGAAATAGTAATGGTTTCGATGAAAATTACGTCAATTTTGCCGAAATAGTCTATGTATGTAATAGGCCATGGTGACCGCATTAAGCCGTTAGTCTTATATGACCATATCTGTGACTCAAAGTTCCCATTAATAAGCTGTCATCCTGTCAAAGTGTGAATGAAACAGATATTGTTCTATTAAAAGATTACATACAAATTATTATAATAGGTAATAGCAATCGAAATAGTAATGGTTCCATGAAAAGATGACATAACCTTCGCTGATGTAATATTTCTAGGATAAGTTACTGAAAGTCATGTATAGGCCTCGGTATCAAGGAATTTATTTTTCTTCATAAAGACGATATCGTATTTCTGGGCAGTTACGTTTTATGGGGGTCAGAGTCTAAAAAAGTTTGAGTAACTCTGTTTTATGAGAAAAAAACGCGGACAAGTGCGAATCGGACTCACACACAGAGGGTTTCTTATCACCAAATAATATTTTTAACACGACAAAATCCCACTATCTCAAAAGTTAAATATCAAATCTTATTCAAATAATTTTATTGAAAGTTTTTTTTACGTTCTACAAACATTTTTTTTAGAATTTGCCTCTTCTTACTTTTGAAGTGACAGGAACACAATTTTTCAAAAGTTCGTCTGGTAAGTAAAATAACTCTATGAATATTTTTAAACAGTCAAAATCAATAAATTGCAACTGAAAATATGTTACCGCTGATTATAATTCCAACTGTAATTATTTCAATCGAATCATACATCAAGCACATGACACAGTTTTCTAAGAAGAAGTGTAAATGTATCCCGATCATAACATCTCGTTGCAATAATATTATCAGAATCGGTTTCCTATTTCAACAAGCATATAATACCGTGAGGTGTAATGAAATGTTCGCTTAAGATACTAATAACATCTTTTGTCAACTTTTCTATCAGACACTGAGCTTGAATGACGATGGGGTTGATATGGCTTGAAAGGAGGTGACTGCTGAGATGAGGAGTAATAGAGAAGTATGGTATGGATGAAAAAGACATGCTGCGCCGACCTCTAATACATTTGGATAAGGGTAGGAGAATGATAATGAAGAATGACATTGATTAAGACGATGAAAAACAAGATTGTGCGATTAGTTATGATTTGCCACTCTCGAAAAGATCCTTGCACAACAATTTTAAAGAGGACGCCTTCTAGATACTTCGAAACTAATCGAAACATTTAAAATCATCGTCAATCTACAACAAATGCAACTGAAATCATACCCCACAACCAAAGTCGTATGAAGACGACACCCGACATCAAATCGTTATAACAAATAGCAATACTTGCGGATCACTTGACACCTATAATGTTTACGAGCTATTGTTTTGACAAACTACAAGTATTGATGATGCCACTAGAAGATCATTATTTGATATACAAGTGGCAGACAACGTGACTGGAATGCCAGAATGACTTTTGCCAGTAAGGACTCCATGAATCATCGTAAGGAAAGGCCTGCTGAAGACTGGCCTTCGTATAGTGACCGCTAAAGTGAATAAGGGAAGTGTAGGGCATCCTCGGAAAAATGGACCAACGACCTCAAAAAAGACAACTGGGACATATGCTAGACTGGCTACAGAAGGTGGAGAACTGGGTGTTGTGAACTTAGGAGATCCTTTTGACTGTAGTGAACTACGATTGGCCCAAAAAGAAGAAAGACTAAGTCAGGCCTAGTCTTTTCCCAACGTGTTGGAGTCACCTTCAAATCTAACCAGTATTGTGTTGTGTGTATTGTGTTGTGTGACCAGTTCCAGTATTTACACGAAGCAGCTGCTTATAACCCAGCTACTGGATAACACGATACCCAGACGAATTATTCACTCAGACCCATTAGTGTAAGACCCAGTAGAATTGAGATGAAAATCTGTTCATGACATTCTGCACCCGCCACTAGATAAACTATTTTCAGACACGACAAATATAGAAGAGCTAAATGCTCTAATTTAAGTAACTGATATTACTTCGACTACACCAAAAGTACAAACGGTAAAATCTGAAACTGTTTTCTAAAGACTGCTCGGACGTAACAGTAGTTTTTAAAGCCGCAAGCGAAGAACAATGAGAAATGCTATTGTTTTCTCATAACCACTTAGGTCCAATCTCGTTTGACTGTAACCAATGTTTTTAACACGGCATCGGCAGTCATTCACGTAACTTACGATAAAGCAATAATAACCTACACTATTATGAGAATTTAGTGACGTATACAGAATAAATAAAGTAAGACAAGGCTGGTTAAATGGTTATAGATCGATGAGACTGACCAGGGTCAAGAATTGGGGTCAGAGGCATGGCATTGCAGCCTATATTTCCAGCAGACGAGTGATTGGGCAAAATAAACCGCTGCTTTTCTTAATTTATCACTGCATAAAGAAATCTTGGACCTGTTAACAAATTCTATTTCAGCAAAATATTTAATGATTCAAAATAAAATGATAAAAAAAAAAAAAGTAGGCCAGTTACAGGCACTTTTGAATTGTGGAAACCAAGATGAAAGTTAAATGTAGCTACAGTCCCAGTCACAAGACATAAAAACTGTGAAAGTACTGTAGTTGCAAATCCCCTAGCGTAAATCTCTATGGAGAAGAACAGGCAAGAAACTCAATTGTTAGGAATTTAGGTTACTTGAGCAAATTTTGATCAGATCAGCGGATTCCAGAACCTCAGTTTGGTTCAAGATTATTAGCTAGTCTTTATAATCGTCTATAGATCCGCGACCCAGTTTACTTAGTCCTTGAAAATCGTTTGAGTTTGAATGTGAAGACCAGAACTTCAAAAAGCGATTTTGAACGCCAAACTCAAAAAGACTGCTATGTCTTTCCGACTAGCCACAAATATTGAGACTACCATTTTGGCTCCTACTAGTAAGTTTATGTAAATTGGAAGACTAGCGCTTTGCGGTAAAATAAATAAATTATGAATGTTTCTAACAATTTGGTTTTATTGGAGTTTCCTTTTTCTGTAAACCCTGAATGGATATCGAGGAGATTTTTTTTAGATATTGGCCTATTGGCATTTAATTTTTTTTTTGGTTAAGTGGGCCTTTAAACGCTGGTCCGAAATGTTTGCACTTTCTCTACCAAATCAAGAAAGTTTTTGATTATCTGATGAATAAGTGTTTAATGATACCAATTCTCAAGACAAACTTGCAAAAGTATTTGAGTAAGAAAAGTTTTTATGCCTAAATAAAAATGAAATAGAAAGTAAACTCACCAAGACAGGACCAAATCAGTGTGAGCAATCCAAATGAGACACCACTAAACAACCTCAGGGGATGAATGTCATCCCGACACTGAAGACCCTACGTCACAAATCACCATTTTATACACAAAACATGCGGGAAAAACGAACCGACCAATACGGAAGCAGGAAGGATGCGTTTTTATTCAGTTCCAATTTGAAATTCGAACGCTCCATTAGGCAAATTGTTCCCGCTCTTTGTCGAGATCAGATTAGCTTTTTATCGCATTCTCAATTCTAATTGAAACGAGATTGACATAAAAAGGCCTGTCATATTTGCATGTGTTTTTCTGAAGTTTTTTTATCAGAGAAAACGTTACTTTTGCAGGAAAACGATGTATTGTTGTTTGAAGGCAGTTGTCATTTTGTCGTGATAATGGTGACACGAAATCAGTGACGGCTGTAACTTCCAAACATAAAGACGTTTTTGGTTTTTGCAATTTCAAAGTCTTTTGAACCTAATTGGCTTGTCAAATTTGGCAATCGTCTAGCCAAAAATATTAGTAGAACGCTCTAGTTTTGGTCCCATTGAGAAGACTATTACTTGGTCTTACAATATTAGTGTAGGAGGTATCATCAAAATTCGTGCGATATTTGGCAACGATCACCCAAAACCGAAGATTGCATTAGGAAAAGCAAGCTTTTGCTCAATTGTGGGGTACTCTGGACTAAAAAGTGTGTGACAAGGACAGACATAGTGAATAATGTCGTCATTTGCTGCCAAGTTCTTCAAAGTTTTGTGGAAGATCTGGACGAGGCGCGAAGAAGATGACGAAGAAGAAATCATTTGGAAGATCGAAATATGTAAGTGTTCATACGTGTTTTACTGTAAGCTTTATAAGGTGCATAATATGCTTTTTCTCAAACATGCTTGGAAATTTTAGCATTATTTTAACAACCTTCTACGAGATAAATCGACAAGTTGCCGGCGAAAGATGTATGAAAATCCATATCTGTCGTGTTTAGCGGCCAAATAAATTACATAGTAATCTCATATCTGTCGTGTTATTTAAAATGGAACGATCTTTTACTTTGAAACATGGCAACCAAGGAGGTAACTTATCAAAAGTTTTATTTAAATTTCGAATTGGCTTGTAAATAGAAAGCTGTTTATTGAAAAGAAAATAAATGAACTCTTTAACGCGAGAGTTTTAATTTCCAAGCATTATTTGGGAAAAGTACTATACAAGCCTTGGCCACAACTAGGCATGTATGCCTCGGCTTCGCCTCATTTACACGTTCGTGCATCAATGTTTCTAGTGCTGGCCGCTGCAGGAATGTATTATTGCTCTAGGTTTCTTTAAAGGATTTGTTTTTTGATAATGTTACGGAAGTCAGAAAACGAGTCTTACCATGAGTCATCGTAGAGGTTAAAGTTTCATATAAAATACGGGTATTCATCTGCATCCCAATTTAGGTTACTCAAAAAGAAATAACATAGCTTGCAGAATTAGTAAAATCAGACTGTGAAGTCAAGGCATTGCCGCAAGACCAATGCCTTCTGAGTCGTCGGGAGCAGACACAAGGCCTTGGCTTGGAAGAATATAAATACCAACCAATTTAGCGTAGGATGCCCTGTAAATGGGAAATTTTGGCTTTTGTGAAGGAAAAAGACACCTACACCTGTTTCCCCCAAATGTCATTAGTAGATCTTTGACAGTCTCTACAAGTAGTAAGTGGCCGTAGTGGCGAAAGTCTGACAACCAGTCTTACCTAGGGGTATAATATTATCCAGTACTAACTGGGTTGTGGAGGTCAGATAGGCAGTCGCTCCATGTAAAATACTGGTATTCAGCTGCATCCCGTAAAACTGGAAGCTGACCCCAACATAGTTGGGAAACGGTTAGGCAGATGACGGTACCCCCAAATCTCTGTAGATGCAATAATAACATACACAAATCAACAACCGCTACAATCCTTGACAGTCTCTTTCAGTTACTAATCTTTCAATCGCACCCCAGGGAACTTTAGCCTAAAATAACTGTCGAAATCTGGGTGTATTGTACACATCTGCGTACTTTAGAGCAGACAGGCGTGATGTAACGTCATGATGTTGTATTTAATACAATAAAAATCCAAGCGATTGCAGCAATCACGACAGATTTGCCGTCTATTTTTGAAGATTTCCATTGTATATCTCCGGAGATCAGCATCGGATCTTCACCAAATTTAAATGGGACCACCTCAGGAGTATACTCTTCCAAATCAAAAAAGAATTTTGAGAATCGGTCAGCAAATGGGAGAGAAATCGGTGAACACACATAAAAAAAAATACAAACAGTCAGAACATTTAACCTTCTTTTTTGAAGTCGGTTAAAAACATCAGGGAAGGCCATATTTGCTATCCCACGTAATTAACCTAACGATAACGGAACCATACGGAACTATGCAATTTAAAACTAGATTTTATCGATTGACCTAGATTTGAAGTTCTTTGGACTTTAGGCCATTGTTTTGGCGAATTTAATCGCCAAAGCTCTTATTAGAGATTTATCTGAATCCGAAAAACATGAATATTTGCAAATGCAAGACTACCCATCCATTCTTTGAGATGATTTTTTGATATAAGTAATGCATTGTTTTCTGATTACAAGAAGTCAGAAGCCCGAAAGTCTGACAACCAGTCTTACCAAACGGTATCGTATTACCCAGTAATTGGGTTGTGGAGGTAAGACAGGCAGTCGCTTCATATAAAATACTGGTGTTCAGCTGCATCCGGTTAGACCGGAAGCCGACCCCAACATAGTTGGGAAAGAGCTATTCAGATGATGAAGGGTTGTCTCATAATTTTCAGAATGATTATAACTACAATTTATTTTGGGCGCATTCGAGTGACCCTACTTTCATATTAGTCTTTGTCTAATAACTCTAAGAACTGTTTAGTACAAATAGAATTGTGTAGTATACAACCCCTAAAAAAACGAACCACTGAAAAATCACGCTCTAATTCGGGGTTTACAAAGTAAAAACGACACCTATTGTTGAAGTCGGTTAACGGTGGTTTAGTCGGTTGGCTATGTTACCCGGGCCATAGTAACGAATCGATTGACACCTTATTCATCAAAATCGGATGAATAGTTTAGGCGCTACGGAGGAACATACGTAAATACAAACATGTACGGTCGACCAAGCTATTTGGTTCACAAATTACATTGTAAAATGTAAACCAAATAGCTTGGTCGATCGTACATACCTACATAGACTGCTAAAATCATAATCCTTCGGGTAAAAAGTGACCGACTGATTGATTTTATTCTACGGATAAACGATATCTGACTTACTTCCAACATAACTTACAAGTGATTAGGTTCACTGAGTCTATTTGTTCCTCCTGAAACCTTTCCTTGATTTTCGCAAAACTTTTCGCTTAAGGAAAGGAGAAGCACTTAGTACATAAATCCATACCTGTAACAATAGACAAGTAACAGTTAATTAAATTGTAAGTATCAAAAAAGCCAAATGGCAATGGAGAGGGCTATGCTCGAAGTTTCCTTGCGCGATCGAATCAGGAATGAAGACATCCGCAAGAGAACCAAGGTCACCGACGTAGCCCGAAGAATTGTCAAACTTAAGTGGCAGTGAGTAGGGCACATTATTAGCTTTTATTATAAACTCAGACATAAGTGGTATGTCGCAGTTTTTTGTAAATAGGTCTACAGAAATTAGTAATTATACTAATTGTAATTATACAAATATTAGCTTAGATTTAAACTAGTCACTAAGACAATAGAAGGTACGAGTGACAATTTAGTTACTCTCGTCAACTTCGAGGTATCTTCTAGCTCTCAATCAATTGTTTGTAAAAAAGGGGCTGAGCAGAATTCCTTAAAATTGTTTCACCAGAATATTCAGGGACTTTCTTCCAAACTACTAGAAATAGAACTATTTTAGAAAAAACTAAGTTTGATATTATCTGTTTTACTGAACATTGGATGAAAGATTATGAAGTAATGCAAATAAATTATGAGAATTACAATGTGAGCAGTTGCTTTAACCGAAAATCTAAGATGCGTGGGGGTTCATTAATCCTAGTCAAAAATTGTATTAAATCTAAGTCGCGTAATGATATAGTCGGTCTATCGGTTGAACATAGCATTGAATTGTCTTGTGTTGAGCTGGATAAGCATGTAATAGTGTGCGTTTACAGACCCCCTAATTACCTGAACTATTCTATCTTTGAGTCAGTAATGGAAGATGCTTTGGCAAAACTTGTAACTGGTAATAAACCAATAATTATCTGTGGTGACTTTAATGTTAATATCATAGAGAATAATGTGATTAGCAGTAGATTCTTAAGTCTCTTTAAATCATTTAATTTGTCAAATGTGTTTTCAGAACCAACTCGAATTACTACAAATACTGCTACATGTATCGATAATGTTTTTTGTTGCTGCGATTACTTAGATAAATCCATCGTAAATTACCTGCCTTCAGATCATAGTGGTCAGACCGTTACTTTCGCGTACAATATACAATTACAAAGAATTCAGATACAAACTAGACAAATAACACCCAGCAATCTAGACAAATTTAATAATAATTTAATTAACAAGTTAAGTATACCGGGTCATATTAGAAACAATGTAAATGTATTTTATGAAGAATTCTTTTCGGTAGTGCACACCGAATTTAATAATACTTTAAAAAAGAAATCTAAAATTATTGGCCCAAAATTTATTTTCAGTGACTGGGCAACACAAGGTATTAGGAAAAGTAGGGAACGATTGTTTGAGCTGTACGGCCTTAAGCCTTACATCAACACTGAAGCTTTTAATAAATATGTTGCTACTTTCTCGAAAATTTTTAAAAACACTTGCAAGGTAGCCAAATCCTTATTCATTAGCAACAAGATTAAATCAGCCGACAACAAAATAAAGACGGTTTGGAAAATTATCAACAATGAAACAAATAGAAATAAAAAACAAGGTAATGACTTCACACTAAAGACATCGCGTGGCCTTGTGAGCTCCAACAATGAAGTTGCTCAAGAATTTGTAAATTTCTTTACCAGTATCCCACTTAAAACTACAGAAACCTTAAATTCCTCTGCCTTGCTCTCTATTGATTTATTGAAAGCGAACGTTTCAGCCTGTCCAAATGAATTTAAATTTCAGCATATAAACCCCTTAACAGTCATAAAAGGTTTTAAGCAAATCAAGATCAAATTAACGGAAGATCTATGGGGTATGTCTATCAAAGCTTGTACCTCAATTATTGAGACTGTAGCGCCGTATTTAGCCTCAATATTTAATTTGTGCGTGGATCAAGGGGTCTTCCCAGATCTAATGAAATTCAGTAAGGTAATACCGCTTTTTAAATCCGGGGACAGTAAGGACACCAATAACTATAGGCCCGTATCCGTGTTGCCGGTTTTCAGCAAAGTGTTTGAAAAGATAATGCTCAATCAAATGCTTAACCATTTCAACACCAATAAAATATTACACGAGCAACAGTATGGTTTCACCAAAGGACGTTGTACAACTGACGCCGGTGTCACTTTATTAAAACACATATTTACTGCGTGGGAAGAGGCACAAGATGCCATAGGAATCTTCTGTGACCTTTCGAAGGCATTTGATTGTGTAAATCACGAAACCCTGATCTTGAAACTTGAGCATTACGGTTTAGGTAAACTTGCGCTCAGTTTAATAAAATCGTATTTGAATGATAGACAGCAGCAGGTACAAATAAATGGAGTCAACTCAATGGGTTTAAAAGTAAAAATGGGTGTACCACAAGGTTCGATATTGGGTCCCTTCCTCTTTTTAGTGTATATTAATGACCTACCCCATTTATTTAACAACCATCCGCATATGGTGTTGTTTGCTGACGATACTTCTTTAATATTTAGGATAAACAGACGTGCCACTAATCATGACGACGTAAATAACGCCCTACTGCAGGTCCACAATTGGTTTACCGCCAATAATTTAGTACTAAATGGAAAAAAGACTAAGTGCATTAGATTTTCTCTACCAAATGTCAAAAGTAGTGATTGTGACATAGTATTGAATCAAGAGAAACTAGAATTTGTCGATAAAACGGTTTTCTTGGGAATCATGCTCGATTCAAGGTTACAATGGGGTCCTCATTTAACATCTCTTGCAGGACGGCTGAGCTCAGCAGCATATGCTGTTAGAAAAATCCGTCAATTCACTGATATTGATACCGCGAGGCTAGTCTATTTTAGTTATTTTCATAGTATTATGTCATACGGTATTTTACTATGGGGACGGGCTGCAGACATCGAGTCTATATTTATTCTGCAGAAAAGAGCCATCAGAGCCATTTATGAATTACATAGACGCGATTCTCTAAGAGAACTGTTTAAGGAAATTAATATCATGACAGTACCTTGTCAATACATCTATGAAAACATCATGTACGTTAGGAAAAATCGGCATTTATTCAGTAGAAGAGGTGACAGACACCACTATAACACTAGAAATAGGGACCAACTAGTTCAGCCAGGTTTCAGGCTTGCTAAAGTAGATTCATCTTTCATGGGGTACTGTTTGAAATGTTACAATAAAATACCTCCCCACATTCTTCAACTGAACGAGACGAAATTTAAATCTTGTATAAAACGCACACTATGTAGGCAAGCATATTATAAGTTGGGGGATTACATTGATGATAAAAATGCTTGGCTAAATGCTGGTCCTGCTCCACAACCATAGGGGGGGGGGGGGGGGGGCAAATTAATTGATTGTTTGGGTCGGGCATTATTTGAGTCCATCGACACGTAAAGAAGAAGATGAAGAATTGATTCCCATGTTAATGTTTTGTGGAAGCTGCAGAAGATTGTAAAAATATACTTGCATTATATAGATTCCAGTTCATAATATTATATAATTGCATAGCACATGTGTGAGTACTTTGTACTGTTCAGCCACCATTTACATTTATTTATATTTCATTGACTTGAATATGCCTTGGTGGCTGAGAGAATGTCATGCTCACTTAAATGTCTCGCTGATGGTGGCGGGTGTGTCGGGTCATTTAGTTCCCTTCAATATGGTTGAGTTGAATGGCGCCGGTACATGCGTCATGTTCGTGAACGGGCGCTGTCAGTTGGGACTGGTCATCTCTTAGCTGCCAAGGTTCATTTTAATTACTTTATTCGTAAACTGTTGATCTAATCTTTTACTCTGGACGCTCTTAGTGTGCACGTCTTTCTACATCGTTCTCACATATATGTATAATCTCAAAATTAAAGATGTAACCAAGATTTTGTAACAATATTTTGTTTTTAAAAGAGTGTCCATGGAGTTTCTTGCCCGTTCTTCTCCATAGAGATCTACGCTAGGGAATGGGCAACTACAGTACTTTCTCAAGTTATTATGCCTTGTGACTGGGACTGTAGCTTTGATTTTCTTTTTTGTATTTTTGACATTCAAAAGTGCCGTAATGGTCTCTTTGAAATAAATGCTTTGAGTTTGAGTTTGAGTTTGAGTTTATTGCTCGCAGAACGGATGGCCGATGGGGCCACAAAGTTCTGGAATGGCGACCGCGAACCCGAAGACCGTTGCGTTGGAAGGCCTCCCACTAGGTGGACCGATGACCTGGTGAAGGTTGCGGGAATCCGCTGGATGCGAGTCGCACGGGACCGGTCAATGTGGCGACACGCGCGGGGAGGCCTATGTCCAGCAGTGGACGTCTTATGGCTGCGATGATGGTGATCAAAAAAACGTGATGTAAATACATTTTTGTAATCTTTTTTTAATTTCATTTTGATACCCTACTCGACAGGCTTGGTTGAAATAAAAATATTAAGTGAAGTTCAGATAGGCAGCCGCTCCATGTAACTTACTAGTATTCAGATGCATCCGGTTGGACTGGAAGCCGACCCCAACATAGTTGGAAAAAGGATAGGCAAATGATGTTTTTATTCCCAAAAATATGTTTGCTAGTAGCTGTATAATAATATTAGTCGAACTATACCTGAACAAATCGTGCGTACCGAGGAGCTCGTGGCTAAATAATAACAGTAACTCAGGTTAAGCCGCGCTTGTCTAGGTTGGTCCATGGATGGAGTGACCACCCATAACATATCGAGTTTCCTCCGTGCCTCGGAAAGCACGTTAAGCCGTTGGTCCCGGCTGTCATTTGTAGATCTTTGACAGTCGTTACAGGTAGTCAGTGGCCCGAAAGTCTGACAACCAGTCTTACCAAGGGGTATCGTATTACCCGGTACAAACTGGGTTGTGGAGGTCAGATAAGCAGTCGCTCCATGTAAAATTCTGGTATTTAGCTGCACCCGGTTAGACTGGAAGCCGACCCCAACATAGTTGGGAAAAGGCTAGGCAGATGATACGTGAACAAACCGTTTGTCTACAAACACCTAGTATTAAAACATGCTTGCGTGCCAAACGTAAACAAATTATGCATGTTGACAATTTTGCAACCGATCTACGTGCTTTTACAAAATTGGTAGAGATTATCTTTGAAAGCGATGGACGAATAATTGCACTGATGATTACGGTAAAATGCAGTTGCATTGTGTATCAAATTATTGAAATTAATCAGTGGATCTAATTTACTCGGTAGGAATTATGGGCAATTAATTGGCTAGATTAAATGGAGTACGGCTGGTCCATAAATTCAAGGCTCAGCGAGCTATGGAACGGGCTATGCTTAGTCTCTCTGAGGGATCGCATCCAGAACGAGGTGATCCAGGTACCAGAGTTATCGACATAGATCACAAAATAAGTAAGCTGAAGTAATCAATAAATATCGCTCGACATTACACACAGCGCCACGACGGTGCCCCCAAATCTCTGTAGGTGCAATAATAACATACACAAATCAAGAACCACTACAATCCTTGACCGTCTCTTTCAGATACTAATCTTTTAATCGCACCCCAGGGAACTTTAGCCTAAAATAACTGTCGAAATCTGGGTGTATTGTACAAATCTGCATACTTTAGAGCAGACAGGTGTGATGTTACGTCATGATGTGTGGTGCAATTTAAATACATAAATAAATATCGCTGGTCATTACATACAGCGCCATCTAGTGCCACACTAAGCAACGAGGCTTGTGTGTGTGAACCCGAGACCCTAAGAACGTAAGGCAGCCTCACTACAGCTGCGCCATTCGGGTCGTCAAAACTGGCAATAGGGCCATAGGCCAGCCGGCGTATGGCCTTGGTTTTACGGCAATATAGCCATATTGCCGTAAAACCAATGATTGTTGGGCTAGATGTGTTCTTTGGAGACCGCGAACTGGCAAACGTAACGTAGTCCACCGAGCCTGAGGGTCCCCAGGCTCGGTGGAGCGACGATCTTCGGAGGGTAGCTAGTAGCAACTGGAACTGAGACTTGCCGAGAATAGGCATGATTCCTGACTAAAAAAATATGGTTCTGTTCAGTCCATCAGTTAGATTACCTAAAAATATTGGATACCTACGTGTTTTTTGTTTTATCAAATTAATAAAAATTTACGAAGATAAAACGCGTCAAAGATCACGTCACTTTCCGGTAAAATGTGACGTCACACGAATTTTTGGCGCACTGTATCGTATTAATTTTTTGTTTACGTGAAAAAAGAAAAAATATGTGTCCAATATTTTTTTGAAATCTACCTGACGGACTATTTAGTTTTTTTTTGTCTTCCACCCTCAGTTGAGTGGCGTGCGATTGAGGAGGCCTATGTCCAGCAGTGGCCTGTTCTAGGCTGATGAAGATAACCGAAGAACAAATCTAGTTATTCTTTTAGTTTTTACACAAATCAAATAAATCAAAAACCCTGTCAACGCCTCTCATTCCAAATATACACGTAACATGTCGTAATGTGTTCTTCTGTTGAATAACAAGTGGCGGCATTGATTCATCCGTGACCGCGAGGTCGCGGGTTCGAATCGACCCGTATTGATAAAGGATGCTTGCATATGTTACTTGTTATGGTCAAGTATTTATGTACAATACATACGTAATAATGTAAGTTTCTCGAAAGCAGCCACGTATCCTGGATTTGTGCCCGATTGATGGCAGCCCCCCCTTTTATTAAGAGGACTACAGGAGCTAAACGCGAGTTTTATAATGCAAAAAAGCATATGATTCACTGCAATAAACAAAACAAGAAAAATATATGATATCTTTCAGGATATATATGCAAGTATGATAGTGTTTTGAAAACATAATACAACTAATTTTTCTCGTTAAAAAAATCACGAACTTTTCTCAAAAAAATTCTTTTAACGAGTAAAAACCATACTACATACGATACGACCATTCTGAAATTATGGCAAATAATTCTACAAGCAACATACTAGCATGATAGTGTTTTATTTTTAGTCCAATCAATAGATTTTTTGTAAATCGCAAAAAACCACTCATTTCGCACTATTCGGCCGCAGTGACTGACGTAACAACCGCTTTGTAGTGCAAGCTGATTAGAACTTTATTCTAACAGCATTTCAAACGAAGTTTGAACCACCACAAATAGAGTTGCTAATTTAGCTCCTGTGGTCAACTTGAACATAACTGGCGTAATGTGGGTGTACTATTAGATAAGTACACTTCAGCCTAACCCTTCGGGAATTACAGGCGTGATGTGTATGATGTAACACGAAACTGCATACGTCAAAACTTTACGGTAAAAAAAAACCTTGTAAAACACATAATTATTTTAATTCACAATCAATCAATCATCGATTGCCAATATTATTAAGTATTATTACTTTACCGATGTCGAATCAGACGTCGTACAGACGTCATACAGTCAATAAACACAAAACAAATGATTGACATACAGGTTGTAAAACATGTAAAAGACCTCATCACGAAGCCGGCAACCAAGCATTTTGTACATCAAACTAAGTAACTTTACGTAAAAATTATTGCTGGAAAACAACTTTTTTTTTGAACTCAATGTCAACTCAAAAACATTGTGTTGATGGATGGATTGAATAGTACGGGGGTCGTGGAGGTGTTTAAAGTAAAAATCTTTCATTAAAAACTTGTATTTAAAAAAAAACTTGTCAACAAGTTGGAACTTTGACCCCCAATATCTTCGTAACTAAAAGGTTCCCAGGTATGGTGTAGAACAAAAAAATATTGCAATGACGGGGAGAACAAGTGCCTTTCGTTTTCGTTAAGAGGTGTTTTACACCCTTTATGTTTTCAACACCTTCGAATTTCCATTCGTTTTGTTTTTGAAATGTTCTCAATCGGGACTTGGGACCATTCATAATCCTAAAATCCGACCCCAACATAGTTAGGAAAAGGCTAGGCAGATGATGATGAGGTAACCAAATCAATTAGTTTTATCAGAAATCATTCAGGCCAATTAAAATTGATATAATCGAAGGATTACATATTAATTACAATATGCTTCAATGATGTAAATTGTGTCTTTAGATAATAATTATCTATACTTGATCAACAATGTTTCGCTTGATTACATTATAACTAAGCGAATCACAATTACAATAAGTTACAAAAACCGGGAAAAAAATATTGAAACATTATTTAAGAAATAAAAATCTTCACCTGGTCAAAGCTGATTGTAGAATAGCTTAGACCCAATCTGACCAATGAGGTCAAACTATTTTGAAATATAAAATGACATTGACAGATTTTCAACAAAATTAACGATGTTTGGTACAAGCGAAGCCACAGTTGCTATCCCCATTGAAGTTTGTAGAAAAAAATAATGTCCAATTAAACGCGACTTTTGACCGAAAACGCATCAGGATTTTTCCAGCCAAATTTTTCAATCGAGTGGAATGTCTGTTTTAATATCCTCCAATCCCATAAAAAAAAACTACCAAAATGGTAGAAACTACTTTACCATGGCAACACAGAACCGTACAACGTGCGCATGTGTGTTATCTCTTAAATAAAGATAAATCTTTGGTTAAATTAAATACGTTTTATATTTATGCACATTATGTAAGTAAATGTCAGCAGTTCACCTTTAAATAATTAGTCTTTATGTAAGTTCGTGCGGTTTTGGTGTCGATTCGATGATAGAGCTGTCAAATTTAGTTGGAACTAGTATTTCCCTAAAAATGAAACGTGCACCCTGCACGTAAAAACATGTCGACTAAAAACACGATGAAACGCATAAACTAGTTTGACATCTCTAACTTAGTTCATAGCTATACCCGTCCTTTTCTCGCACTGCCTTTTAGTAAAAGATAGAAATAGCCTAAATTAAGTTTAGTTTGTGCACAACAGAATCGACACCATTGTGGCGTTAGTTTTAACGATGTACAAATTTTACAGATTTGAACAAACCGGTTCGGACAAGCTGGTTAAATCTATAATTTTTCCGAACGCGTTCGCCATACAAAGTCGCGCGAAAATGTGTTTATATTCAGATGAGCGGTTTCGCACATCCCAGCCCCCCTCGGCTGGAGGTTCAAGACACCCACAGGATAGTCCAGTTAGGCAGAAGCCAGTCTCATAGGATTACTTGTGAGAGAGCATTAAAAAAATCATTCAAGTATTTACGAGCGATAGACGGGACAAAACAAGGAAAATCGTAAACTGATACTTGATAATTCTTAGTAACAAATCGACCTGTCTAGTGTACGCCCGCTTATCAGGTAGCATTCGTGTGTCAAAATCGAAAATGTTCGGGATCAAATTTTTGTGTAAAAATATTCCCAATTACCGCTCTATAAGTGTTTTAAATCTCTTTGATTTTCCTGATCGTGTATTCAGCTTTGCATTCTTTGGTGTCAAAATAAGCGTATTGAGAGAATGATCTTTGGCCGGATCCTATTTCCAGACACACGAAAGTGTGACCACATGTTGCCATCTAAAATCAAAAATTCTACCAAAAAAAGTTAAAATTCAAACTAATTGTTATTTTAGTCTTTATCAATGAAAACCGATTGTTTCTATAAAGCCCCTGACGTATTGTTACGTAAACCAGACGCACAATACATTGACCTACTCAGCGGATAATTCATAACATTCCACACCACACACATACACTGAATCGAACACGTGACCAATCGTTACATCTGTTTGACATAACAATTAACCTAAAAAACCTACCAGAAGCATTTTGCTGTCAGTAAGACAATTTTATATGCAGGTAAAACTCGCTTAATGTCATCATTTGCCTAGCCTTTTACAACGTTGAGGTCGGCTTCCAGTCTAATCGAATGCTGCTGTATACCAGTATTTTGGAGTGACTGCCTGTCTGATTTTCATACTGCTAATGGCTAACATACCCCTTGCCAAGACTGGTTGTCATATTTTCAGGCTTCAGACGCCTGTCAAAGATCTATGAATAACAGCGGGGTCCGTGGGCATTAAAAATGCACCCAAATATCGGTTGCAACAAGCGAATCTTAAGAACGGCTATGGGTGGATGTCACCAATAAACTAAGGAACAACTAAACCGCGATCAGCAGCTTTCAGACGCAATATTCCACTACAATGATGCTTGCCATCCTTTGAACGTGGTTCAGATATGCTCTAGTAGGCGTTCACAAACACCTTATCTGAACAAGTTCTGCATCTATGAATAAAAACTGTTCTAAAATTAGCCTTCTGCGTTATCACAGTATATAGTACAATACACACAATACAATACATATCCAGTATAAGGCCCGGTTTCCACCAAAGCGGAGACGACCGGAGCGGAGAGAAGTGCAAGCTTCAACCAATCACAGGATAGACGAGAGCAACTACATGTGATTGGTGGGTTTCCGCACATCTCTTCTCCGTTCCGCTCGTCTCCGCTTTGGTGGAAACCGGGCCTACCATGGCCTCGCTTTTTAGATTTCTCGTCTAATGAGAGATCCACTTATACTGGTTATGCTTAGCTTGATTGGTGGTCGTGCCGTGCGTACAGTTCGAAAATTATCATAATTCATTACGTGTAGACATCTTCGCAACGCATGACGTACATCGCTGGCCCACTGACCTACACGCAGTAAAAATGACACACCCACGCGTCAATGGAACGCGTAGCGCGATAAAATTACATCGCTTCTTAAACATGTTTGCCTAGTAACATAGGTTATTTTTGATGCTAGAATTGAAGTGCATTTGCGCACTGGTGAGGTAATCAGGAATCTAATTTTAATCGTAAAAATTAAAGTCACGTGTCTATCTGTGAGATCGCCCCGATCTTGTAAACTGCGCAACGGATTTTGCTGCGGTTTTCACTTAAATTTAGATAATTTATTCCGGAAGATCTGTGTTAAGAAATCTCCATGTTTTGTCTAGTTGTAAAAACTGCGCGAAGCACGGAGGGCTGCAAGTAAAAGTACAGTTAAACAAGCTATAAAGGGTGTCAGAAGACCTTTAACGAAGCCGAAAGGCACTTGTTCTCCCCGTCAATGCGGTCATTTTTTTGTTCTAGATCTAGACCATACCTGGAAAACTTCTAGACGCCTCTGCAACCCCCGTACTATTCAATAGGACATTTTGAGTGCGTTACATTGAGTTCTACCATAAAACGTGATTTTTCACCCAAAAAACAAGTCGTTTCCCAGCAATATTTTTTGCGTAAAGTTACTTAGTTTGATGTACAGAATGCTTGATTGACAGCTTCGTGAAGAGTCCGCTTACAGCCTGTATGGTATTAGGTAGAAATAAATAATCCCAATATCCATTTTAGCTTATTTGATTGTACATACAGGAAAAGAAACAAGTATGCAAGTGCAACAGTTGTCGACGGAGCAAAGACAATGATTGTTTATCATTGTCTTTGCTCCGTCAACAACTGTCATTGGTACGACTTTTGAACCCTTCTAAACAAAACTCTTTTCAAAGCAGCTGTCAAAATGTAAACGTCATCAGATTGTCACTACAATACAAAAGGTGTTGTTTTTGAAATAAAGCTTATTCTTGTTATGAGCAAAGTAATATTCCTAATTATTTTGTCCGTTGTTTCATTCAATGCTTCGAGATGTTGATAAAATAATTATTGGAAAATGTTAATTATAATTAAGTAGTACTTACAATAAATTCATAATATGCAAGATGCGGTCGAACTGGTGGTACACTATACTCATCACAAATGCTAAATAAATATAGCATTTTTTTCTTTTCATTAATTCATTATTAACCGACTTGTTCCAAATACTATCCCGCAAATGCGGGATCCCGCACCTTTTTTGCGGGTTCAGAAATGCGGGATTACACCCGCGGGATCCCGCAGATTTGCGGGATTGAAAAAAATATATATTTAAGAAAAATGGGCTCAGGCGACTATCTTATTATTTTTAAGACACCTCAGCACAGCTTATTAATAAGTGATTTAACAACTTTCCCATAGAACTCGTGACTTTTATGTAGAATTTGTATGGAAAATAATTTTGATTCAGTTCTTAACTTACAGCTAAATAAGTTTTGAATTTATTTAAGTTATTACTTAATTCACCTCTTTATGTCTCTAAAACAAAGGAATTATTTTTTTTTTCAATACAATTTTAAATATGAATGAAAAGTTAAATATTGTATTATATCGTTTCTTAAAAGAAGTTGATTATTTATGCTTCATAAACATCATTATATTCAATTTATAATATGAGTAATAACTTAGCTTCATATTGATAACAATAATAAAAAAATATCCGCGGGATTGATGACCTTGAGCCCGCATGCTTGCGGGATCGAGATTTTGATGCGGATTGGATTCCCTAGTTGTGGCTCAGTCACACTGTGACTCATCGGAGTATAGGGTCCTGTATGTCCCCAGCCATATTGCATTGTTATTTTAATATGCGAGACGACAAAAAAAAAACTAATTAGTCCGTCAGTTAGATTATCAAAAAATATTTGCCCCTGTTTTTTCTTTTGTTACGTAAACCAAAATTGTTGCATACTAACTGAACTAACTATAAAGCAGGTCTTATGTGTTTTTTTTTTCATTTCACACTATTCGGCCGCAGTGACTGACGTAACAACCGCTTTGTAGTGCAAGCTGATTAGAACTTTATTCTAAGAGTATTTCAAACGAAGTTTGAACCACCACAAATAGAGTTGCTAACGAAGATATGACGCTTTTAAAATTCTCAATTCGTCACGCCTAGGTATAATTTTTACCTAGTTCTGACGTCACGAGCCCCCACTCCCGAGTTTTGATGCGTTTTATCTTTGTCAATATTCATTGATTTACAAAAACAAAAAATACGTGTCCATTAATTTCCAATACTCTAACTGACGGACTAAATAGATTTGCAAGTTTTTGATACTGTCGTCATGCCTATTGTGTCTGTAATTGCGGGTATCGAAGAGCCACGAGGATCATATATATATGGGGGATATAGATATGGGGGATCCCCATAGAAAAGGGAGGATCCTCCGACCAGACGGGTGTTGTGTCTCGTGAGCCACTGTAACAGTTGTTATCGGGATTTTCTATATAGTCTTAAGTCGCGGATAACTTTAATATCGCTATTTGAAGTTTGATGTTAGTTCTTCATTTGTGACATAGATGGCACTGTAGTGCTTTTTGTAATGCCGCTACAGGAGTACCATACTTCTGACTACATACATAAACTCACGCCATTCCTCATGAGGGCAGGCAGAAACCACAGAACGCCATCTGCTACGATCTTTCCACACTTATTTACCCTCATCCACGTACATACATACAAAGAGTCATACAAACACGCCGCTTGCAAGTAACCACGTATATCTAAATGTCTTTGCTTGTAAACCAAAAGCAAAGTTCATCACCCGTCTAAAGATAAGACTTATCAACTATTATGTCAGTGAAATCTTCATTAGTATAGTAATTACGGACTGTTGTCATCATTAAGGGTGCCTGTCCACCCGTGGACCGGCGAAGCGGAGCAGGGCTGAGCGAGGGAGTGGCTGCGTTTCCACCAGAGACGGCGTAGGCGTAGCGAGGGATGTGTGTAAAACTATAGGTGTAGTTTTGCAACCTAGTCAAAATAGAGGAGCTTGTCACAAAAGTAAACATAAATAATCAATTTAAATTACGATACCCGGTCAAATAATTAATAAAGTATTTCAGAATAACACCAAGTAATCAAAGAATCACCCATCGCGCGACATGTCTGTGTGTGTTTATTTGTGTGTGTGAAGGCGCGGTTATAGGGCCAGTTACAGACGGGCTGCATTTTAAACGTTTAATACGGTTGGTTTACACTTGCCGATTTCCGGAAATAAGAAAAAAAGTCTACCCATTTTATTATCGATTCGGGTCGAGAGTCATTAGCATAGATACCTCCTTGAATTTGACCAGGATGCAAAGCGACACCTTGTATATTTCGCTTCTTTTTCACAGCTTGAGATACCTATTCTAGCTATGTGATTGGTTATAGTTGATGCCAGTTAAGATGAGAATAGCGGTCATTGACCCACCTACATTTATTAAACTTCTTAACTTTGAAAACCAAAAATACCCTGTTTAAGTCTGGAATCGTCATCTATCGTGATCTTCAACATATTCTGTAATGAAAAACGATACATGGTTTATTTGTTTTGGTTCGTACGAATAGATAGCAGGGAAAGGGCAATGACCGCTATTCTCATCTTAACTGGCACCAACTATAGTTCCACAAACATCCCTAGCTACCCATCCTCGCTCATCATCTCTGGTGGAAACGCATTGCAGCCTGAGCAGTGTTGCGGACTGTGTTTTTCCATTGAAGCGGAGCGGAGTTAGGACGAAAGCACGCGACGAGTCATTCTAAGCGAAATGTTACGGACCGCTTCTCTCGCTCCGGGTTTGAATGTGCGTGAAAAATTGGGTTCTTCTTACATATTAGACAGATGTGTTGCTGGGGAATTTGTTCTGCCATTTCTTCTTCCCAGCTAAAACACTAGGTAGTATCGCATGGCGGGCATTTTGGGAGACGGTCTGTTCTAAATTTTGTCATTCAAAAAGTGGGATTTTGTTTATCTACTTCGTTAATCAATATCTACTGAAGCTGAGCGGTCTTTAAGCAATTGTACAAGTCAAATGGATGAGTATAAGAGTAGAGGAAGACCAAAGAAACGATGGATGGACTGTATAAAGAATGATATGACTAGAAATGAGGTGTCTGATGAGTAACGAGTAATAATAGAGAAGTATGGAAGTAGAAGACATGCTGCGCCGACCACAAATGAATTGAGATAAGGGTAGGAGATTGATAACACCACCACCAGCTCCGGTCCACCCACTATCTCCCGTAGACGGGCACCTTAAGCCCCGTATACACGTCCAAGTAGCGTCTCGTCTCGTCAACGTCAGTTTAATATGCCGCTGTCGGCACAAGGTCAGCTGATAAGTCTCGTTCGTCGTTAGTTTGTATCAATAACGGCGTAGTAGTGGAGTGAAACTGTTCTGTTATCGGGTTGTTTATTACAATTCAGAAGCGTGGAGCGCTTATGCTTTCATTAGTTCATCAGCATGTGCCTACTTTTCCAAACAAAATGGCGTAAATGATAGCGTGACGGTTGACAGAGGAGAATGGAAGACAAATACGTGTTGCGACGACCACAAGTAACATGGGATAAGGGTAGGAAGATAAAGAAATTGACTGAATGAATAAGAGATAAGATAATGACTCCAAGTCGGCCGTAGCACAGACAATCTCTTCAGATGGGGGTTCGTGGACAGATCAGATCTGAAGTGTGTATGCGTCGTGTCTCTACAGCCATTGGCTCACCTTCCATCTTGAGCCGCATGCCCTGACACCTGCACACTTGACGATCGTATGACTGCGTCAGCGAACGGAGTTCGCAAAGCTGAATTTCTCGGCTAAATATATATAATGAAAATTTGCCAATTGCAAAAGATGATGTGCCTAGACTTTTCCCCCTATTATGTTTGGGTCAGGTTCCATTTAAACGACGTTATGAAACTAGGACCTTCAGAGACTAGTTTCGAAGACTTTCGGCTTCACTACCCGTGAACTGTCAAAACTCTACAAATGACAGCCAGGGCTCACGGCTTCGGCGGCGACCGGCCCTGGTGCAAGCCATGGTCCGGAGCGAGACGGAATGGGACGCCGTCACCTTCTTCGGCGAAGCAGTAATGCTAGAGAAGGAGGTGGCGGAACGTGAGAGGGAGAGAACCTCACAGCGTCCCGGCCGCCGCGGGAGACGCCCCGGGCGTCGGGGGCCACCGTAGGCGCGGGCCTGTGGACGGTGGGCTATGGGCTAGCTCGCCGTCCGTCCGTCTCATGACGACAGGCCGTGTCGACGGCGCGTTCGTGTTCCACGCGCGCCTCAAAGAGAGTCAGCAAAAAGGAAGGGGTCCGCAAGGACCGATGCCTGCCGGGGTTGCGGGACTGTTCGAAAGAGATACCGTGGCCCCGGAACACAAAGGGCGATGAAGGAACATGGATGGGTTTTAGTCAGTAAAAGTCTGACACTCCCTCCTGCTCCGCCCAGAGCGGGAGAAGTCATTTGATGATTTCCCATCCGAAAAAAAAAAAAAAAGGGCTCACGGCTTAACATGCATCTCGAGGTATGGAGGGGTATTGATTGATTGATACATAAAGGTTTGTCACCCATCCGCGGGCCGACCTCTGCAAGCGTAGGTTAAGGGCCTATACCCCCTCAAATGGCTTAGCATGATCCTCCGTTACGCCTAAAATACTGCAGCGTTAATTTTGAAAAATAAATATATGGTAAAGTTGAGGATTAATGCTAAGTACTATGTGTGACGAAAACACGATTTCATAAACTTTTCTCGATAGAAAAAAAATCCAAAGTCTCCAAATCGAACAATAAACCGCTGGTATTCAAAAAGTACTTCAAATTAGATCATGAAACTTTGCATACTAACTGAACTAACTATAAAGCAGGTCTTATGTGTTTTACTTTTTTAGTCCAATCAATAGATTTTTTGTAAATCGCAAAAAACCACTCATTTCGCACTATTCGGCCGCAGTGACTGACGTAACAACCGCTTTGTAGTGCAAGCTGATTAGAACTTTATTCTAACAGTTTTTCAAACGAAGTTTGAACCACCACAAATAGAGTTGCTAATTTTAGAGTTAGAAGGGCCCTTCGATTGATCCGTGCGGCTTGTATTATTTAGCCACGAGCTCCATTGACGATTGATAACTTTAATTAAAAAAATAGTCTACAATGCATTCTGTTTCAATTGTGACGTTTCTTCAAGTGGCCGTATGTATGCAGCTTAATATTATTATTAATAGTGAATACTTGAACAAACATAATTATTCATTATTATTTATATTTATACACGTGTTAACAAACGCCTACGCAGAGCTGACAAGTAAGTAGATCGTAAAATTGTCGAGTCGTAAAATTATTTATTAGATACATGTCAATCAGCATTTTTAGAATTGATTTCGCAGTTCCCTAGAAATATCGTGCCACTCCTGGGCTTAAAATACCACTTTGAAAGTAATTCGATTTGATTCGATTGATTTGGTTCAGTTATCATGTCAAATTAAATCATCATCATCTGCCTAGCCTTTTCCAAACTATGTTGGGGTCGGCTTCCAGTCTAACCGGATGCAGCTGAATACCAGTATCTTGCATGGAGCGACTGCCTGTCTGACCTCCACTACCCAGTTAGTACTGAGTAATACGATACCCCTAGGTAAGACTGGTTGTCAGACTTTCGGGCCCCTGACTATCTGGGTATGCAATGGGTGGTCACCCATCCACAGACCAACCTAGGCAAGCGCGGCTTAACCTGAAGATCCGAGCGGCTGTTATTATTTACCTACGAGCTCCTCCTCAAATTGGATCGTATCTCTATGCAAAGGTGCAACCAGACTGGTAGATCGAATTCGACGTCAAGCTCATAAACTATTTGTCAATGCCCCAAAATACGTGTACCTATGTCACAACGACCACGATCTAGTTGCACCCTAATATCTAAATCGGTAGAATTATTATTAAACAGTATATTTATAGCTAACCCAGTCATTGTACTTTCTTAGACGGTTGCTCAGACCATTTTTTTGCAAATGAATAATTGTCAAAATATTTCTGTGACGAGTCTGACGTAGATGATTCAAGAGCCAAACATATAACTATGGGTTAAAAGACTATGCTTGGAACTAGTGGAAATAGGGCCATTAGTAATAAGTTTAACGATTGATGATTTGTGTGACAGATACTATACTCAGAAAGAGTATGTATGAAGACGCCCATCCCTAAAGCCAGTCATACTCGTATAATGGCAGGACTAGATCCCAGGGTTTGATCGGCCTACGACCTTAAAAAAGTGGCTGGTTCAGACTGGTTGCAAAAAGTGGAAATGCAGGGTGTTTGGTCCCAGCAGTGGACTGCGACAGGCTGAATTGATTAAAGAAAGAGCGAGGAAGAAGTTATTGATTTTAAAACTACTGTCTTATGAAGTAGAAGACTTAATGAAATTAATGGTATTTTAAAAAGTCCACCACGCCACAATATTCCGAACCACAGTAACTCTTAAAAGCCAGAATCAACAGTGGAGACCAGACACAAAAAGTTCTCCTAATCAATAAAATATACACTTCATCAAATACTACGTAAATATCAAAACTGCTCAGATTCGCGGAAGAAATACTTACACTATAAATTACACACAAGACGAGAAACTGTTCTACTGCACTCCGCCATTCGCGTATTATCCAGCGTTTGCTTCATAATAAAAAGATGCCAAAAATAACAGTTGTCGTGTTGTAACCGGTGCTATTTCTGCTCAGGCGCACGTGAGCGGCCGCTTGTTCGGATCCCCGACGGGGTTATATATTTACATAGACGTTATTTCACATCATCTTCTTAGGAGATAAAGATTTTTTTGGCTGGTAATTAGGAGAAAAGGCCACTCCACTACTTTTTTTTCCGGCATATTTAATTTTGCACTATTTTGGTTAACACAATTCGAGGTAAGCTGTGCAGCTTTCTCTTGAACGCACACATACATTCGTCATCAAGATCAGTATTTTTGAAGACCGAAATACAGTCTCCTTTAAAGCTACCCTTTATGACTTCCAGAGAGGAAGTAGCAACACTCTCCAGTCACTTTATCATTTGACCTCGTGGAGCTATTCTGCCATATTTTCCCAACACAAAAAGAAGGCATTATCTACCGTGGCGATCAACCAGAAAACCTCAGACAATGAAGCTTGGCGTGTGAGCATTTCCCAAAGACATGATTCAATTGTTTTGGCACCCACAGCAATATTGGACAGAGGGAAAATTGGAAAACAGAACATCATTATTTTCTTGTCGAGTCGGTGATTCCCCATATTTAGTTTCGACCAGAACTCTGCCACAGCGACGCCGTTGGTTGTGGCTTTGGACAGCTCACTTATAGCGTAGGTGGAATTGCACAAAGAGCAGGTCAGAGGTTCCGCAGTCGCAACGTGCTGAATCGGACCAAGTTCCGCCTTAAGCAGAATATCATTGACAAATGCTTAATGATGACCTGGTGAAGGTTGCGGGGATCCGCTGGTCGCAGTCGCACGAGAACGGTCAATGTGGCGACACTTGGGAGAGGCCTATGTCCAGCAATGAATAAAAATGATGAAATGCTTAATGCCTGCCAGTTACGGGATTACGTCAGTTGTGTCCGAATGGCAACTTAAATCACGACGTTGACGTAATTACGTAATCCAGCTCGTTACTAAAGTCTAATTTTGACACAACTCCTTTGGGAATCCAATTTTCTGCGTCAGTTCATCCATATTCGGGCCGTCATCGTAAATTTTCACGGAATCTGAACCAATCAGGCATCGAGCCCGGAATGTGTTTTTTGGCGCTTTATACGGCAGACAAGAGGTAGTAGGCAAATGGGTTTGCAGATAGGCTGTCGCTTCATTCGGTTGTTATTCAGCCGCATCCGATTAGACTGGAAGCCGACCCCAACATAGTTGGGACAGGCTAGGCAGACGATGACATTTCTGAATCTACAAGTTTCAGACTTCAATTATTGAAACTACACCACTTTTTATCTCAGCAGTCACCTCTTTTCTAGCCATATCATCACACAGTCCATTCATCGTTACTTAGGTCTTCCTCTACTCTTAAAGCCGCCACATTCATACCCAAAAGTTTCCTCATATTATTTGGCTATCCAACTATTCTATGGAAAATGCTTAAGCTGAGCCAGTTCACTTCCAAATCAAACAAATTGCGTGTATAAGGTCAAATCCATCATAATTATTGCAAAGAAATTGGAGCATTTAAGTAAAATTTATTGAAGTGTATTGGCAATACTAATGGTTGGTTTCGAACCATGCAATAGATGACCAGAACACATCGATTTTACTGGGTAAATATTTAATGTGGCCTTTAAGAACCCTATACTGGGTTAATTATTGGAAAACCATGGCCATGATTCAGCGTTTTCTGAGCTATTTTGATGCCGTATTCTAGACTAGACATATGAAGACTAAAGTTAGGAAAGTTTTCTTGTGACTTGTTTTTAAAACCCAGGAAGAGGAAGACCAAAGTAACGATGGATGGACTATGTGAAGGATGATATGGCTAGAAAGGAGGTAACTGCTGAGATGACGAGTAATAGAGAAGTATGGAAGAAGAAGACATGCTGCGCCGACCACAAAGAAACTGGGATAAAAGGAAGGAGAATGGTGATGAAAGGATTCCATTTGTGACTCCATAAATTGCCGTAGGTTTTTTCATAATTATAGTAAAGGTCGTCTTGCCACTGTTGATCCGTCGTCAGAAATATTTCAGTTGACGACTGTAAGTTGTAAATATTATCTTTATTTTACGTGTGTCCTTTTAGATTATTCTTTATTTGTAGATCTGACATTGTATTCTGTTGATTGCGACATGTCAACATGTTATTTGCTACAACGAAAACAATGTTTTTCTTTGAGTGACGCAAAACATGACTAATATTACCCAAAATGTGTTGTTTTAGAGAAATTAGTCATTCTTACTAAATGCGAATTAAATTTTCTCTACACTAGCAATTTTCTAAAAAATATTTGATGTGGTAGATTGATATATGCATTAAGACCATCAATCTCGGTACTAATACATAAGAAAACCTACCAAGCCTCCGTTAATTTTTAATTTATCTTTATTTGTTGTTATAGCAGCAACAGAAATACACATTCTGTGAAAATTTCAACTATCTACCTATCACGGAGCAGCGGGCTGTATTTCATACAGCCCGCTGACAGACAGACAGCCGAGCGGAGGCTTAGTAATTGGGTCCCGTTGGTTACCCTTCGGGTACGGAACCCTATAAAAGCCAGTGTGGTGGATTTCGACCAAATCCCTGACACAGAGTTGAACTTAAGCGGTTAAGCTTTAGACTTGTTCTCAGCAGAGGGAACATTATTAGCTTACGTTTATGTTCCAAAGAATCACATCACTCGAACGGAAGAGACGGTCTATTCCGAATCTTAATCATGATCTTCCTTCCTTTGTTCCATTCTACTCGGTGTCGGCGCAACACGTTTCTTCTTCCACTCTCCACTGTCAGACGTCACGGCATCATTTACTGCTGTCTCTTTCATATCATTCCTCACACAATCCATCAATCTTTTCTTTGGCCTTCCTCTTCCTCTCCATCCATCAACAAGAGGATTAATAACCAACTACATCATGTGTATCCAACTTACCCAAAAGATATTGGCATGATAATAAACGACCAGTTTCAACAACATTGTCGTTCGCTTCGCGGTCAGTTTAATAACCACGAATCAATATAAATTGGGAGACAATTAACTGAATAGCTTACAAATTACAACACATACGTAATATTATGTATCTATAGGTGTTTTGTTTACATAAGATACAGAGCTGATCAATTCAGCTTTATTTATGATATTCCATCTTTACATAGTATAAAACAAAGTCGCTCCCGCTGTTTGTACGCTTAGATCTTTTAAACTACGCCACGGATTTTAATGCAGTTTTCAGCAATAGATAGAGTGATTCAAGAGGAAGGTTTATATTTACATTACACATTACACCCGGGCGAAGCCGGGGCTGGTCGCTAGTATTCGATAATAGGAAAAAGTATAGTCCTATTTGTTTATGGGCACTGAGGATATTTTCACAAGTTCGAGTGAGGAATATGATCTTCAGTTTACTGACAAAACATAACATCACGCCTGCATTGCCCAGAAGAAACGGCAGATCGATGTGTCAACTTGGTATACCAAGTGTTAATGCACATTTCGAAAGTCACGTTGAAGCCCCAGAAAGAACTACCCCCCCCCCCCCCCAGAAAGGACTACTGAGTCTCTGGTGGAAAAACCGAGGACATTATTCTCAGCAATAGAATTTGCAACGTCTTGACCAACGACGCAGGATATTTACTGACAGTACCCTCCCAAAAAAGAACCTCTAAGGAGTATCGATAACTCAAAACACATCTATGGCAAAAGCGTAGAGACTGTATATCCAAGCGACATTCAATCAGTAATAATATACCACGACATTTGCAACGTTATTTGTCGTAACTGACGTCGTGCGCTCGCGCAACTTGATTTATATTGCAGTTTAACAAAATATTATTACAAGCGGAAATAACCGAACGGTGACGACGATCTTGGAGGCAAATTTGGCGATTAAACAAATAATGGAAAATTTGATTACAGATGTGCAGCTGGGGCTTTTTTTTGCCATTGTGTCGTTGGTAATCTAGATTGAGTCAGTCCAGAACAGGACCACGAGTTTGGCGCCTTCAGAAGCGTCCATCAGTTCCTGTTAACCAGTTCCTTTTGGACTGACGACCTCGTGAAGGTTAAGGGGATCCGTTGAATGAGAGCAGTGCAGACTGGTCGGTGGGGGGTCTTTGGGGGAGGCCTATATCCGGCAGTAAACTTCTTTCGGCTGAAATGGTGATGGTTGATGTTCCTTTTGCCATTTCTTCTTGCAAATGTAAATACTAGGAAGTGGTTATTCGAAAAGCAAATCATTCCTTTTGTATTTCAAAAAATACAAAAGACGTTGCTCCAAAACCTCCTCACCACTTCCCTGTGTTTCAGCTGCGGAGAAGAAGCGGCGGAACCACTTCCCCAGCAACACATTGTGCAGAATATTGGCATTGGTGGCGATCTTTCTAAATTCTCAACGTTCAAAAAGCATCTAATCATTACCCAATTTGAATAAACGAGCTTTGGCAATGATTATTGCCATTCTTCACGACCCATGAGAGCTACGCAAACTACGAGCCTTTTGTCATGCATGACACACATTTTGTCCTTCTCGATAGAAATGCATAAAAGCACCATCTAAAGGCATTGTTGTGGTAACCCCATTCTTAGATCCACAAAGACCTTTTATAAAAGGTCATAATAAGGAATGTAAGGACAGATTTCCTGGGAATTGGATCATACTTAAAAAGGACCTTTAAAATTGTATTTGCGTATTTTTGGGGTAATTGCAGGTCTAGCGGTTGCTAGTCTAGCGCTCGCAACTCCGCTACTGCTGAGTTTGAGGTCCCAAGTTCGATATCCAGGTCGGGCAAAGTGATATTGAGAATTTCTTAGTAGTAGCCCGGAGTTTCGATTCGTGCCAATATTTTGGTTGATAGCAAGAATTCGCAGCCTATTCTATGGAACTACTACCACTAAAAAACGCGAACTCTGTAAAATCACGTTTAAATTAAATTCGGTTAACAAGGTAAAATCGACTCCTATTGTTGACGTCGGTTAAAATGTAAGCTGTTACCCGGGCCATTTTTAACGGATCGATTGAAAGAAAGAAAAAGCATTTATTAGCCCGCACGGGACAAAACACAAATAAAAATGGTTAAGGCACCTCCCCGAGCAACTGACCTTGAACGAGCAATTTTTTGGAGCCTACTCCTCTTTATCCAAAAGAAATACCAACTAATAAAAAATACATTAAATTACTACATATTCTTGTCTCCAAAATTGTCGTTTCATTTTTTTTTTAAGTAGCTTATTGTTTAATAAATCCCCTTACAACGAAACCACAGAAATGTGAAATAATGATTGATAAAATGCTACTCCTCGTAAAGTTACAATTTTTTTTGATTTGCTACTTATACTATAGACAATTTAATAATGAACATAATTGTCGTTTTATTTTTTCCAAAAGACATAAATTTGATTTTATAAAGAATAAAAACCACTCATTTCGCACTATTCGGCTTGCAGTGATTGGCGTAACAATCACTTTGTAGTGCAAGCTGATTAGAACTTTATTCTAACGGTTTTTCAAACAAATTTTGAACCACCACAAATAGAGTTGCTAATTTTGTTCGGGGAACCGCCTTAAACTAACACTACAACTAATAAAATTAGACAAAGAGAAAAAAAAAATGTAATGAAATTTGTCCTGTACTAGGCCAAAAGGTGTGTGTGCCTATCTCAGCATGGTGCTGTAACATTGACATTGACGCCTTATCCATCAAAATCAGATGAATAGTTTAGGCACTTCGTAGGAAATACGTAATACAAAAATACATACATAGACTTAGACTGCTAAAATCATAACCCTTCCTTTTGGTTTCACCGTAGTCGGGTAAAAATGTCGGTGTACTATGGTACACCTTTGCCCAACCATTCGGAGAAAAACAGGTGTGATGTTATAAAATAGCGGTAGGTCTGCATATCTATGCAGACTGCTATTCTCAGGCCGATGAACAGGCAGGTCAGGTTGATGAGTTCAAAGAACCATCATCTGCCTAGCCTTTTCCTAACTATGTTGGGGTCGGCTTACAGTTTAACATGGATGCAGCCGAATACCAGCATTTCACACGGAGCTACTGCCTATCTGACGTCCACCACCAAGCAGTTACCGAGTCTGAGACTTCAAGGCACCTAAGAGATCCCAAAAGAAGTTACCGAGACTTCAAGATACCCTCGACAGATTGTCAGACTTTGGGCCTTCTACTCGTGTCAAAGATCTGTAAATAACAGCCGGGACCAACCAAAAATCATAATCAAAGCATTTATTTTAAGTAGGCCAATTGTATTTTTAACAGGTAATTTTGAATTGTCGAAACAAAGATAAAAATTAAATGTAGCTACAGTCCCAGTCACAAGACATAAAATCTGTGAAAGTACTGGAGTTCCCTAGTGTAGATCTCTATGAAGAAGAACGGGCAAGAAACTCCATGGACACTCTTTTAAATCAAAATATTGTTACAAAATCTTGGTTACAACATTCATCGGTCTAACAAGCTTTCAGTTTATAAGGTCAGACATTATGTACATTGTCATTAGAATATTATTGATCTAAGTATGCCAAGTATGTTCAAGGTGGACCCTTCCCTGTCAAATTATACAAACAATAACAATTTCTATTTGATCACTAACAGTGGCGAATCGAATCAATATTCACGTTAGTTCAAACATAAATGTATAAACACATAATCAGCTATGTTCAGTCATAACATAGCAGAATGCCCTGTGAGTACAAATATATCGATCGACCTGGAATTCTTTCTCATACAGAGGAGGAAATCTGACAACTGGCCCTACCAAGGGGTACGTCATTACTCCGTACTAACTGAGTTGTGGAGGTCAGATAGGCAGTCGCTCCATGTAAAATACTTGTATTCAGCTGAATCCGGTTAGGCTTGAAAGGCTGGGCAGATAATAATGTTGTCATACAGAGGATCCCAGTAGCATTGACCACACCACCACCAGTTAAAAATCTGCCCAGGTTTTTCCTAACGATGTTCGGGTCAGTTTCCAGCAGTTGATGCAGCTGAATGCCAGTATTTTACATGGAGCGTCTGCTTATGTGACCTCCACAACCCAGTCAGTAACGCGATACCCCTTGGTAGGACTGGTTGTCAGACTTTCGGACCACTGTCTACTCAACGCCTGTCAAGGATCTACAATTTTATTGACAGCCGTCACCAACGGTTTTACCAACATAGGCAAGCTCGGCTTAAGGCGCCTCCCCGAGCAAATGACCTTGAACGAGCAGTTTTTTGGAGCCTACTCCTCTTCTCCAAAAGAAATACCAACTAATAAAAAATACATTAAATTACTACACATTCTTGACTCCAAAATTGTCGTTTCATTTTTTTTTTAAGTAGCTTAATGTTTAATATCCCCTCACAACGAAACCACAGAAATGAGAAATAATGATTTATAAAATGCTACTCCTCGTAAAGTAACCATTATTTTGATTTGCTACTTATACTAATGGATAGACAATTTAATAATGAACATAATTGTCGTTTTATTTTTTCCAAAAACATAAATTTAATTTTATAAAGAATAAAAACCACTCATTTCGCACTATTCGGCTTGCAGTGACTGGCGTAACAATCACTTTGTAGTGCAAGCTGATTAGAACTTTATTCTAACAGTATTTCAAACGAAGTTTGAACCACCACAAATAGAGTTGCTAATTTTGCTCGGGGAACCGCCTTAACATGTACATCGACCCGAGCGGCTTTTATTATTTAGCCGCTCCACGAGCGTCCAACGTAGATAAAATATCAAAAGTATTTCAATATAATTACATGACATACAATGCTTGTACAATGTACATGTAACGATAAAACGGATCGTCGTTAGCGTAACGAGTGCTCGTTACAACCATTGCCAGCGGTGAAGCGGTCGATCTGTCCGTGCGATGAGCGCTTGTGTGGGCATCGGATATATGATATATACTAGTTTGTATTGGTGTATAATTATATGCTTGAAGTTGATACTGGTGTCAATTAGTGTGGCTGAGAATGTGCCAGCGTGTCTTTGCTAGTGTGACGAAATGACGATATGGTTAAAGGCCTAAGTTTCCGAAAAACGATATGGTTGGTATCTTACTATCTATAAAGTTGATACTGGTGTTAATTAGAGTGGTCTTCGGCTGTGAATGTGCCAACTTTTCTTTTCTTGGCTTAGTCAGTAAGTCCCGAAAAATTTTCGCATGAAGGGTTCCGTACCATCGTAGGAGGGTTGCCCCCAGTAATTTTTTATTTGTTTTTATTATGTGTGCTATAACGGCAAAACAGAAATACCTAAATCATCTGTGAAAATTTCAACTGTCTAGCTATCATGGATTCACGGTTCATGAGATACTGCCTGGTGACAGTCAGTTATAGGTTCCGTTTTTTTTTTACCCTTTGGGTACGGGACCCTACAACTAAAAAAAAAATTGAGTAAGTGAGTTTGTGTGCGTGTGCTGTTAGTGAGTTTTGTTCGTTTTTAAAATGCTTTAAAAAAGGGGGGAGGAGGTTCTTAATTCGACTGGTTTTTATTGTTTGTTATTTTACACCTAAAAGTCCATTGTCAGATATTAGAATAGAATATAATATATTTATTGTAAAAACATGAGTATACATCAAATAATATGTGCAAGGTCATAAAATACCAGGTAGATCTGCATGTTTTGCCATTAATGGCGTACAAAATAACATTTTTTTGGTTTAGAATAAACTATAAAAAAATAAAAGTATTGTTTTTATCAGCTTTGACGGTCAAATTGTGAAAATGTCGTAATTATAGGAATCTATTTAATTAATTGCGTTCATTTAAAAATTCCTATATCGTATAATAGCACTTGGCTATGAGATTTTTTTTAATTTTTTTTTTTAAACAGAGCAGTCGGCATTTGTCTGATAGGTTTCGGGATTTTATTATAAATTATTGGTGCTAAACAAAGTATACTTTTACGCATTACGCAGCTATTTATTTTGAATGTTAGTCCAAGACCGCGCGGTCAATTTATCTCTTGCACTGGATTTCCAACGCACTTCGCAAAGCCGAGAGAGTGCTTCATACGTTATTTTTTTTGACGGATTACGGAGAGGTGAAAAGGTGAGAACGAAGGCTTAGTGCTGTTATATCATAGTAATTAATTATTAAGGTGAAAATTAAATTAACTTTCTTCAAATACGGACGTCAAGTCATTCACGGTGTTTGATAACGACTTTCTAATATTATTTTGCAGGTAAATATGTTTATTCATTTACTAACTAGCAACAGTCCCTGCTTCGCGTGGTTTTTATGACTTGACAAAATATGAAGATTTCTTCATTCATGTCTTAGTACAATATTCATGTATTTTATACATAAACCTTTCGGAATAAATTGTGCAAAATAATATTGAAAGATGCGGTGTTGTACACGGAACGTAAATACGTTTTTTTTTTAAATCGGAAATACAATTATCAGTTTGTATACAATTAGCATTTTAGTTAATTGTTTAACACAAACGATGTATGAAAATATTAATGTAATATTAATAATGTAATTATTAATATAATATGTGAAACGGGTATTTTTTATTTTAAAATCGACGTATTGACGTTACGTCATGTTAGGTTCTCCGGTGCGTAGTTTTGAACAACAAAACGGTAAACACGAATAGAGCAATTTTATGTACAAACAGCTGCATTAATTATGTAGGTATCCGTCACGCATTATGACACTCAATAAAATTAACGAATTAATGCAGCCGTCCGTACACAGATTTATTTTAATACTTTCAATGAGAAGACCTATTAATTAGATGTCCAAAAAATATTAACACAGAGTTAACCAAAACTTGATGCAACGCCGCGCGCCGGGAGGAAACTCCGCTGCCGCGGCAAATTGTCGCGCAGCGGACAGACTTCCGGCGTGATCTCATGGCGACATGGAGAGAGCGACTGTCGCAACCCCGTGCAGGGCACGCCACAATAGTGGCGGTAAGTCCCCTATTTGAGGAGTGGCTTGAGAGACGCCACGACGTCCTCACCTTCCGCCTGACGCAGGTCCTCACCGGACACTGTTGTTTCGGGAGGTTCCTGCACCGAATCGGGAGGGAGGAAACGCCCGGGTGTTTCCACTGCGAGGATCATCCGGAGGACACGGTGGAGGTGTGCCCCGCGTGGGCGGAGCACCGTCGTGTCCTTGAAGCGGCGATTGGCGGCGGCGACCTCTCGCGTCCGGCCCTGGTGCAAGCCATGGTCCGGAGCGAGACGGAATGGGACGCCGTCACCTCCTTCGGCGAAGCAGTAATGCTAGAGAAGGAGGTGGCGGAACGTGAGAGGGAGAGAACCTCACAGCGTCCCAGCCGCCGCGGGAGACGCCCCGGGCGTCCGTCTCATGACGACAGGCCGTGTCGACGGCGCGTTCGTGTTCCACGCGCCTCAAAAACAGTCAGCAAAAAGGAAGGGGTCCGCAAGGACCGATGCCTGCGATGGTTGCGGGACTGTTCGAAAGAGATACCGTGGCCCCGGAACACAAATGGCGATGAAGGAACATGGATGGGTTTTAGTCAGTACAAGTCTGACACTCCCTCCTGCTCCGCCCAGAGCGGGAGAAATCATTTGATGATTTCCCATAAGATAAAAAAAAAAGGCTGGGAAGTTGGGAACACAATAATGCGGTCCGCAACGATTTTTTTAACATAGGAAATGTAAGCAACGATAAGTACCTAGTTCCGCAATGCGTTTTATCTGTCTCTTGGCTCGCCCACCATCATTAGTCGAACGATAGGCTTGTCAACTGAAAATATCTTATTAGTCTGTCAGTCAGATTGTCAAAAAATATTTGACCCGTATTTTTTGTTTTGTTACGTAAACCAAAACTGACGAAGTTACGACGCTTTTAAAATTCTTAATACGTCACGCTGTGGTATAATTTTTAGTGCGTTCTGACGTCACGAGCCCCCTCCCGAGTTTTGATGCGTTTTATCTTTGTCAATATTGTTTGATTTACAAAAACAAAAAATACGTGTCCGTTATTTTCCAATACTCTAACTGACGGACTAAATAGATTTGCAATTTATTGATGGTGAAAACTAGCCTATTACAGCTTTACTTGATAGCTAAGTGTTTGTTACAACTAGGGTTTCCCACAAGGGGTCAGTGTTCTTCAAAAACAGAAGAAGAATCATCTGCCTAGCCTTTTTCAGTTTCCAGTTTTACCAGATGCAGCTGAATACCAGTATTTTACATGGAGCTACTGCCTGTCCACAAACCCAGTTAGCACTGAGAAATATCCCTTGGTAAGACTGGTTGTCAGAATTTCAGCGGGCCTAAAACGGCCGCTTCATCAGAATAGTAAATGAATCACGTTATAACTTTTAAATTTTTAAAATGGACTTTAAGGCTATGACAATAAAGTCAATTTTATGAATTTAAATTTTTTAACGTGATTCATATTATGATTCTGCCAAAGCGGCCATTTTAGACCCCCAGGCCGCTGACTACTTGTAACGACTGTCAAAGATCTACAAATGATACCCAGAACCAACGGCTTATCGCGCTTTCAGAGGCAAGGAAGAAACTCTGTACAGGTGGTTACCGCGTGTTGCGACAGCGACTGCTAAGCAAATTAAAGAAATTGCTTAGAGCTTGCGAGTTTCCACGATACGACTTACCTAAGACGGTTCTCACTACACACGCCAAGACAACACGTTACACACGGGCGCATGACATTAGTCGCATCAGTCGAGGTCGTGAACGGGTCGTTAGCGTTGCGGCAATCAACCTGTTGTGTACCCACGCCCTTATGATTTAGAAGCAGGTGGTTGCGTGATGACCTGGTGATTGACCTACTACAGTTACATTGGCATCACAAGCGGTTGGTTACTGACCTTACACAACGTTACCTTTATTGGCATAGCAGTGTAACGACTGTCGATTATAAGTGAATAAAAACTATAGTTAAATGTTGCCATGACAAAAAAATATTTAAAGGTCAACGATGGTCGATTATGCCTGGATAAAAACTATTGTTAAATGTTGCCATGACGAAAAAAATAGGTAAATGTTACAACTTAATTAATATGGGGTAAAATCATGTTTTAATAGAGTAATTCAGATTAGGATACAGGAAAATTATTAATGTAAAGTTATCAAAACAACTGAGTAGGGGTACTATTTTATTCATTGTATAAATAACATCCTGTATTTAGAGAAGTGGTGACCAAGTGGTAATTAAGTAGCCTCTACCGTCGTGGGTTCGAATCAAGCCTGGTAATTTATTTACGAGTAATTTTTCTCATCGAAACTGCCCTCAAAATGATGAAGAAAAAATCGTGGGAAATAGCAGAATTAAAAAAAAAAAAAAAGAAACAGAATTTATTTAGGTTTTATGCCAGATTTCTGGTAGAAAAACTGCTCAATTTTGCCAAAAAAATCAAACCTAAACCCTAATGATAAGAATTTCGACACGCAAAGATGAAGATGGTAAGCAAACATGCTTGTAAACACTACAACAGTGACACAGTCCAATGTTTGCAATGTATGTGTGTACATATTAGTCGTTTTAATTACTTTAAGGGCGTCTAGTACTCATGAAAATGAACAACTTTTACTATGGGACCGACTATGTACTCTCGAAAAAAAATGAGGTGCTATATTATTGGTCGCGTAACTCGAAAAAATGTAGGCGGCAGCCGATATTTTTTTCGAGATTTCATAGTCGTTCCCATAGTAAAAGTTGTTCATTTTCATGAGTACTAGACACCCATAAAGTAATTAAAACGACAAAAAAAATGTGTTGATACATTTGTAATAGGCTAGTTTCCACCATCAATAAATTGCAATCTATTTAGTCCGTCAGTTAGAGTATTGGAAAATAATGGACACGTATTTTTTGTTTTTGTAAATCAATGAATATTGACAAAGATAAAACGCATCAAAACTCGGGCGTGGGGGCTCGTGACGTCAGAACACACTAGAAATTATACCACGGTGTGACGTATTGAGAATTTTAAAAGCGTCGTATCTTCGTAAATTTTGGTTTACATTACAAAAGAAAAAATAAATGTCAAATATTTTTTGATAATCTAAGTGAGGGACTAATTCGTTTTTTTTTTGTTATCTACCCTATTTATTATTATAGCTGTTTTGTGTTAGAAATTTATGATAAAGATAATTTTATTTGTTAAAACATGCATATACATGCAACTTAAGCACGCAGGATGACACGATATTAATATTTTGTACGTACATGTTTCACCAGTAAGGCGTACAAAAAAAAATTACAAAATAAAAACCAAATTACTAAAATCCAAATACATGATAGTCAGTTAAAAAACATTGATCAGTCCATAAAATAAATTAATCATGAAACAGTTGATTACTTACTTTACCATTAAAAGATTTGAGCAGTATGTAATGTTAGCCCAAACTATACTCTATCTGTATGTACATGATTTCCCAGTAAATAAGTAAAATATGACTGCCATAATCATGCAGCTGCCGTTGTCATGTTGTCGCAAGTGTGACTGCTGACTATGAGGTCCTGGGTTCTATTCCCGGGTCAGGCAGAGTTAATTATCAGTTTTCCATCAGGAATTTCTCAGTAGCAGCCATGGAGTCTGGAATTGCGCCCGGTTGATGGCAATAGACCCATCCCCTATTACATGATACTCAAGCGTAACAGGGGAAATGTGGGTGTATGATTAGGTACACCGCTGAATAATCCTATGGGAATCACAGGTGTGATATTATGCTATCTTAAGTATTATGTAAGTAAAAAATGGATCAAAGAATAGTTTTCACTCTTGAAAAATAATTAAAAGCAACTTGTATTCTACTAACTATGCCTTTTGAAATGGTCATATAAGATGTTGTTTTGAAAACATTGTACAATGTCACAGAATAATAATCATTCTGCAACTCTTGATTAAATCTTGGAAAAACAAATTAAAGCTAATAATAGTCACGTTTATTTGCTATAAAACAAGTATATAATATATTAAGAGTGTGACCATCATGTGACAATAAGATCATAAATTGAGAAGAACAATTGAAAAATTGCAGACACATTATCTAGTTGAGTGGCATAGAGTATTTGCTGTGTCTTTAACTATACGGAGTTTTCAATTATTTTACGGAAAAATGAATGTTTCAAAAAGGCCAACTAGTTCGCTGCCTACGAAATCAGGCTGATCATTGCCGCAGGTTGAGTTCAGCGGGCATCAGCAATGTCCATGACATTTTATGTGCAGCTGAGTTTAGTTTACATTGAGTACATCATAAAATGTGCTTGTTTGCACAGTGCTCTATGGTCATAGAAATTCAAAATTTATTTTTCTGTTAACCCCTCGTACGCCGTAATTATACACAATTCTGTACGCAAAATACGCGCTTTAACGTGGAGTTGCAGACACCAGCCCGCTATACAATACAATAGACACAATTCAAAAGCCATTGTGTCTCATGTAGTTCTATGTTCCGGCATACAAAGGGTTTAAAGTTAAAATTATATTCATCTTATGGTCTGACAGTTGGCTTTTCAGACTAGTCTGTACATTTATAATTAATGTAGCTGAAAGGAATGTACATTAACATTATGTGGCAATAAAATCGTTAAATGAGAAAAACAATTGAAAAATTGCAGACACAATATTTTTGTACTAGTGTTGCAATCAAAGAAACTGTTGAAGTGGCATCGCTGCAAAAGTAATGAACTCAGCTATTTAATGTTTATGTTGATGGATAGAGCGTTATTAGATCACGTTTATTTTTGCATAAGTAGTTTTAGCAGTTGTCTGTCTATAATACTGGTATTCAGCTGCATTGGGTGAGACCAGAAGCTGACCCCAACATAGATGGGGAAAAGATTAGGCCGATGATGTGTAATTTTTTGGGGGCAGTATGCATTGAATTGTCCAAAATTGCATGACATGATCTTGAGATTAGTTTAGGGTTCTTCTTCGAGTACTAGCAAGAGAATTAGAGAATAGAGATAGCCAGGAAGTTAAGACTGCAAAATAAGTACAATATATTTACAATATTAAATCATTTAAATATAATTGATTAGTAAATATTTACATAACCTAAATTTGTTTCTTCTTCAATTTAGGCCTGATTAGGTCAAGGGTTATATATTTTTTTTTTTATTAAATTTTTGTGGTTAGTAATCCAGTTTACTTAGAACTCACCAACAAAAGTTAACTATTAAATAATTTAATGATGAAAACTATGCCACTCCGGCCCTAAGACAACCCACTGACCCTATACTATAATATTGTAACTATCTCTAATTAACGTAAATTAATTCAAGCACGTTCACGTAATATCTTCACATAAAATCCGAAACATTCCATGCTAAAAAATGTTTTAATTCTCACAAATTCCTACCAACATAAAAATCCTTCACGCTTCTATGAAAGCGCACATTTTTCAGCGATTTAACCTTCTACCGGCGTTCGAAACGGTAGCGGCAACAGTAACAATCAAGTTTTAATAACTACGTACATGCCGATACTAACCGACTTTCCAAATTTACTCTTGAGATTTACAAACTAGCCGTACCATATTTATACCGATTTTTTTTACATAACCGGCCGATTCTCCTGCACGTACGGTCCGAAGTTGAGTCTTAAAGATACAGAGAATCATAATAAGCTACACGACACCGCGAGAAACCTCAGAACACCCAAATAAAGACAACAAAATATACCATGTCCATCTTCAGTTACACTGACCTGTATCTCGTTATTGAAGCATCAGCGGCTCGCAAATAGGCTTCCATCAAACATTTCACACTATACAGAACTTGAAAGTTAACAATAAATGTTTATTTCACACAATAATCATTCAGTTTTTGTGATTTTTTTTTATTGTGACACTCGCGGGATACTGCCGACAGCACAACGCGTTCGCGAGTTTCGAGTGTTGCCAGATTTGGTTTTTGTTATGCTACTAAATATTTTAAATATTTTCTACTAAATTTGAGTCTACAAAAAAAAAAAGAAAATAGCTCAATTGGCTGAGTTATTAAAAAATTCAAAGAAACTGTTCCATTTTCTGAAATCTATTAATGAAATAATAACACTTTATGAAAGATGTAACTGGACCGACATACCAGTTTACTAATATATAAAGAATCAAAGCATAATTTGCTCTGAGATCAGAATTCAGTTAATTAAAGCACATTTGGCTCGGGTCAAAGCACTGCACGTTACGTTACAGCAATGGGTAACCGCAAACGACAGCATCGCGATTGTGGCGCGGCTGGATAGCGTTTTCATCGCTACTGCAATACAGCGCTGCAGAAAGATGCGGTGGGCGAGGGCTAATTTAAAGTCTGTTGGCACCATATAGGCACAAGCTACAGAGACAGAGATGCTGGGATAACCCTTCTGCCAAAGTGCATTGGCCATTTGACCATACAATTATGTTATACAAAACTAATTCATTCGCCAATCGCCGATAATGTGTATCGTTTTGGGTCGCAAACAGGTGCTCTGAGTTTGTTTTATCTTTGTGCGCGTTGGTAGCAATGGGATACATGTCTCTGTGTGTGATTGTCAAAATTTACTTATTATAAAGTTCTGTTCAAACTTTATGGCGACTCGGAAGTTAGCTGCGGTCTGCGCAAGTATAACGGTTTCTAACTTTCTGGTGGCTTGGTACATCTAACGTAAAGCTGCGCAGAACACAATAATTTTATGTATCAGTAGGGTGCAGAGGACTACATTATTTTCCTCTTTCTGTCAAACGATGTTACTAATCATGCAAGAAATGTCAAAATTACAGGAGTAAACTAAATTTTAGTTTGTCTGGAGTAAAATACGAATAAATGCGGCGACTGCGACGCGTGCGGTGCGGCCAGATCTGCGTTCACCATAAATAGACTCGACATATGGTCCCTGCAGATCTTGTATCGGCCGATAGTTTAGTCGGACTTTTAATCAGTGTGAAGCATAAAGTATTTATTTGATAACAGTAGTACTACTGTATTAATATACTCTATGGTGTGAACAATGAACATATTGAATGCTATTGCGCAAATTACAATGTTTTGGTATTGACCCTTAGATCAGTTTGATGGGCTACATGATTGATGGCCAACTGCTAAATGAGTATAGCGCTCTTTTCCCACGCGCACATTTGCCGATTGTTTAACCGACCGACTCTGCGAGCATTCTCTTCAAAAGCCGTCTCTTCACAGTTGGTACGCAACACTACCGCAAATACCGCATAACTAACGTAACGCTTTGATTCCGGCCGATCCCGAATCAAAGCGTTTGCGAATACTGGAACGCGCTAACTATTTTTTTTATCTACGTTCTGACAATTGCATGACGCGTGTTTTGTTTTAATTTCCGAACGAAATTGTTAACGTCACTGTCTAAACACAATCGATAATTTTCATTCATGATTGAATTACAATAGATTTATTAATTTATTGTATGAAAATAGAGTAATTAGTTAAGTTTGTAGTTAATTAGCACAATGATTAAGGCTATATTAGTATTCAATAATCATGGGAAGCCGAGGCTATCGAAATTCTACCAATACTTTGTGAGTGAAAGTTTTTTTTTTCTAATTTGTGTACAAAGGAATGTGTAATATGTTATACGCTGTTTACGGTGTCAGCAGCTTTTTACAAATGGAACAGATTTTCATAGTATCGGGATTGCTAATTTAACATGTAATGTAATATTTGAAATAATTTTTCGCTTATCTTTTCCCGTTTTATCGTACGAATGAGGAGTGAGCAAACATTTATGTGTAGGTACTTATTAATCTTCTACACACTCAAAAACCGGTAAACGAATCCTCATGTAACCCTCTAGCTATATTATTACTGCAATCCACACCATCGCCAGCCAAAATGTGCTTCATAGTGTGTCGATGCCAACGGCCCAGAATTTGAAAACAGGACAGACAGGATACGATATAATGTCCCCTCATTTGGAGGTTGCTTCATGTAAAATACAGGTATTCAGCTGCATTCGGTTAGACTGAAAGCTGACTTCAACATGGTTGTAATTTTGTCAGTCTAGGCTAGGTGGATGATGATGAAGTACAAATAATTGGCATGAAATGAAACTATAAGCAGCATATTTTAAATTAATCACCATATTGCGACTTTATCAGACTACCCTGCTTGCTAGGGTTCAATGTCAAAATAAATTTGAATCAGATTTTTGTAAGTAAGAAAGAACAATCAAAACTAATTTTATTGAAAATTTTATGGCAGACCATAGATTTCTGTATTTAAAATACGAATATTATATTAACTTGTAGTCCAGGAAAAATCTTGTTAGCTTTACATATTAAAATATTATCATTAACACTAGAAAACGGGATATTTACCATGTTTACTGGTTGTTTTGAGTTCCCGTTTTTTTAATGATAATGTGACCATGTCAGTTTAAAAAGTTTTTTTTTTTTAGTTAGCCTTAGCTGGCCCACTTCTGGGCAAAGGCCTCCCCCATTCCTTCCACTTTTCTCGATGTTGCGCCTCATGTCGCCATTAAAGCCATCCAAGGTGTCCTGCCATCTTCTCCTCGGTCTGCCGTGACCCCGTGACGCTGATTCTGGGCTCCAGTTTTGTGATATGCGGGGCCAAAGCTTCGCCGGCATCCGGCAGACATGGCCAGTCCAGTCCCATTTTAGTTTAGCGATTTGAGCTACGTCAGCAATCTGAGTTCTGGAAAAAAAAATATTATATCAAAATATTCTTCTGCGTTCGCACTTCTGCTAAGTCTTTTTTTTTCCGATTATGTATTGCAATCTATCATTCTAGACATTCAGCAATATGTGTGATATTGATAACGGGTTTGTACGAAAGCTGTCCAGTGACTGCTCCGTTTATTCTTGTAATTTCCTAGATTAGGTCTTGAGGAATCTTTCTCTTTAGTCTTCTAGCGACTGTTTGGGTGTTCATCAGATTTACTGCTAACTGGTTTGGATGATTTGAGATTCGCTCTTTGTATGCTTTAGTCTTTTCAGAAATTTATTCCATTTCAGTTGTGATGCAGAGGTCGTGATGGAGACATACCAAGGTGCGTTCGTTATCATTCTTAGTATTTTTGACTGGAACCTTTGAATTATTTCAATATTTGATTTTGCTGCTGAGCCCCACAACTGCATGCCGTACGTCCATATAGGCTTTATTATGCATTTATGTAGCAATAATTTGTTCTCCAGTGAGAGTTGAGATTTTTTATTTTGTAGCCAGTACATTGTGCGTATCTGTTGGCCCATAGCCAACCTCTTGGTAAATATGTGCTTCTTCCAAGTTAGGCGTCTATCTAGATATATTCCAAGATACCTGGTGTTATCCTCTTGCGGGAGAGGAATTCCGTTTAGAGTGACAGGGGGACATGTTTCTTTCCTGTTAGTGAAAGTCACCTGGACGGACTTAGTTTCGTTGGCTTTGATTCGCCAGTCTTTAAGCCATTTAGATACTTGATCGAGACTAGTTTGAAGTTTTTGTGCTGCAACGTCCGGTGAAGTGCCCACTGAGAGAATTGCTGCGTCATCAGCAAATGTTCCAGTGACCACGCCCTCAGTCGTTGGGAGGTCGGCTGTAAAAAGTAGGTACAGCATTGGGCCTATTACACTACCCTGAGGTACTCCAGCTTGGATGGTATGTAGGGAAGTTATCTCTTCACCATGTTTTACAAAAAAGTGTCTGTCACTCAGATAGGACTTTATAAGGTTGTAGAAGTTTATAGGCAGGTCCCGCTTTATTTTGAACAGTAGTCCGTCATGCCACACACGATCTAATGCCTGAGATATGTCGAAAAACGCTGCTGTACTGTATTGTTTTGACTCAAGAGCTTGGTTGATATGTTCCACTAATCTGTGAACTTGTTCTATGGTACTGTGCCCCCGGCGAAAGCCAAACTGGTGGTCAGGTCTACGCAGGATTAGTATCTCCAAGATTTTCGAGGGTATGGGCAGCAGGCTAATAGGTCTATATGATTTCGCCTCAACAGGATTCCTACCCGGCTTGGCAACCATTATAACTTGTGCTACTTTCCATTAAAGCGGAACCATAGCCCTTTGCAGGAGAGCGTTGTACCGGAAAGTTAGAAATTGGATGCCTTCTTTTGGCAGTTTTCTTAGAATTTTGCCAGTTATGAGATCGTATCCAGGAGCTTTACTTGAGTCTAGCGCCTTAATCGCTGTTTTTACTTCCTCCTTTGTGACCTTAGGAATGGGAGGATCAAGTTGGTGGGTTTGGTTCAATATTTGGGTGACTTCGTGAATTTTAGAAGAGCCCAGTAGGCCTATTACGTATCTTTCTGATATCCAGTGACTATCAAGCTTCGGTTGTACACCGAACTTTGATGACAACCGAGAATGTCATAATATTGGTATTACGTATCGCACTGAGTGGATATCACTTTACGGTGACTAACAGCCCGGGTACGGTGTAACATCTTTTACGAAAGCCACTTCAAACTCAGTTGTCATAAATTTGTTGTCCACTACCGCTTACATAATCGAAATAATATATGTATCGATACGAGATCGTCTGTCAAAATGAGTTACGGTGACTTTCCACGATGACAACCAATGACGTCATATTTGATCGCAACTGGTCATACATAATACGAAACTAACCTTTTGACAGTTAATTGATGGACACTGAGCCCAGTTACTATCATTTCGAGCTGTCAACAGAGATACGTAATAGCCCTACAGATCTGGATTTGGTATAAAAACATGTTTAAGATGCTCAGCAAATGTGTCAGCTTTGTCCGCATCACTGGAAGCCCATTCTGAGTTACTCTTGCGGATGGGAGGTTGGTTAGAAACAGGACGTTTAAGCTTTTTAGTGACTTTTCACAAAGAGTAATTTGTTTCTGCTGTTGCGTCTAGGTTTTTTAAGGATATTTGAATATTTTGGTTGTCATTATCTTGTAGTAGTGTTTTAAGTTTTGTTTGTAAATAGTTCAGATGTTTTTTATCATTAGGATAACCTGTTTTTTGCCACCTATTTCTAGCTCTTCGTTTTTCAGCTAGTAGTTCCCGAACAGATTTAGGACATTCTTGCTTATGGTGCGAATCTGTAGGAGCTGGAGTAGCATTCCAAGCAGCTTGTTGAACAAAGCCATTGAAATGTTCAACTGCTTCTGTTATGTCGTCGTCCGTCTTTAGAGTAATTTTCATATCCAAGCTTTCCACCAGCAGCTGTCTGAAGAGCTCCCAGTTAGTTTTATTTGTGTGTAACTTGCACGGCTTAGCAGTCACTGTGACTTTCCTTTTTAATGTTATTTCTACTGGGGAGTGATCAGAGGATAGTTCGGTGCTCGTTTTTCTTGATAAAAATTTATTGGCAATTCCTTTTGTTATGCAGAAGTCGAGCAGGTCTGGTATTTTATTCCTGTCTGTAGGCCAGTAGGTAGGTTTTCCAGGGGAAATAACATTAAGATTTAATTTCTCTATGGCCATTCGTAGCTGTCTACCTTTCGTAGTTATGGTACGTGAGCCCCAGTAATGATGCTTGGCATTGTAATCTCCACCAGCTATGAATCTCTGTCTGTCTCAGTGTGGATAGGAATTTTTCGTAGTCTTTTTGCTTAAGTTTATGTTTAGGTGGGCTGTATACAGCGGTCTTCTGCAAGTCATCTGCATTAATATTAACATAAGAAACTGTGTCACAATTTAGTATTCATTCAGTTTTATAATATAAACAACTGGCCAAGCAACATACTTTTCATAAATTAACATTTTAAATTATGTTAAATATGTTTTTACCAGTTTTTATGGTAACAGTAACTCAATAACTTACATTTTTTATTATGGAATATTACACTTTTCTAGTTTTTTGGTTGGAAACTACTCACACTACTACATTTTTTTTCTACTTGCTTGTCAAAAAAGTAGGTTCCTGATTTGTATTATTTTAGCAGTCTGCATAGCCTTTTATTGTAAAACTGGCTGGTGTCTGCAACTCTACGTCCAAACATGTATGTTGTGTATGGTGCCAGACCGTACACAATTTACATGTTTTGGCGTAACAGCTGACCTGTAGGCCTATTACGTATCTTTCTGATATCCAGTGACTATCAAGCTTCGGTTGTACACCGAACTTTGATGACAACTGAGAATTGCATAGTAATGGTATTACGTATCGCACTGAGTGGATATCATATTATGGTGACTAACAGCCCGGGTACGGTGTAACGTCTTTCACGAAAGCCACTTCAAACTCAGTTGTCATTAATTTGTTGTCCACTATGCTTACATAATCTAGAGGAGCTCGTGCCTAAATAATAACAGCCGCTCGGGTCGATCTTTAGGTTAAGTGCTTGCCTAGGTTGGTCTGTGGATGGGTGACCACCCATTACATACCGAGTTTCCTCCGAGCCTCGGAAAGCACGTTAAGCTGTTGGTCCCGGCTGTCATTTGAAGATGTTTGACAGTCGTTACAGGTAGTCAGTGGCTCAAAAAAAAAAACTGACAACCAGTCTTACCAAGGGGTATCGTATTACCCAGTACTTACTGGGTTGTGGAGGTCAGATAGGCAGTCGCTCCATGTAAAATACTGGTATTCAGCTGCATCCGGTTAGACTGGAAGCCGACCCCAATATAGTTGGGAAAAGGCTGGGCACATGATATGCTTACATAATCTAAATAATGTAAGTATCGATACGAAAGCGTCTGTCAAAATGAGTTACGGTGACTATCAGCCACGATGACAACCAATGACGTCATATTTGATCGCGACTGGTCATACATAATACGAAACTAACCTTTTGACAGTTAATTGATGGACACTGAGCCCAGTTACTGTCATTTCGAGCTGTCAACAGAGATACGTAATAGCTCTACTGACAACCCATTTATCCTCGTTGGGAAATACAAAGATACTACTGATACTGATATTGTTAGCCTGCGTCATCCCCTGTTGGACAAAGGCCTCTCCCCATGACTTCCAGTTGTTTCTATCCAGGGCTAATGTCGACCACTGGTCGTTGGTTTTATCCATCTCGTCCCGCCATCTTCTACGAGGTCTGCCGACAAAAGATATCCTTTGAAAAACGTGCGAGTCGGACTAGCTCATCAAGTGTTCTGTACCATCGGAATAACCTTTAATTTTTAATTTAATTTTAGTATTTGTTTTTATAGCGGCAATAGAAATATATCATCTGTGAAAATTTCAACTGTCTAGCTATCACGGTACATGAGATACAGCCTGGTGACAGACAGACAGATGGACAGTGGAGTCTTAGTAATACGGTCCTGTTTTTACCCTTTGGGTACGGAATCCTAAAAACGAAATCAGTAAATCTACCTTTAAATCTCACGTCCGACCAAAGTCAAGCATTCAAATTTGTTTCTTTAAAGTACCTATTGAAGATAAGGCTTATTATATTACAATGCAAGCAGCAAATCCTGAATTCTGTGTATATTTTGGTCTTCAGTCTTAGAAACTAAAAGAATCCTGGATTCTGTGTATCTTTGGTCTTCTTTAAAAGAATCCTGGATTCTGTGTATCTTTTGGTCTTCTTTTACAGCCTTGGAAACTAAGTCTATGACTCTTCTTATTACAGAATGAAGACATGCAGCAGCAGATAATAAAAGAGACATTTCAGCTGGTTTCGAAACGGGACGACAATGTGTGTAATTTTCTTGAGGGAGGAAGGTATGAGAATTTATATTATTTTTTTTACTATTTATTTTGTTTTAATAAAAAAAAAACGCTGGAAATTACACAATTACACACAGCGCCACCTAGTGCCACACTAAGCAACGAGGCTTGTGTCGTGGACACCAGATAGTTGATATACTACATAGATACTGTTTGTTTGTAAATACATACTTATTATACATATAAACATCCATGACTCGGAAACAAATGCCCATGCTCATCACACAAACATTTGCTCCGACCGGGATTCAAACCCGGGACCCTAAGAACGTAAGGCAGCCTCACTACCGCTGCGCCTATCGGGTCGTCGTTTGTATGGAGGTCGTGGCTAAATAATAATAGCCGCTCGGGTCGATCTTTAGGTTAAGCCGTGCTTGCCTAGGTTGGTCTGTGGATGAGTGACCCATTACATACCGAGTTTCCTCCGTGCCTCGGAAAGCACGCTAAGCTGTTGGTCCCGGCTGTCATTTGTAGATCTTTGACAGTCGTTACAGGTAGTCAGTGGCCCGAAAAGTCTGACAACCAGTCTTACTAAGGGGGGGGAGGGTCTTAGTATTACCCAGTACTAACTGTGTTGTGGAGGTCAGATAGTCAGTCGTTTCATGTAAAATACTGGTATTCAGCTGCATACGGTTAGACTGGGAGCCGACCCCGACATAGTTGGGAAAAGGCTAGGCAGATGATGATTTTCTTTTGTATGCATGTCATGTCCTTGTGACGAATACATATTCTTTCTTTCTTTCTTTCTTTCTATTTTAATCCAACAAATACACGCTTATTTTTAGGTCATTCTGTGATCGAGGTTTTGGTTTTCGTTTCCAGAACGACCTAAAATTAACGGTTTATTGTATTTAAGTATTAACAAACTGCTTTGTTCCCTGCTATTTTTTTTAAATACTTATTTTAATTTCACTGTATCATGGATCATGTTATCTGAATTAAATGAATTTTATTTTGTTTAATTGTTTAAATTGGTACAAGCGCAGGAGAGTGATGGTTAGAATATTTTTAATTCAGGAAAACAATATTTGCCCGTCTTTTAGACAACTGCTTTTATTCAGTTAATGAATTTTTAAATTATAGATTTTGACATTACATTTATCTATCATATTGTTTTTTTTTTTATCATTTGGCATTATTTAACTAGTAACTTTTGAAAAATCTTATCTTATTTTGTTTGATGACTATCAAACAGGTGGCTAATAGACCACAGCCTGTGCATCAGCTATTTTAAGACAACGTTGATAAGTCACTCATGAATGTAATATGTATCAATGCTGCTTAACGGCAGAAATAGAAGAGTATCTAGTAGAGATTGCTTTTAGCGATAAGACTGGCTAGTTTGTCACCCTTTAGAAAATGTCTATCTATTTATAGCTGTAATTTGTATCGGGTATAAAGAGTATGTATTCTATCTATCTGCTTTCCTGGACATGCTACTTTACACACATCTCAACCAACTTGTAATATATTTTATTCTGTCTTCCTCACTGATGTGTGTGCCGTTACAAGCAAGCAGGACGGACAGAGAAAGATAGTGTTGGAACTGTGTACTGTATGTTAGTTAATGGTAAACTTTTTCTATTTTTTCCAGCCTAATAGGTGGTTCAGACTATAAGCTGATCTACAGACACTACGCCACGCTATACTTTGTGTTCTGTGTGGACTCCTCTGAGAGCGAGCTTGGTATACTGGACCTAATTCAGGTGAGAATTCAGTAGTTAGTATAATAATTATACAACCTGTTTTTTTTATATCCCATTTCCATCTCCGAAACTATGCATTTTTGGACCACCTATTCTAGGAGTTTTAGTATTATATTTACCTACAGAATATAACCCTAGAGTTATGGGATATCAAAAAAAAACAGGTTGTATAAATATCGCTGGACATAACACACAGCGCCATCTAGTGCCACACTAAGCAACGAGGCTTGTGTTGTGGACACCAGATTTGATATGTACTACATAGATACTTTCTGGAACTACAGTACTTTTACAGTTTTTATGTCTTGTGACTGGGACTGTAGCTACATTTAATGTTCATCTTTGTTTCGACAGTTCAAAAGTGCCTGTAACTGGCCTACTTGAAATAAATGCTTTGATTTGGATTTTGATTCAGCGAATTTCCTACATAGAATTAATAGTATTGTTACGTCGTACCCGTACCTACAATTACGGTAGTAGGTACCTACAAGTAGGTAGGTAGGTAGTAGTAGGTAGGTAGTAGTAGGTAGGTACCTACTCTAAAGAAGGTTCGAGGAAGTCGTGGATCTTTCTCGAACGTTCAGTCGCCATATAAATAGTCGACGTGTTTTCGGGAGCAGGCAGTCTGATTTTGGCTACACAACGAAGTGAATCGAAGTGAACTAGAAGTGCGATATCTAAGCGATTAGTGATCAGTAGTGTATTTGTGATTAAGTTTTAAGTGTTTTGTAATTAAATAAAGCTATTTGTTGTTTAATCGGTAGTAATTAATTAATTCCATACCCAGCTCGAAATAGTATTTATGTTGTTAAAACTGCCTCGTTGGTCTAGTGGTAACAAACGGGACTGCTGAGCTATAGATCCTGGGTACGATTCCCGGGTCGGGCAAAGTGTTATTGGGTTTTTCCATCGGGAATTTTTCAGTAGCAGCCAGCGGGTGCTGAAAACCTTAAAGCTCAAACGGCGCAAATACAATAATTAATTGGTAAATGAAACACTAGAGCCATAGGATCCGAGTAGACACCTAGTATTTCACCTAGTATTTGAAGTAGCAGTGTTTGTCAAATGTAACTTGAACTTTTTCCTGCGATAGTAGATACTAGAAAACGAACCACTCAACTTAGATCCCAATACACCATGTTGTGTACAAGTAAACACAAAACAGCACTGGTAAGAAGAAGTATTTTAGGCATGGGTCCGGTTATAGAGACGGAGCTATAGAGGACGTCTAGCGCCATCTCTTTCCCACACTGGAACAAGATTAAAACGATCCTGCTTTAAGACGTCATGGTAGGCCACCTGATGGCATTAAGAATGAAAATTTGCACAACTTTAAAAGAATATTAAAGAATCTTTTAATAGAAAATGCTATTATTCAATCAGCGAATATTTAAATGACATGCTGTTATAAAATTTCTGACATTTCATAGGTAACAATTATTGATCTTTCTTTAACATTCTCTAGATAAGTAAGTACTGACAATTTTCACTTTATTACAATAACTGCGGACATTTTTTTATTTTTCATTATTTAGTTTTCTCAACTACACTCAGTGTTTTAATTTTAGATATTGCATGCATTCATACTTTTGTACGCCCTAGAGGCAAAACATAGCGACCTCAATGTATTACCAAATAAGAACTTATAATGTAGCTATGTTTTACAATAAATAAATGAATCTGAATCTGAATATTTCGAAACATCGACAAAAGGTTGGTCGAGTTTTCTCGTGAGCAGATGGTTGGCGTAATTCTTGTTAAAGAATCAGCATTGTAATTCAATGTGGTAATGCTGCCAGCCTTCTAGGCGCTTTCCCCGTTGACAGCGATGCGGACGAAGTTTTTGACGCCCTTTAATATGGTAGATGACAAAAAAAAACGAATTAGTCCGTCAGACAGATTTCCAAAAAATATTGGACACAATATTTTTTCTTTTTTCACGTAAACAAAAAATGAAGACGATACAGTGCGTCGAAAACTCGTGTCACGTCACATTTGAGTACATTTTCTACCGAAAAGTGACGTCACAAGCTCCCACTTCTTAGACGCTTTTTATCTTTGTCAATTTTTATTAATTTGATAAAATAAAAAAACACGTATCCATTATTTTTGATAATCTAACTGACAGACTAAACAGAATAATATTTTTTTTAGTCAGTCAGGAATCATCCCTATGGCTAGTAAATAATTTAATTTGTCATATTAACTTCCAGGTCTTCGTAGAAACCCTAGACAAATGCTTCGAGAACGTCTGCGAGCTGGACCTGATATTCCACGCGGATGCAGCGCACCAAGTCCTAGATGAACTGGTCATGGGCGGCATGGTACTACAGACCAACATGGCGGATATACTCAGTAGGTTGCAAGAACAGAACAAGATGCAGAAAGCTGAGGTTAGTATGAAGGTTTATAGGGGTTATAAGAAGGTAGAATAAACTTTGTACAGCCAGCCTCAAAAAGATGAAGACTTCGATAAGATTTCATTTCATCGCCTACAATATATACCGGATGAAATTTTTATCACTTTCCAAAAAGATGGGTATATTAGGTGAATGGAGTAGAAGCTTATGGAATACCTGGTTTTTATTTTTTCTTTTTTCCACAGCTTAGAAAAAAATTGATCTATCATGAAATTTCAAGTAAACTTTTCACATTTTAGAATTTTTTTCATTTTTTTCGTTTTTTTTTTGTAAGTTTGTAAAACTATCGGACTAACGGTATATCCTGTATATTATATTGTATCAATTTGTTGTCGCGTTTGCCTAGGTTGGTCCGTGGATGGGTAACTACCCAATACATACTGAGTTTCCTCCGTGCCGTGCGGGCATTTGTACATTTTTGACAGTCGTCACAAGCCGTCTGTGGCTCGAAAGTATAACAACCAGTCTTACCAAGAAGTATCGCATTACCCAGTACTAACTGGGTTGTGGAAGTCAGATAGGCAGTCGCTCCATGTAAAGTGCTGGTATTCAGCTGCATCCGGTTAGACTGGAAGCCGACCCCAACATAGTTGGGAAAAGGCAGATGATGATGAGGTATCAATTTGCAGTCAGAAAACATATTATTACACACTGGGTACTTCATTATAGGTCAATATTGTTACAGTATTATGGAACACAAATTGTAAACAATCAAATGACTTCTAGTCGGTGTTTACATCTTTTTGAGGCTGACTACACACATGTTCTAGCAAATAATTTTTATTTCATAAATATTTGGTAAAGTTGAATAATTAGTTGGTTATGGAAATAATTAGTTGATCATAGAAATAATTAAGTTGGTAAAAGTTCATAATTTGTAGGTAGTTAATAGAGTGGATATAGTGGCGTCAATGTTACTTATTGAAGCAACTAAAAATCTTTAAATTTAATTTGTAAAGTTATTTTTAGTAATAATCTGGATGGTAATATAAATATTCTACTCTATGATCATTTGTTACAGGATACTATGGTAGTAAGTAAAACCAAATCATTATTAGTTTATAACAAAATAATGATTTTTAATGTTTCTTCATAGAAAATATTCTACTTTTAAAAGTAAGTAAGTACCTGTAATAGCTTATTTAAAATAAAATAAAATATGTGATGAAAACATTGGTAAACTCTTTGAGTTGTGCCAAAGTTGAGCCAAGCATGCGAGGCGATGCTATACTGCCTTAAATAATAAAATAAGCATAGATACTAGTTCTTTAGAACAATTTTTTTTTTTTCGATTATTTCTTTGTTAAAAATGTTTTTTCTACTTCTCCGCTATTATTTTCTGATTAACTTCGCAGCGGGATCTAAGACAGTTAAATTGTTTCTCTGGGACTTCGTCGAGCTTCATTGTCTCGGCGCTTTTCTGGTGGTCGCCACTGTTGGTTCTGGCTTTCAGGAGTTACAGTGGTTTGGCTTGTCCCAAAAAGATACTTGCTCCATGGACATAGGTACCTACAGTTTTATTTTATAGTCTTTTCCAAAAGTATTTGATGAAAGTGTACACAAATCCTCTTCAGTATAAAATACACTGATTTTTTTCAATCACCTGAACTATTATGGCTAATTTAAACATGACATATTTAGTCATGACTAATTCGATCAATATCAATATTTTGACTACTTAAATGAATGTTTATGGATCTATGGTCTGAATTATAATAAATAAATAAGATTATATCCGGTTGCAGTGGAATACTAGTATACATTCTACATGGAGCGACAGCCCATCTGATGATCTGACTCTCTATGGATCTAAAATAGCGGTCGATGCTCGTGTGAAATGCTACTCTGACCCTAAACGCGCTCACTCACCGAGAGCATTCGCCTGTTCAAATTCGAGCATTACGTCAGTCACTGCGGAACCAAGAATTACAGTGCGCAACCTGTAACGAAACAATTTGTAACAATCACGTCGTGTTTCTGTACAAAATCTTATCTTCGATTGCTACATTACAGGACAGGCGAATGCTCGCTTAGTTGGGAAGTGCCAAGGTAGCTCTCCAAATTAAATTTTGCTAAGGTTTTTTGCAATAGGGTAGTTGACACACCAATCAATAGACATGCTTTTTAAGAGCTGTCAAAACGCGGTTCTCTCATAGATTTTGTATGGCAATAGCACGCTGTGACGTCACTGTTTGGTCAACTCAATGACTCGACTATTTATTGATTTCAAAGAAACTAAAAATCGAATTTGGCAATTAATTGAAAATAAATCGGGTTTTCAGTCCAAAATAAAGTTTTTTTTTAGAGATTGGTGTCTTGGAATTATTGTTTTATGGTGTCAACTTATACCCTATTCTCTGGTGGTGTTTGGTTGTATGTTATCATTAACAGTAAAAACGGGATATCCACCATGTTTACTGTTTGTTTCGAGTTCCTAATAGGTTGTATGTTGAACAAAATATAATTCACGATAGTATTTTAACCAACATACAACCTGACACTGACTGGAAAATTGCAAAAAACGTAGCAAAAATTGAATTTGGCGGGCTACCCTGGCGCTTGATTACAAAAAAAGTCGCTCTCTTTAAGGGGCCGCCTCCACGAGCGAAAGAATCGCGGTGATTCAACGTATTTCTATACGAAAATATCGCCGCGATTCTCTCGCTCGTGGAGACCGCCCAAAACAGACGGGTGCAATGGGTGCAATTGTCCCCCCCCCTGAACTGGACCAAATACGTCATTAGCCAAGCTTGAACTAGTTTGACGGAATTGAAACTAAATATTGTAGTTGCATATCTTGTCATGGGCGTCGTCAGGAGGCAGCTGCCCCTAGAGGCTCAGGATTTTTAAAAGTTATAGCTTTTCCTGCGTACTTTATTGTATTTCATTGTACGTAATAAATTGTTGCGTAAAATGGAATCACTCAAATTAAAATATTGTTTAACCCTGCGGAAAAACCTTTATCGAAAAGGCTCCTTTTTTACCTCTGGATTGGCACTCCTATTGATTTTTTGCATGATCGACCGGTATAGACAGAGCCTGAAATAAATTAGGAGCAAGGCCCCGAGGCCTATGCAGTTATAGCAAATTATCTGAGGCATTGATGTAAAAATATCGAGTTTACGAAATCCTGTATCCGCGCCTGGCCCAAAAGAGAGTGTATAGAAAGTCGTGACAAGGACGATAATATTGCCGCGATTCTCTCGCTCGTGGAGACGGCCCCTAAGGTGGCTTAAAGAGAGCGGCTATTATTTGTAATCTTGGAATTGTAACATTACAGGCAAATGCACCGGTGACGTGTATAGAGGCTGATGATGTAACGTTATTTATCTGCTATCTCCCTCTTACAGGCGGGTATATCCGCCGCGCCGGCTCGTGCGGTGTCCGCCGTGAAGAGTATGAACCTGCCTCAACAGCTGAGGGATATGAAGCTGCCCGACCTCCCGCAGGCTATCAAGGTGAGTTGGATTATAACAATCAATAGGCGAGACGACAAAAAAAAAAACTAATTAGTCCGTCAGTTAGATTATCAAAAAATATTTGACCCGTGTTTTTTCTTTTGTTACGTAAACCAAAATTGACGAAGATATGACGCTTTTAAAATTCTCAATACGTCACGCCTTGGTATAATTTTTAGCTAGTTCTGACGTCACGAGCCCCCACTCCCGAGTTTTGATGCGTTTTATCTTTGTCAATAATCATTGATTTGCAAAAACAAAAAATACGTGTCCATTAATTTCCAATACTCTAACTGACGGACTAAATAGATTTGCAATTTTTTTGATACTGTCGTCATGCCTATTGTATTTTATTAGGGATAATAATGGCCAACGTCTTCCGGTTCGCGGTCGCCACTCCAGAACTTTTCGGCCCCATCGGCCATCCGTTCTGCGAGCAATGTGTCCTGCCCACTGCCACTTAAGACTGCCGGAAGACGTTGCGTTGGAAGACCTCCGACTAGGTGGACCGATGACCTGGTGAAGGTTGCGGGAATACGCTGGATGCGAGTCGCACGGAACCGGTCAATGTGGCGACACTTGGGGGAGGCCTATGTCCAGCAGTGGACATCTTTCGGCTGAAATGATAATGAATAATGACCGGTTTTACCAGCTCCAGCCATGTTCCAGTTACTCTTGATTGCATGTTCTGTCTAATTTGAGAATGCAGAAAAAGGAACTGAAACTAAACTTTCGTGAAACGGATTCCTAAATGAACCTATGTTGTGACAGGTTTACAAAACTAAAAAAATATTCTATTTTTGTTTTAACAATAAGTTAACTCCCGATAGAACAATTAACAGAAGTTCAAAATGTCCACATCACAATCATAACCCTTAATCACTTTTATTACCTATTTATTTTTATTAAAAAAAACCGCCTTCCAGGATTTTCCGGTGTCGCTGTATCAATAGGTAGAATTAATATAATAATGCACACAACAAATTACGCATTTTTACATGAAATGAAATAGTTACTAAACGGCTTTGCGAAGATGCTGTTGATCGAACTAAAAAGCCGATGTGCTACATGAAAAAGCCTAGCTTAGGGGTCGTCCATTAATCACGTGAAGAAATTGAGGGGGAAAGGGGAGGGGGTTCGGAAAAATCACGAAATATCACTAGGGGGAGCCTCCCCCCTAGTGATCTTTCGTCTCACTACGATCCCCTACACCCCCAGGGAGGAGGGGGTCGTAGTGAGATATCACATGCATTTATTTTTTCTTTGAACGCGCTTTTTCTAAATTGTCTGTCTGGACATTTTTTTCGCGGTGCTTAATTTTCCAGAATTAAATTAGATTATACATGTTAAGGTCTTAGCCCAAATAAACGACTCCTGCTCCCACCCGGCAAAAATAATATTATTCAAATATGGGCTTTAAGTATTTCTCTTTAGATATACTTTACATTGGCATTGACGGCGGTAAATCCGCTGACAGCGAGCTGTCTGCTAATTTATGTTGCCAATGTAAATTATACCTATCTAAAGAGAAATACTTAAAGCCCATAATTTTAATAATATTCTTTTTGCCTGATGGGAGCGGAGTCGTGTAACTGGGCTAAGACCTATATATATAGCCTGTCTGTATTTAAAGCTAATATTCTATCTTTTTTAAAGATACTTTGAACAAAAAAATACACGTGATTTTGGTTAGGGGGAGGGGTAGTCTAAAACCTCGCCACGTAACACCATGGGGGAGGGGTTAAAACATCACGTGATTGATGGACGACCCACTGACAAAAATGCCAACTGGCTAAACTAACATGCCAAGTAGCCAGTTCAAGATTACTAGATGAAGCATTCCAGTGGCCCAACGCAACAAGTCCAGCTAGAAAATTCAAAATTTTAATATCACATTTTAACTAACACATAACTTCAGACCGGCCTGTTCTTCGAAGGCAAAGGTTGCGTCCATTAATTACGTGAGGCGATTTTTCGACCCCCCCCCAAGGAGGGACCCGGGGTGAGATGTGAGATTCGACCGGACTCCCCCCCTCCTTCCAATCTCACGTGAGATTTATCAAAATGCGTAGTTAAGTGGTAAACATGTATAAGGTTGGTTGCGTTGGATTTATTAAATAAAAACATAATTTGCTTAATTATTTTCATTGAATATTTAGTATTTAAATATTATGGTGTAGGATTTAGCCATATTTTAGTGGAGAAGCATGTTTACTAAAACCTAGCTTTCACGCAAATTTATACGGTTTCTAGCGGGAAAAAGAAACATCATTTCGCTGAGACCCCACCCCTCTCCCTCGTGAGATTGGGTGAGATTCGGCTCTCCCCCTCTCTCTCGTGAGATTGGGTGACATTCGGGTCGACACCCCTCCCCCTTTAAACGCCTCACGTAATTAATGAACACCCCCAAAGGTGTAATATAACACTCAAAATTAATGTGGCTTAATAAAAAACCTTAAAACATATTTTTTTCTTTGGTTTTCTTTTGTTAAGCTTATACAGTTATACTGTCACTTAAATATCTTCCGTGATTGTTATTAATTTTGTTTTGCCGTGACTTAGTGCCGAGTTCCAGTAGTGCGCGTAGCAAAAGACAAAGAAAGAGAGTAGACAGATTTGTCTGCTCCTAACAGTTTTATTTCCATCCACCCGCATTCTCCAGTCAACCCGCGATCATGGCGCTTGCAACAGCGTCCAAATATCGGGAGCTCACAATAATTTGACAATTAATACCAATCACGAAAGAAGTCCCGTAAGTGACAGTATAAGGCCCCGTTCCCACTATGTCGTGACGATTATCGTTGGTTTTTAGTTTGCTAAACTCGTGGACGACAGTAATCGCGTCGTCCTATAAGTGAACACCTCTATTTAAATACACAAGCTACGACACTTAAACCTACACGATTATGTTGTCACGACATAGTGGGAACGGGCCTAAGTTTAGTTAAAAACCTTAAAACAGTGTTTTCTTTTGTTTTTCTTTCTTTATTCTTCTTTGAACGGCAGTCATCTGAAATATAAAATGGTTTGTTAAATCAAGAAAGTTTTCGTAGCTCTCAATGCACCAGAAGAATTACTCTGGCGGTTGGCAGCCATCCAAATAATCAACTATCTACCTGCTCTACCTAGATGACATACTGAATAGAACACTACAGTTATAGGTGGGTATGAGTGTCGATAGGATATGTCTTAAGTGGACGTGAACTGATTACACATCTTTCTGGCCTTGTCACAGGTTACTTGTGGTCAGCGCAATACGTTTAGTTCTTCCACTCTCCCCTGTCATTCGTCACGCTATTATTTACTTATTTTTCCTTCATATGGCGACCTTAATGGCGCAGTGGTAGTGGCTGCCTTACGTTCTTAGGGTCTCGGGTTCGAATCCCGGTTGGAGCAAATGTTTGTGTGATGAGCATGGATATTTGTTTCCGAGTCATGGATGTTTATATGTGTAATAAGTATGTTTTTACAAACAAAAAGTATCTATGTAGTATATCAACTATCTGGTGTCCACGACACAAGCTTCGTTGCTTAGTGTGGCACTAGATGGCGCCGTGTCGTAATGTCCAGCGATATTTATTGTTATTATATCACCCCTCACACAATCCATCCATCGTTTCTTTGGTCTTCCTCTCCCTCTCCATCCATCAACATTTATATTCATCACTCTTTTAGTCACATGCGATTCTTCCCTCCTCATCACATGCCCATATCAAGACAGTCGATTCCCTTTCAACTTTTCTGTAACTGGCGCAACTTTCAAACTTCCTCTAATATACTCGTGCCTCAGTTTATCCATTCTTTTCAATTGACTATACAGTTAAAGAAGCTAGTTGAAAGTTTTTTCAGCTTGGCCACCTACAAATTAAATATGTTTCATCGCCTTATCAAAATCCAAACAGACGCTAGTCTATGGCTCCCAAGAGAAAGAAAAATGTATCCAAATATAATAATATGAAATTTATTTTTAGGGTTCCGTACCTCAGTCGGCAAAAACGGATCTCTTTGTTGTCCGTCTGTCTAGTCCCTTTTCTCAGGAATGCTTGGAGGTATAAAGCTAAAATTATATCGCATGTTATATCAAATACTCGGGTCAACAATCAAAAGATAACTATGACCTTCTATGTCGCTTAATTTGCAATTGCACAAGGAAAACAAAACCTATCAGCATAGCAAGAAGCAATGTCTTACAGCACATGTAAAGAAAAGTATCTGAAACCGTAAATATGTAGTTTAATAACAAAATACCTGCAAGTTTATACGGAACCCTCGGTGCGCGAATCCCACCCGCACTTGGCGGGTTTTTTTAACCAATAACCTTCATAATAATGTAACATATCTAATTAGAAGTAGAAACATATAGACCTTAATTGAAAGGTTTAAGGACTTCCTAATATTTTTATCAAAACATTTTGTAAAGGATGTCCTTACTAAAAAACACCGCTGACTGAAAAAAAAAAATACATTTAGGTAAGTTTTACTCAGGATAACTTTTACCTAAAGAAGGATAGTAAACAAATAAACCGTTATTATTCATCAGAACATACACTGTATCACGCCAGTAATCCCCAAAGAGATAGGCAGACGTGTATCTAATGGTACACCAACATTTCGCCACTTGTGTTTTAGTCCCATGTAATAGGGGGCGACCAAGCCATCAACCGGCCACAAATCCAGGCACTGTGGCTGCTATTGAGAAATTCCTAATAGAAAAACTGAATGAAACTGCTCGACTTGACAACCAAACAAAAAATAAAAATAATACTTTAAAGTAATACTAACAAAATTTACAAAGATATGCCCCAAAACGTTATTCCGTGTATCACACTCGACTGCACTATCCTAACTGATTAGAATATTTGAACTACAAATTAACGGTAGATAACATTTAGCCCATATTTGCTCAATAATCTAGATATGTCGTCTTAGATTTATTGATATGTAAACATTTGTAATTACTTTATTACAGTTTATTTAAAGGTACAGGGTGTAAACAACCTCATCACGAAGCCGTCAACCAAGCATTCTGTACATCAAACTAAGTAACATTACGCAAAAATTATTGCTGGGATACGACTTTTTTTTTGGGGTGAAAAATCATATTTTGTGGTAAAACTCAATGTAACGCACTTAAAACATTGTGTTGATGGATGGATTGAATAGTACGGGTCGTGGAGGTGTTTAAGGTAAACATCTTACATTAAAAACTTGTATTAAAAAAAAACTTGTCAAAAAGTTGGAACTTTGACCCCCAATATCTCCGTAACTAGAAGGTTCCCAGATATGGTGTAGAACAAAAAAATGATCGCAATGACGGGGAGAACATGCCTTTCGGCTTCGTTGAGGGTTTTTTACACCCTTTATACTACAAAGGGTGTAAAAAAGTTTCAACTTTTTCACAACTTTTTTCAAATACTAGTTTTAAGGTCATAATACCCCCATAACCCGTTTATATTAAATGCGTTCATCAGCACAATGTTTTGTGTGCGTTACATTGAGTTTTACCGTAAAACGTGATTTTTCACCCCAATAAAAAAAAGTCGTTTCCCAGCAATAATTTTTGCGTAGTTACTTAGTTTTATGTACAAGGTGCTTGGTTGTGACGACTTCGTGATGAATCTTGTAACATCCTTTATAGCCATCGGCACAGTTCTTCGTAGGCTTCGTTTAAATCCTGAAATAGGCTAGTTTCCACCATCAATCAATTGCAAATCTATTTAGTCCGTCAGTTAGAGTATTGGAAAACAACGGACACGTATTTTTTGTTTTTGTAAATCAATGAATACTTACAAAGATAAAACGCATCAAAACTCGAGAGTGGGGGCTCGTGACGTCACAACGCACTAAAAATTATAGCACGGCGTGACGTATTGTAAATTTTAAAAGAGTCGTATCTTTGTCAATTTTGGTTTACGTAGCAAAAGAAAAAATACATGTCTAATATTTTTTGATAATCTAACTGACGGACTAATTAGATTTTTTCAGGACAAAAGCCTATTAGGTGGCTGTGCAGGTAGCCTATTAATGTCGGAGTTAGTTCTTAATTAGTTCATCAGGAAAGCAAATATTATCTCACACTGTCACAAATGAAAAGGTCAAGTAAGCTTGTCCTCGATAGTTGTTCCATTTCTAAACAAGAATAGCATTCGGTGCGGTGTGTATATTTATAAGAAGCTTATGCGCGCGGTTTCGCCCGCGTGAAGTTCGGTAACTGTCCCACAAGATCTTACTACCGGGATAAAGAGCACTCTATGTGTTAATCCAGATTATAAGCTATCTGTATGCTAAATTTCAGCCAAATCCGTTAAGCCGTTTGAGCGTGAAGGAGTAACAAAACACACAATTTTGTATGCACGTCAGGTCCCTGCGATGAATAAAGATTTTCTTCTTTCTTTCTTTCTTTTACGTATAAACTTTCGATTTTATAATATAATAGTGTGATCAAACTATGACAGATAAATTGTTAATCATGCCCATGTATTTATTGTACATAAACTTGTCAACAAATGTTAGATAGAAGTAGAAGCAACAATATTTACTAATTAGGTTAATTACTTCTTATAGATAACATATTAACTGTTATATTTCTGGCCTAGAACTGACAGATTGTATATTTGTAACCAATGATAATTTTACGTTATTTACAACATGCAAAAATAAGTACATTAACTGTGTCGATTTCTTACTAATTGCCTTTATGAGCTTGTTTGTTTAGTTGGTCTTATACTTGACTTGACTACAGATGTAGTCAAGTCAGCAGTGGCCCAGTGGTGGCGGCCCCGACATACGAATAGTAAGTCATGGGTTCGAACCCAGACAAGCGCATTACTTTGTGTCATTTATTTCAACACCACTGCTCTCAAAACGCGAAGGAAAACATGAGGAAACGGCATTCCTAGAACCAAAAATTCGAAGACATGTGACATCTATCAACCCGCACTGGGCCCGCGTGGTGGATTATTGCCCATTCCCTCTCATAGAGAGGAGGCCGTGTGTCCCAGCAGTGGGAACATTAATAGGCTGATGATGATGATGAAGTAATAACTTATGCAAACATTTTTATGCAATAGACAAGAATTTGAACGAAGTAAGAACCGTCAGAAAGAAAAGCTAAGAATTCTAGCTTTTGACGGTTCTAACTTCAAGATATTATGAAACTACAGAATAACAAAAATTTGTGTGATAAACTACCACTAAAAAATGACGTCCTAATTAAATTCGGGGTTTACAAGGTATAATGAACTCCTCCTATTGTTGAAGTCGGGTAAAATGTAGTCTATGTTACCCAGGCCATTATAACGAATCAATTTTATTGATACATTATTCATCAAAATCGGATGAATAGTTTACGGCGCTACGGAGGAACATACGTAAATACAAACATACATACATATTAGACTGCTAAAATCATAATCCTTCCTTTTGGATCCGCCGTAGTCGGGTAAGAATTGCATATTTATATGGTACTGACTTTTACTCAAGTAATCACTTTGACTAGGGTATTAGCCTCCTTTTAAATGAGACTCAGAAAATGCCGTATTCCTAAGTCGCATAAATACTGTTACTGTTAGCCTGCGTCATCCCACTGCTGGACAAAGGCCTCTCCCCATGACTTCCAGTTGTTTTAATCCAGGGCTAATGTGGACCACTGGTCGTTGGTTTTGTCCAACTCCTCCTGCCATCTTCTACGAGGTCTGCCGCGATGACTTCTGGCTGTGTCAGGGCTTGCCCACAGCTCATTGGACATGCGGCAGACTCATAAATAAGTAACTAAAATTATTAATTTCTTTTTCCAGGACCTGAAATTCTGACCGATACAACAGGGGGCCTACCCCGCCACGCCGGTCGCCATAGCAACCAACATACTAAACACGATCTACCCGCATAACGAAAAGTACCAAAATCTTCAACGACCTGCAGAAACTTACACCACAAAATTTTTTGGTTCCGAAACTCTTAGCACCAAATTCTCGGAAACATTTTCGGAGAACTATCAGCAAACGGAGGGTGTGAATTTTCCTAATTATGAAAGTCATAAGTCCGATGGGTATCAGGACTTGAGTGGAACCACTGTGGAATATGATTATAGTGAAGTTAGAAAGAGAAAGAAGAAGAAAAAAAGTGGTAGGAAGTAATTGTATTCCTTTTTAGTGCTTTGATGAAGAATTGTAAATCATTTGTAAGATTTAGGTGTTGTTCGTGGACAAACTTCAACTTTCTGTCAAACTTTTTTTTTTATATTAGATAGGCCTGCTCTTGACCTCAATCTTGTCCTGAGGACAGATATGAGGTCGACGATCGAACAAAATAACCCAAACGAAGCCTATTAAAGCTGAACGCAGACCGGGACGGCATGGCAAGTGATTTAATTTTTTGCCAATGGACAATCAAACGTATTTATATAGAAATACGATCGTGGCGCGTCTTTCAATGCATATCCCTTTCGATGCCACGGGATACCACGGGATAATTTTAAAGCATGGCAATTTATGTCGTATTTCCATATTAATAAGTTTGATTGTCCATTGGTAAAAAATTAAATCACTTGCCATGCCGTCCCGGTCTGCATTCAGCTTTAATAGGCTTCTTTTGGGTTATTTTGTTCAATCGTCGACCTCATATCTGTCCTCAGGACAAGACTCCCATGCCATGAAAAAAAAATAGATTGGGGTCATATGAACTTGGTTGTGCGCTTAGTAGAAGATGTAGCGTGCAGATGTGCGAATGTGCAGCGCCAAGGTATGGGTGACTTGCATGAAGGTTGAGCTTCAGAAGAGTTTTTCGTCTTTCGTCAGTGTCTATGGACAAACCTTAGGCTGAAATTTAAAGAGCAATCTTTCACGTTACTATTAGAATTCTATCTACCTGTCTGGGGTCGGCTTACAGTCTAACCGGATGTAGCTGAATACCTGTATTTTACATGGAGCGACTGCCTATCTGACCTCCACAACCCAATTAGTACTAGGTAATACGATACCCCTTGGTAAGACTGGTTGACGGCTCGCCCCCCGTTGTATGAGACTTAACTAAAAATATGTATCATTTCATTGCTCTTTTGATTTTAGCCTTAGACACATACTTCAATCTTCCAAAAGACAAAGGAAAAATATTACTAAAATATCGTTAATCCCCAAATTTTTGTTGGCCATTTTGTTCATTCTTTTAATATCTAGGAAAATAGCTCTCTTTTGTGACGTAAAAATCAGCACCCGTGAAAGAAAATTAAAAGACAAAATTTTAAAATTTATAAATAATTGTATGTAATTAGATAAAAAAGCTTATTAACTATTAGTTATAATTATTAGATGCATTGATTATTGTGATTATTAAATTAAAAATTAAGTATTTTATATCATTCCTTATAAACACTGCGTGGAATTTGTGTAAATCTTTATTTTACGGTTCGCATGGCGCCCGCTTGGCGATTTAGACGTAACTTAGCTTATTAACATATAATTATGTATTTAGTCTATAAGAAATATATATTTTATGTTACATGTTTGACTGTTTTATTTTTAAACGCTAAGAGGCTAGAGAATTTCTTTGAGCATAGAAACTTGAGTGAGTCCGACGCACCCTGAGCATTGAGTGAGAGCAGTGAGACACTAAGCACATTTTATGCACGGTCGAACAAGCTATTTAGTTAACAGTTTATTCCACATGTGGTACATAAAATGTGCTTAGTTTAAGAGATATAAGCGAAAAATTGTCAAAAAGTCAAAAGAAATAGAAGTTCCCCCCCAAGCAGTGCCGTAAATAGCCTTTTCTGCGCCCTGTACGAGCTTCTATAATTGTATTTTTTAAATATTATAGGTAACCCTAGCTAGAGCAATTCTATGTTTAGGGGCCTACTTTATTTCATTCAGGGTGATAAAATCTGACCCTTCGCCTATCGTTGCCCACTCTGATCATCATCAGCTTATAATGTTCCCACTGCTGGGACACGGCCTCCTCTCAATAAGAGGGAACCAACTACCCTTATGCTTAAGATTTAATTTTTGGGCCACTACACAAATACGCTCCAAAAAAAATGAGCGCCATGTTTTGTGTAACGTTTTTGATGATACTGGCATGGTACGTAGGTTGGAATCGAGCACAGCGGGAACTTATCAGGAGCAAACTGAAAAATAATAGTCCTGTCTAGTCTGGCCATTCTTGAGCCAGTCTACACCCTGTGCCTGGGCACCGGTGGCACCGCCCTATTTACGGCACTGCCCCCAAGATAGCACACGGTCCTTGTGTTGGAAAATTTAGGATGGTCTTCCTAGTGTAGGGTCCACACAGCCTGTTAAAGTTCCATAAACTTCCGAGTCAACACACACAACTGCGGTAGGTACATAACTGCTGAACTAGAAAGAACTTCAGTTGCTACTAACACAACATATCATTTTTGCCCAAATATGGTAAAGCCAAAAACAAGGGCTAAATATTTGGACAGAGAAAGACTTTATAATACTCTCAGTATTCAACTTTTTATGTCAACGCTACCTATTGCCAATGAGAAGCAAATCTTCAAGTCTGTTAAAAGTAATTTACGCTTTGATTAAATACTTGAATAAGCAGACTAAGCGCTAGTTCCGTTACGTGAAACGAGCTCGTATTATTTTTACACTACAACAATAGATGGCGGTACGTCTTGCGCCAATCCCAAAAAACAGGAAGGAATGATTCAAAACAGATGGCGGTATACTTAACCCTCAGCATATTTGCTGAAATTTAAATCAGCGCCATCTACTTTCAACTCTTGACAACAGCTTGAAATTAGTGTAAACCACCTGTACACTAGTTGCTACTGAACACAAGATGGCACCACAAGCACATTTAAAAATAATTCTGCTATTTAATACTAGTTGGCGCTACTCGTTTTAAAACTACAAATTATTTGATGAATAAATCAAAATTAATCAATTTAGGGCAATGAACAACGAGCATAAGCTCGTTGCCTTAGTTAGCCTAAACTTTTTTTTAGTTACAGCAAACCTATGTTGGGTACTCTATATATTCAGCTAGCCAAATTACCTACTCATAAAATAAGAAGCTTCTTAAATATTTCTCGTCATAATTTCAGGGAAAACGCTACATCTTAAGTGTTATTGTATGACATAAATCTTCCTCCTTATTTCCACATAATTGCGGCTTGGAACGGAACCAAAACACCTGGTGTTGATGTTGAAATGTTTAAATTGACTTTAAAACACCGCAACAATACGTGCGATTAATTTGGCGATATTTTATGTCATTTGGCGCCAATTTAATTAATTATGTGGGTCATATTAACGCTGGTATATAAGCTTGACATGCATAGACGCACTAATGGTGATAGTTAGATAGAGCATCGCATGGTGCATTTTGATATCTCGTTCGTAAACGAGAACTTTGTGATTATATCTGGCCGTGTTATTTATCCTTCTGCAGGGCAAAAACCTTCGGGAGCAAAAATTCTAATTTCCTCTCTTGGTGTCACGAGTTTTGTAATATTGACGGACGGAGGTTACTCGTTTTTGTTGAATGCACTTTAAGGGACCGGTCCAATATCAACGCCGTCGATGTGGCTGAGTTCTGGTCGAAACAAAAATTAAAAAACGATGGGAATCAATGACTTAGAGAAGTTGTTGAATGTACCCTAAAAAATTTAGCATCTTCACTTTAGTTTGTTTGTAGGTGAGATAGGGCAAACAGTCTTGACCCCACCTTAGAAAGCTCTTGTTGGGAATCTGATTGGATCAATGGCTTGACACAGGTTACGGCGTGTAGGAGGAACGCTCCTCTTTTTCCTCATCTGCCTAGCCTTTTCCCAACTATGTTGGGGTCGGCTTCCAGTCTAACCGGATCCAGATGAATACGAGTAGGTATTTTAGATGGAGCGACGGCCTATCTGACTTCCATAATCCAGTTAGCACTGGTTAAGACTAGTTGTCAGACTTTCGGCCAACTGATTACCTGTAACGACTGTCAAAGATCTACAAATAACAACCGGGAACAACGGCTTGACGTTCATTCCGAGGCACGGAAGAAACTCGGGTATGTAATGGGTGGTCATGGTCACCCATCCACGGATGGCAAGGTTGTTATTATTTAGCCACACCTCCTCCATACTTTTTAAGAATACGGAAAGAAAATAAATATTGAATATTGTAAGTTTGTAGGTCAAATTCAAAGATCCCAACAACGACGACAACTTCCAAAATCCGCTTGAAGAATTGCATTTGACCACAACTCAAAATCGAACCTTAAAAATACTTATTACAACTAAGTAACGTTACATATTTTACTTCCTTTGTCCATTCTTTGTCCTGCATAATTAACTAAAAGAACCTTGTATTTATTTAACAATACCTACTAATAATATAGTAAAATGTGTATAATTTTATGTGGACTGTGGTCAACAGATGGACTTAAGGAATTGGGTCATTCCTTCCGTAAAGAAAGTTTATTTTGTGGTCAAGAAGAGGATACAATTACGAGGTTCCGTCTGAATTAAATTTGGAATTTGTGTTAAGCTAAACATATTCTAGGAGAGGGTTTCACGTCTAACTTACTACTTCTAGGTCGCCATTGTCAGTCCGCGATTAGTTATAAATAATTTTTATTAATAATATGTACATGTGGTAAGTATACCGCCATTTTGAATACGTTGTAACTTGCCAGGCACCCAATTTCTTTAAAAAATATTTCTTATTTTAATTCGATGGCGGGATATTCTTTCTCCATTGCTTTTCTTTCTCCATTGCTTTAACTGTTTGATTTTTTCTATTTGACAACAAAATAATGTATGAATGAAAATTAATTTTGAGAAATTGTCAAAATAAATTGTGTGACGCAAGTATTCTATATCACTGCTCTTGAATACTATTTAAACTTAAGTGGCAGTGGGCAGGGCACATTGCTCGCAGAACGGATGGCCGATGGGGCCGAAAAGTTCTGGAGTGGCGACCGCGAACCGGAAGACGTTGCGTTGGAAGGCCTCCCACTAGGTGGACCGATGACCTGGTGAAGGTTGCGGGAATCCGCTGGATGCGAGTCGCACGGGACCGGTCAATGTGGCGACACTTGGGGGAGGCATATGTCCAGCAGTGGACGTCTTTCGGCTGAAATGATGATGATGATGATTTAAACGTCTGATCTCTTGACAAGAGCCTGGTATTGGAGCTCATCATTTGCCTAGCCTTTTCCCAACTATGTTGGGGTCGGCTTCTAGTCCAACCGGATGCAACTGAATACCAGTATTTTACATGGAGCGATTGCCTATCTGACCTCCACAACCTAGTAAGTACCGGGAAATACAACACCCTTTGGTAAGACTGGTTGTCAGACTTTTTGTTCCACAGCCGGAATCAACTGCTTAACGTGCTTTCCGAGACAACGAGGACACTCGGTAAGTATGGTTGGTCACCCATCGACAAACCAACCCCTGGCAAGCACGATGCACGATGACGAGCTCCTCTAACCTGGTATTGGAGATCTTTCTAAAAAAAACTACAGATCTCTAAAAATCACCTGCCTTCACGGGACGACAGTGGTCTCCAAATGACTGTGTATACTTAACTCATGTAGGTCCAAACAAATGGATCTGTGTAATTACGTCTACGGAGGGCAGATGTCGCTGTGGTCAGAACAATCTGGAGCAGGTAAGTACAGGTATCACGCGAATTAGGAGGCTTGAACATTTCGAAAAGAAAAAGAAAGAAATAAATAATTTCGGTAGATTACTGCGACAAATGGCGACAATGTCGGTGCTGATTTTAGCTACTAAGTATTCCTGGGAACCTAGACATGAAGTGGTTTTCACACTGTTTCGTTTATTTACAACAAGTTTGAACATAACATAACATCACGCCTGTAATCCCTGAAGGGTTAGGTAGAGCTGTACCTAATAGTACACCCAGATTTCGCCAGTTATGTTTAAGTCCCATGTAATAGGGGGCGAGTCTATTGCCATCAACCGGGTACAAATCCAGACTCCGTGGCTGTTACTGAGGAATTACTGATGGAAAAACCCAATATCACTGTGCCCGACCCGGGAATCGAACCCAGGACCTCATGCTCAGAGCTGGTGACCACCAGACCAACGAGGTAGACCACTTTCAACATAATTGACTAAATCAAGCATTTCAGTGTCTTATCTCATTTTAATCTTTTACGCGATCTCTATTCTAACAGTTGATAGAATTTCACTGTATTGCCTTTAGAACTTAGTAAAACAAATGTACTTCTGTAATAAAACCACTGTAGCTCCAATCAACTCTTGAGTATATTCAAATCCAAGTATTTTATTCCACATAGGCCTGGATGGGCACTTACGAACGTCGACAAGGGTGCACGGTTCGGGTTGGTCGCCTCCATGGAGAAGTACCGGTAAGAAACTCCATGGTTACTCTTTTCAATTTATTTAGTATTACACAATTCTAGATTACTTCACGTTTTATACAAAATGCAATAATTACAACACCTATCAGTTATTAGACATAGATTCGACTATTAGTCTTAACACCACAATTTATTCCAAAAAACCAACTCCTCTCGGCCGAGTGCCATGCTTTTTATAAACTACCCCTTCCCGCTACAACATTGACGGTTAGGCAGTGTTGTCATTTCTCAAATATAAAACGAATTATTAAAATCTTTAAAACCCTACATAGTATTAGTTTAGATAGATCACAGCAGATCTTATTATTTAATACATATTTGAAAATCATGACACTTCTGTTAAAAAAGTGGTCTCGATTTAATAGTGCTAGAAAAGTGGCGCTAGCTCCTCGTCTATTATTTTTTTGAGTCACTTTTTCATCGCAAAAAATAGAAGAGGATAGTTTGTAGGTAATTAAAGCTTTAAAAGGGGTATTCAACATCACCCGTATGTGTTTTAATTAATTCATACTACATCAATCAACACTTACCAACTTTTAAACAAGAATCACTTTTTTAGACCCCGCATTAACTTTACCAAACTTGTAATGATTGTTGTAATGAGATTTTAATAAACCAATATAGTTTGTGTTACGCTTCAAGGTGGTATGCCGTGAATAAGTACATTTTGATACATGCGGAGAAAGTATGTTATTGTGTTCGAGGCGGAATTAACACCTGAGCCGCAGGCGAGGGTTGTTATTGAGCTGAGAACTGCAATAACAAATGACTACGTTTTTCAATACACTTTTGAAGAAATAAAATAAAATAACGACAAATATTTTTGTCATTAATTATTATGAAACCATGATAAAATTTTCTTTTCTTTTTTTTTTTTGCGCGTTTTGCTTTCGCCAGGTTGAAGGAGCAAAGGTATAAAGCCGCTAAACAGCCTCATATGGAAAATAGAAAATTCAAATATTTTTGAGTTTAGAACACAAATAAATGTTAATTTGTTCATAAACGTTTATTTTATTTTAATAATCATGGTTTTTGATGATATTCTATTTATAAACATTTAAATATTCAAAAAATATTAACGCCGTAAAGAAGCTTTTAACTCTTTGACGAATTAAAAAAAAACAATCACCGCCGACTATAGGCATTGAACCAATTTTGATTAAGTATAGGTATAGTTATCTGTGGCAATTTTCATTCCCGCACACGTGTTGGAAAATGAGAAAAAACGCATGCGTATGAAATACATTGCATGTTGAACCTAATCGTAGTGCGAAAAGAACCAGTTTTCGAGGAAGTGTATTGAAAAAGAAATTCTTATTAGTAAGTTGCTTAAGTTTTTCCATACCCGTACGCAAAATACACTCTTTGGACGTGGAGTTGCGGACACAAGCCCGTTATACAATCATCATCACCATTTCAGCCTACAGACGTCCACTGCTGGACATAGGCCTCCTCCAAGTGTCGCCACATTGACCGGTCCCGTGCGACTAGCATCTAACGGATCCCCGCAACCTTCACCAGGTCATCGGTCCACCTAGTGGGAGGCCGCGCAAGGCAACGTTATACAATACAATACAAGTATTTTAATAGCATATTATTATTCAGTCCTGTAACATTCCCATTGAAGAACACATAACTCTGTTTGAGGGTAAAAGGCCTTGATCTTCATTATTGCACACAAAATTAAAACATACACAGAAATTGCAGTAATATAGCTTATGTAACAACGGCGAGCTGAACCCAGAATTGTGTTTTCTTACAGATGGAGTTGTTACTGTTAGCCTATGACGTCCTACTGCCAGCAGTGGGACGTCATAGGCTCCCACACAAACCAGTGGTCAACTTTGCCCAGGCAAAGTGGAGCACTGGTCGTTGGTTTTGTCCAGCTCGTCCCGCCATCTCCTGCGAGGACTACCGCGTCGCCTTCTGGCTGTGTCAGGGCTCCACATAAACGATGGATAATGAAGAATTATTGATTTATTCATATAGTATTCTAACAATAACTACCGTTGGAACCAAGCAGAAATGTACATCTAGAAACAAAATACATATATTTGTTGCTAAAAACCTATCATTACAACCAATCTCTTAAACCAAACCGAAAACAAACCGCCCACTCAAACCGACCACAATTAATTTATCAAAATAATTACCATCGACAAAAAACAACCAAAAAGTGCAATATTTTACCAAAAAAACTTGGTCCTTTGTAGTATTTTGTCACTATTCGACCACCCAAGCCCAAAGTCACCGCCTGAAGTTAACAGTGATATATGGCTGCGTCACACAGGTAGGTTCCTATCCACGTTTAAAGGGTGCCGCCTCAAAAACACCGAAAAACGATAAATTCAATGCTTTTGTTGTAAATATGTCAAAATATTTTGAATTGGTCTCAATTGTGTGTTGATGCGATTATTTTTAAGGTGTTTTTTTTTTGGTTGGTGGAAACTAGAGATTGTAACTAATGGTTACAAAATGGATATAGTTTTGCCTTCGCATTTTCAACCTTAGCCGTGTGGTATCCGGCAGAGTAGAATAGAACCAACCCAACCAACCAATTACACTCACGGATGTCGTATAAGGCGACTAATGTCTGAGGCAGAACACCTTGCGCCTCCGTAGACCAGAGAATGGGCAGCAGCGTTTTCTGTTAGTCTTTCATCACTGCGATCTCCAATCCGCCTGCCAAGCGTGGAGCTTACGGCAAATTCCTCCCATCATGGGAGAGGCTTATGTCCAGCAGTGGACGTTATGGGCTGTTGTAGTGTAGTGTAGTGTAGTATTTACAAACCTGCTTTCATTGAGGCCTGAAAGCTGAAAGGGATCTATCTTATGTACCTATCAATAAAACAGTTTGAGTTACCTATTATTTCGTCGTTACAGGAACTGATAGACACTATTGTCTACTGAAGGTGCCAAATTTTGAGCCGACTCAGATAGCTATCGACACGGTAGGAAGATTATAAGTAAATCCGGAAACTACGCTGTGAAATTTTTATATTCTGCTCTGTGTCCGAGGCTGGTCAGTGAAAAATCGTCACTTAACTTAGATAGCGTCCGATCTGAGATAAATATGAGGAGGAGCTCGTGGTTAAATAATAACAGCCACTTGGATCCATCTTTAGGTTAAGCTCCGCTTGCCTAGGTTGGTCTGTGGATGGGTGACCAGCCATTACATACCGAGTTTCCTCCGTGTCTTACGAAGGGGTGTCGTATTACTCAGTACTAACTGGGTTGTGGATGTCAGATAGGCAGTCGCTCCATGTAAAAAACTGGTATTCAGCTGCATCCGGTTAGACTGGAAGCCGACTTCAACATAGTTGGGAAAAGGCTAGGCAGATGATAGCGAAGCTTTATTCAGGTGAGATTATTTTATTTTCTTAACGTTTTTTTTTAAGTACACGGATCAGTGGTTCGATTCAAATAGCTGACAGTTTCTTGTCTTCTTGATGTGACGCCCGATAGCATCCAATTACCATTCGGACTGATTACCAACATATTCTACTTGTTATGTATTCATATTCGTACTTACATACATATTTAAAGATACATAAGACTTCATTACGACTCTCCGTGATGACAAGCACCTCACATTCCACGTCTCTCTCAAATTCCCACCAGAAAAAAAAAAATATTACCTAATAATTTCATGGTTTAGAAAAAAATAAAAAAGCAATAGATAATATAGAGTCATCGGGCCGACCATAGATTATATGAAGTCATCCCGCGGCTACAGATGCCCGCCGCCATTATTATTTGGAGGGAAAAAATCCAATATGGCTGACTCTAATGTATGGTGACCATGAGGGATTAAGGGCTTGTTATTGTAATTTTAAAGGATACAATAGAGGATATTTATTTTGAAAAATACTTTTAAATGTCCGATCAATAGGTATCTCCTAATAAAGCTTTTGTTGTGATGAAGCTGAGGACTTTATATCATAAAAAGCAGGTTCTACTAGCCAACATTTTCACTGCCATAATAATTTATGGAAGTGAAATATTACGTGCCCTGCTTTTCGGACTCTCATCATGCCCGCAGTGTTTATCATCGATGATATTTCGGAGACAAGGTATAACAATAACGGTTGACTTGAAACAGCAAACCGACTTGCTGCATGTTCTAAAATCATTCGAAAAACTTAGACAAATTACAGTCGAGGTTCTAATTCTGTTTTGTTTTAGAGATTTTGTAGTAGCCAATGAAAAACAAACATGGTTAACGGTGGTGGCCTGCCTGGTGGCACGCCTCAAGTATTGACAGTCAAAAGTCAATATTCTTTTTATATAATTATTACATACTCTTTGGTCGAGATTTTTTTTTATCTGCTTATGAAGACAACATCGGATCGGGTGCCCTCGATAATTATGTAAAAAGAATATTGACTTCTGATATTGAATATTGACCAAAGAGTATTTAATACCCTTTGGTCGAGATTCGTTCTTTGTCTGCATAAGAAGACAATATCTAGCAGGTCCTACTTGGTTTCGTGACTGAAGATCGGGTGCCCTCGTATTTCCGCTGGTGTCATTCACAAAATAAAATCTGAACTATCACTCCTATGGAAACCTCTCCAGTAGTGAAGATTTTTTTTATTTGGTACAAATTTTACTGCTTTATATCAAGTTCAGTAAGTAACTTGTTTACAGTGCTAAGTTACTAAATCATAATAGGTACATTAGGAAATATCAACCTACTTTTAAACGAGGAAAAAAAGGGGGTTTTTACTGACAACACTTCCACCAAGCCCCGAAATCCTATTGCTCCCAACGAAGCAGTCACCCTACACTTAATTTCGAAACCAAAAAAGGCCAAAATGAGCCCAAAGATAATTATTATTTTACCTACTCCGAGTAAATTATATGTAAGCCATAGCTGCTAAAAAATAGACGCTCAAACAACGTAACCTGAACTCTTACTTTGAACATTTAATTCAGGACCAGAGCTCAACCAATTCTTACTTATTAATTTCTTTACCATTTTGGGTGAGAGAGAGACAAGTATAGCTATTAGCGTGTGTTAGAAAGAGAGAGCGAATGTTTTTTTTATTATATCGGAGTGCATGGGCGGTATGCTTTGGTGATTATTGTTTTTATGTACAGGATGTTCGTGTTTTATAGAGGTAATTTTAATGTTTTTCTTTGATATAAGCACGTTAGTTGGATTCCAGTTAGTGCTAAATATTTCAGTTAAATGTGTTAGTACTAGGAATGGGTTAATTAGAAATGTAGCGTGATTAAGTTAGGCGTGAGGTAATGCTGTTAGGAGCTAGGAACAGTGGGGCGCCATTTTGGAAAAAAATGTTTCAGTAAGCTCGCTCCTAAATGATGTAGTAGTATTTTATATTTACATAGCGCCTGTAATCCCGAAAGAGTTAGGCAGAAGTGTACACAGTTACGTACCAAAATAATGTAATTTGTATGTGTACCAATAATGTATGATGTACTAATTTAGTACACTCACTTGATTAGGTATTATAATCTGGATCGAGAGATCGATAGCTCGAGTCAATCGGTTTCTTCGAGTCAAGTGTGCTCCTTGGCCGCAGCATCACTTCACGTTAGGTTAGTTGCGCCAAGGGCAAGTCAAATTCGGGTGAAAAAAAATTGATTCGATTCATATAGAAAGAAAAGAACACATCTATTCAATTAAAAGTTTTTAAGAATAAAAACCCATATTGATTTTAGTCTAGATTATTTAATGGGTCCCGACTGTTGCAGTCAATATGTCCTGTCTCCTGAACTTGTTTTAATCTTTTCAGTTTTTATTTAAAATTATTAGTTATTTTTACTCAGATATACCATTTTAAAATCCTCATGATGAGCCCTTGATCAAGCTGTTCAGGCTGCAGTGCGTGCCAAACCCGTCCGGCCGTCCTTGGTGGCTGAGAGAAAGTCATGCTCACTCAAATGTCTCGCTGATGGTGGCGGGTGTGTCGGGTCATTTAGTTCCCTTCAATATGGTTGAGTTGAATGGCGCCGATACACGCGTCTTGTTCGTGATCGGGCGCTGTCAGTTGGGACTGGTCATCTCTTAGCTGCCACGGTTCATTTTAATTACTTTATTTTTAATTTGTTGATTTAATGTTTTACTCTGGACGCTCATAATGTGCACGTCTTCCTACATCGTTCTCACATATATCTATAATCTCAACATGAATGATGTAACCAAGATTTTGTAACAATATTTTAATTTAAAAGAGTGTCCATGGAGTTTCTTGCCCGTTCTTCTCCATAGAGATCTACGCTAGGGAATGGGCAACTACAGCACTTTCTCAAGTTTTTATGTCTTGTGTCTGGGACTGTAGCTTTGTTTTGTTTTTTTGTATTTTTGACTTTCAAAAGTGCCATAATGGTCTAATTGAAATAAATGCTTTGAGTTTGAGTTTGAGTTTGACATATGAATTTGGCGCCAAAAATTCGCCATTTTTGTTTTTTTTTTTTAATTTTGAAATTCCCAGTGTCACTCCCACAGTAAATACGAATCTAACGACACCTCTCAATCTAAAATCCATCGAGCCGTTCAGGCCACAGAGCGTGCCAATCAATTATAGATACATACTTACATACATAATTAAATACATACAATCGAAAAACATAACCCTCCTTCTGACGCAGTCGGGTAATAAAAACAGCAGTAAATTAATAATACCCGTTTTGCCTAAGTATCTCATTTAAAATTATATGATAGAGATCAGAGTTTCCAACCATCCTGTATAAAGTTTCGGGTTCTAACAAATGTGATAATTTAGTTTCCGAGACCACGCACACATACGTACAGACAGACAGAGTAATGATTTTATTTATAGGCTGACTATATTATTAGGGTACCTTGGTGTGTTCTTTCAAATCGCTGTCTTTTAAGAGTTTTTAAACCGACTGCAGGATGGCAAAAGGAGTCAATGGTGTCGATTCTGTTGTGCACAAACTAAACTCAAATTAGGCTATTGCTATCTTTTACTAAAAGGCAGTGCGAGAAAAGGACGGCTACAGCTATGAACTAAGTTAGAGATGTCAAACTAGTTTATGCCTTGCGCTTCACCGTGTTTTTAGTCGACATTACGTGCACCCTTCATTTGTATGGAAATATTAGTTCCAAATTAATTTGACAGCTCTGAATTACGTCCGTCTCTTTCTCGTTTTATTACAGAAAAAAAGATAGCAATAGCCTAAATTAAGTTTAGTTTGTGCGCAACAGAATCGACACCAATGTGTTTTAAGTTGTGAAAATAAATCGTAGTCTGAATAGTTAAGATAAAAATGTGAAATTCATAGTTGTAGAAATTAAACTCTAGGGAACGCGAATGGATAAAATAAGGACCGAGTACCTATGAGGAAGAATGAAAGTGGTGCCGGTGACTGAAAAGTTGTGTGGTAATCGGTTGTCGTGGTGTGGGCATGTGATGCGGAGGAACGAGGAAAATGTAGTGAGGAAAGTTTTCAGTATGAATGTGAATGGGTATATGAGTAGAGGAAGACCAAAGAAACGATGGATGGACTGTGTGAAGGATGATATGGCAAGAAAGGAGGTGTCTGATGAGATGACAAGTAATAGAGAAGTATGGAAGAAGAAGACATGCTGCGCCGACCACAAATGAATTGGGATAAGGAGAATGATGAAATGATAACAACTTACAATGGAATTGACTACAAACAACCGGTTTTCGGTGCTTATATTGTCAGTCAAGTATACTTTTTACCTATTTTCCTCGTTAAACAGTTTTGAAAAACGTTACTTCATTGTTTTTCTCGCGCGTGGGTGGGATTGTAGGCTAATGTTGTTGCTGACGTAATTCTGTGAAATTGCTTTAACCAGATCTGTTTCAAACAAATGTTTTGCAACAACAACAAACAACAACAGCAACAAAACTTCAATATGTATACAACATATTCAGACTACTGAAACAAAGTTTTCAACCACGTTTTCTTATGTCATTTTGATTACAATGCGGGACCAAGCTAGTAAGTCCATTCACTTAATTACACAAACTTTTGCGCTAATGGTTTTGTGTAAGAAGAAATATCTTTCGTTCAAAATTAAATGTTCATTCATTTCGACTGCCGTTGGTAACAATCAATATCTCCAATAATTTTATATACTACGGAACCAAAAACCTAATTGTTTTTCTGTACCTCGTGGGATTTCCATAAAAACTGTGTACCGCGACTAATCGCCTTCACAGAGCTGTTTTATCTTTATTTTGTTTGTATCATCAGGTCTTTCTTCCGTAAATGCTGACGCAGATAGCGTGAGGTTCAACGATATGATAGACTGAACCGTCTTAAACATAAGTGAAGAGCAGAAAGTATGTGCGTGTATGGCCAGATGTATGAACGTTTATGAAAAGAAGTATATATAAGTATCGTGGTATATGGCGTTCTGTAGTTTCTGCCTACCCTTATGGAAGAAGGCGTGAGATTATGCATTTTTGTATGTAAAGAGCATAAGCCTCGGACTGTGGCGAAGAGCATCTGTTTTGTAGATAATTTAACGAAGTCCATCTACTACCACAGGCCGTCTTTCTCCCGCCGCGGGAGACGCCCCGGGCGTCGGGGGCCACCACGTGGCCCCCGGCCACCGTAGGCGCGGGCCTGTGGACGGTGGGCTATGGGCTAGCTCGCCGTCCGTCCGTCTCATGACGACAGGCCGTGTCGACGGCGCGTTCGTGTTCCACGCGCGCCTCAAAGAGAGTCAGCAAAAAGGAAGGGGTCCGAAAGGACCGATGCCTGCCGGGGTTGCGGGACTATTCGAAAGAGATACCGTGGCCCCGGAACACAAAGGGCGATGAAGGAACATGGATGGGTTTTAGTCAGTAAAAGTCTGACACTCCCTCCTGCTCCGCCCAGAGCGGGAGAAGTCATTTGATGATTTCCCATCCGAAAAAAAAAAAAAAAAAAAAAAAAAAGGCCGTCTTTCTCTAAGGAGGTGTTTTTAGATTTTTCGTACTAGAAAAAAATCATAGTCATGAAAAATTGGTATGGTTATTTATTTCCGCTAATAAAACAAATTATATTTCAGTGTACCAACCTAATTAAGGGTCGGTCTGTAAACCAAAATTATATGAAATTTACCTTTTAGAACTCACTTCGACAACTTAACAAAACCGTTAGCACAGCAAATCGTAAGATAGCCATAAAAATACATAACATAATTCACAAAATTAAGATTCAAATATTTAAATCTGACCAAAAAAGCCGGTACCTACCATACCCCAAAATAAATTGTTATCTCAAGAAAAAAATACGAAAAAAAAAAGCTCAATTAAGTAAATGTATTTTAAAAAAGACCGCGTGATATAAAGAATCCTTAGGCTCCGTAACTTAATGTCTTTGCTCTAAAAAAAGAGTATTCCTTTTTTAAACGGACCAATGAGAGGTCCCGATACTTGAACGTCCTACCGAATTTTGAAATTGGAGATTTGATAGTAAGGAATGGAGTCGTTTAAAAAGAATTTTCTTTGTTTTACTAACTTTGGTTTTAGTTGAAATCTGTTCCATATTCTTCTAGGTAAGTACTTATGTTATGTTAATTTAAAGAAAAAAAAAAAGAGAATTTCAGCTTCAGCTTTCCTGAACTACTCCGAAAGAATTAAGTACTTAATTAAATTCTAGGGAAATGGGAAATGCTGAAAATAGATTATAAATAATTGTAGTTTAAGAATAAATACTAAGTTTTCTTTTAGAATCTTTGTGAAAACCTTAGTATGTATGAGCAATCTTTAAGCTGTTGAACTTTTAGACCTGAAAACCAAAAAAACACAAATTAATATATTATTTATTTCTATTGAAGCATGGCAAAAAAATGGTTTCAAAAGTAAGTATTATGTACCATTATAGTCTCGCCGTTAAAAATCCTATTCCTAATCCTAATTATTATAATATATTTAATCCTAATTATTATAATATATTATATAATATTGTTACTCTTTCACGCATTAACACATAGGATACATTTTATCCCGGTAGTAAGATCCCATGGAACAATTATCTAACACCACGTGGGCGAAGCGGCCGCCATAAGCGAATACTCGTATTACTTACATAGGAGTACATAAATTCACGCCTTTTCCATGGGGGTAGGCAGAAACTAAAGAAGGCCACCTGCAACGATCCTTACTTACAGACTCGTTAAGTTTCTTCCACACATACAAAAATTTTGATCCTCTTTTCTTAAAGATAGATAGATAAAGATAGATAAACCATTTATTTAGTGCACACAAAAGACATAGCACAACACACAGAAGTACATTATTTACATGATTATAAAAAACAAGGTGCCAATTTACAAAAAGATTAAAATAATTTACGAAATTAGTATAGTTAGTAGTAGTAGTGGTAGTATTAGTTTAGTAAAACATATCAGCTCCATGCATGCTCCATGCCACTTTATAACGTGCGATATTGCAGCCAAAATAAGAGAACACCGAGTTCACCCGAAGTGAGCCGAGTGGACGTTCTTATTTCAAATGTGAAGCGAGGCGCGATAAACAACTTGCAGACTTATTTTTTAATTGTTTATATTTGGAATTGACGTGTGATTTTATTTTTAAATGTTTTGACTTCGAATTTGATCGCGGAGGGCAGAGGTCATAACAGATTCGGTCTAACCACGGACAAATTGCGCACTCGGCTCCGGACACCGGACTCCCAGACAATGTAAGTACTGAAACATGCGCTAGTGCCCCGTGTCCGCAGTCGGTTCGCCACTAATTTAACGGGAATTCTAACCAGAAAACTTCAGCTGTAGTAAGTAAATGAAAATGTTACCACTTGAAATCATATATTGAACAAATATATTATTGTTTGTCGAATCGCTTAAACTTCGGGGTAGGTGCATAACTAACAAAACTCTTAAACTGGGTATTAACTATTATCCAACTACCTAACTTTAATTTCGGAGACACTTCTTAACTCCCGAACCGAAAACAGTGTCATTGAAAAATGCCCTACTCAACCGTATCAGAATTTAAACAAACATAGGAACTTAGAAGACAAAGCAATCAAATGGTCGTCAGTATCTATGGTCGCGTTCAGTAAAAATTGCCATAATTAAAATTTAGTTTAGAAAAACTCGGAATGCACCCGTAACAATGGGCCATTAGGCGCTTTGATAAACATCTATGGAAGAATAGTAACGACTTTTTTGAATTTTGAATTTCGGAACGATTGTGTTTTTTTGTGAAGTTGCCAGTTTAGTGTTTGGGAAGCGTTGGAGAGGCTTTTAATAGATGACAAAATACAATTTTATTACGCTTTGTAAGATTCTTACGTTTATTATGTTTTCAGAAGGATGTCTAAACTGCAGCAATGCCAGCTGCTAAATACATAACATCTGGGTAACTAGCTCGTTCACACAAAAACCTAGAATATTTCTTTTTAATAAGGCTGATACTAGGCCACACATTGCCTAGCAGTGGAAGTTTACAGGTTAAAATTGAAAAATAAATGTTACAAAACTTTCTCAATATTTGGCATCATTTTCTCACTTTTTTTTTGTCACATCTATGGTAAGTCGAAAGTTTATTTTCGACATCAACAACAATTTCTTTCATGGCTATTATGCCTTGTAGCTGTCTATGAACTGTAGCTTCTGTGATGAGACTTTGACTCTTCAGTTCATATAAATGATCTATTTAAAATAAATATATTACGAGTTAAATTACGCGAAAAAAGAGACATTTTATCAATACTTTTTTTTTACCAGTAACTAATGACGTCTCAAGAGAACTTTAAAGATTCATGAAGGGTACTTTAGACTCAATTGTAAAAAGAAAGAAGACGTCCACCATATTCGTTTTACGAAAACAACTAACGACCTATCACAAAAAAAAACACCACTAAAAACAACAAAAAAGTATTTATAGCACACCGCCAATAAATTGGAATTATTCAAATTCGTACATGGAACGTGGAACGCTGGCGCTATAGACCTCACACGTCGCTAATGCGCGCTATCGCCAATCAGACACGTCGTGGATTTGGAACGAGGAGCACGTCTCAACTAGTTCTGTTACTAGTTAATTAGTCTTATTTAGTTGAGCATAACTATATTAGTCTGTTTTATTATGAATTCCTCTTCTTTTTGAAACCACATCAAAATACTTGCTAATACCAGCAACAGTATTCAGTTTGAAAGTCTGAAATTTTACCAAGGAGTACCTATTGCTTTTCCCGGTAACTGATTATGGAGGTCAGATTGGCAGTCGCATGTCCATGTAAAGTCACAGGCCGCGTCGCGAGGCCTACAAGAAAGCAGAGGCTGTAATAGGCATGACGACAGTATCAAAAAATTGCAAATCTATTTAGTCCGTCAGTTAGAAAATTGGATGTTTTTTGTAAATCAATGAATATTGACAAAGATAAAACGCATCAAAACTCGGGAGTGGGGGCTCGTGACGTCAGAACTAGGTAAAAATTATACCTAGGCGTAACGTATTGAGAATTTTAAAAGCCTCATATCTTCGTCAATTTTGGTTTACGTAACAAAAGAAAAAACACGGGTCAAATATTTTTTGATAATCTACGTGACTGACTAATTCGTTTTTTTTGTCGTCTCGCCTATTATCAAAGCGCACGTATGTCATACGACGTTTTATAACATATTTGCGAGGAAATAAATAAAACTTGGATTTTCTTAAACGAATAAATCTTTAATCACTTGTTAAAACAGTTATAAAATTTTTAACAATTTGGAAATTGATTATTACGTTGCCAGTTGGCATTTTTAATGTTGTCAAGTTATTGTGTTGTGTTTTGTCTCCCAAAGTTAATTTTATTCATAAAATGTTGACCACTTTTCTGACATAAAAACTCTTTGCTAAGATTAAAAAAGTACCGTTCGTTTTAGACGGAGCATCTTGATAAACCGTGCGTTTTACATTACAATAACGCACAAGTACGTAATGAGATACAATACGATATTGAAATTGGTGAAATAAGAGACCCTTTACGACCAAATGTGTTATAAAATATTATTTATTTCTTCGAAGTTAGAACTGCACAATTGCTTATCTTTTTTCAATTACCATTACATATTTATTGTAATAATGACAAAATAAGGTAACTTTAAAATATAGTAGGTACTAAACTGACAGATGTCAAATGTGGTCTATCCCTACTGTAGATTTCTAAACAGTTGTTGAAAACATAATTATTTAGTGCGGTGCGCAGAATCTATCCACGTAATCAATGGTATAAGATTTTCCTGAAAATAAAGTAATCGTAGTCTGCCTCGTTGGTTCAGCTGTCGCAAGCGCGACAGCTAAGCTTGAGGACCTGGTTTCGATTCCCAGGTCAGGCAAAGTGTTATTGGGTATTTATTTCCATCAGAGATTTCTCAGTAGCAGCCACGGAATTGTGCCAGGTTAATGGCAATTGACTCGCCTCCTATTACATGGGACTTAAACATAACTGGCGAGACTAATGGATACAACCTGCCTACCGCTTAGAGGAATCTATAGAAATAGTAATCTAGATTAAAATAATAATAAAAAAAAGTACCAATCGAAGTCGGTAAAAAATAGTAATTTAGATTGCCATACAATTAACGATCCACCAGATTTAGCTAAATGTAACGGCAAAAAAATCACTTTTGATTGCCAAAGTTAGTAAATGATCACCAAAATTAATCCACATTTTATCGTGAAATCGGAACCAAAATTTTATTTTTTTAGTTAATGACGACCAGAAATTTAACTGTTATGCTCTTGCATCCGAGTCGAGGGAGACCCGGTCCTACTTCTGAATGGTTTATAAAAAAATAACCACGAAGGGTATGGCGGGGTCTATTCGATCGCTTCGCTCGCTCATTCGAACCCGCCATACCCTTCTAACCTAATCTATCCGTGTCGGGGTGCCCCAAATCGGCCTAGGCAAAACTAGTTTGCCATCAACCACCTCATTAAAATTTGGTGCTCAATTTACTAAATTTGGTGATCAATTGATATTTTAGGTGATAGATGTTAGTGGTCACAAAGTTATTTTTGGTGGTCATTATATTTTCCCCCATTTAGATTCTTGATTTAGTAATCTTCCCAGTATGTCTATCAACATCTTTCTGCCCTTGTCCCAGTTACTCAGGGTCATTTCAACACGTATTTTATCTTCCATGCTCCCCTAACATTCATTCGCTTCTTTTTCTTTTAGTACTTTTTTTCCGAGGACCTCTTGGCTAAATAATCACAGCCGCTCGAGTCGATCTTTAGTTTAAGCCGAGCTTGCGTAGTTTGGTCTGTGGATGGGTGACCACCCTTACATACCGAGTTTCCTCCGTGCCTTGCTGTTTGTCCCGGCTGTCATTTGTAGATCTTTGGCAGTCATTACAGATAGTCAGTGAAAGTATGATAACCAGTCTTACCAAGGGGTATCGTATTACCCAGTACTAACTGGTTGTGGAGGTCAGTTAGGCAGTCGCTTCATGTAAAATACTGGTATTCAGCTGCATCCGGTTAGACTGGAAGCCGACCCCAACATATTTGGGAAAAGGCTAGGCAAATGATGATTTTGTTTTCCGTCTAATGACTTCCCTATCGTACAACTAGTATTCTAGCACTAAAGGATTATCGCTGTCTCCCCTCTGATCAAATAGCGATCATTCTATAACCAGGTCTCCTTGTATAAATGCAGCAAACGGGTAATATTTTACACCCGTTTGCAGTTTTATTGACGTATCTATGATACTTATTAGCATATAGACACGTTGTTAATATTCTTACATACATATTATAAAATAAAGTCACTTTTCTGTCTATTTGTGTAACTGCGTCATTCATCTAAACCGCGCATTGGAGTTTGATGCGATTTACTTAGAGAATTTATCCCGGAAGGCGTGAAAGAGAGTATAATAAAGAAATATCGATGTTTTGATAATTCGTAAGACCCATGCGAAGTAGAGGCGCATTCATTTGTTCATTCATCCACAGTCCAACTTCACCCACTGATTGGATAGGCCTCTCTTTGTTTGTGCCAAGCTCCATGCTCTTGTGCCAGCCTCATCCAGGATATTCCCGCAATGGCAGACGGGCATTACAAAATACAATACAAATACAAAAATCTTTATTTCATTATTACACGTTATGCATACAAATACGATATCTTAACATCAGTGTAACATGTTATTTAAAAAAAAAAAGTTAAACATTTATTTTATTTAGTCTGTTAGTGTGTGTATAATTATGTCCGTGCGAGCGTGTTTATGTGTGTGCGCGCGTGTGTGTGTGTGTGTGTGTGTCTCTACTTTATCGTAGCATAATTTGTTAATCCATTATTATTAGGTATTATTATTTTTGCATTATAGTGGTAAATAAATATCATAAAGAGTTAGTTTCTAAGTTAAATATAACAAATGCGAAAGTTTGTTTGTTACCTTTTCACTGAACCGATCATTCTGAAATTTTGCATATACGTTGTCAGGTGTACAGAAACGGACATAGGGTACTTTTCATCCCGAAAAAAGTAGGTACTGTTCCCGAGGAAAACAAAAATAACGTTCTTATTATAATAAATAGCGTCACGTGTCTTTCGAATCATGATTGAATTATAGGTCATATAGAAACTCAAGTACCTAGTGCGAATTGATCTTCAGGCAAAAGCTAGCAAACTATACAACTTATTTCGAAAATTCTTTCATTGATGTGAAGTTACACTATTGTGGAGCGCCATTTTATGCCAAAACACGAGACTTCGAGTGGGTGAAACCACGGGCAGAATTTAGTGTTAAATAAAATACTTTTATCTACTAAATACATCTGTTTTATGTAACGCAGTGTTTGTAAGACTTTGTAAATAAAGTTTTACGAAGGCTCTAAACTTTTTATTAGTTGCAATACAGGAACATTTAATCAATATGGATTTCAGCTGTTGATTAAATAGGTTTTTTATTTGTTAAACTAAGCTACACAGAGTTGTGGCAACGGCCCCGTATGTTGCATAGTTATTTCACTTATAATACCTCTGTTTTTTTTTAAGTTTTTATTTCACTTTCTTGCCTCCCCAACCGATTGAGCTGAAAGGACTAAGAACCTTAGTCCTTTCAGCTCAATCGGTAGTCTGCGAAATTAAAATGACAAAATATTATTCGCGACAGTACATTTACAGAACAAGCTATTTGGTTTACAGTTTAACCAACAAATTTAATTGTAAAATGTAAACCAAATAGCTTGTTCGACCGTACCTTGCCCTGGCGCTTCCACCTTAAGTAAGTACGTTGTGGCATGTCGTAGATCTGAAAAACTAAAAAGCATGTGACATCTACCGCACTGGGCCAACGTTGTTGATAATGTCGGCTTCTGTCTATAAAGACAATTCTACTGTTCACATTTACAAACATAATATCCTGGGAAAATGCGGATGCTAATTGAAACTGCTCTAAACAAATAATATATCACTAGGGGTTGTATAGAATGATATACAGCGAATATGTGACTAGAATAAATTAAGAAATAATAGTTTAAAAAAAGAACTATCACCTTTTCCCGCTAATCGTCGCCATTTTGTTCAAATGTCACGCTGACATAACATTTCGCGCGCTTCTGCGACCATAGATAAAGAGTTTAAATCTTTTTTATTCGACCACAATAGGCACAGATCGGGGTTGAAAAATCCGAGCGATTAATTTTAATTCCTCCATTTATATTCGTGTCACATAGTATTAGGAGCGGAAGTGCGTTTTTTGATGCCGTAATGGTTTCTTACATCCGGTTGTAATAGAAAATTGTTCGGTTTTAGGGATGGATGGTAGGGCTGTTACCGTTATAGGTAATTGGTTACTGTTATAGTTTTATTTTTAATAATAGAATTATTTAAACTTTACCTACATATTGTAGCTACCTAAATATATATTTTGTAATAAATACTACGATTTGTTTCATAATTATAATATAACATACTCATAATATCACGCCTGTAATCCCTTAAAGGTTAGGCACAGGTGTATAGCTAAGAGTTCACCCGTATTTCGCCAGTTATATTTCTTTTTTAGTTCAGTTATAGGGGCTATTACGATCAACCGGGCACGTATCAAGACTCCGTGGCTGCTACAGAGAAATTCCTAATGAAAACTCTATGACAGTTTTCTCGACCGGGGAAGCGAACCCAAGACTAACGAAGCAGTCATATATTTCTAACAGTTTCTGCCAGCTTCCGGCTTCACCCGCTTAAAGCTTGATAATTGTCCCATGGGATCTTACTACCGGGATAAAAAGTATCCTATGTTCATCCAGGTTATACACTATCTGTGTGCTAAATTTAACGTAGAGTAACAAACATCCATACATCCATACATACTCACAAAGTTTCGTATTTAGAATATTACTAGGAAGTAGGATGTAGCTTTAGGTCAAAATTTACTACCGGGATAAAGCGTATTCTGTGTTCTAATCCAGGTCGTAGTCTACCTATGCGAAAAATTTCACCAAAAACTGTTAAGGGGCTCCCCCATGCACACTAGCGCCACTTTAGTAAAATACATTCAGTCAAAAAAGTATCGGGAATGGATGATTTGTTTATGGTTCCAAATTCAAATTTTTGTTTTTTTGTAGTTGTTAGATTGGCACAACTGTTTTCCATTTTGGCGCGGAGTTTGAGTTGCATCTGTTATTTATATTAAATACAGTGCTGGTTTTAGTAATATCATATATAGTGTGTATTGCGAATTTCATAATGGACAAAAATATCGAACAAAGATTTTGTCTTAAATTTTGCATCGCCAATGGAATTTCGTGTTCGGAGTCACTGAAAATGTTACAGAAGGCTTACGGTGAATCGACTTTATCAAAAACTCGTGCTTATGAGTGGTTCAAAGCGTTCAAAAGCGGTCGAGATGTGATGGAAGATTTGCCTCGCTCTGTTAGGCCGTCAACGTCTGCAACTGAAGTTAACGTCGCAAAAGTGAAGAAAATAGTGACTGAAAATCCCCATTCAACTCTGAGAGAGATAGCCGCCGAACTTTTTGTATCTCACGAGTCGATCCGTACCATTTTAACTAATCATTTGGGTATGAAACATGTTGCTGCTCGGCTAGTCCCAAAAGATCTGAATTTTCTCCAAAAACTCAATCGCATGAAAGTCGCTGAGGACATGCTAGAACGAGTCAGTTCGGACCCAACATTCATGAAACGCATTGTTACTGGTGACGAGACGTGGGTTTACGAGTTTGACATGCAAACTAGTCAACAAGCTTCGGAGTGGCGCCTTCCAACTGAACCGAAACCGAAAAAACCACGCCAAAGTCGATCAAAAGTCAAAGTCATGTTGACTGTTTTCTTTGACTATCGCGGTGTTGTGCACTCTGAATTCTTACCGGAAGGTCTAACGGTAAATAAAGAATATTATTTGAGCGTTATGCGGCGTTTAAGAGAGCAAATTCGACGAAAAAGGCCAGATTTGTGGAAAGAAAATTCTTGGATTTTGCACCACGACAATGCGCCTTCGCACAAGGCTATCATTGTGAACGAATTTTTGACCAAACACTTAACAAATACCATCCAGCAACCACCATATTCACCAGATATGGCTCCTGCTGACTTTTTTCTTTTTCCTAAACTCAAATTACCACTTCGTGGCACCCGTTTTCAATCGATAGAAGACATAAAGGAGAATTCGCGGCGAGAACTGAACTCAATTCCGGAAGCAGCGTTTAAAAAATGTTTTGATGAATGGATTATTCGTTGGCGCAAGTGTATCGTTTCTAAAGGAGCATACTTTGAAGGTGATAAAATAAATTTGGATGAATAACAGACATTTTGTGTATTATTGATCTTTTCCCGGTACTTTCTTGACAGAGTAGTAAATCAGAACTCGTTAAATACACAATTAATATAAAATCTGATTGACAAAATCAATGCTTTAGAGTTCTAGATTATTGACGTCTATTTAATTCATTAAAATATACTTCACTGTAGTTACAGTTAGAAAAATTGCTAAAAACGGCCGTTTTTTTCCATTTTGTATCTGTAACGACAGCGACCTTTGTTTCAATGAGTTAAGCAGACGTAAATAATTTAGAAGACCAAAAGATTGATTTTGCCAATCAGATTTTATATTAATTGTGTATTTAACGAGTTCTGATTTTTTTACTAAAGTGGCGCTAGTGTGCATGGGGGAGCCCCTTAGAACAATTGAACGAGAAAAGCTAACTGACTGACTGAGTTACTTTCGCAGTTTCATTATAAGTAGAGGTTTTATTTTGCAGTTTAAAACGTACCGCAGTTATTTTTAAGAAACTATGTAAAGTAAGTTATAAATAACGATAATCATGAAATGGTTTCGCTTGCGTGTTTTGCTGTAGTAAATCCTGGCTTCAAATTATTTTAAAGTACATTGTGGAGTAGTTAAATTTTGCTGATTTAAAGAAAAAGTACCCGGTCGACCAAGCTCTGCTGACGTAAAAAATAGAGAAAACTAATTTCCCCAAATAGGCCTAGCTAGGTCGATTTTTCGCGACTTTCATCGAAATCATTAGAGCCGTTTTCGAGATCGTGATGACAAATACATACATTATACAGGGTAACTCGACGTATTCCTTGCAGGACGTAGTATAGGGTTACAATTCAAGAAATTAAGCCACCAGATGTTAGTTAGATTTTTAGTTTTTTTTTAATGAAAAATCCCAGATTAAATCATTTAAAGCAAAAAACGATTAACGGCGCGAATGTACTGAAAAAGTTATTTTCATAGCCGATACCGCAGAAGACCTTTAATAATAATTAAAAGTTCAAAAATGCCTAAAACTTTGCCAAATTTCACTAATCAAATTTTTTTTTTTTTTGTAATTTTTGATTGAAAAAAAAATGTTGTACTTAAAGTGAAAAAAAAAATAGTACGCCAGATGTAAAAATTACTAGAAAAATATCCTTGTCTTATCAGCTATCTAAAATGGTATTAAACTTATTGAAAAGTCGTAGACTTTAAACGTTAAGAAAATCGTTTTTATTTTAGTACAGGAAGGCGTGCATCTCATAAAAGGTATTCGAAAATTGAAATTAAACAATTGAATGTGAACCCAGGACCTCATGATCAGCGGTCGCGCTTTCGAGCTTTGGACCAAAGAGGCAGTCTTCTTTTACTAAGTCTAAGATTACTTGGTTTTCAAGAAAATCTTGAAGGATTTAATGTGACACATTGCTTAACTTCCTACCTAGGTTGCAAACTAGATGATCTATATATTAATTAAGTCACGCGGTTTCACCCGCGTAGTTCCCGTTCCCGTGGGAGTACGGGGATAAAATATGGCCTATGTTACTCGTTGATAATGGAGCTTACCATTGCTAAAAGAACTTTTAAAATCGGTCCAGTAGTTTTTAAGTTTATTCGTTACATACAAAAATACAAATCTTTCCTCTTTATTATATTATTAGTATAGTCACGGCTTCTACTCGAGGCGTCGCGTCGCCCCCGTGAAGTTCGATAATTATCCCATGGGATCATACTACTGGGATAGTATCCTATGTGTTAATCTAGGTCATAAACTATCTGTGTGCTAAATTTCATCCATATCCGTTCAGTAGTTTTGGCGTAAAAGAGTAACAAACATACACACATACAAACTTTCGCCTGAGATTATTGAGATTTCAAAGATCAAATCTAGTTTTCAGAATCTATTCAGCCATTATTAATTTGTCCTTGAATTCTTAAGTGACCGAAATCCATAATAAGTAAGCTTTGATGACCCTAGTATTAAATAGTTGTATAATTTCATAGACAACGGTAGTTTTTTTTTATAAAGCGATTATACCAATTGGTAGCCAAACAACTGTTGTAGGATGAATTATTTAAATTACTACAAAATATTTTGGCCGCCATTATGTTGTTTAAACTAAATGTTTCTATTATTTAAATTAAGGTTAGGTATGTTGTAGATATTTTTTGATAGGTACGATTATTTTTATGTTACGTATGTATATATTATGTAATAGTTTTTTGTGTAACGGAAATAAGTGTTTTATTTGTTTGTATTTGAATATTGTAATTTAATGGAATCGTATAATTTATTTAGATATTTGTAATTTTTTTTTATAAACAACAAAAGGAGATACGTCATTAGACGTGCATTAAAAAGTATAGAAAAATTAGCGATTTCTGTGATACAATCACGTGTAAGTATCGGTCACTAATGACTGACTTTAAATACAACTATACTATTTTCCACACAATTGATAAGCCTAAACGAAAACGCAAAATTTCAATGATCCACCCAAACCAATTTGCACAAGCAACTACAAAACGTAATCCCTCACAAGTTGAATGAAAAAAAAACGACCATAGACCAAAAACCCAACAACATTTAAGGTTTTAACGTCGCGGTATCTCAAAGTACTCCCCCGGGGCGGCGAGAACGTATTTTCAAAATATTTTGACTTTAATAGCCCTCTTTGACATTACACTGACGTATTGTCGATGGTCGTGTTTTTTTTTTTGTAAATCGGCAAAGGTAAAGGTGTTGTTGTGCTTTTTTTGTTGTTTCGTAATAGATGGCGGTGTCGTGTGTACTGTGGGGGTGGCCAAATTTAATGTGCGTATGTTTAATTGAACGTGGTTACTTTGCTATTTTTTCAATGGGGTTTTTGTCTATGGAGCTCTTTGTTATCATTGTAGCGGTAAACCTGTTAAATAAGACATTGAGAACAAATTACGGTTAGACCGTGATGCGCAAAAATGAAGATTTTTTACTTACACTGTTTTAGGCTTTCATTATTTAAAACTAAACTTATATTGTCACTTACGGGATATCTTTCATGATTGTTAATTGTTTGAGCTCAAAACAATTAACAATCACGTTAGTGACAATATAAATTTATTTTTTTATTTGTCTCGACTATTACGTACGTACAGCGTTGCTACATGTTTATATGCTGGGTTGTGGAGGTCAGATAGGCAGTCGCTCCATGTTAAATACTGCATCCGGTTAGACTGGAAGCCGACCCCAACATAGTTGGGAAAAGGCTAGGCAGATGACGATAAAGCTGTATTTAGAAACGGCCATTCCGATTGTCTACGTTACTGTCTGCTATCTCATTCATCTTATTGGAAGCATTGAAGGTCACACTATACGGGAAATGGAGATTGGATAGGCCATGGTTGGAGGTTTCCTCCCGTGGACCGATGACCTGGTAAAAGCTATACGAGAAGCAGCTGAAGAACAGAAGACAGGTCGATGTGGCGACATTTGGTAAAGGCGAGCTGTGGAAGTGTGGATGTCTTCTTAAATTGAGATTGTTTCTTTTAGAAATAAAGGAAGAAAATGGCTGTGAATCGTTTTGATGTCATGATATCTACTGTATAGACTGACAACCAGTACCAAGGGGTATCTTATTACCAAATGCTAATTGGGTTGTGGAGTTCAGAGGGTCTTAAATGGCTGCGTTATTAGAATCATAGAGCATAATAATATGAATTACGTTACAATTCGTAAAAATGGTCCTAAAAGACAATTCAAAACTGTGTCTGCGACCATTTTAAAAAAATTAACGCATTTCATTTTTCCCTATTATGATTCTGCTAAAGCGGTCATTTTAGACCCCCAGATAAGCAGTCGCTCCATGTACCTAATACTGGTATTCAGCTGCATCCGGTTAGACTGGAAGCCGACCTCAACCTAGTTGGGAAAAGGCTAGGCAGATAATGATGGTATCTTCTGTAGACCTTTAGGGTACCAATAGGCAGAGAGAGCTGGCAAAGTTCTATTGTGTTAAGGCTGATGCTCCAGGGTAGCCCGCGAAATTCAAAATTTCTTACGTTTTTGTGCAATTTTCAGGCCAGTGCTAGGTTGTATGTTGATTAAAATATTATTCGCGGCTGTAAGACGTATGTAGTTTTAGAACTATTATCATCAAAATCATCAATACAACCCTCCAAGTTCATAAAATTGCAGGAACCAAAAAAAAAGCAGAGAAAGTAATTTCTACAGTAGACGCTTCCCGTGACCCAAGAGCTGGCTTTTACCTTGGCCAGAGGCTAAGTGTTGCCATACAACGTGGCAACGCCGCCAGTCTCTTGGGCACATTACCAGCTGACAGGGTTGAGTTTTTCGATGCCCTTTTATAGTTTGTTGTTAGTTTATTTAATAGTTTTTGGCATAAGTAGATAATATATAAGGCATGTGGTCAACAGCTTGGCAAACAACTTGGCTCAAGTCGCTAATCAGACGTCACAGCTTTCAATACTACCTTTACAGTAAGAAGAGACCGTCGCCGTAACTACAAAAGCCACAAAAGAGAAACCACGCAAGATTTTTTCAAACCAAACATGTAATCACATTTACTATATAATACTCCTCATTCTATATCCTTTTGATAACACGTGTCCATACAACATTAACAATACAAACAACATCACACCCTGGCAGGAAACGGCTGACCGCCACAAAGCATTTGCGAGGCGGCTTTCTTTAAAAAAAAAAAAAACAGATAATTTATGGTCAAGTCTGACAGCTGTCATTTTTCCCGCGCGGGAAACGTCAAAGGAGAGCGTTTTCATTGAATAGGGATGTGCAATGTAAGAGGTTGCAGTTATTTTTATTGGGTTATCATGCTGAGTACATTGTGGGTGGTCGCTGGTATATAAGTAAAGCATTTAATTTCATATAAATAGACGTAATTACAAGTTTTTACTGGTTGTATGTTGTGTGTGAGAGAGGAGGCCTGTATCCCAGCAGTTGGAGCGCTATTGTAAGCTGTTTATATTAAAACAAAATAAAAAGAAATAGTGTACGATGCTTCGAGAGGGTCTAGCAAGAAACTATGGTGTTTTTTGCTTGTAAGAAACTGTGACGAGAGGACTTTTAATTAAGGATAAAATATTAGAGGATCAACGCGGTTTTTAACCACACTGTTACCATTAAACAATGTTCATTAAAACAAATACTTAACGTCTTTTTTCGGGGGAAATCATGTCACGTAGTCGGGTACCTAATAAATTGCGGCAGTTGACTTTTTCCTCCGACTGGTTCCGTACAAAGTTACTAGCCCATCCCTACATCAACCTAAAAAATGTTGACGTCAAAACCTTAGCCAAATAAAAAAATAACAGATAGTTTTACATCGCCACCATCAGCTGTCGACCGCAAAACTGACCAGTAATGACGGATGCACAATGCACACAACTGATGCACAAAGCACACAATTTTGTATTGTTTGAAAACAATTGAAAAAGCATAATATGACAACTCGGGCCTTTCTTTAAAAAAATACTAACACGAAAATTGTTCCGATTTTGTAGTACAGACGCCAGCACTAACGCGCTACCCAAAACTGTCAAATTTTCCCAATCAACCTAACTTTGACTTCAGCGATTAAGTTGAAAATATATTAAAGAAATGACAATGAGTAATGGTGGGCCCACCTCTCATTAGAATTAAGTTACTCATGATGAATGAATAGGTAGTTTTGTGCAGAATAAAACTTAGTATTACGACCAAGGTTAAAGGTCCAGGATGAATATTAAATATTTTTTGTTTTAAAATGAAATACATATAAGTATTATTACTATTCTAACTCATAAATATCCAAAAAGAATATGTTAGAGTCAGTCGTATCGCGGAAAGTACTAACATTTGACCATAGGTTTAATAGGCATGAAGACAGTATCAAAAAATTGCAAATCTATTTAGTCCGTTACTTAGAGTATTGAAAATTAATGGACGCGTATTTTTTGTTTTTGTAAATCAATGAATATTGACAAAGATAAAACGCATCAAAACTCGGGAGTGGGGGCTCGTGACGTCAGAACTAGGTAAAAATTATACCTAGGCGTGACGTATTGAGAATTTTAAAAGCTTCGTATCTTCGTCAATTTTGGTTTACATAACAAAAGAAAAAATACGGGTCAAATATTTTTTGATAATCTAACTGACGGACTAATGGGGTGGGCAACTGATGGAACTAATGGCGCTAGCACCGCATGAACCAAACATCGTCATTGGTTGAAAATCTGTCAATGTCATTTTATATTTCAAAATCGTTTGACGTCATTGGTCAGATTGGGTCTAAACTATGGACGCGCCATCTACAATCAGCTTTGACCAGCCTTTCCCATTAGTTTTTTTTTGTCGTCTCGCCTATTGTAACTAATGTACCGCTTAAAAATCCCTATCTAACGGTATATCAAAAATGTTACTATTGAAGTGTGGGCCCAGACCCCATACATTTGTTTCCCACACTCCTTTGACAGATCTTCGTCGTCTTTACACTATCCATTTTGTAAGTTTACCTAGGCACCGTAGACTGCCTTGTTGGTAGCGCGACTTCTAAGCATGAGGTCTTGGGTTCGATTCTCAGGTCGGGCAAAGTGTTATTGGCTTTTTCCATCAGGAATTTCTCAGTAGCAGCCACGGCGTCTGGATTTGTGCTTGATTGGTGGTAGAGGCTTACCCCCTAATACATGGGACTGAAACAAAACTGGTGAAATCTGATATGAATTGCCATGGCCAACTTGAAAGTCTTTAAACAAACTTGGGAACCGAGAGGTTGGCCGGAAGGAAAACTTTTTCAGGTGGAGATTCATAGATCCACAAAAAAGTGTTGAAATGAAATGATGTTTATTTTTGCAAGTAAGTTCTTACAAACACTTTTACACGTAATTTTTTTAAAACTAGATGGGGCCGGTGTTTCGTACCTGACTACCTACTCTGTGAAGAAACAGCCGAAACAAACTCAGAGGTCATAGTCTCTTTTGAAGTCCAGACATAATCTTGTTCAATTCAGATGAGGACTATGCAGATTAGTGTCTGAGATGGTCTTTTGAAGAAAGAACCACACAGCTTTGAGTGGACCTGTCCAGTCAGTGCAAGCATTTGTCAGTTATCGTGTAGCTCGACTTATAACTCAAGGAGCTTAACGAAACGACGAACAATACCAAAGAAAGGACATTTGGGTAGGTCGCTTATAGTACTCAAGCTGCCAGACAGTCGTGGGCAAAAAAATAAAATAAGATATGTGACCCACATGGTCCTCACATTCACAATAATTAAATAAAATTAACAATAAGTTACAAAACGAAAATCAAAAAAAAAAAAAAGTAAAAATAAACATTAAATGTCACAATAATAATAAAAAAGTAAAATACTTAACAAAATAAGTATTCATGTCAAATCAATACATATCACATAAAATAATGTAAAATAAAGTAAAAAAAAAAAAAAATACTGAACTAAGTATTCATGTCAAATCATTCAATGTCAAAGTGTATATATAGTGTATATTGTAAGTGTAAAAGAAAGGAATTAATAATAAACAAGCGAAGTCCGAAATTTCGACATCCACAGAGCAAATTTAATTGGAGCAGCTTAATCCCAAGCGTTTTTATCTTCGAGATAGTGATTAACATGATAGTAGGCTTTCAGGCAAAACTTCCGTTTTATAAACGAATATTGTTTTGGTGCTGTTCCACAAACGAGGGGACACTAAATATCGAGTCCTGCGTGTCCTGTTGTTTGCACGTTACAGAAACTGATGCAAGGACGCTACTGAAGGCGCCAAACTCGTAGCCAAATTCTGGACCGACTCAATTTGATTACCATTGACAAGCACAGCATATTCTAGAAAACCATATAGTACAAACACAGCAATGAATGATAAAGAACGGTTCCAATGAAAACTGGATCTTCATTAAGTTGCAACAATAACCATCTTTATAAGACCTTCTGAATATTTTTTAAAACAAAGGTCGAGAAAAAATAGGTGAGACGACAAAAAAAAAGCTAATTAGTCCGTCAGTTAGATTATCAGAAAATATTTGAAAAGTGTTTTTTCTTTTGTTACGTAAATCAAAATGGACGAAGATATGACGCTTTTAAAATTCTCAATACGTCAAGCCTAGGTATCATTTTTAGCTAGTTCTGACCTCACGAGCCCCCACTCCCGAGTTTCGATGCGTTTTATCTTTGTCAACATTCATTGATTTACAAAAACAAAAAATACGTGTCAAATCAACTAACTTCCAAAGACCCGCAATTCATCAGACCAATAGATTAACATCATCATCTGCCTAGCCTTTTCCCAACTATGTTGGGGTCGGCTTCCAGTCTAACCGGATGCAGCTGAATACCAGTATTTTACACGGAGCCTATCTGACCTCCACAACCCAGTTTGTACCGGGTAAAACGATACCCCTTGCTAAGACTGGTTGTCAGACTTTTGGGCCACTGACTACCTACCTGTAACGACTGTCAAAGATCTACAAATGACAGCCGTGAACCGCGACCAACTGCTTAACGTGATTTCCGAAGCACGAAGGAAACTCGGTATGTAATGGGTGGTCACCCATCCACAGACTAACCTAGGCAAGCACGGCTTAACCTAAAGATCGACCCGAGCGGCTGATATTATTTAGCCACGAGCTCCTAAAGACCGGCAATTGTAAACAAAATAAAAGACAGTACAGGTCATCTTAAAATGGTTACTGTTTCAAAAGTTGTCGCGTGCCCAAAGCGGCCATAACAAAATGTTTGTAATTTTTTTCGCTTCAATTGTTCGGAGACAATGGACAACACGGGTACAGCCTTTTGACGGATTGTTTTGAATAAATAAAACTACCGGTGTTACTTGCAGTGTAAAAAAAATGTAAGACGATGATTTTTATTTTTTATTGTAGCAACTTGTGAAGTTGAGTTGCGGTTTCGAATGATAATGTCAGTTTTAAGTATTGTTGAATGTAAATACATACCTGAGGAGTATTTATTTAAATACTCTAAACATACAAATATCCTTACAGGCTAGACCCAGTGCGATATTGTAGCACACTTAAAATTAAAATAATTTAACTGTTTTTGATATAGCAAATTTTTTAAGTAGGTACAGGTCTCCCAAAGTGTAATGCGCATAGAAAATAGAAATCTTCGTCACTGTTTGGCAACGGTCGTATTCCTCGAGCGTCGGAAGACGGAAGAGATATGTATCTAAAGTGGATAAATGCATTTTCTTCATGCATAATTTAGTAGAATTATGTGTTTTGTGTCGGGTGTTTCCGGGAATACGAAAATTAGCGAAGATCTGCATGCGCATTATTAATTTGGGAGTACTGTACCTAGCTGTTCTTGTAAATTCAACCAATATATTAATATGTCCAAGTCCTCAGCAATGAGGCTGTAAGTGCGGAGCGCGCTCGAGTATTGTTTATATAGGTCTACACATCGGTGAGTTGGCAGTTTTTTTCATAATATCTGACTGTAACATACCCATATAGGACAAGCATATACGTAGAAGGACCAAATAGTAATTAAAACGCCTGTTCACTACGTGTAGCTGATTTCAAACTGTTAGTCAGGATTTTCTCAAAATATATGTGAACTATCATTTTACACATAACATAAATTACATTTTTTTAAATTTCAAAAAACAAAAAAAAAATAAAAAAAAATTGTAGCCCACCGGTATCGGGAACAGGGTCCAAGCTACCGGCGCGGCGGTCAGGGCTCCAGAGAGAGGAACCTCCTAACAATACTCACCGTGTCCAGGAGTACCGCGCACTGAATCAAGCCCTTGATCCAGCTACCTAACGAGAGCCTCCTCAATCGAGAGGCTCTTGGCAAATAAGCCATGGGCTGATACGACTATCGACACAATGATCGCTGAGGCCACTTCCCACATGCCGACAACCTCGTGAGCCAAGTAAGTATAAAAGTAGAAGACAGAGAGAGAAGGAGAGAGAGTGAGTAGTACTACTACTACTACAACAGCCCATAACGTCCACTGCTGGACATAAGCCTCTCCCATGATGGGAGGAATTTGCCGTAATCTCCACGCTTGGCAGGCGGATTGGAGATCGCAGTGATGAAAGACTAACAGATAACGCTGCTGCCCATTCTCTGGTCTACGGAGGCGCAAGGTGTTCTGCCTCAGACGTTAGTCGCCTTATACGACACCCGTGAGTGTAATGGGTTGGTTCTATTCTACTCTGCCGGATACCACACGGCTAAACTCTGCCGGATACCACACGGCTAAACTCTGCCGGATACCACACGGCTAAATGAGTGAGTAGTGAGTAGTATGCTATCATAATTATTATCGGCTTAGGTTCTATCCAGTCTAGCTAGGGTCAGCTGATAGCGTCTAATTGGATGCAGCTTAATACCAGATTTTACGTGGAGTGTCAGCCCATTTGAAACTCGTAACACAGTACATTTATTTATTATTTTATTTAGTAAAGCATACGCCCTAACACTAAATTAAATAATCTTTTTACCCGGTCTTCTCACAGAACCACAAACATTCTAACATTATCGTCTTTCATTCATCAGCAAACAAGTCCAATCCAGGGTCCTCCACGAGCGCGTTGAGCATCGTTAGCATACGCGGAGTGAGGTAACATGATTACTCCTCTGTAAAGCTAGTTGTCATTCTTTCGGGATCCTGTGTACTCATACTTGATTTTTAAATAATAATTATAAATCTCATATCAATTTATAAGCTGTTATCATATATTTTTTTGCCTTTAAATCAATTGATTTGGGGTCGGCAGTTACTCGTCATCTCAGCAGTCATCTCCTTTCTAGCCAAACGATCCTTCACACTTGGTTTGAAGGTGCTAATTGTCAAACAAATCCTTCACAACCGCAAAATGTTAAATACTCAACTACATAAAATAGAACGGGGTACCCATCATTGCCCAGGGTACTATAAAACAATTCCCCTGTACAAACAGATGAACCGCAGTCTCTCGACAAGCCATAATCTGTTGATGGTGTTCGGTAACAGAAATAGGGTCCGTGATGCAGGGGAATTTAGTAGGGGTGCACAGTGTTGAAATTTTCAAGTTTGCTTGCGTTTTTATATGGGATGATTGTAATTTTCAGTGCCACTAATATTTGCAAACCCACAAAAGACAATGCTCAGATAATGGATTTCTTCACGCGGGCGAAGCCGCGTGAGTTAGCTCCCGCGGCTTCGCTCGCATGAATTTCGATAATTGTCCCACGGGATCATACTACTGGGATAAAAAGTATCCTATATCTTAATCAGGTCATAACCTATTTGTGTACTAAATTTCATCCAAATCCGTTAAGTAGTTTTTGCGTGAAAGAGTAACAAACATACACACATACTCACATGCACACACACAATACAAACTTTCGCCTTTACAATTTTTTCATCTCAAACTAAATATTATACCAAAGAGTTGCCAACCAACTGACGCGTTCTTTCTTTCTTTATTTTTTTTGCTTTCTTCGTATTTTTCTCCCTTGAGATATTATCTCTTCCTCTGTCACCAGTCTATCCCGACAACCCTGTAACAAGGGTTTGTATTTTAGCACCCCCTCGCCTGGATTATTACCGTTTTGTTACTTACCACCGTTTTCATGATAAGCAACGTTTCGCTAAATTGTTATTGTGATCATATTTTTCTTATTGTTAGTTATTATTTTTGTAATTTGGGGGTGGGGAGTTGCTTAGGTGGATTTAAATTGAATTGCTACCGTTTGGGAGTTGTTAATTATTAATACATTGCACTAATTATCCACACAAAGCACTCATGAAAATTTATGTATCTAAGTTTTTTCAGACAATAACGTAAACGTTGCTCCAAAAGCCACTAAGCTGAAGTGAGTTTGGATTGGCCACAACTTTTTTTATTTTTCGGAATTTTCCCCTCCAAAAAACCAAAAAAAAAAACGTTGAAAATTAAGATAAATTTTGGTACTAACAAGTTTTCGCGAAAATTTAAATTTGCCCAATCTTTTTATCGTGTTGACTCAGGACCTTGATTTTTATACACCTAATAGGGACTATAGACCTCAGTATCTGGTATAAATTTCAACTTGCTAGGTCCACCCGTGCTTAGAAAATCGGTGGTGACAGACGGACAATAGACGGACAAGAAAGTGATCTTATAAGGGTTCTTCTCTTAACCTTTTGAGGTACGGAACCCTAAAAACTACTGTTACCCATAAAAGTGCAATACCTACACAGCTGTTTTTAGTTTTTTTTTAATTACCGATGATGAATTTATCATGTGGATGGTTCAAAATGATGTACTGAATACGTGATAATCATTTTGCGTCGGTGTCCCTCAAACTGAACTATCTACCTAGACCAGTCCCTCAACACATACCCACATAGATAAAAGGCTATTCCTACATAACACCTCCATACCACACGGCCACATTACGAACATCCCTCACAAAAAGCGGCTCTTCAAAAATCATCCCCTAGCGATATGAAACATGTATAACATCGGTTGCGCCCCCCTGTAAACAATGAGCTTCGAATAAACAGAACTACCCCCACAACAGCGCTGTTTACGAATTTTCACCCCCGACCCGAGCGGTAATGGATTTTGTGGGGTGTGGTACACGGGTAGGATGGAGCGGAAATGTGACTTATTTATTTTTAAGTTTTTAAGAGGACCTGTTAAGAGGGAAGCGCCAGGTAAACCCGCGAAATTCAAATGATCTTAGGTTTTTTGCAATTTGCAGGTCATTGCCAGGCTGTATGTTACTACATATTTCATGAAAAAGCCATTCAACGGGAGTAAATTAACTTAGAAGGTTGTATTAATGATTATAACTCTGTAAAGCCATATTTATTACGTCAGACGCAAATCATTATATGAATCAACATAAAACTTGACACTGACCTGGTAATTGCAAAAAAACATTAGAAAATATGGATTTCACGGCCCCAAGAAATGCGAATTGCGTCAAAAGAAAAGTGCGATCTTCACTTGTTTTTTTTGTTGCGAGTAATTTTTGAGAAAATTCATTTATTCATTTTCTCCGACGACACACGACTTGCGACACCCAATTCGTGCGTCGTGTGAGTGGCAAGAGGTTACAGACCATGAAAAAAATTCCAATAATGATAAACTTCCTTGTGGATTGCCTAATCCAAATAATTTGCTTTTATCAAACTCGTGACATGTCATGAAACAGAACGGTGAAGGAAAATATCGTAAGGAAACTGGCATATTCTCTGCCAAAACATCAAAGAGATACAAACAGAGAAAAATAAAGACGTGTGATGTTAATTAAATGTCCTTTACAAATTAAAAACCAGCTTACTTTAGTAACCCCGCTCATCGCTCGTAACTTGTTACAAAAATCTTTCTAGCAAGGTGTGGCCCCGTGATTGTTAATATCGCGGGGTGAGCAGCGCCCTGTCGCATGTATTGAATGCTAATCACCATGTTTGTGAGGTGAAGTGACTGTCTTATGTTGCGGCAAGTAATTGGGAAGATGTGTGTTCTTGTGAGTGAAGAATAAAAAAATATTTTTCTCTTGGATTAAATTATTACCTAATTGTTTTAAGGTTCTGTATTGGCGGCTATTTGCTCGAACACGCAGCGTTGGAAAGCTTCATTAATATGTGATCCCCGATGATCTGCCGAATGCTAAGAGATTCTGCTAGAATGCGAGATTCACACTCGACGTTGCGACGCTTGGGAGAGGCGTATGTCCAGCAGTATCGGGAGAAATTATGATGGAGTTTTGTTGTTATATATTCCTCATCGTCAGCCTACCTTGCCCCAAATATGTTGGGGTCGGTTTCCAATCTATCCAGATGCAGCTGAATATCAGTATTTTACATGGAACGAGTGCCTATCTGACCTCCACAACCCAGTTGGTACTGGGTAATAAGATGCCCCTTGGTAAGACTGGTTGTCAGACTTTTAGGCCACTAACTACCTGTAACGACTGTCAAAGCTCTACAAAAATGACAAATAAATGTAAACAGAAAATGCTGCCAGAATTTGTGACCATCCAATTTTTATCAAAGTGACCATTCAATTTAAACAAAGATCAATAATATAAATCTAATCAACAAAACATTAATACCACAAGCAAAACCACGGGAAACGAACAACAAAGAAAACATTTTCAGTAATATCTCCGAAAGCAATAAAAAGACGCCATATTGCCGTAACATATGTTCTAAACGCTCCCGCGGTTTGTCTATGACAAAGTTTTTTTTATCTGTCGATGGGCAAAGGCGTTTATTGGATGTATTCGCTGACTAAGTTCTCGTTCAGATATTGTCGTTTTTATTAGAAAATGGAACGTCGTAAGTTTGACATTTGCGGCCAGCTAACAAATATCATAAATGTGAAATATGGTGCTTAGGTTCTGTTTGTGTGGCAACTATGTATTAGGAGAGAATATAGTTTGTTAGGTGCGTTATTGCTTTTTCTTGTGGTCGTAACTTACATCTACTTATGTATAAGTTTCCGCCTTTTTGATTTAGTGAAGATATCGCTTGTCAAATGTAAGATTTTTTAATTTTTGTTTGTGGTACTACACGCTCAAGCGAAACACGAGAACAGACAGCGTCTTCGAAAAAAAAATGCTAAAAACACCGCAACGGGAGTTCTGTCGCGAGTCGCGACAGTACGGCGAAAGAAATTAGTGTCACACGCGGGTGTTGGTTGAATCAAGTGGCATCGCAGGTCGCATTGGCTGAAGTCGTGGAAGAGGCCTTAGGCTTACTTCATTAGCAGTTTTGGCGATCTTACAAGTCAGATTTAGCCTGAAACCATATCAGAAGTAGCAGGGTACAAACACCTAATAATCCATAAAATCTTACGTACGTGATTAAAATGACAACTGTCAAACTAAAGGGACTAGCAGATTTGATGATATCGAAATAAATGATTACAAATGCATATTTATGCAGTCAGTTAATTTTACTCTATGTAAATATGGGGATTAATTAGGGCCAATAGATATGTTGTGAGCGCTCGATCGTGAAGACTCGAAAACGGCCCATTTGGGTCGTATTGCCTTTATTCTGCGTCACTACGCGTATGTGAGCTGCCGCTGCCACGCGGAACACTTTTTTCGGTTGATTTGTAGGTGTATAATATATCTGTTTATTAGAATATCATTAGCCTTAACATTCTCGGCATACTGACCGCTGTCATTTTAATCAAGTTTTCTAGTAACTACAGTCATCAGGTTCACTAACCCTACAGCCAAGTGTAAACCATGAAATTCTAATTCTCTTTGGTTACTTGAGTGACTCACTTCACAAAATAAAATAAATAACTGCTATCACAATTCGGACAAAAAAAAAACAAGTTTACGTAACAAGATTTAAATTGAACGTGCAAAAATCCCTCAACAACACATTTTTTTTACCCTCTTCGAATTTTAAAACCGACTAATCCCATGTCAAGTTGCAGATTACGTCGAAACAACTTTCAACAACACTTGAACTAAACCAAAACATCCAATTTGGTCCCAATCCTATCACAATAACAATTTTCCGTCAAATTTAATCACAATTTCAAATCTAATCACAAAAAAAAGATTACATACAATCTATGGCGATCTACCGCAGGCCGTACCAACGAACGCCTTTGCCGAAAAGAAAGTGGAAAGATTGTCTATGGAAAAACATGGCGGTACATTTAGGCGGCTTGTTTGACACGAACATCTTGTTAGCCTGTACCAAATACGTAGTTTTATAAATATAAATAAGGTGTAAAAAAGGTTGGTAAGTGTGTTTATGTTAATCGGGTTGTGGGTTCTGTATAGATTTATTTAGTTTGCTCTGCAAAGTTTCTTACTTCGCAATGGCTTAAAAGTTTAGATGGGCATTTGGTAACATAACATAACCTCACGTCTGTAATCCCCGAAATGCAAGCAGAGGTGCATCTAATAGTAAACCAACATTTTGCTAGATGTCGCGATGAATAACAGCAAATTATACGTAGCGACTACCTAATCTGACTTCCACAATCCATTTACTGAGTAAAACGATATAAATACTTACTAACGAATTTTAACCAAAAACACGCAAAGTACTTACGTACATAACAAGCTCACGGAACCCTAAAACCCCTCGGATATAATACTCTCCAACACAATGGGAGTCCGTAACAAATGTTGCGAGTCGTTTTCATGTCACTTTTTCTATGTAAATTGTCCGCGCAATTTGTGTCGCGACTGTCGCGCCTTTGTTGCCGGCAATTTTTTGTTGTTGTTGCCGGCAATTTTTTTGTTGCCGCCCTTTCGTATTCAATTAAACGTGTTGCTGTGTCCTGTTGTTGGATTATTGGATAGATTTATTTATAATTTACGCGTTGGGTTGCTAAGGGGTTTTTGAGATAAGTGTTGTGTCAGTGGGGTGATTGTAGGGCTGTAGGGTTGTTATTTGCTTGTGTGGTCTTTAATGCTCTTATTTTTTGAATAGATAAGTAATTTGTTAGGCTTTCAACGTTTTTAATAGCGAATGATGTGATACAGAGTGGGAGCTATACGATTATATGGAACGGAATCATTGATTGAATAAATGAGTAATAATTACTTATGGTCTGACTTCTACGCGTGTTGATGTCAATTTATAGCGAACTTAGCTATGAGTTTGGTGCTATCATTAAGTCTAGATGTTTCAAGTTTTCTGTAGGTACTTAAATATCGTGAGGAAACCGCCATGTTCTATAACAAACATTGAAGACACAATCATGGTGAGTCCTACCGTTTCATTTCACATTGGGCCCGCTTGGTTGATTACGGCCTGCTCATAGAAAGAGGTCGTCCCGGTATTGGACTCTTTGGGTCTAACATCCGCTCGGGTCGATCGCTTGCCTTGCTTGGTCCGTGAACGGGTTACCACCCATTACGTACAGAGTTTCCTCCGTGCCTCGAACAGCACTATACGCCGTTGGTTCCGGGTGTTATTTGTAGATCTTTGACAGTCGTTACAGGTAGTCAGTGGCCCAAAAAGTCTGTCAACCAGTCATACCAAAGGGTATCGTATAACCTAGTACTAACTGGGTTGCGGAGGTCAAATAGGCAGTCGCTCCATGTAAAATACTGGTATTCAGCTGGATCTAGTTAGACTGGAAGCCGACCCCAACATAGTTGGGAAAAGGCTAGGCAGATGGTGATGATTCTGAGACAGTCTCAGTAGCATACGTTTACAGTAGCTACATCGTGTGACTGATTCTGTCGTGTCAAATTTGTAATCATTAGCTATTTGACCAAGCTATATGGTACGGTACTGACTTTTGTATTTTCGCCCTGCCCCATGTGAAAATGGCGTTCGTTTATGTATATGAATATTCAATTAGTACTACAAAACACGCTTTGACTTCGCCGCCAGATAGAAGCTGCAAATAAAAAGGACAAGTTCATAATATCATGATCTTGAAGTAGAAGTAGATTTGCATTTTAATGTAATCACAGGCTTATCAAAGGTTTTCATAAGCCGTGGTATATCTGGGGTTGTCGTCTTATTATGAACACACAAAAGGGCGAGAGAATTGAGAAATAGTTAGGTATTTTGTAAAAGTATTGCTGTCGCGCAGTGCCCGAACAACCGTGCGCAGAGCGCGAAAGAGACAACAGCAGAAAAGACCAATTAAAAGTACACAAAAACGTTTCATAGTCCCCTGATTACTTCTCCAAAACTTGACCGATTTAACTACTTTTTTCATTAAAATTTAAAGAAAGGTTTTGGCCGTGTGCCTACGTTTTCTTTATTTATATAATGCTAGTCATTGACAATCAGTCTTACCAAGGGGTATCGTATTACCCAGTACTAACTGGGTTGTGGACGTCAGATAAGCAGTCGCTCCGTGTAAAATACAGGTATTCAGCTAGATCCGGTTAGACTGGAAGCCGACCCCAACATAGTTGGGGAAAGGCTAGGCAGATGATAACAATGATTCCTCTATCAACAATTGCCTCAGTCATCAGCCATAAAATCATCTTTAACACAGGTCATCCATCGTATTATTTCCTTGTTTTTCCTTAAAAATTAAACCATTACATTACCTGAAATTTAATAAACATTTTAATAGGTAACTTTGTTTCTATTTTCATTTGATTATTCGCCTATTATTATTAAAAGGCATTGATTAATTAATTAATTATTAACCATCTCGTAAGTTGTATTATCGTATCGTTATCGTGTTGTTTTAAGCTTACACGGTTCATGACTATACTTAAAATGTCGGGATATCTTCCGTGATTTTCCCCGTAAGTGACATTTTGAGTATGAGTATCGTGTTTTCCAGAAACTGCGATAAGGAGGTCTCATAGACACTCGCTTTATATAAAATACTGATCTTTAGCTGTTTACAGTTAGACAGGAAGCCGACCCCAACATAGGGAAAATGCTAGACAGATGATGTAGTAGGTTATAATAATTGTACTCAAAGGTAACGGTACCCTCTCTCAACAGGGTATAAGTGCATGTTTTTTTTTTATCACTCTAAACAAAGCGTAATAACATCAGAAATAGCAAAGTGAAATTATTTTTTTAATATCTATAAAAAATACAAAGTTATAAGCATATGAAACTGCTGATTAGACAGAGAGATCCGATACAGCGAATGACGTCATTCGCTGCATCGACGTACAAAATCCATACTAAATTCCGTTTATCTAGAAAGAGATAGAAAAAAAAGTTTAAATGTTTATAACTTTTGTGTTGTTTGGCCGATTAATGTTTTGTTTTCGCTTTCTGTCATTATTTTTAAAGTACTTTAACATTGCATATTTCCTATTACAGGTTGTATGGCCAAGCAGCCTTACTTACTACTCCAAGAAAAAAGCAAGAAGATAAACACAGATAAAATCTCATAAAAAAGATTAAAACTAAAAGGGACTAGACTACCACCTAAGAGACCGCCATTTTATATTTCCCTGCCTTCATAAAATTGACATAAAACCCGATTGCTGGGCTCAAAACGTAAAAATTCAACTTTAAGACCAACTTCACAGCTTAATGAACACAGTATGAGCTCCATTGGTTAATCCCCACTGATTATAACCTCTTTTAACCTCAAACTGTTTTTCATTTTTCTTTTTTTTTTTACAAGCGCGTCCAACGACAATAATTGGTTAATTGATAACTATAAAATTTGTAGTTTATGGCTGCTTTATTTTTTTATTTTAAGCGTGAGTTTTAAATTAAGTATTTATACGTTGGTGTGTAAAATGAAGAATTTTAATTGTTGAGCGGCGATTGTTTTATTTGAGGTTATGTAAATAGTTTAATTATGGGTTTTTCGCAATTTGGCGTTTTATAAATCTTAGGACCAGATGATTAATTTAATCCCACACAAGAAGATTGGGAGTTTAAAAAAACCACCAGCTATATGTGAAGATAATGAAGGAGGTGATCATTTTAAATGGGGGCTATCGTTTTTGAGCTCACCAGATGTCGCCACTGCCGAGTAAGGTCTTGTCAGTAATTCTATTTTATACTTTTAAATACCAATAACGTCATAAAAAGTTTATTTTATACATATTTACAATATTCTCCCTAAAATTAGCAATCATGAAACATTTAAAAATCATTCTACCTCCAAGTACTAACAAATAAGATTCTAAGTTGCTACATAAATCTTCAAGTCATAATTAATCAGGAATGGCTCAGTCTAGAACACAATCGTGAGTGTTAGTATAAATACGTGATAAAAAGCAAGCAACGCGCGAACACTGTATGACATCTGACATTTCGGAAGACCTTAGTCTACACGAACGCCTCTAGCGGCGAATTCATGCGCGCCATTGGGAGATAAGGGTAGGAGATTGATAATGATGATATTGATATCTATAATGATTGTGAAGTTTTGTCGCGAGACGACAAAAAAATACTAATTAATCCGTCAGTTAGATTATCAAAAAATATTTGACCCGTGTTTTTTCTTTTCTTACGTAAACCAAAATTGACGAAGATATGACGCTTTTAAAATTCTCAATACGTCACGCCTAGGTATAATCTTTAGCTAGTTCTGACGTCACGAGCCCGCACTCCCGAGTTTTGATGCGTTTTATCTTTGTCAATTTTCATTGATTCAAAAAAACAAAAAATACGTGTTCATTAATTTCCAATACTCTAACTGACGGACTATATAGATTTGCATTTTTTTTATACTGTCGTCATGCCTATTGAGCCCTGTATTCGGCGTTCTTCGGGCAGACAGGTCCGATACCACCATTTTCATTGGCAAACATTTTTCTCCTAGCTGTTTTTCTTTTGGCGAAAACGAAAGTTTGTACCAATACAAGTCAATCTAGCAATACAACTATTGAAACTACCTAAGTTTCTTTTCAATTTAACAAAAAGGCCTGATTTGAATGATTTTAAATCGACACAAAGATTGTTTTCAATTCGATGTTGTGGCACCGGCACGCAATACTGGTAGTCAATGAGGTGGGTCCTGCAAGATTTCTTAGTCATTCTAGTTTTAATTCTCTGTACTATCAATTGCTACTTACATATGCAAACGCTTTGGATAGGGTAACCATTAGAGAGAAGAGTCCTCATCCTCATAAAACGTCGACTATTTTGCAAAAAAGTCCGTATAAGTAAGTTCAACATTTTTCTTTTTAATCTTTTTTTTACTGCGCTTTTTTTAAATCCCCTAAGAAAACCGGACTACTGATAGATATTTTAGTATAGTATAGGTGAATTACGGTGTCCGGAGCCGTATCCGAAATTTGTCCTCACTGGTTTTATCATTCCAGTGGTTTTCAATAGAATCCGGACGGTTTACAAACGACTCTTTAAAAGAATTACAATTAGTTAGTCGAAAAACACCAGGCAATAAATTCCAGACATATCCGGACAGAGACCCCAGTCTTACCAAGGGGTATCGTATAACCCAGTACTAACTGGGTTGTGAAAGTCAGATAGGCAGTCGCTCCATGTAAAATACTGATATTTAGCTTCCCAACATACCTAGTTGTGAAAAGCCTAGGCAGATCATAATGATCCGGACACAGATCGGACGGGAAACGCAAAGTGCCAGACAGTTCCGGACTGAGGGTAACCCACTTAAAGTACTTACGGGATAATATCCGTGATTTTCTTTTTCTTTGAGCTCCCGATATTTCGACGCTGTTGCAAGCATCATGATCGTGGGAATACTGAAGCCGACTGAAGCGGTATGCGGGTGGGGCGAAAATTATTTATTATGAGCAGACAAATCTGTCTTTCTTAGTCTTTTATTACGCGCACTACTGGAACTCGATTGTAACCCACGACAAAACGCACTTACGGTATCACTAGATTTTTCTTGATAGTGGAGACGCATGTTATTTTTTATTTGGTTTATCACTGGATTCCACGTACTTGATAGTTTAAAACCGTCCTCACGATTGAAATTTTTGTGTTTTGATTTTTGCGTCGAAATATCGGGAGCTCAAAGAAAAAGAAAATCACGGATATTATCCCGTAAGTACTTTAAGTGAGGGTAACCCTTTTTTTTTCTCTTTCGGATTGGAAATCATCAAATGACTCCTCCAGCTCTAGGCGCAGCAGGAGGGAGTGTCAGACTTTTACCAACTAAAACCCATCCATGTTCCTTCATCGCCGTTTGTGTTCCGGGGTCACGGTATCTCTTTCGAACGGTCCCGCAGCACTGATGGTAAACCTAGTCTATGGTTCTGTATGTTTGTTCCACACGCGATGCGTTGAAGAGCCGAAGTTATAGCTTCCCTTTGCTGCCGTATCGGCCGCCATGTTTTAAAACGTAGTTCTTTGTATAGTAAATAGGTGATGAACTGAAATGCTGACTGTTTTGTGGAGTTTAAAGGATCAAATAAAACACGTGTTTTTCAAACGTCATTAACTAAAGTTATAGAGGAGCTCGTGGCTAAATAATAACAGCCGCTCGGGTCGATCTTTAGGTAAAGCCGTGCTTGCCTAGGTTGGTCTGTGGATGGGTGACCACCCATTACATACCGACTTTCCTCCGTGCCTCGGAAAGCACGGTAAGCCGCTGATCGCGGTTGACATTTTTAAATCTTTGAAAGTCGTTACAGGTAGTCAGTGGCCCAAAAAGTCTGACAACCAGTCTTACCAAGGGGTATCGTATTACCCAGTACTATCTGGGTTGTGGAGATCAGATAAGCAGTCGCTCTATGTAAATTACTAATCTTCAGCTTTATCCGGTTAGACTGAAGAATCAGGCTGAAGTTGTCCGTTGCCACCAAGCTGTTTGTCTTTGACATACTTAATGATATTCAAAAACTTCCTCCCAAGACTTCATGATGGTCTCGAGAGACTACCTTGCGTTTTTATTCTGACGTTTAATAAAATCGTGATTTTGTTATTTTTAAGCTGTCCAAGTGTACATAACATTCTTTTCTCTTTAAAGAATATCCAGGACCTAGTGAACGTCATGGAAATGCAGTGGACGCTGGGGCGATGCTTTGGTGGCGTCTTATGAAAATGCATAGATTTTTGACCACCTTCTAAATATGTAATAGAGGATAGAACAATATAAATATTAGGTAAGGTGGGTGGACCATGAAAGGCCACGCTCCTTTGAAGGCCAACTATTAAAAAGTCCTAGTTATTGAGATCTAAGGATATACCTATTCGTTCTACTACACACTAAGATCCACTAAGGATCCTTACTACTGTTATAACAAAATGTGCAATTAGGGTGCAAGTCGTCTATCCAATACAATCCAAGATGGCTGCTCTATTGGACAATCAGGAATCCGAATTTGGAGGCAATCGTTCTAAATTCCCATTCAATACACAATATATGAATAATTCATAATTCCCAATAGTGTTTAGATATGGATCGTTACCATAAAGTTTAGCCGTAAACTTTTATAGATCGTAAACTTTTTGGTCAAGTATTTGGTTTAAAGTTAAATAATTTACGCTCCAAATTGTTTAAAGTAAGTGTTACTATAAAATTGGATGAGTTTTATTTGAATTTCTTTGGCATAAAGAAATGCTTATTGGTTTATTCTTGATTGGAGAGGTAATATATAATTTATGACTGTCATGTGTGTAAGAGCAGCAGTGGCCCAATGGGTCGTGGGTTCGAATCCAGGCAGGCGCATTACTTTGTGTAATTTATTTCATCACCGCTGCTCTCAAAACGGTGATGGAAAACATTGTGAGGAAACCAAACCCAAAAATTCAAAGACATGTGACATCTACCAACCCGCACTGGGTACTCCCGTATTTCGTTAGTTATGTGTAAGTCCCTTGTAATAGGGGGCAAGCCTATTGCCATCAGGTGATGGTAGAAATCCAGACTCCGTGGCTCTACTGAGAAATATACTAAATAAAACTAAAGTAATAAATTGTTTTTTGCTGTTTTAGTATTTTCGCCCCGTGTTCTTGTTTATACATATTCTTCAAGACAATAAATTAGTACTAAACAAACTGAATTCCTACCGCTTAAATACTTCTAGGAATTCACAAGAACACGAAAAACACAATACCACAACAATATTGAAATAACAACTTTTTCAGATGTTGAATAGATAATAAAACTTCACATAAAAACTTATTAAATACACGCGAACAGAATCTTAACAATCCATTTTAACACAAGAAAAACTCATTTAATTTTTATCGAACGCATCTACAGAACGGCCATCAAAATTCTATCTCGCAACCTCATTACAAAAATCCAATTCGTTCTTCAAAATAACATCATCATTGTTAAAAAAAAACACCCCCAAACACATCCCTTCTATATTTATAAAAATAACCAATAACATGCGTTAATGTTGGCTGAACACATGCAGCTGCCGTTGCTATGAAAAAAGTTAGGCGCGTTGTCATTGGTCGGTGTCATGGCGGACGCATTAGCCGCATCTGTCATCTTTATATTGTTTCGCGCCATATTTTGAGCGCTAATATTACGTATTTATGTGTTGTAATAAAATGTTATGTTTACGGTTAATTTCGTAAGATAGGGGTGTTTATTTTGTGGAGAATTTTATGGGAATTGAAACGTGTGGTTTTTATTTCAGTGTTGTGAACATAGGTCATATATATTTTGATGACCGTTCAATGCCGTTGATACATTATGACCCAAGAATAAACAGCGTAAATAAGAATTGTTGGTTTATGGCCAATGGGTGTATGCTAGTAAGAAAAAACTGTAGATGATAGCAAAGATGTAGGGAGTGATATTCCCCGAGTGTCATTATCCTAATTTTAAAACATTTCTGTGCCATAATTTCCGATAAGATCGCTAACGGAACTGCTGCCAAAAGCTAGTTTTACATACAATACAAGTAAACAAAATACCAAATGGCAACAGAAAACAAAAAAGGCGTTCTTATTCAAAACTTATAATAGCTCATCTATGGTTCTGAGCAAGACAGACTAAGAAGCGTTATGAAAAGTCAATCAGGTTTAAATAGTTACATACAGTCATCACAAAACAATAATATTTCCAAATTAATCATCTCGTAAAAGACCTTTTTTATGTTCTCTCACGCAAGTTATTCTACGCGTAACGTGTAGGTATATTTTTTCATAAATAAATTGATAACCATAAGAAAATTAATGGCGTGAAAATTATAGTCTGCAGTCATGTTAGAGGTGAACTGTGTATGTTTGCGTAGCGAATACTAAGCAGACGAGTGGCAAATAATTAAATGCTTAAGTTTGCTAATGAAGCGAATAAATGAGTAGATTATAAGGACCTTGCACGAACGCGCAAAGTAAGGCCTGTTCACAACTTCGCGAATCGAGCGATACGCGCGTACTCACTTATATCCTTTCGAAGAATCTTCGCGGTAAATCGTGTCATTCTATCAGCAATTTGTTCATTCTTTTTTTCCGCAGTCGTAACACGCGGTCGTGGCTAACCAGTGAAGGTAAAATAAGAACCATTTTAAAATTAAAAATAATCAAACGTTCGTTCCGCACATAACTAATTTTATCTGCAGGTTATTCAAAACATTTTTTTGTACACTAAATAAGCTTGCGTTTGACTTCAAGTCGCCTAATGTGAAGCGATGACGCGGCCTAGGGTGGAGTACGCTTGTCTAGAAGAAACCGATTCACTCGAACTTTAAAGAGATCCAGATTATGATGATCGGGAAACAGAGAAGACAGCAGTGAATTCCACAGACTGGCAGTTCGTACAATAATTGTGCTTGTCGCATAAAATTAAACCAATACGTTGTAGAATAGTTTTATTTACGATAAAAAAACCGAACGAATTCTCGTAATATTTACGTCGCACTCGTGCTACGGCCCGTCTTCTAATACTCGTGGCCGTAAGCTGGAGATTTACAGGCTGTTAAAATTTTATAAAATTCAAAGATAGGTTGGTGGTCTATCTGAGTTTATAGCCCTCAGTTACTGACAATGAAGTGTAAGATGGGTAGTAAATCTGGACTGAATTATCTTAATAAGTAGTAGTAAACCAAAAAAGCGATGGATGGACTATGTGAAAGTATTAAAATGGCTAGAAAGGAGATGTCTGATAAAACAACAACAACAACAACAGCCCATAACGCCCACTGCTGGACATAAGCCTCTTCCCTGATGGGTGGAATTTGCCGTAATCTCCACGCTTGGCAGGCGGATTGGAGATCGCAGTGATGAAAGACTAACAGAAAACGCTGCTGCCTATTCTCTGGTCTACGGAGGCGCAAGGTGTTCTGCCTCAGACATTAGTCGCCTTATACGACACCCGTGAGTGTTATGGGTTGGTTCTATTCTACTCTGCCGGATACCACACGGCTTCTCTGCCGGATACCACGGCTGTGTCTGATGAGATGACTAGTAATAGAGAAGTATGGAAGAAGAAGACGTGAAAGAAGAAGACGCGATATAGAGAAGTATGCTGCGCCGACCCCAAATTAATATACGTGAGTCTATCTTGCAGGCCAAACAGCTTTAGAAGATATTCGTTATTTAAGCCCGCTGGCTGGATATTTGTCTGAATAACGAATATCTTCTAAAGTATAGCTCACAGAAAGTCGAAATTTTGGATTTGTATACATACATAATAGTCTCTAACTCCGAGCACTATTGGGCGATCTGAAAGTAAAAAAACAATAAATCCTAGGGGGCCCGCTAGCTAGACAATTCATAGAAACATCTTTTAACTGTCGAGGTACAAAATATATTTTATTTATTTTGTTTAGGTAAGTACAAAATAATGTCCATGAAAAGCAATCACCTGTTGATAAATCTCATTAGGGCCTGCCAGATAGACTCACACCAAATAAATTGGGATAAGGTCAGAAGCAGTCAGTTAATAAGTAGTAGATAATCAGTGAATCAGGGGACAAGTGCAGTAGTTCTTTAGAGGAGTAGAAGCCTTTGCATCGCTAATGCAAAGGAAACTTATTATTTTTTAATCGACTTCAAAAAAGGTGGAGGTTTTATGTTCGTACTTAAAACGCATTTGACTAATTTCCTTGGGCGGTTTGTGAATTAGCTTCTATAGATACGGCTTTTTTCTTATTCTTCGTCTATGTTGATGATCTCCTAATGTGTTCTATATTTACAATGTACAATGAACACAATATGACAAGATTCTGTGTGGTTGCTAAAAATAAATCTTTAATGTTTCTCCCTGACTTCACTCTACTTGTTTCCTCTACTTCGTTCATATAGAATTATCTACAGCATCCTTGAAACATTATTATTGCCTATACAGTTTCATACATTCATCATCTGCCTAGCCTTTTCCCAAATATGTTGGGGTCGGCTTACAGTCTAACCGCATTACCGGATGCAGCTGAGTACCAGTATTTTACATGGAGCGACTGCCTATCTGACCTCCACAACCCAGTTAGTACCGGGTAATACGATACCACGAGGTATGACTGTATCATGCAATAACAGTCTGACATATTCCCACTGCTGGGACCCAGGCCTTCTTGACACGATAGGGAGTGGGCTGTATGCCTGTATGCCACCATTGACCCTTGTGTGTGGCTCAATCGTGATTACATGCTCCTTGCTACTCTAACACAATTAAAATATAGGTACCTATTCCATCATCAAAAAATATTCAAAAAAAGAACGCCAAAAATCAGTTAGGTTCCTCCTGTCACTACCCGCATCCAGCCGCTCGTAAAACCCGAATTATTAACATATAAATTGTTATTTGTCAAGCACGGTGGCCGTACCGCGATAAGGCACGCCGTGCAAACGATTATATTGTTCTATATTATACGGAGGTACGATGAGGTGGTAAGTGGAATAAACTTGTTTGGAATTTGAGGGTTTTTTTTTGAGCTAGGATTTATGGTAAAATAGTCTTTACTAGTGACATTATGTAGTCCTGGTGACTATGAGCAGTGCCCAGGTCTCATCTTGATGCCTTGTGATGGCCGAGTTTTATCACCCTATGACGTTTCGAGTTATTTGATGGCTATAGCGTCCAGTAGGACATAGCCGCATTTCGTCTGAACAATGATGGGGTAAGTACTGCATATATCATTGTATATCAAACCAACTAAGGTAAGTAGATGAATACTTACTTAGTTTATTGTCAGGAAACAGTTGCGCAGTGAAAAGTTTTCGCTCAAGTGCGCTTCTTTACTTACGACTTCAAATTAAAGTATTTTTTTTTTCTTGATTTTGATCTTCAAGCAATGGTTGTTACTCTCTCAATCTTATTACCAGCAGTCCCACATTTAAGTAAGTTAGCTTAGATGTATTGCATTTTTGAACTTTGGTTTTGTTATTATTTAATTTTTTCTTAATTTAATTTTAACATATTGGTTCTCAAGGTAAATAACCTGTCGCAATTATATTAATTTTTACATATTGGTGATGATCTATTTGCGTGTTTTTTATTTTTTTGGCATTATTTGGCAGTGTGTATATTTTGTTCCACAGTTTAGATTTATACCAGACAAGCTCTAGCCGTGAAGACTTGTAAATGGCTGTCTGATTATCATACTGTTATTTATCACTAATAAGTTTAGCTGTAAGTCTTCCAAAGTCCTTAAATAAATACATTTTTAATACTATTCTGTATGTTTTTTGGACAGTGCAGAACCTGTAAGGCCATCATGTTTTTTTGTGTCCCCAAAAAGGGGTAGTATTTGTGCCAGGTCTATATAAGGTCGTCTAGTCGGAAGATGGATGCATCTAGAGTTTTAGACCTTCAATGGTTTCTATATCCCACATGTTCAATCAGACAAAAAAATATGTATGACTTCAGTTCTGGGAACGTTATTAGCTGACTATTTTCGAGCGTGACCATAAATTACTACACTTTATTCGCAGTAATAGAGCGTAATCTTTGAAAAAACAGCTTCGATATCAGTTTTAGGGTTCTTACAGACGAGCGGCACGTTGCCAACTGCAACCGTCGCCACCTGTAGACGGCGGCCGTCGACGCTTGCAATTGTGGCGTCGGCGGCTGCCGCTGGCGCGTCGACGGCAGCCGTCGACACACATTTACGCGACATGCTACAACTGCAAACGTCGCCACCCGTCGACGGCAGTCGTCGACGCTTCGGCGGCTGTCGCCCGGCGCGTTGACGGCAGCCGTCGACAGGTGGCGGCGGCTGCAGTTTATCTGCCGTTGGCAACGTGCCGCTCGTCTGTAAGAACCCTTACTTGGTCCAGAGTCAGTCATGTTCGACGTGCTATAACTACCTACCTGCTGTCACGTTTGGTTCACAAAAGTGTTTCAGCTGTTAGAAGTACTAAACAACCTCACACAACTCAGCCCAGGGCCTGTCACTTACCGTAATTATGACGTGCAAACTGAGGACATTATCTTTAATTATTTTATACTCTACGTCTGTAGTATCCTCACCTGTCTTTACTACCGTTTACCGTTTAGATGGCTGGCCTGATAGACTTATATTGCGAATTGCTTTTTAATGCACATACTTAATACGTTACATTGTTGATAATTGGATTTTAATTCGTATAGTTGTTTTATCGTGTTAGAGGATATGGAAGTAAGCGAGTTAATTAATTCTATTGCAAATAAAAAAAATGTAGCATTGGCAAACAAAAAAAAAATAGGTGCTGAAATAAAGCGTCTGTTAAAGATTCTTAACGAAGCCGAAAGGCACTTGTTTTCCCAATTATTACGCAATTTTTTTGGTTTTAGACCATAACTAGGAATCTTCTAGTTGCGGAGATATTGGAGAGCAAAGTTCCAACTTTTTCACAAGGATCTACAAATTACAGCCGGGACCAACGGCTTAAGGTGCTTTCCGAGGCACGGAGCAAACTCGGTATGTAATGGGTGGTCACCCATCGACGGACCAACCTAGGCAAGCGCGGCTTAACCTGAAGATCGACCAAAACGGCTATTCTTATTTAGCTATGAGCTCCTCAATCAACATAATTCATATGAATAGCTAACAGTTCGACGGGATTAAAAAAAAAAACAGTAAACTACCTACATTAAAGAACAGTTCCTGAGCTGCTTTCCAAGGATATAATACAAAAACATCTTCCCAGAACATCCCCTCTCTCCCCTACCATATTTACTTACTCCCTATAGACACGACAATACCCCAAAAATGAAATAAATCACTTAACAATACCAAACTGGGGCGAAGCGGCACAATTAGACGCTAACTAGTCCAAATTACCCACATCTCCTCGTCTCGGGGGAGAGAGTAACAGATTAGTGTTACGAAGCGTTCGTGGGGGCGTGATGGTGCATTTTTGCCTATTCTCCTCATAATAGAGTGTAGTGGGGAGTGCGTTATTGTTACTTAGCGTTATTTCAATATTTTACCGTAGACATAGGTAGCCCTTATAACTAAGAAAATAAAGCTCAGTGTACTGCAAAATCATGGGTAAAATAACAATAGGACAGGTCGGTTTGTTTATCAAGAATTATCATTGGCTATGGTAAATGGTGATACTGGAATTTTGTTTTAAACTTGCTGACTGGCTATCTTTGATGATGATACCATCTAGCCGATTTCGTCCACAGACTGCATTCGATGCAATGATATTCTAATAAACAGATAAGTAATATAATAATATAGTATAGTAATATAATACCTACACCAACAAAACCACCGAAAAAAGTGTTCCGCGGCAGAGCCAGCTCACATACACGCAGTGACGCAGAATAAAGGCAAAACGAGCCAATTGGCCCGTTTTCGAGTCTTCACGATTGCGCGCTCACAACATATCTGTTTATTAGAATATCATTGTATTTGATGGCTTTTTAGGGTGGTTCTTGTAGATGTAGATAATACATTTTTAAAAATAATATCTACAGCGCCAGGGTAGCACGCGAAATATTTTTTTTTACGTTTTCTGGAATTCGCAGGTCAGTGTTAGGTTGTATGTTGAACGAAATATGATTCACGACCATAAAATTACATCCCTCCAAAGTTCATTTTAAACCCATTGAATTACTTTTTCATAAAATAATCTTGTAGATAATACCTACATTTTGTGTAAAATATCTAAGTAAATTTCGCTAGTTATGTTTACACACGCCTCAAATGTAATAAGGAGTGAGCTAATCGACATTAATCCAGAGATCCAGACTGGGCTGCTACTAAGAAATTCGTGATAGAAAAGCCCGGGTATCATTTTGCTTGTCTTTGGATTAGGCGACCGCTAGATCATCGATTTAACCTTCTAAAATAAACATCATTATATTTATTGCAAAAACAATAAAACTCGCGCCAAAAACCAAATCACAAACGTCAAATTCAAACGCAGAACGGCAACTAAGTTAAAAAACAAACGAAAAATCGCCCCGTTCCACGTAACGAAAACGACCGAAAAACGATTACAAAAATAAGCCATACCCACACCTATTTTGTTACATGCAGATAACAAAATAATCTTCAAAGGCAGAACCACATACTTACCGAGGGGTATTTAAAAAACTATAAAAAGTAAAACTGGCGAAGGCGGCCTGCTAAGAAGCGTGGATCTTCGTAATAAAACATTGTTATTTATGGACGGGTCTAAGCTCCGGACCCGTTTATATTTATATATTCGAGGCGTGATTGGAGTAGGTAGTCTGATATTGTCTTTGATTGGCGATTTAGGCGGCATTTTGTGGTGAGGAACGATTTAGTTTTGGCGCTGTAATTGTGGTATAGTCCAAACTATACCACAATTTTTAAATATAATTTTTTTATTATGTTAATATTTTTACCTAAAAAGACATCATTATCTGCCTAGCCTTTTTCCAACTAAGTTGGGGTCGTCTTCCAATCTAACCAAATGCAACTGAATACCAGTACTTTACATGGAGCGACTGAAATGATATGAAATGATACCGCTTGGTATATATGTTTTAAAAAGATCTACCCGAGGAACGTTTTTCTAGAAAGGATCCATGGCCGATGGGCCAAACGAGTCCTGGAGTGGAGACCGCATACAAGAGTAGTGAGGGATACCCAGAGCTAGATGAATTAGCTCAAAAAGGTGGCTGAAACGGACTGGCGCAGGTGTCGAACAAGGTATTGTCGAGCAGTGGACTGCGGTAAAGTTGAGTTGGTTGAGAAACTATCATAATTTTCCTGCCCTAGTTCCATGTTAGTTGAACTTGGCGCAACACGGTTTTATATTCCATTCTCCTTCCTCTGTCAACCGTCACGTTATTATTTACCTACTCCGTTCGTAAGTTAATTTAGTTCAAATGTGATTGCTGGTCGCTGCGTGCGATATTTGTGAAAAAAAAATTATGGTTATATAAGAAATTACAATGATTTCACTTACTTGAGAACAGTTATATATATAGCATAAACTTTGATGATTTTCTTTACAACAAATAGTTAATTTGTCTATAAAATAAAATTTAATGTCTTACACAAAATAGCATTAATGAAACACCTTGCCTAAAACTTCAAAAAGCATAACAGCAAAAGATAAGGAATGTTTATTTACGTCTTTAATATGAAAACTCCCCTAGAACAAGAACTTATATAAGTAATTGCTATTGCTCTATATTTCAAAGTGTAGTTTCCTGCAGCCCATTTCAATATTTCCCACCATTTTGCATATCCTGTCTCTGTCAATTTAGTGACTGCAAAGGCTACTCACAAAATAATATAAAACAGTAATAATAAACATCAACAAAATTTATTATTAAAATTGTTTACTGCTTAATTACAATCATGTTACAGAAAACAGATAGTTTAAGTAAATTTGTTGAACAACTGTAAGTCATAAGTTATCGAAGTCTTTTAGAAGTAGATCAATGGTAGATAGACATAAATATCTAGATTAAAAACTTAATTTTGTTTAGGCTGTGTTTTAAATAATTATTTTGGTTGCTATAAAACCTCTTTCGAAAGACAAAGGTAATTTTTTAATCTGTCATGGTCAGTCCACTTAGAGAGAGCTATATACCATGCTTATTATTTGTTGCAGAGGTTAATTAGGCCTCGCCTCATGCATGAGGTTATGGGTTCAAATCAGGGCAAGTCTTAATGTGACTCTTTCAATTCACATGTCATTCTATGTTTATCTTGGACATCACAGACATCGGTGAAGAAAATAATCGTGAGGAAACCTAGACTTCTATTTAATATACTTAAGTCTGAAATCACCAACCCGTCTTGAGCAAGCGTGGTGATCAATGCTTGTCACTTCTCTGTTGAGAAGAGGCCCAGCACAGCAGTGGGACAGTAATAGGCTGGTATAATTATTTATATATTAAAAAAAAAGCAGCAAGGGCGTTAGAATGATGTACTGAATACTTGGTTACCGTAAGTTCATCGGTGTCACTTCAATCCTGCTGGTTAGCTGGGCAGGAAGACATGTGGACCTGGCTGGGGAGCGTGACGGATTGCGTTAATGCTTCAACTCCTCGGCCAAACGTAGTACCTATATGATCGTTGGTCAGTACCGTTCTCACCCTGACAGCACATACACATATCGACACTGGATGTGTGGATATATATAAGGATTTAAAAGAGGAACAAACAAAAAAAGGAATAAGTTAGCTATTTTTTGGTTGGATGAAATGGTATGAGCGTCTTGTTGATATTATTGCAGGCCTAACTCTTTAAGAGTCGCCAGAAATAAAGAAATAACACGAAATTTAGTCGCAAATTCTGAAAAGTTCTTAGTGTGGCTGTCAACCGATTTCAAGAATGTCGGCCGTCGGCTATACGGCGCACGGCAGTTTTGAAATTTTAGTAGGTACGCAAATCTGGGCTAAGAAAATTTCACAAATCATGATATTATACTTATATGGGGTCATTTGCAGGCAATATTACGTTTTTTAGGTAATTTTAAACCGACTCCTTAGAGCTCTTTGAGTTAGCAAGACGTGGCTTGGTAATATCCCGACGCGACGGCCGCGAAATGTGGGCTCTCAAAAAGGACAAAATTAATGAGATTAAAAAAACGTGATGGAAATGTTGAAAAACTTATTTTAATTAAAAAGGGGAAACATTTAACAAATTAAAAACAGGCAAAGGGAATTTCGCAGAATCAAATTATTTTAGTGCATTTTATGGCCAGCGAAGCGCATGTGAGTTTCATAGAGTGCGAGTCTGTAATATTTATGTTTATTATTTTATTAGAGGTATTTTGATTATAAGTACCTAAATAAGGTTCAGCTAGTTTTTTCTTTTCTCCTCTCTTACCTCTCTATTTATTAGGTACTTGTCATCTAATCAGACACCATCCTTTTTGGCCATTTCATAACAGTCCATCCATAATTTCTCTGGTCTTCCTCTACTCTTATACCATCCACATTCATACTAAAAACTTTCCTCACGACATTATAATAGGTAATATTGTGATAAATCGACACCCTATCAGTTTACTAAGGAGCCCGGTGAATACGGTAACATTTGATTAATGAAATCGCTGAAAACAAAACACAACGTCAGAAGACATTACGTTCTGATGCCAATTTTGAAAAGCAAATCTGGCCCACAGTACACAAAATCTCCACGGAGTCTGGATCTAGGCCCGGTTGATGGCAATATAGACTCGCCACCTATTACATAGGAAAATGGAATGGGACTTAAACATAACTGGCGAAATATGGGTGTACTATTAGGTGCTTACTGCCTAAACCTTCGGGAATTACAGGCGTAATGTTACAAGTCAGTACACAAATTCCCACAAAATTTTCCAAACCACACAAATCAATTGACTTAAATAAAAACAAAGATTATAAAATCGACTTCCAGTTTCTCACAATCGTTTGCTACTAAAATCCCCCCTACACTGGAAGGCGTGTATATAACTAGCTTCGATACCTTTGCTCCTAAAAAAAGAAAATTAAAAAAAAAACCACCCGACGATGAGGTAACGAACGAGGCGCGGTCGACGCGTTCCTTTTTTAAAAACCTTCGTCGTGTGTGGTCCGAATGGATTCAAAACAAGAGATTTTGAACCTTTCTGTCTTCAGTATTGGTTTGGTTTTTCTGTGTTGAGGTTTACAAGAAATGATTTTCTGTAGTATGTGTGTGAATATTGGAAGTTTGAAGAACTTAATTGGTAGAAAATTGTATGTAATTTTAGTTTTGTGTGTGTGCGTATATTTTGACTTTCCTAATTTTTGTATGACTTAATATTGTGTATTGTTTAATTGGTTTAATTTTAGTTAAGGACTGTTTTTCAGCCACCTGGAATGTTTCGCAGTAGGTATTGTTTACTTGTATTGATAAATCGCATAACCTCGCCATAAGTAGGTACCTACAGTCGAGTACTTTAATAGATGAGACAATTGCCACTATTCGTATTTTAGACGTGTAATACAAATCGGGTTCATACGGTAATATTCGTACTCGTGAATATACAAAAGTGCAGAATTGGAAAGTAGTAATAGTGGTTTATTAATTAAAGTCCTCGACTCTACTTACACATTTATTAAAATTGTCTGTTAAAATTGTAATGAAAACACAAGATGGAGTCCTTAGTTTTCATTTAAGGCGCTTAAAGATTGATGTTGCAATTAAAGTTACCTTGAGCCTCCAAAATTTTGTGAATTTTTTTACAAAACTTTTTTACAAAAGCATGACGATGCTCTTTATTAAATTAGATGCTTTGCACCAGATTAGAAAAAGCTCTTCTACTAAAATAGTAAAATATTTTTAGTTTTAAAAGCTTTCTTATTAAAAAAAAACTCTCAATAGATGGCGCTGTCAGTCCCTTTAGTCCATGAATTACTGGTTTCAATTCAATGCCAATATCACGTTACTTAGGGAAAAGGTATTTGCTTACCGTATATTTTACCGTATTATATACCGTTTATTTTTACCTTTAAAGTTTTTATATAATAATAATTTTGGAGCTCAACATGAAAATTTGCCTGAAAATAGTAGTTGCAGGATATAACAAAAAAAATGATTTTTAGTCTAATCTATTATTAGACTTATTAACCTTTCGAATTAATAGATACTTGGGAATAAGTCAAACGAAAAACAATATCTAAGTACCTCAAAGATATACCTAGTTTCCTTGTTTTAGAAAATTATACAACGCGGGTACAATTAGGTATACATACTTTATGTAAAAGGCCCCGTAACGAAGCCGAAAGCTTGTTCTCCCTTGTCATTGACAGCAAAAAAAAATAGTGTAGAGTTACTTAGTTTGATCTACAGAATGCTTGGGTGACGGCTTCGTGAAAGATCTGTTTAGACCTATATAGATGTATTTTTAGAATAGAATAGAATATATTTATTGTAAAAACATGAGTATACATCAAATAATATGTGCAAGGTCTTAAAATAACAGGTAGCTCTGCATGTTTTGCCATTATTAATGGCGTACAAAATATCATTTTTTTGGTTTAGAATAAACCATAAAAAAAAACTTGATTCTACACAGCAAACTAAAAAATATGATAATAAAAAATAAAAGTATTGTTTTCATCACCTTTGACGGTGAAATTGTGAATGTCGTAATTATAGGAATCTATTTAATAATTGCGTTCATTTAAAAATTCCGATATCGTATAATAGTACTTGGCTATGAGATATTTTAAAAAAAAAATATTTTAAACAGAGCAGTCGGCATTTGTCTGATAGGTTTTGGGATTTTATTATTTTTATTGGTGCTAAACAAAAGATACTTTTACGCATCAGTGCGGTGGTTGATCTTGGTACGCATAGTTTATTATTATCCCGTCGATTACGCACAGAAACGTCTGATAGTTTCTTAAATAGGTTAGGATTGGTTCGTATAAAATTTGCTGTTTCATAAATTAATAAGGATGACAGACTTAAAATGTTGTATTTAATAAAATACTGTTTGCAACTGTCAGTTATTTTTAAACCAAACATAGCCCTAATACACCTTTTTTTGCGACCTAAAAACGTTTTCCTTATTAGTAGAGTTTCCCCAAAATATAATTCCAAACCTCAACATGGAGCCGACAATACCATGGTAGGCAGTTATAAGCGCATTGGTACTTTTAGCAGGTTTTAGTTTATACAGGGCATAGGCAGATGAACATACTTTTTATTTAATTCTTCTGTGTGCTTTCCAGTTCAGACTTTGTCAATGGTTACACCTAAAAATGTAGCTGTGTCTACCTTTTTAATAACAGTTAATTTGTGTTGAACATTAATACTTTTTGGTGCTTCTAAACGTTGACTGAAGAACATAATTTTTGTTTTTTCAAGATTTATTTTTAAATTATTGCTATCTAACCAGTTAATTATTGAATTGATTGTATTATTAATTTCATGTTCATACCTATCTTTATTTATAGAATTAATAGTGACTGTGCTGTCATCGGCAAAAAGTGATACTGGATAATTAGTTACTAATGGCAAGTCATTTATATAGATAATGAATAACAAAGGACCCAATACGCTCCCTTGAGGACTCCATATTTAACTATACGTTTTTTTGATGCATATTTTATTTGTCTATGTTTACCCGACTACGGCGAAGCCAAAAGGAAGTGTTATGATTTTAGCAGTCCATGTATGTATGTTTGTATTTACGTATGTTCCTCCGGAGCGTCTAAACTATTCATTCGATTTCGATGAATAATGTGTCAATCGATTCCATATTATGGCCCGGGTAACATAGGCTACATTTTAACCGATTTCAACAATATGAGAATTCGATTTTACCTTGTAAACCCCGAATTCAATTGGAGCGTGATTTTTCAGTAGTCGAGTTTTGAGGTAGCCACACAAATTCTTGTTGTAATTATCTATTAGAATTTTTTCATCAAATGCTTAAAAAAAAACAAAAACTCACCTTTTTCGTCTCCCGTCGGCTCGAAACGCGACACTTTATGTACACCCACAGAGACAGATAAGGTAATCAATTGAGATAAATGATCATTGATCGGGCAGAAGGTTTCAATTTCAATCATTTATCGTTTTGTTGACAATGGGATGAGGAATCTTTCTGTGCCACAAAGGGAACGAGGTGGAATGATGTTTGGGAATAACATTTTATACCTCAGAAAGTACGTCAAGCCGTATTTTACATGGAGCGATTGCCTATCTGACCTCCACAGCCCAGTTAGTACTGGGTAATACGATACCTCTCTTGGTAAGACTGGTTGTCAGACTTTCGGGCCACTGACTACCTGTAACGACTGTCAAAGATCGACAAATGACAGCCGGGTCCAACGGTTTTATGTGTTTCCGAAACAGTCACGGAGGAAACTCAGTATCTAATGGAATGGTTACCCATCCACATACCTTTCTTTGTAAGCGATGCCTAACCTTGAAACGGGATCTGTGTGGATATTCCCATTTATCCACGAGCTCTTAATACCTTCGCACCAGGCCCAACTTATTTAATAAAATAAAGTTTCAAGAAAGAAAAATTACCTACCTACTATCTACCCCAAAATAGCGACCCATCACTTAGAGCATTCCACCTATAAAATATAACTTCTTTACGACCATTACCTGCGCCTGCGCACGTCACAAGTAATAGGATAATTACGGTGTTGCCAGCTTAAAGCGTGGCAAGTAATTATGTGCAGATAATTGGCGAAGATGGCGGGGTTGCCACGTATAATAATTGAAATGCCTAGCGTTGCGTTTGTGCTAGTCTTAAGGAATTCTTTGGTTTTAAATATTTTTTAATGGATAGGCTATTTCAAAAGGTCTTTATGTGGTTTCGAAGTGGAATATAAAAGAAATCTACTGAAAAGTATACTGAGATTTAAAAATTCATGGAAGTGTTGCTTCCGTGCGCTGGGTAAAAACTCTGATCTTCTCTTGTTCTATGCTATTAGGTTGCATTACTTACAAATAATGTTTTCATTAAAAAAATACACATTTCGTGTTTCCACTTATGTACATTAATTACCCACATCGTTACGTCTCTTTGTTAAGTCGTAACTTATGACTTAACAAAGAGTGCATGACTGGACATGGAACCTCAATCAGCACTTTAAAGAAGGAGCCGTCTCAGTAGATTACGTATGTACTATGTGTTGTTTTTGAATGCCACATCGAAAACCGCCGTGCTAATTTTGATGTTTAACGTTTACAGTTTTTTTTTTATTTCCAGAGTTCGTTTAGACCAATCGATTTAAATAAAAAATAACCATTATGTGTTAAAAAGTAACACGGCCGTGTGCACCGACAGAGCGCCACCCGATTTTTTTTCCATCAGGAATAGGCATGACGACAGTATCAAAAAATTGCAAATGTATTTAATCCGTCAGAGTATTGGAAATTAATGGACACGTAATTTTTGTTTTTGTAAATCAATGAATATTGACAAAGATAAAACGCATCAAAACTCGGGAGTGGGGTGTGAGTCGGCTCGTGACGTCAGAACTAGTTAAAATTATACCTAGGCGTGAAGTATTGAGAATTTTAAAAGCGTCGTATCTTCGTCAATTTTGGTTTATGTTACTACATAAGAAAAAACACGGGTCAAATAATTTGAGATAATCTAACTGACGGACTAATTAGTTTTTTTTTGTCGTCTCGCCTATTTCACAGTTCCAGTCACGGAGTCTGGATGTGTGCCCGGGTGATGGCAATAGGCTCCCCCCTATTACATCGGACTTCAACATAACTGGCAACAAAGTCGGTTTACTATTAGGCACACTTCTGCCTAAAGTTTCAGGGATTACAAGGCGTGAAGTAATTATAATATAAGTACCTCTCTCACAAACTCGAAACATTAAGCCCTCCATACACGATCCATACCCACTTAACATCATAAAACAAGACAGTGGGAAGTTACACCTGTCCTCAGAACATCTGCAGCCAGCTTTACCAACAAGAAGAATATCAGGTGTCAATCATATGATTAACTACTTGGTTATTAATGAGCCGGCCATGTTTTGTGTGGTGGAGTAATCTGGGGGCCTTAGTGGACGATGTAATTATTATTAAAGATTGGCTTTTGCCCGCGGTTTCGCTCGCGCAATTATTACCCGGTTAAAATGAATGTAAACACATACCCACCCCCAACATTTTGTTTGGGGGGATTCCAGGTATGATGTATTGCTTTCACCCTCGGCTTCGCCTGCATAATAGTTACTACTTCTGTGTTAAAAACAAGAATTTGTGTGGTATACGTACTACTCGTAGATACTACTAAAAACCAGACTACTGAAAAATCACGCTCTTATTAAATTCGGGGTTTACAATGTTAAATCGACTCCTCCTATTGTTGAAGTCGGTTAAAATGTAGCCTATGTTATCCGGGCTATAATAACGAATCGATTGACACCTTATTCATCACAATTGGATGAATAGTTTAGGCGCTATGGAGGAACATACGTGTACAATTGAACATTCGAATATACATACATGATTGCTAAAATCATAACTCTTCTTTTTGACTTCGCCGTAGTTGGCGAAACTACCCTTATTATACTTATTGATCCTGTTGTGTGTTGTGTATTTAAATCCTGGGTGTTAATTCCATTTAAATTTTTATCCGTAATGGCGTAGAATGTTAACAGACAGATAGACAGTAAGAGTTACTTTGACATTTGAAATATTTGGATGTGTTTAAGTTGACCTTAGTTGGTTGGTATAAATTGATTGAAAATGAGACCTCTTGTGTCATAATATCTTACTCATCATCTGCCTAGCCTTTTCCCAACTATGTTGGGGTCGACTTCCAGTCTAACCAGATGCAGCTGAATACCAATATTTAATAATAATAATAATAAATCATTTATTTCAGATTCATCCGAAGATTACATCCATATTTGTTAGTAAAATTGCGATTGACATGGAGCAACTGTCTATCTGAAATCCAGAATTCATTCTCTCTCTATGTATACTGATATACATAGAGCTCCCAATCTACACACATCAAAAGTATCTAGGGATCAACATATATTTTTGCAATAACTTTTCTCCTGATTGATATTAATTAAAATTTTCTTTAAGGATTCATCAAATAAAGTGTTTTCGTTTGTCACAGTAACGATAAACCAAGTCACCTTTGCATTAATAAAGAAATTTGCCATTTTCCTAATAAAGGGATTTTTGACATTTGAACCACTAACATTAAAGTTCGAAAAAAAGACTGAAATAACAGTTTTCTTTAAAATTTTATTGGGTAACTTAAACAATTAATAATCCGTGTTTCTACCGCGAACACTAACAACACAAGAACATCGGTTTGGCATACTCAAAATGAGTTCATCCAAATCACGCTGTGGAATGGCCGCCCATGTTCGTTGCAACAACAAAAAAAGGTCTTCTTGCGACTGGATACCCTCCATATTCGGCAGAGCTCTTCTCTGTAGCATATCCCATGCATGCTCAATCGGGTTCAAGTCTGGCGACTGAGCAGGCCAGGGCAGGACATTGATGTTAGCTGCGGCGAGAGTCTGTCTTACAACTCTTGCGGTGTGCGGTCGTGCATTATCATGCATTAACTGAAATAAGGGACCGATTTGCACTTGTAGAGGAACGATGACGTCTGATACAATCGTCTCAGCATAAATTTGAGCGTTGAGGTTGCCTCTGATCCAAATCAACTCAGTTCTTCCGCCGATCCAAATACCCGCCCATACCATGATGGTTCCACCACTATAAGGATGGACTTCCTGGCAGGATTTTAATCGCTGTTGGCGTCCAGGGGTTCTCCAGTGTCGTATACGTCTTGTATCCGGTCTCATACCAAAACGAGACTCATCAGAAAAGCACACGAAACGCCATTGTTCTTCTGCCCAATTTCTGTGTTCAAGAGCCCATTGATATCGAATCCTACGATTGTGCATTGCTATAGGTGGTACCCGTAGCGGTCTTCGGGAATGAAGGTTCACTTCATGCAAGCGGTTTCTGACTGTTTGGTCGCTAATTAAGTTCCCTGAAGAGTGATGAAGCCTCACGGCTAACATCATGGCGGTTATTGTTGGAGCTCTTCGAGTTAAGATTTGAATGTATCGGTCTTGTCTCCGTGTGGTGCAGCGATACCGTCCTCCATGGCGCTCAGCCACGGTACCAGTGCTTCGGTAACGTGTCCAAAGTCGACTGATAACACTCTGACTTGTATTCAGAGCTAAAGCTACAGTACGTTGCCGGGAACCAGCTTCTATCATTCCCACGGCTCTGAGCATTTCTTCCCTGCTTAAATGACGTCGCCGCTCCATAATAACGTTGGTTTTAATCAGTAGTAGGGAAACAGTAGCACTAATAATGTCTTCAATGCGTTGTATGTTTTTATAGGGAAAATATTGACAGCTTATTTTCATCTTTTACTCGAATTTGATTGAGAGTTCCTGATTCAAATTATGAAATGCACCAAAAAAGATCCATATAAATTTATAAAATCATAAATTTATTACAAAGCCACATCTCAATCTCAAGAAATCCGCATAAAAATGCTTGATCCCTAGACATTTTTGATGTGTGTATTTTTAGATTATATTTTCTATATTTTTATAATAGATTTTACAACAAGTGTACAAAACGAACCATTTTTTTGTGGACGAGTTATAAACTCTGCTTTTCACTTCGATTGCGAGGAAATAAAACAGTAGTATAAATTGAAGAAATTAATAAACGCACGAAAAAAACAGAGCTGTTTCCCGCCGCTTTATTTTTTTGAAATCATACGACATTGATATTAGGCTTGGGCTGCAGACCTATACAGCCTACTTACTATTAAATTAATTTTGTAATAATAATTTTCTTAAATTAATTAAATAACCTACCGTAGGTACTTGAATTTAAATTTTGATATCTTTTATGTCTTTAAATACACATAAGGCAAATAAATTAAAGTAAATATTATAAAATAACAAATTCTATCTATAAACTTCTTATTGCGTTTGGCTGAATGGCTTATTTTCTTTGCCTTAATAAAGATACATTTATGAGTAGATACGTTAATGCCCTTGTGCACAAAATTCGATTTTGTGCAGCCTATATCCTGCACAAACAAGCACTTTCAGAGCATGAGAAGTGAAAAAGCATTTACACATTGGTTCGGATCCCAGAAATAGAAATAGGCATAGAGTTTTTCATAAGCTCACTCTTGTACAAAATTGTAATAGGTACCTACCCTATAGCATCATTACATATATTATATTATTTTTGTGTGCAACAAATAATGAGAATAATAATAAAATGAATACGAACTAAATGAAATATAAATATCTCATGTTGGCAGGACGAGCTGGATAAAACCAACTACTAGTGTTCCACTTTGAAAAACTTCAAAACGAAAGAACTAGAACTAGTTATGATATGGAGAGGCAAAAGCCCCATGACTTCCAGTTCTTTCCAGCCAGTATTGGGATCATGCAGGCGAACAGTAACTGAAATAAAATGAAATCTGAATTTGAACCCTCACTAAAAACGCAACGAGAATTTCAGACCATTAATTCTTCCTCAAATCCGAAAAACGGATTCTGCATAACCGTATTTCAGCAACACTTCGAGCCTTAAAACCATAGATAACATAAAACAAACAGCCTGAACCTTATCAACCGAAATCTTTAACTTTTTAAGACCCCCTTTTGAAATCCAATTTTCGCCGACTCCATTTTGGCCGCCCGTCGGCGGGTTTGTAAAAAACGGGATAAAAAAAAATCGGGATTGAAAAAACGAGAATTATTTTGACAGGTAACACAATAGGATATCTCGTAACGCGCTGCGTGTTGTCTCTAATCGGTTTTAGACCCAGTATATGGTAATTTTCGGGTCTCGACTTTTATTTTTACTTTTGTCATTCTTTGGCCTGCATTTTTGCTTGCTGCATGTGTGCTAAAGTAGGTATGATGTTTATCCTGTTTGGTTATGCGAAGAAAAATAACCTACATATTTATACATTTATCAATACTTATTCGTTAAATATTTACTTATATATTTTATTAATTAAAGTCGGGTTTCGTGTCTGTCTGTATGATCGCTTGTAACTTGTGAGTTCTAAACACGCAACAGATTTTAATGCCGTTTTCAACATAATTTAGACAATTTAATTCGGAAGGCGTGTATTAAATCATTATTATTAAAAAAAATATTGAATATGGACTAATTATTTACATTATTTACACACTAAAAACTCTATAGTGGTATTAAAAATAAGTATGTACAAATATCAAAATGGGTTGCAAGGCGTCGAAAAATTCGTCCACATCGCTGTCAACAGGAAAAGTGCCCAGAAGGCTGGCAGCATTGCCACGTTGGATGGCAATGCTGATTCTTTGGCCAAAAATAGGCCCGCCCTCTGGTCACGTGAAGAGTCGACCAATTAGTTTAAATTAGTTGTTGCACAGAATCTCGATTTTGAACCTCATACTGAGCGAAACAAGGGCTGACCACAAGTGCAGAATTGCTGTTTATATTAATTTATCCATTTAAAAGCAGACACATAAAAATGTCTGACTAGACTTTACGACTTTATTTTCTACGTCAATGTGTTATGTAACAAATACACTAGGTAAATAACATTCGATTTGAATTTCTGAGATGTCTTACTTAATTTCCTTTTTGTCAAAAATTGATTTGATTATCAAGAATTTGTTTCTTATTCTTCGCATTCAAATTAGGAAAAGAGAATCCTCAACCACAGAGTATCCTGTCTGTTTTATTCCATAAATAAATATTAACGTTGCTTTGGAACATTCAGTGGCTAATAATTAAAACGTTGGCTCAGATTCCAATCTAACCAGCGGATTAACATTTACTTTACATCGAGCGAATGGAGCTCGATGGCTAACTAATAACAGCCGCTCGGGTCGATCTTTAGGTTAAGCCGTGCTTGCCTAGGTTAAACTGTGGATGGGTAACCCATTACATACCGAGTTTCCTCCGTGCCTCGGAAAGCACGTTAAGACCGTTGTTGGTCCCGGCTGTCATTTGTAGATCTTTGACAGTCGTTACAGGTAGTCAGTGGCCCAAAAAGTCTGCGGCAGTCTTACCAAAGGGTATCGTATTACCCAGTACCTACTAAATGGATTGTGGATAGGCAGTCTCTCCATGTAAAATACTGGTGTTCAGCTGCATCCAGTTAGACTGGAAGCCGACCCCAACATAGTTGGGAAAAGGCTAGGCAGATGATGGAACATGGAGCGAATGTTTGACCTCCAAAAACCAGTTTAAGTGTAAGACTATACGTCAGGGAGCGAGTGGGTGTGTTTGAAGTTCAACACACACGCGACTACTGAGTATGAGGTCCTGGGTTCGATTCCCAGGTCGGGCAAAGTATTATTGGGTTTTTCCATCAGGAATTTCTCAGTAGCAGCCACGGTGTCTGGATTTGTGTCTACGGGAATAGGCTCGCGCCTCCTAAGTATTACATGGAACTTAAATACATATAACTGGCGAAATCTGATCCGTTCAGGGATAACTAGGCGTGATGTATTGCTAAAAATACAAGATGTAAACAACCTCATCACGAAGCCGTCACACATTGTGCTGATGGATGGATTGAATAAACGGGGGTCGTGGAGGTGTTTAAAGTAAAAATTTAACATTAAAAACATGTTTAAAAAAAAAAACTTGTCAAAAAGTTGCCCCCCCCAATATCTCCGTAACTAGAAGGTTCCCAGGTATGGTGTAGAACAAAAAAAATATCGCAATGACGAGGAGAACAAGTAATACCTTTCGGCTTCGTTATGAGGTTTTTACACTCTTTATATTCTTGGTTTTAAAATCGCTGTCGGTTACCGCTACCGCTCATTCCCATGTCCTCTCCCGAGCCCATGGTGGTTCAAAACACCTTGAATACTTTCACCTCTTCGTTATTTAGGTAATTAGCTCGCGGCGGGTATCATAGCATATTCTATTGTCCACCATATTGGATCCTAAAGAACAAATAATGGGAATGGCGGGAATTGATGCTTTTTGTGGGGGTTTTTTGAATAAATTTGTTGTTATTGAGGCCTGCAGGGATAATACTGTTTATGTATAGAAAATGTAGGCGTAGATATCTACGTACCTCCTTTTACATCAAAAGTTGACTGAAACAGTTTACATAATTATTTTAATTGCTGTGAAAAGTTGTATGGTAATCATTAAACTATTACTACTACCTACTACGTATTGAGAAGACAGCGCGAACAAAATCTGTGCTCAGTGCAGGGCGCGCAGGGGGCTGCTAACCCCGGAAATATAATGCTGTGGCGAGCAAGAAACTGAGTGAATAGGCGAGACGACAAAAAAAAAACTAATTAGTCCGTCAGTTAGATTATAAAAAAATATTTGACACGTATTTTTTCTTTTGTTACGTAATCCAAAATTGATGAAGATACGACGCTTTTAAAATTCTCAATACGTCACGCCTAAGTATAATTTTTAGCTAGTTCTGACGTCACGAGCTCCCACTCCCGAGTTTTGATGCGTTTTATCTTTGCCAATATTCATTGATTTACAAAAACAAAAAATACGTGTCCATTAATTTCCAATACCCTAACTGACGGACTAAATAGATTTGCAATTTTTTGATACTGTCATGCCTATTGCAGCCAGCTGACAGCATTTGAACGGAGCACAGATTTTGTTCGCGGTGTCTTCTCTATACGTAGTACTTAGTAATAGCTTAATGGTGGTAATCGGTTGTCGTGGTATGGGCATGTGAATGGGTAGAAGACTAAAGGAATACCAAAGAAACGATGGATGGACTGTGTGAAGGATATCGCAAGAAAGGAGGTGTCTGACCGTGGCATCACTCTGGGCCCTATCAGAATACCAGCGCTGTGACGTTTTTTTTTTTTTAAATGTTACAGCACCATGCTGAGATAGGGGGGGGCCTTTTGGCTTAGTACAGGACCAATTTAATTTCATGTATTTTTTTTTTTCTTCTCATTTTTCTGTTAATTTTATTTTTATTTTTATTAGCTGTACTGTTATTTTAACCATTTTAATTGTGTTGTTCCTGTGCGGGCTAATAAATGTTTTTTCTTTCTTTCTTTCTTTCTATGAGATAACGAGTAATAGAGAAGTATGGAAGAAGAAGACATGCTGCGCCGACCACAAATGAATTGGAGATAAGGGAAAGAGAGTGATGATAATGACGATTTCTTATTAAGTACTGTGATTGGCGATTTGTTTTTTTTTCAATAGAATAGGTCCTTGTAACTTTGGAAAAAGACTTGTATAGTGTTGGGAACATCAAAGGAGAGCCATGCAGCCAGTAGGTATGTCATAATGAAATCGTGTCAAAGATCAATCCTTTCCTTTCATATAGACTTCCATTTTCTCGACAAATATTCAAATAGAGAATTCCACAGACAACGGAGACACTTTTGCTTTGACCGAAATCAATTTGGCGCGCAACTTTTGAAATAGGAACGTTCTCGCTTGTCAAGCCTTTCGAGTGCACTTTGTTCTCGTTGGTCGTAGTGATATTGTTTAGTTGGAATTTATTTGAATTTTTATTTTGTAATTCGGCCTTTTTCGGTGTGCGGGGATTTTATCGTAAACCTAGTTACATATTTAACTAGGTAAAACTGATTGACGGGACACCGTACCTACTTTCACAGATAAGGTACTAGTATCTGTCCACTCTGGTCGGTGTTTTCAGTCATTCCGGAATTATGTCCGGTTTTAAAAAAAGGTAGATTCAGCGATTATTGTAAAAATGAACCTAATTATTGTCATTTAATTGTAATATAGGTGGTACTTATACCTCTGTTTAACTCTTCAGAGATTACAGCCGTGTGTGTTATTTGTATAATAATCATACTTCGAAAAAATATCGATAAAAATAAAAACGTCACAGAAACGTCAACGGATTGTAAAGCCGTGCAAGTTCATCATTAAACCAAATTCCAACACACTTTTAGTCACACTACAGGTATTACCTTTATTTATGCACACAATACCAATCTTATTCTTAACCGTAAAATTGTAAACCCAACTAAACTCTTTGCAGAAAAAAAGTAACAAGGCCCAATCAGCCATGAACCGTGCCCGTCAACAAATAAAAAAAAAACAGTCAAAACACTTGATAATCAATTTTACCGCGAAAATTGTACGCCGAAATATGTAACAAAGTTGTGTTTGCGGTTGTCAAACTGATTTTTGTTCTAAAAGTTCACATACTGGGTGTTTATGCAGCTGTATTTGTAAGTTTGTGAGTCAACAACAATGATTTCTTAGAAAACCTGCAGTGAGTTTTTAAACCCGTTTCATTAGCGACAAGCGTAACTTATTAGGTGTATGAATGCACCAGAACATTGACAATGCGACCTGTGTTTGACAGATGACGACATAATATTTCCGTGTTTGAGTTGGTCTGTTTAGAGATTCCTGGACATTCTGTCCATGGATGAAACTAAAGTGGTTGGTACCTACTAAGATTTATTTTGTTCTTCGTATTTATCATCATCTGCCTATCTTTTTAGGGTTCCGTAGCCAAATGGCAAAAACGGAACCCTAATGGCTTCGTCATGTCTGTCTGTCTGTCCGTCCGTATGTCACAGCCACTTTTTTCCGAAACTAAAAGAACTATGCTGTTGAAACTTGGTAAGTAGATTTCACACAAAAATAGAAAAAAAAACAATATTTTTTTTATATACTCTCTGTCTGAAACTCATTTTTTTTTGTCATCAAACCCATACGGGTGTATCTATGGATAGGTCTTCAAAAATGATATTGAGGTTTCTAATACTTGTAATTTTTTTCTAAACTGAATTGTTTGAGCGAGAGACACTTCCAAAGTGGTAAAATGTGTCCCCCCCCCCTGTAACTTCTAAAATAAGAGAATGATAAAACTAAAAAAAATATATGATGTACATTACCATGTAAACTTCTACCGAAAATTGGTTTGAACGCGATCTAGTAAGTAGTTTTTTTTTTAATACGTCATAAATCGTAAACCGCAATTTACCTGTCATTCAATAAAGTTTGTGCGGGTGCTCTTGGCCGGTTTTCTCAGCTATGTTGGGGTCGGCTTCCAGACTAACGGATACAGCTGAATACCAGTATTTTATATGGAGCGACTGCTCAGCTGACCAGCACCACCCAGTTAGTACTGGAATTACGATACCCCTTGGTAAGACTGGTTGTCAGACTTTCTGGCCACTGACTATCTGTAACGACAGTCAAAGATCTACAAATAACCGCCGCCGGAACTAATACGGTATGCATGATTTTTTTTATCACTCTAAACAAAGCGTATTAACATCAGAAATAGCAAAGTGAAATTATTTTTTTAATAAATATAAAAAAAATACTAAATTATAAGCATTTGAAACTGCTGATTAGACAGAGAGATCCGATACAGCGAATGACGTCATTCGCTGCATCGACGTACAAAATCCATACCGTTTATCTAGAAAGAGAGAGAAACAAAAGTTTAAATGGTTATATGTTATAACTTTTGTCTTGTTTGGCCGATTTATGTCTTGTTTTCGTTTTTTGTAATTATTTTTATAGTACTTTAACATACTGTAACATTAGTCGGCTTAACGAGCTTTCCGAGGCACAAAAGAAACTCGGTACTTATGTAATCAATGGTCACCCATCCACAGCCCAACTTAAACAAGCGCGGCTTAATCTGAAGATCGATCCAAGCGGGTGTATATTTAGCCAAAACTGCTCCTCGTATATATGCACCACACCAATTGTTTATGTTAATTGGTAGTTTATCTGCATATGCTAAAAACATTTGTATGGTAATAATTAATAAATTAGTTACGATTATTACGAACAGGACTAATAAAAATGTTCACTTATGTCATGTATATTATTATCAAGCTCATGCTTAATATAAATAAACATTTTTCTTTTTTTAATCGTAGCCATCTCGTAGCTCGCGTAGCACTGTCGTTGTCCGTATTTATCTGTTAGTTTGTAATTAGGGCTCCAGCCCATCTAGTAACTTACCATTTCGACAACTAAACAAAAGACGTGCGAAACAAGTGAAAAAGTGTGCCAACTCGTGACTATTTTAATCTTCATACATTGAATCCCATTTCGTCAACCATAAATTTGAACTGTTTTTTGTACAATACAGTCAGCTCCCAAATTTACAAGGAAAAGTATCTATCTACCGCTAGGTCTTATTTCGACAGTACAAAATTCCCTGTAACTGGCATACTTGAAATGAATGCTTCAATTTAATAATTTAATTTTATTTGATTAGTAAATGTTTTATGAGCAAACGCACCTAAGTAATTTTGATTTGGTTATGTCATCATCTGTAGGAGACGAGATAATCCCATGTTTTGAACCTACCTATAAATTAGGTCTCTTGGTCTTGTCTCACCTCTTTTTCTGCCCTCCCCGAAAGCTACAAAACGACCTTTGTACTGCCACTGGCGTTACTGCAAAAGTGCCGAAGTGTTGAGCCAATAAAACCGAATATTTCCCATCTCTTCCATCGACACACTTAAACTTTTTTTAAGCCTCATAGTCACAAATGCATCTAAATTACCTAGGTATCACAAATGATACATGTTCATTCAAAGTCCGATTAAAAAGTAAAAGTGCCGATTAACATTTTTAATTTACGAGGTAGGTAGGTATTTGGCAGTGCGACTGTCAAAGTCAGTGTCATGCATACCTAATTTTATGACAAAATTATCTAAGGTAACTTTGCTCGTTCCGAACCTCACGGCAAAAACCTCATTAGGCACACACCGTGAACATTCCTCCACACCGTATCAAAGGATTCCTAAAATCCCGTTTGAACCCACAGGATATTACTAGTCAAAATATAAACTCCCACAGCGTCACAAATCGCGCCAAAATATTGACGTAAAGTTTGACAGCTCTTTGAAAAACGAACACCGAATTGTCTCTGTCACCTGGCCATAGACAATGGTGTGTTTACACCGTCGCGAATTCGTGTTTAGAATAAAGTCTCCTTTGTGTCAAAACTTTTTGTAGGTGTTTTGAGGTAAGTATATTGTTAAGTACTTTTGTGTTTATTGTCTTATTTTGTTTCTTTGTTAGTACCTACTACTGGGTATGTTACGCGTGCCCAATTTTATTTCTAATAGGTACCTTTGGTAATAAAGTGGAGAAGTTTAGACAAAGGTGTGATGTGTTGGTGTCGTCTTTACGTTTTTTAGGTGTCTATTCTGTAGAGATATAGAACGGAAATGCACGTTTATACCAAGTTCCGTTATTTACAGAAACAGAGTACCTAACAAGTTTTTTCAATGCAGGGTAATTTTGATTCGTCTTTAAATACGAGAGAAGGAATGATCGCATAAGTATCACTTGAGGTAACTATAGGTGCCTAATTCAAAGAGTCTTGTGTGTTGTGAATTTTAACTTTTTCATTCAGAACGTAGCAAGTGCGTCTCTTAAAATACGTGTGTCCCTAATATGTAGTATCTCCTAGATTAATCTTCATACTGTATCCCGGTGTCCTTATAACCAAGTTATAGTCACAATTGCATGCGGGAGAGCCCACAGGCTTTGTTCTCTCTCTCACACAAAGTAACAATAGCAACGATCGCATATTCGTATTCGCGCGATAATGCTTCCTATTAGGACAGCGCCTATACGTCTTTTCAAGCCCTGAAAAACAGAATGATATTTGAACATCACTGCTGCACTGTTGGCTAGACACAGGTAGGCCTCCTGTCTATGAAAGGGAGCTGTAGTCCACCACACGGGTCCGTAGATTTCACATCTTCAAGATCTGTCTAGCCTTTTCCCAATTATGTTGGGGCCGGCTTCCAGTCTAACCGGATGCAGCTGAATACCAGTATTTTACATAGAGCGACTGCCTATCTGACCTCCACAGTATAGTTAGTACTGGGTAATACGATACACCTTGGTAAGACTGGTTGTCAGACTTTTTGGGTCACTGACTACCTGTAACGACTGTCAAGGATCTATAAATGACAGCCGTGACCAACTGCTTAAAGTGCTTTCCGAGGCATCACGCGCGGAGGAAACTCGGTATGTAAGTAATGAGTGGTCATCAATCCACAGACCAACCTAGGCAAGCACGGCTTAACCTAATCGTCCCGAACGCCTGTTATTATTTAGCCACGAGCTCCTCCATAGATGCTCTTCCGTAGATGTCACATACGTCTTCGAAATTTTGGTTCAGGTTGTCCTTCACCGTTTTGAGATCAGTTGTGAGCTGGAGGCCTAACATTTAAGGCACCCACTGGATAGTTCGGTTAAGCAGACGAATCTCGGAGGTATTCCTCGAAGCGCTCCCGTTTTGAAACGCTCCCATCTAAGCGCTCCCGTTTTGTTCCTCCAAGCGCTCCTTTTGGGAGCGCTTGGAGGAACGATTAAAAATATTAAAATTTATTTCCTCGAAGCGCTCCCACGTTTAAAAATAGGGATAAGCATGAAGTAAACGTAATGAATTATATCGATAATTTTTAAAAACTCATGTGTGCATCATCGACATCGAAGTTGCTTAACCAAATTACGAAATTGAGAGAATAATATCTTTTTGCTTTCGGCACTCTTATGTGTATACAAGGACCAATGTTATTGTGTATTCAAAGAGGATGTTATAAATAAAACTTATTACCTTGTTATTATCGATAATTTCAGTTAGTATAGTCCCATCTCTATCCGAAAGTTAATCATGGGAGCGCTTCGAGGAAATAAATTTTAATATTTTTAATCGTTCCTTCATGCGCTCCTTTTGGGAGCGCTTACGCTTATTTATACTATTATTATCAGCACAATGTGTTGAGTGCGTGCGGATTTTTCACCCAAAAAAAAGTCGTTTTACGTAAAGTTACTTAGTTTGATGTACAGAATGCTTGGTTGACGGCTTCGTGATGAGGTCTTTTACACCCTGTTTAAGTGAGTATTTCCCATATCACGTTCCCACGTAATACGAAAGCAAATCGAAACGCAAGGAAATTACAAATATAACTCGATACTTTTCATTATAAAAGCCAAGTGTTCGGATTTGTTGACTGAGCGTCAGTTCACGCGTGAAATAAATAAGCGACCAACGACCGGGGACCAACGCCCGGGGACCAACGACCGGTGGTTGCAATAACAATAATATTGTTTATGTGAGATTGTTGTACATTTTACTGCGTTCGCGATTTTGCACTATGAGGAAATTAGTTCTGAATTGGTGAAAGAAACGCGGTGGTTTTGCGCGGCGGTTTTAAAGGTGCATTCAAACATTGAGCTATTTTTATTACGTATAAAGACAGCGCGATCAAAATCTGTGCGCAGTGCGGGGCGCGCGGGGGGTGCTACCCCCATATATACAAGGCGTCCCACGGATATGCCACATGGAGGGAAAGTACTTTGAATATTGTAGATGGAACATTTTACTGAAAGAAGACATACACAGACAATATTAATCAATGTATCAAATGCTCAAAATGAGTCCCTGTTGAATGCAAAGTCGCATTCTTTTGATGATTTCGCTCCCTGTCGATTTTTTGATCTTGTTGTGGTGAATATTTAAAATAATACGTCTAACTTCTGCTTGTAGCTCGTGGACACTTTCATACTGGTTCTTGTAAACTGTATTTTTTAAATCACTCACTCATTTTGAGCATTTGAAAAAATTATTAATTTTGTATTAAAAGTGTTAAAATTCATAGTTTTCCTTTATTTCTGACACTATGTTATTTAACAAAAAATAATCCTTATGGTGAAGCCTTTAATCGGTATGATAAATCTACAGGTGATTATTTTTCTCGTGTAACGGGTTCGATTTCCGGTTCAACCATGTAATTATTTAAATATCTATGAATGCATTTTAAATTGTTTTTTAAATTAAAATAATGTCTTCTTTCAGTAAAATGTTAAATGTACAATATTCAAGGTACTTTCCCTCCATATGGCATATCCGTGGGACGCCCTGTATAATGCTGTGGCGAGCAAGCGACTGAGTGAATTGCAGCCAGCTGGCAGCATTTGAACGGAGCACAGATTTTGTTCGCGCTGTCTTCTCTATACGTAGTAGTAATTGCTCAATGGATTCAAATTGGACTTCTGACTGAAACGTCTTCCAATTTGGTAATTTCCTATGGAAAAGAACTGTCGAGAAACACTACGGTTATCATTTAAAAAAATGTCTTATAAAATGTTATCATAATTATACACAGTACTCCAGACACAGGTTGGCCGAATAAATAAATAAATAAATAAATATCGCTGGACATGAACACACAGCGCCATCTAGTGCCACGGTAAGCAACGAGGCTTGTGTCGTGGACACCAGATAGTTGATGTACTACATAGATACTTTTTGTTTGTAAATACATACTTATTATACATGAAGCAAGGAAAACCTGTTCATCCCCCCTATTCACAACGCTTCGATTCAAATTTTTGACATTACGAAATCGAGCGAGATGGACATATGACTTTCCGAATCGAAAATCGAATCGAAGCGTTGTGAATAGCTATGCTGGTGAAAATTCATAAATGGCTATGCCTTTTTTTTTTTCGGATGGGAAATCATCAAATGACTTCTCCCGCTCTGGGCGGAGCAGGAGGGAGTGTCAGACTTGTACCTACTGACTAAAACCCATCCATGTTCGTTCATCGCCCTTTGTGTTCCGGGGCCACAGTATCACTTTCGAACAGTCCCGAAACCCCGGCAGGAAATGGCTATGCCCTGGAATACGCAACTGTAGTATTGCCACTTGCCCCACAAACGATGGGACACTTGATATCATATTATAGACAGGAGCAGATGGAAGCTACTGAAAGTGACTCGTCGCGTAATTTTTTCACGATAAGAACAATACAGATGACTCTTCTTTAATTTGAATTGTGGCAGACCTCAACTATAAACTCAAACTCAAAACATTTATTTCAATTAGACCATTACGGCACTTTTGAATGTCAAAATTACAAATAAAAAACAAAGCTACAGTCACAAGGCATAATAACTTGAGAAAGTACTGTAGTTCCCCATTCCCTAGCGTAGATCTCTATGGAGAAGAACGGGCAAGAAACTCCATGGACACTCTTTTGAATCAAAATATTGTTACAAAATCTTAGTTACATCATTAATTTTGAAATTATACATATATGTGAGAACGATGGAGAAATACGTGCACATTAAGAGCGTCCAGAGTAGAAAAAGACAACAATTCAACAACAAACGAATTAAAATGAAGCGAAGCGAATTAGAATATAGCAACTCTCCTAATCATATCAGATTATTAATACTTTTATTATCTTTAGTTTTTTATTCGTCCTTAAAACACTGGCTATTTGATAGCAGAAATCTTTTACAAAGTGTGACGCCGCTTGAAACTATTTAAAAAAAAAAAGTGGTTTCTTGATAGAATAGTTAGGTGAGTACCTATTAAAAAACCGTAGTAAGATCTTAAAGTCTCTTTTACAAATTAACTTTCCGCTCAATTAATTTTTATTAGCCTCAAAAAATAAGCTGTTACAACACTGTCTAATTAAAACAAAAAATAAATCAAAAACTCGCTTAATTTCTTACCTAGATTAATCTCATATTTGGGGTTCCGTAACAAACGGATTTCAACGGGACTCTATTACTAATCCTTTAAAGGGCATAATGATCGCCCATAGGCATGACGACAGTATCAATAAATTGCAAATCTATTTAGTCCGTCAGTTAGAGTATTGGAAATTAATGGACACGTATTTTTTATTTTTGTAAATCAATGAATATTGACAAAGATAAAACGCATCAAAACTCGGCAGGGGGGGCTCGTGACGTCAGAACTAGTTAAAAATTATACCTAGGCGTGACGTATTGAGAATTTTAAAAGCGTCTTAACTTCGTCAATTTTGGCTTACGTAACAAAAGAAAAAACACGTGTCAAATATTTTTTGATAATCTAACTGACGGACTAATTAGTTTTTTTTTGTCGTCTCACCTATACTTGGTAAAAAAAAAATTGACAGGTTAGGCACTAATCACACGTTAAAGAAAAAAAAAGAAAGAAGAAAATATTTATATTTTTTTGTTTTCTTTGATTATTGAATTAGTGATTAATAAGTCAAATAAAAAAAAAAAAAAAAACTAACCTCGAGCACGTTAAGTATTTAATTTTTCGAGCTAAAAAATATTCCTTTTGCCTTCTAAAAGGCTAACGTAAGCTGTCTGTTTAGATACCACAGAGTTGTATGTTTAGAATTGTACAGAATAGGGTACCTCAATAACTGATTGAGAATTTTTAGAGAATACATGCAGCTATAGACGCTATACAAATAATGATTAGAACCCACCTTGCGCGAGGCGGGCTCGAACTTAGCCTGTTTTTCAATTAAATACCTACCTACCGCTATTTAAATGTCACGCCTCATTTAAAAGCTAATCTAACAGAATTAAGTCTTCGAGATAATACTACCATCTTTTGTAATTTACTTGCAATAAAAAAAGAAAAAAAAAACAAAATGGCGTCGCTGGTAAAAAGTGAATCATTATGTATATTAAGCTATCTATCTTTGCTGGTAGATCATTAAGTTTAAATTAGACTGGTCTAGCTCTCGAGGCGATAAGCTAATCATGCCATGTTATGCCTGAAAGCCTACTCTCATGTTAATCACTATCTCGAAGATAAAAAGGCTTGGGATTAAGCTGCTCCAATGAAATTTGCTCTGTGAATGTCGAAATTTCGGACTTCGCTTGTTTATTATTAATTCCTTTCTTTTATACACTTTGACATTGAATGATTTGACATGAATACTTAGTTCAGTATTTTATTATTTTTTACTTTATTTTATATTATTTTATGTGATATGTATTGATTTGACATGAATACTTATTTTGTTAAGTATTTTACTTTTTTATTATTATTGTGACACTCAATGTTTTTTTTAATTTTTTTTTTGACATTCGTTTTGTAAATTATTGTTAATTTTATTTAATTATTGTGAATGTGAAGATCATGTGGGTCACATATTTTATTTTATTTTTTTCCCCACGACTGTCTGGCAGTTTGAGTACTATAAGCGACCTACCCAAATGTCCTTTCTTTGGTATTGTTCGTCGTTTCGTTGAGCTCCTTGAGTTATAAGTTGAGCTACACGATAACTGACAAATGCTTGCACTGACTGGACAGGTCCACTCAAATCTGTGTGGTTCTTCCTTCAAAAGACCATCTCAGACACTAATCTGCATAGCCCTCATCTGAATTGAACAAGATTATGTGTGGACTTCAAAACTGTTTCGGCTGTTTCTTCTCAGAGTAGTCAGGTACGAAACACCGGCCCCAACTAGTTTAAAAAAAATGACGTGTAAAAGTGTTTGTAAAAACCTACTTGCAAAAATAAACATAATTTCATCATGACATAAGTACCTTATAGGTGCCGTCGGGGTACATAATAATAATGTACTTAAGGCTGATGCTCCAGGGTAGCCCGCGAAAATCATTTTTTTTTACTTTTTTGGCAATTTACAGACCAGTGCTACTTAGGTTGTATGTTGATTAAAATATTGTTCGCGACTGTAAGTCGTATGTAGTTACAGAATTATAATACAAAATAAATAAAACAGAATCATTAATACAACCCTGGAAGTTCATAAAGGTCTAGCACTGACTTTGACCTTGAAAAAATCGTTCCTAGACCTTTATGAAATTAGAGGGTTGTATTGATGATTTTGATGACTATTATTCCGTAACTACATACGTCTTACAGTCGCGAACAATATTTGAATCAACATACAACCTAGCACTGGTCTGTTAATTGCCAAAAACGTAAGAAAATTTGATTTTCGCGGGCTACCCTGACGCTTTCACCATAAGTAAGTAGAAAGGGTATCTTCTCTTTTATCTTATAATACTTTTCAGTCAAGACACTGGTGCCTAGTCGAGAGGAACAACGGCAAAGAAAATATGAATAGATTGTGTGAGGAATGATATAAAAGAGAAAGTAGTAAATGATGCCGTGACGTCTGACAGAGGGGAATGGCAGAGAAAATCGTGTTGCGTCGATCCTAAGTATCAGGAAGATGTTGGTGACACTGGTGGCTGGTCGCACATCTATTCGGATCCCCGCATCCTTCATTAAACCATTACACATTAAGTAGTAAGTACATTTTTAAGTATATAAATACAGGGTGTAAAAGACCTCATCACGAAGCCGTCAACCAAGCATTCTGTACATCAAACTAAGTAACTTTACGCAAAAATTATTTCTGGGAAACGACTTTTTTTTTTTGGGGTGAAAAATCATGTTTTGTGGTAGAACTCAATGTAACGCACTCAAAACATTGTGCTGATGGATGGATTAAATAGTACGGGGGTCGTGGAGCTGTTTAAAGTAAAAATCTTACATTAAAAACTTGTATTTAAAAAATACTTAACTTGTCAAAAAGTTGGAACTTTGACCCCCAATATCTCCGTAACTAGGTTCCCAGGTATGGTGTAGAACAAAAAAATGATCGCAATGACGGAGAGAACAAGTACCTTTAGGCTTCGTTATGAGGTGTTTTACACCCTTTATTAGATACCGGATGACTTTTTTATCACTTTCCAAAAAAAATGGGTTAATTAGGTGAACGGAGTAGAAGCTTATGGCATATAGATTTGTTTTCTTTTTTCCACAGTTTGGAAAAAAATTGATCTATCATCAAAAAACGCTACAAACTTCAAGTAAACTTTTCATATTAGAACAAAGAACGAGAAATGTTGAAAAAATAAAATAAAAATATCGAATTTCAAATCATACGCAATACGCGTATGATTTGAATTTCGTTTTTTTTTAATTTTTTTTTCGAAAAAAAAATATATCTGAGTAGGTATGCCATTTGCCCAGACTCCGTGCAACCATTATTTTAAGAAAGTGATAAAAATGTCATTCTGTATATTTAAAAGTTACTTTAAAAGTACTGACTTATTTATTCTTGCACTTCACATTAGCGCAAACATATACAGTGTCCCCACGCATAAACACACACGCACACACTCACACACTCACTCACTCACTCACACACACATAACTAAACACACTCAGAGAATGGCTACAGTCCTTAGTTTCAAGTTCATTTATAGATACAGTCAAAAAAAAAAAAAAAAACTTTATATTAATCTTATAAACTAACCTATACCTACTGCTTGCTCCAGCAATCGCTAGTGACACTAATCACTATGTAACTCCGAAATCTTGGTAAAGTATACATAAACAGAGAGCCCTGACAACCACAACACAAGTTTTATCTTAGCTTGGGTGCCAGAGGTTTAAACTCAGTGATATTTTTACAATTTTTAGGTTTATAAACTCTGTTCTACATAGTGCTAATCTGCTAAATTGTAAACTTGGAAATAAAGCATTTATTTATTATATTGTAGCCCGCGCCTAAAGCTGTGTTTTCTGACTACGTCGAGACATGAGTGAACACTTTATCTAATTGTCTAAATTGGAGAAGGTTAGCTGTAACATGGTCCAGCATATCCCTCTTCAAAACGTGAGTTAGTGAGTAAAAGTTCAAGAGATAAATACTTAATTTGAAATTGAATAGACTCCCGCATCGATTACTTAATTATTAAAATTGTCTACGGACGGATTGTCCCAGTTGGGTAAAGTCGCGGCACCTAACTCAACAGGGATTAAATCAACCAAATGTTGCAATCCTTGTAACCACAATCCGTATCCCGGTCATTGAGTCTAGTTTCTGTGGTTTTAGGAAAAACGGATGTGATGCGCTATAGATTTTTCACAAGGAAATCCTTTTGAAAAAGAGTACAGTACAATACAAAACATTTATTTGCAAAACACAGGTTCAAATGATGTTACAAAAAGTTCATATGGTACACTGTATTATAAACATGCTCTGTGTGCAAACATGTCAGGAACATTAGGACATTAGAATTTATTCATATTCAGAGGTTAATAAGTAACAATGTCATTTAGGATATAGATGGTCAATATACACACAATTAAAAACCTAATTAAATTGGAATTAGTAATTTATAAGGAATAATAATGTCATGCAAATTAATAATGTCATGTGTGTGTGTGTGTGTCATGTGTGTTTGTAATGTTAGTCATAGTGATTATATTATCCATCATAAAAGTATTGAACAGAATGATAAATTCTTTAATTAAAACACAATATCTTTTCCCTCTAGTCTTTTACATTGTAATAACATTTTTTAATTAGGAAGGTGTATAATTTATTCTTAAATAGGTTTTTAATCTCATCGGGCTATTTCCATAAACCGCTTTACAGATGACGCATAGTCCACCCCATATGCAAGAAAACTTTTAAAATTATTTTCATTCAAAAAGTTATGAAATTTCATCACCACTCTCGTCAAAATCGGTCTATTAGTTACAAAGTTAGAACATATCTTGAAGTAACATATTCATAGGCATTCCTCTAAATTTATTTACCTCTAAAGCGCTTAAAACCTCTTTACAACCAAGCTTTCACATAATCGCCAATTGCATATTTAAACTCTATATGTATTGAAACCGCAAAACATAATCAAAATGAATAGTTATTTTACCGCATAACTAAAACCGTACATTACCGAACAAACGCACATAATGAGCGACTAAAAACACTAGTGCGTAAAACCCTATTGAACTAACCAACTCTAGAAACCAGCAAAGAAAACTTAAATATGGCGGCTTGCGCAAAACCGAAACAGTTTAATTACAAGCAACCCGAGAACGGACCACACACACTGCTCATTAAAACGCGAATCATAACAATAATTATTTTAGCCCAGCTTATAATTCCGCGCAAAGAAAAAAAAAGTTAATATTAAAACATAACCTCATTATCAATGTGTCAACAACTCAATTTATGGCGGGAAACCGGCGACGCCCTGCGCGCGGGAAATATCAGCCAATGACGCGTGGCCTGTTCTATTCAGCGGCACCGACAAATGTGTTGCTATCTCTTTCTTGCTTGTACAAAAGTAATGCTGGATGGATCGATTGTCAATGGTTCTGTCTCTGTCTCTGAGGGGGGATCGTTCTATTTTTAAGGCTAATGAACATTACGGGATGACGTTATTAATTTATGCGAAGGGATTTGTTTTTTTAATCACTGGCTTTGATTATATAGGCTTTGGAATGATTTAGGGTTCTGTGGAATATTATACGAAATGATTTTTTAATTAATAATTTTCTATGAAAGGTGATAATTAGAATAAGTCAGAATGCGTATCACGTGATAAACTCGTAGTTCTCGTGGGGTGGTGCATGTTTATATCAAGATATTTTTTCAATCTTTTTTCGTGTTCATATTGTGAATAAAGGGGTTGTTAGTCCTACAGTGGGAATATGCCAAAACAATCTAAACTTTTTTTATTCCTTAAAATGCCTTGTATTGGCCCATATAAACATTGTGGTACACTTGTTTAACTTTCCAATACTTACAGCATTTATTTTACAATTTAATATTTTAAGTAGGTAGCGTTTTTAGTGAAACGGCATGCAAATTCAAAACGCATCGTCGCCGGTAGTGACGTCAAACGTTATTGTGTCAAGGAAACACTTTTATTTGAAAACTACCTACTTAAAGTTTCACAACAATGTTATTAAAAATATTGTTATTGCAATAAAGCACATTCATTTAGTAAAATTATTATATTAAGGGTAAATATTTTTTTTTGTAAACAAGGCAGATAGAGGAAAATGACGTCAATCTCTACTTACGACAGAAATGGCAGCGACATGTTACGGACGTTTGAACTGTCATAATAGAAAATTAGTGTAGAAGTTTAATATTTTTGTTTGAGCGACAAGCAGGTTTGTTTAGATTTTTCGTTTAACTTTTATTAATTGAAAAAATTTAAACTGAGAAAGTGTCAAACTCAAGCTTTAAACTTTTTCGATATATATACGGCTAAAGAAGAGTTAGACGGATTCTCAACCTCAATACTCTGTTCAGAAACCGCCAATCGCCAATTTAGACTCCGAAATATGTCTCCATTATAACACAATATAAAGCTACCATATCAAAAGCTATATTAATTCAATACAGCTAATTAAATTACACAAATCGACAGCCACAGGCGGGCCCCTATCACATTGAACATGGATGACATTTGTGACAAACATACTAAGCGTTTGTTCTTTATTCATGACTCATGACTAGCTGTATGCGTTTTTTTTTTCTTTTTGGTCGCCTCTTAAGGGTGATGTTAAATAGTGTTTGTAACCTTCTTCAAGAATGGGGTTATCAAAATGCAAAAAGATTTGTTTAAATCTGACTGAGTTTTAGAGTTTGACAAACTCTCATCGTCATCTGCCTAGCCTTTTCCCAACTATGTTGGGGTCGGTTTCCAGTCTAACCGGATTCAGCTGAGTATTTTACATGGAGCGACTGCCTATCTGACCTTCACAATTCAGATAGTACTGGGTAATATATACGATACCTCTTGATACCTAAGATTGGTTTTAAGACTTTCAGACCACTGACTACTTGTAACAACTGTTAAAGATCTACAAATGACAGCTGGGACCAACGGCTTAACGTGCTTTCCGAGGCACGGAGGAAACCCATCCACACACCAACCTAGGCAACCGCGGCTTAACCTGAGGATTGGTCTGAGCCACTGCTATTATTTAGGCAGTCACGAGCTCCTAACACACATACTCAAGAGCTTTGTGAGCATGTGTATGAGAAAAAGTATCTTGTAGTATATCAACTATCTGGTGTCCACGACACAAGCCTCGTTGCTTAGTGAGGCACTAGATAGCGCTGTGTAACGTCCAGCGATATTTATTTATATTACTTAGAATAAAATAAATTTTATTTTAATATGTTTTTCAATTGACATGGTCACTTACATATATCATTAACACCGAAAACGTGATATTTACCATGTTAACTATTTGTTTTGAGTACCCGATATTTCTGTTGCTTTATTTTATTAGTAGAGATTCTACAAACGCAGACCGGACCGCACAATCGATGTAAATTAGATACCTAGGTATTAATTATTCATCTTTTTATCCATATTTCCTGTTGCCAATGTTTGTTTGTTGGTTGAACAGGAACTGAAGAAATCTTGACTAACGAACCTACATTGAATTCGTTTATGCGTGTAGTAAATTTTCAGGATCCAGAAGTAGTTTGAATGCTTTAAGTAGTCACGGCGAAGTAAATGACAGCGTGAGTGGATGACAGGGGAGAATTGACAGCAGTTAAAGTCTAGGGTGCGACTATCAGACTGCAAAGTCAGAGGTTTCGAGTTAGAACCCAAGACACGCACCTCTGATTTGTCGGATTCATGTGCGTATTGTATAATTACCACTCACTTCGGTGAAGGAAAACATCGCGAGGAAACCAGTGCGCCTGAGAGATATTTCTCGACGGCATGTGAAGCCGAGTCAGGCCCATGCTCGGCATAACTCTGACACGATAAAGAAAGAAAGACGGGAGAATGGAAGAATAAAACGTGTTACCCCGACCTCAAGTCTAACATGGGATAACGGCACGAAGGTTATGACTAATGTTTTAAGGCTATGACGACGTGAAGAGGTCGCTCTAATAGGCTGGATGTGGAAAACAGAAGATCATTTTAGTCGTCATTCGGATGAGGCCTGCCAATCATTGGGGCACCGATATTTGATTGACATTATAAGCGTTTGACACAGGCGAGACGACAAAAAAAAACGAATTAGTCCGTCAGTTAGATTATCAAAATATATTTGACCCGTGTTTTTTCTTTTGTTACGTAAACCAAAATTGACGAAGATATGACGCTTTTAAAATTCTCAATACGGCACGCCTAGGTATAATTTTTACCTAGTTCTGACGTCACGAGCCCTCACTCCCGAGTTTTGATGCGTTTTATCTTTGTCAATATTCATTGATTTACAAAAACAAAAAATACGTGTCCATTAATTTCAAATACTCTAACTGACGGACTAAATAGATTTGCATTTTTTTTTTAAATTGTCGTCATGCCTAAGAGGACCCTACTAACACCCTAGTGGTGTAACATACAGTATCTACCATTGTACATTTGCTGTTATTTTACTGTTTCCAACAGTCATCCAACAAAAAATACATTGTACCGATTTTAAAGATAATTGTGATTTTTTCAGTGATGTTAAATAAGAATTAAAGATTTATTTTAACTGTGAAAGATCCGTCAACCCATTTTATGTAACTGTGAAGCAGTTATAAAAAATTTTGCAATGTCTTTTAAGCCAATTTATGTTCTCTGTTCTTGAAAACGAAGCTAAAAATTGTTAGGTGTCTATGATACGGTGCATGTTCGATTCAAACACTTGAAGGTACTAGTAATGTGTAATTAAAACCGAACAGCAATTAATACTTACACTCAAAATTTAAGTATAATTTAGTAACGACGGAACCCACATATTAATCTCAACACCCACACGGACAAAGATTTTATGTCTTACGAATAAACAGGGTTGCCAACTCATAGACTTTTATTAATCCGACCTCATTTTTAAAATAGAATAAAGAATTTAAATTTTAGAACTGTGTTGATATATTTTTTTATCTGCTTTCATAATATTTTCTTTAAAATATTTGTTTTGTTTTTATTTTATTGAGTTTTTTGCTGTAGTCTTTATTAAAAGTTTTCGTTGAATATTGAAATGAAAAGGAAAATATACTTGAATGGCTGCCAATATGGGATTTGGGTATGTGAACTTGAAGAATTTCAGAGATCAAATTAACTTCTTTGTACTTGTATTCCAGGCTAGTGCCGCAACTCGACATCTAAAGCACGTATTTGGCGTACGCCAATAGGTGTCTTTACTAAGTTAATGAATCGATAAAAATAAAGCTTTATTTTGGTTCAGTATTTCTAAGTTGTGTCTACTTTAATATGTTTGATCTGAAAAAGGGTTAACGAACTATTTTTACTTGGGTTAAAGGATGAAATATTTTTACAAATAGGTAGGTTTTCTAGATTTTAGATTCTATAAGTATTCGTTAAGGCAGTTCCCCGAGCAAAATTAGCAACTCTATTTGTGGTGGTTCAAACTTCGTTTGAAATACTGTTAGAATAAAGTTCTAATCAGCTTACACTACAAAGTGATTGTTACGTCAGTCTCTACAGGTCGAATAGTGCGAAATGAGTGGTTTTTATTCTTTGTAAAATCAAATTTACGTCTTTTGGAAAAAATTAAACGACAATTATGTTCATTATTAAATTGTCTATCCATTAGTTTAAGTAGCAAATCAAAATAATGGTTACTTTACGAGGAGTAGCATTTTATAAATCATTATTTCTCATTTCTGTGGTTTCGTTGCGAGGGGATTTATTAAACAATAAGCTACTTAAAAAAAAAAAGAAACGACAATTTTGGAGTCAAGAATATGTAGTAATTTAATGTATTTTTCATTAGTTGGTATTTCTTTTGGATAAAGAGGAGTAGGCTCCAAAAAACTGCTCGTTCAAGGTCATTGAATTATTGCAATGATACGCACTGGTTTCGCCTAAGGTGGTCGGTCACAGGGTGCTCAAAAATAGAAAGAAAGAAAATAAAAACAGTAGTTTACACTGTAAAAAATCAGGTAAATATAAAAATTCAAAATCTCTCATTGACGCCTATGTTACACAGAACCCTACACCAAAACCTACCATATAATTATGGTGGTAACAACAAAAAAATATTTCAATAGTCGCCATCTTGGAATCGTTCGGGAACACGCCAGAGTCGAGTTTTAAAAACTTAATTCTTTCGGTCGTTAGTCACTGGTTTCGGTACTAAGTGGTTTTTGGTATTTAATAATACCGGTTTTTAGTGTTATGTCTGACTTTTCATGGAACTGTTGAAGTAGGAAATAGTGGGTGGTAAAGACTTTTTTGGTCATGTATTTGAAAAATGGGGTTAATTTAAAATGAAGCCTTAAAGAGTGAATATTAATTGGTGTGATTTAATTAAATGTTAATGGGGGTTTCGTTATTACTGAGAGGAAAGTACGATTATTAGTAACTTATTTCAGTAAAAGGAGGTTCTGTGTCCAAACAGGTTTCAATACTTAAATACATTTATATAAAAAAAAATAAGCAAAAAAATTGTCTTTCAACCATCATCTGCCTAGCCTTTTCCCAACTATGTTGGGGTCGGCTTCCAGTCTAACTGGATGCAGCTAAATACCAGTATTAAACATGGAGCGACTGCCTATCTGACCTCCACAACCCAGTTATTACTGGGTAATACGATACCCCTTGGTAAGACTGGTTGTCAGACTTTTTTTAGGCCACTGACTACCTGTAACGACTGTCAAAGATCTACAAATGACAGCCGTGACCAACTGCTTAACGTGGGAGGAAACTCGGTATGTAATGGGTGGTCACCCATCCACAGATCAACCTAGGCAAGTACGGCTTAATCTAAAAATGACCCGAGCGGCTGTTATTATATATATACGAGGTCTTCGTCTTTCAACCTACTTAAGTATTTCTAATCATTTACGGTTTTTAACGCGCGAAAATTAATTTCATAATCATATTAATAGGTATCAAAAGCTTTCCTCGTTGGTCTAGTGGTCGAAAGCGCGACTGCTGAACATCCAAGCCTGGGTTCGAATCCCAGGTCGAGCAAAGTGTTATTGAATTTTTCCTTCAGGAATTTCTCAGTAGTAGCCACAGAATCCGGATTTGTGCCCGGTTTATGGCAATGGGATCGCCCCTTATTACATGGGACTTAAAACATAACTGGCGAAATGTGGGTTTACTATTAGATACAGCTCTGCCTAATCGTTCGGGGATTGCAGGCGTGATGTTAGGTTATGTTTTTCTAATAACATAACCCACAATTAAAAGAAAACCAACAGCTGCCGGAACTATTAAAAATCTTAAAACAAACTTAAAAAACGTTTTAAAAATCTATAAAAATGGAGATTTCAATCTATGGTAGTAATAATCTTGAAGTAATTAATTCCCGTAGTGTTGCCCAGTCAAAAAAATAATCCCATCTGCCTGCTGTCGGTTTTAAACAGAAAAACTTAATAACAAAATTTTGGGAAATAAGGATTTTTGAAATCGTTCGGTGGAGAGATACAGTGTGTTGTTTTAGCAGGCATCTTTAATATTATTCAAAGAAGTCAAAAAATATAATCGAGCATGGTTTTTGTAAGTTTCTGATACTTTCATTTCTTTGTTTTAATAAAAGCATTAAGTTTTTATCAAATCAAATATGTTTATTTGCTAGAAAATACGTACAAATTCTAGGTAAGATTTTATGTCCAAAAAGTATTTGTATTCTACTTGCAAGCAAGCGTGCAAATTATTTACTTAGGTACATCTATTTATGTATCATCCATCCATCCATCCTTACAAACTTCATTTTTATTATATTAGTAGGATTTATCGAAGAAGTCCCCCTTCATCCAAACAAAATCAACTACTTACATAAACAACTACCTTGTATATTTTGAATATCTAGTTTTATTCGAATAAACAATTTCGAATAAAACTAGGTATTACATATACATACAAGCAAAAAGTAATTAGCAATAAAATAAACCACTTATGTAGGGATATTACTTCTTTCATGGCGACTATATGTTGCAAAACATTTATTGAAATAGCATACTCTCCTACATTACTTGAGAAATTGCTCAATCCGTTCATGCAAGCGATAAAAACAACGTTGTAGGTTTTTTTTTCAAAAGTTACGATTATAAGAAGATTTAGTTTCTATGTATTTCCTATTATTTTTCCATATTTTAGGTAACTTTGTTCAGAAATAATTTGATCCCTACAATTTTCTTAATAAAAAAACCCGCTGTACACGAAGCAATCAGCCTCAAATGACACTACACTACCGACTGCCTCCATAAAAACCAAAACGTATGTTTCAAAGCGTTTGATAATTATTTTGAGAAAAAAAAAAAACTAAGAAATATGGCGTCGCATCGTCCTTTGCTATATAGTAAAAAAAAAAACAAGTCTCTCGCTGCAGGAAAGAAAAAGCGGTACTAATTTCATGCACTCATGCCGCGTTCGATTTTCAAAATGACCCTAGTAAGAGATGCAGCTACAAGTTAGAAAGAGACACAAATATTAATAATGTTTTAATCGGCTCATATATTTCGGTCGATATGTTGTTTATGCCCGAGTTTCAAATGGAAGTTTTTTATTCTTTTCGGAGTTCAAAATTATAATATTTTCGTTTACAATAATATATTTACGATATATTGGTGATAATCATTTTATATCTGCGTTGATTCGGTACGGGGAAAAGGGTAAAAGCTTAAATGCAATAAAGATAATGTTTTTGCGAAACTTTAAAGGCCCCCGTTCATTACTGCTTGACCGATACGCGCAGAAGTCAAGTGTAATAGGCTTCGACCACATTGATGTTATTTTAAAGTGACTCATTCATTTCGGTTGCAATTCCGGTGGCCAATCATGAGGTCTTATACATACTCAATCTGTTTTTTGTCGCCTTTCTGAAACTGTGTATGTTACTAGTTTATGCCTACGGATCGCCCGCGTTGATTTCGATAATTGTCCCATAGGATCATACTACCAGGATCAAATTTAAATCCGTTCAGCCGTTTGAGCGTGAAGGAGTAACAAACATGCACACAAGCACACATACAAACTTTCGCTTATAAAATATTAGTGTGATTAATATGGTAGACTACATAGTCTACCTTATTAATCACACTAATATTTTATAAATTAATTGCTGAAATTATGCCTTGTGTTTCTTTCGGTACAGTTTGTATTTTTCTGAAACTCTTTACAAACATTTTTTTCTAAAGTAAATACCGAATGAGTTCGGTCGATTTTTGAAACGTTTAATTTACGGCTTAGACAAATACCTTCTAGATAATAGTTAGTTGATATTACGTTATAAGTAACTAAGCATTACATACCATTACTATGTCACACACATTAAATAAAAACCCAAAATTTGTCCCAATATTGCTTGCACATCAAAAATCATCTAAACACAGTGTTGCCAGCTCGAAATATAACCACAACGCAATAATGATGACCATTAAAGCCCCGCCCTGAAGCCGATGGAAGTAGATTAAGAAAAATGTTCCTCAGATTATAGAATAGAGGCCGCCATTTTGGGGAGCGGTAGGGTGACTAGGATTTCTATGGGGATATTGGCAGATGTTTTTGGTAGAAAATTGTCTAACTATTCATAGGTACCTACTTATACTTATTATAAAGAGTTAAAGTTTGTCAGTTTCGATGTAGTGGGTAATCTGCGGAACTACTGATCGGATTCCGGAAAAATCTTTTACAATGAGAAGCTAACGTTATCCCCGAGAGTCAGTGGATATATCTAAAATATTGCTTTGGGATAATTTCTAACTATAACGCGAGCGAAGAAAAAGCTAGATTATTATGATCCAATCTGAGGAGACATAAATGAAGTTGATTCTGTTCCAATTTTGAATTTATTCGGTAAATGCCACTACTTACCGAATTCAAAATTGGAACAGATTATAGTATCCGGACATCGTGAAATACGCCTTTATTACCCAGAATAAAACACGCCGTTTGGCCACAATAGATAGATAGTCTAAATCACTTCAAAATTTATTTGGTAAACTGCCGTCATTGACAGTAATTACGAGTACAATTTCTAAAATAAGAACCGTCCATTACAAAAATAACATAAAATTTGTCTAAAAATTAATTTGACAGCTTTTCAAATGCATGTTTATTTTTAAACAAAAGAACACTCTCCTGCTATCCTACCAATCCAAACCGCATGGCCACCCTACCCTGGGAGAAGCCAGGTGTGTCTACAATAGCACTAATGCTACACCCCGACCGCGCTCGCTTTGTATACGTTATTTATAGGCAGGCGAATCGTGGTTATTGTGTGTATATGTGTATTTAAGAAGGAGTGATAGAGTAATTAATAATCATTTTAAGATTATGTATTAGGATAGCAGCGGTGGCCCAGTGGTGGCGGCCCCGACTTATGAACAGTAAGTCGTGGGTTCGAACCCAGACAGGCGCATAACTTTGTGTAATTTATTTCATCAGCACTGCTCTCAAAACGGTGAAGGAAAACATCGTGACGAAACCGGCATGTCATTTGTATTGTGTATTTGCCTTGCCTGGTTTAGTGCTCGCAAGAGCGACTGGTGAGTATGAAGTCCTGGGTTCGATTCCCAGGACGGGCAAAGTTTTATTGGGTTTTTTCATCTGGAATTTCTCAGTAGCAGCCACGGAGTCTGTATTTGGGCCCGGTTGATGGCAGAGCTCGCCCCCTATTACATGGGACTTAAACAATGACTGGCGAATTGAGCGTGTGCTACAGGTACACCTCTGCCTAGCCCTTCCGGGGATTATAGGCGTCATGTTATGTTAAGCAACATTGCTGCTATTTAAACATAACAAAACTTTTATTCACCGTCTCATTATCATTAATTTACTGCCGGCTTCTCTGTTTCGTGATCATTAGACTTAATCTAGATCTCTTAGAGTGAATCGGTATCTTCTAGGTATGCGTGCTCCACCCTAGAACGTGTCATAGCTTCACATCAGGCGAGTTGCGGACAAACGCAAGCCTGTTTAGAATAAAAAAAAATCTTAAACGTTCATTTATAAATCCTGAAATTTGTCTAATTTTTTAATAAGTTGACGAAAATGTAGATCGTAGGTACAATTTGATGAGAAATTACATACAAAATAAAAAAATAAAATAAATAAATATCGCTGGACATTACACACAGCGACATCTAGTGCCACACTAAGCAACGGGGCTTGTGTCGTGGACACCAGATAGTTGATATACTACATGGATACTTTTTGTTTGTAAATACATACTTATTATACCTACATATAAACATCCATGACTCGGCAACAAATGTCCATGCTCATCACACAAACATTTGCTTCTACCGGGATTCGAACCCAGGACCCTACGAACGTAAGGCAGCATCAGCACCGCCGCGCCATTCGGGTCGTCAATGAAACAAATCAATATTAAAGTACTAAATATTTTGCCAATATAATTCAAAACAAATTTATAGCTTAAGTAGTAAGCGTCCCATTCCCATTGTAGCTGTATTACCGAATACCATAGATAATATTATTTGATACGAGCTGTTAGCAAGCTATGAACCAATTGAGCTTGGCAATTGGGCAGGGACGGAGTCAGCTTTCTTAATAATAAGCCTCGTTTGAGCATTTGAGCACAGGCGCCAAACTAGTGGCTCAGCTCTGGCACAATTTAGATTGCCATCGACACGCTATGAAGAAGTATAAAAATACAGGGTGTAAAAGACCTCATCACGAAGAGTTAGAAAGTCTGCGTCTACACTTTCCACTTCAACTTGTTAATATTTAACGTGCTAGTAGTAGGGCCAATGTAATAGATCACATTTGACAATTCATCAAAATACAACTACGTATCCTTGTAACGGCTGGCATAAAATATTATTTATTTTTTCAAAGTTAGAACTGCTCAATTGCTTAACTTTTTTCAATTACGATCACATATTTATTGTAATAATGACAAAAGATGGTAACCTTTGCTTTGAATTGACAGATGTCAAATGTGATCTATTAAATTGGCTCTACTTTATTTCGATATATTTGGTTATCCGTTAGTTCACCTCGTTCCGGATTCAGTTATAAGGCCCCAGATTTAATTTCATCCTAATAAAACCGTTTAATTTCTTACACTTCTACCAGACTTCTTGCAAGCTCCTAAAAGCCTTTAGCTGCTGATTTATTCTCATTTGCCTAAAATTTAAATTGTAATGAAATCGAGTAACCTTACCAGACCATTTTCAAAATCGCCCTTCTCTTTTTACTAATAAGTACTTTTATCTATTAACGAACCAATTAAGTACCTAATGTTGTTTATCAATTTAATTTATCAACCCAAATTCGACCCTGTTTGCTTTAACAAGCCCGAAATAAGGTAAGCTTACAATGAAAACCTCACGCGAAAATCTTGTAAATAACCAAAAGATTCTATAATACAACATATAACACGTAAAAACCACCTTCAATTCCCAGAAGATAAGGTACGTTTTCCGTTAAGCAAACAAAGGAGTTGTGATGTTTCCATTTTGCAGTGTTTGCGTTCGGAATGATATTTGAAATCAACGAAATGACGCGCGTAACGCGCGTCATCTGCGCGTCGTCTGCGCGTTTAAAATACGCCGTGTGTTTATGCCCTAGAGATACGCCTCCGCTCATGTGTAGGTGCAAGAAGTGATTTGAGGGTCCTTCGGTCATTAAATTCCCATTGCATCATATCCACCCATATTATAATTAACCCAAATTATCAAATAAAAACGCAACCCCGACTAATCGCAAGCGTACACAAGCCCCTAACCCATTTGTTAATATTATTATTTACAGAAAACTCACTGCCTTCAAAATGGCTGCCACACCCGCGCGCGGGAAATTAGACAACTGTCGTGGACGCCATGTTTAGATGAATAGTCTACTCAGGGTTTTGAATTTGGAATGTAGTTCATGATTTTAGAAGGAAAATTGTGTAAGTAGGTTATCTTTATTCGCTTTTGGAAGGTAAGGTCTATTGTTGTTTTTATCGGCGATCCCATGATGTGATTTTGGGCTAAGACATTCTAAGACATTTTTATTAAAAGAAGAACTCAAGAAAGTAATGATTTTTAGGGTTCCGTAGTCAACTAGGAACCCTTATAGTTTCGCCATGTCTGTCCGTCCGTCTGTCCGTCCTCGCTTAATCTCTGTGACCGTTAGCACTAGAAAGCTGAAATTTGGTACCAATATGTATATCAATCACGCCGACAAAGTCGTAAAATAAAAATTGGAAAAAAATGTTTTATTACGGTAGCCCCCCTATATGTAAAGAGGGCAGTGTTTTTTTTTTTTTAATTTCAACCCTAACGTGTGATATATTGTTGGAAAGGTATTTAAAAATGAATAGGGGTTTCCTAAAATCATTTTTTGATAATGTCAATAATTTCGGAAATAATCGCTCCAAAAGTAAAAAACAATGTGTCCCCTCTAACTTTTGAACCATAAGTTTAGAAAATATGAAAAAAATCTGAAAAGTAGAACTTTATAAGGACTTTCTAGGAAAATCATTTTGAACTTGATGGAAACAACAGTTTTTGTACAAAAAAGACAAAAAAATGTACAAAATAATTTCTGGACTAAGTTTAGTTTAAATACAGTGCTGGTTTTAGTAATATCATATATAGTGTGTATTGCGAATTTCATAATGGACAAAAATATCGAACAAAGAGTTTGTCTTAAATTTTGTATCGCCAATGGAATTTCGTGTTCGGAGTCACTGAAAATGTTACAAAAGGCTTACGGTCAATCGACTTTATCAAAAACTCGTGCTTATGAGTGGTTCAAAGCGTTCAAAAGCGGTCGAGATGTGATGGAAGATTTGCCTCGCTCTGGTAGGCCGTCAACGTCTGCAACTGAAGTTAACATCGCAAAAGTGAAGAAAATAGTGACTGAAAATCCCCATTCAACTCTGAGAGAGATAGCCGCCGAACTTTCTGTATCTCACGAGTCGATCCGTACCATTTTAACTAATCATTTGGGTATGAAACATGTTGCTGCTCGGCTAGTCCCAAAAGATCTGAATTTTCTCCAAAAACTCAATCGCATGAAAGTCGCTGAGGACATGCTAGAACGAGTCAGTTTGGACCCAACATTCATGAAACGCATTGTTACTGGTGACGAGACGTGGGTTTACGAGTTTGACATGCAAACTAGTCAACAAGCTTCGGAGTGGCGCCTTCCAACTGAACCGAAACCGAAAAAACCACGCCAAAGTCGATCAAAAGTCAAAGTCATGTTGACTGTTTTCTTTGACTATCGCGGTGTTGTGCACTATGAATTCTTACCGGAAGGTCTAACGGTAAATAAATAAAGAATATTATTTGAGCGTTATGCGGCGTTTAAGAGAGCAAATTCGACGAAAAAGGCCAGATTTGTGGAAAGAAAATTCTTGGATTTTGCACCACGACAATGCGCCTTCGCACAAGGCTATCATTGTGAACGAATTTTTGACCAAACACTCAACAAATACCATCCAGCAACCACCATATTCACCAGATATGGCTCCTGCTGACTTTTTTCTTTTTCCTAAACTCAAATTACCACTTCGTGGCACCCGTTTTCAATCGATAGAAGACATAAAGGAGAATTCGCGGCGAGAACTGAACTCAATTCCGGAAGCAGCGTTTAAAAAATGTTTTGATGAATGGATTATTCGTTGGCGCAAGTGTATCGTTTCTAAAGGAGCATACTTTGAAGGTGATAAAATAAATTTGGATGAATAACAGACATTTTGTGTATTATTGATCTTTTCCCGGTACTTTCTTGACAGAGTAGTATATTCGTATATGCAAGCATTTTTTTTAACTTCGTTTACATATTTTATTATCCTGAACGTATCTTTTTTCAAACAAAAAAGAATTATTAAAATCGGTTCTCGCAATCCAAAATTTGTGACGGACGGGAAACTACGGAACCCTACGCTGAGCGTGGCCCAACACGCTCTTGGCCGGTTTTTATTCCCAGGTCTGGCAACCCGCAATTGCATTGGAACTCCACTTTCAGCAGTCACTTACGACCTCTGTACCAACGGGCTTGTCAATTACGCCAGTTTCATTATTTGAGTGTCGTATTATTGGGGGCGACCCTATTGCCATCAACCGGGCACAAATACGGGCTCGACTGAGAAATTCCTAATGGAAAATTTGACGGGAATTAAGCACCACGATCAGCACTCACGACTGCCACTTGGCGACCCCTGGACCATTGAGGCAGTCAACTACATAAGAAAACTTCAACCCAAATACATAATAGAAACAATTATCTCCATTTTAACAACACTAACAACTAATAAGAAAGCGTAATTATGAGGTCAAAGATCACAAGCCCATTCACATTAAAATTTCTTCAAACGACAGAGAAAGACAGCGCTATACAACTGTCATATCTCCATCTCTTTCCAATGACAGTGACAAGTTTGACATTTCGATGAGCGCTTTGAGTGTTTTTTTTTCTAATTTGATGTTTATTCGAGTGTCAGTCAAAACTGACAGTTTCATGTGTGAAGTTTTTAATGCTTGTTCACACGTATTAGATTTGATGTTTACTGATAATGGTTTCTTTATACAAGTGAGTTGAGTATTTATTTAGAAAACTAGGTTGTTGTAATTTATTGGAGTTGAAAGGCAATTCAGTGCGTATTGACTATTGAGCTGACTAGGAGCTCGTGGCTAAATAATACCAGCCGCTCGGCTCGATCTTAAGGTCAAGCCGCGCTTGCCTAGGTTGGTCTGTGGATGGGTGACCACCCATTACATACCGAGTTTCCTCCGTGCCTCGGAAAGCACGTTAAGCTGTTGGTCCCGGCTGTCATTTGTAGATCTTTGACAGTCGTTACAGGTAGTCAGTGTCCCAAAAAGTCTGACAACCAGTCTTACTAAGGGGTCATGTATTACCCAGTACTAACTGGGTTGTGCAGGACAGATAGTCGCTCTATGTAAAATACTGGTATTCAGTTGCATCCGGTTAGACAGTTTGTCAGTAGCAGCCACGGAGTCTGGATTTATACCCAGTTGATGGCAGTAGACTCGCCCCTCGTGCGTTTTGTCACGGTAACGATACATTGCGTATGAGGAATTAAAACAAAGCTTTATTGGGCTCCCATAACTTTCCTGAAATAATTTCTTGTATATTCTGGTCATTTTCGTATGATATAATGAACTCACCTTATCAGAGGAGAGCAGCGGTGGCCCAGTGGTGGCGGCCCCGACTTACGAACAGTAAGTGGCATTACTTTGTGTAATTTATTTCATCACCACTGCTCTCAAAACGGTGAAGGGAAACATCGTGAGGAAACCGGCATGTCCTACAATCAAAAATTCGAAGACATGTGACATCTACCAATCCGCACTGGGCCCGCGTGGTGGATTATAGCCCATTCCGTCTCATTGAGACGAGGCCGTGTCCCAGCAGTGGGAACATAATAGGCTGATGACCCTATCAGTTTGTGGAGGGCTGGCCCATAAACCCTGTATGACAGCAGCGAAGTAATTTTCCAGAAAATTCATTAATGATGTAAACAAACTGAAACACGATAAACACATAATACCTACTACTTTCGCTTGTATGCTGCCAGCTAATAAATGCCATACATTTAGCGTATAACTGCTGGTTAAACAAAACGCTGCTGTTTGCAGTAATCACGCAGTAATTGGCAGTAGTATGGAATATGTCGACGTAACGTATCATTTGTGAGCGGTGACCAAGAATTTTGCATACGGGACACTTGGAAGAAAATGTTGGTGAGGTCAGGTTGATATAATATATTAGGTCAACTGTGGTTTTGGAAAAAATATCGAATTGTAAGAAAACGCCACGCCGATAATCCTTAAAGGGTGGGGGACATTTAAACATTCGAGCTGAGACTAAACTTGATTTTAATCTTTGAGTAGTGAGGTTTCATTCCGTGACAGAAGTTTTGCTCTCAACGTAGTGTTAGTATAGTATTGCGCTTAACATAGTTTTGGGATAGTTTTGCGCCCAACATACTTTTGGTATAGTTTTGCGCCCAACATACTTTTGGTATCTATAGTTTTGCGCCCAACATACTTTTTTTATAGTTTTGAGCTCAATATACCTAGATACTTTACTTTTGGTATAATTTTGCGGTCAACATACATTTGGTATAGTTTTGCGCCCAACATACTTTTGGTACCTATAGTTTTGCGCCCAACATACTTTTTTATAGTTTTGAGCTCAATATACCTAGATATACAAATATAACCATATACCTAGATATATAAATATAACAATAGCTTTTGGTATAATTTTGCGGTCAACATACATTTGGTATAGTTTTGCGCCCAACATACTTTTGGTACCTATAGTTTTGCGCCCGCAACATATTTTTTTTATAGTTTTGAGCTCAATATACCTAGATACTTTACTTTTGGTATAATTTTGCGGTCAACATACATTTGGTATAGTTTTGCGCCCAACATACTTTTGGTACCTATAGTTTTGCGCCCGCAACATACTTTTTTTATAGTTTTACGCTCAATATACCTAGATACTTTACTTTTGGTATAATTTTGCGGTCAACATACTTTTGGCATAGTTTTGCGCTCAACATACTTTTGGCATAGTTTTGCGCTCAACACACTTTTAGAATGGGGAGCATGGTGACCCAGCAGTAATGGCCCCGATTTACTAGTTGTAAGTCGCGGTTTCGAACCTAGGCCGGCTTACTTTCTAGATTTCAGCCCATCACCAACGCTCTCAAAACGGTGAAGGAAAACATCGTGAGGTCACCGCTATGTTCTAGAACCAAAAAGTTCGAAGACCACGACATCTATCAACCCGCACTGGGCCCGCGTGATAGATTACAGCCCACTACCTCTCATAGAGAGGAGGCCTGTATCCCAGCAGTGGGAACAATTATCTTATAAACAAATTAAGTACAGGTACTGTCTTCCGTGTTCATGATTATTTCCCTTCACCTTTCCCAAAACAAACAAAAGGGCAAGCAACGTCCATTACACATTAAATAATAAATTCGTTGAATCGTACCACTGGCCACCCTAGTGCAGTGGTTACGTCAATACAGCTTTATTATTTATGCCCGTTCGATACCTGGCCCTGTCACAATATGTGAATGCGAAATATTGTTTGTTTCTTAGTGAGAAATGTGTGTAGAAGCGGCAGTTTGTGTTTGGGGGCGGGGTTAGTGCCTATTCTTTCATGTTGATGTTTTTCAGTTACCGAGTTTCAAGAAATATTTTCTAGCACAATCTGCAGTTAAATCTTATGATAAAATATACCTACTGGTTTGTAGAATCTAGGAGGTTAGCTACGAACAGAGGAGAGACTCCACTTTCAGGCTTCCTCTCATTGTAATGACATGTCTTTTTACCGACTGCCAAGAAAGTGTTATGTTTTTCGCGCATATCTTGTAAATATTACCTACTGGTTTGTAGAATCTAGGGGGTTAGCTACGAGCTACGAACTACGAACAGAGGAGAGGCTTCACTTTCAGGCTTCCTCTTATTGTCATGACATGTCTTTTTACCGACTGCCAAGAAAGTGTTATGTTTTTCGCGCATATCTTGTGTTTCTTTGTAAATTTCTTCATTTATTTATGACCTTGTATATTCCAAATGGCTGAATGGATTTCGATTTTTGGCGCTAAATTGTAAGCCGTTAAATTTTTTTTTTAATCAAACTGAGGACCGGTTTGTGTGGATCGTGTAGGGTATCAAAATGAAGGAAATTCATATATCGTCAAAAAATATATAAATTATAAAATTTGTAGTCGGGTTTTTTATACTTTTTATTAAATGTCACTTGTTTGATGTAATAGCTCAGTACCTCAATACCTTCATGACTAGTAAGTCACGAAGGTGACCAGTACATGTAACCACATAGGTGCTTCTTCAACTAGTACCTATAAATTGGAAAATAACAGAGGCAGATAAGTAAGTAATATGGGGAAATGATTATCACTATCTTTTCCTTATCCCAATTCATTTGTGGTCGGCGCAGCATGTCTTCTTCTTCCATACTTCTCTATTACTCGTCATCTCATCAGACACCTCCTTTCTATCCATATCATCCTTCACACAGTCCATCCATCGTTTATTTGGTCTTCCTCTTCTCTTATAGTTCATCTGATCTACATCTATACTCTAAACTTCCCTCACGACTTTTGCCTTAGTCCTTCTCGTCACGTCCTTTTCATCATTATCATTTCAGCCGAAAGACGTCCACTGCTGGACAAAGGCCTCCCCCAAGTGTCGCCACATTGACCGGTCCCGTGCGACTCGCTTCCAACGGATTCCCGCAATCTTCACCAGGTCATCGGTCCACCTAGTGGGAGGTCTTCTAACGCATCGTCTTACTGTTCGCGGTCGCCACTCCAGAACTTTTCGGCCCCATCGGCCATCCGTTCTGCGAGCAATGTGCCCTGCCCACTGTCACTTAAGTTTGGCAATTCATCGGGTTACGTCGGTGACCCTGGTTCTCTTGCGGATGTCTTCATTTCTGATTCGACCACGCAAAGAAACTCCAAGCATAGCCCTCTCCATTGCCCTTTGGGTGACTTTAAGCCTTCTGATAAGGCCCATTGTGAGCGACCACGTGCTCATACTATTGTCTTATTGAGAGTCTAAAATGGGCGCTTTAACAGATAAAATAAATGAATTATGTCACAATTCGTTAAGTGGTAACAAAGTGACAATTCATAATTATTTACTTCGTCTGTGACCATTTTATGAATTTTAACGTGATTGACTTATCGTATAATGATTCTGCTAATGCCTATTTCAGGACCCCGGGTCTAAGTTTATGATTAAAAGTAACCGAATCTTATGGCGTCGTCGTCGTCGTAAGATAAGATAAGATATTTATTTTGCAAATATGGGTACATACACCATATTTAACCAAAAGGCATGCAAAAATACAGAGGACACTAGAGCTGCTAAGTACATAATAGTAAAGATAGACAATGTCAATACATATAAAGATTGATTAACTATAATAACAATTACACAATAATTATTCTACAGTCAACTTATTTTGTATTGGAATTAAATAAATAAAATATCAAATAAAATAAAAATTTAAATGTCATATTTTTCCAAGGTCCAGTCGTTATAATAAAGTACCTAATCAAGAAATTCCTTTCTACGTAAATTTTTCGCAATGGTGGGAAAATTAATCAGTTTTCCTATGCGCGCGCATGTAACAATGGCGATCGGTCATAGACTAAAATAATGAGGTTTGTTTTTTTGGCTTTTCGCGGATATCGAATCCACGTACAAAATTGGGAATTCAAACTTTTCTTTATTACAGAGAAAACAAAAGTTACATTTCTGTGAAATGAACAAGCAATAGGTACATTAATTTATTTGTACTATTGAACACGATTTTTTATATACAAACTTTTGTAGGAACAAAGCAACAAGCACCTCAACCAAAAAAAAAACCCTATAACTCACTTGTGAATAATAGTAATGAAAAAGTCACAGTTTGATTATAGGTGTCATTATGTGCCTAATTGCGGTGAAATTAAAGCCATTTTATGAGCAAGTGTGTTGAAAAAACAATATTGCACGGGCAACACCGCATGACAACCTTAGTCGTCGCATAATGTCCAAGTTAAACATTGCAAGAGATGATTGCCCTAGCATTATCAAGTTAGCAGTCGTCAATTTAACTGCAATTTCCTGACATGTTATTTATGTTGTTTGTTAATACATAATTTAGTTATTCCATGAAGTTTCTACTTGCCTCAGTTATTAATTGACGACCCGATTGGCGTAGCGGTAGTGAGGCGGCCTTTATCTTAGGGTTCCTGGCTTCGAATCCCGTAGGAGCAAATGTTTGTGTGATGAGCATGGACATTTTGTTTCCGAGTCATGGATGTTTATATGTATAATAAGTATGTATTTACAAACAAAAAGTATCTGTGTAGTATATCAACTATGTGGTGTCCGCTACACAAGCCTCGTTGCTTAGTGTGGCACTAGATGGCGCAGGCAGTTTGTAATGTCCAGCGATATTTATTATTTATTTATTTAATTAATTAGGTATGAATGATGTTTATTTTGCAAGGCTCCCTCGTTGGGCTAATGGTCTATAGTGCGACTACTGAACCTGAGGTCCTGGGTTCGATTCCCAGGTCGGGCAAAGTGTGGGTTGGGTTTTTCCATCACGATTTTTTAAGTAGCAGCCGGTAGCAACCGGGCACAAATCCAGACTCCGTGAGTCTGGATTTATGCCCGGTTGATGGTAATAGGCTCGTCCCCTTTTACCCTCTTGTTCAGCAGTCGCTCTTGCGGCCAACGAGGCAGTTACGTAAGATACATTTAGCAACACATGGTTAGACTAAAGGGTAACCCTAAAAACATCATCTGCCTAGTTTAAAAAAAAAAAACTATATTGCCGATCCTAACATAGTTGGGCAGATTATGTGTATCGTAAAACAGCGTGTTTTCAAACAATGTTTTTAGTAAAAAAGCAGCAACTTCAAAATCAAAGCATTTATTTCAAGTAGGCCCAGTTACAGGCACTTTTGAATTGTCGAAACAAAGATGAAAATTAAATGTAGCTACAGTCCCAGTGTCCCAGCCACAAGACAATAAAACTGTAAAAGTATTGTAGTTGCCCATTCCAAAACTTCTAGAAGTCCTGGTTTGTTTATGTTATTCCCTCGTATCTAATTGTACATATGTATTTACTTAATTTAGTTTTAATGTTTATTGTACCAATTTGATTATTCTTATAGTTGTTAAAAGATTTTATTTTATTTTATAACATTGACTGTCCTAGTTAATTTGTGCTATGTAAAGTGATGGCCTGAAACACAGGTTTAAATAAACCTAGATCGGGCAGGTCGCTAACAAACATTTGAATTCCACATTATCGTTTCTTGCAATTGTTAAATATATTTTAGTTATAGTTTACTTTTATGCACTAATTATATGTTTCAGAAATAACACTACTGCACCTAAATATACATTTTTGTAATACTTTTTTAAATAAATTATTCTTATTCTTATTCCCTAGCGTTTCGCTACAATGTACATTTATTTATCTACCAATATCTTTTCATACTGGAACACAACTACGCGGCTTGATGGTAATAACAGATACCTACCTATGGTTGTACTCCGAACGACTTCTTTTAGCTCCACTGGGTATTACCTAGTACCAGACATTTCACTGAACGGCGAGTTAAAATTATTTATGGTTCAAATCTTATCCATCTGACGAGTGTACAGGTAGCGCCATCTAGTCTCCCTGTTCGTTACTAATCCATTCGAATCAGGTGTATTTAAAAACATGCTAGCTTTTTATGTAGTCTGTTGATTTCTAAACCCAAAAGTAACCTCCGGTCATAAAAAAAAAACAACAGTAGTGCTGTTTTGTAACAGTTTCTCTGTAAGTTTCTGAAGAGGACCTGTCAGACATAAGCAAGTCCTCCTTAAAAAAATCCGATATCAGTAGGTATGTTCGGAGAAAATAAATAAATAGTTTTATAATAGAAGTACGAGTATGTATATAGTCTATTGACACTAGCCGGTATATGAAGTTTAATAGTAAGTTATAGTAGCTGAGAACACGTGACTGTTTGACCGAAGCGTGTGCCTGCCACTGCATTTAAGGCGAAGACGATTCAAAATGATGATGGTTTTTTTTTTTTCTGTGACAAACTTGACAATGAAAGAAGCCTTTAAAAAATGTATTTGTCTTCCTGAAAAAGACGCGTATGTATCAACAGTTCCTCAATAATTATTTTTAGAGTTTGTAAAAGATTTTTGACCGGGTCGATCTTTAGGTTAAGCCGTGTTTGCCTAGGTTGGTCTGTGGATGGGTGACCACCCATTACATACCGAGTTTCCTCCGTACCTCGGAAATCACGTTAAGCAGTTGTAGCAGTTGCAGTTGTCATTTGGAGATCTTTGACAGTCGTTACAGGCAGTCAATGGCCCAAAAACTGACAACCAGTCTTACCAAGGGGTATCGTTTTACCAAGTACTAACTGGGTTGTGGAGGTCAGATAGGCAGTCGCTCCATGGAAAATACTAGTATTCAGCTGCATCCGGTAAGACTGGAAGCCGACCCCAACATGTAGTTGGGAAAAGGCTAGGCAGATGATGTAAAATGTTTTTGAACCCTCAAGTTTGATACCTGACACCTCTAACAAGTCTTATTTTACATCCTTAATTAGCAAATCGTTTATCATTAACCATTCTATGTAGTATACCAACTATCTGGTGTCCACGACACAAGCCTCGTTGCTTAGTGTGGCACTAGATGGCGCTGTGTATTAATGTCCAGCGATATTTATTATTTATTTATTTATAATTCTTCCTTTTTATGTTCTCCAAGCAGTCTCGCTGCTACATTTGCATTCCCTAATCTGCATGACTATTTCATCACCAAACATTCTTCCTTCTCCACATCCTTCCTGCGCCTTCCCACTAGCAGTCTCCCCCTTACCGGCGCCGGCGCACGTTTAAACGCCCGCGCGGACCACACACGACGTTCGGAAATAGAACCGATCACACGCCGGAATGGGAGCGACCGGCTTTTCAAGATATGTGGATATGTGGGGAGTTTTAGCGGATTTGGTGGATGTTAATTAGACATTTTTTGAAAATGAGGTTAGGTTGATTTCGTTTGGTTTTACCAAGGGTAGGTAGGTATCGTATTTTACAGTAGCTTGGTGGTGAAGGTCAGATGCAGTACTCAGCTGCATACTTAATTACTCTACTTCCATACTAAAGAGGTAAAATTTGTTAGTAAGTTGGTATGCAGGGAAGTAATCTCCGGAACGAATGATCCAATTTTAAAAATTCTTTCACTAGCAGAAATTATATTTATATCTCGCAAAGCTATCACAATTTTTCCGGACATAGTCGCGGGCGTTGTGTTAGTACTTTAGAAAAGTCTAGGCATATGGTATGATAGTGTTTTGGTAAAGGATCGTTGTGTTAGTACGTTAGAAAAGTCTAGGCATATGGTATGATAGTGTTTTGGTAAAGGATCGTTGTGTTAGTACTTTAGAAAAGTCTAGGCATATGGTATGATAGTGTTTTGGTAAAGGATCGTTGTGTTAGTACTTTAGAAAAGTCTAGGCATATGGTATGATAGTGTTTTGGTAAAGGATCGTGGTGTTAGTACTTTAGAAAAGTCTAGGCATATGGTATGATAGTGTTTTGGTAAAGGATCGTTGTGTTAGTACTTTAGAAAAGTCTAGGCATATGGTATGATAGTGTTTTGGTAAAGGATCGTTGTGTTAGTACTTTAGAAAAGTCTAGGCATATGGTATGCTAGTGTTTTGGTAAAGGATCGTTGTGTTAGTACTTTAGAAAAGTCTAGGCATATGGTATGATAGTGTTTTGGTAAAGGATCGTTGTGTTAGTACTTTAGAAAAGTCTAGGCATATGGTATGATAGTGTTTTGGTAAAGGATCGTTGTGTTAGTACGTTAGAAAAGTCTAGGCATATGGTATGATAGTGTTTTGGTAAAGGATCGTTGTGTTAGTACTTTAGAAAAGTCTAGGCATATGGTATGATAGTATTTTGGTAAAGGATCGTTGTGTTAGTACTTTAGAAAAGTCTAGGCATATGGCATGATAGTGTTTTGGTAAAGGATTTTATTTTTACATAGAGGTTGTCATTTCCATCTAAGTCTTGTGTAGTAAGTCATAGTACCTATACAAGTAGCAGCTTCTTGTAAAAGTAAAATAAAAACAAGAAATGGCATACAATAATCTAGCTAAGACAGCTCCTATAGAAGTATCTATGATTTCAGCAGTATCTAGAGGTACTCTACCGGTAAAGAAGGTATTACTTAAATCCTGGTCTATGACCGTGTCAGACTGAACAGTGCGTGCTGTAAACCACCGGTGGAGACCGATGTGGAGGTTTGTGGAGGCTTGTTTACAACAGTCTGGCCCACGCTTAGAACAAATATTGGTGGGTCCGGGAAGCGTCGATTAGATCGGACCTAACGATAGATATGGCAGCATCCTTCTGCTAATAACAATACACTGCGGTCACAATCAAGCACTAAAACAACAAAGCTTGTTAAACCTTCCCGTGGTTGTGATTTTTCATTTTCTTTATTTTTCCTGCATATTACTAATATAGTCTATAAGGAAGATGTAATACTAACACCCTATGGGCCTTGATGCCCGACAATATATATATATTTTATATATTTTAATTTTTTAACTAATCCGTCTGTCAAACAGGTTTATTTTGATAATTTCGTCCTTGCTAAGGTTATTGTGTAAAACTTAAACTTGTGATGTGATGAAACTCGTTCCTTATAAGAATCAATAAAGGTAAAGACCGAGTATGTTAGAGGAAGTCTAAAAGTTGCGCCAGTTACAGAAAAGTTGAAAGGGAATTGACTGTCTTGGTATGGGCATGTGATGAGGAGGGACGAATCGCATGTGACTAAGTGAGTGATGAATATAAATGTTGATGGATGGAGAGGGAGAGGAAGACCAAAGAAACGATGGATGGATTGTGTGAGGAATGATATGAAGGAAAAAGGTGTAAATGACCATGTGGGGTGGCGATACCCCTTGACTTTAAAAAAGCTGAAAACAAATTGGCTTTCAAAAGAGCAGTTCGGAAGTTCTATTTAAAGTCAGTCTAAATTACTTTCTAGTCATTACTAGTGTCGTAGTAATTATTATAAGGTTTCTCGTATTTTGGACTATTTGTATGTATTTTAGTATATATTAGGATATTTTAGCATAAATATTATATGTATTAGTATGTATTTAGGTACCCATTAATGTGTTTTTAATTGATGCTTACAAAATGGTATTTTTCTTATTTATTTTTGTTGTACTCTATCACAATGCTATCCTATTTGACCCAAAGGTTGACTGGTAGAGAATGCCTTGTGGCATTAAGTCCGCCTATGTACCACCCTTGTACATGAAGTTTAAATAAATAAATGATAGCGTGAGGGTTGACAGGGGAGAGTGGAAGAACAAAACGTGTTGCGCCGACCACAAGTAACTTGGGGCGGGGGTAGTGGGGTAGGTAGATACTGATGATGTAATGTTATTTGATGTAGATTATGTTCAGCAGTTGACGTTTATAGACTAAGACTAACTTACTAACGTATAACTGTTAGTTACGAGTATATGTTCCGCAGCTGTAAGCTCTACTCCACTTAATAAGCTCTACCCACTAGTTGAGTGGTAGCCCAGTGGTGGCGGCCCCAACTTACGAACAGTAAGTCGTGGGTTCGAACCCAGACAGGCGCATTACTTTGTGTAATTTATTTCATCACCACTGCTCTCAAAACGGTGAAGGAAAACATCGTGAGGAAACCGGCATGTCCTAGAACTAAAAATTCGAAGACATGTGACATCTACCAATCCGCACTGGGCCCGCGCGTTGGATTATAGCCCATTCCCTCTCAATGAGAGGAGGCCGTGTCCCAGCAGTGGGAACATTATAGGCTGATGATGATGATGATGATGACTAGTTGGTATCGCACCACCTGCTGTACGAAGGGATGTCGCATGCGCGCCGGAAAAAACGAACCAACAATCCGATTCCCGACATCCCCTCTACGACCACACAACTACCCCGGGCAGACTAAAAAGCCGCAAAAGTTTCCTACGCTCCACTCAGGCAATCCACGACAGGCCACCTAAAGTAAGAAGTATATAAGTTATGGCAAGAGAAGTGCCCACCACCACAGGACTTCTTAAAGCCCCAAGAACACCTGGCTCCCGGCAGTGAACTAAATAAATAAATAATAAAAAAGAAATAAATATCGCTGGACATTACACACAGCGCCATCTAGTGCCACACTAAGCAACGGGGCTTGTGTCGTGGGCACCAGATAGTTGATATTCTACATAGATACTTTTTGTTTGTAAATACATACTTATTATACATATAAACATCCATGACTCGGAAACAAATGTCCATGCTCATCACACAAACATTTGCTTCTACCGAGTTTCGAACCCAGGACCCTACGAACGTAAGGCAGCCTCAGTACCGCTGCGCCATTCGGGTCGTCACAGTGGCCTATTTGGAAAGCTCTGAATCGATTGCGTACCCAAGTAGGCCGCTGCAAACATAACCTGGCAAAATAGGGTATAATTGGTTCTTCCAACACCGAGTGCGAGTGCGGCGGTCCGGACCAAACAATGCCCCACCTGCTGGAGTGTCCCAGGTGTCCGTCTACCTGCACTCTTGACGACCTGTACAGCGCCTCTACCGCTGGAATAAACGTGGCTACCTACTGGGCCCACACCGTGTAATTGAAAGGAAAATCGATACGATAAGAAGCAGAAGACGCAGCTATCGGTGTTTCTATAAACAAAGTTAGCTCGGAATATCTTATCTGCGTCGCCTACCTGTCACTCGGACGACTGTGATTCATAGAAAAAACAAAGAAAGCAATTCTGTGACGTTTTGTTTCTAACGGTCCGTAAGCTAAATGTCAAACAGAGATAGCAACCTCCTGTTACCTGTTGGTAAGTTATTGAAAATGGCCGTGTGATGACAAGTAGATACAGTGGGCCTACAATTGTTTCCATAAAACAGCTTCATCCTACACAAATTATTCATCAACCTACATATTAAAATCGATAATATATTAATCGACGTTCAATAATTTGCGTACAAGCGACTAGACAAATCGATATTCGTTATTATAAACAATGGTTCTCGTCTACACTGTCAGCTGGCCGATATTTTGACAAGCGTAAGGACACGGTCGTAATGTTAGCGGGGAGTTATGGACGGGCGAGAACTTTATGTTTTGTTTGAGTTTTAGAAAGGTTGTGGTGATTATTTAGGTAAATAGATAACAGCCTTCTATTACAAAACCCTAAGGTGTTAATGTTACTGGTGGAGATATACTGAGGTCTTGAGTTCGATTTGCAAGTCGAGCATATTGTATAGCTACTGCAATTTCTCTAAAGAAAAAATATTGTTTTTTTTTTTAAAGTAAATATTACAAAAGGTGTAAATTTTGGAGCAGTAGTATTATTTCTCATAAAATGGTATAATTAGTGCTTAAAAGTAAACTATAACTAAAATGTTTAGCAGTTGCAAGTAATGCTAATGAGAAACTCAAATGTTTGATAGCGACCGTCTGAGCTAGGTTTATTCAAACCTGTGTTTCAGGCCATCACTTTACATTGCACACACAAGGAAGATAGTGTGTACCTGCTTAGGCGCAAACATTTTAAATATTTATTATCACTTCTTCTCATCTACCCGTCGTTGGCTAGGATCCGCTCTTAGCTCTCCGCAATAACTCAAAGCGATTCGGAGGACTATTAACTATTTCCTTTTGAGAATACGGTTGGATATCGAAGTTATGGACTGTGTCCGAGAAATGATTGTGTCGTTTTTGTGAGCTTTGCTTTGGCTGGCGAAAAACGCCTCTTGGTAAGAGCATAGCATTGTGGCTTTAGGGTAATAAAAAATTAAACAATATTAATTCTCTTTCTGTATGACCGCAGCCTCACTTGACATTTGACAGCTATTTAGGCGGGAAGTGACAGCGCGCTCATCGACGACGCCATCTTAGTTTATTTTTCTTTTATTTTTGTTAACACAACATTGTCTAGCCGACGGCGCTTACAGTAGTGTTAATTTTAATTTAAAACATGCTAATTTGATGAGGTTTTGGCGCCTTTTACTTGTTCGGTTGGTTATTTGTAGCTTAGCATGTGATAGAGAACGGTTTTGTTCCTTCAGTAACTCCATGTGAGTATTCAGCTGCATGCGGTTAGACTGGAAGCCGAACTTTGGTATAAGTATTCTACTCTTTGAGCCGAACCACACATAGTTGGGAAAAGGCTAGGATACTTGAAGTTGCACGATTTATATTTCCAGGTGCATCGTAAGCGTGTAAATTTTGGAAAGTTTGATATTACGAAAGGGGGGTACTGGGTTTTGGTTATAGCGGTCCATCTCAACGAAGACCAGCAATCAATGCAGAAGATAGGTGCTGTTACTATTAGCCTGCGTCATCCCTCTGCTGGGCAAAAGCCTCTCCCCATGACTTCCAGTTGTTTCTATCCAGGGCTAATGTGGACCACTGGTCGTTGGTTTTGTCCAACTCGTCCCGCCATCTTCTACGAGGTCTGCCGCGACGCCTTCTGGCTGTGTCAGGGCTCCGGTCAGTGGCCATTGTCAAGGCGGAAGACGTTGCCAGTAAGTCCCACTTCAGCTTAACGGCTTTTTGAGCAACGTCAGTATTTTGTGTTTTAGAGTGATAGTCCGATCTTATAGTCCGATGCAGGACAGCAAATCGACACGACCGAGAGATTTAAATTTAAAACACCTCTTAACGAAGCCGAAAGGCACTTGTTCTCCCCGTCATTGCGATATTTTTTTGTTCTACACCATACCTGGGAACCTTCTAGTTATGGAGAGATATTGGGGGTTAAAGTTTCAACTATTTCACTTTTTTTTTTTAAACAGGTACAATTATTTAATGTTATAATTTTACTTTGAATACCTCCATGACACGTTAACTATTCAATCCATCCATCAGCAAAATGTGTTGAATGCGTTACATTGAGTTTTACAGCAAAAAGCAAGTTTTCCCCCAAAAGAAAAAGTCGTCTCTCAGCAATAATTTTTGAGCAAAGTTACTTAGTTTAATGCTTGGTTGATGGCTTCGTGATGAGTTTACACCCTGTATTAGCGACAGCTATCTTATGCCCGCGGCTTCGCCCGTGTGGAGTTCGGTAATTGTCCCACGGGTCTATACGACGGGATAAAAAGTATCCTATGTGTTAATCCAGGTTATAATCTATCTGTGTGCCAAATGTTATCCAAATCCCGTCAGTTGTTTTTAAGTTTAGTATAATACTAGTATTTGCGTGGGTGCGCGAGCTGCGTGCAGCTCGCGGGTTTCGTGTTTTTGAGAAGTATTTCTTACCCTAATAAAATTTTGAGAATCCATAGGAATCCTTAAATGAATTGGAAAATCCGTTAAAACACACAAAAAACTTTACCCTAAAGTTTGCTTATCGTCGCCTCTGAGTTACGCTTCACCCACTCAACCTTCGTTACGCTACGGAGGTCGCCTGCTCGCTTCGCTCGCCACCTACCCCCTTCTCTCCACTCGGTCTCGCAGGTTCGCTCCGCTCAGGACTATCTCTAACCGTTATGAAGTTACAGCCCTTTTAATTTTAGGGGAGGGTGGGGAGGGGTGGGGATGGTATACAAATTTCAACGCCCCTCAGTAGTTCTAGGCAAGAATCAAAGGATTTTTAAGTAGTAAAAAAGGGGTGAAAAGGGGGTCGTGAAGGGGCGGAGAGGGGGGAGTTTTGAAAAATTAATTTGTCTAACGCATTGCCCCTTTATACGAATCTGAAAAAAAAATGTTCCAAATATCTCAACTTCCGAGATCCGCCTATAGGGGGGGAGAAGGGGGGCAAGGGGGGCAAATTTGAAAACTGGTTTTTACTTTCCTCGAGCCTCCTCTATACGAATCCGTAAAAAAAACCAAATACGGGTCTTTTAGTTTCCGAAATACAATAGGGACGGGGAGGAAGGGGGGCGAAAAGGGGAGGTTTGGCACTTTTCCCATACTCGTGAGAGTTACTTGTTTACGAATCTGTCAAAATATACCCCCCTTCCCATTCACCATCTGGGAGAACAAATATGTCAGTGAGTCAGTCAGTCAGTGGTAATCGAGCTTTATATAGTGTAACTAGGTTCTGCCAGCGGCTTCGCCCGCGTGAAGTTTCATAATTATCCCATGGGATCTTACAACCGGAATAAAAACTATCCTTTGTCTTAATACAGGTTACAAACTATCCGCAAAATTTCATCTAAATCCGTCCAATAGTTTTTGCATGAAAGAGTAACTTACATCCATACATCCTCACAAACTTTCGCATTAATATTAGTAGTATGAATGGATTTATGACACCAGCATCAATGGCGCCATAAATACCCACTCACCTACATGACACGTAGACACCAGTAAAGTCAGAACCTCCTTTAATCTCCGCCGAAGTCGGGTAATCTGCATAAGCGTCAGACCTTTTGAATTCGCCGAAACTTATTGTGAGCCGACAATGAAAAGGTCAAAGATTGTCTGACTAATGAATTATTGAAGAACTTAAAATTATGTATTATGTTAATTTAGACCTTCCTACCTACTTACCTGATTTACGAGTTAGGTGTGAGATGTGTTTGAGGAGCTCGTGGCTGAATAATAACAGCCACTAGGGTCGATCTTCAGGTTAAGCTGCGCTTGCCTAGGTTGGTCCGTGGATGGGTGACCACCCATTACATACCGAGTTTCCTCCATGCCTCGGAAAGCACGTTAAGCCGTCTGTCCCGGCTGTCATTTGTAGATCTTTGACAGTCGTTACAGGTAGTCTGTGGCCCGAAAGTCTGAAAACCAGCCATTTCAAAGGCTCTATCGTATTACCCAGTACTAACTGGGTTGTGGAGGTCAGATAGGCAGTCGCTTTATGTAAAATTAGCAGTAGCTTAAATTATTCAGCTGCATCCGGTTAGACTGGAAGAATTTACGTTAAGTTAACACCGCGCTCCTGATAGGGCCTCTGAGTTTTCTAAAGAAAATCACTGAAATGGTGAGGGTCAAACATCCATTCATAACTGAATATTATGAATGAACGTTTTAAAATACTTGAAGGTGATAATAGCAAGCGGCTTATTAAAGATACGACCTTTAAGCCTAATTGTCAGCAAGTTACATTGTTTTAAAACATATGTAAGTAGGAACGGCGAAGGAAAACATCGTGAGGAAATCGGCATAACCTTAGAACCAAAAATTCGAAGACATGTGACATCTACCAACCCGCACTGGGCCCGCGTGGTTGATAGCCAGTTCTCTCTCATAGAGAGGAGGCCGTGTGTCCCAGCATTGGGATATTATAGGCTGGTTATGCTGAGTAGGAACTACTTAACACCCAAAATCTGAATACAGAATTTAAAGTTCAGTTAACTGATGGTGTTGAAACGTGGACGCTCACTCAGGAATCTGTGTACAGACTCAGAGTAGCACATAGAGCCATGAAGCGTTCCATTCTCGACAAAAACTAGAAGACCGAGTTCCAAACGTCGAAATCCGGAGACGTACGAAGGTCTTCGATTTTGGAAATTAGTTCATCATCTGCCTAGCCTTTTCCCAACTATGTTGGGGTCGGCTTACAGTCTTACCGGATGCAGCTGAATACCAGTATTTTACATGGAGCGACTGCCTATCTGACCTCCACAACCCAGTTAGTACTGGGTAATACGATACCCCTTGGTAAGACTGGTTGTCAGGCTTTCGGGCCACTGACTACCTGTAACGACTGTCAAAGATCTACAAATGACAGCCGGGACCAACGGCTTAACGTGCTTTCCGAGGCACAGAGGAAACTCGGTAAGTAATGGGTGGTCACCTATCCACAGACCAACCTAGGCAAGCACGGCTTAACCTAAAGATCGACCTGAGCGGCTGTTATTATTTAGCCAGGAGCTAAATTGGAAATCGGTTATAGAACTCAAATGGAGTTAGGCAGGACACCTGGCAAGCCACGGTGATGGCAGATGGAGTAGAACTGTGACCGAGTGACGTCCAAGGAACGGAAAGAAAAGTGTTGGTCGTCCGGCGGCGAGATGAGCAGACGACATTGTTGTCATTGCGGGAATATCCTGGATGAGGCTGGCACAAGAGCGTGGAGCTTGGCACAAACAAAGAGAGGCCTATCCCAGCAGTGGGTGATGATGACATATAAATAAATAAATAAATATCGTTGGACATTAACACACAACGCCATCTAGTGCCACACTAAGCGACGAGGCTTGTGTCGTGGACACCAGATAATTGATATACTACATAGATACTTTTTGTTTGTAAATACATACTTATTATACATATCTATGACTCGGAAACAAATGTCCATGCTCGTCACACAAACATTTGCTCCTACCGGGATTCGAACCGGAGACCCTAAGAACGTAAGGCAGCCTCACTACCGCTTCGCCATTTGGGTCGTCATATATTAGAGCAACCCATCTTAAAAGGCAGAAACAAGTCTGATGGTATTACTGCTTCGGACAAAGTCCTTCACAAATGGCTTCTACAAGCTTATATCAACGGCTTTGTCCTCGTTGACTTCGATAATTGTCCCACGGGATCGTAGTATCAGTGATTACATACGGGACCGAAACGTGGTCGCTCACAATGGGCCTTATCAGAAGGCTTAAAGTCACCCAAAGGGCAATGGAGAGGGCTATGCTCGGAGTTTCTTTGCGTGATCGAATCAGAAATGAAGACATCCGCAAGAGAACCAGGCCCGAACCGAAAAGTTCTGGAGTGGCGACTGCGAACCGGAAGACGTTGCGTTGGAAGACCTCCCACTAGGTGGACCGATGTCCTGGTGAACGTTGCGGGAATCTGCTGGATGCGAGTCGCACGGGACCGGTCAATGTGGCGACACTTGGGGGAGGCCTATGTCCAGCAGTGGACGTCTTTCGGCTGAAGTGATGATGATGATGATGATCGTAGTACCGGGATTAAAAGTATCCTCTATGTCAATCCGTATGTCCCCAGCCGTTTCCGAAGGAGAACGGAGCATTGTTATTTTAATTGTGTCTGTAAATTGCGGGTATCTAGCGGTTAATCCAGGTTACAAACTAACTCTGTGCTCAATTTCGTCTAAATCCGTTCGGTAGTTTTTGCGTGTAACAGTAACAAACATCCATCCATCCATCTATCTAGGTATACATTCTCACAAGCTTTTGATATGTCCATTGAAATTTATATCAAATAAGTACTCGGATTTCTTTCGGCTGTGAAAAAAAAACTTATAAGTAAAGACCGTTTATGTCGCATAATTTGTGATTTCACAATGGCATCAAAATTATTCAAAGTCCCGTTGACCTAGAATCATGGAATTTGGCAAGAAGCAATGTCTTACAGCATTTGAAGAAAACAATCTGAAACTGTAAGTAGTTTTGCACTCTGAAGTCAGTACGGAACCCTCGGTGCGCGAGTTAAACTCGCACTAGGCCGGTTTTTTATACTATAGCTTCTACTCTATCTATGATACCTTCTAACTACTTGGTAATGTCAACGCCCCAAGGACCGTACTCGAATAACAAAAGTACCTACTGCCCCAACAATAGGCGAGATGACAAAAAAAAACTAATTAGTCCGTCAGTTAGATTATCAAAAATATTTGACCCGTGTTTTTTCTTTTGTTACGTAAACCAAAATTGACGAAGATATGACGATTTTAAAATTCTCAATACGTCACGCCTAGGTATAATTTTTAGCTAGTTCTGACGTCACGAGCTCCCACTCCCGAGTTTTGATGCGTTTTATCTTTGTCAATATTCATTGATTTACAAAAACAAAAAATACGTGTCCATTAATTTCCAATACTCTAACTGACGGACTAAATAGATTTGCAATTTTTTTATACTGTCGTCATGCCTATTATCTACTGAAATAAATAGAGTACAATTGTCCATTCCAATATTCCGGTTGAATACTTTGCGTTGCACAACCTCACAACCTCACTTTGTCACAAATGGTTAACTTTTGGTAGTCACGTTACGGTCAAAGTATTCAATACCAATTAAATTGTTCGGTTGAATCAAATGAAATGTGATGTCATAGTGGTATTGTGCGCATAAGGTAATTAGATAAACCATCGAATAAAAAGGATTGGCATCCTGGGAATTGCGTTAAATTAACAATGATTTTCTAAATGATTTGGTTTAAAGTTATAGCGCCGGAAATCGTTAGGTTTAAATCTTTCAGTCTGAATCAAATATGAATCTATTCGATAACTTACCGTATCTTTAACTATTTGTGATAACTTTTAATTATGCCATATTGATGTTAATAACTAAACTATTGTGTCTGCCTAGCTGTAAGTTTTCCGGAAATAATAAAATAAAATACTTTTATTTGTTTGAAATAATTAGATTTTATTTCATTCAGGATCACAATTATTATTTGTAAACAGTATTCTTATTACCTTAACGGCAAATTTTCATTCTTTATTTAGAAAAATATATCAGAAAAATAAAATATTAAAACAATCCGGCATTGTTTTAATATTTTATTTTTCTGATATATTTTAATCCAAGGTAAAAACTTTTCATATTTTTTTTCTTTTATGTGAACTGTAACAGTTAACTTCATAGACGAGTTTTTATATTTGAGCCTTATTACCTATGGTTTCAAGTAATTTGACGAGATTAGTATGTGTATGTTTATATTTTCTGTTTATTGCGTGTGCTTGATTATTTTAATTTTGTTTAATTAATGATAATTTGAATTTAACTTTTATTTATTTTAATTTTATTGATGCTGTTTTTAATGTACTTAGGTACATATAGTGGTTTGTGTTTTTACTTTCTATTTTGTTCAAATCTGACCTGTAATTCTTACCAATTATTAATAAATAAACTAAAACTAAACTAAAACTAAAACTATTATGATCTATCATAGCATCTAATATTGCATTTTTAACGAGGCTTGCGAGATTAGTCTCTTGATTATTTCATCTCAAAACTCAATCAAAAGTTTAACACATTAAAGTATCTACTTATAACCATACCAATTAGTCCATAGATTGTAAAAATTATAATTAGAAAAGATTTCTTGATTGATCTATAAAGAAGGAAATAAAATTAATAAATTAATTTAAGAAATAATTACAAACACATCTGATTGACACGCTCATTTTGAGATTATTAATAACGAGTTATTATTAATGATTATTACAAGAATAGGTACAATGATTTTGAAATGTGAAACTAATCACATTAAAAAATAATTGAAACTACAAAAAGATGTGTGGAAAGTTGTATAACATGTGAATGGTGAGTTTGTCTAGATTTAAATGTTCCGTAGGTTTTTTTAAAGCGCCGTCACAAAAAAAAAACACTGCAAAAAAATAAGTAAAAGGAAGACATAAACTTATTTTTAATTGTTCCCAATTTTTTTTATTAAGCAGCACTTATCATGAACCCTGCTTATATCTTAGGTACCCCATCCTATTGCTAAGATGTTAAAAATTATGAAAAATACTTAACTATATTTTTTTTTAACATAATCATACCGTTATTTAATATTTCAATTTGTTGTCATAGAAATGTTAAAGAGAAAGAATATTTTTATTTTTAAGACTATACCTCAACCGACGGAAACTTCAAAATTCTGTACCGAATCCAAAGAAGAGAGGTTTTTAAAGCACAACCAAACTGAGTGCCTTAATCATTATTTTACTGAATCCGCCGCGAACTAAAATTAGGTCAAAACTACAATCCGCGACATTTACACAGAACCCTAAACAGTAATTACATTCAGCAATAAAATTCCAACAATTGTAGATTTTTATCGCGTCCATACAATTTAATATTAACCAACACAACTTAATTACCAACGTATTATGTTATAATTTCTTTAAAAAATCCGTCTTCACCGATATCCGTTCAATAATTCAACATGGCCACGTCTATCAATATAATAATTCTGTCAAAGTTTAATTGAAATTCTGTACAAAGAGCACCGCAGTATTATTGATACATTATGAGTGCGCGAAAGAGCCATAGAAGCAATTTACAACTGAATTACAAATCTGGTCGAAGCCCCACTAAATACACACTCGGGTTAAATCAATTGTCGTACATCCATCTCTTTTTTACTCCAACAAACGCTATAAGTTAGACAAGGATGGAGGATGTAAAAGATGTTGTCGAGCAATGAAAAGCGAACGGTTAACGCCTACAAAACGAATGGGGAAGGGTAAAAAGCTTGTTTGTTCGAGGGCGTGTCCCCTCGGCCGGGCGAGGGGCGCAGTCACACGGCAGTCGCCGCCGGGACCAGTCCCCACGTCACATGCAACTGACATGTCAATCTGACAGCACAGGCTGTCCATCACGCGCCTTTTGCATCAAAAAACTAGTGCGGTAGAATTAAGAAATCATGCTAATCGATCCCGATAAATATTAATGTGAGGACTGTGTCTCATTCAAATTAAACTGACATTATTTTATATTGTGGACTGTGCTGTATAATGTACTGACTTTTAAAAAATTGTAATCGGTTTGAAAAGTGCGAAGATGGCTTTCGAAGATCGTTGCAGCCCGAACCAGGCGAACAGTCCTGGACCCGTCACTGGAAGAGTGCCTGCCCCTCATGCGGAGAACCCGATGAACTACAGCCCCCCAAGTCAGTATACTTGTACTACGATTGACTCAAGATTTGAGCGAACGTCCCCAAATATGACCATAGTCAAAGTGCAGCCAAATTCTCCTCCACCAAGCCCTGAGAACCAAAACGAGATGGACGGTTTTCAGAATTACTATAGGCCTGAAACGCCTGATGTTAAACCCCAAATAAGCCCTGACAGCCAGAGATTTGAGAGTGATAAACTTCGAGCTCAAAGACAGCAGCCGACGGTCCCAATAGCCTTCTCAATAAACAATATTTTACACCCTGAATTTGGTTTGAACGCTTTAAGGAAAACAAATAAAATTGAAGGTCCTAAACCAGTTGGGCCAAACCACAGTATTTTGTACAAGCCCTATGATTTATCAAAACCTCAGAATGAGTTCCAAAAATACAGCTTCGATTACCTAAAATCTAAAGAATCAGAATTCGGATCGTTACCTCCTCTTGGGGGCTTGAGACAGACGGTTTCTCAAATCGGGGAGCAGGTGCCTAAAGAAAGGGAGATGCCGAAAGTGATAGAGAATCAGAAAAGGCCAGATTCTGCCAGTTCAGTTGTTTCTTCAACTTCAAGTGGGGCTTTGTCTACATGCGGCAGTACTGATACGAACAGCCAGTCGGGTAATGCCTCATTATGGCCTGCATGGGTGTTCTGCACTAGATACAGTGACAGGCCTAGCTCCGGTAAGTGTCATAAGTTTTTTTTCTTTTTTTTTGTGATTCTGTTGTTTATTTTACGTGAGACAGGTGTTTTAGTCTTGTGTTGATATTATTGCGGCTTCTCGCGTTTTATTTTTTGTAGAAATTGCTTGTTTTGCGTGGAAGTTCTTTCAGCTTTAGTTTTTTTGTAAATTGGAATAGTACCTATTTTCAGATTATTATGGATCGATGATTTAGATCTAATCATGCTCATAATAAGCTAAATTAACATTTAGCTAGGAGTTCTTATTTATAGCGGAGTCGTACCTTGTTTTTTTCTACTTCAGTGTTTCAAAACAACCTGCAGTTGGTTTTTTTTAGACAAAACGATTAACAGTTTACATTGACGACATTATCAAACCATCTCACTTTCATAAACCCTTTTTTATTATTTCCTACTCCACAACAGAACTTAAAAACGAAACTTCGTGCTACATCGTCGTTACACAACTTTTAAACGAGTAAAATATTCCATTCGGACAAAAACATACATAAATATTTTGACAATGAGACTCGAAGCATAGTGTATGTATTAGAATACATTAAAAAGAAATGATCCGTAACATATGCGGTATATTTTGTCTGTTGACACATCACTACAGATGTAATGACTTTCGTATTTATTTATTCAAAACATTGTTCTCTTTTTTATTTATTTATGAATTAATTTTAGGTTGAATGCGGTATCCTTTAGTTCTAATGGATAGGACATCTTTATTGCATTTAAAATTTTAAATAGGTGTTTGTTTGTTTTCCGGTATTGAATTTAAAATGGCCTATGTCCATGACAGTTTTGTTTATACTTTTGTTGTTATAGTTTCTATTACTAGATTTTCATTTTTGACGACGACAGAATTAAATCGTAAATATGATATTTTCCTCCACGTTGCATTTCCTTTACTTAAGTAACAATATTTAGGCACTAGTAATAGAGCTACTGGTTTTAAGTCGTTGGTTTTCAAATAAATAACCTATAATTTTACCGCAAATCAGTAAGTAACGCTTTGTTCCGTTTTAGGATAGTTCTTATTAAAAACCAATACAATACAAGTCAATGTACGACAGTTCTTTATTTATTTAAAATAGGTGCACCAACAGTACATACATATAACATTATTGATAAAAGTGCACTTGCTATGGTTCTAATGTACGTACCAATTATAGGTGTACACAACATTTTTAGTATAATAAATCTTCTTGATACATTACTTCCCGGATCAGCACAACTGGAACTGGCATAAGCTACCGAAAAATTGTCTTTTCTGTAGCTTATGTCAGTCCACACATTTTGGACTCTCTTTTTGTCTCTGCTCTCTTTTGTCTATACCTACGTGGCGGTATCCTGTTCGAGCCGGACCGTCGGCCTGTGTGCCAACATTACAAAAAAGGAACAAGAATTAGGGCAGCACTGCATAGGCTTATTGATACCCCGTCGGTTTACGATCTTTTCATGGCTGGTGAATATGCTCTACTTTGCTCAATTGTATTTTTTTTATTGCGGTGTTTTTTAGCTTCGATCTTTTCGGCCGGATTATAACACATTCGTTTTTTAATTGCAACAGATTGTTTTTAATTGAGTTTGATTAAACTTCTTCGTTCTTTTTGGTCGTCATATCTACTGAGGTGTAAATAAGCGACCTTATCGACCATTCCATTAATTTTATGCGGTTTTAATAATCTGCATAACTTTTTCTTAATAACGTTGAGTTGGGCTTCCGTTCTAGCTCAATTTTTTTAATAATATCTACATCAAAATGTGAAAACCATTTAGTCAGTCTTATTGTTTTTTGCCTAAAACCTAATTACTGTCTTAAAGGTCATTCATTACAAGAACCAATGATTTACGCCTTGAATTTCCAACTAGATATCTTCAGAATGACGGCAAGTGAAGCTTTACTTCGTTGATCGATCAAATCACTTGTTTTTCAACGCCTAGACCTGTCACTATGACAGTGTCAAAATGACATTACACTAATGTCATGTTTTGAAAACCAGCTTTCACTGAGTGAAAGTGTTTTGACAAATCAACAGTTAAGTTAGGTTAGGTCAACGTGTATTAGAGGTTACTTATGCTTTTAGTCATTGACAGAAATATTGTAAAGAAATGAATTATTTATTAATAAACGACTTTGACTAGGAGTTTAGTATGGATATGGTTGTGTTTGCTATGGTTTTTTGAGGTTCCGTAGACAATGCAAGTAATTATCACGTTGCATTTTGCTACGGCTCTTCAGTCCATAGACAATAGCGTAGCTCTATAACAAAAAAAAAAGATTTTTTTTTGTTTTTCCCGGAACTGGATAATTATGACATTTTAAGTAATTATGACTGAAGTGAGCGAGTGTGTGTGTGTGTGTAAGTTTTCAAAGTAGATTTTTTTTTAATATCTCCAATATTTATTTAAGAACCAGTAGGCTGATTAACTAGCAATAAATAAATATTTATTTTACCTATTAATATTGAGCGTTAATAATATATTCAAACACTGATTGTATGTATGTCTGTCATCATGTTTAACACATTATTGTTTTTTGTACTCATTGTATGTTAATTTCGTGAATTTCGATCAGGCGAGGGACGGAATTAAAATTGCAGAAGACGGTCTGAGGAATGAGGCTTGAGAGAATAACAGTGTAAGCTAGGTAGGTAGGTATATTGCCTGTCTGTTTGTCAGAGCCATTTTTTTCCAAATTACGGATGAATATCGACTATTTACTAAAATATCGAATGGTTTTAATTAATTTCCATTTCTTCTACGTAAGTAATTACAAAAAAAAATTGGGAACTTAAACTTATGCACATTTGTATAGGCTTCTTTTTTTCTTTATCGTGTGGCTAGTGTCTAACCTGGTGTCAGAGTATTTATGCCGCCCATGGGCCTCTGACTTGGCTATAAATGCCGCAGAAATATCTCCCAGCAGGAATGGTGGTTTTCCTTCACCAAAGCGATAATTAAAGGCTTTAGAGGGAATATTATTGTTTAAGTTAGTACTCTAGTAAAAGGTACTAAACCTATACATGATAATTATAGTTTGAAACTGAACTGAAAAAAAGAAAAACATCATTATCGCGGGCAGGTAACTGATTGGAAATGATATTCAATGTCCATTTATCTAATTTTATATCACCTTAAAATATCTCACCTCACGACACTCAACAGAAGAGAAAAGATTTCATAATTAGATGTAATTTGCATTAAGTTTATCGATACCAATAAGAAATCGAATTACCCGAGCTTTATTTAAATCACTCAAGAATTATATTGGTCAAATACTTACTCATATAATTATACCAATACGCATTTATTTATTAGATAATATTCCAGTTTAATATTGGGTACTTATTAGTCGTAATTACTTGCCAATGACAAAATGTACAGCAACTTAAATAATTATTAAATCAATTCCCTCTCATTGAGAGAAGGCCGCGTCCCAGCAGTGGGAACATTATAGGCTGATGATGAAGTCAAAAATGTATGTAATAATGCAAATGAAAACTAACTTTCAACCCTAAAAATTATAAACCATAACGATATTTGTATAAATTCAAAGAAAAACCTCACTAATTCAAACTTGGAAGGGAACACAATAAATCGTTGACATTCCATGTCAACAAGATGGCGGCCTTGACAGCTGTCACATTGACATGACACGGGAAAATGACGGAATACAATTCGAATGTGAATTTTCTCGGGAAAACAATGGAAGTAATTTAAAAGTGTTATTGTTTTAAAACTGTTTGTTTTTGTGAATGAAATAACGTTGGGTTTGATCTTGTAAACGGACCTTTGACTCTCGGTTATGGTTGTTAACTTTTTGAATATTCTTTTCAACACTTTTGTTTAAATATCTTTACATTTTATTACAACCGCGGCTACTTAAATTTTATTATTTCTATAACTTAAGAACTAATTTAATTATAATTAATAATGTAATCTAATCGAGCTCGTGGCTAAATAATAACAGCCGCTTGGGTCGATCTTTAGGTTAAGCCGTGCTTGCCTAGGTTGGTCTGTGGATGGGTGACCACCCATTACATACCGAGTTTCCTCCGTGCCTCGGAAAGCACGGTAAGCAGTTGGTCCCGGCTGTCATTTGTAGATCTTTGACAGTCGTTACAGGTAGTCAGTGGCCAAAAAGTCTAACAACCAGTCTTACCAAAGGGTATCGTATTACCCAGTACTAACTGGGTTGTGAAGGTCAGATAGGCGGTCGCTCCATGTAAAATACTAGTATTCAGCTGCATCCGGTTAGACTGGAAGCCTACCCCAATAAAACTTGGGAAAAGGCTAGGCAGATAATGATAATAATATAATCTAATTAAAATGTAATTTTAATTAATATATTTAATATAATTTAATTCGGGTCGAACTCGACTCTTTTCTTAAAGTTTGGCCTCAAACAGCAAGGGATAGTAGAGGACGGATAGATAGTGGCTAATGCTATGCTGTGAGACACAAGGATCGATACCTACTAAAATCCTAAGGTTTTCTCAAAAACACATAATTATGCGTTTCTACACTAGGAAAACAATATCGTCCTATAAGAATCTTACCATACTTGGCAGTTAAAATACCGTGGCAAAAGGCTTCCGTCGGAAAGTAGCTCAGAGTGCGCCCGTCGGATTTGTATCTAGTTTAACTTGGCTGTTGGTGTTACTAGAGTAAAAATTGTGAATGTAATGGTAGATTTTGTAGTCAGGACTATGTGAGCGATGGTAGATTTAAAAATGGTGTAAATTTTAGTATACAAAATGATTTATCTACCAGAAATAATATAGTACTTTCAATTTGCTAATACATGAGTTTTTGTCGAAATGAATTAATGTCTGACTGAATCAATTTAATAAAGTTTCCGGGAAATGATTTATTGACTGACTTTCGCAAGTTTAGCTTTAGTTTGAAAACAGAATTAAACTTATTGGATTTCAAAATGAATCTTTTTGGAAACAAGGCTTTTATTTTGAAATAGCACACAGAAAACGAACGTTAAAAAAAAGAAAACCTAGTACAATGAGAGCACTAGTCGCAATTTTGTCATTCGGAGACAATTTTTTGAAGAAAGAAAAACGTTTTAATGGCCACGAAAAAATCTAGTAGAATTTCATAATCACTCCGTTAAGCTTAAGCAGAAAACCGGTTCGATCTTTCATCGCAACCGCTGCTAAAAGGGCTTATTATTTAAAAAAATGCCTTGACAACATAATTATAGCAAACCAATTATTAAAAAACATGTCTTTTAACCAATAATCAACTCTATTAAACATAGCATAGAGTTTAATTTTGCAATGTCAACGGGAAACCCTTAACACATTGACACTAACTTTATTTTTCCATAAGCATAGACAATTTAACGGTTACAGTTAGCAAAAGGTTTTAAAAAGTTACGTCTTTTTTCCTTTGGAATAAGACGGTAAATCAATTGATTTTTTTCAGTGAACAGCATGAGTATGTTTGTAGAATTAACAGGTGAAGTAATGAAACAATTTAGCTCAATTATATCGTGCAATTATTCTTTTTTCGAGCGTCCGCCATTTTGCTTCACTCGCGTTATGTTGGCAACGCCCAGTAGCATTTAAGGTGCGATTCCGTGGCAGGATATAATTATTTTTAAAATAAAATATTGCTTCGATAAATTGTTTTTTTTTTCTTACTTAAGGTGTGAAATGTGTGTTCATATTTATTTATTATGCATTGAACTTTTGAAGCCATTTAATATTTTCGGTTCAGATAAGAACTGTTTAAGTGGTTTTTTATTGGGTCCTTAATTAAAAAGTTTGCACACCCATTTTTTAACAAGGTTAAGTATTCAGTTTTCAAGCTTTAAAAATGCAGGTATATCTTTATGAAAAAAATAATAAGCGGGTATCCGTCATTAAATCACACAGAAAAAAATATTATAAGTATTTTACAACTTTTCATGTGAAGTCGTTTTTGATGGCTTAAAAAAAAACAAAATTCATACAAAAAAAAAGTTTATTTTTCAACCAGTGCAATCGACCTTTACTCATTCTACCAACATATAAGTGACAACTCAATAAAAGTTTAAAAAAAACATGATAATAGTATCTTGTGATACAAAGAGCTCTCTATCTTTAATACTCTTTCCTATCCTAGATAGGATAGACAGGTAGCAGCAGGCTAGGTATAGATATACTAAATCAGAAATAGGTAAACATTGCGTTTGTACGTTTCCGAAAATTCTTTCACTAATGGGCATAATAAATTTCAGCCTCTGACAATTGCGAGTAATGTAGCTTACATTACTAGCAATTGTCAGAGGCTTTATTTAAAACGGTTCTTGTAGGTAATAGGCTATGTTTAAATCAATCCTGTGGGATAATTTTCGATTAAAACGCAAGCGAAGTCGTAAACAAAGCCTAGCAAACAAAAACAAGTTTGTTTGCAAACACACACAGATACACAGAAACAGTAGCAATTAATCAATTAACACGGTACTTTTTAGCCGTAACTACGTTTCTAAGAAATTATAGAAACAAACGAGTATATCGTCAGACTTGTCTATGTCTACGCTTGCAATAGAATGAGGTGTAATCGACCGTGAATTTTGCTCTATGGTTCTGTACAATGACACATTAACTTTTCTTCTGGTTTTCAAAATTTTGCGTGTTTTGTTCGTGGTTAGTTAAACCTTTAAAGTTTTAATTTTGAAAAATTGTTTTGCTTGAAGCGTTTACGATTTTATTTTACGAATCTTTTAACTTAGTATAGTTGTACATCAAATGACCACTTGCTGTCAAATTTTTAGAAATGATTTAGAACCATAAAATGTTGACGGTTAAGTTCAAAATCGAATGAGAAATTTGACAGTTTGTGATAAGTAACTTGATGCGGTAGCAACTGTACATCTTTATCCAATGATATCATGGTTCATAAAAATGTTAACATCTTATCATTCTGATATGTTAAGAAAGCGTTTTTTAAAAAAAACATATTGTACAAAGGGTCCATCATAATAATAAAAATGTACAAGTGGATGTATATTGTATTTTTTTTTCTTATATTTTATCGCTTTCCGAAGCATGATCGATGAAACAACTCACCAAAAAGTTTTTTTTGGTGAGTTGTTTTCATTATGGATTACGTAATATCAACCCGAACAAAGCGCTAAGCCTCCACATTAATTGTGCGGCCACTAATCTGTGGAATTCAATGCCGGCTTCTGTTTCCCGGTCATTATAATCTAGATATTTTAAAAGTTTGAGTGAATCCGATTCTTCAAGGCAAGCGTGGCTAAGCCTAGCATTAAAAAATATTTAAAAGCACTTTTCTGCCAAATTATGCGTAGCTAAAAGACCATAGTAAGTTTTTTTAGTATTTTAGTAAGAAAAAAATGCGACAGCGGTTTTACCTCAACCAGTTGGTCACAGTTCTAACCTAAACTAATCCAACGTGGCAATGCTGCCAGCCTTCTGGGCACTTTTCCTGTTGACAGCGATGTGGACGAATTTTTCGACGCCCTGTAACCTTTTTTTGATATTTGTAAAATATTTTTATTTCTTTTATAGAGTTAGTGTGTAAATAATGTAAATATGATTAGTCTGTGTTTAATAAAAACCTAACCTATAAATATATGGTCGGAGTGAACGGAATCCATTCAACATCGTTTTTACGACAAACGGTTAGTCGGAGACAAAAAACACCAAGACAGTTTTAGCCTTATATATAGGGATTTTATACGATAGAATCGAGAAAATAAACGATTTGCGAAAATAACACTTTTTTGGCAAAATAGTTTTTTTCTGTGCCCCGCGGCCCCGTTACGTACGTAAAAATTATTTTTTTCTCCGGCAGCTAGAATCATATGGGGGCGCTTCAGATCAAACCCCTTGACCCCCCCACAGTGTCAGAATCTTCAAATTCAGGCGACTCGTTTTAAAATCCAACCCCATTTTCACACGGACCCCTAAAAATCGTTAAGCGCGAAAAGCGAGTTAATTACCAGTTGAACCATGACTGCTGCTTATGCCCCAAAATGGAAATAAACACATTCCTCCGCAGTTACACTAACTTTACTGTGTAACCTTTAGTTTCTTAGATAATGGCTGACAGACGGATGGAATATTGCTACTTTTTGTTTCCTAAGAAAGTACGATTTTACATTTTAATTTCAAGTTACGTTAAGCAGTTCTTGTCACGGTGAGGCAGAGGATGGGCGATTCGTGTCACTTTTTGGTGCTAAGAAAGTATGATTTTACATTTTAATTTCAAGTGACGTTAAGCAGTTCAGGTCGCGGTCAGGCAAATGATGTTTAGGACAATTTTAGCAGTTTATTCGAAGTATCGGAATATCGTTTTTCAGACTAACGATCCATCGAACATTTGATTCTTCGGACATATGAAAATCGGACAAAAAACAATTACATATCTTTCGAAAAAAAAAAAACGGAATGAACTTTAGTTAATTAATGGACAAGCGACAACCAATTATAATCGACTAAATTCTCTACCAACCTCCAAACTCAAACTCAAACTCAAAGCATTTATTTCAATTAGACCATTACGGCACTTTTGAATATCAAAATTACAAATAAAAAACAAAGCTACAGTCCCAGTCACAAGGCATAATAACTTGAGAAAGTACTGTAGTTGCTGTAGTCCTCCTTTTATTAAAGAGTCGTAGTGGTAGCAAGGTGTTGCCCACCTGATCATCCACAATGTCTTAATAAAAAGCAAAATCAAAATCGCTTCGGTAAGATGCAATTTTTGCTCTGTATGACAAAAATGTATGTACAGTGATGTGCAAAAGTGATTTGTTCATTTATTGATCCGTAAGTGTAAAGCGTCTACTTTTGAATTGGACTTTGACAATAGGCATGACGACAGTATCAAAAAATTGCAAATCTATTTAGTCCGTCAGTTAGAGTATTGGAAATTAATGGACACGTATTTTTTGTTTTTGTAAATCAATGAAAATTTACAAAGATAAAACGCATCAAAACTCGGGAGTGGGGGCTCGTGACGTCAGCACTAGCTAAAAATTATACCTAGGCGTGACGTATTGAGAATTTTAAAAGCGTCATATCTTCGTCAATTTTGGTTTACGTAACAAAAGAAAAAACAGGGGTCAAATATTTTTTGATAATCTAACTGACGGACTAGTTAGTTTTTTTTGTTGTCTCGCCTATTCATTGACTTGACAAAGAAGTTAAAATGTTAAAGTAAGATAAAACACCATCTTTATTTTAAGTTCAAGTACTTATATTTTTGTGTTTTGCATTATGTCCCACAGCTTGGCAAAGGCCTCCCCGTTCTTCTTCCAAATCTCTCTATCTCTCTTTTTGCGATCTCTGGCCGTATTTGTCCCGCAAACAATATCAGATGATCAGATCAACTTCGCCGCGGTCTACCTCGCTCGACGACCAACCTCCCTCAGGTATGACATTGTATAAAAAAGTCGATCTCGCTGTCTGTACGCTTAGATCTTTTAAACTACGCAACGGATTTTATTGCAGTTTTCAGCAACAGATAGAGTGATTCAAGAAGAAGGTTTATATCTACACTGGACCCGTGCAAAGCCGGGGCGGGTCGCCAGTTTTAACTTATAAATAAGTGACTATACTTAGACTACCCGTAATTTCAAATGTTGAAACAGTTCCTTAATTTTTTTTTTGTATTTTCACAAAGACTTTAGCACATAACTGTACATCGTTTATAAGTACCACCCATCTCAGCTAATTAGTGCGGACCTTCCCGCTACTGTGACAATTGGGATTACAGGGAAAAGCAGGGATGTGCGTTACTTGTCGATAATTATATCGATAGATTTTGACAGGAACTCAAAATGTCACTTGAAGAAATTGAAGATTAGGTACAGTTACGGCCGCATTTGATTGATATTGTTAACATTCAATACTAAATGATCAAAAAGGCTATGTGAAAGAAAAAGAAAAAAATTACATTTATATTTTTATTTCTGGGATTTTGAATAGAAATATTAATTTTAGGTAAATTAAACTTTAAAATTACTGTTCTAAAAATCTTATCGGTCATTTTATCCATTTCATAAATGCAATACATAAGCACTTACTTCTACGTTGTCTGGGCAGAACTAGTAAAGATTGCATTTGAAAATATTACTCTATAAATTCTTGTGCAGATTAAACAATTTTCCAATACTTCAGGAAGTAGACAGCTACTAATCACATCAACTACATTGTTACTTACCAACTACATCCAATAAAGGTTCTATTGAAAAGCAAATTGCTTAATAATATAATTGTCTCTAAGATTGACTAAGTCTAATGCTTGGCCACGACCTGCAGGCACAAGCGATACACGTGTTAAGACGGTGACTGCGTAAAAAAAAAAAGGAAAGAAGTTTGCTTAGAACATGGCATGGAGTACCGAGACACGACTTATATTACATGGTACGCATGTAAAGGACATAAGTGACAGAAACGCGAGTCGCAGTCGCTTGACACGTTGTTATTCGCACTACCTGAAGTCGTGGACAGGTCTTAAAGACAAGTTATAAACAAAATTGTTCCTTGTTTTATACCAAAGTAGTTATTATTTGTTAAACTGTTTGTTTTTTAAATATGTTTAAATTAAAAACTTGAAAGTATACTAGATGGATTGTTTGTTTTCTTGAGCAAGTTATTGTTGGGATCGTTTAAATGTTATTTTCCTACTTTTATATATCCATTGTGTTAGACTGGGTTGTTGCGTGATTTGGTAAATTGCAAAGTTGTTTTAAAACTAAAGAGTCAAGGTTATGAGTGAACTGTATATCAAGTTGAGTTAAGAGTTGATGATTGAATGATTGTAGTTATCTACGTCACCAGATGTATGAACGTGGCCAAGACGAAATGAGTATGCATGGATTCTAGCAAGTGGTGTTCTTTGGTTTCTACCTACGTGTTGTTATGTTTCTTCATGCAAAGCCAGTTTCTTTCCTCACCAGATTAAAGATGAATTCAAAATGAAAATTAAAGCATTTATTTTAAGTAGGCCAGTTACAAGCACTTTTGAATTGTCGAAACAAAGATGAAAATTAAATGTAGCTACAGTCCCAGTCACAAGACATAAAAACTGTGAAAGTACGGTAGTTGCCCATTCCCTAGCGTAGATCTCTATGAAGAAGAACAGGCAAGAGTTCATAATGAGTCTATCTGAATGATGTTATACTTTCTTGAACACTACATACATATAAAAATACATAGTGAATGTTTTGACTCTGAGACTCAAAATATTCCGATAAAACAACAAATATGTTTATTATTTTTTTACCTAAAAGGTTTTTACTCTCGCTCTCAAATTATCTATTCAAAAAAATCTATAAGAACTTATCGATAACGATCGATGTCCCATCCCTAGCCAACAATACGTCTTTATTTTTAATGGCAACCGTTTACGGTATTGTATAGGGCAATAACAAATGCCATCCTCAAGAATGAGTATTGAATTTTTTAGCCTAGTCTATATATTACGAGATCGGCCGGATTTTTCTGTATTATGGGTTTATTATTGAGCACTAATTTGGGTAGGTAAGTCGATAAATTAGGACTACATAATAAATTGTTAATATATGGCAGGGTAGGCGACTGAGTGAGTGAGTGAGTGAATGATTCTGGAATTGTTGTAGTTCATTCTTTAGTTCTCATGGTTATGGGATAGAGTAATTAAACATAATAATAATTAATAGCGTTTTATTCGCGATTTTATTATGCAATTTTGTTTATTAAAATTAATATTTATTCAGTCTTAATAACTGTTACTTAATTTATCTTTTACTTATCAAAATAACAACATTAAAAATAAATATTTATAAGCAATTAGGCATAACAAATCATTACCAATAAAAAAGTTATCCATCATTTTCTCAGACAACAAAACCTATCACCAACAAAAACATCGATAACAAGCAATCGACTCATCCCATCCCTAGCTACTAAGAACAGGCCACCGTGCGCAAGAGTTTTTGTTAATCACAAGAATGTCCTAATAACTTGATTTGGTCCGTTTATCGCGGATTGTTCTCGATACAGGGGTAGGCAGAATTTTAAGTCGTTTGATTTAAAAATGTTTCATACTTGCTTTATTACGATTGTGTGTAGGTATTTTTATTGATGGTGGGTACAGTGACATATAAAGGGTGTAAAAAGACTCTCAACGAAGCCGAAAGGCACTTGGTCTCCCCGTCATTGCGATCATTTTTTTGTTCTACACCATACCTGGGAACCTTCTAGTTACAGAGATATTGGGGTTCAAAGTTCCAACATTTTCACAAGTATTTTTTTTTTAAACATGTTTGTAATGAGTGATTTTAAATTTGAACACCTCCACGACCCCCGTACTATTCAATTCATCCATCAGCACAATGTTTTGAGTGCGTAACATTGAGTTCTACCACAAAACATGATTTTTCACCCCAAAAAAGAAGTAGTTTCCCAGCAATAATTTTTGCGTAAAGTTACTTAGTTTGATGTGTCTCTTGAGGTTTGGAGTTCGATTCCCGGGTAAAGAATTTTTTTTTTAGAAATTACTTAGTTACTATTTTTTCTTACTTAGGTAAATTATTGTAGTCGTTACCTACATCTAGACAGTGGCTTAAAAGTCTGAAAACTAGTTTTATCATTATTACCCAGTATCTGAGTTTTAGAGGTCAGAAAGGCAGTCGCTCGATGTAAACTTCTGGAATTAGGCTACATCCCGTTCTGGAAGCTGACTCCAACATAGTTGGGAAAAGGTGGCTGCAGTAGCAGACTACACACATAACATCACGCCTGTAATCCCCGAAGGGCTAGGCAGAGGTTTCGCCAGTTATGTTAATGTCCTAGGTAATAGGGGGCGAGCCTATTGCCAACAACCGGGCGCAAATTCAAAATCCGTTGCTGCAACTGAGAAATTCCTGATGGATAAACCCAATAACACTTTGCCCGACCTGGGAATCGAACCCAGGACCTTATCAGTCGCGCTTGCGAATACTATAGTTGCTGCCAGATAAGATGACAATAGCGGTCATTGCCCTTTCCCTAATATCTCTTCGTACGGACCAAAACAAAACTCAAACTCAAACTCAAACTCAAAGCATTTATTTCAATTAGACCATTACGGCACTTTTGAATGTCAAAAATACAAAAAAGAAAATCAAAGCTACAGTCCCTCCCAGTCACAAAGCATAATAACTTGAGAAAGTACTGCAGTTGCCCAAATAAACCATTGTACCGTTTTTTATTACAAAAAATGTTGAAGATCACGATAAATGACGATTCAAGATTTGAACAGGCTTAATTTTGGTTTTCAATGTTAAGAACTTTAATAAATGTAGGTGGGTCAATGACCGCTAATGTAACTAATGCAAATGCAAATGCCGCTAATGTAATGTTAACTGGCAGCAAATATAGACCAACTAGGCAGTCACAAAATAAACCCTTTTTTTAAACTTCTAATGTTTTAGCAATTTTATGTTTATTCCAATTTTCTTTGAACAACAAAATCTTTTCCTTCACTAGAGGGTGAGAAAAACAAAACGTTTTCATGTAATAAGAATCTACCCTTAAGAGCCCTTTAAAAATCAAAGTAGAAAAAAATCTATTCTAACGTAAAAAAATACCTCACATCACACAATAAAATATCAACTTTCTGCTCTAGAGAATAAGATTCAATATAGCTTCATAGACTCGCTGAGGAAATTGGGAAAAAAATGTGCAAGCGATTATAGGCTTTATTGTTCTGAAAGTAAGGTCCATGTGTTTGGAATTGGGTTGAGTGCGCGTGTACTGAATATGTAATAAGAACATGGATGTGTGAGACTATGTAGTGTTGGCAATGGAAGTGCCAAATTGTAAAAAGGATTTAATCCATAGGTACTAATATTGTAAAAGTGTTATTGGGTTTTTCAATCAGGAATTTGTCAGTAGCAGCCATAGAGTCTGGATTTGTGCCCAGTTGATGGCAATAGGCTCGCCCCTATTACATGGGACTTAAACATAACTGGCGAAATATGGGTGTACTATTAGGTACACTTCTGCCTAACCCTTCGAGGATTACAGGCGTGATGTTATGTTTTAAGATTTCCGATATTAATTTTTAATAGGTAAGCACTTAGCTATACCGTATCCATTTGTCACGTATCTGTGACAAAAAAAATCAACCTCACTATTGAGCGAACTAATGTAAAACGGAATGGTATTCTTTACTTACAATCTTAAAACATTTTCCCATAGTCCATGCTTGGTGAAAAGCGAATTGGTAATCGTATTATGTTGATATAAGCAGACTAGAGGACGTTGCCACCCATCTTCTCGATGAAATCTATAAAATACCTTTTAGGATAACCATGTGAGGAAATATTAAAAAAAAACCGGCCAAGTGCGAGTCGGACTCACGCATGAAGGGTCCCGTACCATCGTATTAGGGGAGCTCCCTTTAATTTTTAACATAATTTTTTATTTGTCGCTAAAGCGGCAACAGATATTTTTGTTATTTCGGCAACAGAAAAACACATTCTGTGTAAATTTCAACTGTCTACCTATTACAGATCATGAGATACTTCCCGCTGACAGACAGAAAGACGGACGGAGAGCGGAGGTTTAGTAATAGACTAATAGGGTCCCAGTTTCTCTTCGGGTACGGAACCCTAAAAAAAAGGTGTCAGTTAGAACCTTCATTAAAATCTAAGTTGCACTTGACGCGCATAAATCAGAACTTTTAATAACATTTATCGAACTTAGGACTCAACTCGTTGGGATCAACAAAACAATATAAGGATGACCAGCACAACACTATAATTTAAAAAATTAACTAAAACATAAAGCATTTAAAAGTATAAATAATGCATTGAAAACCGCAAACCACAATTACCACAAGTATGAGTATTGAATATTCGTTAAAAACACACCTCTTTTTTTACCGATTTACGATGATCGAGTCATACAGTTTATTCAGTAATCGTAGGTATTATTACGGAAATTACACGTTTTTCGGTTTTAACTTCACGACTTGCTACTTATAAACGTGGTAGGTAGAATAGTCATTTTGGTATCTTATCTTTGTCCCTAACTTATGAAGTAACTAGCTTCTGCCAGCGGCTTTGCTCGCGTGCAGTTTGATAATTGTCCCATGGAACAACTATCAAACATACACCTGGGCTAAAAAGTATCCTTTGTGTTAATCCAGGTTATAAACCATCTGTGTGCAAAATTTTATCCAAATCCGTTCAGTAGTTTTTGTGTGAAACAGTAACAAACATCCATCCATCCATCCTCATAAAGTTTCGATTATTAGTAAGAAAGTAACAGCTACGCGTTCGTAGCAACAAATCACAAAAACATGCTACGGCGTAGCATAGAGTGCTACGCCGTAGCATATTTTTATTATTATAAAATTACGGTAAGTGGAATCTAAATAATATTATTACACCTGAATGAACAAAAAAATAACAGTGGAACAGGTATGAACGTGAATGAAGCAAAATATTAAAAATAATTATTTAAGGAAGCAAGCAAGCAAGCAGGCAGCTTAGCAAGTGGCGTTTTGTAGTTTTTGCCTAATATAATGACAAGATACAATGGGTGTATATATACCGTTAAAGAGCCGAAAGGCACTTGTTCTCCCCGTCATTGCGATCATTTTTGTGTTCTAGACCATACCTGGGAACCTTCTAGTTCCGGAGATATTGTAGGTCAAAGTTCCAACTTTTTCACAAGTTTTTTTTCGTAAATACAAGTTTTGAATGTTATAACTTTAGTTCAAATACTTTCACGACCCCCATTCTATTGAATGCATCCATCAGCAGAATGCTATAATTGCGTTACATTGAGTTCTACCGTAAAACGTGACTTTTCATCCAAAGAAAAAAAATACGGTTAACGTACGGAATGCTTGGTTCAGTAAAGTGTCCGTTTAAACTTGTATGTATCTTGTATTGCAGTGTCCTCTCTCAGTAATACCAGCCAAGCAAAGGGGTCATCCTATTTCAGACCACAAGACAATATATTGTCTTGTGGTCTGAAGATTCAAAATTCCAATTAAAACTTCTGAATTAGTGACTTCAGCAAACTTAAGTTCAAGTTAATTAAGTTATTATCTTCTAAGCTAACAGTTTAAAGTTGAACCGAAGTTATATTGAACCGGTTTCTGATTGGACTCGAAGTGAGAGGTTGTTCGTATACATATCTGTCACCATTTTTGTCGAGAACTGCTATGTGCATTTATGTATTGATAAGGTTTAAGCACCGGCTTTTGAAGTAGAAAGGTGACTAGTTTCACATAATATTAAGACTGTAATCACCAAAAGGTTGGGCATAGGTTTACTTATTTAACTTTTTATGTACACACAGTATACAACACAGGAAAATACATTATAAAATATGAGTACTTAGTAAGTACTGCTTATTTCTTAAGAAATTTCTGCCAGCAGACCTGCTAAAGGAGAAATGTAAACAATAGTGTGTGAGAAAAGGAAGAGAATAGAGATTATGTGCCTTACCTAACTTAACCTATTAAGATACATAAATACACATATAAGTAAGTTTACCTAATATTACACTCATATTTTCTCAGTAATATTTAAGTATCTTATAGAGGGTTCCTATTACCAACAACACTTATCACAACAATTATCCGCTGGAAAAATCTAATAAAACTGCACGACCTAGAAATCGAACTCAAGAAAAAAGGATCAACATTTGCGTGGCGTTTTTCCCAACTATATTTTATTGTACAACAGTATTTTACATGGAGTGGCAGCCTATCTGACCTCCACAAGCCAGTTAGTACTGGGTAATACGATACCACTTAGTAAGACTGGTTTTCAGACTTTCGGGCCACTGACTACCTGTAACGACTGTCAACGATCTACAAATGACAGCCGGGACCAACGGCGTAACGTGCTTTTCGAGGCACGGAGGAAACTCGGTATGTAATGAGTGGCCACCCATCCAAGGACCAACCTAGGCAAGCGCGGCTTTACCTGAAGATAAGCCCGAGCGGATGTTAGCGGCTATTTAGACATGAGCTCCTTCACAAAAATTATGAAGTAAATAAACGTATCTCCGTAACCATGTTTAGATATATTGCCTCATTTGTCCTGTTAATGTCCAGATGGGGTTGCCAGGAATTTAAATAGTCCCAACTTAGGGTAGGGGCATTCAAATTATGTCTTTTAATTGCTTTATGGCCCTTAATTTGTTTTGTTTCGTACTTAGTTGTTGATGATTGAGCTTTTAATGCGCAAGGGATGCCGTTGGGTGAAGACTTGGAATTATGACGCTGTGTTTGTAAATGGAATCGTAGTTTTATTAGTTTATTACCAGTAAGAAAGATACCTTAACATTATTAATGTTATTGAAGACTTGTTTATGCCCGCGGCGAGTCCAATAATTGCCCCACAGGATCATACTTATACTGGGATAAAAAGTATCCTATATGTTAATCTAGGTTATAAACTATCTGTGTGCCAAATTTCATCCAAATCCGTTCAGTTATTATTGCGTCAAAGGGTAACAAACAAACACATGTGCATTTATATTAGTGTGCATTTTGAATTTTTAAAAACAAGAAGAAAATCTGTGACAGCTTAGTGGTGTGACGCGTCGAACTGCCAAAGTCTCAAAATCGAACCAAAGACACGCAACTTAGATTTTTCGGATTCATGTGCGTATTGTATAATTATCACTAGCTTCGGTGAAGGAAAACATCGTGAGGAAACCAGCATGCCTGAGAGATATTTCTCGACGGTATGTAAAGCCAGGTCGGCGACCCATAGGCACTAACCTCAAGATAATGAAGAAGAAGATTGAATTTTCAAAGGTGAAAACTGACCTATCCACATAGTTTTCCGAATATCTTTCATAAAAATTCATGTCTATTCCCACAATGATGAAAATTAGTATACTGCATTCACTTTAAAAGATACTGGCAAAATATAATTGTGTTCTTTTCAAAGATTTCCAAAATTCACGTAGCTAAATTCGCCATTATGTCAAAATTAACAAAACAATTTTTTTTATGTTGGATTTCATTGCAGTTATCTTTGAGTTATCTTAAATAAGCAGTAAAACACCATTATTATCTTAAAACTAAGTAAATAGACCTTACCATTTGCTGAACATCTAATTTCCCATGCAAAATGGTAAATAAAAAGGTCTGAAAGACAAATTAAAGAACTAAAAACATTATACACACCATATTTCTTAACACACAGCCACGTAAATTTTATAAAAGAAAAAATAAAAAGAGAAACATGGCGACCGTTCTTTTTTCAAAAGTGACCAGCAATTTTCTCGCGCCATTCCGTAACAGAAAATGTCCGAAACATTTTCAAACTCTTGTTTAATTAAAAACGCGAATAAAAATTTTGCTTGCCTCCTTTATTACCCTGATGTATGGCCTTTTAAACTGCTCCACAAAAATAAACTGTATTTTCTACGAAATAAAACGCATTTTTCAGTGTTGGTGTTACGGTATTCTTTTTCAGACGTGCAGTGTTTTACGATTTCCTGTTCTATTTTGAGGGTCATAAAATAGAATTTTGATTGCGGCGTTATTGTTTCGATTTGAAAGTGATTTTACGTTTGATTCCCGGAGATTCGTTTGTATGCTTCACGCTCCATTTTCTTGTGATGTGACCAGAATTTTAAGTATTGTGAAACATTATTTTATTTTTATTTGCGAAACGTGTTTGATGTTTATTGCAGATTTAAGTTAATAAATGCACCTTATATGAATAAAATTATTCTTTTATTTTTTTTCCCAAGTATGGTTTTCGTGCGTTCGTAGTTTTTGTATTGCAGCATACAAAAACTTTTTCTGTGCTCAAATAAAGTGTAAATTAAAAAAAAAAAGTTATTTATCACGATGCGTATCCGGCGTTACGTTCATCTTTTAAAAAGTACTAAAATCATAATTAAATTATTATTAATTTATTATTTCTTTGATCAAGATTGGTGTGTTGCCAACTCAAATAAATGAAACGGTTTTTTATTTATTTATTTTAGTTCAAAAGCAAGCAGTAGATATGTTCACATAAATTATTTCATTCATTCATATTTGTTTTATGTGCGGAAAATCGTAATCATAACAGAAAAATATTGTGATTTTGTTATTTTCACTAAACTATTTGTAAATTCAAGAAATTTTATAAAATTGTAACAGACGTTAAAAATGTCATTTGGTAAACTTTAATTTTGTAAAATGCTATGTAATATAATATCACCCTAATTCTCTTTCCCTTTTCCCAATTTATTAGTGGTCGGCGCAGCATGTCTTCTTCTTCCATACTTCTCTATTACTCGTCATCTCATCAGACATATCCTTTCTAGCCATATCATCCTTCACACAGTCCATCCATCGCGATCGTCTAGTCTCTTGGTTAAATAAGAAGACAGAATTAAAAACCCACTCATTTCTTTAAACCCATACTATAGCAACACCTCCCCACCACAAACAAATCCCCCACATAACCCATCAACACCCCATTACAATTTAAAACGAATAATAAAATCGGCCACAATCACACAAAAATCTAGCCAAACGGCCAAACGGCCAACGGGCTATAAATTCACTACATTTTAACACTATCGCGAACGGTAGCGTATAGCCGTAAACACTTCTCTGCCTTCCTGTACTTGCTTTATTTTTTTTTCGCAAAGGAATTTAGTGTACAGTCCGTTCAGTTTGTTTTACCTCTTGACAGCTGCAGTTCATAACTAACCTTAAAGAAACAAGAATAAAGATCGCTATTATTGTTCCTCTTTGAGTTGGTGGCACGATATTATATTTTACTGCCTTACCTGTCAACTTAAAACTTCACTACACACAGAGGTGGCTATTGCTGCATATTTTGGAGCTCAGCAAGCAGGAAAGGAGGTGGAACTCAGTATTGTGAGGCAGTTCCACACCTGCATCCTGCTTCTGATACGTCGAGGTCCCCCATTTTACGAGTATTACCTTAATTTTGACTACCAACCCGCACTGGGCCCACCTGGAGGCCTGTGTCCCAGCAGTGGGAAAATTATAGGCTGATTATGCTTTAACAGACTTGTGAATGATAGCAACCAACAAAAACCTTATTATAACAAGCAGAAGCAGTCATTTTGACAGCGATATCAAGTTGGAGGTAAAAAAATAATGAAAGCACTGTAGCCTAGTGTGGGAATAGCGTTTGGTGTATACAAGATGGCGGCTTAAAAATGTTCGTGCGATTGTTTCTGGGAGTGTATTGTCTGTGGCAGGAAGAATATAAATTCTTTTGCGTGGCTGTTGTGGTATCAATGTGTGCTATCTTTGGTTGGTGTTTTAGTAGATATAGAGACTTGTTTATTACTAAGTAGGTGATTAATTAGCATGACTGGGTAGCTGGATCTACTTGGGAAGTCATCATCTGCCGAGTCTTTTCCCAACTATGTTGGGGTCGGCTTCCAGTCTAACCGGATGCAGCTGAATACCAGTATTTTACATGGAGCGACTGCCTATATGACCTCCACAACCCAGTTAGTACCGGGTAATACGAAACCCCTTGGTAAGACTGGTTGTCAGACTTTTTGGGCCATTGACTACCTACCTGTAACGACTGTCAAAGATCTACAAATGACAGCCGGGACCAACAGCTTAACGTGCTTTCCGAGACACGGAGGAAACTCGGTATGTAATGGGTGGTCACCCATACGCGGACCAACCGAGGCAAGCATGGCTTAACCTGAAGATCGACCCTAGCGGCTGTTTTTTTTTTTAACAAAGAGCTCTTCCTGTAGTAATACAAGTGTCGACAAACACTTATTTGTGTTGCCAAATCGTATGGCTGAGTTCGAATTTTGAAGTTTATTAGTGCCTTTTTTGCTAAAATACGAAAGTCTGACATTGAAGTATCGTGTTATCCAGTAACTTCCGTGTTGTGGTCAGATCTGCAGACACTCCATATTAAACATATGTTTCATCTAGTTAGAGTGAAAGGCATAGTTGGGATCTTAGACCAAATAAAAAGGTAAAGACGGAACTCTGCAAACAGCTAACTAAGTGAGGCCCGTCAAATTACGTCTCGCTCTGTTCATACACGCTCACACGCATACATTTACATCAAACTACAATTAAACGATGGCTCAATATGCACAACATGTTTACGAAACCGGCCTCACTTCTCTGTTCGCAGACTTCCATCAACTTTTTTTTTTTGATCTGAGTGTACACGGCGAGACGTAATTTGACGGCCTCATTTTGCTGTTCGCAGAGTTCCGTCTTAACCTTTTTATTTGGTCTGAGGTTGGAAGCTGGTCAGATGATGACAACAGTGATTTTAAACTATTATCTTTTAAGTAAAGTGCTTAAAGTCGGTTCATCCGAGCGTCACTATGACACTCGGATGAAAAGCCATCTTTCTCTTCCAATGTCATAACGAAACGTCAAAAATCCATAAAACATGGCATTCACACTCAAAATCCTGAAAACAGCCAATTAAAATAGCCATTCTCTAACAATTAAAGTACTGGCACACGAATGGCATAATAAATCATAGGGTGTGGCATGCCATCACGGCAGTGCCAGTTAAATATTCACACTTAACACTTGTGTACGCGATTGTACCACCGCCATATTTGATTTGACACTTCATTATGACAGTTCTTTTTTTGTTTTTTTTCAGAAAATTGTGGTTTTTCTGGTTTCTGTGGATTTTATTAATGGTTTATTTTTGTGGTTAACTAAGGCCCGTTTTCTATAACTTACTTACGTATAACTGTCAGTTAATATGTCTCGCAGCTATCGGTGTTTCTATACTAAATATAAACAAAGTTAGCTTGAAATATCCTACCCACGTCACCTACCTGTCACTTGAATTATAGAAAAATCAAAGAAAGATTTTCTGTGACGTTTTGTTTCTAACCGTCTGTAAGCAAAATGTCAAACAGACAGAGATAACAACCTATCGAAACCGAACAGTAAGTTATTAAAAATGGCCGTAAAGGTACTTAGTGTTGGATTGGTATCCAAGACTTTGTAACAATATTTTGATTTAAAAGAGTGTCCATGGAGTTTCTTTCCCGTTCTTTTCCATAGAGATCTACGCTAGGGAATGGGCAACTACAGTACTTTCACAGTTTTTATTCCTTGTGACTGGGACTGTAGATAATTTTCATCTTTGTTTCGACATTTCAAAAGTGCCTGTAACTGACCTACTTGAAATAAATGCTTTGATTATGATTTGTTTTATTTTTCAAAACCAAAGATTATAATGTTGGATCTGCCAGTGTTGGAAAACATTGTGAGCGTGAACTTGAATGCAATACGTAGTGTTTTAAAGTATGATAATACCTCGTAGTGGGACTACCTCGTTGGTCTAGTGGTTGCAATCGCGAATGTTGAGCATGAGTTCCTAGTTTGATTCCCGGGTCGGGCAAATTGTTATTGGGTTTTTCCATTGGGAATTTCTCAGTAGCAGTCACGGATCTGTCCCGGGTTGATGGAAATAGGCGTGTCCCTTATTACATGGGACTTAAACATAACTGGCGAAACGTGTGTGTACTATTTATAGGTTACCTACCTCTGCTTAACCCTTAGGGGATTACAAGCGTGATGTTATGTTATGTAAAGTATGATAATAGGAACTTCTTCATTCTTTATTATGAAAGAAAGAAACATTTACCTTACCTATACTGTGAAAGGTTTACATTTTTCCGACATCAGTGACGACAATAGTAATAACATTGTCTACGGTTAAATTTTTATTCATAACATTATAAAAAACCGGCCAAGTGAGAGTTGGACTCGCTCATGAAGGGTTCCGTACCATCGTAGGCGGGTTGCCCCCTGTATTTTTTTATTTATTTTTATTATTTGTTGTTTTAGCGGCAACAGAAACACATCATTTGTGAACATTTCAACTGTCTAGCTATCACGGTTCATGAGCCTGGTGACAGACAGTATAAAAAATACTTAACATAATTATTGCTTTTAAAAACTTATAAAAAATACTTAACATAATTATTGCTTTTAAAAACTTATAAAAAATACTTAACATAATTATTGCTTTTAAAAACTATCTTTAAAACATATATTTTATTAGGACCTACCCAATTACTCTAAGAATACTTACTACAATTAAAAAGTAACGTCCCATCATTAATGCTGAACCAAACATCGTTTAAAACCCACAACACTATTATTAGGGTTCGTTAAATTATTTATTAAGGACAATAACGACAAAAGGGTTCCGTGGCCACGCCTTTCTTTATTGTATTTATGATTTCGTTACGGCACCATTGGTTAAGAGAATTTTTGAGGTTATTCAATTAAATAGTAGTTTCATGGAAGGGTTTTCAATTGAGGATAATGTAATGTGATAATAGAAGGAGAGGGGAATGGTGAATACTGCTTTGCTCAAAAAAAGTGTTATTAGTATGAGACCAATAATTTTTAATAAAGTACCAAATATTATTAAAAAAGACACAATTCTACATTTTAAAAAGAGACTGACATCACTACTAATTTCAAAATGCTATTATTCAGTAAATGACTTTTTAAATGACTTGTAATTTAATAATTTAATGTAATTTAATTAATATTGACATACCTAATGATCTTATTCTTTCAATGTTTCTCCGATTATTTTCAAATTGTATGTAGTAGATTTTAATTTAATTTAATTTTAATATTCATTAGATAACAATTTAATTAATGTTTGCATGCTTAAAGGTAGATTGTACAAGGCGCACCCATTTTACTGTAAAAACTTATTGTATGTACCTGCAATCTATGCAAATAAATATGACTTTGACTTTGGTCAGGATGCCCGGATGATAAAAAGGGACGAGCAGAAAGGATAACTAATAGGTATTACCAGAATATACTTTTTTTAAAAGCATCCTGAATCATTTATAAATACGAAATTCTTGCGTCTTTTTCATATTCTTCTGACAATGACGTACTCTGCCGTTACAGGTAGTCAGTGGCCCGAAAGTCTGACAACCAGTTTTACCAAAGGGTATCGTATTGCACAGTTTTAACTGAGTTGTGGAGGTCAGATAGGCAGTCGTTCTTTGTAAAATACTGGTATATTCAGCTGTATTCGGTTAGACTTGTTGCCGATCCCAACATAGTTGGGAAAAGGCTAGGCAGACGATGATGAATGACGTTCTCTGTCATTAGAACCGACGACCAAAAATTGACTAAACAATACACTTTTGGGGTTGATCTTATATGACGATCAAAAACATCCTTCTATCTGATATCTAACTAATGTATTTTTATTTAAACCAACTCACCTGCCAAGTTAGAAGTTAACAAAATAATCGGTAATTTTTTTTGTATGCACGTCATGTGTCTGCGACACATAAATAATTGTTTTTTTTTCTTTCTTTCAAAATCAGCCTATAACGTTCTGACTACTGGGACAGAGGCCTCCACTCTGTGAGAGGGATTACAGTCCACGAGCCCAGTGCTGCTTGATGGATGTCATATAATATGTCTTTGCTTTGAAGTTTAACGCCTGAATTCCTCCTACGCTGACGTCGGTCGCGTACGTCTGTCGCGCGTACGTTTATACATTGTGTTCTATATAACACCGCAACGTACGCAACGTACTCGCCGGTGACGTCAGATCAGCGGCGCGTACGGCTACTATATTTCTCGCTTTACGCGACGGACATCAGCGTAACAGGAATTTAGGCCTTAGGGCCAAGATATGACAGTTTATCAAAAAGATGTTTTCCTTTATCGATTTCAGAAAGGCTGCACTTAAATCGGGCTGTACACAGCAGCAAACATCATAGTCAACAGTGTGTTGTCATTTCTCGTGAACTAATCTTGCGTTTTCGTTGTCAACAGGTCCGAGAAGTAGAAGGATGAAAAAAAGAGCCCCAGCTCCAGAAGAGAAGAGACCCAGAACTGCCTTCAGTGCTGCACAGCTCAATAGATTAAAGGTAATTATTATAATTTAGAATGTTGAGCCACAAAAGGGATGAATGAAAGGCATGTCACTGAGATGAGAATGCTAAGGATTTGTGGTGTAACGTGAAGGGATAAAATAAGAAATGAGTACATAAGAGGAAGTCTGAAAGTGGCGCCGGTGACTGAAAAGTTGTGTGGGAATCGGTTGTCGTGGTATGGGCATGTGATGCGGAGGGATGAGGAAAATGTTGAGTTTGAATGTAGATGGCTATAAGAGTAGAGGAAGACCAAAGAAACGATGGATGGACTGTGTTAAGGATGATATGGCAAGAAACGAGGTGTCTGATGAGATGACGAGTAGTAGAGAAGTATGGAAGAAGAAGACATGCTGCGCCGACCACTAATAAATTGTGCTGGAGATTTTGCCTCCATAAAATGGGGACTAAACTTTAGCTATTTTGTTCAATAAACTAATTAGCTATTTCTTCCACAGCACGAGTTCGCCGAGAACCGCTACCTGACAGAACGAAGACGGCAGAGCCTGGCAGCAGAGCTCGGTCTAGCAGAAGCGCAGATCAAGATCTGGTTCCAGAATAAGCGCGCCAAGATCAAGAAGGCTTCGGGTCAGAGAAACCCGCTTGCGCTGCAGCTGATGGCACAAGGGTTGTATAACCACAGCACGGTGACGGAGAGTGATGAAGAAGAAGAGATCAATGTGACGTAGAAAGGGCGATGATGATGGAATTAGGGAACGACCTAAATGTTAATAGAATTAAAGATTGAAATCGTTAGATGTGCCCTCACCGTATGCTGTCATTTTGTAGATCTTTGAAAGCCGTTACAGGTAGTCAGTGGCCCAAAAAGACAACCAGTCTTACCAAGGGGTATCGTATTACCCAGTACTTACTGGGTTGTGGAGGTCAGATAGGCAGTCGCTCCATGTAAAATACTGGTATTCAGCTGCATCCGGTTAGACTGGAAGCCGACCCCAACATAGTTGAGAAAAGGCTACGCAGATTATGAGATGTGCCCTCAGGTCGCGCATAAAACTTGTTCAAGCTGCATGGAACGATAAATATGAGTGTAAGGCTACCTGTCCACTGAAGCGGAGCTAGGCTGCGTAGCGGAGAAACGGAGAAATATTAACCAATAGGATTGCATACTGGAGCGGACCTGAGATTTTATACGATTGTATTGGTTAATATTTCTCCATTTCTCCGCTCCACAGCCTAGCTCCGCTGCAAAGGACAGGCAGCCTTAGTTTGATAAAGCGAGGCACAGCAATAAAAACAACATAAAACCTACCTATTCATATATATGGCGGAGTAGGGCAGATCTAGAGGTTTAAATCTTTAATTGGAATGGTTGGTTTCTGAAAATCCGTGGGGTTATATTCTACGGGCATCACTTTGGAAGACATTATGAAGATGAATAATTTGCCAATATTTCCGATGAGTGAGATCGGAAAGGATTTAATTTAATGGGCTTTCAGAAATCACGTAATGACTTATTATGAAAATATATATATTGAGGTTTAGACTGTACTGAGCACAAAGGTAGAATTAATATGACTACAGTGCAGGCAATTAGAAAAAAAAAAAGTTTTGACGTGATATTTTATTTATTTATTCTAAATTACGTAAATAACACCTTAACAGCTATGACGCCATTGCGATGAAGAAGAAGAAGAATAGTTTGTCATTGTATATTGGAGCAATTGATAATATTGCTCCAATATACAATGACAAACTATTCTTCTTCTTCTTATACAAATTAAGGAATTTTATCACAAGCGGTACTTAGTAAAATAGAAAATATTAAAAATATTATTTAAGATTTCACGGTTTAATACTAAACTTATACAAACAGGATAATGGTGCCGATTCTGTTGTGCTCAAACTAAACTTAATTTAGGCTATTGCTATCTTTTTCTCTCTAATAAAACGAGAAAGAGACGGACGTAATTTAGAGCTGTCAAATTTAATTGGAACTAATATTTCCATACAAGGGTGCACGTAAAAATATGTCGACTAAAAACACTGTGAAGCGCAAGGCATAAACTAGTTTGACATCTCTAACTTATTTCATTGCTATAGCCGTCCTTTTCTCGCACTGCCTTTTAATAAAAGATAGCAATAGTCTAAATTATGTTTAGTTTGTGCACAACAGAATCGACACCAATATCTTCCGTGTTCATTAATTATTTTGTGCTCCCGATATTTGGGCGCTGTTGCAAGCGCCAAGATCGCGGGTTCACTCACTCATTCATCCCGTGACTGTATAAATTTAATAAAATATTGTTGATAACAATAACGTAATGATAATAAGTTAAAAACTGCAGTTCTCTGAAAGTAACGTTTACCTAAAACTAACGATTTGCCTAAAAAAATGCGTCCAATTACTCGTGAATATATGTTAAATGAAATAAAAGGCCATTTTGAGACTACATGAGATAATTTATAACAAAGGTACTTCTTCCACGACCGCAGCGGCAATGACGGCTCATCGTGACGACAGACCGGGCAACACTATTGTATTCTATGTAAGGGTTACTGCCTCGTTGGTCCAGTGGTCGCAATCGTGAATGCTGAGGAAGTGGTCCTGGGTTTGGTTCCCAGGTCCGGCATAGTGTTATTGAGTTTTTCCATCAGGAATTTCTCAGTAGCAGCCATGGAGTCTGGATTTGCGCCCACAAAGAAGCCAGTCGTGTAGTCGCGGTCTGACGCTGCGGTCTGCGTTTACGTGCGTTTTCGGAACTGTACCTTAAAACATAGCGTATTATAAATAATGGTACTTTGCAAAATAAAGTAAATGTTCCTGGTAATGTATATAATATAGAATTTAACGTATTTATTCCTATTGAGTAAAACGTAGTTAATTTTAGGAATTGTAATTCAGCTGTTAATGTAGAAATTAGTGAACTGTTCTTAAAATCAATTACTTACTGTAAAATATTGCTAGCATTTTCGGGAAAATTTCTTAAAATATTCGGTTTCTGAGGTTTAATCGGTCAATAAGTTCTACATTCGTTCGGCATTTGTGGCATATAGTTGGTGCCAGTTAAGATGACAATAGCGGTCATTGCCCTTTCTCTAATATCTCTTCGTACGAACCAAAACAAATGAACCATGTAACGTTTTTTCATTATAAAAATGTGGAAGATCACGATAGATGACGATTCAAGACTTGAACAGGCTTATTTTTGGTTTTCAAAGTTAAGAACTTTAATAAATGTAGGTGGGTCAATGACCGCTATTGACATCTTAACTGGCAACGACTATAGTGAGTTTTTATAGTCTGGTTAAGCAGACAACAACCTCCTAGGTTGAACTGCGAGATGCCCAAAAACAGTGAGTTTATTAACCCTAAGATCCAGTACATCATTCTGAACCTCCACATAGAAATTTTTATCGGTAAAAAATCTGCAATTCCATAGATTTTCCATGTCGATATTGCAGTTTTGTACGAATCAGTTGTGTTTTTAATTACCGACAAAAAATTCTATGGAGTATATTGTTATTTTTTTTTAAGAACGCCTTAAAAACCGGGTTTAAGAACTCAGAAACTGAGCTAGATTTGGACACTGGTTTGTCTTTTTGAGTAAAAATCTTTTTGACTTTAAATCTTGAATCTCTGTAATAGCTAAAAACTAAAAAGTACTGATAAAATGATGCGATGCGATAAAATAACCAAATAGTTTGTAAGTTTGTTTAGTTATAATTTATTATAATAATTATATTATTTAATAACACGGTGAGGCATTGTACAAGAAAACTTATGAATATTATGAAAATGAGGTTATGAAGAAAAAAATCCTCGGAATTAAAAAAAAAAAAAAAAAAAATATTGAGGAATATTGTTTTAAATGATTATAAGGCATTTTTACTCCTGAGGAAAATGCTTGAAAATTGTATGAGGTTTTGTAGGTAGGTATTTTTTTCTTCATTTATCGTAATTTTATTTTGGCATAATAAATTCACTTATTGTATTATAATGTAAAGAATATAGTTTTAAGTACATAATATTTTTATTTATGTGTGTTCTGTAAATAAAGCAGTGTTTCTATTTTAATTCATAGAAAATGCTGTATTTTAGTCATTTCAATTCTTCCATTTTTTCTGTTTTTATTTTTTCTTATTAATTGTAAATATTTATTAAAAAATATTATCACCCGGGTAGTTATTGTGACTGTGCTAGTTTTTAACTGTATAGAAATTAATAAATAAATTATATTACGTTATAAAATTATTTTGGTTGTTTCTATTACTTACATAAATCCCTATCAATAACGACAGAATTAAATCTACACAAATATTAACCAGGTACTTCCTTTTAAATTTTCAATGAGAAGAAGGAAATTACCGAGACTACTCATCCGATTTCATTAAAATCTTTCCCTGATAAAGCTACACGATTACAGAGTGACATAAGATGTGGACGTACAGCGAAAAGGATCCAATTCACAACATGGACAAAAATTACTCAGGTGAACCAAACTGATGCTAATATCGAAACTATCTCCAGTAAAAAAGATCCAAACAAAAAAAAATGTTTATAATTTTGATCAACGTTAATACCAACCCGCATAACTTACCTGTTGCTGTTAGTTAGATATTTAACGAAACGCATTAAGCGAAAAGGATCCAATCCACAACCATGCACATAATGTTTTATGACAAAGTCGTTGGCAAAAGCTAGCAAATAATTAAAAAATCATGAAGCTCTGGTGTGATAATAATACATAGTATATGTATTAGAAATCAAGATTTTATAATCTATGCGTTACATTGACAGTTGGTGTTATCTGTATACCTTACTCTATGGTTCGTCCCTCTCTGTTCTCTCTTGCTTGCCCCGTTCCAAGGCTGAGATGGATTGTTTTGTGCTGTCCAATTAATATTATATTTAATCCAAAGACATCTTACTGAAATAATCGTGTTGTGTACAGTTAAATATAAATATTGCTGAGTAAATTAGTTCCACAATATCGAAATCCGCCTTTTTTTTTAATCTCTGCTCTGACGACATTCGACACGCGGCTGGCGGGTTGTCCAAGATCCACAACCTCTAACAATAGGTTACAGCGCTGATAGGTTTTCTTGGGTGAAAACGACAGTCATAAATCTACCTAAAGCTTATGACATGAAGAAGAGATGGTGTTTTAAGTTTTCACGGCTTGAAACTAAACTTTTATTAACACTTACGAGATCTTCTGTGATTGTTCATTGTCATCATGGCGTCAACCCGAGATCAAGGCGCTTGCAACAGCGTCGAAATATCGTGAGCTCAATTCTATTAACAATCACGAAAGCTATCCCGTGACAATATAAGTTTAAGAGAGGGTGTATCTAAAAGGTGACACTGCCTGATACAGGGTAGTCGGTCCCTGTACTACACTACTACAACTACAACAGCCCATAACGTCCACTGCTGGACATAAGCCTCTCCCATGATGGGAGGAATTTGCCGTAATCTCCACGCTTGGCAGGCGGATTGGAGATCGCAGTGATGAAAGACTAACAGAAAACGCTGCTGCCCATTCTCTGGTCTACGGAGGCGCAAGGTGTTCTGCCTCAGACATTAGTCGCCTTTTACGACACCCGTGAGTGTAATGGGTTGGTTCTATTCTACTCTGCCGGGTACCACACGGCTAGTCATTAATTTTAATTTCACAAACAACATATCACGCCTAATCCCCGAAGGATAAGAAGTGTACTATTGAACCTAATCGTACACCAACATTTTGCCTTAAAATACGGGGCGAGCCTAATACGGGCTATCGTTTTTTAGCTCACCAGATGGCGCCACTATCGTGTAAGGTCTTGTCAATAATTCTATTTTATACTTTATAAATAGTTTATTTTATTACGTATAACAACATAGTGTAAACTTCAGATACATAATTACAATATTCTCCCTAAAATTAGCAAGCATGAAACATTTAAAAATCATTCTACCTCTAAATAAGATCATAGGTTGCTACTTAAAATCTTTAAGTCATAATTAATCAGGAATGGCTCAGTCTAGAACACAATCGAGAGTATTAGTATAAATGCGTGATAAAAAAAAGCACGCAACGCGCGAACACTGTATTATATCTGACATTTCGGAAGACCTTACTTTACCTTACACGAACGCCTCTAGCGGCGAATTCATGCGCGATAGAACCCATTGTCATGAACCGGGCACAAATCCAGACTCATTGGCTGCTGCTACTGAGAAATTCCTGATGGAAAAACCCAACATCAATTTGCCCAACCCGTGAATCGAACCCAGGACCTCGTAACTTGTATAGTTTTCTTAGTTTCAACCTTTACTGTGTTGAAACCATAAACTACACTCATTTAATGCCACTACGAAAACAGAAACCATCTTGATTTACAACAAACCAAAGAATGTACAATAAAACCACCTACAATAAATCAAATTAAACTTGCCTATACAGCGAACCGCATGATTTAAATGTACTCTACCGAGAATCGAACTGCGGATGTCGCGATAATTGTTAACTCCTGAGCCATGGTGCCCTTTGAAGTTTGAGAGCGTTTTGAAATGGTGTGACGTAAAGGTTTTGAAATAGTGATGTGGGTAGTGAGGAGCTTGGTAGCGGTTTCGGCTTTCGGCATCTTATTGGCAGGCCGAAAAATTGAGGTTGCATACAATGTGGGCTTGTGTCTCCAGAAGCCAGAAAACTAAAAAATAAACCACAGAAACAATATCTCCCCTAGGTGTTGTGAATGTAAAAAATAAATATCGCTGGACATTACACACAGCGCCATCTAGTGCCACACTAAGCAACGAGGCTTGTCGTAGACACCAGATAGTTGATATACTACACAGATACTTTTTGTTTGTAATTAAATACTTCTTATACATAATAAACATCCATCATGACTCGGAAACCGGGATTCGAAGGCAGCCTCACTACCGCTGCGCCATTCGGGTCGTCAGAATGTTTGGAAGCAGTGTTCACCTGTATACTAATGACCATACTGCCAAAGTACCAATCACTGGCAACATTCTCCGACCCTTATCCCAATTCATTTGTGGTCGGCTCAGCATGTCTTCTTCTTCCATACTTCTCTATTACTCGTCATCTCATCAGACACCTCGTTTCTTGCCATATCATCCTTCACACAGTCCATCCATCGTTTCTTTGGTCTTCCTCTACTCTTATAGCCATCTACATTTAAAGCATTAAAATGGGCGGAAGAAACTAGATCGCCATGACACAAAACTGCCAAAAGTGGAGAGATTTTGAAGAGACCGACACTCTGCATAGGGTGGTCAAGGTTGAAGAAGAAGAAGAATTAAAAGCGAGCAAGGTATGTGTTCTCCCATTTCTACTACACGGTCACATTAACTTAACACATTACTGGAATACGAGGCCCACATTCCTTCCCCCCGCATTTTCTTAGCTCGCCCGGCAAGTGTTACCTTTATCTTTGTCTTTGTTACCGATATGCGCGTCGATAATTTGGCTAGTTTTCTGTTGTTGTAATATTTATATTTTTTATTATATTACCATAAAACCAAAATAACGTCATCAACGCCAAGCGTCTAGTTAATGTGACCGTGCAGTATGTATTGTAGATGAGACGTAGGTTGGCACCGGTTTGTTTTTGACCATGAGCCCCGGCAGCAGGGCCCTGCACCCTGCTGCCGGGGCTCATGGTCCACTTGCACCCTGCTAACGGAAAAGAAAATACATAGAAACACCAATGCATCCGAGCCAGAAAGCAAACATTTTCTAGCTCGCTTCGCTCATTCATATACTCCTTTTTTGCTTTCTGAGTGTTTGAATTTATCCCAAAATATACGAGCGTGCTCAGACATCTTATGTCCTTTGCGTTTATAAGCTTTTCTTCATTAATAGGCAGAATTAGGTGAATTTCTTTAATGAAGAACAAAATAAAACCTATCAAGTTCGAGGTGGATGCTAACATTTTTATGCTCGTTGCGCTCTTTATTGTCGAATCCTACTATTTAAAATTGATGGGCTTTTCTGGATAGATCGGTCAAGTTACTACATGAATCAAACATATCCGATTCGGAGTGCAAAAAATTTCGACCTGTTTTCATGAAACTGTAGGCTAACTCCCTGGAAAAATTTCATCCAGCGCCCAACATCATTATCATCATCATTTCAGCCGAAAGACGTCCACTGCTGGACATAGGCCTCCCCCAAGCGCCCATGTTTTTGAACAATATTCACTAATTCCAAACACCACTAAGTACTAGACCTAAATGACATAAATACCCACCATATATTTTTGCCTTCAATTTAAAAATCTCATAAACTTTCCCCGAAATCATCTTCTTCAAAAAAATCTTCAATCAAATCTCATTACTAAGCTCACACCAAGCGACCATATCTCAAAGCTATGACATAGAAAATTAGGCTCCAATTAATTCGGTATTCCGCCATCCATCTTGGCTCTTAAGTTCCCGCGAATGTGTCTTCAAATACTTTGTACTGAAATAGATGGCGACTGTTTATTTGTAGTTCTGATGCTAATTGGCGTTTTTGCTTGTTAATATTTAACGTTTGAAAACTTTGAAATTGTCTGTGACGAAGTTATGGTGTGTTAGGCGACTTGCAACTTGACGGTTGTCAGGCGAAGGGAGCGATTCAAATACAGGCGCGTCGCGTCGCGTCGTAAGGCGTGATTCAAGTCGTTCGCAAGTCGTGCCGCAAGTCGTGTCGCAAGTTGGGTCGCAAGTCGGGTCCCTAGTCGCTTAGTCAAAGGCTGTGAACAGGGTGCTATGCCAATTACGGCACGGTTGGCGCAGTGGCTGAGCGATTGGCTGCTGCGTTGCGTGTCGCGGGTTCGATTCCCGCACGGGGCAAATATTTGTATGGCCTACAGGTAGTTGTTCCGGGTCTGGGTGTGAGTTTAAATGTTTTTAAACGCACCAACGATACAGCTAAAATTCCTATTGTAGAGCAACGTTTTATTGTCAAAAATTTAAAATTTGGTGACAAAATGATTTCAAAACTGCCACAGTGGTCTAGTGGTAGCAAATACGACTGCCGGGAGCGGGGTCCTGAGTTCAATTCCCGGTCAGGCAGAGTGTCATCCATCTTAGCTCCTAAGTTCCCGCGAATATGTTTTCAAATACTTTGTACTGAAATAGATGGCGACTTAAGCGGGATGAATTTACTAAAGAGCCGTAGTTTGGAATTGGCGTTTTTGCATGTTAATATATTTTGATTTTTGGAATTGTTTGTGACATTGTAGGAGCAGTGAAAATAGTGTAACTTAATATGAATATTCCCTAGTATGACGATACCAAAACTCTGTGTGAAATAAAACTGGCTGTCTGTAAAGTCGGTTTACGGACGATAATTTTACGTGATAACGTCATTTTTCATGATATTAGTGATTTTAACTTAAAAAAAAACAAAATTTCATCCTCCTTTTCACCCTCTTTTTTTTTTTTTTTCGGATGGGAAATCATCAAATGACTTCTCCCGCTCTGGGCGGATCAGGAGGGAGTGTCAGACTTTTACTGACTAAAACCCATCCATGTTCCTTCATCGCCCTTTGTGTTCCGGGGCCACGGTATCTCTTTCGAACAGTTCCGCAATCCTTTTCACCCCCTTAAGAATTGAAATTCTAACAACACCATTGCGTTAGCTACCAACCACACGCCTAGATAATAAATTTTGTAATTTTAACTTCGAAAATTAAGGACTTTCCTTAGACAACTTTATCCCCTTTTTAAATCTTTTTTTGGGAATTATCAAAAACGCTGAGACACGTATAAATTAATTTTCAATCGTCAGTCTAAACACAAAATTTTAAGATCTTAACTTTAAAACTGACGGACTTTCATACAAACTTTCATCCCCTATTTAACTCCCTTAGGGGTTGAATTTCGAAAAACCCTTCCTTATTCCTTGTCTACATTTTAAAGGGAACCACTGTGCGACATTTCAGTTTTCTAAGTCCAAGGTTTTGGGCTGGGCGTTGATCGACTGGCGCGCGTAACTGTGTGACACATTTTCGTGCGTGCAGCCGATGTTCATCGATTTATAAGACGTTATCACATCAAAAATGGTACGGCTAGAAAGACGGTACCTAATACTAAGATGACAAGTCAGCCTATTTGGCGATGAGTTAGCCCATTTGGCGACGAGTTAGCCCATTTGGCGACGAGTTAGCCCATTTGGCGACGAGTTTGGCTGTTTCAGTAGCGTCTATCATTTCCTGTAATGAACAAACAACAGGACACGCAGGATACGACATACTATTAAAAATATCATCTGCTACGATCCTTGCTATTCTTAGTACAATTTTGAAATAAAACATTTCCATGAAATAGTAGGTTTTCAGGCGGTTTTGTGGTGTGTGGTAGTAGGTATCTTCTTCTTCCATACTTGTCTGTTACTTGTCATCTCATCAGACACCTCTTGCCATATCATCCTTCACAAAATCCATTCATCGTTTCTTTGGTCTTCCTCTACTCTTATAGCCATTCATATTCATACTCAAAACTTTCCTTACGAGATTCCTCTTGTCGTTATTTTATCCATTCGCGTAACACCACACATTCCCCTAAGCATTCTCATCCCAGCCACTTGCAAAAAAAAGTGAGCCGTCGCGGGACGCCTGGCAGATTTGAAACATCGAAATGATTTTGTACAAGTAATATGCTTAAAAAGTCAATATGAAAAACAAACACAAAATAAAATTAAAGAAAATAAAAACAGAATGACTCGATTCACAAAAAGAAAATCCTAATGCTGGAATCGAACTCGAAGTCACGAGATTGTAACACGGCGCTCTGTGCCCCGAGACCAGCTGGCTTGTTGAATGGAAATCGTGGCCAATATGTAGATCTTATGCTGCTTCAACAGGTCTGTAATGTTCGGGATTGTTCGGGCCGGGTTTTATCGCAACGCCCGCTGCGAATTTTTCATTTGTGTTTTTGGTTTTCCCGCGCCTATAAATAGATGTTTCACATCAAAAAACTTTGCCTTCCTACAACTCCAGAGTAAATTAAGAAAATCAAAGTAACATGCATCTTCTATGCATTGGGTTGTCACTAGGTATTTTAGGGTTAGAAGGGTCTAACCCTAAAATTAGCAACTCTATTTGTGGTGGTTCAAACTTCGTTTGAAATACTGTTAGAATAAACTTCTAATCAGCTTGCACTACAAAGCGGTTGTTACGTCAGTCACTGCGGCCGAATAGTGCGAAATAAGTGGTTTTTTGCGATTTACAAAAAAATCTATTGATAGGACTAAAAAAATAAAACACATAAGCCCTGCTTTATAGTTAGTTCAGTTAGTATGCAAAATTTCATGATCTAATTTCAAGTACTTTTTGAATACCAGCGGTTTATTGTTCGATTTGGAGGTAACTTTGGATTTTTTTTTCCATCAAGAAAAGTTCATGGAATCGTGTTTTCGTCACACATAGGACTTAGCATTAATCCTCATCTTTACCATATATTTATTTCAAAATTAATGCTGCAGTATTTTAGGAGTAACGGAGGATCATGCTAAGCCATTTGAGGGATATATAGCCCTTAATGTAATTATTATTGCTGTATCCAATCACTCGTTTGTTAGAAAGTAACACAACTTTACAAGATCAATCATAACGATCGTCTTTAAAGATAAGTAACTTCCCTCTCATAATAATTCTCCTCGACAGTATATTTAAAAATAATATAGACAAAAATAAACTGGCTATAACTTACATCTAATAGTTCGCGAGAAAGATTCTGTCAGTAAACGTACTAAAACATTCTATTATAAATACATTCTGGTGTTACTTAGTTATCTAATAATAAATTGTGATAGTTCGTCTGTTTATGATAAAGAAAGTTTAGGAGACCACTTGGGAAATGTTCTTACAGAAAAATGCTTGCAATTATCTTACCAACGGTCGTCACCAGTTTTCTCTAACTTATTCAGCCTCTAATGTTCCCACTGCTGAGACACAGGCCTCTTCTATATGAGAGGGAGTGGGCTGTAATCCACCACGCGGGTCCAGTGCGTGAGTAGATGTCACAGTCTTCGAACTTTTGGTTTTCTCACGATGTTTTCGTTCACCGTTTTGACAGCAGTGCTGATGAAATTTTAATATACGCGAGTAATGCGCCAGGCTGGGTTCGATACCCACCCAGCCAACAAGTCGGGGCTGTTACCACCTTTACATAGACCACTATTGGATAGATGAATACCATCCATCTCAACATGAATGATGTAACCAAGATTTTGTAACAATATTTTGATTTAAAAGAGTGTCCGTGGAGTTTCTTGCCCGTTCTTCTTCATAGAGATCTACGCTAGGGAACTCCAGTACTTTCACCGTTTTTATGTCTTGTGACTATGACTGTAGCTACATTTAATTTTCATCTTTGTTTCGACAATTCAAAAGTGCATGTAACCGGCCTACTTGAAATAAATGCTTTGATTTTGATTTTGAAAATAATGTGGCGACGATTGAAGAGTCAAAAATGAGTCCTCAGTCACTAGTAAACCCTTTAGGGTATCTTAGTTTTGTGTCCAAGCATTTTACTAAGTTTGTTAAATATTGCCCTTAAACACTTTTTTACCCGACTACAGCGAAGCCAAAAGGAAGGGTTCTGATTCTAGCAGTCTATGTATGTATGTGTGTATATACGTAAGTTCCTCCGTAGCGCCTAAACTATTCATCCGATTTTGAAGAATAAGGTGTCAATCGATTCGTTATTATAGACCGGGTAACATATCCTAAATTTTAACCGATTTCAACAATTAGAGGAGTCAATTCTACCTCGGAGACCCCGATTTTAATTAGAGCATGATTTTTCAGTAGTCGGGTTTTTAGTTGTAGAATACAGCACACATTCTTGTTCTTGTTCTCCAAGCATACCCGCACGATCCAAGTAGTATAGCACCAATAAAATCCATCGATGATGTAGGACGCGAGTAAATCTGTCATCTCTTCCCATCCGTCATGTGTAGACGCTAAGATATTAATGTGAGTCACTCCGGGGCGAGGTACTGACTGTACTTAGAGGGTATTGAGAGGGATTTGATGAAAGGTAGGATATAGCAGCATAATCAACCAATAATGTTCCTACTGTTGTGGCGGTAGTGGCTAAATAATAACAGCCGCTCGGGTCGATCTTTAGGTTAAGCTGTGCTTGCCAAGGTTGGTCAGTGGATGGGTGACCACCCATTACGTGTGTGTGTGTTTTATCCGTGCCTCGGAAAGCATGGTACGCAGTTGGTCCCGACTGTCGTTTATAGATGTCTGACAGTCGTTACAGGTACTAACCTGTAACGACTGTCAGAAAAAGTCTGACAACCAGTCTTACCATGAGGTATCATATTACCCAGTACTAACTGGGTTGTGGAGGTCAGATAGGCAGTCGTTCCATGTAAAATACTGGTATTCAGCTGCATCTGGTGAGACTGGACGCCGACCCCAACATAGTTGGGAAAAGGCTAGGCAGATGATGTTGTAGCAGAAGTGACCCAGTTGTAATAACCCCGATTTACCAAGTTGCAGGCCATGAGTTCGAACACAAGCCAGTAAATTTCACAGCAACTGTTTCAATGGTGAAGTAAAACATCACGAGGAAGCCGGCATGTCCTACAGCCAATAAAATTCGAAGACCTATGACACCTACCAACTTTTAGGTCTGGGCTCGCGTGGTGGATTACCTGTAACAGAGATGAGACCTGTCCCAGCTGTGGGCACGTTATAAGATGTTAATGTCAGTCACTTACGTACTTACACACGTACAATGCTCACGCGCAAGAGAGCGAGTTGGTAAGTGTACTTGGTTGATATTGAGAGGGATTTTTTTAAAGGTGTACAAAGGAGAGAACATGGAGTATATTCAGCTTATAATCAGTATCATTGGTGTCGATTCTGTTGTGCACAAACAAAACTTAATTTAGGCTATTGCTATCTTTTACTAAAAGGCAGTGCGAGAAAAGGACGGCTATAGCTATGAACTAAGTTAGAGATGTCAAACTAGTTTATGCTTTGCGCTTCACCGTGTTTTTAGTCGACATGTTTTTACGTGCACCCTTCATTTGTATAGAAATATTAGTTCCAACTAAATTTGACAGCTCTAAATTACGTCCGTCACTTTCTCGTTTTATTAGAGAGAGAAAAAGATAGCAATAGCCTAAATTAAGTTTAGTTTGTGCACAACAGAGTCGACACCATTGTCTAATATCTGCTGAACTTCCTTCCAACTGTGTTGGGATCGGCTTCCAGTCTAACCAAATCCACCTGAATACCAGTACATTGAGCGACTGCCTATCTGACCTCCAAAATTCAGTTCTTGGCAACATGCCCCTTGGCATGCATACACACTTATAGGATTCTCATAACAGCACAACGCCTTTAACCGCCGCAGGGATAGGCAGTATACTTAATAGGAGGTACACCCACATTTCGCCAGTTATGGTTTGAGATTTAAGCAATAAGGTGAGAGCCTATTACCATCAACCGGGCATCCCGACTCTGTGGCTGCCCGATCCGGGATAAGAACGCAGGATGTCACGACTAACGAAGAAGTTCAGACCAGGGGCTCTACTCTCTAACACTTCGTCCGTATATTTGGATCTATCCGTCTCTCTCGCGCACGTCTGCAGGTGAGTGCGAGTGAGAGAGAAAGATAAATCCGAATATACGGATGAAGTGTTAGAAAGTAGGGCCTCTTAATGTTTTTAGGATACTGTCTGTTCGTAACGACTTTTTGGTCAACCAGTAACATATAATCTCAGTTAAGGTTTTAGGGCCTATATCCCCTCAAATGGCTTAGCATGATCCTCCGTTACGCCTAAAATACTGCAGCATTAATTTTGAAATAAATATATGGTAAAGTATGTGACGAAACACGATTCCATAAACTTTTCTCGATAGAAAAAAAATCCAAAGTTACCTCCAAATCGAACAATAAACCGCTGGTATTCAAAAAGTGCTTGAAATTAGATCATGAAACTTTGCATACTAACTGAGCTAACTATAAAGCAGGTCTTATGTGTTTTTATTTTTTAGTCCAATGAATAGATTTTTTGTAAATCGCAAAAAAACCACTCATTTCGCACTATTCGGCTATTCGGCCGCAGTGACTGACGGAACAACCGCTTTGTAGTGCAAGCTGATTAGAACTTTATTCTAACAGAATTTCAAACGAAGTTTGAACCACCACAAGTAGAGTTGCTAATTTTAGGGTTAGAAGGGCCTTACGGTATTAAAGTAGTTTTCGTAAAAAAGTTGAATTTCATATGTTATGTTGGAATAAGACCTATTTTTATGCTCGCCTGCCCTTATTCTCCCTCAAACTTTCTAAAAATACATCGTGAACTACATTTTAATAGTGCACACAAATATTAGTTCACGTTTTCACCTCTTCAAGAGTCATAATCACCATCACAAAGCATAGTCATAACTAAACCTAATATTGACATAAAACAAACTTACTAAATGCGGCTAAGAAACTCAAAAACACTAACAAAATGTTCTAGCTATATCCAAACCGAACCGTAAATTTAAATTTGGAAACGTCATAATAAAATACCAAATTAAGTTTACAGTTTCGAAAGTTCTAAGTTTGAAAGAATTTGTTAGGAACGGAACCGCAAATATAACTTTGTAGGAGTATTACATGAAAAATGTAAATATTGATGGTGTTCCTTAAGTCGATCATGATCGGCAAACATCGGACGTGCTCGGTAAACATCGGGAGCGTTCGGTAAACATCGGCTTCTAATAGCAAAAAAACACTAAATTGGTGATAATTTGAAAACTGTAGCGTCGGTAGCTACTTTGTTTTTGAGTTAATACAATTAAAAATTGAAGGTTGAAGGTTCGAAATGGTTTATGGGAGAACGTTAAACTGCAACAGTGATTATTTTAAGTACCTGTTTTTTTTTTTTTTTAATAGGGATTAAATACATTCATAACATTTTCATTGGTGAGGAGCTCCTTACCAATGAAAATGGGCAAAATATAATTTTATTGGGGTTTTCAATCAGAAATTTCTCAGTAGCAGCCACGGAGTTCGGATTTGTGCTCTGTTGATGGTAATAGGCTCGCCCCTATTACATGGGACTTAAACATAACTGGTGAAATGTGTGTGTATCTGTTACTACGGAGATTATAGTCGTGATGGTTTTTTTTAAACACAAATAAGGTTTTGCCAGCTACAAGTCTCATATATAATCGTTTAATGCTATCAAACAAGATGGTGGTGGTGGTGGTGATGATGGTGATGAAAACAATACTTCAGCAGCACACTTACTTACTTCAGCATATTTTTTAGTTTGCTGTGTAGACTCAAGTTTTTTTTTTATAGTTTATTCTAAACCAAAAAAATGTTATTTTGTACGCCATTAATGGCAAAACATGCAGAGCTACCTGGTATTTTAAGACCTTGCACATATTATTTAATGTATACTCATGTTTTTACAATAAATATATTCTATTCTATTCTATTCTATTTAAATCCAGAGTTCCACACTCGACTCTGCTACTGAGAATTTTCTGCCAATTTGCCCGTCCCGAGAATCGAAGTCAGGATAGCACTGTAGAGCTTGCGACCAATAGATTAACACCATCATCTGCCTAGCCTTTTCCCAACTATGTTGGGGTCGGCTTCCAGTCTAACCGGATGCAGCTGAGTACCAGTATTTTACATGGAGCGACTGCCTATCTGACTTCCACAACCCAGTTAGTACTGGGTAATACGATACCCCTTGGTAAAACTGGTTGTCAGACATTTTGGGTCACTGACTACCTGTAACGACTGTCAAAGATCTACAAATGACAGCCGGGACCAACTGCTTACCGTGCTTTCCGAGGCACGGAGGAAACTTGGTGTGTAATGGGTGGTCACCCATCCACAGACCAACCTCGGCAAGCACGGCTTAACCTAAAGATCGACCCGAGCGGCTGTTATTATTTAGCCACGAGCTCCCCCGCTACTATAAACCAACGAGACATAAAGAAATAAATAATGATATAATCATAGACATTTTAATATCGTCAAAATGATAATGATTGCCTCGCAAATTGTATTTTTTTTATTCATCGTGACAGTAAATTATACCAAACATATTATTATTTTTGTGCAAAAAACATTAAGATCCAATGTTGGTTAATTATAATCCGACGTTTCATTGGTATACCTAGTTTTAAAGTTACTTTTTGTAACTATGTGCGATTAATGGCCATTTTCAATAACTTACTAACAGGTAACGGACGGTTGCTATCTCTACTGTGTGGCATTTAGCTTACGGGCCGTTAGAAACACAACGTCACAGAAAAGGTTTCTTTGATTTTTCTAAGAATCAAGTGACAGGTAGGTGACTTACTAACTTTATTTACAGAAAGACCGATAGCTACGGGACGTAGGCATATTAACTAACAGTTATACGTAAGTAAGTCATAGAAATGGTGGATGGGTGAGCATCCGTAACATACCGAGTTTCCTCTGCACCTCGGAAAGCACATTAACCGGGTCCTGGCTGTCATTTGTAGATCTTTGACAAGTGATCAGCGAATTTCTCACCGGTCATGGTAACTTTAAGAGTAAATTATTTTCCTTCAAGCTTGTTGACTCGCCTTTTTGTCAATGTTCCACATCTGACTGCGAATATGAACAATCAGCACATCACATTTTATGGGAGTGCAGTCTTTGGCAGAATGAACGCAACATTATGTTGGATAGTGTACAAGTTACATCCGGAGTTATTTACTATACAGACCTTGTGGAAACTAGAACAAATTTCCGTGCGTTCAAGCGTTTTTGCCATACCTATTATTGGAATCAAATATAACAGCTCACAACTTAGGACCCATTAATGTTAATGTTTATTCGTGGTGCTAGGCAACTGGGCCTATCCCAGTTGTAAACGTCCCTTTGTGCCTATTGGCCTTGTTTCGTTCTGTCTCCTGCTGAAATGGAGGGAAGTGGAAATTACGGATTTTTCCTACTCCTCCACTATACTTTTCTGATTAATTTCGTTGCGGGATCCAAGACAGTTAAATTCATTCTCTGGGACTTCGTCGAGCTTCATTGTCTCGGCGCTTTTCTGGTGGTCGCCACTGTTGATTCTGGCTTTCAGGAGTTACAGTGGTTTGGGAACAGAGTGGCGGGCTTGTCCCAAAAATTAAGTGATCAGTGACCCGCAAGTGTGACAAAGTAACTGGGTATTTGAAGGGCCAGATAGGCCTGGGACGCCGTCACTTCCTTCAGCGAAGCAGTCATGCTAGAGAAGGAGGTGGCGGAACGTGAGAGAGAGAGAACCTCATGTCCCGGCCGCCGCGGGAGACGCCCCGGGCGTGCACCGTAGGCGCGGGCCTGTGGACGGTGGGCTATGGGCTAGCTCGCCGTCCGTCCGTCTCATGACGACAGGCCGTGTCGACGGCGCGTTCGTGTTCCACGCGCGCCTCAAAGAGAGTCAGCAAAAAGGAAGAGGTCTGTTCAAAGGGATACCGAGGCCCCGGAACACAAAGGGCGATGAAGGAACATGGATGGGTTTTAGTCAGTTAAAGTCTGACACTCCGTCCTGCTCCGCCCAGAGCGGGAGAAGTCATTTGATGATTTCCCATCCAAAAAAAAAAAAAGGCCAGATAGGCCGTCTGACCATGTAAAATACTGGTATTGAACTGCATCTGGTTAGACTGGAAGACGCGGAGTCATAATGACTTATTTCTATAAAGAATTGGTTGGTTTGTAAAAATAAGCGGTGATACTGAATGATCCCACTGACCATTTTCTTTAAGTATTCCTTACTAACCTTTACCCGGGGCTCCGCTCGCGTGAAGTCGGAAATTATCCCACAGGAACGTTTTAAATATAGCCTATAACACTATGAGAAAATGTAGCTTCCAATTTGTAAAAGAATTTTCGGAATCGGAATCAGTATTTCCGAAGATTGCTCATCAAACATCTCCCTTTTTGTTGGTAGTACCTATTAGTAGAGATTCGATAAACATTCTGAGACATTTCGTCGAAAATTGGATATCCAGACAGACAGTGGCATAGTCTGTTTCTGGCTCGAATAAAGTGGTTTTCAAAGTCTTTCTTTTTCATGTGGTTAGGTTAGGTTGCCTAACCTGGTGTCAGAGTTTTTATGCCGCACATGGGCCTCTGACTTGGCTTTACATGCCGTCGAGAAATATCTCGCAGGCATGCTGGTTTCCACTCGATGTTTTTAAAGTAAAATATAAGTACCAAGTCACTTATACAAGTCACTTATACGCACAGAACTAAGTATTGGTCCATAATATTTTTTTATCTTCAACTTTGTTGCCAACACAAGAACACATAGAGATCGACATTCGGTCAGAAATTTGTCAGTAAACCGGAGTTTGGTTAATCCCATTAAGGTTAAAACAAACCGATACGGACAAATTACGGACGCAGTTCCGGACATGAAGATGTACTTATTCCCCATGGAGGTAGGGAAAAACTACAGAACGTCACCAGCTTCTTCTTCTTAAGTTCATACATCTGGTCATACACGTGAACGCTTCAATACAAATACACTGCTGTAGGTAGTATTCGTCATTTTCCGGTACCGTTTCGTAATTTATCCGAATCGAACCAAACATAACTGACAAAATGTCTGTGAACTATACAATTCTGTATACACTTTCGTTGAATTAACGTCATGGTAATTATAAGATTTTATTTAAGTTACTCAATTTGTTTATCCACAATCATCAGACCACCCCTTGAAACAATATTCCAACAAGATTCTTATTCGAAAAATATTAAAATTACCCCTCAAATATAGAATAAAATTCGTGTGAAAACTAAAACGCAAGTAGAGCATACTCCGAGCCGTAGCGGACCACACACGACGCGGTCGCCGCGTGCGCAGCGGTGGACTAGAGAGGATGCGACGGCCAAAGTTAGTATGGAAATCAAAGTGGAACTTTTGTTTGTGAAAAAAGAAGCTTCTCTTTTCGACCAATCTGCATGTAGACATGATTAGAAGAATATAAGTGGCAAACAGTGGGTTCCAAGAAATAAGAGTTTATTTTTTCGCCCTGTCTGTTGTCAATTTTTTTTCAGCTTTACTGAAATAATGCGTGGTAATGATGATAATTAATAACATAGCGGTTTCAATTTTCTGTCATCATTTCAGCCTAAAGACGTCCACTGCTGGACATAGGCCTCCCCCAAGTGTTGACATTGACCGATCCCGTGCGATTCGCATCCAGCGGATCCCCGAAACCTTCACCAGGTCATCGGTCGACCTAGTGGGAGGAGTTCCAACGCAACGTCTTCTGGTTCGCGGTCGCCACTCCAGAACTTCAAAAGTTCCGAACTTCAAAAGGCCCCATCGGCCATCGTCGAATCCGACTCGGCTGGGCAGCGTTCGGGAAGTTGCGCGGTATCTTCTCGTCTAACGTACCACAGTGTCTCAAGACAATGTCGAGTCAAGAAAGTGTCTCAATGATTGCATACAGGACCAAAACGTGGTCGCTCACAATGGGCGTCATCAGAAGGCTTAAAGTCACCCAAAGGGCAATGGAGAGGGCTATGCTCGGAGTTTCCTTGCGCGATCGAATCAGAAATGAAGACATCCGCAAGAGAACCAGGGTCACCGACGTAGCCCGAAGAATTGCCAAACTTAAGTGGCAGTGGGCAGGGCACATTGCTCGCAATTTTCTGTGCATTCACAATTTTCGGTGCATTCACAGTTTTCTGTGCATTCACAATTTTCTGTGCATTCACAATTTTACACTCAGGAATTAGTTACCTTAGTAGTCCATCATCATTCTCTTGCTTAAGTGAATTGGGATAACCAATTCAGTTGGGGTCGGCGCAGCATGACTGTCTTTTCCATACTTCTCTATTACTCGTCATCTCCTCAGACACTTTTTTTCTTTCTATATAATTTATATTTTATTGTGTAAGTTACAGTTTTAATTTATTTTTAAACTATGTTATCAGTCATACCAAAATATCCCATGGTTAAAAAATATTTTGTATTTTAATTGTTATCGATTAATATACCTCGATACTTTAACGTATTGATAGGGAACCAATTCGTCAATTAAAAAAAAAGGAACAAAACGATTTAATATTTATCAAATAAGGAAAAAAAATAAACAACTCACATAAGTCTTATCCATACTAGTACCCCGCTTCGCCAGCACAGTAATCGTCCAGAAGCAATAAACGACCAGTATTAATAACAATAATAAAACTTTATATAGCGGCAGAGTCGACAACCAATCGCACACGCAGACCAAACTGTGGTGATTGTGCTTAGAGTGGTGATTAGGGAGTGGTGATGTCAAGGACTTGTGATGATGTGAACTTTATATAGCGATAGACTCGACAACCAATCGCACACGCAGACCAAACTGTGGTGATTGTGCTTAGAGTGGTGATTAGGGAGTGGTGATGTCAAGGACTTGTGATGATGTGAACTTTATATAGCGACAGACTCGACAACCCATCGCACACGCAGACCAAACTGTGGTGATTGTGCTTAGAGTGGTGATTAGGGAGTGGTGATGTCAAGGACTTGTGATGATGTGAACTTTATATAGCGACAGACTCGACAACCAATCGCACACGCAGACCAAACTGTGGTGATTGTGCATAGAGTGGTGATTGTGCTTGGAGTGGTGATTGTGCTTAGAGTGGTGATTAGGGAGTGGTGATGACAAGAACTAGTGATGTTGTGAACTTTACATAGTGACATACTCGACATCCAATTGCACGCTTGCAGAGGAGTACCTTTGACCGATACCGACACCAGTAGGTGATTGTGCTTATAGTGGTGATTAGTGTTCACAAGCCTAGTTTGACTGGTAGTTAAGACATTATAGCAATATCTTTATAAAACGACAGACTCGACAAACAGTCGCATACACAGTGTGGTTATGGTGATTGTGCTTGGAGTGGAGATTAGTGTTCACAAGCCTAGTTTGACTGGTAGTTAAGACATTATAGCAATATCTTTATAAAACGACAGACTCGACAAACAGTCGCATACACAGTGTGGTTATGGTGATTGTGCTTGGAGTGGTGATTAGTGTTCACAAGCCTAGTTTGACTGGTAGTTAAGACATTATAGCAATATCTTTATAAAACGACAGACTCGACAAACAGTCGCATACACAGTGTGGTTATGGTGATTGTGCTTGGAGTGGTGATTAGTGTTCACAAGCAAACTCAAACTCAAAGCATTTATTTCAATTAGACCATTATGGCACTTTTGAAAGTCAAAAATACAAAAAAAAACAAAACAAAGCTACAATCCCAGACACAAGACATAATAACTTGAGAAAGTACTGTAGTTGCCCATTCCCTAGCGTAGATCTCTATGGAGAAGAACGGGCAAGAAACTCCATGGACACTCTTTTAAATCAAAATATTGTTACAAAATCTTGGTTACATCATTCATGTTGAGATTATAGATATATGTGAGAACGATGTAGGAAGACGTGCACATTATGAGCGTCCAGAGTAAAACATTAGATCAACAAATTAAAAATAAAGTAATTAAAATGAACCGTGGCAGCTAAGAGATGACCAGTCCCAACTGACAGCGCCCGATCACGAACAAGACGCGTGTATCGGCGCCATTCAACTCAACCATATTGAAGGGAACTAAATGACCCGACACACCCGCCACCATCAGCGAGATATTTGAGTGAGCATGACTTTCTCTCAGCCACCAAGGCATATTCAAGTCAATGAAAGATAACTAAATGCAAATGGTAGCTTAAAAATACATGGTCCTCACATGTGCTATGCAATTATACAATACTAGGAGATGGAATCTATACAAAGCAAAGATACTTTTACAATCTTCTGCAGCTAGCACAATAATTTGCCCAATTAGTTTTCCCCTATGGTTGTGGAGCAGGACCAGCATTGAGCCAAGCATTTTTATCGTCAATGTAATCCACCAACTTATAATATGCTTGCCTACATAGTGTGCGTTTTATACAAGATTTAAATTTCGTCTCATTCAGTTGTAGAATGTGGGAAGGTATTTTATTGTAACATTTTAAACAGTACCCCATGAAAGATGAATCTACTTTAGCAAGCCTGAAACCTGGCTGAACTAGTTGGTCCCTATTTCTAGTAGTATAGTGGTGTCTGTCACCTCTTTTACTGAATAAATGCAGATTTTTCCTAACATACATGATATTTTCATAGATGTATTGACAAGGTACTGTCATGATATTAATTTCCTTAAACAGTTCTCTTAGAGAATCGCGTCTACGTAATTCATAAATGGCTCTGATAGCCCTTTTCTGCAGAATAAATATAGACTCGATGTCTGCAGCGCGTCTCCATAGTAAAATACCGTATGACATAATACTATGAAAATAACTAAAATAGACTAGCCTCGCCGTATCAACATCAGTAAATTGACGGATTTTCCTAACAGCATACGCTGCTGAGCTCAGCCGTCCTGCAAGAGATGTTAAATGAGGACCCCATTGTAGCCTTGAGTCGAGCGTGATTCCCAAGAAAACCGTTTTATCGACAAATTCTAGTTTCTTTTGATTCAATACTACGTCACAATCACGACTTTTGACATTTGGTAAAGCAAATCTAATGCACTTTGTTTTTTTCCCATTTAGAACTAAATTATTAGCGGTAAACCAATTATGAACCTGCAGTAGGGCGTTATTTACGTCGTCCAGATTTGTGGCACGTCTGTTTATCCTAAATATTAAAGAAGTATCGTCTGCAAACAACACCAATTGCGGGTAGTTGTCAAATAAATTGGGTAGGTCATTTATGTACACTAAAAAGAGGAAGGGACCCAATATCGAACCTTGTGGTACACCCATTTTTACTTTTAAACCCATTGAATTTACGCCATTTACTTGTACATGCTGCTGTCTATCATTCAAATACGATTTTACTAAACTGAGCGCAAGTTTACCTAAACCGTAATGCTCAAGTTTCAAGATCAGGGTTTCGTGATTTACGCAATCAAATGCCTTCGAAAGGTCACAGAAGATTCCTATGGCATCTTGTGCCTCTTCCCACGCAGTAAATATGTGTTTTAATAAAGTGACACCGGCGTCAGTCGTACAACGTCCTTTGGTGAAACCGTACTGTTGCTCGTGTAAGATTTTATTGGTGTTAAAATGGTAAAGCATTTGATTGAGCATTATCTTTTCAAACACCTTGCTGAAAACCGGCAACACGGATACGGGCCTATAGTTATTGGTATCTTTACTGTCCCCGGATTTAAAAAGGGGTATTACTTTACTGAATTTCATTAGATCCGGGAAGACCCCTTGATCCACGCACAAATTAAATATCAAGGCTAAATACGGTGCTACAGTCTCAGTAATTGAGGTACAAGCTTTGATAGACATACCCCATAGATCTTCGGTTAATTTAATCTTGATTTGCTTAAAAGCTTTTATGATTGTTATGGGGTTTATATGCTGAAATTTAAATTCATTTGAACAGGCTGGAACGTTCGCTTTCAATAAATCAATAGAGAGCAAGGGAGAGGAATTTAAGGTTTCTGTAGTTTTAAGTGGGATACTGGTAAAGAAATTAACGAATTCTTGAGCAACTTCATTATTAGAGTTCACGAGGCCACGTGAGGTCTCTAATGTTATGTCATTACTTTGTTTTTTACTTCTATTTGTTTCACTGTTGATAATTTTCCAAACTGTCTTAATTTTGTTATCAGCTGATTTAATCTTGTTGCTTATAAAGAGGGATTTAGCTACCTTGCAAGAGTTTTTAAAAATTTTCGAGTAAGTAGCAACATATTTACTAAAAGTTTCTGTTTTATTATAAGGCTTAAGGCCGTACAGCTCAAACAAACGTTCCCTACTTTTCCTAATACCCTGTGTTGCCCAGTCACTAAAAATAAACCTTGGGCCAATAGTTTTTGTTTTCTTTTTTAAAGTATTATTGAACTCGGCGTGCACTACCGAAAAGAATTCTTCATACAATTCATTTACATTGTTTCTAATATGGCCTGGTATATTTAGTTTGCTTATTAAATTATTATTAAACTTTTCTAAATTGCTGGGTGCTATTTGTCTAATTAGAATCTGAGTTCTTTGTATCTTGGACGCGAAAGCAACAGTCTGTCCGCTGTGATCTGAAGGAAGGTAATTTACAATGGATTTATTTATGTAGTCGCAGCAACAAAAAACATTATCAATACATGTAGCAGTATTTGTAGTAATTCGGGTTGGTTCTGAAAAAACATTTGACAAATTAAATGATTTAAAGAGACTTAAAAATCTACTGCTGTTTACATTATTCTCTAAGATATTAACATTAAAGTCACCACAGATAATTATTAGTTTATTACGAGTTACAAGCTTTGCTAGAGCATCTTCCATTACTGACTCAAAGTTAGAGTATAGTTCAGGTAATTAGGGGGTCTGTAAACGCACACTATTACATGCTTATCTAGCTCAACACAAGACAATTCGATGCTATGTTCAACCGATAGCTCGACAATTTCATTACGAGGCTTAAATTTAATACAATTTTTAACTAAGATTAATGAACCCCCACGCATCTTAGATTTCCGATTAAAGCAACTGCCCACACTATAATTCTCAAAATTAATTTGCATTTCATAATCTTTCATCCAATGTTCAGACATACAGATGATATCAAACTTGGTTTTTTCTAAAAATAGTTCAATTTCTAATTGTTTGGAAGAAAAACCCTGAATATTCTGATGAAATAATGTAAAGGAATTCAGCTCAACCCCTTTTTGACAATTTATTAATTGAGAGCTAGAAGATAAGCCTAGAAGAAGCCTAGTTTGACTGGTAGTTAAGACATTATAGCAATATCTTTATAAAACGACAGACTCGACAAACAGTCGCATACACAGTGTGGTTATGGTGATTGTGCTTGGAGTGGTGATTAGTGTTCACAAGCCTAGTTTGACTGGTAGTTAAGACATTATAGCAATATCTTTATAAAACGACAGACTCGACAAACAGTCGCATACACAGTGTGGTTATGGTGATTGTGCTTGGAGTGGTGATTAGTGTTCACAAGCCTAGTTTGACTGTTAGTTAAGACATTATAGCAATATCTTTATAAAACGACAGACTTGACTCGACTTTTTGGACAGCTGTAAACCCTTATTTAAAAAGCTTCACATTTTACCTTTACCCTGCATTTACATCAAAGAACTATGAATGCTAGTAAAGCAAAACCCTCATTATTTTCCCATGCAATCAGAAGTGAGCAAACAAAGTACAAACATGAACTAAATGTACCTCAATGTAGATTGCAAATTTTTAGGAGAAATGTGTACGTAAATGCCATTCAGGTGTATAACAAGTTACCTAACTCATTTAAGGAACTTCCTGTCCCCATGTTCAAGAAAAAGTTGACAAATTGGTTATTAGATAATTGTTTTTATGACATTGGCGAATATATGGAATATTGTAACAATCCAAGATGACATGTACTTAATATTGACATTGGTTTTAAATCTATACTTAATTATAATAATACTAATTCATCTTGGACATATTGTATCACAAATCTTGACATTTAATGTACTTAGTTTTATGAATGACATTTTATTATTTAATTATTTAAATATATAGCCTATATAACCCCTTGTGCATATATAGCCACAAATGTGTTATTTAAAAAATCTGATTTATATTTAATTAATAAATTTTCCGTGACGTAAATTATTTAATATTTGTACACCACATACTGTGGTAGAGTGTATAGAACTTATAAAAATTTTAACATCATACTATGTACAACTACACTCTTACAAATAAATAAATTCTAATTCTAATTCTAATTCGACAAACAGTCGCATACACAGTGTGGTTATGGTGATTGTGTGTAGTAGAGTGGTGATTAGTGATTAATTTGGGTAATTGTACATTGGCCACTTTGGCAGCCTTGCTTACGATTATTTACTGAATTTGAGGAGCTCGTGGCTAAATAATAACAGCCGCTCGGGTCGATCTTTAGGTTAAGTCGCGCTTGCCTAGGTTGGTCTGTGGATGGGTGACCACCCATTACATACCGAGTTTCCTCCATGCCTCGGAAAGCACGTTAAGCCGCTGGTCTCGGCTGTCAATCTTTGACAGTCGTTACAGGTAGTCAGTGGCCAGTGGACAGTGTGAAAACCAGTCTTACCCAGGGGTACCGTATTACCCAATACTAACTGGGTTGTTGAGGTCAGATAGGCAGTCGCTCCGTGTACTCAAAAGGCAAGGCAGATGATGATGTTTGTAAGTAGGGGGTAATCTTCGGAACAACTGATCTGATTCCGAAAATTCTTTCAGTAACGGGAAGCTGCATTATTCCTGGATGTCATAGGTTACATTTAAAACGTTCCCGTGCATGCATTTCCGTACATTACGGGAGCGAAGCTGTGAGCTTGTTTCTAGTATAATATATTTAGACTTAAAAGTTATTTGAAAACTGGGAATCAAACCTAGTAGTCATACCATCAATCAATATACCATGACTCAGATTATTAATAGTGAACCCTCGTTTAAGAAGCCACTAAGTATTTAAACGGATGTTTAAGTTCCCATTAGCGGCTACTTACTGTTCACCACATCACTCATAGTTACCATTAACTGTTTGTGATTAAAAATGTTCGGGAGAGTAGCTTTGATAATATTTTGATTTTCTTCTTTCTCGTGTGGTTAGTACCTAACCTGGCGTCAGAGTTTTTATGCTGCCCATGGGCCTCTGACTTGGCTTTACATGCCGTCGAGAAATATCTCTCAGGCATGCTGGTTTCCTATATTATGGTTATCCATAGTGATTCCCAAATAAGTAGTTCCTTTTTGCCAATTTTGACACTGATCAGTCATCATTGTGACTAATGATACCGTATATTCGTCTCGTCTCAAATCGTTTAATGCTAATGATTCATCAATGAGAACAAAACGAGATGACTGGATACCTAAAGAGACCTACATAAAGATATAAAATCGTATTATCATTAATAATGAGGAAGCTTCAAATTAATAGATAGTTGCTTGAAGCCAAAATTAAAGTGGAATAATTAATCATAGCGCACTACTTATCTACACAATTTAATTGTTATTGGCACAAGTAAATGCTACTTTTATTGTTGAGGGGAAATTATTAATTCCCGTATTTAATAAAATATCATCCGAGGCGAGTTGGTCTGAGCTTAGTGGAGTGTATTTCTCCAAAATAATCTATTAAAATAATAAAAAAAACAAAATTGAAAATATTCCCAATGTCCGCTGGCATTGGGAATATTTTCAATTTTGATTTTGACACATGAATGTTGTTACCTGACGATACGATGCGAGCGTATATATGACTAGCGGACATCACGCGGTTTCACACGCGTAGTTCCCATTCCCGTGGGAGTACGGAGATAAAATATAGCCTATGTTACTCGCTGATAATGTAGCTATCCATTCCTGAAGGATTTTTTAAAATCGGTCCAGTAGTTTTAGTAAATCTTTCCTCTTTATAATATTGTTAGTATAGAAGTATACATAGATAACAGACAGAGTGACTTGTTACTAATTAGTATCAAGTATTGGATTACGATTTCTTCATCTTGTATCGTTTACGCACGTAAATGCTTGAATGTATTCTCTATTTCCGGCTTTTTCTCTTAAATTCTTCACTCCAGCAGTTTTTAAATCTTAGTCCATCTGAGCTTAGGCCGGGCCTCGATTATTCCGACCATCTGGTTTTGTGAAGTAAACGTTTAGGTGCTTTGGTCCCGTCCATTCTTGCGACATGTCCTATCCAACGAAAACGTCCTGTAAGAACGAGGATTTTTTTTGAAAGTTCAGTTAGAAATCCCAGACTCTATCTGTCAAACAATCCTCATTTTTTTCTACATTATGTTAAGTTTTTGAAATGTCACCTTTTATATGAAAATGCGAATTTGAATTTGGAACGGTTTTATTAGTACGAAAACTAGCATTCTGAGGGGCTAAATCAGTAGCAGTAGTATAACATAAACATCACGTCTGTAATCCACAAGGGATAGGCAGAGGTGTGCCTAGATTTTCACCAGTTCTGTTTTCATTTCACCAGACTGTAGCCATCAACCGGGCAATCGGGCACAAATCCAGACTCCGTGGCTGCTACTAAGAGATGAAAAAGCCCAATAACACTTTGCTTGACCCTGAAATCGAACCCAGGATATGAAGTCCTGGGCTCAGAAGTCGCATTTGCGACCACTACACCAACGAGGCAGTCTAGACCACAAGCATTAAAAATAAAAATAAAAATCGCTGGACATTTCACACAGCGCCATCTAGTGCCACACTAATCAACGAGGCTTGTGTCGTGGACACCATATAGTTGTTACGACATAGATACTTTTTCATACTTAATATACATATAAACATCCATGACTTGGAAACAAATGTCCATGCTCATCACACAAACATTTTCTCCTACCGGGTTTCGAACCCGGGACCCCAAGAACCTAAGGCAGCGTAACTACCGCTGCGCCATTCGTGCGCCAGGTCGTCAGTGGCAATCACTCCCAACACATTTTATATTTCTGTAACGACTTTCAGAGAAGACTGTTATAAGCTTTCCGCTAGCTTATATTCCGGCAGCAACATTTTTGCGTAAAGTTACTTAGTTTGATGTACAGAATGCTTGGTTGACGACATCGTGAAGGGACCGCTTAAATCCTGTACATTGATTAAGGCGATTACATGAGCTAAATAAGCAACTGTATTTGTGTTGGTTCAAACTTCGTTTGAAATACTGTTAGAATAAAGTTCTAATCAGCTTGCACTACAAAGTGGTTGTTACGTCAGTCACTGCGGCCGAATAGTGCGAAAAATTTACAAAAAATCTATTGATTGGACTAAAAAAGTAAAACACTGTGATACTAATATTTTGCTTGTAGAATTATTTGCCAAAAAATGGTAAAAAGTATGGTTTTTACTCGTTAAAAGAAATTTTTAGAGATAAGTTCGTGATTTTTTTCTATCGAATAAAATTTGTTGTATTATGTTTTCAAAACACTATCATACTAGCATATATCCTGAAGAACATCATATATTTTTCTGGTTTTGTTTATTGCAGTGAATCATATGCTTTTCTGCATTATAAAACTCGCGTTAAGCTCATGTAATCGCCTTAAATTAAAATTATTTCATGAAGATTTAAACTCTAGCAAAGTTTGAACGAATTACCATTTTACACGCAAAACAAGAGAAATCTACTGTATTTACCAATTTCTACTTAATAACCTAACCACAAACAATTTAATGTTTAGCGGATGCATCCCATTAACTGCTGATAGACCACTCAGCTTCCACATCAATCGATTATTTATCAATAATATACTTTGGATTAAAAATGTACTAAAGAGGCGCTAAGCAAACATTTGTGGGTGGAAACACACGGGGAGAGAGTTGGAGCGGGTAAGCGACGTTTATTTTTAGGACAAGTGGATTTTGTTCGTGTAATGGGAAACGAAAGACGATGAATGGTAATTTAATCGGTACACAGTGCTTCATGTTATTACTTCTGCATTATTTACTTGAGTTACTCTGCCAGTCTAGTTGCCGCATATGTCCTGAAAAAGTAATTTAATCAACAGTTATTTTAGGTCTTTTTGTAACAGCTACCAAATTACCTATCTCAGTCACTCAGATCACATTCCAAAATTTCTATTCCAAAACGTGTCTGAAATTTCATGAGTCAGAAAGAAATTAATATGGCTATAACTCAAGAAAATGTGAATTAAAGTCTAAAAAGTTAAAGTTTATAAAAATAGTATCTCTAAGTCAAAAGCTCAGTGTATTTCGTTTTTACCCGGCAAAGAATACGTGCCCGCACAAACTTTTCTCCCGTATATTTCCAAACTAAATCGTTCAGTGCAAGTACAATCATTGGTTGAGATCAAAAAATGTATTGGTGCAAACCTCTAGACTATTACAACCGAATTACTGCGACCTACTTACTTGATACTTGAGGTAAATCGAGTGACCAATCATTTATTCATAATTGATTTCGTCTTCATAACTATCAACCAGTAAACGTCTTTTTATGGAGACTCAATGATTCTGAAATTACGTTAATAATCGTCACTGTCTTATGAATTTTACTAGTTACCAGCTTTTACCGGCAAATTTGCCCCTTTGGAGGTTGTACCCTGACGAAACACACTACCAATAGTATGTATCTATGTTTAATTTCAGGGGTTAAGTATATAAGTAGATAAATAAGAACTAAGCCAGGTCATGGTCTACCTGTGAGCCAAATTTTTTTTTTGGTTTTTTTAAAACGTTGCCCCACACTAGGAATTTCTTCTGTATCGTGGATCCGTTTACAAACATTTAAACTCACATACACAAGCAGCCAGACCCGGAACAACTATCTGTACCTAGGCCATACAAATATTTGTACCGTGCGGGGATCGAACCCGCGACACGCAGCGCAGCAGCCAATCGCTCAACCACTGCGCCAACCGTGTCGTCAAAATGAATGTCAAAAACGTGAGCGAAATTCATTCAGCCGTTGTGTGAAAAGATAACAGACATGCAGACAAACAGGTTAAAACTAGATTTCTGCAATAAGTTTAAATAATAATGATTTGCAAATGCTACAAGCAATCTTTAACGATGCCTAATGTAAATATTTGAATTATCAATATAAGTAATTTGATGAACTTTTTATTGCGTATCATTAAGATTATTAGTTAGAGAGGCAAAGTAGTGAAGTAATTTATTTTCATTTAACGAATAATGGTCTTAATGTTCTAAACCCATTACTTCTGTAGTAAACATTTAATTCATTAAATGATATTTGATATAATGATACTCTTAGTGCGATAATCGGCCAATGACTAGTACTAATCATCATCATCATCAGCCTATAATGTTCCCACTGCTGGGACACGGCCTCCTCTCAATGAGACAGAATAGGCTATAATCCACCACGCGGGCCCAGTGCGGATTGGTAGATGTCACAATGTCTTCGAATTTTTGGTTCTAGGACATGCCGGTTTCCTTACGATGTTTTCCTTCACCGTTTTGAGAGCAGTGGTGATGAAATAAATTACACAAAGTAATGCACCTGTCTGGGTTCGAACCCACGACCTACGGTTCGTAAGTCGGGGCCGCCACCACTGGGCCACCGCTGCTCTCACTAGTACTAATAAACTGATATAAAGAAAATATATTTTTTTCAGCAAACACGCCATTATTTTTTTCAATATGTGAAAAGATACTGTATCATTAGCTGCTATTAAAAATATTTATTTTCTAGACAAAAAAATCCGAATCTGTATTAATTCAAATACAAATATATTTATTTTTTGACAACTAGATCTTGAAAGATTTAGTTTTACAAAAACTTAGAAAATAATGTTAGTACTTAAATACAATAGGGAATATGCACGTAATTTTTTCTTCACTTAAATCAATAAAATAGAGTACTATCAACACAAGAAAAGTATTAAAAGTTAAGTTCAAATAATGCTTCTCGCACAAAAATAATACGTAATTTTCTACGACAGTTCAAACGTCAGTAGCTGTCGCGGCCATGATGTGACGCCATTATCCACAATCTGCCTTGTTTATATCTATTTTTTTGGCCTAAATAAAATAATTTTACTAATTGTATGTGCTTTACTCAAGTAAAAATTTCAATAACAACATCCTACTAAAATGTTAGTGAAACTTTAAGAACTTTTCAAATAAAAGTGTCTTTGACACAATGAACTTTGACGTCAATACGGCGTTATTGAGGACGATTCGTTTTGAGAGTGCGTTCCGTTTCACCAAAAATATGCTACATAAAATAGTAAATTGTAAAATAAGTGATGTATTAGAAACTTAAACAAGTGTACCACAATGTTTGTAGGCGCCAATACAAGGCATTTTTCGTAAATAAAAATAATTTTGTATTTTATGCATATTCCCTATTATTAAGTACCTACCTTTATTTCTACACGTTTAAAAAATGTCAACGTTATGATAAATTACTTGATCTACATTATTTTCACATCCCTAAATATTGGAATGACAAAAACATCTCAATTAAGAACAATAATGACCACGAAAAACTAACAAACACCAAACCGGAATCATACCCGGATTTGCTAAACCAATTGTGACTTGATTGCACATCAAAATTCGCTTATTAAATAAACAACGAAAAAAAATTAATTAAAAAGAAAAAACTATCAAGATTATAATGGCGGAGTTGAATAGTTTGTCGGATGCCAAGCGTCGACTTGGGTGGTCTAAACGGGACGTGCTTTCTCCCTCTTACATTTACATTCTGTGGAATTGTTCTCTCTTTTACTCTTGAAGTTTGGCTGTCAAAGAGTAAGTGTAGATTGTCGAAGATTCGCTTAATTTGTACTATCATAGATCTGAAGTACTTTGATTGCGCTTGAGTGCTGAAATGAAGCGCCTTTTTGAAGTTTCTTTCTTGTTTTTGTGAAGGAAAAGGAGTTTTGTATACAAAAGTGTTCGGAATGCATTATGAGAGGAAATACAGCGCTTGCGATGTCTACAATTTGTAATTGTTTGGTTTATTTGAAAAGGGTGTTAGAGATATATTGATAGTGGAATAAGATTATTTTCAAAGAATCTTTTTATCTCAGACCTCACTGGGAACTGAAAATATGGAATTTAGTTTACAAAAAAAATAATAAATAATAAATTATTGACATTAGCCGTGTGGTATCCGGCAGAGTAGAATAGAACCAACCCATTACACTCACGGGTGTCGTATAAGGCGACTAATGTCTGAGGCAGAACACCTTGCGCCTCCGTAGACCAGAGAATGGGCAGCAGCGTTTTCTGTTAGTCTTTCATCACTGTGATCTCCAATCCGCCTGCCAAGCGTGGAGATTACGGCAAATTCCTCCCATCATGGGAGAGGCTTATGTCCAGCAGTGGACGTTATGGGCTGTTGTAGTAGTAGTAGTAAGTTATTGACATTTATATAAAACAAGCTGCTGAAATTTTTATGTGTCCTTCCCCAAGATATAATCTATCTCTTTACCAAATTTCATGATGATCTGATCAGCCGTTTAGTCGTGAAAGGTAACAAACAAACAGAGTTACTTTTGCATTTATAAGTAATACTGGCTTATGCCCGCTGCTTCGCCTGCTTGGAGTTAGATAAATGGATCATACTACCGGAATGAAAAGTATCCTATCCTATTGGAGGATTGTTGGAAAAAAAAATGCAGGTGAAACAGTAGGAATAATATGATTGAAGAAGAAAATGAAAAGGGTAGAAGTTCTATTATTAATAGAATCACTATAAGCTTCTGCCAGCGGCTTCCCCTGCGTTTAGTTTGATTATTGTCCCATGGGATCTTATAACCAAGATTAAAAGTATCCTATGTTTGAATCCAGGTTATAAACTATCTGTGTGCTAAATTTCAACCAAATCCGGTCAGTAGTTTTTGCGTGAAAGAGTAACAAACATACATTCATCCATCCTCACTAACTTTCGCAAATATAGGTAATATTAATATTAAAAGATTTATTTATTTATCACAAACACAACTAACATTAAGTACAGGGAATTCCTAATGCGTTAGTGTGGTAATTAATTAAACTATTTTAAATAACATAATACATACAACATTGTTTTTGTGAATTCATTCAGAGAGCAGGAAAATAAATCGATCTTGTCAGCAGTGTCATTCAGTGCGTGCAAGGCGCGCGTCAGTGGCAGTCAGATGTTGCATTCTGGGAAATTAGTATGCAAATATGGATATAATTCAAAATAATTTTAGTTTTGTTTGCTATAAGCCAGGTAACTAATAAATTTACCATATTGGTCTCATCATTTCATATCCAACTTTCCTCTCGCAGGTCTGCTGGAAGAAATTTCTTAAGAAATAAGCAGTACCTTTGTGCTCTTCTATGTAAATATATTGTCCTGTAAAGTGTTTTTTGTGTACATAAATAAATAAATAAATAAATAAATCATTCTCTTTTCCCAATGAGACCATGTTATTTGTGTCTATAGCTTCTGATTCTATACACAGAATGGGTCGCGTACCGTAATTTGGGGCGTTTCTAGAGACTGTTACAGTGGCGAACGGATTTAGGGACCACCATACTTCGGCACGCGCCGGTATTTGGGGTTAGGGGCATGAATGTTTGTTTTTGTCTGTTGTTATAAATACAGCAGCTTTGTTATGAATATGCCATGATTATGATATGTTTTACATTTAGCAGCTGTAAATTACTGGTTTTATTCACGTAAATCGCAGTCTTTACTAAGCGGGGTATCGTTTTATCCTGTACTTATGTTGGTTCTAGAGATTAGTATTTTACATGGAGCTACTGGCTATCTGATCTCCACAACCCAGTCAGTACTGGGTAATACTCTTTGGTAAGACTGGTTGTCAGACTTTCGGGCCACTGACTACCTGTAACGACTGTCAAAGATCTACAAATGACAGCCGAGACCAACGACTTAACGTGGTTTCTGAGGCACGAAGAAAACTAGGTAGGTAATGGGTGGTCACCCATCCACGGACCAACCTAGGCAAACGCGGCTTAACCTGAAGATCGACCCGAGCGGCTGTTATTATTTAGCCACGAGCTGATCGGCACCTTTTATGACAAAATCCATAGATTTATAAAATACTTTATTATGGCTAATTTTGCTGTGATTTTTTTCAGTATGAGAAGATGCTTTAGCTGGATAAAATCCACTTGTAAGTGCACTATTCATCTTCATCATCAAAATCATTCTCCCACCCTTATCCCAATTCATTTGTGGTCGGCGCAGCATGTCTTCTTCTTCCATACTTCTCTATTACTCGTCATCTCATCAGTCACCTCCTTTCTAGCCATATCACCCTTCACACAGCCCATCCATCGTTTCTTTGGTCTTCCTCTACCCATATACCCATCCACATACATACTCAAAACTTTCCTCACGACAGTTTCCTCATCCCTCCACATCACATGCCCGTACCAAGCCAACTGGTCACTATTACAATGTTAGATTATATATCATCATCATTTCAGCCGCAAGACGTCCACTGTTGGACATAGACCAGCCCCAAGTGTCACCACATAGACCGGTCCCGTGCGACTCGCATCCCGCAACCTTCACCAGGTCACCGCTCCACCTAGTGGGAGGCCGTCCAACGGAACGTCTTTCGGTTCGCGGTCGCCACTCCAGAACTTTTCGGTTATTATGTACTAGCTGGTGCCCGCGGCTTTGCCCGCCCGTAAATTATATACTAAAAGCTTCCTCTTGAATCACTCTATCTATTAAAAAAACCCGCATCAAAATCCGTTGCGGAGTTTTAAAGATCTAAGCATACTAAGGCAGACGCGGCGGGTGACTTTGTTTTATAATATTTAGTGACTTTCACCAAATCTAAATCACCTCTGTTACCAAAATACTCTATGCTTTTTACTTATCATTATCCTTTTCGCGATATCCATCTCTCTCGCACGCGTGCCATCTGTAAATCGCCATTTCACGCGTCCACCTATGACCTCTACGTGTACCATCTCTTTCTAATCGCGAAGAAAGGTTTTGCTATCTCGCTTGCACTGTTGTGTTCCCAGTTCGAAATTACTTTTCACGTATGAAATTGGAACTGGATTTTTGTGAGAAGAAATGTCACTATATTTCATTGTTCTTCTCTGTTACATAACAACGTCACGCCTGTAATCCCGGAAGGGGTGAGCAGAGGTGTACGTAATAGTACACCCACATTTCGCCAAAGACCCATGTAATAGGGGCGAGTCTATTGCCATCAACCGGGCACAAATCCAGACTCCGTAGGTGCTACTGAGAAATTCGTGTTGGAAAAACCCAATAACACTTTGCCCGACCTGGAAATCCAACCCAGGACCTCATGCTCAGCGGTTGCGACTACTAGACCAATAATTATATTAGTGGACTTAAGGTCTATTGTCAAATTCCACAAGACCATGTCTCTCGTATGCTAAGTATTCAAAATTCACTAAAAAACTCAAAATATTTCACTTTTCCGACCTGAGAATCAAACCTAAGACCACAGGTCAGGCTGTCACTTTTGCTAGCAATAAACGGGTTACAACATCTTACAATTTTCATGTTTATAATAATTAAAACTGTATTTAACAATCGAAGCAATTCGTGATGATTCCTGGTGATTTAATAGTCTAAATATACATAAAACCGCAAAACCCCTTCACCTAACCGACTTCCACCTGGGTCACCCATCCAAAATCCAAGTCTGACCCACCGTCGCTCACCATCATAAAGTCATAAACACACAGAGCATGTTACAATAATTGCTTACATGCTAGCACGCGCTTGTCACGACACTTGTCAAGACTGTCAAAACTGTCAAAGCTGTCACAACTGTCAAATGTGGAGGTTGTCAAAGGTGTGTTATCGATCTAATTGATCTGAAGTTGAGATAAGATCTTGGGATTGTGGGTAGAGGAAGCTAAGCGGTTGCGAGGAGATTTAAATCCCACTAATTTTATAAATTGCGAAAGTCCGTGAGTATGGATGGATGTTTCTTGTTACTCTTTCACGCAAAAACTGGTGAATAGATTTGAAATTTAGCGCACAGATAGATTATAACCTAGATTAACACATAAGATACATTTTATCCCTTTAGGATGATCCCACCCGTGGGACAATAGGCTAGTTTCCACCATCAATAAATTGCAAATCTATTTAGTCCGTCAGTTAGAGTATTGGAAAATAATGGACTCGTATTTTTTGTTTTTAGAACGCATCAAAACTCGGAAGTGGGGGCTCGTGACGTCACAACGCACTAAAAATTATAGCACGGCGTGACGTATTGAGAATTTTAAAAGCGTCGTATCTTCGTCAATTTTGGTTTACGTAACAAAAGAAAAAATACGTGTCAATTTTTTTTTTAAAATCTAACTGACGTACTAATTAGATTTTTTCAGGACACAAGCTTATTATCGAACTCCACGCGGGCAAAGCCACGGGTATAAGCTAGTTCTTTTATAAGAGAGAAAAGCATTAGCAGTCCGATTTTTTTTTTAGGTAATTGGCAGGCGAGCAAATTGCCACCAACCGGCCACAAATCAATAACACTTTGCCCAACGTGGAAATTAAACCAAAGACTCCATTAATGCTTCATTCATTATCCAATCTTTGCCCTAGAATGCCGTTTCCCTTTCGCTGAACTAATGAGGGCTATCGTTTTGAGCTCACCAGATGGCGCACTGTCGAGTAAGGTCCTGTCAATAATTCTATTTATTACTATATAGTACCAATAACTTCATAAAAAGTTTATTTTATTACGTATAACAACATAGTATAAGCTTTAGACACATAATTTACAATATTCTTCCTAAAATTAGCAAGCATGAAACATTTAAAAATCATTCTACCTTAAAGTACCTACTAACAAATAAGATGCTAAGTTGCTACTTAAAATCTTCAAGTCATAATTAATCAGGAATGACTCAATCTAGAACACAATCGTGAGTATTAGTTTAAATACGTGATAAAAAAGCACGCAACGCGCGAACACTGTATGACATCTGACATTTCGGAAGACCTTACTCTACACGAACGCCTCTAGCGGCGAATTCATGCGCGATAGCCCCCATTACGTGAACATATCAGAATGTATGGCGGCATTCCCAGCGTGAGGGCCACGGGCAAGAATATTGTGGCGCCCCCTTAAGGAAATATTTATCAAGTGTTAATTTTTTTGCTGAACCAATGTGAACGTATATCAGCCCCAGATCTCGGCGCCCCCCAAATTGGCTCCCCGGGCCTTCGCCCCATCTCACCCCCCCTAACGCTTGCACTGTATGGCGGATGCTTCTACCAGGTAAAATCCCCGCTGCAGGGCAAAAGCCTCTCTCTTAGACACAGAATACGAACGAGTATTGATTGCCGTTTCGCTGCATGTTACTAACTCCATAGCTGGTGGTGTAACACCGACTTAACAGAATCAATGGTCAGCAGAAATCATACTTGGATATTATCTGTCTAAGAGTCATGGTGAAGATATAAAAGGAACCTCAATTAACCCTCAGTGTTTTCTTTAGGCTTCATTAATTTATCTGTTAAGCGAAAGAGCTTAGTAAGCATTTATGTATGTTTTTATAGACATTACTTGCGGAAGAAAACTGTGAAGCCAATAAATGGCAGCTTATAGTGTGTCGAATTTGAACTTTATTTTGATTGAAGTCAGATAGCATGTCGTTTTCAAGGTAGCACGGGTTTTTATCAAAGTTCTACATGGAAATAAATCATTTTACGTAGTGAAGAACTCGTGGGTAAAAACAGTCGCTCGGTTTGATCTTTAGGTTAAGCCGCGCTTGCCTAGGTTGGTCTGTGGATGGGTGACCACCCATTACATACTGAATTTCCTCCGTGCCTCGGAAAGCACGTTAAGCAGTTGGTTGTTATTTGCAGATCTTTGACAGTCGTTACAGGTAGTCAGTGGCCCAAAAATATCTGACAACCAGTCTTACCAAGGGGTATCGTGTTACCCGGTACTAACTGGGTTGTGGAGGTCAGATAGGCAGTCGCTCCATGTAAAATACTGGTATTCAGCTGTATCCGGTTAGACTGGAAAACGACCCCAACATAGTTGGGAAAAAGGGTAGGCAGATGACGATAGAACGTTCGTTTTAAGTGCATCCCAGGTTTTCATCAGCAAGTTCGTCCTCGAAATTAATAATCTTACTTAGTTTGTATGATTCTTTTGAAAATTCTTGCCGTTCATTTTTGCTGCTAGACAGCTTTCTATATTGAAAAGTACTGCTTTTAATTACAGATAGGTTTTTAAGTGAGGTTATCAACGCACTGGCGGACTTTATGGCCTTATACTTACAGGGTGTAAACAACCTCATCACGAAGCCGTCAACCAAGCATTCTGTACATCAAAATTTACGTAAAAAATATTGCTGGGAAACGACTTTTTTTTGTATTGTGATCATGATTTGTGGTAGAACTCAATGTAACGCACTTAAAACATTATGCTGATGGATGGATTGAATAGTACCCGGTCGTAGAGGTGTTTAAAGGAAAAATCTTACAGTTAAAACTTGTATTTAAAAAAAACTTGTCAAAAAATTGGAATTTTGACCCTCAATATCTCCGTAACTAGAAGGTTCTGAGGTACGGTGTAGAACAAAAAAATGATCGCAATGACGGGGAGAACAAGTGCCTTTCGGCTTCGTGAAGAGGTGTTTTACACCCTTTATGACCTAATGATTAAACCCCTCGGATGGTACTTATTGCTGATTGCGCGGAAGAGCACTGAATCTAGGTTCTAAAGTATATTCACTTGGCTCATAAATAAGGCTCCATAATAAGCCTCACAATTATCACGACAGAGGACATATTTAGGATATTTAATAAGTTGGCACAAGTTCTCAGAGTTCCCGAACGTCTTTGTGTTAGTGCAAGTCGTAATCTCAGATGACGCATTTCGCCAGTTATGTTTAAGTCCCATGTGATAGGAGGCAAGCCTATAGCCATCAACCGTGCGCGAATCCAGACTCCGTGGCTGCTACTGAGAAATTCCTGATGGAAAAACCCAATAACACTTTGCCCGACCTGGGAATCGAACCCAGGACGCGCTTGCTTGTTTGTCTATTCTCATGTGTTGTAAAATCTCACATTTTCCCCTAAAACCCAACACTTTTGCTTACCAAAACCCCATAACATCGCAAAAACCTCACTCCGACTGACTCCTTACCCTGCTAAGTCAAGATACCCTGATTAAAAGTGAATATTGTAAATTGATATATAACCTGCGGGCCACCCAGATCGCGCGCCGTTTGTTTTTATTTTGGTTTGCGCGCGCGCCGGTCGGTGATAGATCGGCGGCCGCCACGCTGATTGGTGGAGGGGGTTAGGGTTGCCGAGCTGTGGAATTGTGAGATAAAGATATGTCTTTATATTGGTTAAAAGTTGTGTTGATAGTTTCTTGATATTGATTAGTGCTTATAATGAAAGTTTCACTGTGAAGCTATGATTTTCAGTTTATGTCAAAAAACACACATCGAAATAGTTGTTCCAACAACAAAAAATAACAAATAGAGTACTTACAAGTTTTCGCGAAAATCTAAATTTGTCCATATCTTTTTATCGTGTTGACTCAGGACCTTGACTTTTATACACCTAATAAGGACTATAGACCTCAGTATCTGGTATAAATTTCAACTTGCTAAGTCCACCCGTTCCTGAGAAAATCGGTGGTGACACACGGACAGACGGACAGACGGACAAGAGAGTGATTTTATAAGGGTTCCTTTTTTATCTTTTGAGGTACGGAACCCTAAAAAGGTCTGTACATGAGAGTTACAGACTTACCTTTTATGTTTTTTTTTAATTAAAATGAACTGCATCCGGATACTGGAAGCTGAACCTAACTCTTTTTGTTTGCTATCCTACATCATGCGTGCTCCACTGCTGGCAAAGGGGTCGGCCTCCCAAACCTCTCTGTTTGCAATCTCATCATCTGCCTAACCTTTTCCCAACTATGTTGGGGTCGGCTTCCAGTCTAACCGAATGCAGCTAAATACCAGTATTTTACATGGAGCGACTGCCTATCTGACCTTCACAATCAGAGGTGTCTTGTGCAATCTCTAGACTAGACCAACTAAGTTAAGATGGTGATGGTTTACAGTAAATTATACTGTTCTACTAATCCTCTCCAAATCAATCTAGGCAAGCGTAAGGTCGGTCCACGTGTCGTCAAGCGTAAGGCCGCGTTCCCACTTTGTCGTGACGACTGATAATCGTGTAGTTTTAAGTGTCGTGGCTTGTGTATTTAAATAGAGGTGTTCACATATAGGACGACACGATTACTAGCTGTCCTTCCACGACTTTTGCCAACTAAAAACCAACGAAAAATATTCGTCACGACGTAGTGCGTAGGCTCAGGATCGTTGGAGTGACGATCTTCGCAGTGTGGCTGATACTCGTAGCAATTGAATGAGACTTGCTGAGAATCGAGTTGAGTGGCGTGCCATTGAGGAGGCCTATGCTGGTGATGACGATGAGTTCAATCTTGCATCTTCTCTCTATACGATAAATCAGTTCCAGGCACCAATTTTCTTCGCGAAATGTACCAAACAGGCACACATTCTAATGTTGAACAAGATTTCATAATATGGAATATGCATAAATTTTCCTTTTTTTATTTCGATACGGAATGTTAAAGAACAATAAAAATAATGTCAAAAAGCGAAAACAAGACATAAATCGGCGAAGCAACACAAAAGTTTTAATTAACCATTTAAACGTTTGTTTCTATCTCTTTCTAGATAAACGGAATTTAGTATGGATTTTGTTTGTCGATGCAGCGAATGACGTCATTCGCTGTATCGGACCTCTATGTCTAATCATCAGTTTCAAATGCTTATAACTTAGTATTTTTTATAGATATTAAAAAAATAATTTCACTTTGCTATTTCTGATGTTAGTACCTACGCTTTGTTTATAGTGATAAAAAAAAACATGCATATACCCTATTATTAATTCTCGTGTGTGCCAACCCTACCCGCTGATTGGCGCTTGCGCAGCACATTTACAAAAATTCCTCGCATTGATACTACTTACACGTCTAAATAAATAATTATTATTTATATTTTCCCACATATATTCTGCATACGTTCACATTTTTTTATTCAAAGGAGTTATTTGCTTACTACAAGCTGTCAAATTACGGATAAAGGATCCTTTTCTTTGGAATTCTAATCTTAAGTATGCTGTGGTCGGCTTCCAGTCTAACCAGATAGACTAGAAGCCAACCACAAAAGGCTTATTATTAATTATGAGGGAAATAGGCAGATGGTTTACCAAAACAGTGAAGGAAAACATCGTGAGGAAACCGGCCGACCGGATGTCCTAGAACCAAAAATTCGAAGACATGTGGCATCTACCAACCCGCACTGGGCCCGCGTGGTGGATTATAGCCCATTCCCTCTCATAGAGAGGAGACCGTGTGACCCAGCAGTGGGAACATGAAGAGCTGATATCATAGATGATTGCTCGTGGCTAAATAAAAACAGCCGCTCGGGTCGATCTTCAATGTTAAGCAGCGTTTGCCTAGGTCGGCTATCCATTACATACCGAGTTTCCTCCGTGCCTCGGAAAGCACGTTAAGCAGTTGGTCCCGGCTGTCATTTGTAGATCTTTGACAGTCGTTACAGGTAGTCAGAGACTCGAAATTCTTACAATCAGTCTTACCAAGGGGTATCGTATTACCCAGTACTAACTGGGTTGTGGAGGTCAGATAGGCAGTCGCTCCATGTAAAAAATATAGCAATAGCCTAAATTAAGTTTAGTTTGTGCACAACAGAATCGACACCATTAAATTCTTAATATTTTTAGGGTTCCGTACAAAAAAATGAAAAAAACCGGAAGCCTTATAGGATGACTCGTGCGTCTGTCTGTCTGTACGTCTGTCTGTCACAGTCAATTTGCTCCGAATCTAGTCGATCAAATCAGGTGAAATTTGGTACGATGGTGTAATCCTATGACCCAAACACAGATGTGCAAAGTAAATAAACATATATTTTTAAATGGGTTATTTTCGGGGGACAAATAATGAAATAAAAAAAAAAATATTGCAAACCTTACTGTGTCATATATCAAATGAAAGGACTCGTTATGAGGATCTCAAATATATTTTTGCTATTATTGTAAAATAAATAGTTTAGATTTTATTCATGAAATAAGGCGAAAATTGACCATTCATTTTAGACTCAGTAGTTTCGGAAATCAGGGAGGGCCCTGATTTCCGAAACTACTGAGTCTAAAATTAAAAAAAAAATGCAAAATATAGTTCATTGCTTGTAGATTACAGAAAAACCTATAAGAATTCTATCAATTGAAATATAAAGTTGTAAACTCAATATAATACTTTTACTTACGGAAAATTTGACTTTGGCATTGTACGAAACCCTTTCCACGCGAGTTCAACTCGCACTTGAGCGGTTTTTCAAAGTGTTGAGAGTGTAAATAAACCCTTTAATACTACCTAGATTAAGAAGGATGGGTAGAAAATACTTTCGTAAATGATGAGGACGCATCGCTAATCATAACATCACGCCTGTAATCCCCGGAGAGTTAGTCAGAGATGTACCCAAAAGTACCAATACCCACAATTTCGCCAAATATTGTTGTAAGTCCCTCAGACCAAATAAAAAGGTAAAGACGGAATAGCAAAAGTGAGGCCCGTCAAAATACGTCTCGCCGCGTAAACTCTGATCAAAAAAAAAAGTTAAGACGGAACTCAAACAGCGAACAGAGAAGTGAGGCCGGTTTCGTAAACATGTTGTGAATTTATTGAGGCATAGTTTAATTGTAGTAGTAAATGTGTACGTGTGAGCGTGTATGAACAGAGCGGGGCGTAATTTTCCCTGGCCTCACTTTATTGTTTGCAGCGCTATGTCTTGGTTTCTTACTTGGTCTGAGGTAAGTCCCATGTATTAATTAGGGAGCGACCCTATTGCCATTAACCGAGCATAAATCAAGACTCCGTGAGTCCGTGACTGCTACTGAGAAATTCCTATGAAAAAACCCAATAACACTTTGCTCGACTGGGAATCGAACCCAGGACCTCATGTTCAGCAGTCGCATTTGTGACCACTCGACCAATAGTTATGTTTAAATCCTATGTAATCCAAACAAGAATAAAGTTCCTGAAAAAAAAAAAACATTTTTTTTTTGCCTTATCTGGGAATCGAACCCAGAATAACATATTCAGCAGTAACGTTTGCAACTATGGAAGCAGTAAAACTTGTTTTTAGCTTTATTTTAGAAAGACTAAAACACTAAAAATGGTTCATTTTAGAAAGACTAAAACACCAAAAATGTTTCTGTGTTCGTCATTCCTATCAAAAAAATCCTTGTGGAGGTCAGTCGCTCCATGTAAAATACTGGTATTCAGCTGCATCCGGTTAGACTGGAAGCCGACCCCAACATAGTTGGGAAAAGGCTATACAGCTAATGAAGATCGATGGTTAACATAGGACTCTTCACTTACTCAAACATGTCAGCATGAGGGCCTGGGTTCGATTCCCGAGTCGGGCAAAGTGTTATTGGGTTTTTCATCAGGAATTTCTCAGTAGCAGCCATGTAGTCTGGATTTGCGCCCGGTTGATGGCAATAGGGTCGCTCCCTCCCTATTACAAAAGACTTAACCATAACTGGCGAAATGTGTGTGTATTATTAGGTACATCTCTGCTTAACCTTTCGGGGATTACAGGCGTGATGTTATGTCCTCAGGGCAAAGCGAAATTTGCATGTAGTTCTTCAAGTTTGATAAAAGTACTCATTAAAAAAAATATGATAAAATCACCAAGCTTGTATAACGAATTCGTGATTTCTTAACTACCAGATAAATTCCATCTATCCATGAGATAAAATCCTATTTGATCGTCTCTTAAGAAACCCATAGACAAGGATTATGTGATGGCCGATACTTAGATCGAAACTAAACGACAGTGTAATACCAAAGACAATCTGTCTTTACTTAAAAACCATCGGCAAAGACCTCTGATTTCTGTTTAAAAGTTCTAAAGATCAGATCAAGTTATACTGGTTATGCCAGTATAACTAGAACCTTCGATACCTATTAGAAACTCCGTTGAATAGTTCAAGTTTAAACAGTCTTTAAACCATTGCAATAGGCCTCATTTTATTGAATGAGTGTTCTAAATGACAGCTCAACTTACGTTAGATGCTTTTCGAACGATATTCGAATCTCGAACGAAACTAGCAACTTATAGCTATCTCTTTCTTTTGTACGAAGTAATGCAAGGAATGTTCTAAGGGAGAAAGGGACGGGTATAGCCGCTGTCGCAAAGTGGTTTAGTGCAGTGCGTTCGTCGTGGGTGGTCTGTAATTTTTATACTGCCGTCAAAAGGTCATTCACCTCCGTCCGATTAATTTTTGACACCTGTATGGGTTCTTTTTTTTAGTTTGTTGTTCAAGTCTTGATAGATAGTTCCTCTTAAGTTTGAACGTTGATTAATTGGTAATTAATATGTTCAAGCTTTTGGTTTGAAGGCTAGGCAGTTGTTTTAGCCTTTTAGTTCGTTTCTAGTATTTCAAGAAAGTATGTTGGGTATATATAATTGTGTTCACTTGTGTATTGAAATTAGTATCTAGTTCATTAAAGTTTGCATGCCAGTTTTATGGCGAAATGTGTCATTGTACTACATTTTATTTTTACCATCTTTTGTTCCACATTTACTGCAAATAAATAATGTTGACTTTGAAGATTCTATTTTAATAATTTACGTACTAGGGTTTGGTGTCAAAACCTGCCAAGACCAAGATCTGGCCCCTTATTTACAACGCTTCGATTCGATTTTCGATTCGGAAAGTCGTATGTCTATCTTTTTTTGACATTACGAAATCGAGCGAGACAGACATTCGACTTTCCGATTCGAATATCGAATCGAAGCGTTGTGAATAGCTATGCTGTGTTTTAACAAATTGATATCTGTGTTTGTTCGACCTTGTGATTACCTAGGTTGAATATGAATTGCACTTTTACACTACAAAAGAGGAAGATAAAGAAAGAAAGAAAACGTATTTATTTGGCAGGTATTTTTTTTGGTATTTGTAAGTGGCAATCGTATTAAAAGCTTTTTGACAGGGTTGACACACTAAATTGTAAGCTTTTCTTAGGCTCTTTTTTTTTATTTTCGTCATAGTTTTCGGTAATAGAACAGCAATTCGTGTCGATCTTCAGGTTAAGCCACGCTTGCCTAGGTTGGTCCGTGGGATGGGTGGCCCATTACATAGCGAGTTTCCCTTGTGCCTCAAAAAGCACGTCCCGGCTGTCACTTGTAGATCTTTGAAAGTCGTTAGTCAGTGGGTCCCAAATATTTGACAACCAGTCTTACCACGTGGTATCTATCGTATTGAATACATGAACTTAGAAGGGTTGTATTGATGATTTTAATGATTAAAATTCTGTAAATACATTTGTGTTACGGCCGCAAATCATATTTGGTTCAGCATACAGTGTGACACTGACCTGCAATTTGCAAAAAATTACAGAAAATTTTAATTCAATCAAAATCATTGTTCCCACTGCTGGGACACAGGTCTTCTCTTTATTAGAGGTCTTTGCCACTAGACAGGTCCAGCAAGAGTTGGCAGATGTCACATTTGTCTTCAAATTGACATTCAACTATCTGGTGTCCACGACACAAGCCTCGATGCTTAGTGTGGCACTAGATGGCGCTGTGTGTTAATGTCCAGCGATATTTATTTATTTTATTTAAATTTCCGGTTCTAAGACATGTTGATTCCCTCACGATATTGTATTAAAGTATCTACGGGACGCAGAAAAGAAGAAGAAAGAAGAAAATACTTGACTGTTCTTTTGTTTTAATAAAGTTTTGGATACAAAAAGTACTTACGTCAATCTAAATGTCAACCGTGAAAAAAAATCGCAATAAGACAATCTTCCACCCTTATAAATGGGGATGGTTTAAAATAAAGTCGCGACTTGTAATCAAATGCAGTTCGATAGGGGTGCTGTCAACCCCCTCGATCAGTTCTGGTAAGAATGTCGACATCCATACTAGACAGTGGTGTTTGACTTGAGTTTATATGGGTGAAATATGTGGGAAATTGGGAATGACTTTAAAGATTTTTGTACAAACGTCTGCTCTTTTTATCAGTACCGATTTATTTCACGGAGGAATATGTGTCGTAAATAATTATTACTTGGTTTAAATTAAATTATCATAGGATAATCTTCACGCCTGATGCAATTAATTAAATCAATTTAAAAGCAGACGATAAAACTGGTGCTGCTATTATTGTTCACCAATAACAAAACGAACGAACGAACGAACGATCCTTTTGTGTGCCACAATAGGGTATATGCATGTTTTTTTTTATTACTCTAAACAAAGCTTAATACCATCAGAAATAGCAAAGTGAATTTATTTTTTTATATCTATAAAAACTACCTAACTGCTGATTAGACAGACAGATCCGATACAGCGAATGACGTCATTCGCTGCATGGATGTACGAAATCCATAATAAATTCCGTTTTTTTAAAAAGAGATAGAAACAAAAGTTTCAATGGTTATAACTTTTGTGTTGTTTGGCCGATTTATGTCTTGTTTTCGCTTTTTGTCAGTATTTTTATAGTACTCAAACATTCCGTATCAAAAAAAAAAATTATACAAATTCCCTATTGGGCAAAGCATATTCCAATTTCTATTAAATACGATTTCAATTTCCGTCACATTATTCTGCATACTTTACTTGAAATCGAATCGAAATTAGACTGCAGTAAATGTTTAAATAATTTTGTACTAATTCTATCCTGCTAATATTATAAATGCGATAGTTTGTGAGTATGGATGTATGTGAGGATGTTTGTTACTCTTTCACGCAAAAACTACTTAACGGATTTGGATGAAATTTTGCACACAAATAGTTTATAACCTGGATTCAAACATAGGATACTTTTTATCCCGGTTATAAGATCCCATGGGACAATTATCATAAGAAGCCGCTGGCAGAAGCTTAAGAAAGCGGAAGATTCTATTAATAATAGAACTTCTACCCTTTTCATTTTCTTCTTCAATCATATTATTCCTACTGCTTCACCTGCATTTTTTTTTCCAACAAACCTCCAACATACAATTCCATAATTCTCACATTGATTATTCATGTCCTACTCCATGTAAACCGCTCCCTAACTAGTGGCGCGCGTGTCTCGAGAATGTTCTCAAATTAACTGTTTTTTTTTTACAACAATCAACAACAGGGAACAACAGTGAATAACTGTTGTTGTTGTTGCAAATTGAATCGGTAGAGGATTAATGCATTGAAGTTTTTATTATGGGTTGGGTTCGGAGAAATATTTAGGCCCGTTTTCTATAACTTACTTACTTAACTGTCAGTTAATATGAGTCTCGTGGCTATCGGTGTTTCTACAAACAAAGTTAGCTTGAAATATTCTATCCGCATCACCTATCTGTCACTCGATTCATAGAAAAATCAAAGAAAGCTTTTCTGTGACGTTTTGTTTCTATAGGTCCGTAAGCTAAATGTCAAAAAACAAACAGAGATCAGATAGCAACCTACCGATACCTGTGAGTAAGTTATTGAAAATGGCCGTTAATCGAGTCTAGCTAGTCTTTACTAGGCGTAGAAGTCTTTAGCAAGAAGTTTAGGTAGACAGATAAACACTATGTGTCAATATGACTGACTGATAGTAAGTTCTATTGCGGAACATGAGGTCTTGGGTTGATTCCCAGTGAAAGAGATTTAAAAGAATTTGGTACTACCGATAGACAGGGTTGCCATACGTCCCGTATATACGACTGTCACCGTATTTAAGTACCACGTCCCATATTATTACTTGTCCCGTTTTTATCTCGTTTATCAATATTTCTATAAACACGTACTAAAGGCTCGAAGCTCGACGGGCGGAGGCGCTCGGTTGCGAGGAGAGGTGAAATGACATTAGCCCAATTTTACGAATATGTCAAAACACAAAAAGACATAATCATTAAAGTAAAATCTACATCAAAATTTATGACTGGGCGAAGAAACAGGAACCTCTGGTGGTTCTTCTCAACAATAATAGAACTGGTTTTCGATAAATTTATCATGATTGGAGTGAATTGTTTTTGTTGTCGTTGTTTTCCATTGATTTTTTATTATAACAAACCGTTACTACCTTTTATTTTCAGTTTTTTATTTATTTGCCACGTATCAATTCGACATTGGGAATAAAATCGGACAAAAATTTTGAGCTCAAACATTTTCGATTTTGACACACGAATGCTACCTGACAAACGGGTGTATGAGTTCTAGACAGAACGATTTGTTACTAAGTAGTGACAAGTATTGGATTACGATTTTCTTCGTCTTGTCCCGTTTATCGCTCGTAAATATTTAAATGTCTTTGTTCCCAGTTTCTAGCCGTGTGGTATCCGGGAGAGTAGAATAGGACCAACCCATTACCCTCACGGGTGTCGTATAAGGCGACTAATGTCTGAGGCAGAACACCTTGCGCCTCCGTAGACCAGAGAATGGGCAGCAGCGTTTTCTGTTATTCTTTCACCACTGCGATCTCCAATCCGACTGCCAAGCGTAGAGATTACTGCAAATTCAAGAGGCTTATCTCCAGCAGTGAACGTTATGGGCTGTAGTTGTTGTTGTTGTTGTTCCCAGTTTCGGTTAAGTTTTTCTGTAGCAGCCTAGAATCTGAACTTGAGCCCGGGTGGTTGCAATAGACTTGCTCCTTGTTTCATGGGATCTTAAAGTAACTTGACGAAATGTTGGAGAACATCTCTTTGGATAAAATTGGCTCGATGTTAGGCAAACACACTCTCTGCGAATTGGGATAGGGGTTTATTCTACGTTCGTTGTGAAGTTTCGTCCCATTTTCCAAAAAAATCTTAGTTTGTCCCACATCCTATTGAAGTTTTGCTTCGTCCCAAATTACAAGTATATTTCAAAAGTACAGTCAACTTAAAAACTAACGTAGGTACTAGTTTATACAGGCCCCAGTGCTTTGTGATGGATGTCACGGTCTTCAAATTTTTGGTTTCCTCCTGATGACTGAATATGTTTGATAATTTCTTATCAACCACTTCCATGACAACAAAAACCTGAAACTACGCTCTTCACATCTTTCAAATTGTAGTTTTTTTACAACTGTTTTTTATATGTGTATTGTTATAAATTGATTATAATATACATCATTTAAATACAGATTTTGTAACAATATTCTGATTTAAAAGAGTGTCCATGGAGTTTCTTGCCCGTTCTTCTCCATAGAGATCTACGCTAGGGAATGGGCAAATTCACAGTTTTTTGTCTTGTGACTGGGACTGATTGATTGATTAATTGATTTGTCAATCAATCACTTACCTAGGTCTCTACTGTGAAACTACACTTGTGGCCAAAGTTATATTTAAATTTAAAAGCCTCAGACAATGGTTTCATTTAAATATTGATATGACTAGCAGAGTGAAAGCCTAGTGGTGTGACCGTCGGACTTCCAAGTCATAGGTCTCAAGTTCGAACCAAAGACACGCACCTCTGATTTTTCGCAATTATGTGCGTTTTGTATGATTATCACTGGCTTCAGTGAAGGAAAAACATCGTGAGAAAACCAGTATGCCTGAGATATATAACATTTCTCAACGGCATGTAAAGCCAAGTCAGAGGCCCATGGGTGGCATAAAAATTCTGACCCCAGGTTAGGGACTAACCACACAAAAAGAAGACGACAAAAAATAACCTAAAACTACGCTCTTCGCATCTCTCAAATTGTAGTTTTTTTACAACTGCTTTTATGTGTATTGTTATAAATTGATTACAAGGTGTTTAGTTTTATTAAACACAGACTAATAATATTTACATTATTTACACACTAACTCTAAAAAAGAAATAAAAATATTTTACAAATATCAAAAAAAAGTTTACAGGGCGTCGAAAAATTCGTCCACATCGCTGTCAACAGGAAAAGTGCCCAGAAGGCTGGCAAGGTAGGTAATTGGAATACAGATCAACACAATACATATATTGATACAATCCGTCCGTACAGAGAGCTGCGTCTATTGGTTGAGAACTTGAGAATGAAACAAAAAAACCACCAGTGCATTATAATGATCTATTTACTATAAACAGATTTTTGTATTTTTTGCCATCGATACGTTATGAAGAAGATCTATAACTTCCACCTAGATCTATCCTATCGTCTTTCATTCATACAATGACATTAATTTTTTTTCTTATGTAAAAATGTATGTATTTTTTTACCCCTTGTCCAAATCCGACAGTATTTCAAACGTTTGAAGACGGAAAAGGCAAATCGCAAAATTAGTTAAAACTTGCCACACGACGAAATGGAAGCCATACGACGACATTCACTAGCTATACTTTTTTTTTCAACCCCAAATCACCATTAAAACAAACATATCTCCAAAAAAAAAAACATTGAAACAACCCCTAACAAATTTTCTTAAACTCTCACCCCTTTTTTTAATTTGGTGTCTTGCGAATGAACTGACAGCCAGGGGGTGAGAGGGGTGATTTTATTGAAATACTTGCGGCGGCATTGCGAATCGGGAATGCCGGTTCGATTCCCGGGTGCTAAACTTTAATTTCGGGTGTTTTTTTATTGCATTTTTTAATGCGGAGCGAACGATCGACGTGGTGGTGATAGATGCTTTTTATGGGAACGAATTGAATGAAGTTTATTTAGACAAATAAAATGTTTTGTTTTAGTCTTTTAAATACACACTGCTGACTTGATAATACTTTTACCGCGACTAGACCTCATTATCAAATGACAGCCGTTGGTCCCAGCTGTCATTTGTAGATCTTTGACAGTCGTTACAGGTAGTCAGTGGCCCGAAAGTCTGACAACCAGTCTTACCAAGGGCTACCGTATTACCCAGTACTAACTGGGTTGTGGAGGTCAGATAGGCAGTCGATCCATTTAAAATACTAGTATTCAGCTGCAGCCGGTTAGACTGGAAGCCGGAGTTGGCGTTGGCTACAAAGGAAGAAAGTTTTAATACTTGATTAAATAAAACAAAAAACATCGTTTAACTTCTTTTAATAAGATTTGTCTATAAATCGCTACTTTTTTCACATTTATAAATTGACAACACTTTGAAAATACTAAATAAAACGAGAAAAAAATTTACAAAAAAAAATCTGAAAGAAAAAAAGTTTGTGCCACTAACATATTTTTTGTGCCCCCTTTTCCAAATTGTTGTCAAAATATAACAAATGACTAATACTGCTACATTGCACAATAAATAACTTAATAATAATTTGTTAATTAAGTCTTAAAAATTAAGTTTTTAATTATTTACATTTTTTATTTTATACAATTCGAGTGGGAGCTTCGACTATAATTTTTTACAAAACATCTTTTTCGTGTTTTTTTTTTCATTAATTTCTCAAACGCAGGGATTATTTGAAAGGGTCATGCACACATTGGTTTTTGTTGGATATTGCCTGAATCGTAATTTTAATATACCTAACATAAAAAAAAGAGATCGTACTAACTCAAACTCCATAAACTGACATAGATTTGGCTGAGAATTTACCAACCAGGGTCTGATCCAGATTTCCAGAAAAATCTGCAAAAAATTACGTCAAAACTGAAAATAAAACCAACATGGGCCATTGTGCACATAAGAAATGCAAGTTAATAAATTAATCAGATAAAATGCTATGGTAATCTTCCAAATGTAAATGACCAGAAAACAACATAGAATTACGTGTAAATCGTCGCAATAATAGTGTAGAAGTATCCTTAACAAAACCGGAAGGCATTGGTTCTCCCCGTCATTGCAGTTATTTTTTTTCGCTGGAACATACATAAGAAACTTCTATGTTACGGAGATATTGGTATCGATTCTGTTGTGCACAAACTAAACTTAATTTAGACTATTGCTATCTTTTACTAAAAGGCAGTGCGAGAAAAGGACGGCTATAGCTATGAACTAAGTTAGAGATGTCAAACTAGTTGATGCTTTGCGCTTCACCGTGTTTTTAGTCGACATGTTTTTACGTGCACCCTTCATTTGCACACTGCGCCCGCGTGGTGGATTATAGCCCATTCCCTCTCATTGAGAGGAGGCCGTGTCCCAGCAGTGGGAACATTATAGGCTGATGATGATGATGATGATTAAAAGGCAGTGCGAGAAAAGGACGGCTATAGCTATGAACTAAGTTAGAGATGTCAAACTAGTTTATACCTTGCGCTTCACCGTGTTTTTAGTCGACATATGTTTACGTGCACCCTTCATTTGTATAGAAATATTAGTTCCAACTAAATTTGACACCTCTAAATTACGTCCGTCTCTTTCTCGTTTTATTAGAGAGAAAAAGATAGCAATAGCTTAAATTAAGTTTAGTTTGGGTCAAAGTTCCAACTTCATCCCATTTTTTTAGACCTCCACGTAAAATTGTGCTGATGGATGTATTGAATAGTTCGGGAGTCCGTACTATTAAATCAATCCATCAGCACAATGTTTTGAGTGCGTCACATTGGGTCCTACCGTAAAACGTATAAGTACTTTAGACAAAAAAAAAAAATCGTTTCCCAGCAATATTTTTTGCGTATTTACTTAGTTTGATGTACAGAATGCTTGTTTGACGGCATCGCGAAAGGTTCATTAACATTTTGTATAATTATGACTACTTTCTTTATTTATCGTTTTACATATTGGATGCATTTAAAAAAAAAACAACAAGGGGTGTAGGTGAGCTTCTTTAAAAGGGTCAGGTGCGTAGTACTCGCGACCGACGTGAGTGTATGAACAGAGAGAGGCCTTGGCACAACCGCGTGATGTAAACGTAACTTTAAAACGTTGATTTTAAAATTAAAAATACTAGTTTCACTTTTAATATTTACATAATTTTAAGAATTTATTCATGTATATGGATGATACTGATTTTGCTTGTTGCAAACAATTAAACTAAAATGCCATAGGATATGTGTGTTTTCGATTAAAAAATCGACTCGATTTACATTGCGTTTACGGCGCGCTCGTGGTAGGGCCTCAGATGTATAACCGTGGAAGAAACGAAAGGAGACGAATCCTAGCAGACGGCGTTCTGTAGTTTCTAACTACCCCCACGGTAAAAAGGCGTGAATTTTATGTAAGTCTCTTTACCTTTTTAAAAAATTATTTGAAAATATTAACAAAAGTAGATAATTCTCCTTTAGTAGGATACAGGTGGTCAAAGCTCCAGAAACCTCCTCACAATGAGAGCTGTATGTAGGAGTACTGCTTTCTGAATCAACCGCCAAGCGAGAGCCTCGAGAGACGTTTGTCGAGGCTCCATAATAAATATTAATTATTATTATTGTCTGCTATAATATGTCACCGCCACGGAATGCTATTTGGTTTAATTTACCGCAAATTACTTTGTAATTCTCAAGATATAGTGACTATTACAGTGTAATTGAATTTAATGAAATCATTTACATGTAACTTGCAATATGACATGTGACATTAATAGGTAAGAAGATTGTTTTTTCATTGTTTCTGTACCAAAGCTTAAAATTCGGCAGTATCATCAAAATTGTAGCTGTGAAATAGCACAGTTAGTAGGTAATGGTGTCGATTCTGTTGTGCACAAACTAAACTTAATTCTCTCTAATAAAAATAGAAAGAGACGGACGTAGTTTAGAGCTGTCAAATTTAATTGGAACTAATATTGCCATACAAATGAAGACTGCACGTAAAAACGACTAAAACACGGCGCAAGGGATAAACTAGTTTGACATCTCTAACTTAGTTCATAGCTATAGCCGTCCTTTTCTCGCACTGCCTTTTAATCATCATCATCAGCCTATAATGTTCCCACTGCTGGGACACGGCCTTCTCTCAATGAGAGGGAATGGGCTATAATCCACCACGCGGGCCCAGTGCGTGTTGGTAGATGTCACATGTCTTCGAATATTTGGTTCTAGGACATACCGGTTTCCTCACGATGTTTTTCTTCACCGTTTTGAGAGCAGTGGTGATGAAATAAATTACACAAAGTAAAAGATAGCAATAGCCTAAATTAAGTTTAGTTTGTGCACAACAGAATCGACACCATTATTTAGCATAGTGATCCATTGACACACAGTAACGGTCGTTTTTTATACTTATACCAATCAATCAATTCTAACCTCTTTGGAAAAAAACTATTTCGGTTTTTTTAACAAATTCGAGATCTCATGTACGACGAATACTTCTCACCACGTCATCTAAATCATTTATGTAGGTAATTTTCTCATTAATGTCTACTTTTTTACATAGGTAATAGCGATGAGGTTTTAAAAACCTTTTTTTTTACGATAATTTAGTCAAATCAAGTTACTGACCAGGTGTTGATTTAAGCGATAGACTTTATTGCGACGATAAACCAAAGAAGTGAACAAAACATTGCAAAAAAAAAACATCTACAAATTAAAGTGTCATGTCAGTTGAATTATTGTTGCTAATCTATTGACAAGTGCGAGAGGGACGCAGGATGTTTCTGCACCCCTAGCCAAGTTGACAATCTACAATCGTTAACGCTAGTAGACTATTCAAATAAATGGGAATGACATCATCTCAACGTTAAATCACGTGATCAACACAAACGAATAGAAAATTTGTAGACAAGTTTACATCGTTCAAAATGATAGAATAGAATGTTATCGTTTCTACAATTTTGATCGCTAAACTCTTTGGTAGGAACGCTCACCATAGACTAAAGTGTAGGTTTTTTCTACAGACATTAGAGAACGAGCGATCGACTCAGTCGTGTCAACTTGGCTACTAATTTAGCGCTTTCTACAATCGCTTACGCCGAGGCGTTTACGATTGTAGAAAGAGAATCGATACGAAACGTTTGTAACTTGGCTAGGCCTGCTGATCTCTTCTAAATTCAGCAGTTGAGTTTTGATGAGCCTTTCACGGTGCTAGGATTTAAGAAAGGACACTTCTTCTGTAGAATTCTTTGCACCAACTATTACGAGTTTTCTCTGTCGTGGTTGTGATTTTTGGGAAAACCAAATAATGACTAGAAGGCCAATGGATGAGAGTTCCGTCTGAGTTTAAGACTGATATCTATAAAAGTTACTTACAGTAGGGCCAATATAATAGACCACATTTGACATCTATCAGTTTAGTACTACTACATATTAAAGTTACCTTATTTTGTCATTATTACAATAAATATGTAATCGTAATTGAAAAAAGTTTAGCAATTAAGCAGTTCTAACTTCGAAGAAATAAATAATATTTTATGCGAGCCGTTACAAGGTTACGTTGTTGTATTTCTGAAGATGAAGTGTCAAATGTGGTCTATTAAATTGGTCCTACTGATACAAACATATACTTTGGCCTGGTGTCATTCCTGTCAATTTCGCGCAACTGTCAAACTACAACTGCAAGATAGAGACGGGAACATGTCTACAATACAGCCAACTTATCTGTGCAGGCGGGAAAACAAAGAACTATAATAAATGTACCAAGTTTGACATTTCGATGCAATTTTTTCTTGACAAGCAACGCTACCTTGAACTGCACACCTAAAGTGGTCTAACTGTAAGTCAAAGGATGTGCTAGATAACGATAAGATATCTGTCAGAGACCAGTCGGATATTTCAAAACAAGGAACCCTAAACAAGGAGGTTTTGTACTTGACCAGTGCATTATGTATCTTTGTATGATCATGATTTTCATCAAAAAAACTAATTAAAGTATTGATATTTATTTTATAATATTGTTTTTTCTAGTTTAGTTTTTCAATCAGTATCTATCAATGTTATTTTTCACACAGCTTTGTAATATTGTCAGCTATGGTTCAAGTTATTCATAATTGTATGGTATGAGGAAATAACGGTGCACTTCAAGGAGTTATGAAATGCCTTCACAAGTTGTTGTTAATTAAGAAATTGCACATACTTTAAAAATGACGGAAAATACTGATCAATTAACTACAGGGAGAATTTTAAACAGTGTTCTTTATGACAGTTTTGCTAACGGGTTAGTTTCTTTAGATCTCTTATGCTGTTCAGATTATTCTCATATTTTTTTTATATAAGATAGATATATTTTTATCCAGTAGCTGGCACAGAAAGTATGGACAGCGACCTAAAGTCTCAACACAGTCAAGATCAGACAAATGATGACATCAAAGGACTTTTAAAGGTGTTAATTTGGAGGTACCATTTTCTTAATGCCTCTTTTTGTGAATACTCCATAAATAAATTAACACATGTGACCAAAATGTATCATAGGCTTTTAGAATCAATCTACAAAATTAGATCTCTAGTTTCAGTTCTAAAACGCATCCAGTTTTAAATTCCACAAAAGAAGTTTGCAACAACGAAATCCAAAGAACCGAGTCTCATTCCACCAACCTGACCACATCAAAACTCAACTCCACATCAAAATCTAAACTCTATTCAACTGCTGTTCTCTCTCTCTAGCCTTCATTTCCAACTCCTCTTCTTCCTTTGTCAGAGGCACCGTGCTGTGGTTATACAACCCTTGTGCCATCAGCTGCAGCGCAAGCGGGTTCCTCTGACCCGAAGCCTTCTTGATCTTGGCGCGCTTGTTCTGGAACCAGATCTTGATCTGCGCTTCTGCTAGACCGAGCTCTGCTGCCAGGCTCTGCCGTCTTCGTTCTGTCAGGTAGCGGTTTTCGGCGAACTCGTGCTGTGGGCAAATGTGTTTATTAGAATCATGAAAGAATCGTGGTTGTTCAAGGATTAATCACTCTGTGTAATGTGGTTGGATAACTTTGTTTTTGTAACCTCATCATAGAGGAGCTTATTTTCGTTATGAATAGGTTGTCTTTAAAAATTGTTGACTGTCTTTTCTGCGTTGATTAATCGTGATTCGAGCTCATAACAGTTCATTGCTAGACAAAGGGCCCTCCTAAGCTGCACCACAACACCCTGTCTACCGCTTTGCCCATCCTTCATAAGTCAAAATGTATCATCTCAAACACTCCGTAACTACCAGTTTAACCAAAACACATTCTGATTTTAGGTTAGCAATCTTTGGTTTTGAATAAAAATATTTGTACGCCATATTATGGCAGGATATACTGGAACCAATATTGTAACATCCATTGGTACCATATTCTAACAAATGCTTTTCTTATTTGATTTGATTTTGATTAAGGGTCGCGGTCAATACAGCTAGGAGCTGTCTCAAACAAAGCTTGCTCATATTGCGGTTTCCCCTCTAGGACTCGACCACAGAACCAAACTATTATTATCTAGAATCAAATGAACTGTTCATTTGGTTCTAGAGATAAATAGGGTAGTTGACACCATAAAACCATAATTCCAAGACACCAGTCTTTAAAAAAAAAATTATTAACCCGATTTTTTTCAATGAAGTGCCAAATTTGATTTTTAGTTGCTTTGAAATCAATAAATAGTTGAGTCAATAAACAGTTGACCAAACAGTGACGTCACAGCGTCCTATTGAAATACAAAATCTATGAGAGAACCGCGTTTTCACAGCTCATAAAAAGTATGTCTATTGATTGGTGTGTCAACTACCCTATTGTGCATATTATGTGATTTCAGAGATTTGTCTATGGCTGTATAAAACTAGTAAAACTTAATATATATAAAATAATAGCTTTTAAGCCACATACCTTTAACCTTGCGAGCTGAGGTCCAGAGAAAGCAGTGCGTGGTCTCTTCTCGTCAGGCACGGCGTTGTCTCCGGGTGGTTTCTTAGGCCTTCGCGTCCGGGGACCTGCTCGCAAATAGACTAAATTGGAGGACAAGTATCTGAGCCCCTTAGAAAAAATATAAAATTTATAAGAAAAGGGAGTTTGGGAGGATTTGTTTGACAGAGGATTGCTATTGACTAATAATCGGGGCCTAAGTCAGCTACCTAACTAAGCTTTCAGTATTTTAACGGTTGTAATGTTACCTATATAATATAAAGTTCGATTTTATTCGATAGTTTAATTCGGTATTACCTAGGGGAAGTCATACCTATTGTTCTTTGTCATTTTGTCTAAAAACTGCGTGATACGAGTGGTAAAGTAACTAAGCTTACATACATTTTGTATACATTCTGGGATATATAAGAATTATTGCAGTCTAATAAGAGTGAAATAGAAAATAAGTTTAAGGACAAAGTTGAACCATGACCATGTTAGGTTACAAAACAAATAAAACACGAAATACATACACAAAAACAAAACACATGCGCAAATACAAATGGCAAAACAATGAAACATGTTAGGTACAGAAACAAAACGTTGCAGGAACGAACAAGCACAGACACAATATAGCACAAACAAAATATTAACAGTAACAAACACACAACAAAACAGTTAAGGATCTGGCGCACTACGCAGATATGATCGTGACAGATCTTGGTCGTCGTTGCAACCTTGGCCACAGAAGCACCGACCAAGGTGCAGAGTTTCATAGTAATGAACACAAAAACTGTTCTTATCTACTTGGAAGGCAGCGGCACGTCGAGCGACAGGATGTATTTATTTATGATGATTTATTTATATTGTTACGGCCAAGTGAGCTATGCGTTTGGTCTGTTCCAATACTTTACTTATACAGGTGCAGGTGATCATGGCTGCGTAGTACTCGAGATCTCTTAGGCAGCAGTTTAGAAGACGATGGACTGTTTGACAGAAATGATCGCCTCCAGTCACAGATAGATGTGACCTGGATATTGGATATCTCAAATATCGCGATCCGTATGAAAACCAAGCGTGCCCTTTTCTGACTACCTACTATGACGTCAGCACTATTTAGTTACTATACAAACATGTTACTATTCAAAATAGATTACGTTTTTATGCTTTAAACGTCTAGAATTATCTCTCACTCTCTTATTATTATCTCTTTCTCTATAGAATTATCTCTCACTCTCATAATATTCGCTCCATCTTTAGAATTATCTCCCACTCTCTTATTATTCTCTCTATCTCTCTTTAGAATTATCTCCCACTTTCTTATTATTCTCTCTCTCTTTAGAATTATCTCCCACTCTTTTATTATTCTCTCTCTCTTTAGAATTATCTCCCACTCTCTTATTATTCTCTCACTCTCTTATTATCCTCTCTCTCTTTAGAATTATCTCTCACTCTCTTAGTATCCTCTCTCTCTTTAGAATTATCTCTCACTCTCTTATTATTCTCTCTCTCTCTCTTTGTCTTATGTTTAGAATTAAGTTGTTGTTTTAAACAATATTAGCTTGCTGCGACGTACTTCGACGGACTACGAACATAAAATATGTTTTCTTGCGGTATCTATGTAGGTATATCTGTGGCTTCAATCTATTGGTTGTTATCTGTTTATTGATTGTTGCAAATTGCCCATCGTCTGCTCAGCTTCAAAGTTAATCCAGATTCGTCAAAAAAATTAGCACAAATTAATACCAATTTGCACAAATTACAACACTCGCAGCACAAAAATTCCCCCGTTGAAGTCCCCGAGACAAGCGGACGATGCAATATCTTAACCAATTCAGTTTCGAGCTCAAACGAGCGTCGAAGACAAAAGTGATAAAATTGGTCAAAATATTTCACCGACCGCCTGCCGGGCTAGTGACGGTGATGATCAGACAATGGTGATGATTTATTGATGACGTGTTCTTCTTCGCTGGAATTTGAAGTCGTGTCTAGAAATGGTAGTGGTGGTGTTAGAAAAAAAGGTGCACAAAGATTTGAGTCCAAAAAGAAGATTATAGATAATTTTGGTAATGAACTGACGAATTCAAAATTTTCTGTCTGCTGTCAAGTCTTATGGCAAGTAATGTATAGTATGACCACTTTAAGTGTGCAGTTCAAGGTGGCGTTGCTTGTCAAGAAAAAAATGCATCGATATGTCAAACTTGGTACATTTATTTTAGTTCTGTGTTTTCTCACCTGCACAGATAAGTTGGTCAAAGTGTGCTATTTTGTTTTGAACCACTCACAAAGCACCCAAAGGTTGATTTGTACAAATCAACCTTTGGGTGCTTTGTGCACAAAAAAAAAATGCAAATATAAATGCTTAGATTAAGTTGTCTCTGTGCATTTGAGTAGTTCTTGAAGTCTTATTTGAATAAATGTAATAATAAACAGCAGACGCCCTTGCACGACCGCGCGGTGTTTATGTAACGTAAATTCGTCGATTATCCTACAGCATTTTAGTCAAATTGTTTGCAGCAAACATTATCGGTATCATCTACAAATACGAATACATTCTGAAAACTATGTTGATGTTACAATAAGTGAAACGAGTATTTTTAATTTTAAAATCGTCTTATTTACGTTACGTTTACACCACGCGCTATTGCTAGGGCCTCTGCTAACATGAGAATTAACAGCAGAATTATTAATCATTTAGAAATTGAGGCAGGCATGCTCACGCTTAAATAAGTAATCGAGTAAATAACCCGAGTTATATTTAAATAAAAATCCTTTTATTGAAGCGTTACATTACAGAAAAGTTGTACAATATAAAGGTAGCACAAAAAATGTTATGGGACACACTGTATAGCACAAACATTTAAAACATGCTGCAGTAAAAGTACATTTCATTTGTGAAGTTTTTCTAGATTTTTTTCAGATTCGAATTGTAAAAACGTCAAGCACATTGAGCTACCCGAAACTGTCAAATTTTCTCAATCAACCTCGAACCTAATGCAAATTGAAAAGGGGCATTTACGCTGTCGTTACAGATACAAAATGGGAAAAAAACGACCGGTTTTAGCAATTTTTCTAACTGTAACTACAGTGAAGTATATTTTAATGAATTAAATAGACGTCAATAATCTAGAACTCTAAAGCATTAATTTTGTCAATCAGATTTTATATTAATTGTGTATTTAACGAGTTCTGATTTTTTTACTAAAGTGGCGCTAGTGTGCACGCCGAAAATTCGGGGAGCCCCTTAAATAAATTTGTTAGATTGTGATAGTTTGATGTGCTGACGTCTACAATAATATCATGGTCATGTTTCAACTTAGGTTTATCAATATTCTATTCCATAACAAACCATGTAGTAGTTTAAAGTACTGACGTCTACAATAATTTCATGGTCATGTTTCAACTTAGGTTTATCAATATTTTATTCCATAACAAACCATGTAGTAGTTTAAAGTACTGACGTCTACAATAATTTCATGGTCATGTTTCAACTTTGGTTTATCAATATTTTATTCCATAACAAACCATGGTTTTGAATTACATTAAATTGAATTTCGGAAACCAGTGTACCTGCGTACTTGGATAATAAACCATTTTCTTTTTACCCGACTACGGCGAAGCCAAAAAGAAGGTTTATGATTTTAGCAGTTTATTTATGTATGTGTTTACGTATGTTCCTCCGTAGCGCCTAAACTATTCATCCGATTTTGATAAATAAGGTGTCAATCGATTCGTTATTATGGCCCGGGTAACATAAGCTACATTTTAACCGACTTCAACAATAGGAGGAGTCGATTTTACCTTGTAAACCCCGAATGTAATGAGAACGTGGTTTTTCAGTAGTCGGGTTTTTAATTGGAATAGACCACACAAATTGCTTCTGTTTCCAATAGATACATTTCGCCCTATAGATTACCGTTTTAATAACCAAATCAACCAGCTAGTATCAACAAAAACGGTTTTTCAACTTCGCCCAAAGAATTGAAAGAGACCACGTATTCCCAATTTACGCGTAACAAATCAATTAAATTAGTTATTTAACAGATTCACGAGTTCCTTTTTGTCAATCGTTTTTTTACAACTTTGGTCTTTGTGCCAATGAAAATAGACTGTTTTTTGTATGAAGTCTTACTGAATTGATTTTTTGACAATCCAATTAGGGATTCTAGAACGATAATCGAATTTCGGTATCTATAATTTATTGACCAACCGCGTTCTCTGAAAAAGCAGTATGACCACTTTAAGTGTGCAGCTCAAGGTGGCACTGCTTGTCAAGAAAAAATGCATCGATATGTCATACTTGGTACATTTATTTTAGTTCTGTGTTTTCCTGCCTGCAAAGTAAAGTTGTCTGAAGTGTAAAATTTTGGGTCGAGACGTTTGATTCAATATGTCATCGACTACAAAAAGGTATTGGCCAAGTTTAAAACAAATGCACTACCTATCGTTGTTATTTTTTTTCTTTCTTTTAAAGATTTGAAAAAAGAAATAATGAACTAGGAAAGACAGCATTGGCTACCAACAAATGCAATCCACTTTTTGTTATAAGAATTTATGAAATAAAAGGCTTGAAAATAATCAATAGAACATATTTATATCTACCAAAAGTTTTGCAAGCATAGTTATAGAGATCGCTCTTGGCTGTGTCTAAACGACTCAAGACATAGAAAGTTTTAGTTGTCAACCGGTTTGGAATTTACATTCGACCAATATTGATAAAAATATTTAGAAAAAATGTTATAATAATATTAACACCTATCTAAGTTTTATTTATAAAACAAGTGTAATAAAAAAATTATAAGGTTTCTTTTCGTCAATTTTCTTTTTTAAGACTTTTACTTCTTATAATAGGATTGACATAAACTTTTTCTTTGTTAAATGTTATTTTGTCAAAGGCCCCAGCTTGTAGATTTGAAACTTCATTAGCTAATATAAAAACAAAAAACGTAATTTGATATTTTTTTGTTGATACGTAAAATAAATAAATATAAAAAAATAAATGGAATTATCTCACGTGGTCCCCGTGAGCGCGTCCCGTACTTACTTCGTCCTGAAACAATACAGAAAAATACAATTAATAATTATATTTTATTTTTTAAAAGAAACAATTGTTACAACAATATCATCATTTGCCTAGCTTTTTCCCAACTATGTTGGGGTCGGCTTCCAGTCTAACCGGATGCAGCTGAATACCAGTATTTTACATGGAGCGACTGCCTATTTGACCTCCACAACCCAGTTAGTTAGTACTGGGTAATACGATACCACTTCGCAAGACTAGTTGTCAGACTTTCAACTTTTGTAAAGACTGCAAGATCTACAAATGACAGCCGGGACCAACGGTTTAACGTACTTTCCGAGTCACGGAGGCAACTCGGTATGAAATGGGTGGTCACCCATTCAAGGACCAACCTAGGCAAGCACGGCTTGACCTAAAGATCGACCCGAGCGTCTGTTATTATTTAGCCACAAGCTCTTTCGAATAATTATATAAACTAACCTAAAACTCCACCAATAAACAATAAAAAAAATAAACCTACATCTATTTATAATAAATAAACTTTTATTTATCAATAAATTGCAAATTAAACGTGCAATCATCAACTTTTATAATTATTACCATCATTGCCAAGCTTTAGTACCAATCAGGCGATCTACACAGTAAATTAATAAGCGTCAAGGAATAAAGACCTGACTTAAAACCCGTCCATAACACCTTCGCCCAGACGGGTGGCGCCACTGTCTTCTCGAAACGTCAAAAATCCCATACATTCTGCTTAGTTCCAAATTTCGCCGCAACCAAGACCACTTGGTTAGTGGAACTACTGCTTAGGAACGGGGTGACGTAACGGACCACCCATACCGACCGATAATTAAGACATTCAGTGTTATTGTACCATGTTTGTTTATTTTTATAAAAGTTTTTTTGGTGTTTTTATGTGTTTTATTAGGACGAAAACATGGGCTTTATAGTATGTTCACGGGTTCTTCTTAAAAGGGTAGGCAGGATAAGATTTGGATGGTTTTATTTTAGTCTGTAATAGTTTTGGATAAGTTTGGGTTTGACGACTATTAGCTGATAGTAAGTGATGATACGGTCTAATATGAAGCTTTTTTGACCAGAGAGAAAATACCTAAGATATCCATTAGAGACTTAAGCACTCCTAAGTGGGAACTTTTCAGCGAGGACTTTTTGACATACTAACATTATAACATTGTTACAAGAAGCAAATGCATTTTCTCATACAGCCATGGAACAACTATGAGACGATACTTTTATAACAAGGTGTCTTAAAATTAAGCTAAGGAAAATAGGCACAGGATTGTTTTATTTTTAATTACCCCGAAAGGGTAGTCAGAAGTGTTCCTAATATGTAGTACACCCTCATTTCGATAGTTTTTCAGTCTTTTGCCACCCACGGGGCATACTAGCACTTCACCCGCGACTTGTTCCGCAAAAATGTTGTAACAGCACGGCTAATATACATGATATAAATATAATTTATGGTATATAATAGCACGCAAGAATAATGTAACTTTGTATCAGCGAAAAAAATTATAGAATTTGATCATTAGTTACCAAGATTACCCCCTATATACAAATTTTACCTCTGTATAATGTTAGTATAGATAGATTCCCATCAAACTCATGCCGGTCGACTCGAGGCAGCTAAATATCTCTCTCTCTCTCTTTTTTCATTATCATCTGCCTAGCCTTTTCCTAACTATGTTGGAGTCGGCTTCCAGTCTAACCGGATGCAGCTGAATACCAGTATTTTACATGGACCGACTGCCTATCTGACCTTTGGAATTAAGAAATTAACATCAGATGTTATTGTCTTTTTAATCCAGATACAAAGTCTTGCCCAAACGTAAGCTCCTTAACTCAAAGCAATAAAGTTGAAAGTCCTTTGTAGGTTAAAAATTAAGCTGTTTATCAGTGGGAATACAGTAAGCAGTCATGTATCGGGCCAAATGTCTTAATTATTAAGTCTTCGTTGGTGGCGACTTGTTTTAAAGCCAGTAGGGGTCCACAAATTGGGTTCAGTAGGTCGTTTTTTTTGGTTTGTTTTTGAGGAGCGACTGATCAGTTGAGTTTTGGGTATTTTTTTTGAGAATATGCTCAGTTCTATAAAAATAAAATAAATTAATAAACATTTCAAAATCACTTCCATATTTGTTAACTAGTAACAATGTAAACTTTTAAACTTATGGTACACCGATCTTAGCTGCTATATTAAACTAGTCGTCGCCGAAGTGATTGGTGAGCGAGGGGTCCTAGCGTCGATTCCCTTAAGAAAATTGTCAGCAGCTCGCAGATTTGTGACTGCAGTATTACTAGGTGCATGGCTACTTCTGCCTATCCCTTTCAAGGAATCCAGGAATGATAGATATAATGCACAAATAAACAACTATTAGATATTACCGCGTTCACTGATGGTCGAACACTTTCCAACCTCATTACTCAGGGCATAAGATTAGTAGATTTTTTCAGTAGCAGTTACGGAGTCTGGATTTGTATCCAGTTGCTGGCAACTTTGGTCTTTGTGTCAACGAAAATAGACTGTTTTTTGTATGAAGTCTTACTGAATTGATTTTTTGACAATCCAATTAGGGATTCTAGAACGATAATCGAATTTCGGTATCTATAATTGACCAACCGCGTTCTCTGAAAATGCAGTATGACCACTTTAAGTGTGCAGCTCAAGGTGGCACTGCTTGTCAAGAAAAAATGCATCGTTATGTCATACTTGGTACATTTATTTTAGTTCTGTGTTTTCTTGCCTGCAAAGTAAAGTTGTCTGCAGTGTAAAATTTTGGGTCAAGACGTTTGATTAGTTATGTCATCGACTACAAAAAGGTATCGGCCAATAGGCTCGCCCCTATTACATGGGACTTTACTAGTAAAATGTGACTACCCGTAACGACTGTCAAAGATCTACAAATGACAGCCGGGACCAACTGCTTCACGTGCTTTCACGAAAGCACGAAGGAAACTCGGTATGTAATGGGTGGTCTCCCATCCGTAGACCAACCTAGGCAAACACGGATTAACCTAGAATTTGACTCCTATTTAGCTCCTCCATTTATCCAACACAGAGTAGACTTAAAAATAATAGGTAGATACGCATAATGAATATGTTAATAACACTGTAATTTATTTCAAATTATGCAAATATCTATTTATAAAATATTCCCAGTACATATTCATTAGTGAAAAAATTCGAAGCATGCGACCAATGGTGGTGCTTCTTTTCAAAATGAATGGTTATAAACTGGATAATTTTAATTAACTACTTTTAATAGCCTTAATATGCTGATTTTGACGAATTTCGGTTGAGTTTTGAAGGGGACATACGGTTTTGTAGAACGGAGAGCTAGATACGGTTAAAAGTATACATAAATGGCTGTATAAAACGATTGCAGAAAGCAGATCCATTAGGAGTAATTCGAAAATTAAAATCTAAATTATTTTTGACATGCAGTATTATTATTATATATTATTATATAATTATTTCATACATGTTTCATGTATCGCTCATCTAACACTATATAGATAGTCGTTAAGAAATGGACGTCAACCTTCTTTTTTTTAGATTTAAATTAAATTTATTGAATCATGAAGTAGACAGAATAGGGTTACGTATGGTATAGCATATCGGGCAAATGGAGTCCACGGCTTTGCTGGCACATTTGCACTATTTTGTCGTTTTCCATAACAATTTGGCATAAATGGAGCTGAATTTTGTTGATACTATGTTAAATCTCATCCTTCAACGCACGGGTGCTTATGGGCTGGTTGGCGACCTTTGACTTCAAATAACCATAAACAAATCTGGCGGTGTTACTTAAATCATATGATCTAGGGGTAAATTCTGATCACCGAAATAATAGAATAGGTACATGACAAAAAATAATTCACGCAGTAATTGAATTGTTTCACGGGCTGTATGATGTTTTTCTCTGACGTAGTGCTCCATTTTTACAAACCTTAAACTGTCAGCTGTCAAACGGTATTAATTCCTTTTTGGTTGTCAACCGTTTACCGCAAAAATAAACATCCGATATTTCAGACGATTGTTGGACATTTGAATTTTGTTAGTGGCTACTTCTCTTCAATACGGCAAACGTGTTTAAAACACATTCCAACATGTTTGTACGCCATTCTTCGAAACTGTATACTTAATCGCCCACACATCTCTGAGCTATGCAAATTTTATAACTCAGAATAACCATAAATATAACTAAATGACATTAATTGCTTCATCAACTGAACCAATGATAGTTTTTATACCAATGTTACCAATTAATAATTTTATTTCGTTTCTGTACGCATAATTATGTGGATTTGCGTATGGCAACAAATTCTTGGGTTGATAGTCTATGGTAGATAGTTTTTTTAGTAAGTTATACTGGGCATTAAAAATCCTTACGAGCGATGGTAGTTGGTCTACTCGTAACTAAAGCGTGTGGCCGTTTTTCCGTGAATACATTTATTTAATAAACTCAAAGGTTTTATTAACAAAAAGATGAAGCTACAATCCAGCCACAGGCATAATATATAATGAGGGTTTTCTGAAATGACAAAACGACAAGGTAGGCAGCACTGACGTAAGGTCTAAACATCTATCAAAATACACGAGTTTCTTGTGGTTTACGATTATTTTTTCATTTAATTTTCAATTAAATCATTAATAAAATGCCTCAGTGTTGTGCCGCATAGGTTACCTTTCATTAATATGGCCTTAGTTATCTTTCATTAAGTTTTTCCTTGTACCACTGATTTTTGCAGTCCTAAGAAGATTAATCTTTAGTTCAGCTACTTTTCCTTGTCCGTAATCCATATTTATATTGTAAGTCAACAGTCCAAATACGATGAAATTTCGGTAAAAAGTTTCACTAGCATACAATTCAGTACAATTTGACAGTTATTTATACCAGACGCCTATGTAGCGACATCTGGTTTCGGATAAAATCCGAAAAACTCTCATGGTGAAAAGACTGTATTTACCCATTTCAAAGCGTATCTCTAGGGAGAAGAATGGGCACGAAACTCCATGGACACTTTTAAAATCAAGTTGAGTATTACAAAGTCCTGGGTACAATATACATTATTATTGTTTTTCTATGTGAGAACAATGTAGAAATATAAAATCAAAAAAGCACTGCTGTCCTGTGTGTAGTCAGTGTCTTTGGTCAGTCGTTACGGGTAGTTGAAGACTCAGTCTGACAACCAGCCTTACCAAAGGCGTATCGCGTTATCCACTAACGGTCATTCAATAACTTATTAAAAGGTTACGGAAGGTTGCTATCTCTAACTGTTCGACCTTTAGCTTACGGACCATTAGAAACAAAACGTCTCAGAAAAGTTTTCTTTGTCTTTTTCTATGAATCACAGTCCTCCGAGTGACAGGTATTAGGTGACGCGGATAGGATATTCAAAACTAACCTTGTTTATAGACACAGCTACAAGAGATAGGCATATTAACTAACAGTTATACGTAAGTAAGTTATAGAAAATGGCCGTAAATGAATAAATTCTGGTGATCAGATGGGCAGTGGCTTCATGTAAAATATTGGCATTCAGGTGGATCTGGTTAGACTGGAAGCTGACCCCAACATAGTTGGGAAAAGGCTAGGCAGATGATAATTAACTCTTCCGCTTGGTATTCTAGCCTCAGACAAAATAAAAAGGTAAAGACGGAACTCAGCGAACAGCAAAGTGAGGCCCGTCAAATTAACGTCTCGCCGTGTACACTAAGACCAAAAAACAAAGTTAAGACGGAACTCTGCGACAGAGAAGTGAGGCCGGTTTCGTAAACATATTGTGCATTTATTGAGACGTAGTTTAATTGTAGTTTGATGTAAATGTGTGCGTGTGAGCGTGTGTGAACAGAGCGGGCGTAATTTGCGCTGGCCTCACTTTATTGTTCGCAACGCTATGTCTTGGTTTTTTACTTGGTCTGAGATTCTAGCTAGGTAGATCAAAGGTCATAGATCTGTACACAAGATAGACTGTTCTTCGACACTCGCTCTATTTGACATTATTGTCCCAAGGACAAATCACAAAAAGTAAACAACCAGGATTCGAACCCATTCTTTAACGATCCAAATTCCATGTTAACCACCATACCCTTAACTCCAAACAATTAATTTATTTCCTTTTATTGAACGGTAAGGTAAACCACCCAATTATCGTCCTTGTTCGTCCACGTCGGTAAACATAAAGGTCTCATTTTTGTCATACCGAAGCCGATACAACATTTTAGTTAATTAAACAATTATACCACAGCGGTATTTTATCGAGATCGTAAGAGCACCTGGATTACTTAATTTGTGTTTTTAATTTTGTATGGACAGCAACTGCGGTGTGCACCCTAAGATATAATAAAAGATTTTTATTGCTTAATTAGTTAAGTATGTGAAATTATATTTGGAATATCAGTTTAAATGCATTACTTTGTTTGTTTTATAGAACTTTGTATTTTGTAAAATTCGTAATTTAAATATTACTTGTAGAAGTGTTTGTGAACGCTTAAAAACATGATATTTATCATGATCTTCCTTCCCTCTTCCTTCTACTTGGTGTCGGCGCACCACGTGTTCTTCTCCCATGCTCCCCTGTCAGACGTCACGGCATCATTTACTACTTTCTCTTTCATATCATTCCTCACACAATCCATCCATATTTTGTTTGGCCTCCCTCTCTCTCTCCTTCCATCTACATTCCTGGTACCAGGTTACTTACATGACAAAAACTCATGACGATCACTATGAATGACTAAAAATTTTATATAGGGAAAAACATTTCTTAACGAAGCCGAAAGACACTTGTTCTCCCCGTCATTGCGATCATTTTTTTGTTCTACACCATACCTGGGAACCTTCTAGTTACGGATATTGAGAGTCAGATATTGGGGGTCTAAGTTCCAACTTTTTGACAAGTATTTTTTTTTATATACATGTTTTTAATGTAAGATTTTTACTTTAAACACCTCCACGACCCCCGTACTATTCAATCCATGCATCAGCACAATGTTTTGAGTGCGTTACATTGAGTTCTACCACAAAACATGAATTTTTCACCCCAAAAAATAAAGTAGTTTCCTAGTAATAATTTTTGCGTAAAGTTACTTAGTTGGATGTACAGAATGCTTGGTTGACGGCTTCGTGATGAGGTCTTTTACACCCTGTATGTCAATGTAAGTGCTATGAATAAGCTGGTAACCCAGAACATAACGTAACATCACGCCTTGTATTCCCCGAAGGGTTAAGCAGAAGTATACCTAACAAGTGCACCAACATTTCGTCAGTTATGTTTAAATCCCATGTAATAGGGAGAGACTATTGCCATCAACCGGGCACAATCTAGACTCCGTGGCTGCTACTCAGCAATTCCTGATGGAAAAACCCACTAACCCAGAACAATGTTGACATAAATCTTGAACTGACAATACAGACGTATTGGAAATTTGTATCTGCCCAAATATACATTTACATGGACATTCATGACCAAGTATCTATTTAGAATGGGCCTAAAATTACTAACTGGTCACCCAAAACAGTCGGCGGCGGCCAATCGTAGCGGATATCAGCCATCGGCGCCTGAGATATTATAGTCCACAAGTGTGTGCGCAGTCACAGGTGCACTCTCTGTTCCTTTACTCTCATAGTCCGATGGGACGGAATCCGATACAACCGGAGAGAGATCAGGCGCAGGACCATCGGCTTGACGTGTTTCCCGAGGCACAGTGGTATCATACCACCAACTTCCAAACTCCGGGCTACTACTTATAAATTTCTAATGGGAAAACCCAATAGAACTTTTTGAATGACCCAGGAATCGATCCCCTCGCTCAGCAGTCGCGCCTGTCAAGAGACCAACGGTCCCACAAATAAGTAGTGTTTAAACTAAACTTAAAGCTGAAATTGGTAACTGCGTCATCTTAATCGGTGGTATAATGTTATTATTTAATTCATTAATGTTGTAATTGGGTTAAAAGACCTGTACTATCTATGAGAGGGACTGGTCCATAAAATCGGCCCAATGCTTCTAAATTCGAAGACTGGGAAGTCTTCGAATGTTTGGTTCTAGGATATGCCGGCCATCCTCAAGATGATATCCTTCACAGTTTTGAGAGTAGTTGTGATGTTTCTAATAAATTACACAAAGTAAGACGAATCAGATACCACTGGTCAAATAGGGTGTTGAAATTTCTTAACATACCAAGCCACGGGCAACAACTAATCCTTCATGAGTAAAGAAAAACTATTCTTAGCAACAGACCACACTGCATTTCGAGGAATGAATGCGCGAGGTCTATTTGTGGAGTACAACGCATATATTTAGCATGCTCATTCCTTCGTAAGGAATTACAAACTTAAATTACAATTAGGGATCTATTTTAGGAGTAGCAATCAGCTCAATCATAATAGGCTAGGCTTTTCTTAACTATGCTGGGGTCTTCCAGTCCTAACGGGATGCAGCTAAATTCCATTATTTTATATAGATAGAGCGACTGGAAGACACGATACCCCTTGGTAAGACTAGTTGTCTGACTTTCTTGCTTCTGATAGTTTGCTCACTGATGAGGCATTTCTGCTTTTAGGATGGCAATTTAGTACCTACTGCAGAGATCCGGTTAGACTGGAAGCCGATCCTAACATAGTTGGGAAACGGCCAGGCAGATGTCAAAGTAGGGCCTAGGTGGTATCTCTGTTGACAGCTCGAAATGATACTAACTGAGCTCAGTGTCCATCAATTAACTGTCAAAAGGTTAGTTTCGTATTATGCATGACCAGTCGCAATCAAATATGACGTCATTGGTTGTCATCGTGGCTGATAGTCACTGTAACTCATTTTGACAGACGCTTTCGTATCGATACTTATATTATTTCGATTATTTAAGCATAGTGGACAACAAATTGATGACAACTGAGTTTGAAATGGCTTTCGTGAAAGACGTTACACCGTACCCGGGCTGTTAGTCACCGTAAAGTGATATCCACTCAGTGCGATACGCAATACCAATATTATGACATTCTCGGTTGTCATCAAAGTTCGGTGTACAACCGAAGCTTGATAGTCACTGGATATTAAAAAGGTACGTAATAGGCCTACTGGTAAAGGTTGCGGGAATCCGCTGGATGCGAGTCGCACGGGACCGGTCAATGTGGCGACACTTGGGGGAGGCCTATGTCCAACAGTAGACGTCTTTCGGCTCAAACGATGACGATGATGATGTCACAGTGACCGAAGAAAAGACAGAATGTATCAGGGATGGTAAGAATAGGGATGATAGTAGAGAGATCTCTAACAGAAGAGAATAGAAGACAAAAGCTGGCAGTTGAAGGAAACCTTTTCTTCTACTACCAGCTGTTGTCTCCCGTAAGTTAAACGCCCATACAGGTTAACACAAAGATCTTGTCAGATCTGATGACAAATCTAAGGGCATTGACAAAGTAATATTCCATCAGCGTGCAGATGGCGAAAAAGTAAAAAAAAATGCGATGTTTGTCGTGGAACTCTTTTTTCTAAAGTCTCGGAGGCTAACCGAAAAGCAAGATTTTCCGCAACGCATGATGAAACTTCTTGATTAATGTTCCTCTGCTTGGATTCCGGTCTTTTCTTCGTGAGAGGGCCGTAATCCACCACGCGGGCCCAGTGCGGCCCATTGGTATGTTTTTTAATTTGGACAATCCCGCCACACTATTCCCAAACCACTGCAACTCCTGAAAGGTAGAACCAACAGTGGCGACCACCAGAAAAACGCCGAGACAATGAAGCTTGACAAGGTCTCTGTAGAGAAACAATTTAACTGTCTTGGATCCCGCAAATAGTAGGAATGGCTGGTAGATATCACATAATGTCTTCGATCTTTCGATTCTACTCACACAATCACCTGATATTACGCGATGATACGGTTGATAAATTATGAAGGCAAAGAAACAACCGAGAATTAAACATAAAGAAATATCCACCAAATGTTCTTCATTCTATGAATACTGCTTACCCCTTTAACCAGCTAGCTTGCGTATAGCCGGAATTAGGAATTGAGAATGGTATCGCCTAATTTGAGGCGTACAAACACATGGGGAAAGTACCAGGCTGGGTGGTCTGCCACCCACGAGTTGGAGCCATGGAGTCGAGTCGGAGTAAAGATTTTCTGAAATTTATTTTTTTGTATAGTAATATTGTATTTTATTTATAAATATAAATTCACTAACAGCTTCTGTGTACAACATATCTTAAATAAAAAACGAGGTATAAGGATGATATGGCTAGATAGGAGGTGTCTGATGAAATGACGAGTAATAGAGAGGTATGGAAGAAGAAGACATGATGCGCCGACCGCAAATGAATTGTGATAAAGGCAAGAGATTGATCTTGTGTTGTAATATTGTGTTTAGAGAGGTGTAGTTTTTTTTATGGTTTGTAACTGCAGGAGATAGTATCAAAAGGTTTATTTTGAAAAGTGGATTAGGGGGAAAATATTATAGTGCAACATAAGTCTGAGTACGGACACACTCTGTGTTAATAGATGGAAGGAATGACTATTAACAGCAATATAACTAAGCATAGAAGTAAACCAATCGATTGGAAAAAACCAGGAATCTGTGCCTACCAATTGATATGACTTAGGTAACTGATAAGTTTTTATGAATAATTTTAGACTCAGATGGAAGACATGCTGGACAAGGAGGTCGGTACCGAATTAAAAAAAAAATATTTTTCCACAAAGACAGTCAACCGATCTATCCTTACGAATTGCAAAATAATTGATCAAAAACTCATACAAAAACAGTACAATTAAAAACATAATGACACACTCCATTCTTTTCCATAATTCGCATACCACTTCGCAAATTAAATAAAAAACAAATAAAATAAAAACAAGACAAGTTGACTCCACGTCTTCCTCTGCGCTAGCCGTTCGCTCATGTCACCAAAACATTTCAAGCCCGACTGCCCGCGTACTTACATCATTACAAGCGAAAGCACACTTTATTTCTATGCAAATAAGCTTGGAATTTGCATAACATATCACCGTTCCTTCTTTGTCGTAATCCGTTTAAAGAGAATTGTACTTTATTTCAATTAGTACACAACTTAATTTTAAATGAAATTAGTTCTTAAAGATTTTATTCTGGGATTCGAGATGATGTTTCAAGACGTTTGACTTAAGACTTTAGATGACTGGTTCCAAGGTGCATTTTTCTTTGTTAATAAGTTGTCTATTTGAAGAACTGTGAGAACTAATTGAGTTGTCTTCCGCAGTTGTCTTTTTGTGTGTCTGTCTGTCTGCCTGGTTTATGTTTGGGTTGGTAACCTGCCACTATATGACCTTAGGGCCTAAGTCCATGTATTGTGAACTCCGTGGGCTGGTTAATCCATGGCCGATGGCGCAGGGCCGATGTCCGCGAAAATAAAATTGGATCTGAAATGCGTAGGTTTTGCAAAACCGATTTAATTACCAGTTTGGTAGAGCTTAAGATCGTTCTAACTAGGCAAGAAATTTGGGGGCAGTCCGGTTAAGGTGGAAGATCCACGGTAGACCGCGAAATTCAAATTTTCGTTATGTTTTTTGCAATTTGCAGGTCAGTGTCACGTTGTATGTTGATTAAAATATGATTCGCGGCTGTAACACGTATGTAGTTACAGACCTTTAAACGAGCAATTCTTGTATATATGTATACGACGTGTTTCCGGACGATATCAATCAATAAACTTCGACCGGTCATTGTACTCATCATTATGAACAACTTTTACGGGACCAAACCCTGAATCGCGAAAAAAAAACATTTGGACGAGTTATGCGAACATACGGAACAGCTGATTTTTCTGAATCTCGGAAACGGCTCCAACGATTTTCATGAAATTTAGTATGCAGGGCGATAAATCGATCTAGCAAGATTGAATTTAAAAAAAACCGAACGATGCCCGGTTTTTTTTGCGGTCATCTAGATATTGATTATTAAAATCATCAATACAACACTCTAAGTTCAACTGTATTTAATGACTATTTCATGAAAAAGCCATTCAAATTAAAAAAACGTAGGAAAAATATAATTTCGCGGGCTACCGTGTAGCTTCCACCTTAAACAGAAGTCAGCCACATAGGTTGCCCAGCAAGACGCGATGTCGAAAAAAAAATCAAGGTGATTCAGTTACATTAAATTTAAATTCATTCTTAATAAATAATTATATAAATTTAATGTCAGAACAAAGACCCATCATTTGAAAGTATCGATATTATCCTCTTCCTCTTAAATTAGGAAGGATACTTAAAAGTTTATCAATTTAAATGTCGAGGGGTAACGAAGAGAAACCGCAGCTTTAAGGAAAAAGTTGTCAAAAAAACTTTAGCAAAACATTCGACTGATTATTCAATTAAAATCTTTTATCTAATGTGGGAATAAAAGAAAAAAAAAAAAAACTACAACTGTTACCCGTGAGTTTGTCTGTTTGAATATCATAATCTGTCTAGCCTTTTCCCAACTATGTTGGGGTCGGCTTTCAATCTAACCGGACGCAGCTGAATACCAGTATTTTACAAAGAGCGGCTGCCTATCTGAACTCCACAAGATATCTACTGATAAACACGATAACCCTAGCTAAGACAAGGTTATATTAAATTCAACTGCATCCGTTTGGACTGGAAGTCGACTCCAACATGGAGAGGTCCACTCAAATCTGTGTGGTTCTTTCTTCAAAAGACCATCTCAGACACTAATCAGCATAGTCCTCATGTGAATTGAGCAAGATTATGCCTAGACTTCAAAAGAGACTATGACCTCTGAGTTTGTTTCGGCTGTTTCATCTCAGAGTAGTCAGGTACGAAACAACAGCCCCATATGGTTTTAAAAAAATTACGTGTAAAAGTGTTTGTAAGAACCTACTTGCAAAAATAAACATCATTTCATTTCATCATTTCAACATTTATTTATTTATTTATAACAATCTTACCTACACTATCATTACAGATCTATGATCCAATGCGACAGAGTGGCCTTACTAACTAAATCCTAAATCCTAATCCTAATAAATTAAGTAATAATTACACCTTATACCACATACCACACCAACAACACTACATACCGTTACCGTTATTTAACATACCTACTTGTACTAGGCAGATAGGCAAGAATAAGCAAGAACCTCTATTCTTCTTTCAAAAACAAACAGACATACAAACAGATCTACCTCCATAGCAAACAAATATCATAATAAAATAATAGCAATATTAAAATCGCGCATAGATATTAGCAACGGTCAGACAGACAGACAAAAAATATTCACTAATAACAAAATTCGGTCATGCGCGAGTCGGCCATTAGACCGTGAACGGCTTTAGTTTATTAATTAACTTCACACCTTAATTACTGGATGGGATATACAAAGTTTTAAGATGTTATTCTGGTATATTATGGACCCGTTAAAACTATGAGAATAATCATATCCGAAAACTGGGCTGGGTATCAGTACTTTTTAAGCGTTGAAAGGTGGAATATTGACCTATTCCTTGTGTTTATGCTGGAAAGATCCTTCCGACACACAGTGTGAATGCAGTGCTCCCGACCAGACGATGTCCCACTTGCTCTAGTGTCCGAAGTGCCCCATCACCTGCACTATATAGGACCTAAGACACCACGTGGCCACATACTGCGCAAGAAGTTGAAACAAGTCGTACCATTGACACGATAGAAAAAGAAAAAACTTGGAACAAGAAGCCAAAAGCATGCAGGCCCATTTTGGTATAAAAATCCTCCAGCAATTTCATCTCTCCGCGCGTGTGTGGTAAATCAAGACCAAACCAATTCTCCAAAAGAATTAAATGATAAATGGAATCAGTAGAGGAATTTAAGTGTCTGTATTTCGCCTGGTATGTTGAAGTCCCATGTTATCGGGTGCGAAATTATTGCCATCAACCGGGCACAAATCCAGATTTCTACCTGCTACCGACAATTTTCAAATGGAAATCCTACAGTATTTTGTCCGATGAGGAATCAAATCCAAGAAATCACACTTGTCGGAAGACCGAGGAAGCACCAAAAAATATCAACCAGGACAACGACAGTTCCAAGTTTAACCAAAAATGAACAGTCAATAAAATTGGCAGTGACAATTTAGAAAAAGTTTTCAATACTAACACGATGGGGGCTCACATCTCAAAACAGGAACCCGGAGACAGCTAGACGGGATCGTGGCAGACCGAGGAGATGGTGGGTCGCAATGGATGGCTTTCTCCTTTATTGGTGAGAAGAGGCGCAAAACTGAGAAAAGTGGAAGGCTTTTGCCCTGGAATGGGAAAGTACTGGCTAAGAAAAAAAACTAACAAGAATGAAAAATTCAAAACGTTTTCTTATTTCTATAAAAGCTACGGTACCCCAACCTCACAGATTGAATCATCAAATTTTAGCTCTTTGTATAACGAATCGCAATTAGGCGACTACCTCAGGTCTGCTGGCATTCCTATAGTGTTCGTAACATGGCCTGAGGCTGTGGGCAATGTTCGTAGAGGGGTACCGTATTGTGCGTCATCGGATTTCAAACCTGAGGGAACTGGGAATGCTCTTATTAAAAAAATTGAGGTTTAATAATGCAAAACTAGCTCATGCCCGTGGCTTCGCCTGCGTGGTGTTCGGTACTGTCACGCGGGATTACACGCGTGGAGGTGTTTAAAGTAAAGATCTTACATTAAAAAACATGTATTTAAAAAAAAAAACTTGTGAAAAGTAGGAACTTTGACCCCCAATATCTCCGTAACTAGAAGGTTCCCATCAAGTATGGTCCAGAACAAAAAAATGATCGCAGTGACGGGGAGAACAAGTGCCTTTCGGCTTCGTTATGAGACTTTTTACACCCTTTATTAATCCAGGTTAATAAGTTTTGATGAACAGAATGATTGGTTGCCGGCTTTGAGAAGGGTACGTTTACACTTTGTATAACAAAGGTGAAGAATAAATCAGTACCTATTTCTGAAAAATCTCCCCTAAAAACGTTAATTAGGGGATGAAACTAAGTATTACTGGCATAAACGGGAAATACTGGAATGTGAGAACTGTGTGATAAACTTTTTACTCTTAACAGATGGCAGATAAAATCGCACATTATCCATTTATTGTTACAATTTCCTGTCAGCGGTTGTAAAAATTGTGTAAATCCAGGAATGTAGATGGGTAACACGTTTCAGTAATACTTTATACTTAGTTTTAAAACGGTTATGGGTAGTATTATGGTAACTCACGGGGTGGTATTTTGTTTGGCGAAAATATAGTACATTGTTCACCGAGAGGAGAAAGTGACCGATTACCGTCGAGGGTGTCGTTTGAAGCCCGAGCCGTAGGCAAGGGCTTTAAAACACCCGAGATCGGGAATCGCACTTTCTCTCGAGTGATACATAGTGCTTTATACTACACCTACGAGGAAAATAAAAAACGAAATCTTTACTAATTGAAATTTATATTGAAATTGTTGCAGTTAGTGAAGCTTAATGTAACATTTTTTCCATTAATGTTTGTTTGAGATGTTTGCGACAATGTTGGAGGAATTTCACATGTTCTTTTTTCAAATTGTTTATCCTGCCGCCGCAGGGTCGCACTGCCAGCCCGACACCATCCAACCCACAGCTAGTGGCCAGTGTCATTTTGCGAACTTGGAGATAAAAACTCACTGTAAAAACTTTTTGGCTTTTGATATTTAGGTTACCGGCGCATAGTCTTACCCAAAATTAAAAAAGAAAAACCACGTAAGAAATGGATTTTCATACACTTTTCTCTCCCGCTCAGATGCGTTTTCTCCCCGCGTATTTGTTCGATATGCAATGACGTACTTTCTACCGTAAATTTGATAAAGTATCAAGGTACTTTCCAAGCAGGTGTAGTATAAAATCTCATTCCATCTTGTTAACACTACCTATTCCATTTTCAAGTGTTTTTTTTTTCATAAAGCTGCGTTTATACGATCTGAGTATTCTCGGACCGAGTGCGCTCGGATTATGGGTTGCCACAATACGAGTTGCGTCTGAGTAGGTATCCGAGTACACTCGGTCCGAGCCGAGCATACTTTGATTGTGTCAACGCGCTTTAAGTTCAATGCTTAATGCAAAAAGCTTCAGAAAATCGAGCACTTAAGGCTCTCCTACTATGTCCATCTTTAAGATTAGCGAATGCACTATTAAAGAGACAAAAGCGCTATTACTACTACGTGACCTCTTAAATCTTTATCATTAAAAACTACAAAAAACTATTCAATCTTTTTTAATTTTTCAACTTGTTTAGTTTTTCTTTTGAGCAACGATTTTGTAACCTTTTTTGATAGATAGGTAGGTAACTTAAAAGAAAAAAAAAAGGTTTGTTGACAAAAGTTTACCGATGAGATGTTTACCGACTCTACGACTACTGTGTTTTTTTGTGTGAAAAGTGACAGTTACCTACGTAAGCAATACATTTAAAAAATTGTGCCAGCCTCTTATTTTAAGGGACTTTAACATAACTGGCGATGTGATTGTACTATTAGATATATCTCTGCCTAGCCCTTTGAGGATTACAGGCGTGATGTTATGTTATTATCTACCTACTCACCATTACAAAAATAAAAATATACCCACACACAGACACAGAAAACGACAACGACGACAGATAATCGTGTAGTTTTGTTTAAGTGTCGTGGCTTGTTTATTCACATAATTAGGACGACGTAATTACTGTCGTCCACGTCGACTTTTGCCAACTTAAAACCAACGATAAATTAATCGTCACGACATAGTGGGAACGCGGCTTAACGTGGGCCGTCGCGGTCAGTCTGTTTGCCAATCACATAAAAAATATGTACATTGGTAGATATATACTTACCTACCTAACTATCTTTAATACGACTCATATAAGTTGACCATAAAATGGATTTAGTCGTTTATCTACAGGCTTTATATGACATTACTTTTTATGACTTTGAAGTTTGTTTTGTAAAAGACATCTTAACTAGACTTATCGATTTTAATACCCGTCTAAATTGACATCATAAAATGTAATACATGTGCTATTCTGGAGCCCTGACACAGCCAGAAGGCGATGCCGCAGACCTCGTAGAAGATCGGGACGAGCTGGATTAAACCAACGACCAGTGGTCCCCATTAGCCCTGGATAGAAACAACTGGAAGTCATAGGGCCTTTGCCCAGCAGTGGGATGACGCAGGCTATGCTGGTCACAGCATAGCCTGCGCAACAACTCAACTGGGCCTCAACTAACTAACGTGAATGTCAATTCACGTTAGTTAGTTGAGGCCCAGTTGAAGTAGCACCAGCTCAGTTGCACAACTCCGTGGCTGCTGCTTAGAAATTCGTGATTGATAAACCTAGTAGGCTTCGCTTGATCTGGGAATCCAGCCCAGAACTTGTTGCTCAGCAATCGTGATTGCGACCACTGGATCCAACGAGGCAAGGAGATACATAGTAACTTGTCTAAACCTGACCTGTGTAGGTAGTTATAATACATTTTCTTCCCAAAGAGCTGTCTGTATAACGGCTGACTTTTATATCACTTTCCAAAAAAAATGGGTATATTAGGTGAACGGAGTAGAAGCTTATGGCATACTTTTCATATTAGAACAAAGGAAGAGAAATTTTGAAAAAATATCGAATTTCAAATTATACGCGAATGATTTGAATTTCGTTTTTTTTTTAAGGTTTTTTTTTCGAAAAAAAAAAAATACTAAGTATGCCATTTGCTTCTACTCCGTTCACCTATTATACCCATTTTTTTTGGAAAGTGCATCCTGTGTTGTCCCATTGCTGGGACACAGGCCCAGGCTGCAATCAACCACGCGGGCCCAATGCGAGTTGGTAAATCAGATGTCACATGTCGTCGAATTTTTTGTTATAAGACATGCTGGTTTCCTAACAATCTCTTCGTTTACCGTTTTGAGAGCAATGGTGACGAAATAAGTTACACTACGTGCTTATTTTGGTTCAAACCACAATCTACAACTTTTTGTAGACTACTGTAACAAAACATAGCTTCCAAAAACACAACTTAATTGACTCATCATCCTATACAAACTGTCCACAAAAAAAACAAACAAAACTAAGAAAAAACACAACACTTCACACCCACCCATCCTTTTCCAAACCTTGCCAACTGACACTTAACCTAACAATATTTATCCACTTTTTCACTACCAACCCACTTGCTCACTAAAAGTATGACACGTGGTTCGAAAACAAAAAAAAAACGTCATTTTAATCCTTCTTTGGTGAGTCACTATGCCACCCAAAGAGTGAAACACGGCCATCTTTGTTCCGCAAATAGCGGTGTCTCTCTCGCACACTCGTTTTTTTCTCCATTGAAGAGTTTGCTGTCAAAATAAGGATTATAAAAGAAGTTTGGATGGCGTTATGCGAGACTATTTTTCTAACTAGAATCCCTGTAGAAGATCTGCCTCTGAAGTATTGACATTACACCTCAGTTGATGGGCGAGTTGATGATTGATTGCATAATGTATGCCCACAAGGTTGGCCGATAACTTGGTGAAGCTCGTGCGAAACCGAGATCGGTGATTGGTGGTGTATTCTTTGGGACAGGCAGTAATTTACTGCAATGGAAGTCTTTCAACGGAAGTAATTAACGTAATACGAATTTGACCACCCATTACATACAGAGTTTCCTCCGTGCCTCGGAAAGCACGTTGAGCCGTTGGTCCCAAGTTTGACAACCAATCTTACAAAGTTGTTCGTATTATGCAGTACTAACTGAGTTGTGGAGGTCAGATAGGCAGTCGCTCCATGTAAAATACTGGTAGCCAGCTGCATCTAGATAGAAGAACTGTTTGGAAGACGTACTGGTTAGTCTTGAAGCCACCTTAAAAAAGTCTAGAATAACGATGATTTCACTACTAATACCTTATAATTGTTCATAAATGATGTCACATAACGCCATCCCGCAAGGCATTTACAAAAAAATAAAGCCGAGAGAATGTTGTGAGTGATGACTTAATTTTTAGAACCACCAGTAACCGGACACTGTACACCCGCGAGATATATTGTCACCACACTGAATAGAAGTTTAGAGGGGAATTTACTACTTCAGAATAAACAGAAGATTTGAAGGGCTGACTTTTACCTTGGCCAAAGGTTTAGCGTTGCCATACAGCGTGGTAACGCCGCCAGTCTCTTGGGGACATTCCCAGTTGACACTGTTGAGGAGGAGTTTTTTGACGCAATTTTTTAAGTTTTATATTTTAATTCAGTTCGTTTAGTTTATTTTATAATTGCCCTGTTAAGTATCATCTCTTAAATAAATAGTAGGTACTGTAGAGACCGAAAAATTAAAAGAAGATTTTGTTAAGTAATTTGTTGTCAATTTCAATACTTTTTAGAATTTGATTTTTTTCTTCTCATTGAGTTATTACTAAAAGTCTACGGTTTTATGTTCTTAATGAAACTGTGTAAATGTTGATCTTAAATTCTCAGTATGGAAGCCAAATCTGAGTAAAAAATAAGTGTGGTAATTTTCATTGCAGAAGTATAGCAGTCCCGTGATTTTTCTCAAAAAGTTGTACAAGAGGAAGACTATATAAGTTTTCACTACTACAAATAAACTCGGCTTTACATGTAACTCGCATCGAGCATCTATTCAAAATCTTGAGCCATTAACAAATTCAAAGTGAAAGCCTAACCAACATTTATTTCTAATCACATAAGGCAATTTTAAAACGTCAAACTTGACAAGCAAACAGAATAATGGCAAAAAGTCTAACTTCCATAAAGACAAGACAAGACAAGACATTTATTTGTGGAAACATGAGTATACATACAAGATAATGCAGGTTGTTCATAAACAAAAGATCCATCATGTTCGGCCTTTGGGGCATACAAATATATACCTATGAAACAAAAGTCATTAAAACGATACTAAAAAGATTATTAAATTAGTAAATTACAAATTTGAATTAAATTGTCCTATAATCTAATTTTAAATTTTACATAATTATTACATTTTGTCGTTTAAAACTTACAAAATACTAAACGAACCACACTTTCCTGTAGGTGTACACCTATCCTGCAACCCACCACACGACGTGATATATCGAATCTTCACACTAGCCTTAAGACTAGACTAGCCTTAAATTAAAAACAAAATGATGGATACAGCCGGCCCAGTTGATGAAAATTAATAGCTTTTAATTTTTTTAGCATCAATTTTTTTTTTATTTAGTATCAAGCTTATTCAGTGTGGTCTTCAAAAAAATAAAGTGTCGTGATATTAGGTTTCAGATAGATTGACAGTTGTATTTATTTTGATGGCAACATTACGATTTGGCGATGTTTTTTTTTGGGGTTGCCAGAGGTCAGTGGGCAGTTGTTTTTAGGCTTTTAGGGAAACTGGATTTAGTTACATATATTTAAAATTTTAAAAATAGTTTGGGCAGCTCAAGGTCTGAGTTTTAACTTCGACGTACAGACAAATTTGCGTCAAGGTGTGAATTTTAGGTATATGGGGTCAAGAGTAGGTAATATCCTCCAAATAATGGGACCCCCAATCCGTCAAGCCAGGTAAGTTTTTTGAGTTTATTTAAGGGGACTACAGGAGCTAAACGCGAGTTTTATAATGCAAAAAAGCATATAATGGTTAACTGCAATAAACAAAACCAGAAAAATATAATATATTCTTCAGGATATATGCTAGTATAATAGTGTTTTGAAAACATAATACAACTAATTTTACTCGATAAAAAAAATTACGAACTTATTTCTAAAAATTTCTTTTAACGAGTAAAAACCATACTACATACGATACGATGATTCTGATTTTATGGCAAATAATTCTACAAGCAACATACTAGCATGATAGTGTTTTATTTTTTAGTTCAATCAATAGTATTTTTGTGAATCGTAAAAAACCACTCATTTCGCACTATTCGGCCGCAGTGACTGACGTAACAAACACTTTGTAGTGCAAGCTGATTAGAACTTTATTCTAACAGTGTTACGGTTGCAAAACATATTTTGTATAACATACAGCCTGATACTGACCTGCAAATTGCAAAAACTCTAAGAAAAAATTAATTTCACGAGCTATCCAGGCGCTTCCTCCTTAAGCATTTTATGCTTATCGTGGCTCCTGTCGCAGCAAACTAATTTTGTTTAAAACAACAACAAAATCAAAGCAATAATTTCAACTAGGCCAGTTGCAGGCACTTTTGAAGTGTCGAAACAAAGATGAACATTAAATGTAGCTACAGTCCCAATCACAAGACATAAAAACTGTGAAAGTACTGTAGTTGCCCATTCCCTAGCGTAGATCTCTATGGAGAAGAACAGGCAAGAAACTCCATGGACACTCTTTTGAATCAAAATATTTTTTTACAAAATCTTGGTTACATCAACGTTACAACACATTGAACTTAATTCTATACATAAAGAACAATTTGGTTTGCATAGTAACTAAATAGTCCTTATGACGTCATAGTAGGTAGTCAAAAATGGCACGCTTGGTTTTCATACGGATCGTGATACTGTCCATACTTGGTCGGAATTGGAACAATATACTCCAATAGTAGAAACATAAGTATGATGCTCGTACATTTTGTTAACTAACTGGTCTTAACTCAAAATCAAAATATTTTATTTCACATAGGCCTAGATGGGCACTTATAAAACGTCGAAAAAGGAGCACGGTTCGCGTTGGTCGTTTCCATGGAGAAGAACCGGCAAGAAACTCCATGGTTACTCTTTTCAAATCAAGTAGGTATTACAATATTAATGTGTTACAGCAATTAAGTATGGGGGGACAGCGTAGGCCCGACAATAGGTCCTTGCCAAAATACGTAAAACAGAAAAATATTTAACAAAAGTTAACAAGCATCTGGGGATCTACAAATCCTACAATGTTCACTAATTCACAAACAAAAGTTAAAAAAAGAATCTATACTTACAAAGGTAAGAAAATTTTGCATATAAAAAAAAAAAACTAAATTAAACAAGTGACACAAATATTGTCAACTACAAACTACGCCGATCTTCCATACAAAAACAAATAATTGACCAATGACTCACGAAATCACTTCTTAAGATATTAAATAATACAATATTAAAGAAAGAAAATAAAAAAAAAACAAACAGTGGCTCACACCTTCGAACCATTAAACTATCGTCCTCATACATCATGCACTAAAATGCTATTTTGACATCTGTCAAATTTTTTCATCATGGCGGCTACACTTTGACGGCGCGCATTTGGTAGCCAACAATACAAGATTTAATGGGGTTTAATAGATCCTAATGGGTTTGTATTTAAACTTGGTTGTAGGTTTAAAACCTACTAGGATGTAACGAGCTGACTGCCTCGTTGATTAAAAGGACCCAAGTGACTGTTGATTATGGGGTTTAAAGTTTAACTTCAGGGTCTGGGCAAAGTGTATTCATCATCATTATTTCATCCGAAAGACGTCCACTGCTGGACATAGGCCTCCCCTTAGTGTCCGCACATTGACCGGTCCCGTGCGACTCGCATCCAGCAGATTCAAGCAACCTTCACCAGGTCATCGGTCCTATTAGTCGGGGGCTTTCCAACGCAACGGCTTCAAAGTGTAATAAAATAAAGAATTTCTCCAATTCATGTTTTAGTACAACACAAGATCTTTCATAATCAGATTTAGTAAAATTTATTAATTAATCTGAACACCCCGTTAATATAGTCGCCGCCAGCTAGGTTCTGGGTTCGATTCCCGGGTCGGGCTAAGTGTTTTAGGGTTTTCCCATCAGGAAAACATTCCTCGGTTGATGGCAATACTATTGAGTTGGTGTACTATTAGGTACACCTCTGCCTAGCCCTTCGGGGATTACAGGCGTGATGTTATGTTAATGAAATATTTGAGATCAATTTGAGATGTTGTCTTTCAGAATACGGACTTAGGGCTACCGCACACTTGAGACAAAACTGTCTTGAGACAAACTATTTCCCTACTAGTGCGAACGAGACAGACCATTTATCTCTCGCTCGCGCTACTAGGGAAATAGTCTGTCTCAAGACAGTTTTGTCTTAAGTGTGCGGTAGCCCTTAAACAGCTCAAAATCTAGCATTGGGCTTGGTTGATCATAATAAGCTTGGCTTGAAGTTACAGCTTTGGAAGGTCCCGCTGTACGGGGCAACTAAGTCTCCAGAACTGATGAAATGTTGGTATAGGTAGTATTCACTTCTGCCTTACTCTTCATTGTAAACAAGCATGATGATATTATTACATCCGCAACACTTATTCGTTCATTAAATTATTTTTAACTGCTTGCTTGCCCGCGGCTTCGCCCGCGTAGAGTTCGATAATTGTCCCATGGGATCATACTACCGGGATCAAAAGTAGCTTAAGTGTTAATCCAGAATACAAGCTATCTTGATACTAAATTTCATCCAAATCTATTAAACCGTTTAAGACTGATGCTCCAGGGTAGCCCGCGAAATACAAATTTTCTTACGTTTTTTGAAATTTGCAGGCCAGTGCTAGGTTGTATGTTGATTAAAATATTGTTCGCGATTGTAAGACGTTATGTAGTTACAGAATTATAATCATCAAAATCATCAATACAAACCTCCAAGTTCATTAAGGTCTAGCAATGACTTTGACCTTGAAAAAATCGTTTCTCGACCTTTATGAACTTGGAGGCTTGTATTGATGATTTTGATGATTATAATTCTGTAACAACATACGTCTTACAATCGCGAACAATATTTTAATCAACATACAACCCAGCACTGGCCTGCAAATTTCAAAAAACGTAAGAAAATTTGAATTTCGCGGTCTGGTTGGAGCAATCACCTTAAGCGTGAAGGAGTAACAAACGTACACACACACACAATCACACATACAAACTTTTGCCTTGATAATATTAGTGTAATTCCCGTTCTCACAATAGATCAAAGTATGGCACAACTCAACTACCTATCAAATCCAATTGTGATCTATTTAGCCACACCGAAACGAGGCGCCAACAAAAATGGACGAATTTTATTTTAAAACTTCTTCAATCGCGGTGTGTGGCCCACGTATTAAATTTTATTGATATAAAACATTTTTATATGTAAAGGAAATTGTCCAGTTCGAGATATGAGAGACTATTAGTCAGTTTTGCTTTAGATAAGATGAAAGGAAGTGAGATTAGATATTTTATTAACTGTTTTTCGGGTTGTTTAAACACCTTTTTATGTTAGTTATTTATGGTAGGAGAAAAGATTAGTTAGTCATTAAAGGTCGGTAGCGAATGAGACTTCCAAAGATACTTTTGATCAAAGATTTAAATCGATTGATTTGATTCGCCTTAACACGGATTTTGTACGTCGATGCAGCGAATGACGTCATTCGCTGTATCGGATCTCTTTGTCTAATCAGCAGTTTCAAATGCTTATATCTTAGTATTTTTATGGTGGTGAGGCTGCCTTACGTTCTTAGGGTCCCGGGACCGAGTCCCGGTTGGAGCACATGTTTGTGTGATGAGCATGGACATTTGTTTCCGAGTCATGGATGTTTATATGTATAATAAGTATGTATTTACAAACAAAAAGAATATATGTAGTATATCAACTATCTGGTGTCCACGACACAAGCCTCGTTGCTTACTGTGGCACTAGATGGCGCTGTGTGTTCATGTTAGCGATATTTATTATTATTATTATATTTAAAAAAAAACTTTTTGCTATTTCTGATGTTAATACGCTTTGTATAGAGTGATAAAAAAAAATCATGCATAAACCCACTATGGGCCTCTACAATGATGCCAAGTTTGAAATGACAAGCTTTTTAGCTTCGCCCGTGTGAGAAATTACACACAGAACTTGATAAAAAATATGGTGTCTTAACTCAGGTCTCATCTCCTTGTGTGTCAAATCATCGAAATCTGTTCAGCCATTTTAAGACGCTCAATGGTAGACAAAGACAGGCAGACACAGGTAGTTTCATATTTTTAGTATTTTCATGGAAAGTTACCGCCATCTTAGTTATACCTCATCTCACATAATTCAATAGCGTAGCTGTCGCTTAGATTCCCGCTGTGTGCAGTACCTAATTCTGTATATTTATTTCTGGTGTTGCCTCGCTATAAATCATATCTGTGTGTGTGACACTGCTCGATGCTGTCATGCCGCCGCGATGAAAATATAGTGTTGCCAGACTTGTTAATGCTTAAAGAAATAAATTGTGGGTTGATATCTTTTTATGTTTTTGATCAAAGGTAATTATTGTGCATCTCAAGTTTGTCTAGAGTAGAATACAGATTTTCGACGCACAAAATATCGATAAATGCTTATACGATGCTACAAAATTGCGAAGCACGTTACGGCGAATGACCGTTTCTGCGAAGCCACTACACTGCGATGCACGTTACTGCGAAAGACCGTTTCTGCAAAGCTACTACACTGCGATGCACGTTACCGCGATAGATCTTCACTGCGATACTCTTATGTGTTAATCTAGGTTATAAACTAACTGTGTGCTAAATTCCATCCAAATCTGTTAAGCCGTTTGGGCGTGAAAGAGCAACAAACATACCCAAACACACAAACTTTCTAAACTAGTCTAAAATATGTATAATGTACCGACCAATATGTTTCATTTTGTTTTTTTTTTCTTTATTATTTACTAAGAAAAGAAATTGCAGGACGGCCTGGAGAAAAAGTATGCCTTTTTTAGCAGTGACATACAATGTAGGCTTTCAGAAAAATATTTGAAATCGTTGAATTTTCTCTTGCTATTGAGAAGAAGAGGAGACTAAGAATATGTCTAGTATGGGTCAGGACAGATGGGCCAGAATCGTAACATAGTGGGTGCCTGAAAGACGGTCGTCGTCATTGAGTCAGGCCCAAGAAACGCTAGGGTAACGATTTGGACTCGTTCCTGATCCTGACTGATTGGCCGAAGGAGGCAAACCACCGAGAGAGTTGGAAAGAAATGGGAAAGGATGTCCTAGCAGTGCGACAAAATGGGTTAATCAAAAAATCTGAAAATATTGTAAGAGCTTCCACAGCAAAGTATTATCTCAGAAATTAACTAACCTACGACTACGGTTCCGCAAAACTCTAAAATACTCGACTGTTAATTTAAAACCAATAAAAACGTTAGAATTATCACTAGGGACTCCTTTAAAAACACGAACATCTACCAAAATCATAATTCAACTGGCAACACTAACATTCTAAATATAGTCCCACCTCTTAACATCCAAACGTATGACACTACAGACATATTTATATCCCTGGATGTCCCTCCATGTTTAATGCTGAACAAATCGTTGAGAAACGAGAAGGCACCCACTCGACAATAATTACCTACAACTTACTGACAAATTAGTGTTCGTGACACTAAACTGTCAAAGTCATTCTGACATTAGAGGTGTTGACGTTTGAATGACAGTTAGTGACAATACATTGATGTTTTTGCTGTTAAATTGTGTGTGAAAGAGAAGAGAGAAATGGTTTTTGGAATTGGTCTTTGTGTAGAGGTTTTAATTGGTGAGAATTTATAGGTTTGTTATGCGAAAACTACGGTGGTGAAATATTGTGTTCTTTAAAAAAAACCTCAAAGGGTAGTGAAGGAATATTAATTCTTTTGACAGCTTTGAGAATATTTTGGAGCTTTGTTATCAAATATTCAATGTGTGAATGACTATACTTTTTCATGGCATCGTTTCACCTTTTAATGTTACAGCACCATGCTGAAATAGGGGCCTTTTGGCCTCGTACAGGACTAATTTCGTTTCTTTTTATTTTATGTTTTTATTTTTTCTATTTTATGTTTAATTTTATTAGTTTAAACTCAATGATATTCTAATAAGCAGATATGTTATACACCTACAAAACCACCGAAAAAAGTGTTCCGCGGGACAGAGCCAGCTCACATACACGCAGTGACGCAGAATAAAGGCAAAACGATCCAATTGGCCCGTTTTAGAGTCTTCACGATTGTGCGCTCACAACATATCTGTTTATTAGAATATCATTGTTTAAACTGATATTTTCCCTATTTTGTTTTATATGTGTTGTCCTTTGCGGGCTAATAAATGCTTTCTATTTTTTTTTATTTTTTATAAATGACGTTTTCAAAAACACCTAAACAAAGCACACAAATAGACCTCTGGGGTCTGTCCTAGCATGCCATGACCTGAGATTTGATCAACGCGCTAATAAAAGTTAAATTATAATCGACTTGATGTAATATTCTATTAGCTTACGCTTTATGTTTTTACTATTCATTGAGTCTCTGATGTCTACAGGTATTTGATTATCTCTTTTCATACTTTGGTTTACACCGCGAACTATTGAAAGAGCCGAACGAAGAACGCAGAAAAAGGGCCTCGTTGGCCTCGCTCGCCCGTCCTCTAGCTGGTGCAATGGCGGTGTGGTCTACGCTTCGTCCCGCTACGGGCTATCACTGCTAGATGAATACAAAAAACAATCAACTTCACCGTCATCCATCACCAAGTTTGGAGATGAAAGAAGTGTATGTTAGGTTTTATTATGTTTTGATTGCGTAATTATGAGATTTACGAATAGGTGTCATGAACTCCGGGGTAGTGGTTTAACAGTTCAACAACTATCATGGGCTATTTACGTTGCTGATCAGACTTTTGGTTTTTCAAACTCATGAATTAGGGATTTGCTTGGTTTGTGTGTGATTAAGGCGACTAAAGGAGCTAAATTAGCAACTCTATTTGTGGTGGTTTAAACTTCATTTGAAATACTGTTAGAATAAAGTTCTAATCATATCATACAACCACGTTGTAGTGGAAACTGCACTACAACGTGGTTGTTACGTCAGTCACTGCGGGCCGAATAGTGCGAAATGAGTGTTTTTTTATGCGATTTACAAAAAATCTATTGACTGGACTAAATAAATAAATCACTATCATGCTAATATGTTGCTTGTAGAATTATTTGTCAAAAAATAAGTTCGTGATTTTTTTTAACGAGTAAAATTAGTTGTATTATGTTTTCAAAACACTATCATACTAGCATATATCCTGAAGAATATCATATATTTTTATATTGCAGTGAATCATATCCTTTTTTGCATTATAAAACTCGCGTTTAGCTCCTGTAGTCCCCTTTAAAGTTTGGTACGCAATTAATGAAAGATGACGCCTAGATATTTTAATAGACAACTTTATTTTTCTGCTCTTATCTCAATTTATTTGTGGTCTGCTCTTATCTCAATTTATTTGTGGTCGGCGCAGCATGTCTTCTTCTTCCATACTTCTCTATTACTCGTCATCTCATGATAATAGGCAACTTACTTATATTTTATCATTCTTACATAACTAACATCACGCCTATAATTCCCGAATGGTTAGGCAGAAGTGTACCTAATATTACACTCACATTTCGTCATGTTTAACCGGCCACAAATCTAGACTCCGTGGCTGCTACTGAGAAGTTCCAGATGGAAAAACTCAATAACACTTTGCCCGACCTGGGAATTGAACCCAGGACCGCATGCTCCGACCACTACACCAACACCACAGGCAGTCTATTATAGTCAGTATGTTATCAATACATAAGAATCTTTTTCTCTTTCTCTCTCTAAGAATCTTTTTTTTTTTTCTTTATTTTGTATTTTTTTTAATGTGTGTGCCTTATTAACTGACGTCAAATATTTTTTTTCTTTCTTTCTTTCTTTTTCTATCAAACCTTAATCGATCAAGCTGCAACATTCCTAAGAATGTACAATGTAGGTACTATCGAACCAGAAACTATTCCAATTAACTTTTTTTTTAATTACTTTCGCTGCGGAGGCAAAGGCAAAAAATATTGTCAGCCTACTTAGCTACCATAGACAAATTGGGGATATTTTTTACTATCAGAATTACACGGTTGGTCGTTGATAAGTTTAAAACTGACGGATAACGGATAATACAGCGATTAATAAAAGTCACTCAGATTAATAGGCTGGGAGATGCTTTTTATGGTTCCGTGGGTTAATGGTAAAACGGGGAAGTTTTTGAAATTTTCATAAAACCTTTAATGATGTTGTGTGAAACCAACAAGACATGGAATATTTCAATAAAAGCAAAGAAGAATGGATTCAGCTAGCAGCAGATAGAGAAAAATTCAAGTCGGCCACCCAGGAAATATATCACCTCAGCGAAACTGACAGTGAAACAACTACTGACGACGAAACATATACACGAAAATAATGTTTAAATAAGACGTGTCAAAAATGAATGGAATCGCAACCATCAGAAACGAACATAATTCTCCAATGCTAGAAGAGACCAATCAAACGAAGGTCAAAACACCAATGCTCATTCCTGTGGATTGTATCTGTATTTACCACTATTCCTATATTGGCTCTAGGCTAAATAGTCGGCTGATTGTGCCGGACTGGCTGCGGTTGGTCGGGCTTCCTCTCCCATCCCAGAGCATGTCTTTCCTTACAAAATAGTGCCCCCTGGTGTATCCGGCTTGTCCGGGTCAGGCTTGCTCCTTGCTGGGTGTGGTGCTCAATCATCATCATCATCAAAACCTTTAATGATGTTGTGTGAAGCGTTACTTCATCTTCAATACTATTATTGCAAGTTACTCCGTTAATTACAGCGAGTGATGAAGATTAGTCAATAGCAGGTCATATTGTTAAGCAAAATTATAAGAGTTTTCAGTTCAAGGAATTCTATGAGGGAAAAAGGTGTAGATGATTGCGTGACGGTTGACAAAGGAGAATCGAAGAAAAAAACGTGTTACGCCGATCCCAAGAAACAAAGGCAGAAAAATTATGATGATTTCGCTTATTTTAATGCTGATAATTGAAAGTTCGGCTTGAAAAAAATATGGAGAAGCAGAAACATCACAAAGGCCACTAAAGTGAGACTTATCAGCAGGCTTAGCCAAGTTGACAATTTACAATCGTTAACGCTAGTAGAAAACTAATCAATGAATGGGAATAACATTATCTCAATGTTAAATCACGTGATCAACACAGACGAATAGAAAATTCTTAGACAAGTTTTCATCGTTCAAAATGATAGAATAGAATGTTATCGTTTCTACAATGTTGATCGCTATACTCTTTGGTAGGAACGCTCACCATTGACTAAAGTGTAGGTTTTTCTACAGACATTAGAGAAGGAGCGATCGACTCAGTCGTGTCAACTTGGCTACCAATTTAGCGCTTTCTATAATCGCTTACGCGGAGGCGTTTACGATTGTAAAAAGAGAATCTATACGAAATGTTTGTAACTTGGCTAGGCGTACTGGGCTTGTTTGAGTTTCCCATATTTCTTTACGGTGCTGAAACATGGACTTTAAGAGAAAGCGAGAAAAAGAAGATAGACGCCCTTGTAATATGGTGCTGGAGGAGAATGCTTGGCATAACCTGGACACCTGGTTCGGAACTGAACCAACGTTTCAATCCTCCAGGAACTTCGAATCAAACAGCGCCTTTCTTCCATCGTCCAATGTCGTATCCTCACTTTCTTTGGGTATATCACACGTCAAGAAGACACATCTATGGAGCGACTTGTAGCGCAGGAAAGGAAAGGCACAAGAGCTCGCGGCAGGTCACCAATGCGTTGGACCGACCAAGTCAAAACTGCACTCAATGGTCCACTCCACGAATGCACAAGAAAAGCCACAGTACGAGAGGAATGGCGACGGATTGTGAAGCTTGCCACCACCCCTGATGTGACGACCACGACCACTCTGCCAAGAGTGTGACGACGAAGAAGAAGAATGTAAAGTTGCCTACTTGGCATCGCACTCAAGTGAGCACACCCAATTCAAAAGCGAAACTAAAATTACCACAATAATAGTAACACTGCAGAACCCACCACCAAATAAAACAGCCTACACATACTCGTACCACATTTCATTTAACTAATTGAATATATCTCACACGTTTTAAAACCCTATTTATTACCATGTTATCTGAGACTAGTTTGTGCGTACGGATTGGTTCGGTCCGTCACCGGTTATTTTAATTACCGAGGTATATTTCTTCCTAGTTTTATCTTAACGCAGATTTTACTCGAAAGGTTTTAGGATCTTAGCCGTGTGGTATCCGGCAGAGTAGAATAGAACCAACCCATTACACTCACGGGTGTCGTACAAGGCGACTAATGTCTGAGGCAGAACACCTTTCGCCTCCGTAGACCAGAGAATGGGCAGCAGCATTTTCTGTTAGTCTTCCATCACTGCGATCTCCAATCCGCCTGCCAAGCGTGGAGATTACGGCAAATTCCTCCCATCATGGGAGAGGCTTATGTCCAGCAGTGGATGTTATGGGCTGTTGTAGTAGTTTAGGATCCGTTTTGCTTTGAAAACTGGTGTTTTGCAAGATTGTTGGTGATTATGATGACTGATATATAATTATTGGTCCTGGATTTGTAGGACTGACCCTCAGCAGTCGCACTACAGAATTTGATGATCAAGTTAGACAAAATGGCGCGGATGTAGTGGAGAGCAAATCTTATACCTGCGGGCCTAGAAGCAGCATTTGCAGGTTAGGGATTTTTGTCCTTTATAGAGGAAACACGTTTTTTTGGAAATTTTCCCCAAGTATCAGACTGCAAGGCTTAAGAATTCAAAATAAATATTACAAGTACAGGCGAGACCGTAGGCAAAGTGGGATTTGCAGGGGTGTACACTAAGTGTGACCCGTCCATTTAAAACTTTTTTGCAAAAAATTAAAACCGACTTCAAAAAACAAAAAAGTGGAAAATAACCTTAGCTTCAGAAGTCGGTGACTTGTTTGTTTGATTCAGTTTTTTGAAGCCACCGACTTCTGAAGCTGAGGTTATTTTTCACTTTTTTGTTTTTTGAAGTCAGTTTTATTTTATGCAAAAAGGTCTTTTATTTTTCCATTTTTAGTCCTATACAAATATTTGCTATGCAAACTTCAATCTTAATAAGGTATTATTTTTGAACGAACTGAACATTTTGGCATATTGAACCGTTTGAAATAAGCCCAACAAAGGGTAACTGCTGTAAATCATTGAGGAATTCCCTCGACTGTCTATGGTCTCCATCATCAGACCTGTAATGGCATTTATAACCCATACGGGTGTAAAGTTCTCATCAATACAAATTAATCAAGCCCAAACACCAGGTAATTGCTGTAAATCGTTGAGGAGATCCCTCGACTGTATTTCGGCTCCATCATCAGATCGACTCCAGACCTTCATTAAATAGTAGTGCTTTAAAATATTTAATGAAAAAGATTAACAAACGCACTAGTCGCACCACGATAATCGAAGGTTCTCCTCGATTTCTCTGGGATGTACCTAATCATCAGAACCTGGTTTCCTTATCATGGTATCACCCTTGGGATATCTACTTTTCAGAAAAAAAATAATCATCAAAATCGGTTCATAAACGACGAAGTTATCCGCGAACACACATAAAAAAATTATAAACGGTCGAATTAAGAAACCTCCTTTATAAGAAGTCGGTTAAAAAAGTAAAATAGTTTTATAAAATTTGTTTAATAGAACGTTTCGCAAAATTGCAAACCACAATTTTGCGAAAAAAAAAAGAAAATTATCGTCAACACATGACAGCCAATACCAATTTCGCAGCACGGAAGAGCTCGATGCATGGGTACCCATCGAAGGGCATCCTCGGCAAGCGGAGCTTAACCATGACAATGACATCCAAGACAGTATAGTAAATAAATAATTTAAGTATAACAACTTAATCCGTAGGAAACGCCAGTAAAATAACATTCCCAAGCATAGCCGGGTGTATAAAACGAATTTGTCGGAGGATATCGCCTCGGTCGCGTGGGTGTTGGCAGAATGGCTCTATAGACCTCACACGTCGAATCGTCGATGATATAGATGTCAATCCTGTTGTTTTTGTATACAGGCTGACGACAAGTTGTGTGGTGTGAAGGAATGAGGTTTTTGTCGTGAAGATTAATCTGGATGGGTATAAGAGTAGAGGAAGACCAAAGAAAAAAATAGAGAGGAGGTGTCTGATGAGATGACGAGTAATAGAATAGCCTTTCCCAACTATGTTCTAGTCTCACCGCAGCTGAACGCCAGTATTATACATGGAGCGACTGCCTTTCTGACCTCAACAACCCAGTCAGTACTGGGTAATACGAAAACCGTACAGTGTTTGGTGCTAATTCACCTATATCCCGCATGTGCAAACTCATAAACGAACGCAGCGACCTGGTTGACGTCCACGTAGACTCAATATCGACGTTTGTCAGACGTAATTAATATTTGTATTTAATATAGTTATCTAGAATCTAAGTACATCAAGCCTTTAAAATTAAATTTATAATTACAAAGAGCATTTTGCTTGTGGTGTTTGCCTGTAATTGGTTGTGCAGTTAGATTTAAGACACAATTACTTGTATGTTCCTATCTGTATAACATCTGTAACAACTGTTGGTGAACCTTAATTAAATAAATAAATAACCCCTTTGTAAGACTGGTTGAAAAGATCACATTTTTTAAGCCAATAACAAATGATAAACATTCTTTTCAGATTTACAATAAGTATTTTTTCCTCGCAGGAGATGGCGGGACGAGCTAGACAAAACTAACGGCCTGTTGTCCACATAAGCCCTGGATCGAAGAATTTGGAAGTCATGGGGAGAGGCCTTTGCCCAGCAGTGGGATGACACAGGCTAACAGTACCAGTATAATTTCATATTCCATTTTGTTTTGCAGTATGCTCGATCCATTCTATGTTTTTGCTACGATCACCAAAAAGAACTCAAATGAAAAGATCGTATGACAATTGCAATCAGAGACATAGCATAACATAAGCATAATTAGCCTATAATGTCCCCAATGCTGGGACACAAACCTTCTCTCTATGAGAGGGTGTGGGCTATAATCCACCACGCGGGCCCAGTACGGATTGGTGATGAGATGTAACAATGTTTTCGAATGTTTGGTTCTAGGACATGCCAGTTTCCTCACAATGTTTTCCTTCACCGTTTTGAGAGCAGTGGTGATGAAATTAATTACATAAGTCAGAGGCATGGGCCTCTGACTTGTGTAATTAATGGGCGGCATAAAAACTCTGACACCAGCACCCCTAGCCAAATTGACAAATTACAATCGTTAACGCTAGTAGAAAACTATTCAAATGAATTGGAACGACATCATCTCAACGTTAAATCACGAGATCAACACAAACGAATAGAAAATTCGTAGACAAGTTTACATCGTTCAAAATGATAGAATAGAATGTTATCGTTTCTACAATGTTGATCGCTAAACTCTTTGGTAGGAACGCTCACCATAGACTAAAGTGTAGGTTTTTTCTACAGACATTAGAGAAGGAGCAATCGACTCAGTCGTGTCAACTTGGCTACCAATTTAACGCTTTCTACAATCGCTTACGCCGAGGCGTTTACGATTGTAGACAGAGAATCGATACGAAACGTTTGTAACTTGGCTAGGCCTGCAGGTTAGGCACTGCCCTGCACACGATAAAGTCAGCTAAAGTCTCTCTGCCTGGGTCACCACTGGTCACCCAGTCGGGGCCGCCACCAACACTGAGCCACCCTTGCTCTCAATCAAGGCATACCATGCTCAAATTATTTACATCAATCGATACGTGATCAGTGATCATCAACCTCTCGCCGCTTGGAGCTTGAAACGTCTTATTAATGGGAGGTCTAATGTTCTGTGCCTTTTAAATTATAGTAATTATGACTGATGTTGATGAACCGCTCTATAAAAAGCCAGAGAAGATCTAGTATTTATTCATTTCAGCCGCAAGATGTCCACTGCTGGCCCCAAGGGTCGCCACATTGTCTGGTCCCGTGCAACTCGCATCCAGCGGATTACCGCAACCTTCACCAGGTCATCGGTCCACCAGTGGGAGATCTAGTATACAAGGTGTAAACGACCTACACGATGCCGTCAACCAAAAATTCTGAACATCAAACTAAGTATTGACGTTGAAGTGATTTACGTAACAAAAGAAAAAATACGTGTCAAATATTTTTTGATAATTTTGACGGACTACTCGTAATTAGAATTTTTCAGGACACAAGCCTGTTGTAGCTGTATTTCGTAACTCTGTAAAATCAAATATTTTTTTATAAACAGACTCTTACCTAATGCGGTCGTCAATCAAATCATTGTTTTTACTCAATGTTAGAGAGCAGCGGTGGCCCAGTGGTGACGGCCCCGACGTTCGTAAGTCGTGGGTTCGAACCCAGACAGGCGCATTACTTTGTGTAATTTATTTCATCACCACTGCTCTCAAAACGGTGAAGGAAAACATCGTGAGGAAACCGGCATGTCCTAGAACCAAAAAATTCGAAGACATGTGACATCTACCAATCCGCACTGGGCCCGCGTGCGTGGTGGATTATATAGCCCATTCCCTCTCATAGAGAGGAAGCGAGGCCTGTGCCCCAGCAGTGGGAACATTAATAGGCTGATGATGATGACTCATGTTAGTGTCGGGCTATAGCACTTAATACAAAAAAGGCCATTCAAATATGCCAAACAATGGTCCCAAATATGGCCAAAGAAATATCACAGAAACTGCAAAATGCTACATTATTTCATTGTAATACCTTCATTTTATGACATAGGTAATGTTTAGTACACTATAGAGAAATATGATCCTATTATTGGCACTATCAACTATCGCCAAGCAAATACAGGATGTTGTGTTTTCTATAAGGAGTGGAACGTTCGTTACCCAAGCGGGCCCAGTGCGGGTTGGTAGATGTCACAAGTCTTTGAATTTTTGGTGCTTGCATGCTAGTTGCCTCACTATGTTTTGCTAAAGTGTTTTGAGAGTGATACAACTTTTAGGGTTCCGTAACCAAAGGGTAAAAAACGGGACCCTATTACTAAGACTCCACTCTGTCTGTCTGTCACCAGGCTGTATCTCATGAACAGTGATAGCTAGACAGTTGAAATTTTCACAGATAATGTATTTGAACAGAATGAACGCAATATTATGTTGGATAGTGTACAGGTTACATCCGGAGTTATTTACTATACAGACCTTGTGGAAACTAGAACAAATTTCCGTGCGTTCAAGCGTTTTTGCCATACCTATTATTGGAATCAAATATAACAGCTCCCAACTTAGGACCCATTCATGTTAATGTTTATCCGTGGTGCTAGGCAACTGGGCCTATCCTAGTTGTAAACGTCCCTTTGTGCCTATTGGCCTTGTTTCGTTCTGTCTCCTGCTGAAATGGAGGGAAGTGAAAATTACGGTTTCGGTTTGGGAAGAGTGTGGCGGGGATGTCCAAAAAAAAAAGATAATGTATTTCTGTTGCCGCCTTTGGCTCGCCATTGGCCGGGCTTTTTTAATTTGTTCTTTCTCTTGCAATCAAAGAAAACAGTTTTCTTTGAACAGCTATACATAAGATAGTTTGCATCTGTTCCGCAATTTAATTAAATTATTTTACAACAATATCTTTATCTCGTCAACATAATTAATCAATGAGCAATTAAAGACACTATTAGACATTTATTTCTACAAGCAAAGAGTCTGCGAACAAAACTGCCACCACTTTTCCAACATCCTGTACACAGAAACAATAAAAACCGGCGTCCATGTGCGCCCACGCATGTATTCGCAACAAACACACGACAACAGTATGGCGCATATTATTTGACTAGCTTGTGCGTGCAGCTTTACACGCAGTTCGGTAATTCTCTCACGAGATCGTATTATCGGGATAAAAGTACCTATCTTAGGTGCTAATCCAGGTTATTAACTATCTGTGTTCCAAATTTCACTCAAATCCGTTCAGTAGTTATTAAACGTGAAAGAGTAAAGATCCTCATAAACTTTCACGTTTATAAAAACATAGTTGTAAACTTGTAAGTAATTATGTAATTACTTTTACTAATACGGAGTCAGCAGGAGTAAGGCGTCGTACACAATAACCGAATGTTTTGGCTCCAACATCATCTGCCTAGCCTTTTCCCAACTATGTGGGGGTCGGCTTCCAGTCTAACCGAATGCAGCAGTATTTCACATGGAGCGACTGCCTATCCGACCTCCAAAACCCAGTTAGTACTGGCTAATACGATATCCCTTGGTAAGTCTTGTTGTCAGACTTTCGGGCCAGAACTTACCTGTAACGACAGTCAAAGATCTATAAAAGACAGCCACTGACGCGGAGCCGATCTCAACGTAGTTGGGAAAAGGCTAGGCAGATGACGATGTATGTGAGGATCATGCAGATTATGGGCTGATAATGCATGAAGGTTTTACAAAGCAGCATCCCAATCTTCCTACCATTATCCCAATCTACGCGGTGTCGGCGCACCACGTGTTCTTCTCCCATGCTCTCCTGTCAGACGTCACGGCATCATTTACTACTTTCTCTTTCATATCACTCCTCACACAATCCATCCATCTTTTCTTTGGCCTTCCATAGGATGATTTCACAAATATTATTGTCATATACACATCTAAAAAAGTTTGCGATCACTTTGAAAAATCGAATATTGTTACGTTTTTTAAAAAAATAAAAAAATGTTTTATTTTTTTAATTTTAAACAGGGTATTTCTATTTAAAGAAAACACATAACAAAGAATTATTCTTGATAAAGTTCAATATAAAAAAAAACATCAGCTAATGCTAGTTTTGACGTGTGTAATCCATAAAACCTCTCAATCCCCTACAACAAAAATTCCACGCCCGTACACGACCACAAGTGACCTCAAGCTAGCCATTTTATTAATAATGGAACCGACTTATGTTTTGACAAATTAATTCTGCGCAGGAGTTTACCGATAATTATATTTTGTTGTAGGGTTGTCGCGAGTGTGTTACGCTCGGGTGGGCGCGAGAGTAAAATTGAGTCTCAACCAGAAATCATGCGAGCGAGAGATGTGTGCGAAACTAACAAATAATGTCACTTCTTTTTGACAGCTAGCTGTGATTGGTTAGTTTTACACACATCTGTGGTGGAAAGTCAGCCGTCCACTGCTATTGTGCACAGTTGCTGTGCGGTTTATTTGATAGTTTTTACCTCATCATCAGCACGGTTACGGTTTTTTTCCTACTCCTCCACTATACTTTTCTGATTAATTTCGTTGCGGGATCCAAGACAGTTAAATTCATACTCTGGGACTTCGTCGAGCTTCATTGTCTCGGCGCTTTTCTGGTAGTCGCCACTGTTGATTCTGGCTTTCAGGAGTTACAGTGGTTTGGGAACAGTGTGGCGGGCTTGTCCCTCCTCATCAGCAATCTTATTCCAACGACAATAAAGCTCATTTTGTCTGACAGTGACCTTAACCATAGTTTCCTGTAGTGGATTATCATCTAGAGCAGCCCACAGCTGGCCAACACCATCTTCCTGCCCTTGTTTCATGTTACTTGGGGTCGGCGCAACACGTTTTTGAAGTGAAAACTTCTTTAGGCGCGTTGAACGCTTTTGGGTGAACAAAAATCATGGAACTCGCGTCATCGTTCTTTTGTGCTCGCTAAAACTTGAGAACGGCTTGGCCGATTTAGCTGATTTTGGTTTTGAAATGTTCGTTGTAGTACAGGGAAGGTTTAAACGTTGAGAAAACAAAAAAAAACACTTCTTTACAAACCAGCAGTAATTAAAAAAAAAAAAACAATCTAATTGCTCGACGATACAATTCACAAGTTACTTAGCTTTCACTTCTATCGACAGTCCCCAAAGACTTCCCCGCATGTTTTTTTTTTCTTCCTTTTCTCCTCTGTCAACCGTCACGCTATCATTAACTCCAGCACTGGCCACAATCCTCTCCAAACACGCATCATTCAACTCATTCCAAAGCTATTCCTGTTCATTCAGCCGCTACCAGAAACCTTGCGAAAATCGTCGCTCTACCAAGCTTGATGATTATCATCGTCATCATTTCAGCCGAAAAACGTCCGCTGCTGGACAAAGGCCTCCCCTAAGTGTCGCCACATTGACCGGTCCCGTGCGACTCGCATCCAGTGGATCTCCGCTTGATGCTCATTGTGATTAAAAACATATGATTCTGTCTTACAATTTACTGTGCCTTGTGCTATCACTTGAAAAAAGATTTAAGCGTACCTAACATCACCGCATTCAGCGAATATATTTTATTTATTTTGGTCAAATTATCTCAAACGTAAGTGTTATAAAATAAAATTAACATCTCTGGTCTGCAAGTACAAGTACAAGTACAAGTACGTAGGAATCGATTCGATAAATCTGACAGTCATTCTCGACAAAATGAGTTTATAGTTAATATGAGTTGATTCCTACGTACTTGCACTGCTGGAGTGATAGACGCACTTACTGACGGACAGTGGCCGGACAAGAAATTTTGTGTTTTCTAAGAAAATATCTAAGTTTGTTATTAAAACATCCTCTGCAGCTTCACAAAATCGTAATATAAGAATAATTTAGAATAAAAAATAAAAAGTATTACAAAAATGTACATTTAGGTGCAGTAGTGTTATTTCTGAAACATATAATTAGTGCATAAAAGTAAACTATAACTAAAATATATTTAACAATTACAAGAAACGATAATGTGGAATTCAAATGTTTGTTAGCGACCTGCCCGATCTAGGTTTATTTAAACCTGTGTTTAAGGCCATCACTTTACATAGCACAAATTAACTAGGACAGTCAATGTTATAAAATAAAATAAAATCTATTAACAACTATAAGAATGATCAAATTGGTACAATAAACATTAAACATTAAAAATAAAGTAAATACATTAAGGGTGTAAAACACCTCTTAACGAAGCCGAAAGGCACTTGTTCTCCTCGTCATTGCGATCATTTTTTTGTTCTACACCACACCTGGGAACCTTCTAGTTACGGAGATATTGGGGGTCAAAGTTCCAACTTTTTGACAAGTTTTTTTTTAAATACAAGTTTTTATGTAAGATTTTAACTTTAAACACCTCCACGACCCCCGTACTATTAAATCCATCCATCAGCACAATGTTTTGAGTGCGTTACATTGAGTTCTACCACAAAACATGATTTTTCACCCCAAAAAAAAAAGTCGTTTCCCAGCAATAATTTTTGCATAAAGTTACTTAGTTTGATGTACAGAATGCTTGGTTGACGGCTTCGTGATGAGGTCTTTTACACCCTGTATGTAAAATTAGAGACGAGGGAATAACATAATCAAACCAGGACTTCTAGAAGTTTTTCCGTGTCCGTGTATGTATTATGTTTTGCAACTAAATTAATTCTCAACATATCTAATAATAAATAATTTTCAAAGCTACTGCCATCCCTAAGTCCGCATCTGGGTGGCCCTCGCGTCTGATACCGTGGCAGCTAAAATAAAACCAACGAACGCGCCGTGCGAGCGAGACCGAGCACCTGACATCACGACCCACTCGCTCGCACGCAGAACAACGAGCTTTTTGACTTATTAGTAATGCTTTTTACTGGCGTTAATTTTAAAAACAAATGAATGTTTTGGACTTTTTATGATTAGATGCAAAAATCAGCCCGTATTTGAATGTAGATTAGGGTAGAGCGTCAATTTTTTTTAGATTTTCTTATCTAAATAGTTAGAATAGTGAAGGAACTCGTAGCTAAATAATAACAGCCGTTCGGATCAATCTTCAGGTTAAGCCGCATTTGCCTAGGTTGGCCTGTGGCTGGGTTCCATTACATCCCGAGTTTCCTCCGTGACTCCGCGGAAAGCACGTTAAGCCGTTCCCGGCTGTCATTTGTAGATCTTTAACAGTTGTTACAGGTAGTTAGTGACCCAAAAAGTCTGACAACCAGTCTATTAAGGGGTATCGTATTACCCAGTACTAACTGGGTTGTGGAGGTCAGATAGGCAGTCGCTCCATGTAAAATACTAGTATTCAGCTGCACCCGGTTTGACTGGAAGCCGACCCCAACATAGTTGGGAAAAGGCTAGGCAGATGATGATTTCTTGATGATGATTTGTTGAAGATGTTTCTTTTTTTTTTCTACTGGACTACGTAGACTGGTAGAAAATGCCCAAGGCATTAAGTCCGCCTTTGTACGTTATGTCCATAAAGTTTTAATTAATAAATAAAATGATGATCACATCACGCCTATAACCGCCAAAGGCTGTGTATTTTATCCGACCCGGGAATCAAACCGTTGATCAGCTAAGTCGCGCATCACCACCTCTCCACCAACGTGTCACTTAATGGGTTTTTTACAAAATTAAACACAGACAACAAACTAACAAATGACTCGTAACGAAATTGATGGTATCAACTCTCTACACTTGTGATCAACTGATCAGGGGGAAATGTTTGAATTAAACATTTATTTTACACCCCTACAACTATAGGGGTGTTAGGGGGAGCATTTCCCCTTTCAACTCCATCTGTACCAGAACTGATAGAGGGAATAGTGACTAGCATATATATCACCTTAGACACGTGGTCAGGTCATTGGTGAACATACAAGGAGTAAACGGCATTTTCACGAAGGCTTTACTTGGTTGGCAGCAGTTTCTTAGTTTGGTATATAAAGGGTGTAAAACACCTCTTAACGAAGCCGAAAGGCTCTTGTTCTCCCCGTTATTGCGATCATTTTTTTGTTAAACACCATACCTGGGAACCTTCTAGTTACGGAGATATTGGGGGTCAAAGTTCAAACTTTTTGACAAGTTTTTTTTTAAATACAAGTTTTAATGTAAGATTTTTACTTTAAACGGTCTCCACGACACCCGTATTATTAAATCCAACCATCAGCACAATGTTTTGAGTGCATTACATTGAGTTTTACCACAAAATATGATTTTTCACCCAAAAAGAAAAGTCATTTTCCAGCAATAATTTTTGCGTAAAGTTACTTAATTTGATGTACAGAATGCTTGGTTGACGGCTTCGTGATGAGGTCTTTTACACCCTGTATAGTGTACGGTCGAACAAGAACAAGCTATTTGGTTTACATTTTACAATGTAATTTGTAGGTTAAACTGTAAACCAAATAGCTTGTTTGACCGTACACCAAACTATGTACTTAACTATACGCAAAAATTATTTCTGGGAAGAGACTTTTTTTTTGGGTGAAATATCACGTTTTACAGTTAGACTCAAAATAACGCACTGAAAACATTGTGCTAATGGATGCACTGAATAGTCCAGGGTCGTGGATGTATTTGAAATAATGTTATAGCATTAAAACTTGTATTTAAAAAAAAAACGAATTTTGACGCCCATTATCTAACAATTTTAACAAAAAAAAAAGAACGCAATGACGGGGAAAACACGTGCCTTTCGGCTTCGTTAGGGGCCGTTTACACCTTGTATAGTCCGACTATAGTGCCAAGTCTCCGAACGGGAAGAACACACCAGTCAATCTTTCACTATCTTTTTCATTATTGGGGTACAAAGATTTTTACCGAAACCACTCAAAAATCCCGTTCCTACAGTTGCTGCCAGTTAAGATGTCAATAGCGGTCATTGACCCACCTACATTTATTACAGTTCTTAACTTTAAAAACCAAAAATAAGGCTGTTAAGTCTTGAATCGTCTTCTATCGTGATCTTCAAAATTTTTTTCCAATGAAAAACATGGTTCGAATGTTTTGGTTCGTACGATGGGATATTAGGGAAAGGGCGATGACCGCTATTGACAAGCTAAAATTCTAAGTAAGTTTTTAGTCCCTGTCTCTGAAAAGTAACAAATAAAACTAAGACAACGCTAGTTCAGTAATAATGGAGAAATAATCATAAGAATTTACGCTAGCAACAAAAAATCTAAGAAAAAAAATTCCATTCACACCTTAAAATTACAAAGCATAATAAGTTTATTAAAAATCTAGAACAAATTCTCCTACAAAAACTAATATTTGAAGTGGCAGATATTTTTTTTCATATATTTCCTTTTTATATTACTAATTAGTGGTTGAAAAACATAGTAATTACTACTTGGAGTTGTCAGTGACTGTTATCACACGTTCGAGGTGTTAAATATGAGTCTCATTAATTTTTAATTGATATAATAACACCTATGAGGTGTCAGAAGTGTGTATTTTATATTTGTCTATGCTTTTTTTTGTGACAACTGTAACTTTTGTTGGGAGTAACGGTATATATTTTGGTTTTTATACAAAGTGCTGAAAATTTATGTTCTAGATTTTTGTCGAAATTAGGTACTTCTTCTTTTGCGAAAGTCTATAGATTAAATGAGTGACATACCTCTATCGACGCAAATTCGGCTTAAGGCGGTTCCCCGAGCAAAATTAGCAACTCTATTTGTGGTGGTTCAAACTTCGTTTGAAATACTGTTAGAATAAAGTTCTAATCAGCTTGCACTACAAAGTGATTGTTACGTCAGTCACTGCAGGCCGAATAGTGCGAAATGAGTGGTTTTTATTCTTTATAAAATCAAATTTAGGTCTTTTGGAAAAAATAAATCGACAATTATGTTCATTATTAAATTGTCTATCCATTAGTATAAAAAGCAAATCAAAATAATTGTTACTTTACGAGGAGTAGCATTTTATAAATCATTATTTCTCATTTCTGTGGTTTCGTTGTGAGGGGGGGATTTATTAAACATTAAGCTACTTAAAAAAAAAAATGAAACCACAATTTTGGAGTCAAGAATATGTAGTAATTTAATGTAATTTTTAATTCGTTGGTATTTCTTTTGGATAAAGAGGAGTAGGCTCCAAAAAACTGCTCGTTCAAGGTCATTTGCTGGGGGAGGCGCCTTAAGCCGAGCAGGGCTGGCAGTCTCAACAGAGATAACGACAAAATCGCTAACTTTTGATTTCTAATTACTAACGAATAAAAAATAAAAAAATTCAGTTGCAATAATGATGCGTGCGAGTAACGCAAGTCTCTACATCCAAGATGCGTTTCTCGCACGAATCGTTATTGCAACCGAATTTATTCGTTAGTAATTAGCAATAAAAAATTAGGGATTTTGTCGTTATCTCTGCCCAGAAAGAGATGTCTATGCGATAAAATCGAACAGTCCGACGCGCAGTCGAATCGTGTAGTCCAAACCAATGCGAATAACGTATTTTTCGTGTTGATTATTGTGGTCCATCGCTAAACTAAATAACTGTATTATAGAAACGTTAATTAGTGTTGGATTGTTATTAAAACAACTTTTTCTTAAACAACATTCAATACAGGCTTATGATTTATTACTGCAACTGCATTCTAGCTTAATCAGATAAAGGTGATCCTGATCAATAAATCTTTTGTCAAATATCTTGCAAGCTGTTGTAAATGGTTTATTAAAACTGTTGACATAAGAATTAACCACAGATTCAATCTGTTAAGTGTTCAGATACCACGGAATGAATTTCATCATGTTGATCCGGAAAAACAATCTTTTCCATAACTATTTTAATACAACCTGAGGGTTTCGATTCATATTTTTATTTTCGACATCGACTTTCAATATGCCATAAGCTTTTCTATAGAAAGGCAATAAAAAAAAAATGGACGTATCACTTTGTCCAGACCATGACGATTTAATAGTACTCTTTAAACAGGTAATTAAAAATGATTACAAGACACTTTGCCAAAGACAAAGTCCTTCTTTATTATCTTCACTCACCAACAATGAAGTAATCTTACCATAAACAATCACCCATAATCCTAAACTAACGCTTACAAGCGTTCAAATGGCGCGAAACTTGTAAACGTCAAATTTGACAGGCCGCCATCTTGAAACGTTGCCCGCTGCCAATAACCCGGGATAATTACTTAAGCGATTAGTTAAACGTCTTAAGTCGGATGGCTGTTACAATGTAGTGTACCGGTTTAGTTTTAAAATGTCGTATTTAAATCAATTACACAAATTCCAAATGGTAAGATGCTAGTAGGCTAGCTAAGACGAGTATGGAGTATTTCTGTAAATAAAAGACTTTGAATTAATATTGAATAGATAGAAGAGAATAAAACGAAAGAACAGTCAAAACGAAAAATATTGAAACCTACTTATTAATTAATTGTTAAATTAGCAATTCATTAGAGAGAAAAACCTTTCTTGAGAAAAACAAATTGCACCAATCTCTGTTAAACAGATAGTTAAATCATTATACTGAACACATTATCGAAAATCTCACGCTTAAATAACATTTTTGTAAGTGTTCTATTCTATGCCCGAAGATTTTCCGGCACAAAACATGGTGTACTTATATGTAAATAAAAGGAAGGGACAACATAAAGCTTAGTCAAACCTATAAACACTCCATACAAGACTTAAACAATACAACACTACACGCATATAAAAGATAATCTCACACCACAACTTATTTCATCCGGCTCGAAGGACCGATACAATCTGCACACATGTTACGATATGGTGTGAATGCGGCCCTCGTTAGGGTTAAGTCAGAGGTAAGAAGGCAAGAGCATTGCCTTTAATTGCATATTAGTTTACGAGAATATTGTGTTACGATGTGCGAACTAAGAATTGTCTGTGGAGGTAGATTTGTAGGCTATTGTTTGAGAAATGGCTTGTTTAAGAGTTAATTTTATAGTGTTTATGGATGGTATGGTACTTTGTGTAAATTTATCACTCACAATCGGCGAAGGAAATCGGCAGGTCCTAGAACCAACAATCTAAGACATGTGACTTCCACCAACACTTACTGGGCCCGTGTGGTAAATTACGGCCCACTTCCTCTAAAAAGAATCCTCAATCCCAGCACTGGGAACGTTAAAGGACTTATCTGGTGTAGAAATGTTCTTCTTCTTAGCGTGTCGATGGCAAATATTTATTAAATATATTCGGCCCAAAATTCAGCTATGCGAACTCCGCTCGCTGATGCAGTCATAAGGTCGTCAAGTGTGCAGGTGTCAGGGCATGCGGCGCAAGATGGGAGATTGGCCATTGTCTGTGGAGACACGCCGCATACACATTTGAGATCTGAGCCATCCATAAATCCCCATCTGAGGAGATTGTCTTTGCTACGGCCGACCTGGGATCGAAGTGTATTCAGAGATTTCCAAGTCGGTGTTTTCAATGTGATGTTCATAGATTTAAGCCCGTTTGCACTAAACATATTTAAATCATCATTCTGTCTATCATTTTGAATCAATTGGTAAAAACAGAACTATGTTTTATAAACGTTTAACGATAAACTCGTTTATGTGGGGCCGATTCGGCGCGTCTGATTAAAACGACGAAACTACGTTAGTTAGCTCGCTACCAGTTGTATCATTGGAATCGTTATTAAATTAGCTAACAGGTCGACAGCCCACGGCTAGCTATACTACTAGCCAAGCGCTTTTATCGTATTACCGAGGCTGATTCTTGTGTAAAGGTCATTATAATTAAAAAAATAAACCATTATTTCAAAAGTTATTGTTTCTTGTCCACAAATACATTATTTCTCATAAATAAAACAAAAGAACAGACTTCGCCATAGTTTGTTTTATCTCACAAGCATTTAGTGGATTTGTGGTAGAATCGGGCCTAATCTGAAAGTTAAAAACGGATCTAAACCACTCTAAACTGTAAGTTTTGAGTACCAATCTATGGATAAGGGGACCAAACCACATCTTCTTTGGCTAGAGGAAGCTAAACAAGAATGGATTGTGTAAAGATTCATACGGGTAGAACGAGGCTGAATACTGAAAAAAATGGCTAAAGATGTATGAAAGAAGATACGTATAACACAAAATCCTTGGTAAGAATGTCTTGTAACTATACATACCATTTTTATGACGGGATGTATCATTGCACTAAATAATAATTATTTTCACCATCTTTTGTACCACATTGACCGCAAATAAACAATTTTGACTTTAAAGGTACGAACTATATAGGTATATATTGTCTGTGTTGCTAGTTGTAAGTAGTCTATTATTTGACAAATGACTTGTTTTAGAGATAATTATTTATGGTGTTTATGGTAAGATTAAGTTGCAGTCCACAGTATGACTTCATCTTTAAATCATGAGTGAATAATGTTAGACAGAACTCACAATCTTGTCAAGAGGCAAGCGTGTGCAGTGATTAAGGGTCTAGATAAAGTTTTTCAGCGAAAACCTTGATGAGAAGTCCTCACAGATGTCGTTAAACGAAAACAAAAAGTTTTGAAAGCGATTTAAATTTATCCGAGCCTTTGTTTTGGATGGGAAATCATCAAATGGGGTCATTTGATGATTACCCATCCCGCTCTGGGCGGAGCAGGAGGGAGTGTCAGACTTGTACTGACTAAAACCCATCCATGTTCCTTCTTAGCCCATGTGTTCCAGGGCCGCGGCATCTCTTTCGAATCTGAACTTTCTGACTAGGACATTTGACTGGTTGTCAGATTTTCAGGCTTCTGTATGTGACTGTCATAGGATCTTTGAATGACGTTCTGTGAAACGCTTTATGTGAAATGCTCTAACTTCTATAATTTACAAAAAATAGAAATTTTAAAAGTGTAGTACTTAGTTTTGCAGGCCCGTGTAGTTTCCTATTTTCCTATGTTAGATGGTTCTCAAGTGATACAAAAGCGATCATATCTTACCCTGTATCACTTAGCTGCAATGTTTACATTGTAAACAACATATTATTACATTAATAGTAAGGTATATGCGCGGGAAATTCATATTATTACATTAATAGTAAGGTATATGCGCGGGAAATTACTTGTACACACCGCTTGTTTCAAAGTACTAAATATTATCTACAACTTTGGCCCCAAATATTCATAATATTATTAATAATGATTTGTCAATATTTGTCTTGTCTTGAGAGATTTATTGAAAGAAGAATTGGCAAAATTATGTATTTCTTATGGGTTTTGGACCTCGGGGTAGATGTCTATACTTTGACGCCCATTCTCCTTTCTCTATCTTATAGGCGTTACAACTTTGACCCCATACAATATCATTATTGGGGTAGGCGCACCATGTCTTCCATACTTGTCCATTACTCGTCATCTCATCAGACACCTCCTTTCTTGCCATAATTATGATCCTTCACACAGTCCATCCATCGTTTCTTTGGTCTTCCTCTACTCTTATACCCATCCACCTTCATACTCAAAACTTTCCTCATTCCTCCACATCACACGTCCATACCGCGACAACTGATTACCAAACAACTTTTCTGTCACTGGCGCCACTTTTAGAATTTTTATCCAAATCCCTCGAAAATCAACCCTCCGCTAACTAATCACGGAACAAACAAACATTCTCTCACCCGAAAGGCATAGGTACACCGTGTCCGTTCCGTCATGAGTAACAAAGTCTAGACCGAAAATTAGTTGAAATAGTTTTCAATCAAACTCGATTCGCCGAAAAAATCTAGGTGACAGGTGACGCTGATTGACGTCGATTGTCTTTTTATGGCCCACTAAAGGAAGTTCCAACATAACTAATTTTAATACGTATAGTTGTTGATATTTACAATTAACATACACACATTTTTACATAACATGGAGAATAATATAACGAGAACGAAATAACAAAACGAGGAATTCGTGGCTAAATAAAAACAGCCGTTCAGGTCGATCAAATAAATGCATCAGACAATCAGCATTAATAATGCAGTGATTCATAAAAACTACTTTTAAAAGTATTTTATTATGGTTAAAGATGAAATCGTGACGTTGCATGGAACTTGTTGAATGAAGTTGTTTAGTGGCATGGCAAAAAAGTTTTGATGTATATTTAAATTCCCTTTTGTTAAATATAGTGTTATCAACATCAGGAAACTTCTCTATTAAACTTAATTGTTTCGCAGTATTCCTTCCTCTATGTCGGAAGAAAAGAATAGCACCATCCCATATCTTCCCGTGGGTGTCGTAAGAGGCGACTAAGGGACTTACCAGAGAATGGGCAGCAGCGTTCTCTGTGCTTTTGTAACAACCGTACTGCGATCGCCAACCCGCCTGCATGATGATTATGGCAAAACCCCCCCTTTGGGGGAGGCCCATGTCCAGCAGTGGCCGTCTTTCGGCTGAAATGGTATGGTATGGTATTCCTTGATTCAAGTATATTATTACTAGCCTATAACGTGTACTTGCCAAGAAAGAAGGTGAATAAACTATAACAATTAACATTTAATTAAAAGAAAACAAAAACCGACAGTAAGCTGTGTTATGTACCAATTTATTTTTGTACCCTAATCTTGGTTGGCTTGGTTCGAAAAACGATCTTAACGGCTTCAAATTTAGCACAATAAAACGCTATTTTGCCATTTGGAAGATACAAGGTTGCAAAGAAAACAAAGAGACCCAAGATACCCGTGAAAAACAACACTTCCTTGGCAGTCATGTAAAAGGCAAACTTTCATCACCCGAAATTCCGCACCGCCAATCACTCCACCATTTTCGTAGCCCGACTCAACCCTTCGCTTGCAGCGAGCAGTGAAATTTCAATTGCCACAAGTTTGCCAATTAAAAGTCAGTCAGACGTCGGGAAGCGAACGCTTTAGCGCTTAATAAAGCGATGGAAGCAATTAGAATTGTTATTGTTTTAACTTATTTTATTAGTTAGGTTAGGTAGTCACAATTAGGTAATTGCTGTCTTGGTTGAGATGGAACAGGGTTGGTTTACGGGGGTTAGAGAGTATGAGAATATTGCTTGTAAGATTATTTCGGCAGAAAATTTTAATAGGCATGACGACAGTAGAAGATGGCGGGACGAGCTAGATAAAACCAACGACCAGTGGTCCACATTAGCTCTTGATAGAAAAAACTGGAAGTCATGTGGAGAGGCCTTTGCCCAGCAGTGGGATGAAGCAGGCTAACAGTATCAGTATCAGTATGACGACTGTATAAAAAAATTGCAAATCTATTTAGTCCGTCAGTTAGAGTATTGGAAATTAATGGACACGTAATTTTTGTTTTTGTAAATCAATAAATATTGACAAAGATAAAACGCATCAAAACTCTGGAGAGGGGGCTCGTGACGTCAGAACTAGCTAAAAATTATACCAAGGCGTGACGTATTGAGAATTTTAAAAGCGTCATATCTTCGTAAATTTTGGTTTACGTAACAAAAGAAAAAACACGGGTCAATTATTTTTTGATAATCTAACTGACGGACTAATTAGATTTTTTCAGGACACAAGCCTGTTATCTACTTTCCAACAAAAATCTTTTCCTAACCCCGATTTTTTCAACTCCAAACACAACACAAATACATAATGTATCTAATAATTACACACTTGTGTATATAAATACTAACTACATACGCCAGGTGTGAGCTCGCGCTTCGCACCTAAGTAACAAGTGATCATTAGATATAATGAGTTGTTCTTCATTAAAGCTAGCTAGTTATACTCATTAGGAAGTATATAGTGTTGAGAAATAATTATACCTGAACACTGTAATTGTAACGTGGGTTTGTATTAGAAAAAAACAGATTTTTGTTGATCGAAATTGATGTTCTTTTTTTGTGAAAAATATTAGTATGTTTCGATGTGTGTTGCCATAGATACTAGAACATAACATCACGCCTGTAATCCACGAATGGTTAGGCAGGAGCGTACCTAATAATAAACCCATATTTCGTCAGTTATATTTAAGTCCCATGTAATAGGAGGCGAGTCTTTCGCTATCAATCGGGCACAAATTCAGACTCCGTGAATGCTACTGAGAAATTACTGAAAAACCCTATAAGAATTTACTTGACCTGGGAATCGAAACTAGGACCTCATGTTCAGCAATCGCTTGCGACCACTAAACCAACAAGGCAATCGTTACTATTTTATAATACTTTATAATATTTTTTATACATGCAGGTTAATTTTATATGAAGTTTCAAGACGCGTATCCAAAAGTCTCCATGACACTCCAGTTTCCCCAACAAACAACCAATTTTAAACCAATCCTCCTCCACTGAAACTCGGGACATTAAAAATACATTAAACTCAGAACATTTTCCTCTAAGACTGAAGTGAAGTGTAAAAAGCGATTTGTCCAACTATTTTCACGGGCACTGCAGATGTATTGAAGAGAAAAAATGCCGGGACATCAAGAGTTAATCGTTCGGAATGAAATGCTTCGAAACAGTGCTGGAACAGTGCAAAATTCAAAATTGGAAATTTTTAGAAAAAAAATTCTGGTAATCGTCAAAGATTTTTTTTCTACAGCTTTAAACGATGAATTGATGAACTTATGCGTCCAATGAAGGTCAAAGTCAAGGATATGAAATATTTTAAACTGAAAAGTAAAAAAGCGGTCTTCCTCTCTACAGATTTACTAAATTTGCTGTGGCCTGTGCCCGACAGGGTCCATAATTGTTTCTATGTTTTTATTTACCACCTGTAATTGTACATTATGGATTAGAAAAAAACAATTTTGACTTTGACTTTGAACTTATGCGTCCAATGAAGGACATTGACCCACGTTATTTGAACCCGTTTTTTTTCTTTCATTCTCCCCTGATAATCGCCACAATATCATTATTCCTTTTTCTTTCATATCATTTCTCACACAACCGTCCAATGATGGTAATTAATGATAAAAATTGCCTCAAAATAGGATAATACTAATCCTAAAGGATGATTGACATTCTGTGAAGATTTTTTTCTGTCCCATTACTTGGCAAAGGCCAACTCAACAAACTTAAAAATTCACCCCAAAACTCAAGACAACTTTAAATAATGAAACCTACATATTAGTTCATCCCGCTACTCGACTAATTCAATCGACTGCGCCCTTGGAGAGGAATGATAAGTGACTACACTATAGTCAATAAGTTAAGAGCAATCTCTAGTTTGAGCGTGAAAACATATGTTTAGGGGTGATAGGGAGGGGGTGGGTATCGATAAATCTTTTTTTTTTTTGGCAAGGGGAAGTGAGAGGTGCTTTGTTGATTTTAAATTGCATGAAAGAAAATGATTAGGTGTTATTCTGTTTTAAAACTCAATGAGAACAAGAATTTGTGTGGTATAGGTACTGAAAAACCCGAATACTGAAAAATTTGAAGTCGGTTAAAATGTAGCCTATATTACCCAGGACACAATAACGAATCGATTGACACCTTATTCATCAAAATCGGATGAATAGTTTAGGCGCTACGGAGGAACATACGTAATTACAAACATACAAATATACATCCACATCAACTGCTAAAATCATAACCCTTCCTTTTGGCTTCGCCGTAGTCGGATAAAAAACAAGTTACTGCTAGGTGAAAAAGGTACAAAAAAATACTATCTTCTTTCTTTATCGTGTGGTTAGTGCCTAACCTGGTGTCAGAGGTTTTATGCGCGCCCATGGGCCTCTGACTTGGTTGTACATGCCGTCGAGAAATATCTCTCAGGCATGCTGGTTTCCTCACGATGTTTTCTTTCACCGAAGCAAGTGATACAGAAAATACAATTTTAAGAGAATCAATGACTGTTTCCAAACGGGTATCACTGCTAGTATGTAACCGTCACTGAGCTGAGAAAGTCAAATAAGCAGTTCCTTCAAATTTAATCAGTGTCAGTACAGTTTATGCACTGGAACCACACCACAAAATTGTGTTCAACTGCATCCGTTTGACCTGAAAGCTGACGCCAACATGGTTATGAAAAAACTCGGCAGATCGTGACCCATAACCAATAAAATCTTTTAGATAAAAGTTTGCCGCTGTTTCTAAAGGGTAAATATGAAAAAAGCGTGATTATTGATTAATCACTTCCATTACTTTATTCCCAAGCTTATAATGATAACGTAATTAGCACTAATTCTATACTGAACACAGTTAATCACTTGAAACCGTCACAAAACACTACTTTACAAACATTTCTAGGCAAAAAGTTAGACATAGATACAGAAAAAACCATACTACATCTTAAACTAACAACTAATTGGCCTCACAAGTTATAATTAACCGCAGAGTAAATTACTTCGAGTAATTAACAGCATTTCCAATCGATTAACTTGGAAAATCATCGAATAAGCACAACTCTAATGCATTGGAATAGAGCGCAAAACTCACCTCTAGTACGTTCGAATAGAGTTCAAAACGTCGAACCGCCATTTTGTAATTTCGTATTTCGTACTATCGGAGTTCTAATTTCAAAATTAATGACGTTAATGAGTACAGTCAAGTATGAATTCTGGTTAAAATGTCTAATTCCGTATACATATTTTTTCGTGTGTGGAATTTTTCAATAAATCTACTTTTATGGTGTTTATCAGTAATGATCTGATTATAACAAGAATTAAGTATGTGTGTACTAATTTAATTAGTAAACACCAAAAAAGGTGATTACAAATTATTTGGTATTTTCTTTGATATTTTTCTGTGACATTTGATATGTTGCGTATCCAATTTAGGAACAGAGTATTTTTAGTAATTTTGAAAGATTTTACGCAGTTCTATGCTGATCCCTTGATTCAGTATTTTGATTTGAAGGCTGTGAATACCTCTGAAATTACAGCAAATGAAGTGTTTTTAGCTTTCCTCCAAGGTAAATAAGATATGTATTGTAGTACATAAATATCACGCATGTTTCTCCGAAGGGATAGAATGTGTCCCTTTAGGGCTCAAAGGGGCACATTCTGGCAGGGGTAAAGTTTAGGTTTTTACATAATTAAGAGGAACCGTGTGGTTTTAGTCTAATTCTGTTTTTAATATTGTTGCTATAGCGGCAACAGAAATATATTATCTGTAAACAAAACTGAGCAAAGCGGCGGCAGCGGCGGTAAGCCTGGTACCAGACAGACAGACAGACAGACGGACAGTGGAGTCTTAGTAATAGGGTCCCATTTTTACTCTTTGGGTACGGAACCCTAAATAAGGAGGTGAAGATATACCTACTGATTACAAATTTCACTATTTATGTTTAAGTTCCATGTAAAAGCCTAAGCACACGGCGTATTTTAAACGCGCAGCAACCGTGTAACCTAAGCACACGGGGCGATCGTGAAACGCGCGTCTACTGCCCGTGTACGCGCAGATACAGCGACTACAGCGCGTCTGTATCGTTGTACAATGGCGTCGGTTGAGACAATACTGATTACGCTGGCTTTGACCCTTTGTACGCGCTTCAAACGAGTTTCGAACGCGCTTTACACGTGCTTGTATCGCGTTTTATTACGCGCGTTTGAATCTGTAAAAACACAAAAATCGCTGCACTTTTAAAATATGCCGTGCGCTAGGGTTCTAATATAAGACGAGAAAATTATCATGAACTGGGCATAAATCCAGGTTGCCACTGAAAAAATCCTAAAACATAAATAACCTAGCGATAACACGTACTAAGTCTAGACTAGCGTCCCACTTAATGTTATGTACCGTAACGACATTAATTAATAAAGTAATTAGACTAATTTGTAGCATCATAATTATCTATCTTAAGTTTTGATTAGCGCAGTCTGTTCACCTCAGGACCGCTGAGATTTTAATAGAGATAAAATTATAATTAACACTAAGAGCGTCACAGTTGTGATTTTGAAATGGTAAACGGGTAAAACATCACGCCTGTAATCCCCGAATGCAGAGCAGAGAGCAGTTTGGCAGAGGTGTACCTAATAGTGTCACCCCACATTTCGCCAGACAGGACTGTTGTTGCCAATAGGCCTGACATTGTGGTGATAGATCGATTGGAGCGTCGCACAATGATTGTTGATATAACGGTCCCGGATGACGAGAACCTCGTGAAAGCAGAGAAAGATAAACAATTCAAATATCTAGATCTGGCTCGCGAGGTTGTCGACATGTGGGACGTGAGTACAGCAGTCATTGTGGCCGATAGTCTGGTCGGCCAATGGCTTAATAGCCAAGAGCCTCGACCAAAATCTAAGCCTTGGCAGCTGGTTCAAGGGCTTGATTCAGAAAGCAGTCCTTCTGGACACGGCGCGTATTGTTAGGAGGTTCCACTTTCATGAGCCCTGACCACCGGCAGCTCGGACCCAATTCCCAGCGGTGGTGGACTTAAAGTCCCATGTGATAGAAGCGAGCTTATTGCCATCAACCTGGCATGAATCCAGACCCCGTGCCTGCTACTGACCCTTATATAAAAACCCAATAACACTTTGCCCGACCCGTGAATTGAACCATGCTCTGCAGTCGCGCTTGCGCCCACTTGACCAATGAGGCAGAGAGAACATTATTGTATTGACAAATTTATGCTTGAAACGAACAAATCATACAAGACCGGTGAAAAAGATCAGCAAGGTTTGTTAGTCGACTTATTTCTACAAGTTGTCCTGGAAATAGAAGTCCGTAAGAACTAAAATTAAGTAGTAGAGTCCTCGGTCTGGAGGAGCTCGTAGCTAAATAATAACAGTCGCTCGGGTCGATCTTTAGGTTAAGCCGTGCTTGCCTAGGTTGGTCTGTGGATGGGTGGCAACCCATTACATAGCGATTTTCCTCCGTGCCTCGGTTCACGATAAACAGTTGGTCCCGGCGGTCATTTATAGATCTTTGACAGTCATTACAGGTAGTCAGTGGCTTGATTCAGTCTGACAACCAGTCTTACCAAAGGGTAAGGGTAAAGGTATTACCCAGCACTAACTGGGTTGTGGAGGTCAGGTCAGATAGGCAGTCGCTCCATGTAAAATACTGATATTCAGCTGCATCCGGTTAGACTGGAAGCCGACTTCAACATAGTTGGGAAAAGGCGAAGCAGATGATAAGACTCCTCCGTCGAGGTTTTTGGATTTAAGAAGACGGTTTGGAGGAAAAAGCTCAGTCACTCTTTGTCTTCAACAAATGTAATTAAGTAAGTTCACACAATGAGGAAAACCTTAACAAAACAATTGTAAACAAATATGACTCATGCGCACGAACTAACAAACACTATTTGTGCAATTAGACACGCTAATCGATTACCGGACAATCAAATAGAATCGAATCTGTTAATCAATTGTTCACACCAATCGATTGCTTGTATGCGTTGGTATATTGTCTACAGAAATCTCCTAAGGTATTTTATTTATAAACTATTTAATAAACTAAAATAAATAAACTAACAACAAACTATAAAAGGGGCGTCGAAAAACTCCTCTTCAACGCTGTCTGCTAGTAATGTGCCCAAGAGACTGGTGGCGTTGCTACGTTGCATGGAAACACTTATGAAGCCTCTGGCCAAGGTAAAAACCATTACTTGATTTTATTTATTCATTTATTATTAGCTTGTTGTCCCATTAACGAGGAGAGAACTAATAGTACAAATGCTTTTACCTTTCACGTTTTTAAGGTGGAAGTGATGTTCAAATTTTCTTACCCTTTTTTTTCTTAATTTCCGTTCAGATTCAAGCTATATGTTAAAGAAAATATGATTCGCGACCGTAATTCGTATATATTTACAGAATTTATTATTATCATTAAAATCATCAATACAACCCTCTAATATTTAATTTCAATGAATGACTTTTTCATGAAATAATCATTCAATCTGACCTGCAAATCGCACAAAAATGTAAAAAAAAAAAACAGATTTTGATTAAATATAGCAGCATCATTATTGCAATCGAATTTATTCGTTAGTTATTAGAGCAATCAAAAGTTAGCGATTTTGTCGTTATCTCGCTAGCGATGTTGGGCCAGTAACAATGAAAAAATTCGGTAACAATATCACTCCTTGCGGGAAACGCAAGTCTCTACATCCAAGATGCGATTCTCGCAAGCATCGTTATTGCAACCATAATGTCGTTATCTTGGGCTAGGTCATAGGGTACTCTTTAACACGGTAATCGTAGTTCGTTAACAAGGGATAATTTTCAACCTCCACGTTGGCGAACCCGCGGGTATAAACTAGGTAGTACTTCATATTATGTTATACTGGACCTCAATAAAAACTTCACAGTTGTCATCATTTGACCTTATCATAGTGTAAACATACAAATCGTTCGTTGTAAGCAATTTAATAGTAAAGTTATTGTTTTAATAAAGGGCTCTTTATTATTAAATAATAGTACTACGTGACAATTGGCATGACGTGACAGAGAACATGATAAATTACAATTGATAAATTAAGTACCGACATAAAACATGATAGTAATACTTCATCTATGAGATCGTGGATAAATAATAACAACCTCACGGGTCGATCTTCAGGTTAAGCCGCGCTTGCCTAGGTTGGTCTGTGGATGGGTGACCACCCAATACATAACGAGTTTCCTCCGGGCCTCGGAAAGCACGTAAAGCCGTTTGTCCCGGCTGTCATTTGCAGATCTTTGACAGTCGTTACAGGTAGTCAGTGGCCCGAAAGTCTTAGCAATGGGTATCGTATTAACGTAAAATTATACCTACAATCAAAATATTTTACACAACTCCAGTCGACAAGATAATCTCACCAAAACTATCCACAACAACCAAGAACATTATCGACACACTCCCATCCCTAAAAATCAATTTTTATTTGGTTCCCCTCCAGTCCCTCGTATACATATTTATCAGCAACATTGCACGAAGCTTAATGATCCCTAATTCTATTACTACAGTGTATCCGTCTGGTTGTTTTGATCTACGAAACGTGAAAATTGTTTGGTTACAAAACTTGGGGTCCTAGACAAGTCACAATCGTTTTCAAAGCGTTTGGTATTTCTACAACGAATTTCAACTGCCATTATTTGCCTAGTCCAGTCTAACCCGATGCCGCTGAATACCAGTATTTTACATGGAGCGACTGCCTATCTGACCTCCACAACCCAGTTAGTACTGGGTAATACGATAGCCCTTGGTAAGACTGGTTGTCAGACTTTTTGGGCCACTGACTACCTTAAACGACTGTCAAAGATCTACAAATGACAGACGGGACCAATTACTTAACGTTCTTTCAGAGTCACGGAGGAAACACAGAATGTAATGGTACCCATCACCCACACGAGCTCCTCGAACGAACGAATTTCAACAGTATTGACATAATAAGATTTTCGGTAACTTGTATCAGTCCTATATCTACATTTTGACTTTTCTCAAATCGTTAATGGATCGACCAAGATCCCATGAACGGCACACCTACTTCTAACTATTGTTATGGAAGTACCTATAAAGATGTCTGGCGGGGTCTATCCACCACAAAAGTATATGGCAGTGGAGGAGATGAGTCGTCATACTAGCCTTAATTTAATATAAAAATCACGCTTTTTAATATGACGTAACTAAGCAGCTATTTAGCACACCTTTGTTACCTGATATCTGCCAAAACTTAACATCGATTTCTTCTAAGTAAGGTCATCTGCCTAGCCTTTTCCCAACTATGTTGGGATCGGCTTCCAGTCTAACCGGATGCAGCTGAATACCAGTATTTTACATGAAGCGACTGCCTATAGATCTGACCCCCACAACCTAGATAATACTGGGTAATTTACGATACCCCTTGATAAGACTGGTTGTCAGATTATCGGGCCACTGACTACCTACTTAACGACTGTCAAAGATCTACAAATGACAGCCGGGACTAACGGCTTATATCCGAGGCACGGAGGAAACTCGGTATGTAATGGATGATCACCCATCCAGACCAACCTAGACAAGCGCGGCTTAACCTGAAGATTGATCCTAGTGGCTGTTATTATTTAGACAAGAGCTCTTTTTACTCAAAGTAAGGTATTTCTACTTTAATGGTCAGTGTTTTACCAATGGGGGCTCGCGCATGAATTCGCCGCTAGAGGCGTTCGTGTAGACTAAGGTCTTCCGAAATGTCAGATGTCATACTGTATTCGCGCGTTGCATGCTTTTTTATCACGTATTTATACTAATACTCACGATTGTGTTCTAGACTGAGCCATTCCTGATTAATTATGACTTGAAGATTTTAAGTAGCAACTTAGGATCTTATTTGTTAGTACTTGTACTTGGAGGTAGAATGATTTTTAAATGTTTCTTATTTGCTAATTTTAGGAAGAATATTGTAAATTATGTATCTGAAGTTAACACTATGTTGTTAAACGTTATCAAATAAACGTTTTATGACGTTATTGGTACTTTAAAGTATAAAATAGAATTATTGACAAGACCTTACTCGACAGTGGCGCCATTTGGTGAGCTCAAAAACGATGGCCCCCATTCCCTCCCTATCTCTTTTAAAACAAAAACACGTGTTACAATCTTCACACTCCTAACAAACCGACCCTCTTCAGAGGGGATCCGTTCCGCCCCCCTTATCTAACGCCACACGACCCCAAGGGGGCACTTATCAAATTATTGGACCCCGCTACATTGAATATTGTGGCCAAAGGGATGATTTTAGTGCGGAAAGATTTAGTTAATCTTGTTGTTGCATGGGGTGTGGGGGAGTTTATGAAGCCTTGTTAATTTGTTTGATTATGGGGATATGGTTTTTGATAGACCGGATTATTGTTAGTGAATAACATAACATGACATCCCCGAAGAGTTAGAGAGTGGTGTAACTAAATAGTACACTCACATTTTGCGTATTTAGTTACGTTTAAGTCCCATTTAATAGGGGGCAAGCCTATTTCTATCAACTGGACACAAATTCAGACTCAATCTGTTTGCATATACAACGGAAATTTTTCCAACAACGCATTTAAAACAGTTACCAAGTGTAAACACTCTTTATTCAACTGATCTCGCATGAATTCGCCGCTAGAGGCGTTCGTGTATACTAAGGTCTTCCAAAATGTCAAATGTCATACAGTGTTCGCGCATTGCGTGCTATTTTATCACGTATTTATGCTAATACTCACGATTGTGTTCTAGATTGAGCCATTCCTGATTAATTATGACTTGAAGAATTTAAGTAGCAACTTAGGATCTTATTTGTTAGTACTTGGAGGTAGAATGATTTTTAAATGTTTCATGCTTGCTAATTTTAGGAAGAATGTTGTAAACTTGTGTCTAAAGCTTACACTATGTTGTTATACTCGTACGTAATAACATAAACATTTTATGAAGTTATTGGTACTCTAAAGTATTAAATAGAATTATTGACAGGACCTTACTCGGCAGTGCGCCATCTGGTGAGCTCAAAAACGATAGCCCTCAATTGTTCAATTACCATCTAATTTTATAGCACTCAATAACAGTATATACCTATATCGACCCTGATCACCGGTCGCTATAGTAACAAATGAATATGACTCACCGGAACTGGGTCGGTCACTGTACCGGGTACAGTAGACCCACGCCGGCCAGACCATCGCGCCGTCTGCCATCGTGGTACCTGCAGAAAAGGAGGAATTATTAAATGGAAACCATGAGCAATAAACAAGAGAAAAGCGGAAATAGACAAAGAAGATATTTTTGTTAGAATCAAATGGAAATATACGTGAAAGATATATGTATAGGTGTAACGCGAATGACTGAAATAAGGAATTAGTACATAAGAGGAAGCCTGAAAGTGGCGCCGGTGACTGAAAGGTTGTGTGGTAATCGTATTTCGTGGTATGGACGTGTGATGTGGAGGAATGTGGAAAATGTTGAGTATGAATGTAGATGGCTATAAGAGTAGAGGAAGACCAAAGAAACGATGGATGGACTGTGTGAAAGATGATATTGCTAGAAGGAGGTGACTGCTGAGATGACGAGTAATAGAGAAGTATGGAAGTACAAGACATGCTGCGCCGGGCACAAATAAATTGGGATAAAGGCAAGAGATTGATGGCATTATGTTAAGATAGATAGAAAACACTGATTACCACGTTATTTCAGAGAATGCAAAAGAAGCGATACTTTCTTGGATCCTAAAGAAGCACGTACATAATAAGGTTTTAAGATTTCAAAATCTGATAATGAATGATACAAAGTATTCATGCTACTCCAGTCTTTTAGCTTTTGAGGCATTACCAGATAGCCAACCAAACCATTTAAGCCTCAATCTTCTGAACACAGAGGGACTTTTCTTTTTTTTTTACCACAAATTGTATTGAACCTGATTAGGAATTAGTATCAACCACTTTCTAACAGTATACAAAATAGTCATCATTTGCAAAACTCTTACCGGTTGCCGAACTCTGACTACTCCCGCTATCTTCTCCTTTCGACAGGTCAATAGCTCCACTCTTCTCTCCGGGCTTCACTTCAGGAACTCTTGCCTCCTCAGGTTTTGAAGGAGACGCCTCTTTCACAGGAGACATCTTAGCTTCGACCCTGGACTTCGTCTTCCTCTTATTCAGAGGATCCGTGATCCTTCTCCCGAAATCAGCCTTCAAAATATTGTCTATACTGAATTTCAGACAATTCTGATTAATAAAATCCCTCCCAGACTCATTATCCGGCGATTTTGGGGAGACATAGTTCATTCTTCTGTTTTCGTCTGTTCTTCTCAACTCCGGGTTCTGATTTTTCATTCTTAAACCGAAGTTTAAACCAAAAGGTTGAGGGTTAAGGTTTAAGTTGCTTTGAGGAACTGGCATTCGACTTTGTAATCCAGATTTTAAGTCTACTTGGTTTATTAAAGGGTTTTGGAACAGAAGGGGTTGGTTTAGGAACATTAAGGGGTTTGGGGTGATAGGGCTTGGCCTTAATAGGAGCGGCTGGTTCATGTTGATGTTTTGGTTTAACTGTGATATTGCATTCAAATGAGTCTGTATGTGTTTAAAAGACGTCAAATTCTGTGACGTCTCTGGACCTTTCTGCTCAAAGGTTGGCAACGCCTCATTGCCAACCGAAAGCACAGTATCATCACTGCAACAAGAATTATCATCTATACTAATTTCAGCTCTAGATTCATTCGTCCGATCATCATCATCATCAATAAGATCGGGAGTTCGGCTGTTCTCGTTAACCTCTCGTAAATCTTCGTAGTTCGGTGTGTTTTGTAGCAACTTGTCAGTTGAGAAGACATTTTCTGGACTATGGCTGTCTCTTTCTTTCTTTAGGACGTTGTGTATGGCGAAAGAGGATGACAGTACGGGTCTGTCTTCTGCTTTTTCCTCGTCATGGTACTCTGGACTGGTGGTGTCTCGTGTGTTTGGGGAGTAGGGCTCGTCATCGCTGTGGTCTTGGATTTTGATCCTAGAGTCTTGAAGGTGGGCTGATGATACCGCAGCCATCTTGAATTAGGCCTTTTACGCCATCTGTTGGAGAAACATAATAATTAGGATTTTGAATAATGTTACGTGTTACAAGATCTACACATAATTATAAATTGAAGTCCTTTTTCTTGTCCGAATGATTACTAGAGAATTTGAGATTTTCTTTTTAAGCGACTTCTAAAACGGAGGAGGTTCTCAAATCGGTGTTTTTATAATATTTGTTACCTCTTAACTCGGTGATTATTGGGCCGATTTAAGTGATTCTTTTTTCATTTGTTAGAGGAAGCTTGTGCGGTGGTCCCATATGATATTTCCTTCCGGAAGTCGGTGGCAGAAAAGTCCATGAAACAAACAAAAGTCACCGACTTCCGGGAGATAAGTTATTTCTACTTTTCAGTGTTTTTTTGCAAGTCTGTAATTTTCATTGCAAAAAATGTTTAAATCCAGGAGGTTTATTTCTCACAGATTAAAATGTGTTTTATATATGTGATTTATATTTTTTATTAATTTTGATAATATATCACATAAAAATTAAGCACGACTAGAAGTGCCAAGTGCATTTTGAACCTAAAAACGCAATTTTTCCCACAGACAATTTGTTCTTCAACAAAACTAATTAATTCAGGCCCCATACCAGATCAGTATCTCATTACCATTAACGTGCTTGATCACTATTTAGAGCTACAAGCTAATACATAAATTAAACAAGGTTCAGGAGGTCAGTGACTTGCATCATGTAGTTTATTGAATGCCAATTTAATGCTAGCTCTGTATGGGTTAGAACCCATTTGAAACTGAATTGTGTCAAACTAGACATCTATTTAGAAACATGCTAGTCTTATTCTTTACTAGCGATTGCACGGGTGCAATGTATACATATCTACCTTCCTCTTGAATCACTCTATCTATTGCTGAAAACTGCATTAAAATCCGTTGCGAAGTTTAAAAGATATAAGCGTACAAACAGCGGGAGCGACTTGGTTTTATACTATGTAAACATTGCACACAAATTGCAATAAAGCTTATTTTACGCGAGTTTTATCCAGAAATGGATCTTCTTACTTTTCTTAGAGCAAACCTTATACTCTTACGAAAGAATTTTTCTCAGAGTCATGGTAGGTTTTCTCTTTTAATTTTTCGTTAAATTCGTAACCTTCCCTAACGTGTGGTTAAGGTCTAACCTTGTGTCAGAGTTTTATGCCGCCCATGGGCATCTGACTTAGCTTTACATGCCGTTGAGAAATAGCTCTCAGGCATGCTGGTTTCCTCACGTTGTTTTACTTCACCGAAGCAATATATACAAAAGCACATGTTTCCGAAAAATCAGAGGTGCGTGTCTTACAGGGTTCGAACTCGAGACCTATGACTTGGCAGTTCTAACGGCCAGACCACTAGACTATCCCTATATTCGTAGGTAATTAAAAAGTACGAAGGCTTGATCAACGGACTATATCTCCGGTCAAGCAATTACGATTAAGAAAAGGATTCGATTGACGTGAGCAAATGAAAAGCTTAATTTTAATGCTTATGAAAGTCATATTCAAAATGCGAAACGTTTTGAAAGCGGTAGTCATTTGTCTAGCTCGACTGAAAATGTAACTTTACAAAATTTGAAATTTGAAGAGATTTAAGACCTCTATTCATCACCACTACTCTCAAAACGCCGAAGGCCAACATCGTGACGAGACCGGAATGTCCAAGAACCAAAAAATTTGTAGACATGTGACATTTACCAACCCGCACAGGGCCCGCGTGGTGGATTATAGCTCACTCCTTCTTATAGAGGGCCTGGGTCCCAGTAGTGGGAACATTATGGATAGATTTTGCTCACTTTAATTAGGGTTATTAATTTCATCATCATCATAATCTCCCCACCCTTATCCCATGTTACTTGTGGTCGGCGCAACACGTTTTTTTCTTCCACTCTCCTCTGTCAACCGTCACGCTATCATTTACTCCTTTCTATTTCATATCATTATTCACACAATTCATCCATCGTTTCTTTGGTATTCTTTTCCCTCCCCATTTATTATTGTAAAATCATCATACCTAATAATGTAATTTTTATACTAAATGTACTTATATATACTAAATATATAATCTATTTATCTGCCTAGCGCATTCCCATCTATGTTGAAATCGATTTTCAGCTTAACATAATGCAGTAGAATGGTGCAAAACCCTAATACAACAATTTCCCCCACCCTATCTAATGCTGCTCACCCTACAAACGAAAAGCGTGAAGTATCCGCACGTCTAGACCTCTCTAACATCTTATTACAGACTACATCTCACGAGGCAGCTGTTACCGTGTCATATTTTGATATTTTAACAGGGTGTTCCGTCTATAGTTTAGTTTCATACATATTTTCTTATGTGTTGAAGATATTGTGAACAATTTTCTACGGAGCCAAAATGTCTGAAGGCACCTCTGAAAATGTTCTGGGAAATTACTTTAGTAAAGAACTTATGAACAATTTAACAGTTCAAGTCGTGTTGTCGATAATAGGCGAGACGACAAAAAAAAATCTAATTAGTCCGTCAGTTAGATTATCAAACAATATTTGACCCGTGTTTTTTCTTTTGTTACGTAAACCAAAATTGACGAAGATATGACGCTTTTGAAATTCTCAATACGTCACGCCTAGGTATAATTTTTAGCTAGTTCTGACGTCACGAGCCCCCACTCCCGAGTTTTGATGCGTTTTATCTTTGTCACTATTCATTGATTTATAAAAAGCAAAAAATACGTGTCCATTAATTTCCAATACTCTAACTGACGGACTAAATAGATTTGCAATTTTTTGATACTGTCGTCATGCCTATTGCAGACACCGCATTTGGTAACAGCATAGATAATCGGTTTATATTATGACTAATATTTCCACTTCTGGGATATAAGGCCTGAATTCCCGCTGATGTCGGTCGCGTACGTCGGTCGCGCGTACGTGTATACATTGTGTTCTATAGCGCCATACTGCGACGCTGACGTCAGCGGCGCGTATGTTGCTACTGTATTTCTCGCTGACGATGACGTACGCGACCGACATCAGCGTGGCAGGTAACAGGAATTCAGGCCTAAGCCTCTTGGCCAGTTCCCGCTTCGTTGGAAGACGGGGAAGCTGGTCCTCATTCGGAAGCCGGGGCGCCCTGCGGACTCTCCGTCCGCATACCGGCCCATAGTGTTGCTCGACGAGGTGGGCAAGCTCTTTGAAAGAGTAATTGCAAACCGCCTCGCCGAGCACCTTGCGGGGACGGGGCCGGATCTTTCGGAACACCAGTTTGGTTTCCGCAAGGGGCGCTCTACGGTGGACGCCATCATGCGCGTGAGAGCCCTCACGACGGGGGATGCAGTGTCTCGGGGTGGGGTTGTCTTGGCGGTGTCTCTTGACATCGCCAACGCCTTCAACTCCATGCCCTGGAGCTGCATTAGGGAGGCACTACGGTATCACCGGGTGCCGACCTACCTTCGTCGTGTGGTCGGGGACTACCTAACGGATAGAGCCGTTATCTATCCCAGTCGCAGCGGAGAATGGAACCGGCGAGAGATGTCGTGCGGTGTTCCCCAGGGATCGGTTCTAGGGCCTTCCTTGTGGAACATCGGTTACGACTGGGTGCTGCGCGCCGACCTCCCTAGCGGTGTCAGCGTAGTTTGCTACGCTGACGACACGCTGGTGCTGGCACAGGGGGGGTCGCACGAGGCGGCGGCCGAAGCTATGACACGCGGGGTTGCGATAGTCGTTGAGAGGATCCGGCAACTGAGTCTCGAGGTGGCATTGCACAAGTCCGAGGCCATGTGCTTTCATGGGCCTCGGAATGCGCCACCTCCGGGATCCATACTCACGGTAGGAGGGGTATCCATCGGTGTCGAGTCGACTTTGAAGTACCTAGGACTCGTCCTCGACAGCCGGTGGAACTTCGTTGAGCACTTCCGACGTTTGGCCCCCAAACTGGAACGGACTGGGGCTGCCTTCAGGCGGCTCCTGCCCAACCTGGGGGGGCCGAACGCCTCCTGCCGGAGGCTTTACGCGGGAGTCGTGCGGTCCATGGCCCTTTACGGGGCCCCGGTGTGGGCGCGTTCCTTGAGGCTGCGTGCAGCCCACTATCTGAACGCGCCCCAAAAGGTGGTAGCCGTAAGGCTGGCCCGTGGGTACCGCACGATCGCCCGCGAGGCGGCGTGCCTCCTTGCCGGATTGCCGCCATGGGATCTGGAGGCGACAGTCCTCGCGCGCCTGCATGAATGGCGCGCGGAGGCGCATCGCCGGGGGGAAACTCCGCTGCCGCGACAAATTGTCGCTCAGCGGACAGACTTCCGGCGGGATCTCATGGCGACATGGAGAGAGCGACTGTCGCAACCCCGTGCAGGGCACGCCACGATAGTGGCGATAAGTCCCCTCTTTGAGGAGTGGCTGGAGAGACGCCACGGCGTCCTCACCTTCCGCCTGACGCAGGTCCTCACCGGACACGGTGTTTTCGGGAGGTTCCTGCACCGAATCGGGCGGGAGGAAACGCCCGGGTGTTTCCATTGCGAGGATCGACCGGAGGACACGGTGGAGCACACGGTGGAGGTGTGCCCCGCGTGGGCGGAGCACCGCCGTGTCCTCGAAGCGGCGATTGGCGGCGGCGACCTCTCGCGTCCGGCCCTGGTGCAAGCCATGGTCCGGAGCGAGACGGAATGGGACGCTGTCACCTCCTTCTGCGAAGCAGTAATGCTAGAGAAGGAGGTGGCGGAACGTGAGAGGGAGAGAACCTCACAGCGTCCTGGCCGCCGCGGGAGACGCCCCGGGCGTCGGGGGCCACCACGTGGCCCCCGGCCACCGTAGGCGCGAGCCTGTGGACGGTGGGCTATGGGCTAGCTCGCCGTCCGTCCGTCTCATGACGACAGGCCGTGTCGACGGCGCGTTCGTGTTCCACGCGCGCCTCAAAGAGAGTCAGCAATAGGAAGGGGTCCGCAAGGACCGATGCCTGCCGGGGTTGCGGGACTGTTCGAAAGAGATACCGTGGCCCCGGAACACAAAGGGCGATGAAGGAACATGGATGGGTTTTAGTCAGTAAAAGTCTGACACTCCCTCCTGCTCCGCCCAGAGCGGGAGAAGTCATTTGATGATTTCCCATCCGAAAAAAAAAAAAAAAAAAAAAAAAGGCCTAAGCCTCTTGAGAAGGGGAGATGGTTGTTGTCCTACACGCGAGTCCTGTGTGACCTGTGACCTGTGTGTTTTAAAGGGTGTAAAAATACCTTTAACGAAGCCGAAAGGCACTTGTTCTCCCCGTCATTGTGATATTTTTTTGTTACATTAAGGTCGATGCTCCAGGGTAGCCCGCGAAATTCAAATTTTCTTACGTTTTTTGCAATTTGCAGGCCAGTGCTAGGTTGTATGTTGATTCAAATATTGCTCGCAACTGTAAGACGTCGATTTATAATCATTAAAATCATCAATACAACCCTCCAAGCTCATAAAGGTGGCAAGCAATTTGAAGGAAAAAGGTGCAAATTGCAAAAAACGTAAGAAAATTTGAATTTCGCGTGCTACCCTGGAGCATCCACCTTAAATCCTACCGTAAAACGATATTTTTCACTCCAAAACAAAAGTCGTTTCTCAGCAATATTTTTTGCGTAGTTACTTAGTTTCATGTACAGAATGCTTGGTTGACGGCTTCGTAAAATCGTAACGGACCCTGTGTACACCTTGTATGTCAGATACCCTTAATTATGTCTTAAAATTTTTGGTTGTAGGTCATGCCGATTTCCTCACAATGCTTTTTTCTCCGGTTTGAGAGCAGTTGCGATTTAATAAATTACAGAAAAGTTACGGTTTCGAATTTAATCCACCAACAATCATACAGGGTGTAAAAGACCTCATCTCGAAGCCGTCAACCAAGCATTCTGTACATCAAACTAAAGTAACTTTGCGCAAAAATTATTGCTGGGAAACAACTTTTTTTTTTGGGGTGAAAAATCATGTTTTGTGGTAGAACTCAATGTAACGCACTCAAAACATTGTGCTGATGGATGGATTGAATAGTACGGGGGTCGTGGAGGTGTTTAAACTTTAAAGTAAAAATCTTACATCAAAAACTTGTATTTAAAAAAAAACTTGTCAAAAAGTTGGAACTTTGACCCCCAATATCTCCGTAACTAGAAGGTTCCCAGCTATGGTGTAGAATAAAAAAATGATCGCAATGACGGGGAGAATAAGTACCTTTCGGCTTCGTTAAGAGGTGTTTTACACCCTTTATACATAAGCCTTTAGTCGAAAAATGAGACTGAAAAGCCCAAGTATTATTTTCTTGATGACTAGATCTTCCAATCCGTACAGGTAGCCAATCAGACCAGAGGTCTTCTGCGTTAAGGTTAACGTAAATAATGATAGTACGTTACCATATCGCGGTGACGGTAGGACGGGACGTAGAACTACATGCGGTATGAGAGGTAATCTGCTCTATTTTGATATTTTGTGTTAGACTAGCTTGTGCCGCGGCGCCTGCTGCAAATAATGGTAGTACGTTAACGTATCGCGGTGATGGTAGGACGGGACGTAGAACTACATGCGGTATGTGAGGTAATCTGCTCTATTTTGTTATTTTGTGTTAGACTAGCTTGTGCCGCGGCGTCTGCTGCAAATAATGGTAGTACGTTAACATATCGCGGTGACGGTAGGAGCTACATGCGGTATGGCAGGTATTTGCTGCTCTTTATAGGGTTCCGGACCCAAAGAGTAAACACAACAACAACAACAGCCCATAATGTCCACTGCTGGACATAAGCCTCGCCCATGTTGGGAGGAATTTGCCGTAATCTCCACGCTTGGCAGGCGGATTGGAGATCGAAGTGATGAAAGACTAACAGAAGACGCTGCTGCCCAGTTTCTGGGCTACGGAGGCGCAAGGTGTTCTGCCTCAGACATTAGTCGCCTTATACGACACCCGAGTGTAATGGGTTGGTTCTATTCTACTCTGCCGGCCGGATACCACACGGCTGGGAGAGTAAAAACGGAACTCTATTATTAAGACTTCACTGTCCGTCTGTTTGTCTATAACATGGCTGTATCTCATGAACCGTGATAGCTGGACAGTTGAAATTTTCACAGAAAATGTATTTCTGTTGCCGCTATAAGAACAAATACTTAATAAAAATTAATTAAAAATTAAAGGGGGACGGAACCCTTCATGCACGAGTCTGACTCACACTTGGCCGGTTTTTGTTATTGTTTATCATATCTTTTGCCTTGGAATCTGCCGCGTTGAGAAAGGAAGAATCCTGTTAGTATATTTCAGTCGCATAACTTCTTTAAGTTAATTTACAACTGTAGCGGCACTACAAAAACAACAATGCACAAAAAGTACTACAGCGCCATATATGACACGAACGACGAACTAAACAGCGAAACACATAAGAATTCCTACATCGCGCAAGCAGAGTTATCAGCGACTTAAGACTATGTACTAGAACCCGACAACCACTGTCGGGCAGTGGCCCACCAGACACAACACCCGTCTGGTCGGAGCATCCTCCCTTTCCTTGGGGGATGAAGAGCTTTACACCCTGTTCTTCATACCCCCAAATTGGTGACCCCGAAATGGACGTCAGCGCAGCCTTCGAGCAACGTGACGTCATCATCATCATCTTCGTCAAGAACACTTCCTCAAGCTTTCAAGGAGCGAGACATACAGCCAGCCAGCTTCAAATGGGTGTTCCTGACCACAAGCATGTAGTGGAAGCACATTCCTGGTCAGCACCCTCATATACAGACAGACAGTTGGAGTTACTGTTAAATAATAAAGGGATAGAGGTAAGGAATTCTCATAAAAATATTTCCCAGCGATAAATAAGTTTATAGGCTAAGTAGAGAAGCTACGTTGTCCTTTCTGCCATAAACTGAAATCCGTGTTACGTTCATGATTACAGCATTTGCTCTTCAATTATTTTAGAAGATTATTGTTCACCTGTGAACGTTTGCAAACAAATACAGGGTAATCATTCTTATTTTGTACTACATTCACTGAAGGAACTTCCTTTTATTTCAAGCTAAAACCTTCAAAATGAAGTTTAACTACTAAACTGTTCAGTATTAATGACTGCGTTAACCCTTGCGATTAAGTTAATGTAGATTTAGTTAAGGTAAATGGCATTAGCTTAAAGTTAGAGAATAAAATGAACGGGGTTACAGCGGCGGACATTTTGGGTCACATCTAGTACTTTTAAGTTAAGGATAGTTATCTGTTAACAGATAGTCAAAAGGAAAGTTTTTTTTTATACATTTACTATTTGTTATTGACATGTCCGCTTTGTGCTCGGAGTTTTACGGCCAAATTGGAAATGCTAGCCACTTGAGAGCACATGAAAGAGTAGCACACCAATGCTCTCGAAACCACCCTAGAAAGCTATCAAATGCAGTCGCTGTGGCCGAAATCGGCCAGATGGCATAATCATTGAATTTGTTATTGACCTGTAAGTACATGACAGCGTGACGATTGATGGGGGAGAATTGTAGAAAAAATTACAAGTAACAAGAAGCAAGCGTCGAGACGATGGTCGTTCGACTGCACACACAAGTTTGCCCGATTTACATCGCTTTTCAGTTTGTCCATTGAAATTGTAACTCTAGATTCTAGATACTTACGTAAATTATTTAAATGACAGGCTTTTAGAGAAGACTCTAAGAATTAATTTGACATGATTAATTGGCACCCTACTTAACACAGTACTTTAGCCAGTTCATAGAATTTGACGCGTTTCAAAGTATACAAATAGCAGTCATTTCTAAATCTGTCACTTGTAAATTAGTCATGTAAACGCTAAAAAACATTACAAGCTCTTTATTTTTAGTCTGGACTGTGTGAATTTTGTTTATATTTAAGCACCATTTGATTAATGGTTTTTTATAGAAAATTGCAATAATAAAAAAAAATATTTTATTGGTTCAAGCAAAAAATTCAAATGTAGTTCTAATAAATGTATACCTGTGCCTTACCTGTACCTTCGGGAATTATGCGCGAAGTTATATTTAGAGCACGTTTTAGGAATGATTGATGAATAGATTTTAACTGGTAAACTAAACCTTGTCATTAGTAAGTATATGGACGGCGCAATTTTGAAGATTAAATTATTTTCTTTAATGTAAAAATATTCTTCAACCAAAGCACACTTTAACTGAAACAAAACTAATTACTTCCTCAAAAAATTCCTTCATTAAATCGCAAAATTCAAGTAGAGCCACTTTCCTGCCGTACCGTCTCGGGACCACACACGACGCCCGTACGCGCTCCAACCAGATATTTCGTTTAATCCGACCACCAACTTACACATACCGTTCACCCAAACGATTTTCGTGCTAATCTCCTTACATTATGCACTTTCCCAACCGCAAAGTTAAAGTTTGCAAACAACGAGACGAAACCACGATATTTTTCTACTGTAATTAATCGAATATCGATCTTATTTTATTGGTGGTAGGGTTTGTATGGAACGAAGAGTTATGTTGGTAAAAGATTACGTGTTCGGAGTGTAGCGAATCGTATTTTTTTTAGTATCACGATTTCGCAATTTTAAAGGTGTTAGTTGTATGTCAGTACTTGTAAGGTTGCTAACTCGAAAATTATCAGTTATCACACTTATTTCACTATTTCTAGGTTTATGCCAATCACTTGATTTGTTCAACAAATCGTTGCATTTACTTTTTCACCGTAATAACACCGATTTGTGGTTAATAAAAGCCATTTGTGAAGTAAAGCATTGATGCTAGTTGGGTAGTCAATTGAAATTACATTGTTGTGGTTGTGCGTTTTTTCTTAACTTTTCTTACAATGACAATTAGATTTTCATTTATTAATCATGTAAAATAATTTATATTGCTAACTTTCTTACGAGAGATTTAAGAAGCAATGGATTTGCGAAAAAAGACATACTTTTCAAAAACTTTCCATGAACTTTTTACCTTCACGAATTGAAATAATATCTGGGTTTCTCGAAAAAATTACTTACTCCATAGAAACTGCAAAATTAAATTAATTGGGTTGCTCTTCGATACCCGCAATTACAGACACAATTAATGCAAATTGCAAATTTTTTCATTGCCAAACATTTGGATATCAGCAGAATGTTTTAGTAAAATATACAATTTTTAAGAAACAATCATACATGTAAAGACATTACAGGGTTTCATGTTTCCATAACTGTATCCCTTTGATATATATTTTTACGGCGAGGGCGCTCTTTTGAATCCAGAGCGAAGTGAGTGATTCTAGAGTAGAATCCCGAGCGTAGCGAGGGATTCTTTAGTGGAATCCTGAACGTAGCGAGGGATGCAAATTACGTCGCCCGAGCCAAAAATATATTTTGCGCCCGAGTGATACACTCTACTTTTCATCACCCACTATGAGAAAATAAAAGGCGCCTTACATTTTACTCACTGTCACTTGAAGAACTCATTTTTAAAAACAAAACCATGAATTTCTAACAATCCGTGAAAATTGACGAAAATGCGGGCTGTAGTTCGTGCGTTTTTAATTTGATTTCTTTTTTTTTATTCAGCCGGCGCAGCGGCGCGAATATTGGCCGTCGTACCAGCCAGTCTTTATTCAAACAATATTTGCGTTCGATTTCTTTTCGATTTTTTATTTCTTTCACTAAGATGTTCCAAATTCAAAAACTGCGCGGGAAAGATAATTGCGGCGCACTTATAAAGACCCGAATGGCGCAGCGGTACTGAGGCTACCTTACGTTCTTAGGGTTCGAATCCCGGTAGAAGCAAATGATGAGCATAGACATTTGTTTCCGAGTCATGGATGTTTATATTTATAGTAAATGCGTATTTACAAACAAAAACGATCTATGTAGTATTTCAACTATCTGGGGTCCACGATACAAGCCTCGTTGCTTAGTGTGGCACTAGATGGCGATGTGTGTAATGTCCAGCGATATTTATTTATTATTATTCAAAGAGGATTAAAAACTCATTACTGCCCGCTAAACGTTTCTTATAGAAAACACCACCTTTGGGTGCAAAGGCGAACCAAGTCGTCCTTTTCGAATAGATGCGATGAAAATAATAAAACTAAACCTATTAACTTCATCATCAAAATTATTTCTGGGAATAGGCCTCTTCTGTCTGTTGCCATTTTCCCGTTTCCGCACGTCATTTCCCGCAATTTTGACGATATGTAACATGTTTTTGAATCTTACCTAAGTAACCTACCTACTTCATAAGTTATTCTACCAAACGTGCTTTATTCAATACGAATTCTGGCAATTAAAATTCTATTATTGTCATAAAATAAAATCTAATAACACTTTCTACTTCATTTAGTAAACGATTGAGGAAAAATATTACAAGAACTACTTTTTTAAAGGAAACAGTCTCACTTTTATCATTATCCTAAATTATTGTGGGTCTGCAAGCAGAGTTTATAATGGCAGGTTGCAGTTTTAGTAATTATGTGATAATTTTCCCTTATAGGGCCAAAAAAGAATGCATAAAATAACTTTAGGAACTAAAAATAATTAACAGGGGCAGCTATTAAAGATTGATTAAACAATATCGATAGTACTGTTACACAGGCCTTTTCTCTGTGAGGACATGGCAGCTTCCTCATGAAGTTTTCCTTTGCCATTCTAAGAGCAGTTTTAGAAACAAAAGAATGAGAACCAATCACAAAGTCATAGATAAATTAAGTTTCTTTCATTGGGTTGTCACAATTATGCAATAATTTATTGTAACTCGTCACACAATTCATGTTAAAAGCATATTGAATTAAAGACAAGTTGACACCATTTTATAAAAGTTAATTGCAACTGACATTCAAATGGCGGATGTCACCGAATTGTTTACATATTTATCGCTTTTTGCGCATGCAGGTAGGACATTTTAATTAAACGGTTATTGTATTGTGACACGCCATTTTCTTTTGTCACAGTTTTTTTTTAACAAATATATTTTACTTTAATCCTTTTTTTGACGTTAATGACATTGACAGCTATTGTCAGGTGCTTCCAGGAAGCATTTACAAGCGTTTTGTGTTTTTGCAACGACTTTTAACAGGATTTTACCGACGTTCGGTAGTCAAACATCTACCTACGTTAAAAGTGTATGTGTATGTATGTTTTTGGCTTTTGCCATTTAGCTTGTAGGTACAGTCAACCAAGTATCAGGGGTAACATTTACGACGTGAAAATCGCCCTTCCTGCAACGACATAAAGGCCCTGTCAATCAACTGATCATATCTAGTTGACTGTAGGTTTAGCGACAAGAAAGAAAAAACATTTTTCAAGGGCGTCTATCAGTGTCAGCAATGCTCAGACCAAATAAAAAGTGAAGACGGAACTCTGCGAACAGCACAGTAAGCCCCGTCAAATTACGTCTCGCTATGTTCATACACGCTCACACGCACACGTTTACATCAAATTACAATTAAACTATGCCTCAATAAATGTACAACATGTTTACGAAACCGGCCTCACTTTGCTGTTCACAGAGTTCCGTCTTTACTTTTTTATTTGGTCTGAGGTGCAATGTAAAACCCTTTTTAAAAATTTATAGTAAAATTATGCTAGAAAAGGTCACTAGAAACATGGACCTAAGGAAATAGTTATAAATACGATCCTTAATCAAAGATTAGAATAAAATAAATAAACTATAAGAACTGGTGCGAAAACCTAATCTTGATACATTTAATTCAGTCCATCATTAGAGGGAAAACCGGCATTAAAAAAAAAGTGATAAGTACAATAAATTTTTATCACATCAAATACATTTCAAAGTGTTATTTGCAACACCGAGAGACCTCAAAAAGGAAAATAACGGTCGCAAGCAAACAACCTTAGACTCATTTGACGTTTAAATTGGCGGGAAAAAAGCAAACGTCACTTTGACAGTTAACTTTTTTTTTATTCCTGCCTAGCCGCGTTCCGTTCACCGTGCTAATGCTTAGTGGAAACATTAAGAAGTGACGTATAAGGAATGCCCACATACAGTCTGTGTCCTGTTGATTAAAATCAAACAAGGTCGTTTTTATTACTGTTAATTTTAAATAATATGATTTTTTAGTAATGAAATATGTTTCAGCTGTTTCGCTATAAGTTTTAGTAAAAACTGGATATTTTTATAGCAATGCGTCAATGCTTATCCGTCATTTTTATCTTTACACATTTAGTTTGCACATGGCTGCTAATACGAACGCACCTCGTTTATTTTAGTAAGTGGCTGAATGATAAATTGTGATAACTTAAATGCCCAGTAGCGCTTACTCGGAATGTTAGATTTAATAAAAAGTTAAGTATGTCTGTTTGTGGACGAAGCGAAAGGTACTTAGGTAAGTATAAGAATCGTATTAGGTGGCGTTCTAGAGTTTCGATTTCGACCTACCCCTATAGAAAAATGGCGTGAGTTTATGTACCTAAAGTATGACCACTTTAGGTGTGCAATTCAAGATGGCGCTGCGTGTCAAGAAAAAATGCATCGATCAGTCAAACTTGGTACATTTATTTTAGTTCTGTATTTTCCCGTCTGCACAGTTAAGTTGGCTGAAGTGTATGTATGTATGCCTGTAATACTTAACTTTACCAAACACAAGAGAGATAGACAAAGTGACGTTTTGTGAGCGATAAAGTTGATGGAATAACTTAAAGATGTATTGGATAGACGATAAATTCACTCTAGCGGATTTTTTTCACTCAATTATTTTTCCACTTGATAAAAATAAAAGAAAAAAGGCGGTTTTCTGAGATGAAAAATTGTGACGAAAATTCGAACGGTGTAAAAATCGATGAAATTATCAAATTAAATGATCGGGAATCATTATTTAAAAATAAATTCATTTGATTTTCATTTTGAGGTTAAACTTAACCACGGTACCCTAAAACCTTGCCTAAAATATCCAAATTCCGAATCAATTAATTACACGCTGATTCCATAAAAATCGATGGTTTTACAACAAAATTGGACACCATTACATTTTATGGTAGACGGCAATAAAAAACACCATCAAATTATACAATAAAATCATCAAATTCGCTAATTGAATCTTTTTAAATGATTTAATCAAGATTTTTTTGTGGATCACTAACGAGTTTAGAGTGTGAAAATTGTATTTTAACCTATGAATTTACTTACATGAATATTTTTATTTTAAGTTGCGTTCCAAAGCTTCATTAACACATGATGAGTGTTAAAAGTATGCTTAAATAAAGGGTATAAAATAGACCTCTAACGAAGTCGAGAGGCACTTGTTTTCCGCGTCATTGCGATATTTTTTTGTTCTAGACCATACCTGGGAACCTTCTAGTTACTGAGAAATTCAAAGTTTTTAATGCTGAAACTTTACTCTAATACCGCCACGTCTCCCGTACTATTAAATGCATCTATCACACAATGCGAGTGCGTTACATTGAGTCCTACTTACCGTAAAACCCAAAAAAAGTAATTTCCCAGCAAAAATTTTTGCGTGGAGTTACTTACTTAAATTGATGTACTTACAGAAAGCTTGGTTGACGGCTTCGTTAAGGGTCCGTTTACACCCTGTATAGTTTCGGATAGGCTAGTTTCCACCATCAATAAATTGCAAATCTATTTAGTCCGTCAGTTAGAGTATTGGAAAATAATGGACACGTATTTTTTTGTTTTTGTAAATCGAACAATATTGACAAAGATAAAACGCATCAAAACTAAATACTAAAAATTATAGCACGGCGCGCGGCGTGACGTATTGAGAATTTTAAAAGCGTCGTATCTTCGTCAATTTTGGTTTAAGTAACAAAAGAAAAAATACGTGTCAAATATTTTTTGATAATTTAACTGACGGACTAATTCGATTTTTTCAGGACACAAGCCTATTATTAACTTACCTTCTACTTAGTTACGAATATTGGCCCAATAAAATGTTGCTCTAACCAGGATGTGGATAGTGTCTAAATAAAGTTTTATTACTAGGATGTTATATCCTTATGAAGTGAAATAAGTATAATACTTAGTATTTTATGTTCTCTCAGCGAAGTCACTTTTCCACATTTATACAGCAAAATACCTAATAGACTAAGTAATTTTTAAATGTCATTTTTTACGAGTATTTGCTTTCACTTAGTTAATTTTAATACTGAATAATGCGATATCCAGCAGGGATTCAGCAGAATATTAGCGTCAGGTGCATGCCTGACACATACTGAGCTGGACTCCCAATTGGTGCAACCTTAAGACGCACACCGCACCTTGTATACTTGTTATTTTAGTTTAATTGAAGTATGTCATGGTGTTGCTATACTTATTTCGTAAAAATGTTTTTCTTTTTGTATATTGGCAACTTGTTTTTTTATCATGTAAAATTTATCATTTAATCGTAAGTCTGTGTGTTGTGCTACGTCTTTTGTGTGGACTAAATAAATGGTTTATCTATCTAAATCGCTTGGTAAGACTGGTTGTCAGACTTTCAGGTCACTGACTACCTGTAACGACTGTCAAAGATCTACAATTGGCAGCCGGGACCAGCGGCTAAACGTTCTTTCCGAGGCACGGAGGAGTCTCGGGATGCAACGGATGGTCACCCATCCACGGAACACCATAGCCAAGCGCGGCTTAACGTGAAGATTGATTCTGCTGTTATTATTTAGCCAACAGCTCCTTTCAATTTATTATGAATCTGTTGCGTAAATACCCCACGGGACATAATCAGCCTTAGATATTACTCCCACTGCTGGGACCTGTGTCCCTCCTCTCCATGTGAGGAAGATTACCCGCAGACTGAAAGCCGTGTCATCATCTTCTGCCTAGCCTTTTCCCAACTTTGTTGGGTTCGGCTTCCAGTCTAACCGAATGCAGCTGAATACCTATTTTACACGGAGCGACTGCCTATCTGACCTCCACAACCCAGTTAGTACTGGGTAATACGATATAATAGAATCTTGAATAGAAGTAACAAACACAAATCCTTTAAAACTTTTTAAACAATTTTAACAAACAGAAAATCGAATCACGTATGAACCTCACATGACACCTTTGAAACAAGTGTAGGGGAACCCTGTCGGCTCCCCTACACATTTGTATGTCACGGTAATTTAGTTCAACGCCTTATATTTGGCTATTAAAATACTTTCTTTTGCTTGCTCGGATGAGTAATAATGTTCTAACAAAAATGTTTCTAAAAATTACATGCTTTGGTTTTACTTGAATATTCGGCATTCAGTCCTTACCAAGGGGTATCATATTACTCAGTGTTAACTCAAAAAAAAACTCAAAGCTCAAAGCATTTATTTCAATTAGACCATTACGGCACTTTTGAATGTCAAAATTACAAATAAAAAACAAAGCTAGTCCCAGTCACAGGGCTAATAACTTGAGAAAGTACAGTAGTTGCCCATTCCCTAGCGTAGATCTCTATGGAGAAGAACGGGCAAGAAACTCCATGGACACTCTTTTGAATCAAAATATTGTTACAAAATCTTGGTTACATCATTAATTTTGAAATTATACATATATGTGAGAACGATGTAGAAAGACGTGCACATTAAGAGCGTCCAGAGTAGAAAAAGACAACAATTTAACAACAAACGAATTAAAATCAACCTTGGCAGCCAAGAGATGACCAGTCCCAACTGACAGCGCCTGCTCACGAACATGACGCGCGCATCGGCGCCATTCAACTCAACCATATTGAAGGGAATTAAATGACCCGACACACCCGCCACCATAAGCGAGACATTTGAGTGAGCATGACATTCTCTCAGCCACCAAGGCATATTCAAGTCAATGAAAGATAACTAAATGTAAATGGTGGCTGAACAATACAAAGGACTCACACATGTGCTATGCAATTATATAATACAAAGAACTGGAATCTACACAATGCAAGTAGGTACATTTTTATAATCTTCTGCCGCTTCCACAATACATCAACATGGGAATCAATTCTTCTTCTTCTTCTTTGCGTGTCGATAGACTCAAATAATGCCCGACCAGTACAATCAATTTAGTTTGCCCCTATAGTTGTGGAGCAGGACCAGCATTTAGCCAAGCATTTTTATCATCAATGTAATCCCCCAACTTATAATATGCTTGCCTACATAGTGTGCGTTTTATACAGGATTTAAATTTCGTCTCGTTCAGTTGAAGAATGTGGGGAGGTATTTTATTGTAACATTTCAAACAGTACCCCATGAAAGATGAATCTACTTTAGCAAGCCTGAAACCTGGCTGAACTAGTTGGTCCCTATTTCTAGTGTTATAGTGGTGTCTGTCACCTCTTCTACTGAATAAATGCTGATTTTTCCTAACGTACATGATGTTTACATAGATGTATTGACAAGGTACTGTCATGATATTAATTTCCTTAAACAGTTCTCTTAGAGAATCGCGTCTACGTAATTCGTAAATAGCTCTGATGGCTCTTTTCTGCAGAATAAATATACCGTCCCCATAGTAAAATACCGTATGACATAATACTATGAAAATAACTAAAATAGACTAGCCTCGCGGTATCAATATCAGTAAATTGACGGATTTTTCTAACAGCATATGCTGCTGAGTTCTGCCGTCCTGCAAGAGATGTTAAATGAGGACCCCATTGTAACCTTGAATCGAGCGTGATTCCCAAGAAAACCGTTTTATCGACAAATTCTAGTTTCTCTTGATTCAATATTATGTCACAATCACTACTTTTGACATTTGGTAGAGCAAATCTAATGCACTTAGTTTTTTTCCCTTTTAGTACTAAATTATTGGCGGTAAACCAATTGTGGACCTGCAGTAGGGCGTTATTTACGTCGTCAAGATTAGTGGCACGTCTGTTTATCCTAAATATTAAAGAAGTATCGTCAGCAAACAACACCATATGCGGATGGTTGTTAAATAAATGGGGTAGGTCATTAATATACACTAAAAAGAGGAAGGGACCCAATATCGAACCTTGTGGTACACCCAACTGGGTTGGAGGTCAGATAGGCAGTCGCTCCATGTAAAGTACTGGTATTCAACTGCCTCCGGTAAGACTGGAAGCCGACCCCAACATCGTCCGGTGGCGAGATGTACAAACGACACTTGTACTGATGGACGAACTTTGACCTCCATTAAAAACTAAAGTTGGAACTTTTACCCCCAATATCTCCGTAACTAGAAGTTTCCCAGGTATGTTCCAGAACAAAAAAATGATCGCAATGTCAGGGAGAACAAGTGCCATGCCTTTCAACTTCGTTAAGGAGTCTTTTACACCCTTTATATAGTGGTTGTTACCCTATGTGTATTCAGATATATAACAAGATTCCTAACCAAATTAAAGAACTACCAATGGTATGCTTTCGAAGTGCTTTACACAGATGGTTAATTGAAAACCCCTTCTGTAATATAAAAGAATTCCGTCAGTTTAAATTTAAATAATCTAAGTGTAACAAAAATTTGCATGTCATTATTTTATGATTGAATATGTTAAGCTAGTATACCATTGTAAGAACTTCTGTAACCATATTTATCGGCAAATAAATCTTTGACTTTGACTTTGTAAAATCGTCAAAGTCGCGGCGAACGCACTGAACCGGGCAGTAGGCAAAAAAAGGGGATTCCTATGCGCAGCAGTGGGTATTCTGGGCTGAAATGATGATGATGATAGTGGTTGTGACTCTAAAAATAGCCCACAGATAGATAGATAGCTTCTTAGTAACTTCCACGTCACACATGCAAGGGAGAGCTTTATTCATTCTTGCTGTGTCCTGTTAAACTTCAATATCATACCAACAACAACAACAACAGCCCGTAACGTCCACTGCCGGACATAAGCCTCTCCCATGATGGGAGGAATTTGCCGTAATCTCCACGCTTGGCAGGCGGATTGGAGATCGCAGTGATGAAAGACTAACAGAAAATGCTGCTGCCCATTCTCTGGTCTACGGAGGCGCAAGGTGTTCTGCCTCAGACATTAGTCGCCTTATACGACACCCGAGTGTAATGGGTTGGTTCTATTCTACTCTGCCGGATACCACACGGCTAATTCAATGTGCGGCGTTCAATATCATGTGCGGGAGTAATTAACGCAGACTAATTTTGCCAATAATTTATGGGCCGCTTTCCCGTAGCTCATGTTGTTACTAATAATTTATTAATAGAACCACCATTTCTCGTGGTTGTTCATGCAAAATGGAAATTTTGTTTTCTATAATAATCGGAAACTGTACCAAGGGATGGTTGGGTTGGTAGAGAATTTAAGCAAATGGCTTCTGTGCTGTTTTCTGGGTCTGCAACAAAGACTAGATTACCCTATTCTATGTTGGACTCTAGGCTTCTCTCAACGCCAACATAGTTGGAAGAAGGAGAAGGACAAAACCAAGTCCACCGCAATTTTTTTCTTATTTATTTCGTTGCTGGATCCAAGAAAGTTTAATTTTTAGGGTTCCGTACCTCAAAAAGGTAAAAAAGGAACCCTTATAAGATCACTTTCTGGTCAGTCTGTCCGTCTGTCAGACTGTCCGTCTGTCCGTCCGTCTGTCACCACCGATTTTCTCAGGAACGGGTGGACCTAGCAAGTTGAAATTCATACCAAATACTGAGGTCTATATCTATCAGGGTCTATCCCTATTAGGTGTGTAAAAATCAAGGTCCTGAGTCAACACGATAAAGATATGGGCAAATTTAGATTTTCACGAAAACTTGTAAGTACCAAAATTTACCTTAATTTTTAACTTTCTTATTTTTCAGACTTTTCCCTTTACTTGTGCTGTAAAACCTGTGTCCTTGCTTTTAACCAAAATTGGCAATTCTAGGTCAACCGGAAGTACCCTATAAGTTTTGGGTCGAAAACCTATATAATATGGTAGTTTATCTAGAATCACGAACCTTTGGCAAAAAGCAAGGTCTTACAGCACATGTAAAGGAAAAAATCTAAAAACCGTAAATATGTTGTTAGATAACAAAAAAAAAAGCGATTTTACTATTACAAACTTATTATTTGCGGTTGGTGCAATAGCCGTTTCATGGGATCGAACAGCAAAGTTAAGTTTTTCCTTTAAAAAGTTTGTACGGAACCCTCGGTGTGCGAGTCCGCGAGTCTACCCAACTATTTAGGGTCTGTTTCCAGTCTAACCGGATGCAGTTAGTACTGGGTAATAATACGATACCCCCTGGGTAAGACTGGTTGTTAGGCTTTCGGGTCACTGACTACCCGTAGACTATAGCGACTGTCAAAGATCTACAAATGACATCGGAACCAACTGCTTAACGTGCTTTCCGAGGCACGGAGGAAACTCGTTATATAATGGATGGTCACCCATCCACAGACGAAGATTATGCAAGAGCGGCTTAACCTAAATATCGACACGAGTTGCTGTAATTATTTAGCCACGAGCTCCTACAAACAAAAACAAACATAATTAATTAACACTTTATACAAAGACCAATTTTAGCAAAGGTTTAAATGATTCTCAGGTCTCGACTATTGCAGAATCCGAGTTTACGCCAGCTTAAACATCTATCGAAGCCATTTGAGAATTAAAGGCGTATACACACTATTCCGACCAACAGATAAGCCGAATTTGCATTTGAAAAACTAATTAAAAACGCGCCCGAAACGATCTTAAAATCATAAATCTTGGACTGAATAAACAGACAAACTTTACTACGTCTAAACGTCTGAATGTTTGTGTGTTCGTAATTTATATATTATTGTTTAGGCATGTTTTATTAGAGATACATCACGTTTGCTGGGGGCAAAGTTACAATATTATTTGGTAATTTCTGTATTTTTATCAATGATAGGATTGAAAAAAAGCTCGTGGCTAAATAATAACAGCCGCTCGGGTCGATCTTTAGGTTAAGCCGTGCTTGCATAGGTTGGTCTGTGGATGGGTAGCCAACCTTGCATACAGAGTTTCCTCAGTTGGTCCCGGCTGTCATTTGTAGATCTTTGTCAGTCGTTACAGATAGTCAGTGGCCCAAAAAGTCTGCAAACCATGCAGTCTAACCAAGTGGTAACGTATTACCCAGTACTAACTGTGTTGTAGAGGTTAGATAGGCAGTCGCTCCATGTAAAATACTGGTATTCAGCTGCATCCGGTTAGACTGGGAGCCGACCCCAACATAGTTGGGAAAAGGCTAGGCAGATGATGATAGACGAGTTAGTTTTCCCCAACCAAAGACATTTTTCATGATCACCGTCGATCTATCGGTTTGAGGTCAATCTAAAATAGTAGTATTGCATGGAGGCGGAGGAAACGGTGGCGCATGTGCTCCTTGAGTGCACAGGCGTTACCAAGATTCGCGAGGAGACCCTGGAAGCACCAAGATCCCTTGTGGATGCCCTGAGGAGACCGGGAAGTCTGATCTGCGTCTGGAGGGAGGTGGGCTGGTTGGAGTAATCGGCCACCATGGCATACGCACAATGGTCCACTTCAAGGACTAAGTGCGGAAACCTAAACCTCATGATAGATAGCAGTATTATCCCACACCATTTCTGGGACACAGAGGTCTCCACTTTGTGAGAGGTAGTCGGACGTATTCCACCACGAGGGTGACTTGGTGGAAGCCACACTGTGGTCGAGTCTATGACATTCCTAGAAATAGTGAAAGCCCAGTCTTAATTTCTGCAACTCGTCTTTTCTCCTGCCCTTAACCCAATGAGGGCTATCGTTTTAGAGCTCACCAGATGGCGCCGCTGTCGAGTAAGGTCTTGTCATCCATTCTATTGTATACAATATAGTACGAATAGCTTCATAAAAAGTTTATATCATTACGTATATAACAACACAGTGTTAAACTTCAGATACATATTTACAATATTGTCCCTAAAATTAGCAAGCATGAAACATTTATTAATAATTTAATAATTAATTGCTAATTTTAGACAACCCGAATGACGTAGTGGTGGTGAGGCTGCCTTACGTTCTTAGGGTCCCGGGTTCGAGTCCTGGTTGGAGCACATGATTGTGTGACGATTTTTTTTTTTTAAATAAAAATCGTTTTTCCTCCAAGTACTAACAAATTAGATCCAAACTTGCTACTTAAAATCTTCAAGAAATAAATAATCAGGAATTGCTCAATCTTGACCACAATCGTGAAGGTTAAGAAAAATCCGTGATAAAAAAGCGAACACTATGGCATCTGACATTTCTGAAGACCTTACTCTACACGAACGCCTCTAGCGGCGAATTCATGCGCGATAGCCCGCATTCATTTGGTGTCGGCGCAGCATGTCTTCTTCTTCCATACTTCTCTATTACTCGTCATCTCATCAGACACCTCCTTTCTATCCATATCATTCTTCACACAGTCCATCCATCGTTTCTTTGGTCTTCTTCTACTCTTATAGCCAACCGTCAACATTAACTCCTTGTTTCGCACCACATGTCCATACGACAATAACCGATTACCACACAACTTTTCAGTCACCGGCGCCAGTTTCAGATTTTGTCTTTCCTCTTTATTTCTGCAACTGCAAACTCAAAATTCAAAGTGTCCCATCATTAATTCTAACTAAAATAACAAACCACAGATGAAAAACAAAAAATAAACAACACTTCGCAACACAAACAGACTTACATCACGATCTCCTTAATCATTTCGTAGATGAGCGATTAACAATGCGCGTGCGACGCTCCAGGATGTTAGCGCCATCTAGCGGCCGTGGTCGGAATTATGTATGTAATTATGAATTTTGCCAGGACGGGTGGGGAATTCGAATTCTGTTGATTTGTTGTTTTTTTGTTTTGTTCATTTGTTTTGCTTTGTGAATTACATTATGTAATAAAGAGATAAAATCATGAAATTATAATTGTAGGTAACCGTACAAGCCTAGGCGGGTGAAGAGCATTTTCCCAACTATGTTGGGGTCGGCTTCCAGTCTCACCGGATACCAGTGCTTTACACGGAGCGACTGCCTATCTGACCACCACAACCCAGTAATGAATTAGTACTAGGTTATACGATACCCCTTGGTAAGACTGGTTGTCAGACTTTCGGGTGACCCGAAAGTCAGACTTGTACTAGTGCCTAGAACACTTACATTACGTTTAAGCTCATATAATAACGGGCGAACATGTTGTCGTCAGCCGGGGATAAATTCAGACTCCGCTGCTTTGAATATTTCTCATAGAAAACTCTAACATTTTGCTTGTCCTGGAATTCAAATCCGAGACATCACGCTTAGTAACGTACGTTTGCTTACGTTTGATTACTACACCAAAATCACTGTGTAGTCAATCAATATAAATAAAACCTTATTTAATTAACATCAATCAAGGAGTTTGGATTCTCAATAAGCAATCAAATTCGCAGCCTTTGAAAAAAAACCTAAGCAGTCAAATTCGCAGCCTCTGAAAAAAAAACCTAATGATACCAACATAACGGCATCACAAAAGAATATTTTACCAACACAACAAGGTGCTAAAACCATCACATAACTGGTATTGTGGTTCGCCATATACATTTGAGATGATAAATTATATGATTAGCGTTAAGATATACGATTAGACACACATTTTAAATGGTAATATTGTCACTTTAAGTTAATGAACGCTTTGTTTTCCGTAGTAAGCTTGCTTGGTGATGTTAACAAAAGAGTAACGTCATGTGAGGAAGTTGTAGTGTGATTCGTTTTATTGGAAAGCCTTTTTCGTGAAAATCAAGATGGCTGCCAATGAAACAGGGCGGTTTTTTTTATTGCTTCACAATGGGGTAGATGACACACCAATCAATTGAGATACTTTTTAAGAGCTGTCAAAACGCGGTTCTCTCATAGATTTTGTATGGCAATAGCCAACTGTGACGTCACTGTTTATTCAACTCAATGACTCAACTATTTGTTGATTTCAAAGCAACTAAAAATCGAATCGTCAATTAATTGAAAATAAATCGGGTTTCAGGCCCAAAACAAAGTGTTTTTTTTAGAGATAGGTGTTACCTTCTTTGAAGTTAAAAAATTACATTGTATCACCGATGACGGAAAAGTAAAGAAAATAATTTTAGAAAATCCAAATTGGTATCTACTTATGTAGCAATTTCCACTGAAGAATATTGTACCAATTGAATGTTTGTTTTAGATTGTACAAAAACGAAATAAATTAAAATCCAAAATAACTCTAATGAGGTTCAATTGTAACAAAAGACATATTAATTACATTTTAGGCTTAATTACAGCATTTGTGTAAACAAAATTAGGGTGAGAGACCCAATTAATGGTTTATGTAATTATTTATCAGTAAGTAGTAAGGTTACCGGGAAATTGTTTTCTTTAGATTTATTTATTTTGTTAGTCGATTAATATGTACTACGTATTTATAGAGTTAGGTATAGATATTTATACCCTAACATGTAAATACTGAGGTAATCCGGCAATCCGGCAGAGTAGAATAGAACCAACCCATTACACTCACGGGTGTCGTATAAGGCGACTAATGTCTGAGGCAGAACACCTTGCGCCTCCGTAGACCAGAGAATGGGCAGCAGCGTTTTCTGTTAGTCTTTCATCACTGCGATCTCCAATCCGCCTGCCAAGCGTGGAGATTACGGCAAATTCCTCCCATCATGGGAGATGCTTATGTCCAGCAGTGGACGTTATGGGCTGTTGTTGTTGTTGTTGAGGTAAATATTTATGATAAGCTAATAAATTTTATTTTTTGCTCGTGGTTTAGTGGGCACAAGATGGTGTCCTGAGTTAGTTTTCCGGTCGGGTAAAAAGCTATCAGGTTTTCCCAACAGGAACTTCTTTGGCAATAAATACAATAAAAAAAAAATTTCATTCAATTCATCATGCCTACAAATACCTACATTCAATCAAATCACCAGAAATAACACACGTAAAATTACGTTTTACATTATGGTCGTAAAGCAACAATATTTTGAATGAATCGTTGCAAATAACTCTGTGGTAAGAACGCTCATTCATTGAATTTACCTTCACGTAACCACAAACGATTAAAAGTATTCAAAACATATGAAAAGTAACCGTTCAAGCAGTCATTTGTTTATTTTCTGAGATCGCTCTGCCCGCAGCAGTTTGACTTTTAGCAGTAAGTGTAAAAGGACTTTCTTTATCTTTATCAGTTCGTACTGTAAACAAAGCTTTCAAAAATGTAAGTTTAGTTTAGTCACGGTAATATGTTTAGTTGTTTAATTTAAGTTTAAATGTAATGTTAGTTTAGTGTTTAGCAGCGTGATTGGTGTAGCGGCACTCATGAAACTCGTTCAATACTATTCTAGTGTTTTTTAAAGGCTATAAATAGTACGAACATTCCCGTCAGATAATTTCCGACAAAAACGGGAGCGACACAGCGGGCTAAAGCTATGCAGTCATAAAAAGACAGACCTAGCAGTTTATCAGTCCAGATTTAGTAAAAGTTGCTAAAAAAAATATGTCTGTTTAGTTATAATCAGCATTATTAAATCCAGAATCATTTATTTGCTAAACACACAAACCATATTTTGACCTTTTAGAGCATGCAAATATAATTTTACATTGTTAAATATCTAATGCGTATTGTAATGAAATAATTACCAACAATGGTCTAATCATTGGTTAAATATACGCCTGTAACTGTAAGTAAACCGACACAGAAAGTCATGTCATCAAAATCAGTCTCAGAGTATGTTCAAAGACAAATATCCCCAAAAAAATCCACCTGTCAACACGACCAGACCCATTGTTCAAAAACTATCGCCTAATAATCACCAAATACGTCTTCCATTTCAATAACACGATTGTTTATACCTCGACAAGTACACAATTGTTCGTTCTGACCAGTACGTAGCTTAAAGACTCGATAATTTATCGAATAATACTTGCAATGAGTCATTTCCTTCCGCTGGGTCGTACAATTTGCGCGGGTTGACAACCATAACAATTATGTGCGTAACATAAGGTAATTTGCTGACAGGCTTTGTGAGATTTTGCATACATAGATTTACACCTTTTTTACAAGGAAGTGGAAAACAACTATATATAACGCCACCTGCTACAATCCTTAAATTAGTTACTTTTCGCGTCATTCACGTTCATACGAGAACCACTGAAAGATCTTTGAAAATCAAAAACTGAACAAAACAAACAAGTTATTAGTGTTAGACGGAAGAAAACCTAGTCAATCGATACAGCACAGCACTACGTGAGGACGCTATGTGGGACATCACTAATCTTTTCGCTTGACATTCGATGTTTTTGGCGGTAAGTGTCTCCAGTGTATTAGAGTGTTTAGATCTAGATTAAATGATTAAAACCTATTTTAATTACTAATATTAGTTTTATATATATTTTGAAAATAGTGTCCATTTACATCAATACATCGCTGCTACCCGATGGAATCACTCTGAGAAAAGCACTTTGCCTACTCGTCCTTATGAGTCTCATCGACGGCAGTTTGAAACGCAGCAACTGGTTCCTCGGTGTCGATAAAACGTTTTCTTCGAAGTTTTTCTTTTATATTCAGAAATAAATAAAAATCGCAAGGTGCATCGTGAAAGGACAATCGAAGTCTATCATAACTTTCTTGTTGACTTAAATGACATCGAAAGTCATAAAAAATCATTGTACTAAAATTTTCTCGCGTTAAATTCATGCTGACATGACACAGACAATTTTCAATTTGCCGCCAAATCGTAAACAAATGACAAATTAATAAAATACATTCACAATAAAATCGGCAGAGTTCCATTTTCGAAATTCGAATTTATTTTTTTATTACATCGTTTACAAGTATGGCCAGTTGTAAAAACTTTCAGTGTCACCCTCGTACATGTACATCAGTCAAGAGTACTGATCACCTAAAATTTCTGAAGAACACTGCTCCAATTTTATCTGTATAGAAGAAGCCTTAGGTTTCTCTTTGGTTGGTAGGCAAAAATTTTACTTTGTGATTGATTTCATCACCGCTGCTCTGAAAACAGTGAAGGAATCAACCCGTCCTAGAACTGAAAAGTGCGGTTTATCTAATAGAAATCTAAGGTACCTTACTGTCTTGTTTGACCAGTGATCACAAGCGTGAATGCAAAGCATATTATTTTGATTGAGTACGTAATACCTTACAAGTTTCTCAGTACGTAGTACCCATAGTTTTTGTGTTGATAGCTTGCCTACTATTTCATGGACACGGTATTTGGTAAAAGTCAGTATGCGAATTATGAAATTTCACGTAACATAACCAAACCCCACCCACATTTCTCCAGTTATGTTTAAGTTCCATGTAATAGGGGTCGAGCCTCTTGCTAACTCAACCGAGCACAAATCCTAAATCCATAGCTTGCTGTTACTGAAAAATTCCTGAAAGAAAAATCTCAATAACACTTTTCCCGACCTGGAAATCGAACCCAGGACCTCATGCTCACTGCATTAGACCAATGAGGCAGTATTATCACGACCTCTTAAAAAGCTGATCAATTTTATCTGCTGCCAAATATTAACTCCCAAACGATATAATTAATTATAACTGTTTTAGTTCACCAATCATAACAGCCAACACGATATTACGACAGCAGATTTGCTGATAAGAGATTTGTTCTGGGTTTCAGAAGCCGGCTGTTTGTAATTACCAGTGAAGTTATAGAAGTATGTTTTTGGTTATATGGTTGCTGCAACTGACAAATTTTGACGAATAGTTTGTTTTAAGTCAGCTTACAAAGGATATTTCGCTTACCATGAACATAACAAGCATGTTTGGTCAAAAATTTGTGATATATTGTGACCAATTTTCACATTGGCAACAAGCTCACATGCGATGCTGCTTCTTTAAAACCAGCCCTCTCCCGGTAAGAACTCTATGGTTTTAAAGATTCATCATTATCTCCCTGGATTTTTTCCAATTATGTTGGGGTTCGCTTCCAGTCCAACTGACCTCCACAACCTATTTAGTAACGGGTAATACGATACCCCCTTTTTATTTTTTCGGATGGGAAATCATCAAATGACTAGGCCAAAATAACCACGATGTGGAGCCTTGACACAGCCAGAGGGCGACGCGGTACACCTCGCAGGAGATGGCGGGACGGGCTGGACAAAACCAACGACCAGTGGTCCACATTGGCCCTGAATCGAAGGTTAGGGAAATCATAGAGAGGGGCCTTTTCCCAGTAATAGGATGTCATAGGCTAAAAGTAACAGTTACGAACTACCTATTAGGCAGTAAAACATACGCCCTTTTTTTCGGATTGTAAATCATCAAATGACTCCTACCGCTCTGGGCGGAGCAGGAGGGAGTGCCGACTTTTACTGACTAAAACCAATCCATGTTCCTTCATCGCCCTTTGTGTTCCGGGGCCACGGTATCTCTTTCGAACAGTCCCGCAGCCCCGGCAGGCATCGGCCCTTGCGGACCCCTTCCTTTTACTGACTCTCTTCAAGGCGCGCGTGGGACACTCCTGCACCGTCGACCCGGCCTGTCGTCATGAGACGGACGGACGGCGAGCTAGCCCATAGCTCACCGTCCACAGGCCCGCGACGACGGCCGGGACGTGAGGTTCTCTCCCTCTTACGTTCCGCCACCTCCTTCGCTAGCATGACTGCTTCGCAGAAGAAGGCTCCGGCCCATGGATTGAACCAGGGCCGGACGCGAGAGGTCGCCGCCGCCAATCGTCGCTACGAAATACGAAACCCCTTGGTAAGGAAGAAAGGTGGATTGAAAGGATTGACTACCTGCAACGACTGCTAAAGATCTACAAACCAAACCAACGGCTTAACGCGCTTTCCGAGGCACGGAGAAAACTCGGTAAGTAATGGATGCCAAGAAAAATCCGCCTCTGTTCTTCAACCTTTTCTAGCAAATAAATTATTTGATTTGGGAACTATTAAAGCTAAAGACAGGCTAACTTAAAAATCTTATAACGAGCAAATAATCTAACCTATCATGAAAAAATTACTAACAAGATTTCTCACCCAAGATTTTTATGGTATGTTTTGTCAGTATTCGTTTCAAGTCTTCAATATTATAATTATTATTTACCTAGGAATACGAAAATAATGCGTTAAGTAAATTAATGTGATTTATGTAAATCAAGGTAATTATCCAAGATACAACACAACTTATAGTGTCTGGTCTAGAAGTGTGAAATGTTTATTTATCCATTAATTATTTATTAACAGAGTAATTATTAATTTACAATTCAAAACATAAATATGTAACATTATATTTACTTATCACCCCTAACTACCAATACAGGGTGTAAAAGACCTCATCACGAAGCCGTCAACCAAGCATTCTGTACATCAAACTAAGTAACTTTACGCAAAAATTATTGCTGGGAAACGTCTTTTTTTTGGGTTGAAAAATCATGTTTTGTGGTAGAACTCAATGTTACGAACTCAAAACATTGTGCTGATCGATGGATTGAATAGTACGGGGGTCGTGGAGGTAAAAATCGTACATTAAAAACTTGTATTTAAAAAAAAAAACTTGTCAAAAAGTTGGAACTTTGACCCCCAATATCTCCGTAACTAGAAGGTTCCCAGGTATGGTGTAAAAAATAACGAGGTCGCAATAACGAGGAGAACAAGTGCCTTTCGGCATCGTTAAGAGGTGTTTAACACCCCTTATATTAATGCCTCTTATATCCTAATGTTATGGATAAGTAACATTGTTTATTAAAATATTCTAAGGTCGACAACGGGTGGTCGCACCCTATTGTATGACACATGTATAGACGATCATACACATTTTTGTGCAATAATACACAGTTGTATACATTAAAGCAATCGATTTAAATATTAATTAATGCGTTAAAATGATTAATTGGTTAAAAACATTAGTTATTTTATTTATGAGTAACATGAATGTTCATTGTTTATTATATTTTATACATTATAATATTTTTATTCTTAGTATTTTTGCTTTCGCACGATAGTATTTGAATAATGTTTTGAATGGAAAAAAAAATACCTTCATATTATCACGTGTTATTTATACAAATGTATTTGTAAATTTTACCTGTGTTAATACACACATCAAAAATGTCTAGGGATCAAGCATTTTTATGCGGATTTCTTGAGATTGAGAAGTGGCTTTGTAATAAATTTATGATTTTATAAATTTATATGGATCCTTTTTGGTGCATTTCATAATTTGAATCAGGAACTCTCAATCAAATTCGAGTAAAAGATGAAAATAAGCTGTCAATATTTTCCCTATAAAAACATACAACGCATTGAAGACATTATTAGTGCTACTGTTTCCCTACTACTGATTAAAACCAACGTTATTATGGAGCGGCGACGTCATTTAAGCAGGGAAGAAATGCTCAGAGCCGTGGGAATGATAGAAGCTGGTTCCCGGCAACGTACTGTAGCTTTAGCTCTGAATACAAGTCAGAGTGTTATCAGTCGACTTTGGACACGTTACCGAAGCACTGGTACCGTGGCTGAGCGCCATGGAGGACGGTATCGCTGCACCACACGGAGACAAGACCGATACATTCAAATCTTAACTCGAAGAGCTCCAACAATAACCGCCATGATGTTAGCCGTGAGGCTTCATCACTCTTCAGGGAACTTAATTAGCGACCAAACAGTCAGAAACCGCTTGCATGAAGTGAACCTTCATTCCCGAAGACCGCTACGGGTACCACCTATAGCAATGCACAATCGTAGGATTCGATATCAATGGGCTCTTGAACACAGAAATTGGGCAGAAGAACAATGGCGTTTCGTGTGCTTTTCTGATGAGTCTCGTTTTGGTATGAGACCGGATACAAGACGTATACGACACTGGAGAACCCCTGGACGCCAACAGCGATTAAAATCCTGCCAGGAAGTCCATCCTTATAGTGGTGGAACCATCATGGTATGGGCGGGTATTTGGATCGGCGGAAGAACTGAGTTGATTTGGATCAGAGGCAACCTCAACGCTCAAATTTATGCTGAGACGATTGTATCAGACGTCATCGTTCCTCTACAAGTGCAAATCGGTCCCTTATTTCAGTTAATGCATGATAATGCACGACCGCACACCGCAAGAGTTGTAAGACAGACTCTCGCCGCAGCTAACATCAATGTCCTGCCCTGGCCTGCTCAGTCGCCAGACTTGAACCCGATTGAGCATGCATGGGATATGCTACAGAGAAGAGCTCTGCCGAATATGGAGGGTATCCAGTCGCAAGAAGACCTTTTTTTGTTGTTGCAACGAACATGGGCGGCCATTCCACAGCGTGATTTGGATGAACTCATTTTGAGTATGCCAAACCGATGTTCTTGTGTTGTTAGTGTTCGCGGTAGAAACACGGATTATTAATTGTTTAAGTTACCCAATAAAATTTTAAAGAAAACTGTTATTTCAGTCTTTTTTTCGAACTTTAATGTTAGTGGTTCAAATGTCAAAAATCCCTTTATTAGGAAAATGGCAAATTTCTTTATTAATGCAAAGGTGACTTGGTTTATCGTTACTGTGACAAACGAAAACACTTTATTTGATGAATCCTTAAAGAAAATTTTAATTAATATCAATCAGGAGAAAAGTTATTGCAAAAATATATGTTGATCCCTAGATACTTTTGATGTGTGTATTTGCTACGTTTGCTACCTTAATTGTGTTATAATACCAGTTTTAACTTTACCTAGACTCAAGTCTTATGCTAATTCACAATACCAATAGGTTTTGGTTTGGTATAAAGGGTGTAAAACACCTCTTAACGAAGCCGAAAGGCACTTGTTCTCCCTGTCATGGCGATATTTTTTTGTTCTACACCATACCTGGGAACTTTCTAGTTACGGAGATATTGGGGTCAAAGTTACAACGTTTTGACAAGTTTTTTTTTAAATACAAGTTTTTATTGTAAGATTTTTACTTTAAACACCTCCACGACCCCGTTAGTATTCAATCCATCCATCAGCACAATGTTTTGAGTGCGTTACATTGAGTTCTACCACAAAACATGATTTTTCACCCCAAATAAAAAGTCGTTTCCCAGAAATAATTTTTGCGTAAAGTTACTTAGTTTGATGTACAGAATGCTTGGTTCACGGCTTCGCGATGAGGTTGTTTACATGTATTACTAACTAGCTGACCCACGCAACTTTGTCTGCGTCACTTAAGAGAGATTAGCTCACAAAATGAATTAATTTTCCCCGTTTTTGCAACATTTTTCATTTATACTCCGCTCATATTGGTCGAAGCGTGATGTTAAATATAGCCTATCTGTTATATATTTCTCGATAAATGGACTATCCAACACAAAAATCATTTTTGCAATTCCATCTAGTAGTTCCTGAGATTAGCGCGTTCAACCAAACAAACAAACTCTTCAGCTTAATAATATTATTATCTCCTTTATTCCTTTTAACATCTTATTAAATTACATTTTTAAATATTTCTTAAACAATAAAACATTTAAAAGTATAAAAAAAAAATATTATTATAAAAATTAATAAAGTATATAGATGTAGCCATAGACTGCCCCGTTAGTCTAGGACATGAGGTCCTAGGCTCGATTTCCAGGTCAGGCAATGTGTTATTGGGTTTTTCTATCCGTAATTTTTCAATAGCAGCCACGCCCCCTATTATATGAGACTTAAACGTAACTGGCGAACTGTGTGTGTACTATTAGATACAGCTCTACCTAACCCTTAGGGGATTACAGGCGTGATGTTATGTGTATTTTAATGGAATTATGAATATTTCATGTACAAAACCATATCAATCTAAAAATGTACATAGGTAGACGATAAAGATCTAAGTAATATATTTTTAATAAAAATATTGAAATCACTAACAGACAACGCAATGACTAAACCGATTAGTAAAACATAAAACTAGGGTTCCCTATAAAAATAACGTTCCTAACGAAGAATTCTTGTAAATTCACCCTCTTCCAAAAGTTCGTTATTTCTGCCGACAGGAATTCTCATTTAACGCAAGGCTTTATCTAAATGCAAAACGTCCCCAATGACATGAGTCTTATAACTTACGCCTCTGTGCAAGAGATAGCCAATGCTCCATTGTACAATAGGCGAGACGACAAAAAAAAACTATTTGACCCGTGTTTTTTCTTTTGTTACGTAAACCAAAATTGACGAAGATATGACGCTTTTAAAACTCTCAATACGTCACGCCTTGGTATAATTTTTAGCTAGTTCTGACGTCACGAGCCACTCCCGAGTTTTGATGCGTTTTATCTTTGTCAATATTCATTGATTTACAAAAACAAAAAATACATATCCATTAATTTCCAATACTCTAACTGACAGACTAAATAGATTTGCAATTTTTTGATACTGGCGTCATGACTATTTCACCATTATCTGCTTAACCTGTTCCCAAATCATTATCTTCAGTCTCTTACCCTTATCCCAACACATTTGGGGTCGGCACAACATGGCTTCTTCTTCCATACTTCTCTATTACTCGTCTATAGCCTATTCCCAATTGAATACCAGTATTTTAAATGGCGCGACTGCCTCTCCAACCTCCACAATTTCAGAGTACCAAAACAAAAGTAAATTATTTCTTCGTAAGTATTTTTTACAGGGTTTAACAGTTAAAAACTTATTTTTTGTTTCAGAGTTCCGTATCGAAAAGTAACTAACGAGACCGTATTTTTGCTTACAGTCCGTCTTTATTTGTCACAAGGGCGTATGTTTTGAGAACCTCACGTCCCAGCCGCCGCGGGAGACTCCCCCGGCCACCGTAGGCGCGGGCCTGTGGACGGTGGGCTATGGGCTAGCTCGCCGTCCGTCCGTCTCATGACGACAGGCCGTGTCGACGGCGCGTTCGTGTTCCACGCGTGCCTCAAAGAGAGTCAGCAAAAGGAAGGGGTCCGCTAGGGCCGATGCCTGCCGGAGCTGCGGGACTGTTCGAAAGAGATACCGTGGCCCCGGAACACAAAGGGCAATGAAGGAACATGGATGGGTTTTAGTCAGTCTCCCAGAGCGATAGGAATCATTTGATGATTTACCATAAAAAAAAAAAAAAAAATGGGAGTATGTTTTACTGCCTAAAAGGTAGTTCGTAACTGTTACTTTTAGCTTGTGTCATCCCACTGCTGGGAAAAGGCCTCTCCCCATGATTTCCCTAACCTTCGATTCAGGGCCAATGTGGACCACTAGTCGTTGGTTTTGTCCAGCTCGTCCCGCCATCTCCTGCGAGGTCTACCGCGTCGCCTTCTGGCTGTGTCAGGGCTCCACATCGTGGTTATTTTGGTCTACAGCTCGTCGGGCATACAGCAGACATGGCCAGCCCAGTTCCACTTCAGCTTAGCAGTTTTGGTTTAATCTGCTTTGGCTTTAGATAAAACTTCGTATGACTAATACGACTATTATAGCGTCTATCATGGCAATTTATAAAAATAATGGAACTTTCATAGTTCTGGTGTTACAGAACCCTTAGAGAGCTAGTCCGACTCACACTTGTACCGGTTTTCATTATTATAAATACTTGTCTTAGGGTTTTCAGTTTAAACACCGCGTTTCAACGGTTACTGATACTTATTACCCGGTAGGAATGTATACCAGTAACTAACTAACTTTTGCCCCCAGCTTCACCGGCGTTGTCTTCGAAAATTAATGACTATGACACTCGGGGATACTGTAGCTTCCCGTTAGTGAAAGAATTTTCGGAATCGGATCAATAGGTCCGAAGATTACCCCCTACACACAAACACCTTTGTAATATTAGATCACAGATAACATAAATAAAACAAAACTAAATAATAAAATCTCCAGTGTAAGTCTACGTACTACATTTTATGATTTTACTCGTCGAATCGTTAAAAAATATAACTAAAGCCTGTTCTTTTTAGCATCAAAGATCTCAATAATAAACAAAAAGACAAATATTGCTCGTTGTAAATTATCACCTTTTTAGGATCGATATATAAAATAAAATTTGCTATATTATTTAGAAATACATCTCAATTATTATCTTATTTATTTCTTAACAATGCAATTTGATGACAGCCGGAAAGATAGTCATCTTTTTATCTTTTTTGAATAAGACAAAAAGATATCGAACAGTAACTTTGCGGTCTTGCCTTCATTTCAAACGACATGATGATTAATTGACCAATGATATTTTGCTTAGCAAAATCGAAAATGACTCTTCCATTTGAATAGCCTGTTCTATTCACAATCATTAAGTCAAATAATGTTTTTTAATATCGAACATAGGTTATTTTCAAATTGTTATTCGTTTTTAAACTAGGTTTTAGATTATATCGGCATTTTTGCCATTTCTAAAATGCGTCGCTACATCAATGTGCCTTGTAAATGAAATAAATCTATAAATCATAATAATCCCCACACTGGCAGATGCTATAAATTAGAACTGTAATAAATTAATTTACGGAACGCTAATGTATCACGCCATCATTTATTACGGAATTTCAAATAGATTCCAGTAAATCATGTTTTAGGAAAATATTTTGGCAATGACATTATAAATATTGTGAACAGATTAGCTTATACGTTTAAGTAAATAAAGACTAAGGAATTTACTGTTACATTTTATATTCTCTATTGCCGAGAAGGCCGATATTGGCACTGACAGTAATCATGACGCATAAAGGAATAAAAAAGTACTTACGTTTCTACAAAATCCCACTTGATACACTAAAACAATCCTTCATATTAACAATAATTTTCCTATAAAATAAACTAAACGAACAGTACACACACTCACTAAACACACAGACACTAAACCGAACGCGCTTAAAAATCTAAAAAACAGTATTGTCAAAAACGCGCGGGAATATAGACAAAAAAAAATACAGATACAAAATAATTTTGACAGTTAATTGAATTTTTACAAAAGAGGTTTTAACGTTTGGAGCGCTAACTCTATACGCGAATCGGCTGCGACTGGCGAATGAGTCTACCCACCCCCCTTCTATAGGCGTGGCTTTAACATACCCACAGCAAGGCGGGGCTTGGAGTAATATTTTTTTTCCTATTTATACTTTCTTGGTTTTATTATATTCGTCGGCAGTTTATTATATTGTAATGTGTATCTGTTTGTTCGTCATTGTATTGACTCCGTGATTTTTCGCGTCTTAATTGAGAAACATTTTTTGTGATAGGACGGCTTGCCGCCATTTTAGGTTTAAAGCGTTGGGTGGCTTTAATTAGTATACTGATGGTATTCTCTTGTCTGTGGTACCGAAAATTTTATTTTTCGTGGAAATTTATTTTGTGTTACTGATGGAAAATGTTTTCGTGTTCGTTAGTTATTGATTATTATTTATTAAGAAGAAAATGTGAGGGATTTTATTTAAAAAAAAATTGTTTTGAAGTGAAAATTATTTCAGTAATACTGTTATACATAATTTTAGTGTTAAAATAAATTACAGCAATTTGTCAAGCATTATTTTGTATGTATATGCGATAATATTATATTGTAAAAATACTACAATACCTATTGGTGCCAGAACTTAGTTTTTCCTACTGAAAAATAAAATTACTGAAATAAAAATTGTACCTTACTGTAACTGGAAATTATAGTTATTAGGTACCAAATCATTAGCTTTGGCTTAGGTATCATTAAACCTAATTAGTGCGACAGGTAGCTTGATACTTATTATTATGATAATGATACGATTGTTCTTTCAGTAGACACCTACTTTACCACTTACCTATGGTGTCTGCCACTCCACTTTACAAAGATTTCAGTCCAATTTGAGGACTAGCAGCGTCCCCCGTCAAGTCAGGGAACATCATCATTATCTGCCTAGCCTTTTCCCAACTATGTTGGGGTCGGCTTCCAGTCTAACCGGATGCAGCTGAATACCAGATTTTACATGGAGCGACTGCCTATCTGACCTCCACAACCCAGTTAGTACTGGGTAATACGACACCCCTTGGACTGGTTGTCAGACTTTTAGGGCCACTGACTACCTGTAACGACTGTCAAAGATCAACAAATGACAGCCGGGACCAACTGTTTAACGTGCTTTCCGAGGCACGGAGGAAAATCGCTATGTAATGGGTTGCCACCCATCCACAGACCAACCTAGGCAAGCACGGCTTAACCTAAAGATCGACCCGCTTAATTAACGTGCTTTCCGAGGCACGGAGGAAACTCGGTATGTAGGTAATGGGTGGTCACCCATCTACGGACCGACCTAGGCGCGTTCGGCTTGGCCTGAAAATAGATAATAGATTCGAACAGCTGTTATTAGATATTGTTTATTACTGTATTTAGCATTTTTTGCCTCTAAGCGTATTGTTTGGTGCATTATTTTTTCTATTCGTGTTTTATAATTTTAATTTATTTTTAATTTATTTTATATTTTATATAAATTGTAATGTTTTGTTTTTGTCTATAGTGTGATTAGAGACTGATTACATTGAGACAATTGGCAATGGGTGTAAATTACCTGAATAAAAATTAAATTTATAATTACAAAGAGCATTTTGCTTGTGGTGTTTGCCTGTAATTGGTTGTGCAGTTAGATTTAAGACACAATTACTTGTATGTTCCTATCTGTATAACAACTGTTGGTGAACCTTAATTAAATAAATAAATGAATTTATATTATAATATTATATTAAGTCTATTTTCCGTTTTTTTATTAATATTGTTCAGTCATCAAGGCGATAGAGATAGGCTGACTGCCCAGTGTGCGCCAGATATATGCAGGTCTTATATTTCTATAAGTTTCAATGCACGTCAAGAGTATTTGAAAGTTGAAATAAAGATAAAATGTCATCGGCAAATTAACAAATACTTACTTCTTGTATAATGTACGAAATTACTTCTTAATTTCTTCTTTCTTCTTCTCCTAAATGTCTCATTTCTAAAAAAAATACATCGTACCGTTTCTTTAGAAGAAACATTATGTCGACTGTAATCCTCCCCTTTGCATTCCTCTCCACCTGAGGGGGGTGAGAAAAATAAAAAAACACCCCAAACGAAGGGAGTTTTTTAATTAGTCACCTTTTTTAAGTGTTTTAAGAGGGATGCTGCGTTTAGACTTGATGGAAATGCTAGAGTCAGTTACGGGCGAGTAGAGTGTTCGTATTATCTCTCTATATTTTAGTATTGTTGGTGAATTTTAATAAATACCTACATAACTATGAAATAGATTAGGAGAGACAGTTTGGTAAGGGAAAGTATGAGCAGGATTTTTTTTTAAAACAAAATAATACCCTAGCTTAATATTGTACAAAATAGTCCTTATCAAGCAGTGCGGATTTTTAACAGTTGCGATTGGAGTTAAAAACTGTAATTTACAAAAGCTCATTTAAGTGAAGACGCAAAGCATTCTTGGAGAAATGTCTGTATTCGATAGACGATGACATGTCCACGTTTAATTTTTTTTATTTTTTTATTTATATCAGTTAATGTGAGACTTGGTATTATAGATAGATTGGTATTTAATGTTATTAAATTTGTAATTGTATTGATTTCGCAATTTGTAACGTTTTTTTTATTTTTATTGTTGTATTATTTTCTATAATTTATTGTTGAATGTGTTAGTTTTATCATTTTAATGAACGTGATTTATTATTATTTTTTGTGTAGATTTGTCACATTGTGTTTTCAAACACAATGTGAATTGTTCCTGAATTAATTGAAATCGAAAATTGAAATTTATTTATTTTTGTACGTAATTAAATTGTCCGTTTTTGTACCTATAGATGTTTCACTGCTGGGCAAATGCCTCCCTATATCCTTCCAGGTACCTGTTCTTCTCCTGCGCCACCTCGAACCAGCCTCCGTGATGCGCGTCTAGATCATCTCGCTACCTCTTTCTGGGCCGGCCTCGGTGGTGCCTAGTGTCCTGCCCAATTATTCAATTGTCATAATAAAAATTAACAATAAGGAGACTTTGTGTCTGCGCTTGGACAACAAAAAACTTACATAATATTCGCAATAACGTTAAAGAAAAACTGAAAAAGTTATAGTTACTACATAAGTTTTCTAAACTCCTATATTATATTCACAAAACGCTTTGAAAAAGATTGTCATTGTTTCTAGATCTTCAGGTTTTGATATTATAAACATTTATTTAAATGTTAAGTTGCCTGAAAGGAACTTAGTATTCCTCAAAGACATTCAAAATTTTACAAGCGATAGACGGCACAGGACGAAGTAAATCGTAATCCAATTCTTGTTACTAATACTTAGTAACAAATCGCTCTGTAATAGTGTCACAATTCGCACCCCGCTTGTCAGGTAGAATCCGTGTGTCAAAATCGAAATGTTCGGGATGAACATTTTTGTATGACTTTATTCCCAATGTCCGCTATAGTTTTTGTCAATCAAAACCATGCACGTACGAACCTCATCATCAGCCTAGCCTTTTCCCAACTATGTTGGGGTCGGCTTCCAGTCTAACCGGATGCAGCTGAATACCAGTATTTTACATGGAGCGACTGCCTATCTGTCCTCCACAACCCAGATAGTACCTACTGGGTAATACGATACCCCTTGGGTAAGACTGGTTGTCAGACTTTTGGGCCACTGACTACCTGTAACGACTGTCAAAGATTTACAAATGACAGCCGGGACCAACTGCTTAACGTGCTTTCCGAGGCACGGAGGAAACTCGGTATGTAATGGGTGGTCACCCATCCACACACCAACCTAGGCAAGCGCGGCTTAACCTAAAGATTGATCCGAGTGGCTGTTACTACGTAGCCACGAGCTCCTCAGCTCCTGCGAACATAATGAATTACAATACGTCTCTAGGTACTTATCATCGTTTTATTGTTAAAACAGCTCGTTATATTATTGCTACAATACCAATCCACTTATATAACAATAAACACCTAAACTAGCTAGTTATAAATAATTGAAATTGAAACGTGATTGAACGAAAATTGAATAAGTTTTTATGAAAACCAATTTTATATTTTAATATGCATCGTGAAATTACTTTTTTTTTTTGTTTTTGTATATGTTTTTAGTATATTCCGAAATAGTTTTTTACTTTTTATAATATAATAAATATTTTAACATGTTTGGCTTTTTTATTTGAGCTCAAACTCTGTTCTTCTAAATTGGTTCAAGTTATTACCTACTTAATAAAAATGGATTGAAAACGTTTTATATTTTTGAGAAAAGAGAGAAAATGGATGCATACTAAACCAAATATTAAAGCATTGTATTAAAATATACATGTAACTTTATCTTCTCTAATAATTAACCTCTCAATCTTTTAAATCCTACTGCACTTTCAATTAAAATGGGCAATTTAATATGCCTATTTTATTATGTTGTTGTTGTTGGCCGTGTGGTATCCGGCAGAGTAGAATAGAACCAACCCATTACACTCACGGGTGTCGTATAAGGCGACGAATGTCTGAGGCAGAACACCTTGCGCCTCCGTAGACCAGAGAATGGGCAGCAGCGTTTTCTGTTAGTCTTTCATCACTGCGATCTCCAATCCGCCTGCCAAGCGTGGAGATTACGGCAAATTCCTCCTATCATGGGAGAGGCTTATGTCCAGCAGTGGACGTTATGGGCTGTTGTAGTAGTGTAGTATTATGTTGTTTACAGACTGCCAATTTTAATTGTCTAAGCCCATAGTGCTTGTAAACCAACTAGCGCGAGTGACTCGCCCGATGCAAACACACCTCAAATATCTTAGCTAGTTGCGAATAAGTCTTATTTTCTCGTAAAACACAGACAATGTTTTCTTTCGCGTCTCTTAGCAGATAGTTATGTTCGCTCCCTTTTTAATTAAAAAAGTTAACTTACAAGTCACTTTGGTATATTTGAGACATTTCTTCGTTCAAAAGAAAAACGCTACCATGACTTTTTTATTCGATTTCTTTTTTAATTATTTTTGTAATGTTTATACATTACAAAGTGGTCTAGTTAGATTGCAAAATACTAGTATTTTGACCTTTCTGAAGTTTACAGGAGTCATTCAATCTTAGAACCTGTCGCATGACAATTGTTGAAACGGAGTTCACAAAGATTTTGATGAATCCGGTAAGGTCATCGTTGGTAATCAACGAAAAAATATCTTGATTAATCCAGCACCAGGTGATTCCAATTCTGAAAAACAAACAACATCATTTTTTTTTTTTTAAGTATGCTTCAAGCATAATTCTTGTTTAGTTAGGTTCTATGGAAAAATAATTCACACGACCTTACAATAACTCTCGACATTACAATAGTAGAACACGAGCGGCACCCTAGAACATACTTATAGCCGTTACAGCCAATCTGAAAGCTGCCTACCTAATTTAAAAGCTCCAACAGGAAATCACACCTACCAATTTCGCCTACGCACAAAAACAATAAAATAAACTCAAAAAAATAAATAGGAACTACTTCTCATGACTATTGCCTCAAAATTACTGCTCACACTCTCATTACGCCTCGTTCTTTCAAGATACGCCCGGTAATAAATGACAATTAGCAATAATTGCTGCTTTTGAAAGCAGACTCCTAATGAGGAATGCATAAGAACCAGAATAAAAGGAAATGGTGCAATAAAGAGTGTGTTATTGAGTATAATAACACGTTCCGATGTGATTCAATGAAACGTTTCGCCGACTCACTCAGATATGTATCTTTAGCAGGCAATTTCCTAGATAATAATCTAGCTTGTAGCTAGGGGATCGGGACTGGCAGCGCCATCTAGTATCAAATAGATGAACTACAAAATCCCAAAGTTTTAGTATTTGGGAAAGTGACATCTAGCGTCGAATAGCAATATCAGTGACAATGTAAGAAAACCACAAACAATGTTAATACATATTTATTAGTACAGATGGCGCTGTAGTCAAAGTTTTCATTCGCTTTTACAACATACCAAGACCAACTTATTTATTAGAAAATTTTAATGCTTGAAAAAAAATATTTTACGTTCAAATGGAAGAAACTTTTTGAGTTTTAATATCTACACTTCGTACTACACAAGTACAATACTAATACAAGTACAATAATAACAGCTTGTATTAGAATTAATAATAATTGCAACAATCGTTGACGTCGAGTGCTATGGAAATAGTACCACCAATCTATCTAATCAACACGGCACTCCAAGAAGAAGTGTGGTACATGCCTAAACCCACATTTCGCATAAGTACCTACATAATATATCTCACCTCTTCTCCCCATGGGGGTAGACAGAAAATACATAACGCCGCGCCGCATGTCCATACCTACTGTCATGATTTTTAAATATGTATTAAATAATAAGATCTGCTGTGATCTATCTAAACTAATATTATGTAGGGTTTTAAAGATTTTAATAATTCGTTTTATATTTGAGAAATGACAACACGGAAGTAGTGTGAAGTAATCTAGAATTGTGTAATACCAAATAATTTGAAAAGAGTTACCATGGAGTTTTTTGCCGGTTCTTCTCCATGGAAGCGACCGACCCGAACTGTGCAGCCTTGTCGACGTTCGTAAGTGCCCATCCAGGCCTATGTGGAATGAAATACTTGAATTTAAATAAACTCAAGAGTTTATTGGAGCTGCAGTGGTTTTATTACACTACCTACTCCTTTGGGGTAAAGTCAAAACCAACAACCGAGGTGAGGCAATGCTCGACTTTATTCTTAGCAGTAATCTTGCATTACTCAACAAAGGTTCAGAACCAACTTTCATTAACGCACGATCACAAACAGTAATAGACCTAACTTTATCGACTATAGGTATCTCCAATTCCATCCAGGACTGGCATGTGTCCAGCGAACTATCATGTTCGGATCACAGATGGATTCGATACACCATCAATTTCAGCCTACCAAAGCCTCCACCGAGGAGGATCCCTCGAAACACAGACCAAACCAAGTTCATATATAAGGCTAGTCAAGACAGAGTTTGGTAATCTACCCTCCCTTCCAGCTGAAATCCCTTTAATCAACTTAGATGAACAACCTCACATCAATCCTTCTAACCAGCTTTGAGCAGTCTTTCCCACTCACTGTACCAAGACAGGGGGCAAGGCAGTCCTGGTGGGGTCCAGAACTAGAAAGACACCGAAACAGTTTGCGAAGACTTTTTCAACAGAACCATGCACACGGTCGCCAGGCGACTGGGACCGTTACAAAACTGCCCGTAAAACCTATAAAAAACTAATACGCCTCAGTGGAGAAAACGGCTGGAGGCGTTTTTGTACTAACATTGAGAATAGCAACCAGGCAATGAGGGTCAAAACTTGTCTCGCCGCCGGGACTGACCTTTCAATAGGATGCCTCAAAAACCCAGACAATACCTACACAACTAACGATGCGGAGACTAGCGAATTACTTCTCACCACCCACTTCCCAGGCTGCCGGATTGCGACCCAACACAGTTGGGAACCGTACAGTGAAAGGGCTACGAGCAACCTAGACTGGGAGGTGGCTTCGGAATAATAGACAAAGACAAAATAATATGGGCAATCAACCCCTTCCTACCTTTCAAGGCAGCAGGGTCGGATGGTATTTTTCCGGCTCTGCTCAGATGGAGCGGTGACTCGCTAGCTGAATACCTCGTCAAGATTTTCCGTGCCTGTCTGGCCCACCGCTATATCCCCTTGAAATGGCGCGAAGTAAACATAATCATTATTCCAAGTCCTTCAGACCCATCAACCTCACCTCGTTCTTCTTGAAGACACTAGAGAGGCTGGGAGACAGAAGGATTAGGAATCAAATTTCGCTACTTAAACCTTTACACCCTAACGAACACGCCTACTGCGAAGGCAAGTCAACTGAATCCGCTCTCCACTGCGTGGTCACACGCATAGAAAACTATCTAAAAACCAAAAACCCAACACTGGGCGCCTTCATAGACATAGAGGGTGCTTTTGACAAAACGAACTTCGTCGGCATCAGCCAGGTTCTAGTCGTGCACGGTGTGGCGCCAACGCTTATACAATGGATTCACAATATGTTAAAATACCGCACTATTCAATTTACTGTGAACACCACCACACGAGGTATCATTAGTAGGGGCTGCCCACATGGTGGGGTGCTGTCACCATCAGTGTGAAACTTAAACTTAACTAAGCTCATTACAGAGTTCAACGCTAGCAGTCTGTACTCGGTGGGTTATGCAGATGACATAGCAATTCTAATCACGAGGAAATTTGAAGGCGTCATAAGTGACCTCATGAGGAAAGCCTTCAAAATAATCGAGAATTGGTGTACAAAACACAAACTATCGGTTAACCCCACCAAAACAGAACTAATTATGTTTACAAACAAAAGAGTCCTTTGACCAAACAGATTTCCTAAACTATTCAACACCGAACTAACACTTAAATAAGAAGTCAAGTACTTATGACTGATACTTGATAGCAAATTGCTCTGGAATAGGCATCTTGCCTACAAACTTAACAAAAGCACAATCGCACTGTACCAATGCAAAAAAATGTTAGGAAAAACGTGGGGACTGTCTCCAAAGATCACGCTGTGGCTTTACAGAGCGGTGATCAGACCAATGCTGACGTATGGCGCCTTGGTTTGGTGGACGAGAACTGAATTCACGACCACCGTCTCTAGGCTTCAGCGGTTCCAAAGGCTGGCATGTTCCGCTATCACGGGCTGTATGAGGACAACCCCAACTGCGGCAATGGAGATAGCTCAAAAAATCAAAATCAATCAAAATCAAAGCATTTATTTCAAGTAAGCCAGTTACAGGCACTTTTGAATTGTCGAAACAAAGATGAAAATTAAATGTAGCTACAGTCCCAGTCACAAGACATAAAAACTGTGAAAGTACTGTAGTTGCCCATTCCCTAGCGTAGATCTCTATGGAGAAGAACGGGCAAGAAACTCCATGGACACTCTTTTAAATCAGAATATTGTTACAAAATCTTGGTTACATCATTCATGTTGAGATGGTATATTATGTGAGAACAATGTAGCAAGATGTGCACGTTAAAAGTGTCCACAGCAAAAACACACAAACAAAAAAAATACAATTCAAAATAATTCATTCAAATAAGCCATGGCAACTAAGAGATGACCAGTCACAACTGACAGCGCCCGTTCACGGACATGACGCATGGATCAGCACCATTCAACTCAACCATTTTGAAGGGAACTAAATGATCCGACACATGCGCCACCATCAGCGAGACATTTGAGTGAGCATGACATACTCTAAACCGCCAGGGCACATTCAAGTCAAGAAAAGACGTAGGTTTCCAGTGAATGATAGCTTTCTAGTACATAGTACTCACACAATATGGGCTATGCATTTATATAATACTAAGGAGATTGAATCTATACAATGCAAAGATAGTTGTACAATCTTCAGCAGCTCCAACAATACATTTTAATGCTATCAATTTATGCGCCCCTGTCCTTGTGGAGCAGGACCAGCATTGAGCCAAGCATTTTTATCAGCGATATAATCGCTCAACTTGTAATATGCTTGCTTACATAGTGTGCGTTTAATGCATGTTTTAAATTTCGTCTCATTCAGTTCAAGAATACTTTGTGGAATTTTATTATAGCATCTCAAACAGTACCCCATGAAAGATGAGTCTACTTTAGCGAGTCGGAAACCTGGCTGAACTAGTTGGTCCCTATTTCTAGTACTGTAATTATGTCTGTCACCCCTTTTACCAAAAAGGTGTAGATTTTTTCTGACGTACATTATGTTTTCGTAGATGTATTGACAATTTACCGTCATGATGCCAATATCCTTAAACAGTTCCCTTAGAGAATCGCGCTTACGAAGATTATATATGGCCCTGATGGCTCTTTTCTGCAGAATAAATATAGACTCAATATCTGCAGCCCGTCCCCACAGTAAAATGCCATAAGACATTATGCTATGAAAGTAACTAAAATAAACCAGTCTAGCGGTATCTACATCAGTATACTGACGGATTTTTCTAATGGCATAGGCTGCTGAACTTAGCCGCCCCGCAAGAGAAGTCAAATGAGAACCCCATTGTAGCCTTGAATCAAGCGTAATCCCCAGGAAAACCGTTTTATCTACGAATTCAAGTTTCTCTTTATTCAATATTATATCACAATCACTATTTTTAACATTCGATAAAGCAAATCTTATGCATTTGGTTTTTTTTTCATTTAATACCAAATTGTTTGCTGTGAACCAATTTTGGACCTGAAGTAGGGCATTATTCACGTCATCTAGATTTTGGGCCCGCCTATTTATCTTAAAAATTAGGGAAGTGTCATCAGCAAATAACACCATATTTTGCGGTTGGTTTTTCAGTAAATAGGGAAGATCATTTATATATACTAGAAAGAGAAAAGGACCCAATATTGAGCCTTGTGGAACCCCCATTTTTACTTTTAAACCCTGTGAATTAACACCATTTATTTGAACATGTTGTTGTCTATCATTCAAATAAGATTTTACCAAACTAAGTGCAAGTTTACCCAGTCCGTAATGCTCAAGTTTCAAAAGTAATGTGTCGTGATTTACGCAATCAAACGCTTTGGAGAGGTCACAAAAAATTCCTATGGCGTCTTGAGACTCTTCCCACGCAGTAAATATGTGCTTTAATAAGGTTACACCGGCGTCAGTTGTACAACGTCCCTTGGTGAAGCCATACTGTTGATCATGTAAGATTCTGTTGGTGTTAAAATGATAGAGCATTTGATTAAGCATTACTTTTTCGAAAACCTTGCTAAAAACTGGTAACACGGATACAGGTCTATAATTATTAGTATCTTTACTGTCTCCGGATTTGAAAAGAGGTATGACTTTACTGTATTTCATTAAATCAGGGAAAACTCCTTGGTCTACACATAAATTAAAAATTAAAGCTAAGTAAGGGGCTATAGTCTCAAGTATGGATGTACAAACTTTGACAGACATTCCCCATAGATCTTCGGTTAGTTTCATTTTTATTTGCCGGAAAGTTTTAATAACTATCATAGGGTTAATGTGTTTAAATTTAAATTCAGCCAGGCAGCCAGACACATTCGCCTTTAATAAGCCAATTGAGAGTTCAGGTGAGGAAATAAGAGCCTCCGTTGTTTTTAGTGGTATATCGGTAAAGAAATTTACAAATTCTTGAGCTACTTCCTGATTTGAGCTTTTAGGACCACACGCTGTATCTAATGTGTAGCTAGTGTTACGTATTTTCTTCCTGTTAGTCTCGTTATTTATAACTTTCCAAACTGTCTTTATTTTATTTTCTGCTGTTTTGATCTTGTTGCTAATGTTCAGTGCTTTAGCAACCTTGCACGTATTTCTAAAAATTTTTGAATACTTAGCAACATAATTGTTAAAAGTTTCAGTGTTTATAAAAGGCTTAAGGCCATAAAGCTCAAATAGTGTTTCCCTACTTTTTCTGATACCTCTAGTTGCCCAATCACTAAATATGAATTTAGGGCAAATACTTTTTGTCTTCTTTTCAAAAGTTTTATTGAATTCCGTGTGAACTATTGAAAAGAAACGATCATACAATTGATCTATATTAATATCATCAAGGCTCATAACACTTAACTTGTTCTGTAGCGAAATATTATACCTATTTAATCTGCTAGAAGTTATAGGTCTAAATTGAATTTGAACTTTTTGCAATGGGGGTGTATTACACCTAAAGGTTACAGTTTGTCCGCTATGGTCAGAAGGCAGACAATTTACTATTGCTTTATCTAAGTAATCACAATCGCAGAAAATATTATCTATACAAGTAGCAGAAGATGGAGTGACTCTAGTAGGTTCTTTAAAAGTGTTGGTCAAGTCAAATGACTTAAAAAGATTTAATAAGCGACTGCTATTTGAGCATTCTTCTAAAATATTGATATTAAAATCACCACAAATAATTATAGATTTATTACTGGCTGCAAGTTTTGCCATTGCTCTACAATGAACTCCCCTTGAATTGTACATACAGCAGGAGGCAGCACTAGCAACTATCAGGCTTATGCACTTGGGCACATGGGGCAAGAACCACACCAGTCTCCACGCAGGCATCCTGGACCGGGTGATTGAGTATCAACCTCTCATCGCTGCTCCGTGTGATAGGGCACCTAATAAACTTATGTTCAACAAAAGCTATAGCGTACAAACAACAGAGGAATTAAGAGATCAGTCAGGAGTCAATAGACAATAGACAAATCTTTATTATGAACTTTACAAGTGCATCTTTCAGGTGAGACTCTGACCTCCAGACTAGTATGATACTGTATCCTGAAAGGTCAGTTCCTTCCCTTCACAATAAAGTATAAATTAACATGTCCATAATAATTTTAATTAGGTAAAACACGACCTGATTTTAATTTTTTAAATAAACTAACAATAAAAATATTAGAAAAATAGTAATAAACAAAAATGAAGTACGCATCTACACAGATGGCTCTAAAACTGTAAATGGATCAGGGGCTGGCGTACACTCCCTAGACCTCAACATTAACTTTCACCTACCACTAGACGAACACAGCTCGATATTCCAATGCGAATGTGTCGCCCTAACACAAGCTGCAACAGCCGTAAAGCGTCTCGGGATTCGCAACTACGCAATCAGATTCGTATCTGATAGCCTAGCTGTGCTTAAAACCCTAGAAAACAAACAAACTAACAGTAAATTAATATTTGAATATCACCTCGCCATGGAGCGTATATCGCCACCATCACCCTCCAGTGGATTAAGGGGCACAGTGGATCCCTAGGCAATGACGCCGCAGACGAACTTGCTAAGAGAGGTTCCGAGATGACAGTGCTAGGCCCGTACCCACTCCTTTCCTTGCCTTTCTCACATTTCCGTACATGGATTCGCCAGAGATCAGCTGAACTACATAACAACAAATGGTCACGGTCTACAGACTGCAGGCAGTCAAAAATGCCAAGTCTACATCCGCGACTAACAAAACGACTGCTCAGCCTAAGTAGAAATAACCTCAGAATAATAATAGGGACAATCAAACTCAAACTCAAAGCATTTATTTCAATTAAATCATTACGGCACTTTTGAATGTCAAAAATACAAAAAAAAAACAAAGCTACAGTCCCAGACACAAGACATAATAACTTGAGAAAGTACTGTAGTTGCCCATTCCCTAGCGTAGATCTCTATGGAGAAGAACGGGCAAGAAACTCCATGGACACTCTTTTAAATCAAAATAATCTTACAAAATCTTGGTTACATCATTCCTGTTGAGATTATAGATATATATGTGAGAACGATGTAGAAAGACGTGCACATTATGAGCGTCCACAGTAAAAGATTAAATCAACAATTTAAAAACAAAGTAATTAAAATAAACTGTGGCAGCTAAGAGATGACCAGTCCCTACTGACAGCGCTCGATCACGAACATGACGCGTGTATCGGCGCCATTCAACTCAACCATATTGAAGGGAACTAAATGACCTGACACACCCGCCACCATCAGCGACACATTTGAGTGAGCATGACATTCTCTCAGCCACCAAGGCATATTCGAGTCAATGAAAGATAACTAAATGCAAATGGTAGCTTTACAGTACATGGTACTCACACAATCAATGTGCTATGCAACAATACAATACAACAAATAACACAATCCAATACTAGGAGATGGAATCTATACAAAGCAAAGATACTTTTACAAACTTCTGCAGCTAGCACAATAATTTGCCCAATCAGTTTTCCTCTATGGTTGTGGAGCACGACCAGCATTGAGCCAAGCATTTTAATCATCAATGTAATCCCCTAACTTATAATATAACACAGTGTGCATTTTATACAAGATTTAAATTTCGTCTCATTTAGTTGTAGAATGTGGGGAGGTATTTTAGTGTAACATTTTAAACAGTACCCCATGAAAGATAAATCTACTTTAGCAAGCCTGAAACCTGGCTGAACTAGTTGGTCCCTATTTCTAGTAGTATAGTGGTGTCTGTCACCTCTTTTACTGAATAAATGCAAACTTTTCCTAACGTACCAACATGATATTTTCACAGATGTATTGACAAGGTACTGTCATGATATTAATTTCCTTAAACAGTTATCTTAGAGAATCGCGTCTACGTAATTCATATATGGCTCAGATGGCCCTTTTCTGCAGAATAAATATAGACTCGATGTCTGCAGCCCGTCCCCATAGTGAAATACCGTATGACATAATACTATGAAAATAACTAAAATAGACTAGCCTCGCCGTACCGACATCAGTAAATTGACGGATTTTTTTAACAGCATACGCTGCTGAGCTCAGCCGTCCTGCAAGAGATGTTAAATGAGGACCGCATTGTAGACTTGAGTCGAGCGTAATTCCCAAGAAAACCGTTTTATCGACAAATTCTAGTTTCTCTTGATTCACTACTTTTGACATTTGGTAAAGCAAATTTTATGCACTTTGTTTTTTTCCCATTTAGTACTAAATTATTGGCGGTAAACCAATTATGAACTTGCAGTAGGGCGTTATTTACGTCGTCAAGATTTGTGGCATGTCTGTTTATCCTAAATATTAAAGAAGTATCGTCAGCAAACAACACCAATTGCGGGTGGTTGTTAAATAAATGGGGTAGATCATTTATGTACACTAAAAAGAGAAAGCGACCCAATATCGAACCTTGTGGTACACCCATTTTTACTTTTAAACCCATTGAATTTACAACATTTACTTGTACGGTCGAACAAGCTACATTTTACAATGTAATTTATGGGTTAAACTGTAAAAAATAAAAAAGCAAATAGCTTGTTCGACCGTACACGCTGCTGTCTATCATTCAAATACGATTTTACTAAACTGTGCGCAATAACGGGCCATTGCCCCCTAAACAAACATCTCTTTAACATAGGCGCCTCGGACAGCCCACTCTGCAGGGGCTGCTTTGACGCCGAAGAATCAGCCGCCCTCATCCTGGAAGCGAGGCCGTGGCTACCCAACGCAAACAAATCCTCAGAACGGTGAGGTCGCTCCGCAAAGCCTGTGAAGCTCCCAGGAAACTTCTGTGTTTCTGGGTGGAGCTAGGCTGGCTAACTTAGCCAGGACACCTACGCACAACGGACCGAATAAGAGTCTAAGTGCGGAAAATGAAGTCCCTACTCTACTCTACTCTACCTACTCCTTTCACATCGTCAAATATAAGGGGCCCGACCGACCCTACGCCAATCACTCAGCGCAAATCCAGACTTTAGACTATAGGCAATTTCCTAATGAAAAATTCGAAAACACTGACCTTTTATCTTGAAAACCACCAATAGAATTTTATAACTCACACGTCTCGTCTATATTGTTATTGTCTGTATTGTTTCGGCTGAGAGGAATAAGTATAACTATGGTGCAACAAACATAGCGGTATGTAGTAATTATGCTCCTGTTTGATTCGTTTTGTGCATTTCTGTTTTGCTAGTCATCTGAAATTCGGAATCCCTACTTACATGACGTTAGATATTAGCTAAAACGTTATCAATCACCAAAAATTTTAGATTATTGATAAAGTTAGTACTTTTGTCCTTAAAAAGTGCTGATTCTTCCCCTTATTTACTTGCATTATTTAATATAAAGAAACAGCACTTTTTGATGTTCAATAATTGTTGTGAAATACAGCCACAAAATGCTTATTCACTACATCCTAGTGTTTTTTTTGGTGAAGAGAAAAATGTGGTGCAACTTTTGAATTACAGCTCATAGTAATTTCGGTAATACCTACTTGACGTAATATTAAGTGACGTTAAATTAAAAAAAAAAAATCAGACGAATTGACAACCTCCTCTTTTTGGAAGTCGGTTAAAATGACAGATGAACAAAAAGAAATCTGCCATTCTGTCGATTCTTTCTTCGAAGAAACCCGTTTCAACGGTGGTCATGCTACGCCGGCTGGTAGCTGCATTGAATCGTAAACGGGCCATGGAGATATAGGTGGTTACACCCCAGCTCCTAAACATCTCTCCTCTCCGCTTCGCATATCTACGCTTTTGTGGAGTCTTTAACCACCGTCCGGCCCTTGGATCGGACAGTTCAGGTTTTTGTACATGACCGATGATTGGCCAAAAAGGCATTTTGTGTTTCATTGATTTCAGATTAGGAAAACCTAATCTATTTATTACCAACTCCGATAAAAGAAGCATTCGCAAGTGCACAGATTACATATCTACGTTACATAATCTAATCTGCGATCGAATGTTTATAAACCGCGGGACGCCTCTGGCCGGCAAGTCAGAGCGTTTCTGTGAACCGGAAAACAGGGAATCTACTTTCAAAATGGCACGTGTGAGTACCTTAGTTACTATAAATTTTATAATAAACAAAGTATCATAAACATTTTGGTAATAAAATAAAACTTTGGATTGTTCTTAAAATGGAACTAACAAATTAGGTAGGTATATAATACATTGATTGTAATAGTATATTATGATTCAAGTGAGCTAAGTTGCTCAATATACACGAGGCTGTGGAACGGTAATGTTCTAATACAGTAGTGTAACTCGGCCGCATGATAGAAATAAATGCCTACAGCCGCGCGGTACGTAAACATGACTGTGTTAGGGCTGCCCGTCTCCAGCATTTTAATTACATTTGCCTACTTTCTGTTTCTATTTAGTTTTGTGATTGTAAATATCCTTTTTATATAAATAAACGAAATACTTTGTATATTGAATAGGAAGTGTTCAATAAAAATGCGTGTTGTTTTGTTGATTGGTAGATTTAATTTAAAAAACATGTTTTTGTTTGAAAAACAAATCGGGCTTATAAATTTGCGACCGAAAAATATTTGCGCCTCGACTGAGTCGTACGAAATGCTTTATTGTTAAATTTTAAAGTATAATATCATGAGTCATTCAGAACCGCATATAACTACCTATTTCACTCGTCTCAATAACTTTCCGTTACTCTATTCGCTTTATTTATTAATCCAAACACCTTTTTTTCGTGAGATAAAAGGACTTAAAGGACTTATCCATTAAAAAGACACACATTATGTACCTACGTAGTAAGTAAAATTATTTTATAGTCTTACCTTTCAGAGTTTCCAGGTAATTTAAAAAAACGTATGTCTGGATGCGTTATTGACGAATTCATACAACCAAAAACAGCACAATATTTCCTACTCGTCATATTAACTGAATTTAGAGAAAAAATCGCGCGGTTATTGTTAAAAAAAACAACACACCGTCCGTTCGACACTGCGGTACAGCCGTAACTGTCTGCGCCCCGAGCGCAACCCGAGATCGAGGCGTGTAGGTATAGCTCGCGTTTCGTCCGTTTGTATGAAGTTGGAGTACTGTATTATAATATTTCGTGGCTGTGGGTTGCAGCCCGCGCCGTAGGCGAAATCAGCCGAGTGTCTAGTGAGCAAGTTGCTCACGAGTTTCATACGCACTTTTTCAACACACTTGCGAGGAAAAAACAAACATGTATTGCATACATCATTTTACCACACAGCAACAAATGCGATACAAACAAAATATGAAAATTATAGGAAAATGGCGCGCAAGTTTTTTTTTTTCACGCGCCAATTTTAAGGCGATTGATTACATACAGCCTACTTCAAAATTATAATTTTAGTGATAAAATGTAAATATTTTTAACAAATTATTGTGAATTATAAATATTTTGAAACCTCTATTGTTACAAAAAAAAACTGTATTACCCAGTTAAATTGAAAATGCTCTGTTTACTCGCATATAATTTGCAATTAGGTACGGTACTAACTTAACATTGTAGGGATAATTCTATTAAGCACTAGTGTTATGCACGTGTGTGTTATAGTTCGGTTTATGCCCTAAGAACGATGTTATAAGGCTCACTTTACGAGCAAGTGTGTTAAAAATAAAATTGTTTCTAAGTATTAGGCATTCTCTATGTTGAATTCATGGATTAGGTAAATCAGTAGTTAGTAGCAGCCATGGAGCCTGGATTTGTGCCCGCTTGATGGCAATAGGCTCGCCCCCTATTACCTACATGGGAATTAAACTTACTGACGAAATGTGGGTGTAGGTACTGATAAGTAAACCGTAGGTGTACCTCTGCTCTGCCGGGGTTGCGGGACTGTTCAAAAGAGATACCGTGGCCCCGCAACACAAAGGGCGATGAAGGAACATGGATGGGTTTTAGTCAGTAAAAGTCTGACACTCCCTCCTGCTCCGCAGAGCGGGAGAAGTCATTTGATGATTTCCCAACCGAAAAAAAAAAAAAAAAAAACGGTGTACCTCTGCCTAAACCTTTGGGTATCGTACAGGCGTGATGTTTTGTTATGTAAATCAATAGTAATTAGGTAATTTTATAATAACGATATAGTATGTGCTTATTTATGTAGGAATTGATTAAAACGTAATTATGTTAAGTGATTAACACGATTACCATTCATATTATCTATTTAATTATGTATACATGAATGTTAAATGTAGGTAAATGATGGTGTAGTGTACCTACCTATGTGTATACATTCATTTCGACTCGCCTGTTAAGATGTTAAGATCGATCGCGTCTTATAATTAATTATAAATGATTAATGATGTTTATTTTGCAAGTAGGTTTTTACAAACACTTTTACACGTCATTTTTTTAAACTATATGGGGCCGGTGTTTCGAACCTGACTACTATGAGAAGAAACAGCCGAAACAAACTCAGAGGTCTCTTTTGAAGTCCAGACATACCTAATCTTGCTCAATTCACATGAGGACTATGCAGATTAGTGTCTGAGATGGTCTTTTGAAGAAAGAGCCACACAGATTTGAGTGGACCTGTCCAGTCAGTGCAAGCATTTGTCAGTTATCGTGTAGCTCGACTTATAACTCAAGGAGCTCAACGAAGCGACGAACAATACCAAAGAAAGGACATTTGGGTAGGTCGCTTATTATAATACTCAAACTGCCAGACAGTTGTGGGAAAAAACAAACAAAAAAATAAAAATGTGACCCACATGGTCCCCACATTCACAATAGTCAAATAAAATTAATAACAAGTACTTTTCAAAATGAATCTCAATAAAAATCACAAAAATCATTCACAATGATAATGAAAAAGTAAAATACTTAATAAAATAAGTATTCATGTCAAATCAGTAAATGTTGCAACATAAAATAATAAAAAAATAAAGTAATAAAATACTGAACTAAGCATTCATTTCAATGTCAAAAATTAATATCAGTATGCCTTCGTGTCTTACTCCTTTGGACCGAGGACTCTCGACACCCCAGACTTTCCTGTTTACTTTTCAGTCTATGTTGATTTCATCAATTTTTTTCCGAGCGACTTTTGATTTAATTTCTTCCCTTCAAAATTTTTCATGACTTCCAAAACTGGAGAAAACAAAACCAAAACATATTTTTGTATGTAACGAATAAACTTAAAAACTACTGGACCGATTTGAAAAATTCTTTCAGCAATGGATTATCAGCGAGTAACAAAGGCTATATTTTATCCCCGTACTCCCACGGGAACGGGAACTACGCGGGTGAAACCGCGTGACGTCCGCTTGTTTCAAATATACCTACCTAAATAAATAAAAAATACAAACCTTATCATTTTGATTTAAACCAATAGAATTGATTAGCTGTTCTCCGGCGACATATCCCGTATAACATGGCCTCGCTTTGTTTGTATAGATTTCCCTTACAATGAGAAATCCGCATAATCCATTGGACTATGCGGATAGAGAAGATAGCGCGAACAAAATCTGTGCTCCGTTCAACTGCGGTCGGCCGGCCGCAGTTCACTCAGTCGCTTGCTCGCTACAGAACATCTATAGGTATATACGGGGCTAGCCGCCCCCGCGCGCCCCGCACTGTCGCGCTTGTTGCACAGATTTTGTCGCGCTGTCTTCTTTAGACGTAGTAGTAATCGCTCAATGGCATAAACTGGATTTGTAAAGCTTGATTGGTCCCCGTGCATCTTCCCGTGCATACACACAGATTACTTATCGTTTTTATCAATCTGGATTTATTACGTCGATAAATCAGGATTCGGAATTTTGCAAATCATTAAACGTCATTTGTGTGACGTTAAAACATTACATTTATTTTTCTAAATAATTATTTAGGTAATCTTTTTACAAGTCACGAAATCGTTTATTTTCATCAAACACGTTTAAGTTCTATCGTAATAAAACATCACGCCTATAATCCCCGAAGAGTTGATCCATACGATTGCAGAAGCCTACGTCCATGGCAGTGATCATCATTTTTGACAACTACCTAAGTATATATGTTGTGGTCGGCTTCTAGTTAAAGCGGATGCAGTTGAATAACAGTATTTTACATGGAGCAACTGCCTATCTGACGTCCACAATCCAGTTAGTACTGGGTAATTACGAGACCCCTTCGTTAGACTGGTTCACATAGATAGGTACAGTGTTTGCAATATACTATTTGACTACTGTACAGTAGACACTTCGTATAGTGCCTTGTTCCCGAAGGTAAGCCGGCAGGTATCGGCTTCTTAGGTGCCTTCGCGCCTGCTACAACCTACATCTTTCACAAAACATATTTCACACTGTATTATTTTACGAATACCTTACTTGTACCATTCATATACATTAGTACATTGTGATACCAGGTTGGAAAGTAGCAAACTCGTGTTACTTAAAACCCTCACCTTCGGCTCGGGCTTGCTAATGACACCTCGTTTGCAATAACCTACACACCCGTGTATCACACGACGTTTTTCAATACAGTTGTGGGAAATAGTAAAAAAACATATCAAAGAATGAAATTTTTTTTTTTTGAAAATGGCGCGTTTTTGCAACTGGACCAATGATATTCTAATAAACAGATATGTTATACACGGACAAAATCACCGAAAAAAGTGTTCCGCGGGGCAGCGCCAGCTCACATACACGCAGTGACGCAGAATAAATGCAAAACGAGCCAATTGGTCCGTTTTCGAGTCTTCACGATTGCGCGCTCACAATATATCTGTTTATTAGAATATCATTGAACTGGACATATTTTTTTTACAACGAAAACAGCTTAGCCTATTCGATTTTTGACTAATGTTGATGTGAAAGTAATTAAATTAAAACTGGTAATTAAAAATATTAAACAACCATTTAAAAGATTTTTGAGAATTCAATTCTAACACTCATTTATTTTTCCTCGTATAAAATCTATCCCATTTTATTCTATTTACGAAAATGTGCTTTCCGAGGCACGGAGGAAACTCGGTATGTAATGGGTGGTCACCCATCCACAGACCAACCTAGGCAAGCACAGCTTAACCTAAAGATCGACCCGAACGGCTGTTATTATTTAGCCACGAGTTAATCAGGAGAGCGCATAGGAGGGAGGGCTGATAGACGCATTTAAAAGAGGTATATAAAGTAAAGTAATGACCTTAGAAACTAAAGTTGAAACTTTGATCTCCAATATCTCCGTAACTAGAAGGTTCCCAGATATGGTGTAGAACAAAAAAATGATTGCAATGACGGGGAGAACAAGTGCCTTTCAGCTTCGTTAAGGATCTGTTTACACCCTGTACTTATACATACAGGATGTAAAAGACCTCATCACGAAGCCGTCAACCAAGCATTCTGTACATTAAACTAAGTAACTTTACGCAAAAATGATTGCTGGGAAACGACTTTTTTTTTTGGGGTGAAAAATCATGTTTTGTGGTAGAACTCAATGTAACGCACTCAAAACATTGTGCTGATGGATGGATTGAATAGTACGGGGATCGTGGAAGTGTTGAAAATAAAAAACTTACATTAAAAACTTCTATTTAAAAAAAAACTTGTCTAAAAGTTGGAACTTTGACCCCCAATATCTCCGTAACTAGAAGGTTCCCAGGTATGTTGTAGAACAAAAAAATGATCGCAATGACGGGGAGAATAAGTGCCTTTCGGCTTCGTTATGAGGTGTTTTACACCCTTTATGCAGGTAGGTCTTTATAGGTACTACCTAACAACTAGGTATAATATAATACGCATGTATTTATTTACAGTCTAAACACATGTCTGTCTGCATCGTTAACACAATGCATCCTGCATTGAACATAGTAAAATCATTGTTATTCTTGATTCATGTCTACTTGATAAATAATACAATAAATTAATGGTTGTTTAAGTACCTGCCGGACGAGCTCGTGGTTAAATAATAAATAACAGCCACTCGGGTCGATCTTCAGGTTAAGCAGCGCTTGACTAGGTTGATCCGCGGATGGACCACCCATTACAGGCCGAGTTTCCTCCGTGCCTCGGAAAGCACGTTAAACCGTTGGTTCCAGCTGTCATTTGTGATCTTTGACAGTCGTTACAGGTAGCCAGTATCATGTAGATCTCTGATATTCGTTTCCTAGTCGCCGAAAATCTGGCAAACAGCCTTACCAAGGTGTATCGTATTACCCAGTCCCTCCATGCAAAATACTGGTATTCAGCTGTACCTATCCGATGAGAATGGAAGCCGACCCCAACAGAGTTGGAAAAGGCTAGGCAGATGATAAGAATGTTGGCATGGTCCCGATATCTGATATCTTACCTACTCCAACTAAGTATTTTTTTCTAATTCCAGGTAAACATCCCAACATTCAAACTGAACAACGGCCGGGAGATACCAGCATTGGGCTACGGAACCTGGTTGGGCGTGGACGAAAAGGTAACATAGATGCAATTACCCAAATAATAGAATGTTGTGCGAGAGTTTAATTAAATAAATATCGCTGGACATTACACACAGCGCCATCTAGTGCCACATTAAGCAACGGGGCTTGTGTCGTGGACACCAGATAGTTGATATACTACATAGATACTTTTTGTTTGTAAATACATACTTGTTATACATATAAACATCCATGACTCGGAAACAATGTCCATGCTCATCACACAAACATTTACTTCTACCGGGTTTCGAACCCAGGACCCTAAGAACGTAAGGCAGCCTCAGTACCGCTGCGCCATTCGGGTCGTCAACCCGAATGGCAATTGCACCCGTAGTTTATGGAATACATAAACATTCAGTAGTTTTTATAGGACAAATTAATCGGGATAGACCCATAAAAGGTACCTACCTAATAAGGGCAAAGTGGCATACGACGCGGCTATTCTCTAAACTTCACTATGAATATTTTATTAAATTAAAATATACTAGCTTTGCTCGCGGCTTTGGTACATGTACGGATAATAACCCACCAGAAAGTTTTAAATGTAGCCTATAACAGGGCTTCCCAAACTTATTTTAACTGTGACGCCCTTAGGAAGTTGCCATATTTTTGCGACGCCCTGGCCTTTTTGCCATACATAATTTTCGTTTTAATAGTAGGTATTAAAACGAAAATTAAAAGCAAGCGTAAGTTATCAAAACACAAGCTTGACTAAACGATGTAAACGTAAATAAAATAAATAAAATTCTCAGGCTCTGTTAATTGATCACAGATGTTTGACCACCCTATTTGGGCTAATAGGAATGAAACAAAAAAAAAAGGACCAAAGAAGAGAAAGTTTTTAAGTGTTTACAGCGGCCCGGCACTACAAGCAGGAACAATTCTTACGGTGGTCGATTAGCTTAGAGCTGACTCGGTGACTCGTACGTTCGAGCGATCGCTTTGTGTAATTCCTGAACGCGGCCCAAGAGGGATTTCCCGATTAGTGATGGTGAGATGGTTGTACACAGACAGCCAAACTATTTAGATCGCCTCACGCCGCCCCTGGGATAATACCGCGGCGCCCCAGGGCGTCGCGACGCACAGTTAGGGAAGCCCTGGCCTATAACACTCAGGGATAATGTAGCTTCCCGTTGATGAAAGAATTTTCGGAATCGGATCAGTAGTTTCGAAGATTAAACTTTACATACCTACAAACAAATTTTACCTCTTTATAATAATAGTCTACAAGAGTATAGATGACGTGTAATTTGTTTGTTTATTTTTTGTGAACTCTGTCTGTTTGACATTATGCTTACTTTACGGTTAGAAACAAAACGTCACAGAAAATCTTTCTTTGATTTTTCTATGAATCAAGTGACAGGTAAGTGACGCGGATAGGATATTTCAAGCTTGTTTATATAGAAACACCGGTAGCTGCGAAACGTGGCATATTAACTGGCAGTTATACGTAAGTAAGTTATAGAAAACGGGTCTTAAGGCCCTTCTAACCCTAAAATTAGCAACTATATTTGTGGTGGTTCAAACTTCGTTTTAAATACTGCTAGAATAAAGTTCTAATCAGCTTGCACTACAAAGCGGTTGTTACGTCATTCACTGCGGCCGAATAGTGTGAAATGAGTGGTTTTTTGCGATTTACAAAAAATCTATTGATTGGACTAAAAAAATAAAACATAAGACCTGCTCTATAGTTATTTCAGTTGGTATGCTAAGTTTCATGATCTAATTTCAAGTACTTTTTGAATACCAGCGGTTTATTCGATTTGAAGGTAACTTTGGAATTTTTTCTATCGAGAAAAGTTTATGGAATCGTGTTTTCGTCACACGTAGTACTTAGCATTAATCCTCAACTTTACCATATATTTATTTCAAAATTAATGCTGCAGTATTTTAGGAGTGACGGAGGATCATGCTAAGCCATTTCAGGGGTATATAGCCCTTAATAGACGATTATTAATGAATGGTTTGTAGTGTAGAAACTCTTTCTTTGATAGTCGGATTTCCGGAATCAATTACTCATTTTTAGATATTTAATTCGATTAATCATAGACGTTCATTAAAAGTTTAAATTATTATCTGTATTTAAATTTAATAGCAATATTTAAATACTTTTATCATTAAACGATAATATAATAAAATTAAGTGTTATCGCACGCACTACTTCCGGTCGTACCATCACGTTTTATTATAAATGTCAACTTGGGCTGTTTCCGGTAAAAGATAACATGGGGTGGGAAGTAGTGCGCACGATCGTTAGGCAGTCGATGTCGAACAGTTGAGGTGTAAACAAGCGTGAAGTGATTTTATAAAAAACTTAATAAATATTGTGAGTGTTATTCTGACAAATTGTTTCAATTTCCCTGGACTTCAATAGTAGTTATTTGAACAACAATTTCAGACGAGAATAATTTCTTGTTTCATACTTTTTTAGCGTGATTTTTCAGTGGTCGGGCTTTAGTTTTTGAACTTATTTTCTTTCATTGTGTATTTATTGATTTTCATGTGTTTTATTCATTTATTGCATTTTCTTTTGCTTCAGGAGGAAGCGGACCCGAACAAGCCGTTTTCTGTAAGTAAAACATGACATACTTTCTGCAAGTAATGTATATTCCGCTTTACTTATTTGTTTTGTAACCTCTGAACCCCGAGCTACATGTTATTTCACTGACTGCAAGAAAACCAGTGTTCGTGATATTTTCATTACTAATAATCTTGATAATTAGGTTTACCTACCTACCTTGATAATTATGTCATGATAATATCAAAAATCATAAACAATACAATAGATTCACGTGTATCCGAACGCGATTCGCCGCTTCCGTGCGAATAAACGATCACAAAAGTTGTTTGTTATTCAACAAACAGAATATTTAAACACAACAAAAAAAAAGGTTTAATTCTAAACAATCACGAGGAGATGTCTCTCCTCTCTGCTCAACCCTTTTCACTAGAGTTAAGCAGAAACGAGAAGAACAACGAAATTCTATTGGTGGTTTCCTACACATCTCCTCTCCTCTCATTGTCTCCGCTTCGGTGGAGTCTTACCCTTTTTTTTTTCGGTTGAGAAATCATCAAATGACTTCTCCCGCTCTGGGCGGAGCAGGAGGGAGTGTCAGATTTTACTGACTAAAACCCACCCATGTTCCTTCATCGCCCTTTGTGTTCCGGGGTCACGGTATCTCTTTCGAACAGTCCCGCAACCCCGGCAGGCATCGGTCCTTGCGGACCCCTTCCTTTTTGCTGACTCTCTTTAAGGCGCGCGTGGAACACTCCTGCTTGTCGACACGGCCTGTCGTCATGAGACGGACGGACGGCGAGCTAGCCCCTAGCTAGCTAACGTTTTCCGGTTTGCGGTAGAACTTTTCGGCCCCAAACGAATATCAAACGCACAAAATATTACACCATTAATATTAACCTACTCCAATATGATTTCCAGTTCGAATTCAGCGCCGCAGGCATTCCAAAGCTGGTGGAGGCCCTCTCCTATGCCATAGACATCGGCTACAGAAGCATAGACACTGCTCACCTTTACAGAGTGGAACCGGATGTGGGCAAGGTCATAAATCAGAAGATTAAAGATGGCGTCGTGAAGAGAGCAGATCTCTTTATTACTACTAAGGTTGGTGGAATTTCATAAAGTGGTTAATTCGTGTTTATGGTAAGCGTTCTTTCACTGCCATATTGGGAAAATGACCAGGCACTAGACCTACCACCACAACACCATCAACTTTATCAGTATTTTTTTAATCTTAGTTAATTGTAAAATGGACCTATACGTCCGTACCCGTATAGCTATTAGTGGTGGTAGATTTCCATCATTGTGAACCCTTAGATGGCTTCAATGTAAGGGATAGATAAAGCTAATTAAATATGGCTTCAATAGTCTAGCTTTAGGTCTGATCTATGTTAGTTATGAGGATAATTAGTTGTTCATATTATTTTGGAGGATTTCATCAGTAGCCCCGAAGGCTTTAATCGATCGTCGTCAGCCCTGGTTGCCACTAGACTGGAGACGAGTAGAGCAGATAGATCAATCCCATCGTGACCCTCGTGTGATATGTCAAATCTCCGCTGAAGCGGAAACCGAGCCTTAGAAGCACACAGATCACTTCTTCACCTCCCCGAATCATTTAGGTACATGTTGTGTACACCATGTGTTTGTAGCGAACATAATTAAGTTTATAAAAAGAATGGTAGCGACATCTATGATTGTAATTATGAAATAAAAATCCTGCAACACGCTGCAATAACCCGCTACAGTAGCCCACCAGATGCAACACCCGTCTGGTCGGAGGATCCTACCTTTTCAATGGGTATGAGGGACTTTATACCCTTGTCTTTATAACTCTACAGACTAAACTCCTCTGCTTCAAACATTTGCTTTGGTCCTTACTGGATCTTATGTCATGTTACTCATGTAAAGAAAGGTCTCCTTGTCTTGCTTGTTTGCAGGTATGGCAACACTTCCATCGCGAGGCCGACGTGGAGGTGTCGGTCCGAGGGTCTCTGCGGCGCCTGAACTTGGAGTATATCGACCTGGTGCTGATGCACTGGCCCATGTCTATCTCGGTGAGTTTGGAAATCCTGTTAGGAACAAAAAAATCATGTTGATTTTAAAGCAGTTCTATGGTTAAAGTATCTAGTCTAAACAGATGCAGCTGAATACCAGTATTTTATATGGAGCGACTGCCTATCTGACCTCCACAGCACAGTAGATACTGGGTAATACGATACCCCTGGTAAGACTGATTGTCAGACTGTCTGGCCCGAAAACTTTAATAACTTTTTTAATTGCAGCAAGACGGAGTAGACGAGAAGATCGACTACCTGGAAACGTGGCGCGGGTTCGAGTCCGTGCTGCGTAAGGGACTGGTGAAGAGCATCGGCGTGTCCAACTTCAATGTAGAGCAGATGGACAGGTTGCTGAAGAACTGCAAGGTTCCACCGGTCACCAACCAGGTTGAGGTGAGACATCAGTCTTTAGGTTTTAGAAGTCTGGTTAATGTAACTAAATCTGCTGTCAAAAGTCATGTGTGAACGTGAATTATTTGTATTGGTCTTTCGCTGGCGAATTATGTTCGCGGTATCGGTGCCAACATTATGAATCTACGTTGCTTAAAGATCTCAAGAAAAACTTCAGAGGTTTTTGATTGTCTACTTAAATCTTATTTTGTTCTGTCTTTTTCAAACGTCCATCTGACCATCACAGAACAAAATATCTTGCTCCTCTCTTACAAATCTAGTAATTCTCTTCCAGATCAACCTCAACCTCGGCCAGAAGGAGCTGGTAGACTTCTGCCAGTCCCACAAGGTGCTGATCACGGCGTACTCCCCGTTCGGGACCATGGTGCCCTCCCGAAGTGCCCCGAACAGCCCCGAGCCCAAGCTCAACAACCCGACCATGGTGGCGATAGCCAACAAGTACGGGAAGACTGTCACGCAAGTCACGCTCAGATATCTGGTAAGAGAATTGTGTTTCTGCATTTTTTAAGTCTAGCTTAATTTACTAGCGAATTCCACTGAAATTGAACGCGATCAACATCTAAACCGCGTTCTACACTACAGCCGTCAGTGTCAATATTACAAAGCAATGACCACACTGACTCCTCATCCAGTTTCATTGGTAAAATTCGCCGAATAGAAGGTATTAGCGAAGTATTATAATTATCTGTGGTATTAGTAAACGCCAGTTACCTTGTTCCTGTCGACGATTTTACGGTTATTCCCTCAGAACAATAACTTATTCCATAAGGAATGACATGCACTAAGACATCAACAGCTGTCAACTGTCAATTTGATGTCAAATTGTTACCATGGTTGTGTGGTTAACCGCTGGTGGATTATGCACCAGCTGAGTTCGAAGTCCTTGGTCTCAAAATGTCTATGGTTCGGAATTATGTTACTGAATGATTGGTAATCGTTTGTCCATCATGTGCTTTCCACCATGTTTATTCTAACAGCTAATAATATTTTTAAATTCCAGTACCAACGTGGAATCGTCAGCGTACCAAAAACGGTGACAAATACCCGCATCGTGGATAACGCGTCCATATTCGACTTCACCCTGGACAAAACTGACGTGGAGACGCTCGCTAAATTTGACAACGGGTTCCGCACAGTCAGACCTATCTTCTACCAAGATTACCAGAACTACCCCTTCGACAAAATTCCAGAGAAAATGGAGATCCCTAAATCTCTTCTGGTTTGGAAGAATGGACTTAACTTGGATATTGATTAAATTTTTTTCTGGCAATTTTTTGACAACGCCCGGCATTACCTTTGGCCAAAGTGCGTATGTTTACGCTTTTGTTTCTGACATTATAAAATTTTATGCATTTTACATAAGTTACCAATATTTTGTATCAGGATATTTTATTATAAAATTGATGATTTTTATTTTACGATCTGCATACCAGAACCAGAGGCATCATAAATGTGTTTGCCATCAGAGAGGGACAAGGCAGAAATGCCCAATGTGCCTGTCATTACCTCGCGGCCCCGGCACCAACACATTCCCTTCAGGCCGGAGCACAACAACGCTACTAGGTAGCCGAAATGAGTCCGCGTAACACTGGTCACTTTCCCTCACTCGTCACGTCAGTTTATTCAATTCGACAGTTTCGTTGATTCGTCACTTTCGCTAATTGAACAGTTGTGTGAATTCGACAGTTGCGTCAACTCGACAGTTTCCATAATTTGCCAGTTTAGTCGATTCGTCACTTGATACACTCAAGGAAAAAATATAATAAACAATGATAATGTGTATTAATTTATTTTTCTTTTTTCACTTTGAATAAAAGTAAAACAGTCGTCCATTTTAAGGGTAAATTAATGAATCAGTAATTCAGTATATCTAATATAACAATAACAATTCTTAGAGATCTTTTAAAATAAAAATTATACATTAAATCAGTTTGACACATTCACAAAATGAGTTTGTATTATTTCATATACAATGTTAGAAAAGGTTTGTTGTCAAATAGACCAACTTAAATCCCATCGTCATGGATCCAGCTAGATTACTCTTATTCCTCTGTCTATGCTGTGAGGTTGGGAAACTCACTTCCACCTTTCGTTCATTCATTAGTGATTTGAAGACCACATCATTGTTTTAAACCATAGTGAAAGAGCCATAACCTTTCCTCTCATTTATGATTTATTATATACAGTGTGTAAAAGACATCATCACGAAGCCGTCAACCAAGCATTCTGTACATCAAACTATGTAACTTTACGCAAAACTTATTGCTGGGAAACGACTTTTTTTTGTTGGGGTAAAAATCATGTTTTGTGGTAGAACACAATGTAACGCACTCAAAACATTGTGCTGATGGATGGATTGAATAGTACGGGGGTCGTGGAGGTGTTTAAAGTAAAAATCTTACATTAAAAACTTGTATTTAGGAAAAACTTGTCAAAAAGTTGGAACTTTGACCCCCAATATCTCCGTAACTAGAAGGTATAGTGTAGAACAAAAAAATTATCGCAATGACGAGGAAAACAAGTGCCTTTCGGCTTCGTTAAGAGGTGTTTTACAACACGTTTTAAAACATGTAAATATCTATTTTTATTTGTTGATATATTTTAAAATAAAATAAATATGTATACAAGTACTACTCTGTCAAGAAAGTACCGGGAAAAGATCAATAATACACAAAATGTCTGTTATTCATCCAAATTTATTTTATCACCTTCAAAGTATGCTCCTTTAGAAACGATACACTTGCGCCAACGAATAATCCATTTATCAAAACATTTTTTAAACGCTGCTTCCGGAATTGAGTTCCGTTCTCGCCGCGAATTCTCCTTTATGTCTTCTATCGATTGAAAACGGGTGCCACGAAGTGGTAATTTGAGTTTAGGAAAAAGAAAAAAGTCAGCAGGAGCCATATCTGGTGAATATGGTGGTTGCTGGATGGTATTTGTTGAGTGTTTGGTCAAAAATTCGTTCACAACGATAGCCTTGTGCGAAGGCGCATTGTCGTGGTGCAAAATCCAAGAATTTTCTTTCCACAAATCTGGCCTTTTTCGTCGAATTTGCTCTCTTAAACGCCGCATAACGCTCAAATAATATTCTTTATTTACCGTTAGACCTTCCGGTAAGAATTCAGAGTGCACAACACCGCGATAGTCAAAGAAAACATTCAACATGACTTTGACTTTTGATCGACTTTGGCGTGGTTTTTTCGGTTTCGGTTCAGTTGGAAGGCGCCACTCCGAAGCTTGTTGACTAGTTTGCATGTCAAACTCGTAAACCCACGTCTCGTCACCAGTAACAATGCGTTTCATGAATGTTGGGTCCGAACTGACTCGTTCTAGCATGTCCTCAGCGACTTTCATGCGATTGAGTTTTTGGAGAAAATTCAGATCTTTTGGGACTAGCCGAGCAGCAACATGTTTCATACCCAAATGATTAGTTAAAATGGTACGGATCGACTCGTGAGATACAGAAAGTTCGGCGGCTATCTCTCTTAGAGTTGAATGGGGATTTTCAGTCACTATTTTCTTCACTTTTGCGATGTTAACTTCAGTTGCAGACGTTGACGGCCTACCAGAGCGAGGCAAATCTTCCATCACATCTCGACCGCTTTTGAACGCTTTGAACCACTCATAAGCACGAGTTTTTGATAAAGTCGATTCACCGTAAGTAAGCCTTCTGTAACATTTTCAGTGACTCCGAACACGAAATTCCATTGGCGATGCAAAATTTAAGACAAACTCTTTGTTCGATATTTTTGTCCATTATGAAATTCGCAATACACACTATATATGATATTACTAAAACCAGCACTGTATTTAATATAAATAACAGATGCAACTCAAACTCCGCGCCAAAATGGAAAACAGTTGTGCCAATCTAACCAACTACAAAAAAACAAAAATTTGAATTTGGAACCATAAACAAATCATCCATTCCCGATACTTTTTTGACTGAATATAATATATATTAATATTTACTTTTATGTGTATTTATATTAAATATTGTAGGTTGTTAGGTAAGGCTGAAGGCACATAACACATTTCTTTTTCATTTTCCCTTTTGCAAGTCTGCTGGCAGAATTTCTTAAGAAATAAGCAGTAGGTACCGGATGTACTCAAATATTATGTTATTTTCCTGTGTTGTTCTTTTTGTGTAATTAAATATTAAAATAAATAAATAGATCTCAATATATATTAACAGACTATTTCCTACCGACTGTACAACGACTGACAAATTGGATAAAATTGACGACAGTGACGAATCAACGAAACTGTCGAATTGAATAAACTGACGAGTGAGGGAAAATAACCAGTATTACGCGGACTCGCCGAAATAGTATTCCTACGTATAGAATTAACAGTTCCCCGGACGCGATCTTTCACACAAAACTACTACAACAACAAAAGTAACGTGCCTTTTCATTATTATACCCACAGTAAATGCCAATTTAATCATTATCTGCCTATCCTTATTTGGGGTCGGCTTCCAATCTAACCGAATGCAGCTGAATATAAGTATTTTATATGGAGTGGCCTATCTGATTGAATCAGCTTTCAGAATATAACTAAATTATTGACCTCTATAAATAATATGGATAACAGAATAACTAAGGTTTTTTTTTTAAAGAGCAGAATTGACCCACTGTGTACACCTTGTGGTGAACAATGAGACACCCCCTGGTTAACAAGGGATCCAGGGTTTTTATAGGTAATTAAAGACATTCAGCGCCACACAACGCAGCAGCCAATCGGTGAGCCCCTGCGCCAACCGTACCGTCAATCTAATATTTATTGTAATTTAGCATATTAATCACAATAAGAATAAGAATAATTTATTTAAAAAAGTATTACAAAAATGTACATTTAGGTGCAGTAGTGTTATTTCTGAAACATATAATTAGTGCATAAAAGTAAACTATAACTAAAATATATTTAACAATTGCAAGAAACGATAATGTGGAATTCAAATGTTTGTTAGCGACCTGCCCGATCTAGGTTTATTTAAACCTGTGTTTCAGGCCATCACTTTACATGCCACAAATTAACTAGGACAGTCAATGTTATAAAATTAAAAAAAAATTAAAACTATTAACAACTAAAGGAATAAACAAACAACAACAATAATCAACAAACAACAATAACAACAACAATAAACAATATCAACTCACATTTCAAAATATATTCAGGAAAATCGGGCGCAGAGGGAATTGCGTGTAGGGGGCACGCAATCCCCTCTCCGCGTCTGTGTTCGTACAAACGGTCGTGATACCTACACTGGTTTCGTCAATATATGCGATAGGTACCCACTGTACCCAACAGAACCAAAATTTACACGGTGACCCTACATGACTGGCCAAAAAATTAGTGTTTTGTTTTTCAATGATTTCGGATTAGGAAATCCCAATACTTAATATCAGCAGCGATAAGAAGCAGTCCTAGTTCAAAGATTATAATCTGCGTTAAATAATCTAATCTGTGGTCGTATGTTTATAAATCGAACGTATGTAAGTGGCCGGCGATTCAGCCAGTGTTGTGTGAACCGGTGAACAGATAACTGCATAATGGCGCGCGTAAGTACTTACAATATTTTTATTACGGACTAGCTGTTGCCCGCGAGCTTCATCCCCGTGAAATTATTATAAAAATACAATAAGCTGACACACGCAACTTCGTCTGCGTCAAGAAAAAGCTCACAGAATGATTAAATTTTCCCCATTTTTGCTACATATTTAATTTACGCTCCTCTCCTGTTGATCGTAGCGTGATATAATTTTGTAAAAAAACATTACATAAAAATTAATAAAACACGTAAAATACACTAAATACTAAATACACACTTCTACCGTCGACGAAACGTTAAATATCAACTTTGACGTCTACCATGACAATTTAACCAACATACAAAATGTGCTATGTCGTGCTATTTTCCAATCTGGATAGAAACTTCAAAGAATTAAATCTCGTAAACCGTGGATCTGCGTATTGAAAATTTGTAGAAAGCTTTATAGTTTACCTATGTGTACCTACTATCTACAAAAAAAAAATTAAACTTCGAAATCGTTGTCCAGTAATGGAAATTTTAACCCGGATGAGTAATTTCTGAAATTACCCCATAGATGCAAGCTAAAGTTGCTGTTACTTACCTAAGATTGCTTTTCACTTTAAAAAATAAATTATAATAAACATATTACCATAAATATCCCGTGATAAAATTAAATTCCGCGATTGGCCTTCACACTGTGAGATATTATCTGTGTTTACGTTTCATAATCCAATCTAATCTGTGGTCGAATGTTTATAAACCGCGTTAAGTAGGCGGTCGGCAATTCAGACAGTGTTGTGTGAACTCGCAAGGCGGGAACATCTTGCAAAATGGCGCGCGTAAGTACAATATTTTGTTATTACTGGCTACGTACGCATTTACACGCGACATTTCCACGTAAAAAAAAAAATTAGAAGCCCCACGGAAATAGTGACAGCCAAAGACATTCAAATATTTACGATCGATAGACGGTAGAAAATTGTAACCTACTTGTTTCGTAGAACTTAAAATAGTAACAAATCGGCCTGTCTAATGTCATACGTACGGGCGCATTCGTGTATCAAAATAAAAAAATATTTGTGATAAAAAAATGTATGAAAATATTCCCAATAGGTCTTTTAAATCTCTTTGAGTGTAACTTTCCATTATCAGAATATTGGAAATCGTAATTTCAGAGATTAGTTATAAAGCCACTACATCCAATCTTTACGTCTTATAAATATTGGTAGCACATGTAGACGTCAATTTTTTTTATCGTAAATATATTGGTGATAAAAGCAAGGATAAGTTATAGTATCAGGTGTTAGATTATTGCGGAAATCCATGACTTTATAAATTTTAAGCAAAAAATTTAGTTTTATTCCACGAAAAAACAAAACACTTTTAAAACTAAACATTTTGGATAACATTTAAAAGCTAGGATTAAAATGTTGCGTAGATTTTTAACCTGGAACCAAAAAGTCAGCGCTCATGTCTTTCGGCTGAAATGATGAAGAAGGTAGTATTCGAGATTTGTACTGTGTTAGTTCAATGACGACCCGAATGGTGCAGCGGTAGTGAGGCTTTTTTTTTTCGGATGGGAAATCATCAAATGACTCCTCCCGCTCTGGGCGGAGCAGGAGGGAGTGTCAGACTTTTACTGACTAAAACCCACACATATGCCTTCATCGCCCTTTGTGTTCCGGGGTCACGGTATCTCTTTCGAACAGTCCCGCAGCCCTGGCAAGCATCGGCCCTTGCAAGCAAGTCAGCAAAAAGGAACTGCTGACTTTATTTGAGGCGCGCGTAGAACACGAACGCGCCGTCGACACGGCCTGTCGTCATGCCCGGGGCGTCTCCCGCGGCGGCCGGGACGTCTCCCACCTCCTTCTCTAGCATGACTGCTTCGCAGAAGGAGGTGACGGCGTCCCATTCGGTCTCGCTCCAGACCATGGATTGAACCAGGGCCGGACACGAAAGGTCGCCGCCGCCGATGTCGCCATGAGATCTGTCTGAAGACTGTCCGCTGCGCGACAATTTGCTGCGGCAGCGGAGTTTCCCCCCGGCGTAGCGCCTCCGCGCGCCATTCGTGCAGGGGCGCGAGGACTATCGCCTCCAGATCCCATGGCGGCAATCCGGCAAGGAGGCACGCCGCCTCGCGGGAGATTGTGCGGTACCCACGGGCCAGCCGCGCCGGCTACCACCTGCCTGTCTTGAGTGCTCCGCGAAGTTCCATCGGCTGTCGAGGACGAGTCCCAGGTACTTCAGCGTCGACTCGACGCCGATGGATACCCCTCCTACCGTCAGTGAGGATCCCGGTGGTGGCGCATTCCGTACGTTCTTAGGGTCCCTGGTTCGAATCCCGGTAGGGGCAAATGTTTGTGTGATGAGCATGGACATTTGTTTCCGAGTCATGGATGTTTATATTTATAATAAGTATGTATGTACAAAAAAAGTATCTATATAGTATATAGACTATCTGGTGTCTACGACACAAGCCTCGTTGCGTAGTGTGGCACTAGATGGCGGTGTGTGTAATGTCCAGCGATATTTATTTATTTATACGCTAGGCCACTATTATATGCGACTAAATACAACTAACCCTTCGGGAAAAAACAGGCGACATGTTATTTAAATATAAAATACAAACATGTAACTCATTATTATTGTACTGTAGCTAAGACGAAGTATTATATTATCTGTGACCGAGGTATCTTGAATGATATGCATTGCAAGGTTAGCAGCAAATTAGTAATTACTATCCGATTGTAGGTGCTTAATTAAGTACGAATTGATTAAAACAGGAGTGATTACCATGATTACCTACCGAAGTAGTTATTGTATTACGTACTTAAGTCAAATTTCAAATTATTTATTATAAAATAACAATTCCAGCCTCTAATGTCCCACTGCTGGGCAGAGGTCTCTACTCACACAGAGAAGTCACGAACATTAATCACGCTTGATCAAGACGGGTTGGCGACAGCAGACTTATATTAATTAGAAGTCCTGCCTGCGTATGCATGAGGATGAACGAAATAGAATCGACAAATCTTTTGTTCATCTGTCATTGAATCGACAAAATGATAGATAAACAAAGGATTTGTCGATTCTCTTTCTTCTCTACGGTGGTCATGCAACGCGGGCAGGTTTCCTCACAATATTTTCGTTCACCGATGTCTGTGATGTCCCAGATAAAGTTAGAAAGTACATTTATTAATTGAAAAGTCACATTGGTAGCTACTTGCCGGGTACTCGTCCTCTTTTACACAGAGTTGTTTAGTCGCATGCCAGTGGCAATCGAATACGGGCGAACGACCAAGTGTTATCACCGACCATGTAAACCGACCGTGTAGTGTGTGTCCAAGTGAGGTTATACGAGAAAGTTGCGGTTTAAAGAAGATGTAGTGGCAATATATTGAAAAGAGTATGCTTAGATGGTTTGGTCATGTGGAGAGGTAAACTGACCCTTCACAAAGCTGTCAGCCAAGCATACTGTACATCAAACTAAACTTTACGGGAAACGACTATTTTTTTTGGGGTGAAAAATCTTGTTTTGCGGTAGGACTCAATGTACCTAACTCACTCAAAACATCGTGCTGATGGATGGAATAAATAGTACGGGGGAGCTGGAGGTGTTTTAAGTAAAGTTCATACATTAAAAACATTTAAGAATTTAAAAAAACTTGTGTTAAAGTTGAAACTTTGACCCGCAATATCTCCGTAACTAGAAGGTTCCCAGGTATGGTCTAGAACAAAATAATGATCGCAATGACGGGGAGAACAAGTGCCTTCGGCTTCATTAAGAATCTTTTTACACCCTTTATACATACCTACAATACAAGACAGATGTCAGTGGCGACGCCGGGATCGCGGGAGGGGAGTCCTTAGGAAGACATACACTGACCTTATTGGTGAGATTCTTCAGAAAGGTCAGGTGCGTAGCACTCGCAACCGGCATGTGTGTGTGACCAGATGTATGAACGTGAACGAGGCATATGGAGTATGTACGGGTTATAACAGGTGGCGTTCTGTGGTTTCAGCCTACCCCCATGGGAAAAAGACGTGACCAAGTGTAATAGCATTATGCAATTACGGTGTCTAACTTGCAAGTCGCGCCACCAGAGGGGATTATTGTAGTGCTAAGTAATTAGTCTACAGACACAAGACATGATGTTGATAGTTCTTCTAGGTAGGTCTGTTATAATCTAATTGAATGTGCTTAGTAAACAGCTCACTATGTCGTCCACTCTATATATAGAAGGTTTGCAGGTGTGTTTGTAGCACACTAATTAGGTACAGTAATCAATTGGAACATAGATATCTGCTTAAACGTCTGGGGAAAAGAACTTGTAGAACCAACCCAGTGAAGTTTCGTTTTGAACGTCGTCGGTGTGATCTGTCTTTTTCTATAAAGGGTGTAAAAAACCTCGTAACAAAGCCGAAAGGCACTTGTTCTCCCCGTCACTGTGATATTTTTTTTGTTTTACACCTGGAAACCTTCTAGTTACGGAGATATTGGGGGTCAAAGTTCAAACATTTTGACAAGTTTTTTTTTTAAATACAAGTTTTTGAATCATGTAAGATTTTTTACTTTAGACACCTCCACTACTATTCAATTCATCCATCAGCACAATGTTTTGAGAGCGTTACATTGAGTTCTAAAACAAAACATGATTTTTCACACCAAAAAAACAGTCATTTCCCAGCAATATTTTTTGCGTAAAGTTACTTAGTTTGATGTACAGAATGCTTGGTTGACGGCTCCGTGATGAGGTTGTTTACAGCCTGTAGATATAGATTCGTCTGGTAACAGAAACAGTGGGACGTATTTCTGGGACGCGACTTGTAAGAAGCCCTTCATGCGAGCTGCAGCTAAGCCAATAGTTATAGAACCAACTGCTGTTGGTTTAGGCAGTAGCAGGAGTGACGGAATTCCCCCAGTATTGGCACTTTCTTAACAATTTGGTTCCTAAAAAAGGGCTTGAATAGACGCTTTGACAAATTGGTGCGAGTCGAACAGTCTGGCTGGAGGAATCATCGTCATTGTCTAAAACAGAGGTTCCCAAACTTTTTTTCCTTTAAAAAAATTCTGGTTTCTTAAGACCCCCTAGTGCATTTTTTTCAAACTCGTGGACCAAAAAAGAAAAGCAAGAAATCTGCAATATCATATTTTCGTGCTATCTGCTAGGATTGCATGAGGACCGTAGCTCCAAAGATTGTTTTTTGCAAAAAATCTGAAAATTAGAATCTTAAAGCTAAAAAAAGCATTTCTAATGCTTTTTTTAAAGTCTCAATACAACCATTTTCACCGAAATACAACCTGTCATAAATCATCGAAACATTTGTTTTTTTTTTTACTTTTTGAGTAGCTAATTATCTGCCTACATTGATACTACAACAGCCCATAACGTCCACTGCTGGACATAAGCCTCTCCCATGATGGGAGGAATTTGTCGTAATCTCCACGCTTGGCAGGCGGATTGGAGATCGCAGTGATGAAAGACTAACAGAAAACGCTGCTGCCCATTCTCTAGTCTTCGGAGGCGCAAGGTGTTCTGCCTCAGACATTAGTCGCCTTATACGACACCCGTGAGTGTAATGGGTTGGTTCTATTCTACTCTGCCGGATACCACACGGCTAAGCCAAGCCGGCTAAGCGGCTACATTGATAAATAAAGAAAGAAAGAAAGAAAAAACATTTATTGGCCCGCACAGGACAAAACACAAATTAAAATGGTTAAATTAAAAGCCAAACCAACATTTTTGTTCTTTGGTATCGAAACCAGATAAATGTCCGTGGACCTCCACTTCAACTTGTGAACCCCCATTTTTGTTTCACGCCAACGTAGACTCCCTTCGGGTCTCCCGTGGACCCTAGGGGGGCCCCCTGGACCACTTTGGGAACCACTGGTCTAAAATATCAAGCCTCTTCATAGATTCATAGATTTATCAATAGAAGGTGCAGAAGTTAACATAGAATGCAGGGTGGCACACGTATTTCATCATCAAGGTCAGAATGTTCGCGACCATCAGAGGGTGTATTCTCAGCAGGCACTAGCGCTAAAATTCTACCAACTCGAGTTTAAAACTTTTGCTGCCGACAAGGAAAAAAATCGTGCCATGAAACCAAGTAAACCCCGCGGGCGGCCGCTTTAAGGCCCTTCTAACCCTAAAATTAGCATCTCTATTTGTGGTGGTTCAAACTTCGTTTGAAATACTGTTAGAATAAAGTTCTAATCAGCTTGCACTACAAAGCGGTTGTTACGTCAGTCACTGCGGCCGAATAGTGCGAAATATGTGGTTTTTTGCGATTTACAAAAAATCTATTGATTGGACTAAAAAAATAAAACACATAAGACCTGCTATAAAGTTAGTTCAGTTAGTATGCAAAGTTTCATGATCTAATTTGAAGTACTTTTTGAATACCAGCGGTTTATTGTTTGATTTGGAGGTAACTTTGGATTTTTTTTTTTTTTATCAAGAAAAGTTTTTGGAACACATAGGACTTAGCATTAATCCTCAACTTTACCATATATTTATTTCAAAATTAATGCTGCAGTATTTTAGGAGTAACGGAGGATCATGCTATTTGAGGGAAAATAAAATAAAATAAGGGTTTAAAATAAAAAAATTAAAACCTGCATGAAATTTTTAACAAAATCCGATTCTAATAGGTAATAACTTCACGCGGACGAGGGTCACGCCCAACAGCAAAGATAAACTGTGGACTTGAACCGATAAAGTAAGATATTGATATAATTACTATCATAATAATTATGATACTTATTTACATAATTGTTTGGTGTTAACATCATCATCATTTCAGCGGTGCGACGTCCACTGCTGGACATAGGCCTCCCCCAAGTATCGCCACATTGACCGGTCCCGTGCGACTCGCATCCAGCGGATTCCCGCAACCTTCACCAGGTCATCGGTCAGGTCTCCGATGACGTGGTGATGTAAACATACTTTGAGATTAATTGAGAAGAAGCATGTTGAGATAGTCCTAGGTATATTGTTTTCCGCTACCATAGGAGAATCGTCATAATTATGCTGGCAAAACAATAGGATAATTTTGTCCATCAATAAATTGCAAATCTATTTAGTCCATCAGTTAGAGTATTGGGAAATAATGGACACGTATTTTTTGTTTTTGTAAATCAAAGAAAATTGACAAAGATAAAACGCATCAAAACTCTGGAATTGGGGCTCGTGTCGACGTCAGAACGCACTAAAAATTATACCACGGCGCGCGGCGTGACGTATTGAGAATTAGAAAAGCGTCGTATCTTCATCAATTTTGGTCTACGTAACAAAAGAAAATATATACGGGTCAAATATTTTTTGATAATAAAGCTGACGGACTGATTAGATTTTTTCAGACAATAAGCCACATTTTATTGTGAATTTGAACTTGTACCCGAAACTGATTCCAATCAACCTTGAACCTAATACTTTAGCGATAAAGTTTAAAATCTATTAAAGAAATATGACAAATGTAGTAGCTTGATCATGTGCTGGCGTCTGTACCAATAGCTATCGCTCCCTGTACTAATGAGGAAGACCCTGAACAGCTAATTGTAGATGGAAAAATCTTGGTCCTAAACTCGACCATGGCTATGTCTTAATCTGACCAATTAAGTCAAGCTATTTTCAAATTTAGAATTACACTATCATTACCAGATTTTCAACCAATGACAATGCTTGAAACCAGCTATGTTAGTGCCATTAGTTCCACAGCTACCATTCCCATTGTCACTAAATATCATGCGGGTTTTTGGTACAAGTTCACATTCTATTGTTTTTCCTTCTTAAAACGATTTGACTACAGTTCGGTTCCGCATGGTACAGAACACGAATCGATACAAACGGGCTGGGGAGACTCTCCAATGTAATCAGAAGGCCTAGAATAGCGACAGTCGCTCTCAGTGCGTTTCATAGCACGCACGGAGCGACGACCAATACAAAACCAGTTTATGCGGACATGAAGCGAGATTCGCAATCACTCCATGTCTAAAAATATACCGGTAAGGAGCGTGTTTCGGCGTGTCGATGGCAATCTAAATCTAGCCGGTCCTAATTCAGCTACGAGTTTAGCATCTTCAGTGATGTCCCTCATTCAACTAACTATCTGAAGTCTTTCTTGTTCATATGGCAAGAAAGGACGTGTCTGATGAGATGACGGGTATCACGCGCAATGGTCCACTTCAAGGACTAAGTGCGGAAACCAAATCCCTTAACATTGAGATGACAAGTAATAGAGAAGTATGGAAAAACACGACAACAACCGGCGCGCGTGAAACACCACTCGCCACTTTCTTGGGTCCAATGTGGTAGGGGGCGACGGACGTCCCCGAAACCATGGACATGGTCTTTCTTGCGTATTTATAATTATAATAGGCGAGACTACAAAAAAAAACTAATTAGTCCTTCAGTTAGATTATCAAAAAATATTTGACCCGTGTTTTTTTTTTGTTAAGTAAACCAAAATTGACGAAGATATGACGCTTTTAAAATTCTCAATACGTCACGCCTAGGTATAATTTTTACCTAGTTCTGACGTCACGAGCCCCCACTCTCGAGTTTTGATGCGTTTTATCTTTGTCAATATTTATTGATTTACAAAAACAAAAAATACGTGTCCATTAATTTCCAATACTCAAACTGACGGACTAAATAGATTTGCAATTTTTTGATACTGTCGTCATGCCTATAACCCTTTTTTTTTGCACTTCCAGGTAAAAATCCCATCATTCAAACTGAACGACGGCCGGGAGATCCCAGCGGTGGGCTACGGAACCTGGTTGGGCATGGACGAGAAGGTAATCTGGCCTCAGTTGCCCAATAAGTAGAGTAGTGTGATTAGTTTTAATTGCACCCGTTTGTTCATAGAATGCCTAGATTAGAGAGATTAGTATTAGTAATTAGGGACATAATGGTGGAATCACCAGGGTAGCCCACGACATTAAAATTTTCTGGGGTCAAAAGTCAGTCAATGGGATTAAATAAACTTAGAATGTTGTATTGATGATTTTAATGATCATCATTATGTATATACAGGGTGTTGAAGTAGTCGCGTGCCATAGCTTAGGGGTGAGTTCAGTATCGATAAAGGAACCCGTAAAAAATAAAATACCTTTAATTTTTTTTAAACCTAAGTTTAGGTTCTTAGTGTGAACAAAGTTATCCTTGAAACCAGTGGTTTGGTTTCATTAGTAGAACCTAAAACCATTGAAAAAAGCAACCTTTTTTTTTGAAGAAAATCCACTATTTTCCTCGAGAACACTTCACCCTAATGCGCTCGGAAACAGCTGACCGCCGAGGGCGCGCCGCGCGCCGAGCCGTTTGTTTCTCGCACGTAAATTGAGTGTACCTACTTATACAAAGGAAGTGGACCGGTTTTTTTTTTGTTTTGGTTTTTATTTTTTATTTTTCCTGGGTTCCTTTATCGATACTGAACCTACCCCTAAGCTATGGCACGCGACTACTTAAACACCCTGTATAATACGAAATAAGCTCGCGAATCATATTTTGTTCAACATACAGCCTGACACAGACCGCACTGCACTGCAAAATGTACAATGACAGCCCAATGTTTTTGCTGCTTTTAACATAAGTTTTACCGCATGCTAAAATCACTTCAAATCTTTTTTCATTCTCCAAGATCGTTCTTTCCAATACCAATTTAGTTTATCGTTCTTTTAAGATTGGGGTTCGTAGTATTCCTATAATGAATTTATAATTTTTATTAAACACAGACTAATAATATTTACATTATTTACACACTAACTCTATAAAAAGAAATAAAAATATTTTACAAATATCAAAAAAAAGTTTACAGGGCGTCAAAAAATTCGTCCACATCGCTGTCAACAGGAAAAGTGCTCAGAAGGCTGGCAGCATTGCCACGTTGGATGGCAATGCTGATTCTTTGGCCAAAAAAAAAATAGTCCCGCCCTCTGGTCACGTGAAGAGTCGAATTATTATTATCTATAATTTTGCATGTGTATTATATTTTCTTTTGCATTTTCTTTTACTTTAGGAAGATGCGGGTCCGGATAAGCCGTTTAATGTTAGTAACTATGCTTTGAAATACTTTTTGCATGTTATGTGTGTTTCGCTTTATTTGTTTTCTAACCGTTTGGCCACGACATTCACGCTCAAGCAACACAGTCATGTAAGCGACTGCAAGAAAACAAATGAACCAGTGCATGCCACGACTCACCGTGACGCGGCGGTCTACTCGTGAAGGAAAGAAGAGAAGCACACGCGTGTCGCATTACTCGAGTGCGTGGACGTGGCCTAAACGAAGCACCTAGCAATGTGTCTTTGTTTTGGTGGCAAGTTGGGTGCAGTGGTCGAGCTATTGGCTGTTGTACTAAGTGCTGTGGGTTCAATTCTGTTGTGAGTTAGTGTTTGTTAAGGGTTGGTTATGGCTGTTTGTGTTTGTAATATTAGTGTTTCAAATGGACCTTTAAAATGTATGTCCCTGGTATCTTAGTCAAGTTAAAGTAAATAACTTGAGTTTAAGTATTTACTTATGCAAACATTTTTATGCAATAGATTAGAATTGATACAAAGTAAAAACCATCAAAGAAAACCAAACTAAGAATTCTAACTTTTGACAGTTCTAACTTCAAGCAATTACCTACTGAACTAAAGAACAAAAATCGTATCTCAAATAATTACTTTCACTCAAGTAATCACTTAGACTTGTTAATATATACGGGTGTAAGTATGATTATGCCTAAATATTATTTCATTCACAGAATTTAAACTCGTATTAGCAACTGAAAGCGCAGAGAATACGAAGATTAATAATTCCTAGTAAAACTTGTTGAAAATATGGAAATTAGTCTCAACATTTTAGTAAGGTCATTTGTAGATCTCTGACTGTCGTTACACCTTAGTCAGTGGCTGGAAAGTCTGACAACCAGTCTTACTAAGGGGTATCGTATTACTTAGTACTAACTGGGTCGTGGAGGTCAGAAAGGCAGTCGCTCCATGTAAAATACTAGTATCCAGCTGATCCGGTTAGACTGGAAGCCGACCCCAACATATTTGGGAAAAGGCTAGGCAGAATGATGATTATTTTAGTAATGCTGAGGGATGTTTTAGTAATTAACATTTTATTTTATGCTCGAAAATAAATCATTTTCTTAAATAAAATATTGATATTCATGGCAGACGACACGAGAATATCAAAAACACGAAATATTATACCGTTAATTAGCTTTCTCCTAAATCAATTTCCAGTTCGAGTTCAGCGCCACAGGCATGCCAAAGATGATCGAAGCCCTCTCTTATGCCATAGACATCGGCTACAGACACATAGACACTGCTCACCTCTACAGAGTGGAACCAGAAGTCGGCAAGATCATACAGCAAAAGATTAAAGATGGCGTCGTGAAGCGGGAAGAACTTTTTATTACTACCAAGGTCAGTACCAAGTTAAATAAAATAAGCCTTTAATACTGTTTTACAATGATTACAAAATACATATTGTTTACTAGCTTAAGCCTAAGACTTCGCCGCGTGGATTTCGATAATAGGCGAGACGACAAAAAAAACTAATTAGTCCGTCAGTTGATTATCAAAAAATATTTGACCCGTGTTTTTTCTTTTGTTACGTAAACCAAAATTGACGAAGATATGACGCTTTTAAAATTCCCAATACGTCACGCCTAGGTATAATTTTTACCTAGTTCTGACGTCACGACTGTCACGAGCCCCCACTCCCGAGTTTTGATGTGTTTTATCTTTGTCAATATTCATTGATTTACAAAAACAAAAAATACGTGTCCATTAATTTCCAATACTCTAACTGACGGACTAAATAGATTTGCAATTTTTTGATACTGTCGTCATGCCTATTGTCCCAAGGGATCATACTACCGGGATAAAAGTATCCTATGTGTTATTTTATATGTTAACTATCTGTGTGCTAAATTTCATTCAAATCCGTTCACTAGTTATTGCGTGAAAGAGTAACAAACATACACACATACAACTTTCGAATTCATAATATTAGTGTGATGTAATTTGCCTTTTAGTAGAAGATAGGTTTTAATCAACAACTTGTCCTTTGACAAAAGCTTCGTCTAAAGTTTTCCATTTATGCTTGTCTCTTGCTGTTCTCGTCCACTCTGGACCAGCTACTTGTTTGAGGTCATCTTCCCATCGTTTTTGTTTACGCCCCTTGCTTTTTTTCCATTCCTGAGATAGGTACTTTGTCTTATTTGTCCATTTATTATTTTTCTCTCTGTTATTTATATATTTCTATCTGTTATTATTGTTGTCCATTTCTCATTTGTCATGGGTTTATTCGTATTTAAAAGTTAAAGTGCCGGCGGAGCATGCGTAGTTCATACAAACGTAATACCAAAATAATTTGTAAACCAAACATTATTCTTAAGTCAGTGTGTTTTTATTCTGATTGGAATACAGAATATCTTTATAGGTTCCCAAATAAATATTTTACCTTAAGGACCCTTTCTACCTTAAGAATATGTTTGATTTACAAATTATTTTGGTATTACGTTTGTATGAAATAAGCATGCTCCGCCGGCCCCCAACAGGGCACCTACCACCATCTTCACGAGCGAGTTATTTTAACCTTGCTTCGGTGTGAGAAAAAGATTATGTAGTCCTGTGTTGCGATTAGTGGTGGTAGGTCCCTTTGAACCCCCCCTTAGACATAATGTAACATCAATAACTTATAAACTAAGCAACTGCGCGCTAATTGCACCCCCTGCGGGGTACGAGCCTCGGCTTAGGGCGTTGCTGGGGGAGGACAGCAAAGGGACAAGCTGAATTTGAGCGATTTTATAATTCCTGCACAGCATCGTGGGCTGTCTCGAGCAAGAGTCGGGGGCACCTTATCATGAGTCCAAGTCCAACCAAGTCTTCATTCCTCTTGCAGGTGTGGCAACACTTCCACCGGGAAGCCGACGTCGAGGTGTCAGTCCGAGGGTCTCTGCGGCGCCTGAACTTGGAGTACATCGACCTGGTGCTGATGCACTGGCCCATGTCTGTCTCGGTAAGTCCATCTAAGAATCTTATAACAGGTCTAATGATAGAAAGAAAAAAAAAGCATTTATTAGCCCGCACGGAAAATAATTATAACTATTAAAAAGTAAACATAGAGAGATAAATAATAAAATAAAAGAAACGAAATTGGTTCGAGGCCAAAAGGCTCGTATCTCAGCTTGTTGCTGCAACATTAAAAAAAAACGTCACAGCGCTGATATTCTGATAGGGCCCAAAGTGATGCCACGGTCAGATCCGCATAAGAATAAAAAAAAAAAAAAAAAATCCGTGATAAAAAAGCGAACACTATGGCATCTGACATTTCGGAAGACCTTACTCTGCACGAACGCCTCTAGCGGCGAATTCATGCGCGATAGCCCGCATTCATTTGGTGTTGGAGCAGCATGTCTTCTTCTTCCATACCTCTCTATTATTCGTCTCATTACTCCCATTTTGACCGAGAAAATTAAATTAAAGCTATTAGTAGGTACCAGTAGGAGCAGCGGTGGCCCAGTCGTGGCGGCCCCTCGCGGGTTCGAACTCGAAAGGCGCATTACTTTGAGTAAATTTCATGACCACTGCTCTCAAAACGGTGAAGGAAAACATCGTGAGGAAACGGGCATGTCCTTGAACCAAAAATTCGAAGACATGTGACATCTACCAACCTGCACTGGGCCCGCGTGGTGGATTATAACCGATTCCCTCTCATAGAGAGGAGACCGTGTGTCCCAGCAGTTGGAACATTATAGGCTGATTATGCTATAAATACCACAACTGAACTAAACGGCTCTGTTTTTATGGTGGTCCATTCAGCCAGATCGTGGTTTCGAACCTCCACAAGCTCAAACCTTTGTGTGATTTATTTCATCACCACGCAACGAGTGGAATAGACAGGTTACTACTACACATTGAAAACCAATCTTTTTAAATTCCAGCAAGACGGAGTAGACGAGAAGATCGACTACCTGGAAACGTGGCGCGGGTTCGAGTCCGTGCTGCGTAAGGGACTGGTAAAGAGCATCGGCGTGTCCAACTTCAATGTAGAGCAGATGGACAGGTTGCTGAAGAACTGCAAGGTTCCACCGGTCACCAACCAGGTTGAGGTGAGATTTCAACAATTAAAAGCCATGTATTCAAATTAGGCAGAGAATAGGTTTATATAAACCATACGAGTAACATTGCAAGTAAGAGAATCAGTTTTGAACGTCTAAATTCCGTACCACAATTTATTCTCAATAAAAAGAAAATTGTATTCTCAATAAAAAGTCTGATTAGTAAGTCCGAGTCAATTCTCTTTTCACCCGATAGTATCGAAGGCCAATATGGTTATTGGTTTGACGGTGACCTCTGTGTATGTCCATTTCTTTGTTACGATACGATCTCTTAATTTCAATCAATCTTCTTCCAGATCAACCTCAACCTCGGCCAGAAGGAGCTGGTAGACTTCTGCCAGTCCCACAAGGTGCTGATCACGGCGTACTCCCCGTTCGGGACCATGGTGCCCTCCCGAAGTGCCCCGAACAGCCCCGAGCCCAAGCTCAACAACCCGACCATGGTGGCGATAGCCAACAAGTACGGGAAGACTGTCACGCAAGTCACGCTCAGATATCTGGTAAGAGATCTTGTTTTTTTTGCACTTTCAAGGACAGGCAAAAGACCAGCCGGAGATAAGGGAATAGAGAAACTGATAAGCTAGATGTTCCTTAAAAAAAAAGAGATCCGCCAACCAGGACAGGGCCCGCGTGGTAGATTACGTCTACTCTTTCATAGTGAGACGAGCTCGTGGCTAAATAATAACAGCTGCTCGGGTCGATCTTTAGGTTAAGCCGCGCTTACCTAGGTTGGTCCGTGGATGGGTCACCAGTTCACCACCAATTACATACCAACGAGCATCCCCCGTGCCTCGGAAAGCACGTTAAGCCGTTGGTCCCGGCTGTCATTTGTAGATCTTTGACAGTCGTTACAGGTAGTCAGTGGCCTGAAAGTCTGACAACCAGTCTTACCAAGTATTACCCAGTACTAAATGGTTTGTGTAGGTCAGATAGGCAGTCGCTCCATGTAAACTATACCAGTAGTTTTCATGGAGCGGGTCGGTTTCCAGTCTAACCAATTTAGTTGACACAGAGGAGGTCCCAGAAGTAGAAAAGCTACCGGCTGATTGTGCAGTTAGTTATTTTTGACGAGTTTATTTGTAGCAGCACTACATCACTCCCCCTCGGAGACCAGAGTCGATAGTAGACAGATGTGCCATAGAGAGGTGCCGTAGAAAGGTGCGCCGTATAGAATAGAGAGGTGCGCCGTAGAGAGTAGCGCCGCGATGTAGGACCTTGACGTATTTCGCTTGTTAGTTAATCATTCAATTCATAGATGGCGCTGTAGTACTTTTTGTTCAATGTAGCTGTAGTACTGTTGGTAGTGCCGCTACATATTCATATTGCCTGAAATCCTCATTCAATCCTCAGAGATAGCTAAGAGTTATAAAGATTTTCTAAAAAAATATCTTAAATCTCTTGGTAAGATTAGCCTAGAATCTAGATAGGTTTTTTACCTACTTACATCCGTATCTATAGTGAAGTTAAAGAAATTACTTGAGTTTAAGTTATTTCTTTATGCATAGTCAAGATTAAACGAACTAAGGACCGTCAAAGAAAGCAAAGCTAAGAGTTCTAACTTTTGACAGTTCCAACTTCAAGCAGTTACAGAATAAAAATCGTATCTTGAATAATGACTTTTACTAAAGTAATCATTTTCAATTGGTTCTAAATACGTGTGTAGGACTTTATTTAGGCAGGTAGGTGTAGGTTTTTTATTTAGGCTTTTTACTTAAAATTTTTTCGTATACACTGACTCTGTGTACTATAGGACTATAAGTAAACGAGATATATGCAGTTCTATTTACCCCTAACATTAAGCGCAATAAAGCAAGTTTTTTTTTTGTCTAACACTTATTATTTTTTTCAATTCCAGTACCAACGAGGAATCGTCAGCGTACCAAAAACAGTGACAAACTCCCGCGTCGTAGAAAACGCGTCCATATTCGACTTCACCCTGGACAAAGCTGACGTGGAGACGCTCGCTAAATTCGACAACGGGTTCCGCACAGTCAGACCTTTCTTCTGGCAGGATTGCCAGAATTATCCGTTCGAGAAGATCCCGGAGAAGATGGATATCCCTGAGTCTCTTCGTATTTGGAAGAATGGACTTAATTTGGACATTGATTAGACTATTACCATGGCTATTTTAGCATTGTCAGCTTTGGCTAAAGTTTTACGCCTTTGCTTAAGACATAATTAATTGTTACATAAGCATCTTACATCCATACCAAGATGTGTTAAGTATATTTTTATTATTAAATTGTTGTTTTCTACCTTGCCTGTGTTTTATTTTGTGATTTGGGGGCCTAAGATGGCCGCTTTAGAAGAATCATAAATAGGATAATAATATAAATTACGTAAAAATTCGTAAATTGGTCACAAAGTGACAATAGGCTTGTCAAATGAAAAAATCTAATAGGTAGTCCGTCAGTTAGATTATCAAAAAATATTTGAACCGCATTTTTTCTTTTGTTACGTAAACCAAAATTGACGAAGATAAGACGCTTTTAAAATTCTCAATACGTCACGCCTTGGTATAATTTTTAGTGCGTTCTGCTGACGTCACGAGCCCCCACTCCCGAGTTTTGATGCGTTTTATCTTTGTCAATATTCATTGATTTACAAAAACAAAAAATACGTGTCCATTATATTTTCCAATACTCTAACTGGCGGACTAAATAGATTTGCAATTTATTGATGGTGGAAACTACTGCGTCTGTGATCATTTTTTTTTTGTAGGTACTAGATTGATAAGTAGGTATCAATTATTAAATCAAGCCGCTACTATTGCTCAACATACACAATCAACAGACATTTTTCAATGTGTGAAGTATGAAGTTCAATGAACTATCTAATTTCTTGAAGTAAATAGAACGGGACTAGTCTGGCCAGTTTTTTTTTCTGATAGCAACAAAAAATAAACAAAATTTCCATCAGCTCTATGAGGTTATCGACCTCAGTAGCTAGAATCATACTGGCTGCAAGTTATGCCTCTGCATTGCAAAAGAAATAATTTGCAGAGAAGGAACAAACATTCGTCTAGCTTAGTAGTCGGTTTTCCTCTCGATGTTTTCCTTCACAGTTGGAATAAAGGCAATTGAGGGTTATTATACTTTTTTTATTTAAAATTTTCTTATTTGTAAAGTTATTTTAGACTTTTTTATTATTCGTTTGTAAAGTTATTTTAGACGTTTTTGGTAGTTTTTGAGCAGTTATTAAAAAAAAGAGTAAAGGATAGGATAGTGTGACGGCAGATAGTGGAGAATGAATGTAAAAAAACCGGCTAAGTGCGAGTTTGACTCGCGCACCAAGGGCTCCGTATAAACTTTGTAGGTATATTGTTATCAAACTACATATTTACGGTTTTCTTTACAAATTTTATGATTCTAGGTTAAAAAACGGGAAGTTCCCTATAGGTTTTCATTCCCCTGTGAAATCGCAAAATTTACGAACCGGTCATAAATCTTTTGATCGCGTTGACTTACAACTTTAATTTTTTTACTGCTCCAAGGGATAGCAGACTTAAATATTTGATATTAATTTCAGCTTGATTTCTCCACGCGTTCACGTTCACGTTCACGCGTGAAAAAAAGGGCTTTGCAGACGAACAGACAGACAGACGGACAACAAAGTGATCCTATCGACGGGTCCTACGTATACTAGTACAAGTGCAAAAATACAACTATTCAAGAGAGCGGTTTATAGGTTCTAAAGCTTGTAATTTTGTCATAAATCAAAGGAAATACTTGAAATTGGTATGTTATATTTTAATATCTAAGAAAAAAGACTGCATTATTGGTTTTTCTTATTTTTTTATACTTTGGAAAATAGCATCACTTGCATTGATGTAGCTTGTTTTCTTTACTATGGTAGAACCTGTAAACTGATACAAGTGGCTACTTATACCAGTATATGGTGTACTTGCTTATATTTACAATTAAAGAAAACTGAAGGATTTTACTCTTTTAACATGCTATTTCCGATTTATTGATCAATATGATGTTATAATATTAACAATAACATCTGCTTTTATGGACTTTTAAACACTTACAACAGTTTACTCAGTACTGGAAAACTACTTGCAACAGTTTTCTGTATTGTTATTATCCTTAAATATTTGATTGCGTGTGGCAGGAAATTAAATAAAAACATTGAAAATACAAAATAAAACTTTATTTCAAATAAATGACTTTTCCAGATCTATGCTTAATAGGTGTTTTTTATTTTGATGTAAATATACAATAGCACTCATAATACTGAAAAATAAAATCAACGGCCTTGCCATCTTAAAAATAATAAAACTAAAAAATGTAATTTTCTTAACATAAGCAGGAACTTTCGTTATATTAATTGTTTATTTATATTTTCATTAGTTCTTCCTAATCAGTCTTACGTAAGTACTACTTAATCAGTCTTTCAGACATTGGCAACATTGTTATTTTTTGTAACAATAATCACAGTAGATAATGGTATAGAAAATCCAATATAAAAGAGAAACAACATGTTGGAAAAGACAACTAGGCTTTTTAAAAATATAACCTAGTCAGAGATATCTTCAATGTTTTCGGTCCGTACCTAATATCTTCAAATTATTGTAAAATTAATGGTACCGCTCAGGAATCACATTGGACTTGCAAAGATCTTGAAGATTTTTAAATTTTTTCTTGTCAATTGGTAACAAACTCTTGTACGCTACATCTAATCTATAAAGTTTTTTTGAAACACTTTGTATACTGGCACGTGTATTACTTCTCAAACATTGAATAGTTTTGTAAGCCCCTTCTTCAAACGCATAATTAAGCATAAATAAATCTTTGGCTTGGACATTAACTTCGCAAACCTTACTCCACATAACAAGTTCCCCATGGAATTCTTTTTCCAGTTGTCAAAAAAGGGCAGGCAAGACTTAAAATCAAAAACGAAAGATTGAGTTACTTCTCGAACAATATACGGTTTTGCATTAGCTGTCGCCATTTTAAAAGCTAGAATCCACTGTTCTGGAGTAAAAATTAAAATATTTATGGTTTTCCTTTCAATTACCGAGTGAATGCTGTCACCCTCATTTTGAGTATGACCAACAACAAGAAATCTATGAGTTATGTTCACGTTAAACTTCCAAGCGCAATACATATACATAAGGAATATGATCCTATTTCGATTTTGGCCTCCACAATTATCCGACCAGAATATAAAAGTTTTGACTCCTTGCTCCACCTTCATACCAATAAAATCGAAAATGCAACTAGCTATTTCATTGGCACCTTTTTTAGCAGTCTGTTCGTCCCAACAATAACAATAACCCTGCAGATCAGCCATATCAAATGGAGTAAAATTGTGAAAATGTAATTTTCTGAAGTGTTTCTTTTACTACACTTATTTTCTAATAAATCTATCATTAATTGACCTCGTGAGCGCTTCATTGTTGTGACTTCTTACCACTACTTACTCAAAACAAACAAAATCGGAATAGTTTTGAACAAATGAATACGTAAACTAAAACGCAGCGCAGTTATACCAGTGTTTAACGTGCTCCCAACTCCGTCGCCGCGCGCATACTGAAGTGAATGACACTTGTGCTGACGTGTCGCGGCGCACGCGACTACCTACACTGGTGCAAGTGACTTACATCAGTGTAGATGGTCGTGTGGCGGAAAATGTTGTCACTTATATTAGTTTACAAGTTTGTATCTTTGAAATTACTTGATAATTTAATATAATTTTTACAGGATATAAAGTTAAGGTAATTTTAAGGCTTTTGGTGCAAAAAAACGTATTTCACTGTTTTGCGGGTTACACCAGTATACGTAGGACCCGTCGCTATAAGACGTCGCGTCGGTCGTCCTAGTTAGCAACGATCGTACGAACAAACGATGCGTTCATCGTCGTGCGATGAATTGTGCGAGCTTTAAGAAATGAGTGTGACGATGAACGCATCGTTTGCTCGTAAGATCGTCGATCATTGTCAATTAGGATGACGCCTTCGGTTCCCTTTATCGGCGACTGAGGCACGGAACCCTAAAATCGTGTTGCGGGGAACTGAAGTAAAGTTAAGAAAAATCGTACACAAACCAGAAGTACTTATTTACAATACCTAAGCATAACAATCGGTAACAACAAAACATGGACAGTACTTATAGTTTTTACAACAATTTAATAAATTCATCGCACGTACTAGGTACTGGTTTACCTTGGAGTCGCTGTTGAGAACCGAGTTGCTATAGCACGACAACTTTCATTAGAGCTCTTGGCTGGTAATTATACAAGCAAATGATTTAACAGGAACATGTTCATGGATATGATGACGAGGAGCTTGTGGCTAAATAATGGTGTCGATTCTGTTGTGCACAAATTAAACTTAATTTAGGCTATTGCTATCTTTTTCTCTCTGATAAAACGAGAAAGAGACGGACGTAATTTAGAGCTGTCAAATTTAGTTGGAACTAATATTTCGATACAACTATAGGGTGCATGTAAAAACATGTCGATTAAAAACACGATGAAGCGCAAGGCATAAACTAGTTTGACATCTCTAACTTTGTTCATAGCTATAGCCGTCCTTGTCTCGCACTGCCTTTTAGTAAAAGATAGCAATAGCCTTAATTAAGTTTAGTTTGTGCACAACAGAATGGACACCAATAACAGCCGCTCGGATCGATCTTTAGGTTAAGCTGTGTTGGCCTAGGTTGGTCTGAGGATGGATTACCACCCATTACATACCGAGTTTCCTTCGTGTCTCGGAAAGCACGTTGGTCCCGGCTGTCATTTGTAGATCTTTGCCAGTCGTTACAGGTGGTCAGTGGCCCAATAAGTCTCACAACCAGTCTTACCAAAGGGTATCGCATTACCCAGTACCAACTGGGTTGTGGAGGTCAGATTGGCAGTCTTTTCATCTTTGTTTCGACAGTTCAAAAGTGCCTGTTCCTGGCCTACTCGAAATAAATGCTTTGTGTTTTTAATTTTGATTTTTCACCCTGTCCGTTCTGAGTCTGACAGACTGTACTAGTAGGTAACTCAATAGGTAGTCAGTAGGTAACACAAAACTAATAGGAGAAGAAGGCATCAGGAATTCGATCCAACCGTCACAAACCAGCAGTTGGGGCTTTTATGAGCCTTATTTTTGCTAAAATTCTGCTTGTTTGTTTGAGCTTATCAAAACTCAAACTCAAACTCAAAGCATTTATTTCAATTAGACCATTACGGCACTTTTAAATGTCAAAAATACAAAAAAAAACAAAGCCACAGTCCCAGACACAAGACATAATAACTTGAGAAAGTACTGTAGTTGCCCAAAACATTATCATCTACCTTTTTCCAACTATGTTGGAGTCGGCTTCCAGTCTAACCTGATGCAGCTGAATACCGGTATTTTACATGGAGCGACTGCCTATCTGACCTCCGGGTAATTGGTAAGACTGATGGTTGTCTTGTTGTTGACTGTCAAAAATCTACAATTGACAGCCGGGACCAACAGCTTAACGTGTTTTCCGAGACACGGACGAAACTCGGTATGTAATGGGTGTTCACCCATCCACAGACCAACCTAGGCAAGCACGGCTTAACCTGAAGATCGACCCGAGCGGCTGTGTTCTAATTAATGTTGTACAGTTACATCTAAGAAATCCTTTGTAGTAGGTACACCCTTCATTTAAATTCAAACTTTATCTTTTAGCACACAAAGCTCCAACTCAAACAGCATCGTAATCAAAAGCTAAAAAAGTTCCTCTACCTCTATTATCTTGATTATAAACCTGACACAAATAGGAATAAGGTTCAAAATCGTGTATTTTGGTAATTATTCTTATTAGCTTAGCTTAGCTTATTCGGCTGGTCAGTTTAAAGCAAGTGAATGCTGGTCAGTCTTATTTAGTTTGAGCTTAGAAGATGACGTTTGTTTTTATCATATTATCTGTGGTAGTTGGTGTGGTAAGTTTTTTTTAATTTGATTATACGAGTACACGCTGGAACGGAAAGCCATAAACTCGATCATCGAACTCAAAACGATTGGGACTATTTTTATCAAATAAAAAAAAAAATAAGTTTAATTTTTGTTAATTTTTTTTATTGTTATGTTTTGAGTTCGATGATCGAGTTTATTGCTATTGGTTCCAGAACGACCTAAAAATAATGTTGTATTTATACATAGGTAATGATAATAAACTTAACACCACGTTTGTTTCCACGAAGCAATAGGGAGAGGTGCACTAATAGGCTAATACAGACACATCGCATTTCAAAAAATGTTGGGGTAATTCCCATTTGTAGCGCCTCTTACCTAATTACTGCAATAAACTTTGAAACAAAGGCCAACAAATTAAACGAGACTATTTATGTAACAAGCATAAGTTACCTTGTTAGTTAGATAGCATAATTCGTTTAATTTGATGGCCTTTGCTTTAAAGTTGATTGCAGTAGGTACCAGTATCAATAAGTTTATAGTGAATAAATTTTAATTTTGTTGAAAAAGCGATGCTTTAAAATATGCTCATACAAAACTTGTTTGTAATGATAATTTTGTAATTAAAATAAAATGGCGAATAGTCTCAATTTTAACTGAAACTTTTCTCCGCCCGGGGTGAGCAGAGAAAAGTTTTAAGGATTTACAAGCGTGATATTATTTAATTTTATACTGCACTAGTCTATGCCCGCGGCTTCGCCCGCGTGTTGGAGTTCGATAATTCTCCCACGGAATCACACTACCGAGATTTAGAGTATCGTGTTAATCCAGGTCATAAACTATCTGGGTGCTAAACCTCCAAATCCGTTCAGTAGTTTTTGCGTGAAAGAGTAGGTAACAAACGTACACACATACATACAAACTTTCGCCTTTATAATATTATTATATATTTCCTCTTTATAATATTTGTATAGACTAGCGGACGTCACGCGGTTTCACCCGCGTAGTTCTCGTTCCCGTAGGAGTACTAGGATAAAATATAGCCTATGTTACTCGCTGATAATGTAGCTATCCATTGCTGAAAGAATATTTCAAATCGGTCCAGTAGTTTTTAAGTTTATTCGTTATATACAAAAATACAAATCTTTCCTCTCTAAAATATTAGTATAGATAAATGTTTGATGTTGGCTTGTCCTGGAGATGAAGGCCATTTCGTGTAGATTTGATGCACATGACGAGTTCACACCTTGTTCTGATACAGATCTTGATATCTTCAAAAATACAAAAATTCAAATCAAGGGTGTAAAACACCTCTTAACGAAGCCGAAAGGTACTTGTTCTCCTCATCATTGCAATCATTTTTTTGTTCTACACCATACCTGGGAACCTTCTAGTTACGGAGATATTGGGGGTCAAAGATCCAACTTTTATGTAAGATTTTTACTTTAAACACCTCCACGACCCCCGTACTATTGAATCCATCCATCAGCACAATGTTTTGAGTGCATAACATTGAGTTCTACCAAAAAACATGATTTTGCACCCCAAAATAAAAAGTTGTTTCCCAGCAATCATTTTTGCGTAAAGTTACTTAGTTGCATGTACAGAATGCTTGGTTGACGGCTTCGTGATGAGGTATTTTATATCGGGTATCTTGATATGCTGGTGGGATGCCTGATAGACCATCAGATTACAGTACCCATTTCTTATTTGTTTTTCAGTTGTGTGAAAACAAAGATGGCGGTAAAGCTTACAGGATTCCACTGAATGATGGAAACTCGATACCAGCATTAGGGCTTGGCACCTTCCTGGGGTTTGATGAGGTAAGTCAGAGTTCTTAGGAGCACTTTACTTTAATCACGAAAGGATTTTTAGGCCACTTTTATAGCCCCCCCTCCCCCTGGGTGATACGTCGTAAAGTTTAAGGCTACCCCTCCTCCCCCGGCCCAGCATCACGTGTATGTATGTAGTCGATATCGCCTACACGGTTGAATTTAGGGGCAAAATGTGGTCACGGGCCTGTGGACGGTGAGTATTGGGCTAGCTTGCCGTCTGACGTCAGGCCGTGTCGACGTCCGGTGCGGTCGTGTTCCAAGCGCGCTTCAATGAGATGTCGACACAGGAAGGGGTCCGCAAGGGCCGATGCCTTCCGGGGCTGCGGGACTTTTGGAAAGAAAAATCGCGGCCATGAAACACAAAGAACATGGGTGGGTTCAGTACAAGCCTGACATTCCCTTCCGCTCCGCCCAGTGCGGGAGGGAATCATTTGATGATTTCTCATACGAATAAAAATAAATGTGTCCGTGTGAATTAAACTCTTCTTTTTTTTTTAACTATTCTTTTTTTATATTCGTTTTCATACAAATTTTTGGGCGTTTTTTTTTACCATGCACTGGTATTTTCCAGTCTCAGCCATGAAAAGAGCGTTGAGAATCCTTAGCGGGCCAAATACATGGTGAAATGGTATGAAAACTTATTTGTTTTTTTTTTTTTATAGAATGGACAGAAACCGGTAGAGGAGCATGAAGTGGAATACCCTGTCACCTGGGCGTTGAAGGCTGGATACAGGTACGAGTTAGCCACTTTTAAACTCTATCATCTGTGTATCCTATTTGAGAATGGATAAAGTAAGGAATACACCCGTTACAGAGAGATTTAAAGGAATTCGTTTGCCTTGGTACGGACATGTAATGAAGAGAGATGAAACGCTTGTGTCTAAATAGTGAAAAGAATAAGAATAGTCTTTATTTATGTGAAATATGGTACATTGAGGTGTTATAGGTGAATAGGTTCCACATATTCCGCTTACTATATAATTCAGCATGTAAATATTGTTAAATAAAAACTAAGCTAAAACAACGCAATAATGATGGACATGTATGTTGATGGATGGAGAAGGCCTAAGAAAAGATGGATGGATTGTGAGAGGAGTGATATGAAAGAGAAAGTAGTAAATGATGCCGTGACGTCAGACAGGGGAGAATGCACTACAATTTACGAACGCGAATCAACACACAATCTGACACTGAACACACACACTGGCATGACGACAGTATCAAAAAATTGCAAATCTATTTAGTCCGTCAGTTAGAGTATTGGAAATTAATGAACACGTGTTTTTTGTTTTGTAAATCAATGAATATTGACAAAGATAAAACGCATCAAAACTCGGGAGTGGGGGCTCGTGACGTCAGAACTAGCTAATAATTATACCAAGGCGTGACGTATTGAAAATTTTGAAAGCGTCATATCTTCGTCAATTTTGGTTTACGTAACAAAAGAAAAAACACGGGTCAAATAGTTTTTGATAATCTAACTGACGGACTAATTAGATTTTTTTGTCGTCTCGCCTATTGCAAAAAAAAAACGTAAGAAAATTTGAATTTCGCGGTCTACCCTGGGACTTCCATTTTAATAAAAGTGGTAACACTTTGACCTGGAGCTGGCCTACCGCAATACGGGCTTCAATATGGTAAGAGGCCAGTTTATACTGGTTTTATCACAGCTGATTTATGGCCTACCGTAATTCCACTTCTGCCAACCCTTCAGAGATTACAGGCATGATATTAAATCATAAACTGTCGACCCGACCGGTTGGGGCGCCATTATTTAACTATTGTGTCTACTTCGTGGACAGATCATGGGCAGTGACGAAGACATCTAACAACTCGATTCCCACCGGCTTCCCTTTAGAAGTTTGGAACACAACCACTCTCTACCGTAATTGAAAAATGGCACATTCAGTACTTTTTTACAAGCGTCACGAAACGCTTACTCGTACTCAATCAACAAAAATTTGCTCTTCAACAACATACTGCTATAGAATAACCCGCAGGCGCTATCGGCTTTTTGGCAGCTAAATTTCTTGGCAAAATAAACGTCATGACGTCACTAGCCAGCCCACCTATATTAGGACTCTGGTAAGCCGACGCAAACCGAGTTATTCATAGAGAAAGTAATAGAAAATGCGTGCGCCTGAGCGAGATGGGAAAATATCGTTATCGCTCGTTGAATTTCGTATAGAATCGGAAATCGTTCAATGCTTGATGACATTATTTTGTTTTGTTGGGAGCATATTATAAGCCGAAGATTATCAAGTTACGTCAGGGGCAGAAAAAGAAAGTATGTATGAGAGAACGAGATAGAATTAGTAATGGTCGATAATTTCGAATGTCGATTTGGTACAAATTATAGTATTTATTTTGTTTACTTATTTACATAGGATAAAATCACTAGTTATGCATGCTGTACAGACTCCCAATATTACATCATGTTAGTGGCGCGTTCCCAGAGCGGCCTCTGCTGATGCAGCATTCAAAGTAGTCGCGGTATGTTATGTCTAAACGCCCGGCGACGGTAGAGATAAGGGCCTAGCATTAAGAGACAATTTATTAGATTTAACAAGTTATTTTTAGTCTGGATTAAACCATCTTCGTGATCAGACTCACTTGTTTTCTTCAAAAAACCTTCGGCAGTTAACTCACTTGTATTTTTTTATTATACTTCCTCTGTATTTTATTCTTTACCTACTTTTTAATGGTTTTTTTTCTTCATGGTTTTCGTGGTTTTCGAGGTCACTGATAATAAAAATGAGGTCAAAATAAAAATCCAAGATGGCGCTGAAGTAAATTTTCGGTTTTTTCTACATGGGTGTCGTTTTCGTGGTTTTTGGGGTCGTTGATAATGAAAATGAGGTCAAAATGAAAATCGAAGATGGCGCCGACGCAAATTTTCGGTTTTTTCTTCATGTGTGTCGTTTTCGTTGTTTTTTGGGTCGCTGATAATGAAAATGAGGTCAAAATGAAAATACAAGATGGCGCCGAAGCAAATTTTCGGTTTTTTCTTCATGTGTGTCGTTTTCGTTGTTTTTGGGGTCGCTGATAATGAAAATGAGGTCAAAATGAAAATCCAAGATGGCGCCGGCGCAAATTTTCGGTTTTTTCTTCATGGTTGTCGTTTTCGTGGTTTTTGGGGTCGCTGATAATGAAAATGAGGTCAAAATGAAAATACAAGACGGCGCCGACGCAAATTTTCGGTTTTTTCTTCATGTGTGTCGTTTTCGTTGTTTTTGGGGTCGCTGATAATGAAAATGAGGTCAAAATGAAAATCCAAGATGGCGCCGGCGCAAATTTTCGGTTTTTTCTTCATGGTTGTCGTTTTCGTGGTTTTTGGGGTCGCTGATAATGAAAATGAGGTCAAAATGAAAATCGAAGATGGCGCCGACGCAAATTTTCGGTGTTTTCTTCATGGGTGTCGTTTTCGTCGTTTTTGGGGTCGCTGATAATGAAAATGAGGTCAAAATGAAAATCCAAGATGGCGCCGACGCAAATTTTAGGTTTTTTCTTCATGGTTGTCGTTTTCGTGGTTTTTGGGGTCGCTGATAACAAAAATGTCAAAATAAACAGAAAAAAAACGGAAAAACAAACTATCCATTCTAATTTTTTTCCTCGGCTTCCCCTGACTCAGTTTTCACCCTTCGCTTGGGTTAATTTATGTTTGCAGAATGATAGACACTGCAGCGGCTTACGAGAATGAGGACCAAGTGGGAGCCGGCGTAAGAGCTTCCGGAGTACCCAGGGAAAATGTCTTCGTTGTGACTAAGGTGAGAACCATTTCTCAGAGTTTCTATAATTTCACCTTTCTGTGTAGTTTTCGTCTGGGATTTCAAATGAGTATTTAAAGCACAACAGTTTTCTTGTATAGTCGTGAGGCAACGGCAAGACAGTAGAAGGTATCAGTTTTCACACGGCGTTTCTGCAAAAGATTATACAGGTGTAAACAGACGGCCTGAGCTATGGGCTAGCTCGCCGTCCGTCCGTCTCATGACGACAGGCCGTGTCGACGGAGCGTTCGTATTCCACTCGCGCCTCAAAGAGAGTCAGCAATAAGAAGGGGTCCGCAAGGACCGATGCCTGCCGGGGCTGCGAGAATGTTCGAAAGAGATATCCGTGGCCCCGGAACACAAAGGGCGATGAACATGGATGGGTTTTAGGCAGTAAAAGTCTGACACTCCCTCCTGCTCCGCCCAGAGCTGGAGGAGTCATTTGAGGATATCCCATACGAAAAAAAAAAGGTGTGAACATACCCTTCACGAAGCCGACAACCAGGCATTCTGTGCATCAAATTAAGTAACAAAACGAAAGTAATGCAGGGAAATGCCTTTTTTTTTGGGGCTTAAATCACGTTTTACGGTAAAACTCAATGTAACGCACTCAAAATATTGTGCTGGTGGGTGCATTGAATAGTACGGGGTCGTGGAGGTATTTAAAGTAAAGTTACAACAATAAAAACTTGTTTTTTAAAAAAAAACTTATCAAAAAGTTTGGACTTTGACCCCCAATATCTCCGTAACTAGAAGGTTCACAAGTATGGTGTAGAACAAAAAATTGATCGCAATGACGGGGAGAACAAATGCCTTTCGGCTTCATTAAGGGTCTATTTACACCCTTTACTATCTACTTTTTAGGGTTCCGTACCCGAAGGGTAACCAACGGGACCCTATTACTGTCTGTCAGCGGGCATGCATTACAAGATCTGTTACTAGGTACCTAGTTGAAATTTTCACAGAATGTGTATTTCTGTTGCCGCTACATTATCAACAAATAAATTAAAAAATTAAGGGAGGTCCCCTACTACGATGGTACGGAACTCTTCGGAGGCCGACTCACACTTGGCCGTTTTTTTGACGAGTTGACTGAAAGGCATGCGCGCTCTTACCATCTTAATTTTGTGTTTTCCAATTGCAGCTTCCGTCCCACGAGTCTCGAGATGTGTTATCTTCCCTGAGAAACTCGCTGGCTCAACTGAACATGAGCTATGTGGATTTGTACCTGATTCATAGTACTGTCACTTTTAAGGTTCGTAATTTTTGTGTAAATGTCCAGCGATATTTATTATTATTATTATTTTTGCACACACACAACACATTTGCGCACATTTTTGGCACATTGCTCGTAGAACGGATGGCCGATGGGGCCGAAAAGTTCTGGAGTGGCGACCGCGAACCGGAAGACGTTGCGTTGGAAGGCCTCCCACTAGGTGGACCGATGACCTGGTGAAGGTTGCGGGAATCCGCTGGATGCGAGTCGCACGGGACCGGTCAATGCGGCGACATTTGGGGGAGGCCTATGTCCAGCAGTGGACGTCGCACGGCTGAAATGATGATAATGATGATGATTTTTTTTTTTGCTTCGCTCGCGTTGTTTTCGGAGATTATCCAACGGGAACGTTTTAAATATAGACTATGATATTTGATTTTATCCTCGCGTTTTGTACACATACTATTTCGTGAGGCTGTGAAACGTTTTTAATTTTTAGGGAAGTAACTATAATAATAATTAAATGCTAAGACCCTACACAACCGTGAGGTATGCAGTCTCAGGGAATACTTCCAAGAAGCCGACGGGGAGATGCACCGAGATGTGATCTGAGTGGACAAGGGCCTCACCCCGCTCTCCCTGGCTAACGAAAACTGGCGCAAGCCTAGAGTATTAGACACTAATGACCGCAAGGAGGAATGGGCAGGGCAAGGAGCTTCACGGACGCTTTTACCAGGCCCTACATGGCCCCGATGTAGACTTCTTAGCGTCCGTGTCCTGGCTGCGCTTTGGTGATCTCTTCGGGGAAACCGAAGGTTTTGTCTGTGCAATAATGGACGAAGTTATGATGACGAATAACTACCGGAAATACATTGTGAAGGATGGAACGGTTGACATATTATGTCGGGCATGCCACCGTCCTTGAGAAACGATCCGACACATTATTTCTGGGTGTTCTAGTCTGGCTAACGGAGAGTACTTGCATAGACAAAACCTTGTTGCCAGGATTATACACCAGCAACTTGTTTTGAAGTACAACCTTGTGGAATCAGAAGTGCCATACTATAAGTATGCGCGCGACCCAGTTCTCGATAGTTTAATACTAGTGTCACGTTGAATTGGGATCGACCTATCACCACTGACAGGTCTGTTGTTGCCAATAGGCCTGACATTGTGGTGATAGATCGATTGGAGTGTCTCACAATGATTGTTGATATAACAGTCCCGCATGACGAGAACCTCCTGAAAGCAGAGAAAGATAAACAATTCAAATATCTAGATCTGGCTCGCGAGGTTGTCGACATTTGGGACGTGGGTACAGCAGTCATTGTGCCGATAGTCGTGTCGGCCAATGGCTTAATAGCCAAGAGCTTCGACCAACATCTTAGGAGGCTCTCGCTTGGCAGCTGGATCAAGAGCTTGATTCAGAAAGCAGTACTTCTGGACACGGCACGTATTGATGAGGTTCCTCTCTCCAAGAGCCCTGATCACCGGCAGCTCCGACCCAGTTCCCAGCGCTGGTGGGATACTGTTTTTCATATTTTTTAATGTTTTTCTAAATACACATACATTAACACGGTCTAGGGATATTTCATACTCAATTAAATAACTCGAAAAGTACTGGCCGCATTGGAATCTTTTATACACAGATTTGTTTGTAATTTATCTCAGACTAATTCCAAATTCAAATTTTTGAAAATTCTTTTGTTTCGGTGGCATAAAAATGTCTTGATGTATAGGAGAGGGAATTTTCATTTGTGCGAAATTTAGAAAACAATACGAATTACGTTTAGTTACAGTTTTTTTTTCATTTTTAAACGAAAGATAAAGTTACAATTGAGGTATTGTAGCCATGCAACGCCGACATTTGACAAGGGCGGAGATGTTACGAGCTGTGGGAATGCTGGAAGCTGGATCTGTTCAGCGTAATGTTGCTGAGGCCATAGGGACCCATCAAAATGTAATTTCAAGATTGTGGACACGCTATCGTGCCACAGGTGAAGTAGCGGAGAGGCACCGGGGGCCAAGTCGCATCACTACCCCCAGACAAGACCGATTTTTGCAAATTACTGCGCGAGCACAACCAAATGCAACGGCGACTCAATTGGTCCAAAGGCTACGAGTGGAACACCAAGTGCTTGTGAGTGACGAAACTGTAAGAAGGCGACTGCATGAAAGCAATCTACGCTCTCGTAGACCACTCCGGGTCCCACTTTTACGGAGAGGCAATCGTGGACGACGATTAGAATGGGTTCGGAACCACGTGGACTGGGGCCGTGACCAATGGTCCAATGTGCTGTTCACGGATGAATCCAGGTTCGGCTTCCATCCAGATTCACGAAGGACGCGTGTTTGGCGAGTTCCTGGACGATGGACCCGTCTCCAGAACCCTCAGGAAGTTCACCCATACCAAGGAGGAACAATTATGGTTTGGGCAGGAATTCATCTTGGAGGACGGACGGATCTCGTTTGGGTGCGGGGCAATATGACGGCAGAACGATACGTCCAACAGGTGCTGGGGCCCGTAATCTTGCCCCACAGAACACAAATGGGGCAAGATTTCCTGCTCATGCACGACAATGCCCGGGCACACACGGCGAGAACGGTAGCAGCTTGGTTACATACACATAATGTTAGGGCCTTAGACTGGCCTGCTCGATTGAGCAGGCCAGTCTAAGGCCCTACATCCCGGGCCACAACTGAACATTCCCATCCCTGCAACGCAACATTTCATCCGGCGCATCTGCAGTGCGCCAGTGCAATCAATGCAGCGATACCGGGCCGGGACACCGGGTTACGTAAAGCTAGGTGAGGTCGGAGGATAGACGGGGGAGGATGGGGGTAGGATATCCAATTAATTCTTCGCCAGATCTAAATCCCATTGAGCATGCGTGGGATATGCTGCAAAGAAGAGCTCTGAAGGAAGTTCCTGAAAATCTGGCTACAGAAGATCAACTTTTTGCGCACCTCAGAAGGACATGGGACAATATTCCGCAGCAAGACATTGACAACCTTGTTCTGAGCATGCCGAATCGTTGCCGATGTGTTATGAACATCATGGGCGCTTTCTCAGACTACTAACTTCAAGTTTATAAACACAAATTAAATGATTTTTCTATTTTTTTCAGTTTTTACTCACAAATTAAAAGTTCATTCACATATACGGTTTCCGTCTATGCTTCATTTTTTTTCCATAAAATCCTGAAATTTGAATCTATACCTTAACCATTATTAAAAAATGGTAGAATATTAAATAACGTATCTTTTAAATATATACATGTCATATAAATAATTAACACATTGATAGTAATTCGCTTTTTTAAAAATATCCCTAGACCGTGTTGATGTGTGTAGTTGAAACTATTTAGAAAAACATTTTATTAAGAAAAAATAAAAAATGTAAAAAATACGTGTTTAAATGAATAAATGAAATAATAATCCATTTATTTCAGGTAACAAAGACCCATACACCTTAACCTAAAAATACATACTATTAACATTTTTTTTTTTTTTTTCAATTTTTCTTGAGGAATGGAAAATTCATATTTTAAATATGAATTTTCCATCTGCATGAGGGCGTTCAGTATCCTTTCTATGATTCCATCAGTAGATCCATACAGTGGACAAAAAAGTAGTCAAACACATCAATCATATCGCAGAGTTTTTGTTTGTCGCAGACTTGTACAAACAAAAAGTCATTTGTGGTTGGTATTTGTGTAAAAAAGCTTTTATCTTTGACCTGCCTTTGTTTTAATAATCACGTTGACTTGACGCATTACAAGACACGTCATCACGTCTCGAATTGTCCACAGTTATCCTACACAATCTCATGCGTAATACAATTTAAAAAAATATTAAAGATTGCATGTTCAGATTCCAGATCTGCCGATAAAAATATTATTTGCTTATGAAAAAGTAATAAGGGAGAAATTGATACGTCTTTAATTTCTAATCGTTACATTTCAAAAAACCAGCTGACAATTAATCATTTTTAAACAAAAGATAATGATCAATTTTTTTATCTATGCAGTTACATGTCTTGTTTTTTTATTTATTTATCTGAACAAATATCCTTATGTGTCATAGGTTTGAATTTAGAATGTAAATCGGAGCCTCATGAACTTTGGAATTCTAAAATGGCGCTGAACTGTATGATTTGATTTTTTTATCAGATTTTCAATGCAGGTGCTAATTGCACAATATTTATTAGATTTTCTTATTTATACAGTGTGGAATTTTGAGACGGGGCAGCAAGGGCTACCTTAACCGTTGAAGGTTCAGAAGAACCATAACTTTTTGATAAAAGACCATGGCGAATTGTCAATGCATTTTTTTGACAAACACCTAGCTTTCACCTTTACCTGAAAACTTAAAATGGTCACACTACAGAGTAGTGACTACAGTATGCCTTCGGGAAAACACAACTTGTGTATTTTACGTCGACGGACGTCAGCCATTTTCAAAATAATTTCCACTTGTAGAAAAGCTAATACAATTTAATAACACAATTTACTACAATACCACATGCTCATGCTCACCTACACCACCAAGCCTCAGTCCTTCACCTTCCAACTTCCCGCCATTCGTGGTGACTGACAGTTGACATTAGTGACAGCTACCTGACTACTTGTGGCTGTGAGACAGTGTTACCATATCTATTAAATAGATACACTACAACTCTTTTCTTTTTTGTCATTCCAGCCAGACCACAGCGGCTATGACTTAGGGATCGACTACGTAGACACCTGGAAGGCCATGGAGGAAGCCAAAAAGCTGGGCCTAGCCAAGTCTATAGGCATATCTAACTTCAACGTCAGTATGATTGAGAGATTACTGGCTAACTCTGAAGTTAAACCCTCCGTGTTGCAGGTTGAGGTAAGATGATAACATATTCCATCAGGAATTTCTCAGTAGCAGCCACGGGAAATTCCGCCTATTACAATAGCCGTGTACATGATTCTGACAATGGAATATTGAGAGCCATCTAAGAAGCTAATTATTTCTTTGTATATGGCTGTCAATATTCCTGCTAACAATTTTAATTAATATTTTTATTTATTAATGATTTTGTAATTTTAATTTGATTTGCAATTGTAATGATTAAATTTTAGATATGTTCAACTTATTTTTTATAAAATTAATGGATACGAAAACGTAAACTTACTCGTACTTCATTCATATTTTTTTTTTTTTACTGTGGAATATTTGTGAAAAATGTATCTTCCGTATCCGCCTTGCCTGTTTTTTTTTTTTTATTATTTATTTATTTTATAGGTGGTTGATGGACCAGTTGTGTTAAAGATGCCATCAGTGAATGGACTTTAACTTTGATAGCTCATATCTCGGAAATGTGACGCATTAGAACATTTTGTCTCATTCAAAACTTGTTTGTATTGATGCCAGCTATTGATTATATAGATTATACGCGTGGCGGTAAATTAAAAAAAAAAAAAACAAAATGGCGGAAATTAGCCATTTAATTCAAACCGCTTTTCACAGAATGCAATGAATGCAGAATGCTATTGCCGCTATAACAACAAAATATTATAAAAATAAATGAAAATTGCATGCCTGTCTATGTTTAAGTTCACTTTTAACTACTTTTCTGCTTTAAAATATTAGAATAGCGCACTGTTAGATATAACTTTTAAATATGTTGTGGAAAATGTCGTAGGTCATACATTTATAAACCTTGTATATTTATAACTTAGTGTAAGATTTTAATGTATAACTGTTGATTTTCCCTAATAAATAAAAAAAATTAAATAAAATGGGCTCTTCTACTACGATGGTACGGAACCTTTCATGCACGAGTCAATGGCGGGTTTTTTTCTACCATTTTGTCAACTAACTTATTGAATCCCCAGGTAAACCTGAACCTAGCCCAGAACAAGCTGCTAGACTACTGCAAGAGCAAAGATATCGTGGTGATGGCGTACACCCCGTTCGGGTCCCTGTTCAGCAGGGAGTCTGGACCCCCAGCTCCCAGGGCTGATGACCCCACGCTTGTGGAGCTAGCCAAGAAGTATGGAAAGAAAGTGCCGCAAATAGTGTTGAGATATTTGGTGAGTCATTCAGAGTCATCATCATCTGTATATCCTTTTCCCAACTATGTTGGGGTTGGCTTCCACTCTAACTGAACGCAGCGGAATACCAGTATTTTACATGGAGCGACTGCCTATCTGACCTCCACAACCCAGTCAGTACTGGGTAATACGATACCCCTTGGTAAAGCTGGTTGTCAGAATTTTAGGCCACTGACTACCTACCTGTATATTTGGTAAGTATCGTTTTAATAAGTCGATCAGACGTAACAAGTAATATATTTAAATCAACCTGTTTAATTTAGGCCGAATTTCTGAGTTTAAAGTTGCAGAGATCAGATCTAAAAAAAACTAAAACTAAACGTCACAACGCTACGTCAACCTGACGGTAATCGATATTTCTTGACTGTCTACTGTTAACATCAAACAAGATTTAAGAGGCACAGTCAAAGTATTCAATCAACAAATCAGCTAAGGATATATCTCAACTTTACATAACCAATTTCCCACATTCTGATAGCCAAAATTTGACGGCACGGTTGCGTGCGTTGCGTGTCGTGGGTTCGATCCTCACACAGATCAAAAATATTCCATTGGTAGTTCTTCCAGGTCTGGCTGTTAGGTATGTAAGTAAACGCACCCACGGTACAGGAGGAATTCCTAGAAATCATTACGCCCCCATCAGCCCATAGCAGCCCAATGCTAGTTATAGGCCTCTCCAATCGACATACTCAATCCTCTGTTTGGCATTCCCAGCTACTACCAGCAAACCCTAAGATTGTAGCGCTAACTGGAGGAGTTCTTCCTTAAGATTGGTTTACTTTATGCCATACACCAGTTCAATCAACTGTAATGCTTATTTTCAGGTGCAAAGAGGAGTAGTTCCTATCCCCAAGTCAGTGAAGAAGAGCCGAGTGGAGGAGAATATCGAGGTGTTTGACTTCGAACTGACCAAGGAAGAAATGGAGACTTTGAGTGAGTATCGAAGATAAACTTGTTAAAGTTAATCTGCATACGTACATCATCATCTGTCGAGCCTTTTCCCAACTATGTCGGGGTCGGCTTCCAGTCTAACCGCATGCAGCTGAATACTAGAATTTTACATGGAGCGACTGCCTATTTGACCTCCACAACCCAGTTAGTACTGGGTAATACGATACCCCTTCGAAAGACTGCATGGTAGTCAGACTTTCGTGCTACTAGCTGTAACGACTGTCAAAGATCTTCAAATGACAGCCGGGACCAACGGCTTAATGTGCTTTCGGAGGCACGGCGGAAACCCGGTATGTTATGATGGTCACCCATCCACAGACCGACCTAGGCAAGCGCGACTTAACCTTGAAGTTCGACTCGTGCAGCTGTTGTAATCCTACTATCTTACTAATAAATAAATGCGAAAGTTTGTGAGGATGAATGTTTGTTACTCTTTCACACAAAACTACCGAACGGTTTTGGATGAAATTTGGCACATAGATAGTTTATGACGACGATTAATATGTAGGATACTTTTTATCCGGGATAAAAAGTATCCTGTGGGATATAGTATAATCCTGTGGGACAGTTACCGAACTTCAGGCGGGCGAAGCCGCGAGCATAATCTAGTAAATAATAAAACTATGACCGTACTAGAAATCGAACCCAATACCTCATATTCGGCAGTAACGCCTTACTAAGCACTGGACCGATGAAGCAGCCCAGTCAAGTAAGATTTATAAATTTTTATTGTTTTTTGTTTTCAGGCAAATTCAACAAAGACTACAGGGTAGTATTCCCCAGTTTTTGGCAAGATCACCCCTATTATCCCTACGAGAAGGTGGATGTACCGGCTCCCGACCTATTCAACAAAAAGGACTAAAGTAGCGACAAGCTAAAGATAAAGTTTATGAAATTATATTATGGTTTTATTTGCCTTCTCATGAAAAAAATAGACGCATTACAATAGGGCCAATTTAATAGACCACATTTTGACACTTCATCGAAATACAACAACGTAACCTTGTAACGGCTCGCATAAAATATTATTTATATCTTCGAAGTTCGTACTGCTCAATTGCTTAACTTTTTCAATTACGATTACATATTTATTGTAATAATGACAAAAAGAGGTAACTTTAAAATGTAGTAGTACTAAACTGACAGATGTCAATTTTACTTCTCGAGTGAAACCATCGTGAAATATGGGGAAGCGATTGCCGTCTCTCTGGACATCTCAAAGGCCTTTGATAGGGTTCATCATGATGGCCTTGTAAACATACTTCCATCGTATGCCTTGCCCACTGGTTTCTGTGAGTGGACATCGGACTTCCTAAAAGCGCGGTCGATCTTCGTCTGCGTTGCATTTTCTTTTTTTTGTTTTCTTTTTTTTTCTGGCCTCGCACAGGTTTTCTTTTTATGATTTAGTTTTCGATTTTTTTTATTATTATTATTGTTGTAGTTCCTGTGCTTGTCCGGATGCCAGAACCAGATGCAGCTGAATACCAGTATTTTACATGAAGCGACTACCTATCTGACCTCTACAACCGCAGTTAGTACTGGGCAATACGATACTCCTTGGTAAGACCGGTTGTCAGGCTTTCGGGCCACCGACTACCTGTCACGACTGTCAAAGATCTACAATTGACAGCTGGGGCCAACGGTTTTACGTGCTCTCCGAGACACGGAGGAAACTCGGTATATAATGGGTGGTCACACTGGTCACCCATCCACAGATCAACCTAGGCAAGCACGGCTGAACGTAAAGATCGACCCGAGCGGCTGTTATTATTTAGCCACGAGCTCCTCGAATACTGCCTAAGAGAGCGGTCCGTGCGAGGAGATATTGACGAAAAAAAAAAAAGCAAGAAGCGTGGAAAGTTATGGGACAGGCCATTGCCCAGCAGAGGTTTGGTTAAAAAAGTTTTAGAACTTCCTTCCTTCTTTTAGATTTCGTTAAAGCTGAAGCTCCAACCAGCCCGCGAAATTCAAAATTTTCTTACGTTTTTTCAATTTGCAGGCCAGTGCTAGGTTGTATGTTGATTAAAATATTGTTAGCGATTGTAAGACGTATGTAGTTACAGAATTATAATCATCAAAATCATCAATACAACCCTCCCAAGTTCATAAAGGTCGAGGAAAGTTTTTTTCAAGGTCAAAGTCATTGCGAAGTCAAATTCGTATAAACTCTCCAAAACTCTGCAATAGACAATACCTAGATCACAGACCTTTTTAAATAAATACCAAGTAGGTACTACCGTGCTCACTGGCGATAGATCACTTTCAACCTTGTAACTAGGTACTTAAGGGTGACAACTTGACAAGAGATCGACCGCCAATGTTCTCGTTTGTACAGACGCCACATCAAATCAAGCTTTCAAATTTCTTTAATAATTTTCAACTTTATCGCTAAAGCATTAAGAGCCTTTAAACTACCTCAAATTAGCAACTATATATTTGGTAGATCAAACTTCGTTTGAAATTCTGTTAGAATAAAGTTCTAATCAGCTTGCACTACAAAGTGGTTGTTACGTCAGTCACTGCGGCCGAATAGTGCGAAATTAGTGTTTTTTGCTATTTACAAAAAATCAATTGATTGACTAAAAAAAAAAAAAAGACCTTCTTTATAGTTAGTTCAGTTAGTATAAAAAGTTTTATGATCTAATTTGAAGTATTTTATGATTGCCAGCGATTTATTGTTCAGTTTAGAGGTAACTTTGGGATTTTTTTCCATCGAGAAAATTTTATGGAATCGTGTTTTCGCCAAATATCTTTACCATATATTTATTTCAAAATTAATGCTGCAGTATTTTAGGCGTAACGGAGGATCATGCTAAGCCATTTGAGGTAGTATAGGCCCTTAAGTTCAAGGTCGATTGGGAAATTTTGTGACAGTTTTGTTTCCGGGTACCTTGATGTGTTGGCGTCTGTACTACCTACTCAAATACTTGACAGAAAATTAACATAGGGTCATTTTCGTCTTGTTTAGCTTTGGAAAGAATTAATGAAACAAAACCTTTAAAATACACTTTATACAATTTGTTATTTTTTATTAAAACATAATATTAAATACTATAATTTAACCATTAGGCACACAATTACACTGAAAAAACAAATACTTAAATGTACAATATAATACAATAATTAAACTTAACACAATGGTATAAAAATTAGTATTATTACATGTTTTAATTTACAGTTTACAAGATCTACATACACACTATAAAAATTGACACCCGATTTCCGAAAAGCTGATCCAAAAATTGACAGCTGTCAAACTCCTAAGACAGCTGTCATCGGTATAATTATACAGCCTTTGCTAAAACCAATCTTCATTTACTGAGATTGGACAGTAAATTCGAAAGGCTTTTGGAAACCAGGAGCATAGCCATTTAATCAGCGAAATAAACTCTGCAGTCTGCAAAATGACTTATTTTATATCACTAATTCACTCTTTGCAGAGTTGCAGAGTTATCCAGTTGTTTAGAGCGTAGTCAGACAAATAGCCGAAAGAGAATGACAACACCAAATTGTTTACCTGAACCAGCAAGTATTATACTATTTGGGTTTTCAAATATTATATCAAATTAAATTAAATTAAGTACATTATTTTGATACCTTACTGCTAAAAATGTTATAGTAAAATGTCAAGTGAAGCAAATTTAATAAATAAATCTTCATGGGAATCTAAAGAGTTTTCAAATCTAGATGGGACTTGCATAGACAATGGGTGGAACAATGCTGCCAATTATTTTATAAAGTACCAATTTTGAATTATCCATCTGAAATCACTAAAACTTCAGCCAACTTAACTGTGCAGGTGGGAAAACACAACTAAAATAAATGTACAAAGTTTGACAAATCGATGCAGTTTTGAACTGCACCACAGAATAATTAGTACAAGTAACTGCACACTTTTAGTGGTGATAGATAAGTAGATCAATAGCAGAAAAGTATCAAAATCATGCCAAATCAACCTTTTAAAGTCTGCATTACACTCCAAAACTTATCAGAAAGTCTGTAGAGTCGATTATTGGTCGTATTTTATAAATTCACTTTTTAGCTCGTCCTCCTGTAACAGTACGCATTTAGAGTTAGCTTCGAAGTCGCATTGCTGGGTGTGCTCATTGAAGAATAGACCGTCGGAGCAGAAGGCCACTTGCGGGACTCCTGCGTCGCACCTCCAGTACCTTTGGCAGTCACCCCTGACGGAAAAAAAGGGTTTATAGTTAGTTGTTCTGTAAGTTAAGTCAAAGCAGCGGTGGCCCAGTGGTGGCGGCCTCGACTTACGAACAGTAAGTCGTGGGTTCAAAGTCGAACCCAGACAGAGAGAGAAACAGGCATGTCCTAGAACCAAAAATTCGTAGACATGTGACATCTACCAACCCGCACTGGACCCGCGTGGTGGATTTTCCTTCTCAATGAGAGGAGGCCGTGTGTCCCAGCAGTGGGAACATTATATATGCTAATGATGAAGTTAAGTTATTGAGATTCTCCATCAGGAATTTCACAGTAGCAGCCACGGATCTGTCCCCGGTTGATGGCAATAGGCTCGCTCCCTATTACATGGGACTTAAACATAACTGGCGAACTGTGGGTGTACTATTAGATACAGCTCTACCTAACCGTTCGGGGATTACAGGCGTGATGTTATGTTATGTTCTTGGCCTTGGCCGAGTAGCGGCAGAAATCGACCGATCACGCAAATGTCAACCATAGGTAATGTGTGGTTACAAGTGGGACTGCTATGCGTCAGATTTTCAAATGTGCTCAAAGCCAGTGGGTTTTCAAAGTGTTATTGATATTTTCCTCTCAAAAATCACTCTTTATTCTAGATTCTGTATTTGTACCCGTTTAATGACAATGTTAGAGGCCTATGCTGGAACGCAATACAATCTTAAGGTACCGGTGTCAAATTAATTTTAAGAAGTGAAACTAAATGATGTAAGATTGTTAAATTAAGGCCATAAATAAATAAATTAATGACAATGTTCTTGCCCCCAATTGTATGATACTTAATTATCATTTGATGTCTTTATCATCTACACAGCCTTTTCCCAACTATGTTAGGGTCGGCTTCCAGTCTAACCGGATGCAGCTGAATACGAGTATTTTATATGGAGCGACTGCATAACTGACCTTCACAACCCAGTTAATACTGGATAATACGATAGCCCCTTGCTAAGACTGGTTGTCAGACTTTCGGGCACCTGACTACCTGTAACGACTGGCAAAGATCTACAAATAACAGCCGGGACCAACGGCTTAACGTGTTTTCCGAGGCACGGAGAACTTTCAGGAAACTCGGTATGTAATGGGTGGCCCACACGGACCAACCTAGACAAGCGCTTAACCTAACGACCGATCGACCCGACTGGCTGTTATTTTTTAGTCACGAGCACCTGTTCCTGTGCTATGCGTTAATATCAGGAATTATATCAAGAACTGCTCCACTTACTTGTAAGCCACTTGTCTGGCCGCAGCATCAGGTCTTGCGCAGTTGATTACGCCGTTGTACCTGCCCATTATTGGAGAAATAGGGCGCACGCTCGCTACGGTGTCTGTGAAGAAAAATATTATGTTTATGCCGAGCTTTGAAAATTGAGAATGCCGTGATATTCGGGGCACATGCAGACTCTCTAAGGTTTGATTTTTATTTTGTTAAATCTTTGCACTGCTTAAGGAGCTTAAGCGACAGTACAGGTCGATTCCAGGACCGCATTCACTATCAAGTCAACCCGCCCGTGGTTCTGCCCGTGGTTTCAATTACACCCAAGGGAAATTCCTTTATAAATTCAAGCACATATCCACAGTCTTCCTGCGATCCCGCAATCATGGCGCTTGCAACAACGTTAAAATATCGGGAGCTCAGAATAATTGATAATCACGGAAAGTATCCCCGTAGTTTATCTTAAGTCTTACTCTTAAAAGTGGTTTAAAAATATATAGACACGTAGTCATAACCCAATTTCATGAAACACCACACACCACACACCAAAATCTTTATCCCTCTGTCAATGTAACACAAGCGCCAAAACATTCATGTTAAACTATGCCATATTTTTATAGTTTAAATTTTAGAGAGTAGTTGCAGGTGATCCTTACCAACGGCCTGCTGTTCCAGCTCATCACTGAAGAGGCCGATAAGACTGTCAGCCTCGTCTCCAGAACCTTCATCTTCATCTTTAGGTGTTCTTAGCTGACAGGTGGTCGCCCACGCCCAGTTGCAGGTCTGATTCACAAGTTACACGAGGTTAGTATGGGCGTATGGGGTTAGTAGTTGGCACTATCATCATTATCGTCAGCCTATATAGCAGTCCTTTTCTGGATGCTGTGCCGTGCTCCTATAAATAGTCCTCCTATCGCTTTCGATCACGTCGACCAATCTTACCGGAGATCAGCTATCGGCGTGGGAGACACTAATAGTGCACAGTCACAGGTGCACTCTCATTTTCCTCACCCTCATATTGTAATGCAACGGCAATCCGATACGACTGGAAAGAGATCAGGTACAAGACCAAACGTGTTTTCGGGGCACGGGGGTATTATACCACCAAACGGGCTGCTACTGAGAAATTTCTAATGGAAAACTCAAAACGCTTTTTCCTGACCAGGGAATCACCCAGGACCCAAAGTTCAGCAGTCGCGCATACGATCACGAGACTGCTCCTATAGCACGCCACTCAGATTGATTCTCTGGAATTCCCATCCAGTTGCACCAGCCACCCTGCGGAGACCGTTACCACGCATACCAGCCTGAAGACTTCCTACCTTAGGACTACGATGTGCTTTAACAGAAGGGTCTTGCCAGGCAGCATTTTAGCCTAAGGTTATGCTAAAGTAAACGATCAAAGGACCATTAGGAAAAGAAGTATTGGAGACTTCTGCGACCCCAGTACCCTTGCCTAAATATTCGTGAACGGACAGAATCATGACTTTTGCTTAGTTGATGCCAACCTTCAGTAATTGAAGAAAAACCAGAAGAAGAAGAATAAAAGTTATGAAGAGAATTTTCGAATTACCTGCAGTTGAAAATCGAAGATCAGTCCTCCCGGGCAGACGAACTCGACTTCCTCGCCGTGGGCGCACATGTAGAACTTGGTGCAGTCGGTAAAGTGGGGCAGGAGTAAAAAGATCTAGAAGAAAATAATCATGATGAAGACAATAGCCCTCCAGGCCGAATTTTGGCCCTGCTGACCAATCTTAGCAGAGACTAGCCATTAAGGTAAATGCTCTAGAGTAGCCTGCGAAGTTAAAATTTTCTTACGTTTTTTTGCAATTGGCAGGCCAGTGCTAGGTTGTATGTTGATTAAAATATGATTCGCGGCTGTAAAACGTACGTAGTTACAGAATTATAATCATCAAAATCATCAATACGACCTTCCAAGTTTATAAAGGTTGATTGAAATACCTTTTCATGAAATAGTCATTCAGTCGACCGTAGGAACGTAAGAAAATTTGAATTTCGCGGGCTACCCGCGCGTTCACCTTAAGAAGACAAGTTTGTGCGCAGACACAGGTGCACTCCCTCTTCCCTTACTCTTATAGTAAGTCCTCAGTCCCACTTGCTGAGGAGTTTGTTTAGCCACTTCTTCTTCGCAGCTACAACACTAGGAAGTGGCCAAGAGCGGTCGTTTTCTAGAACTAATGCACTACTCCCTAAAGCTTCTTCGTTAAAATCGGACCTATCCGTCTCTCTCACTCGCACTCATCTGCAAAAGTGCGCGAGAGAGACGGATAGATCCGAATATACGGACGAAGCATTAGAGAGTAGAGTCTCTTTTAAATGACGTTCAAAAAGTGCTGATTATCAGCCTAATTTGAATAAATGACTTTTGATATTTGACTCTCATAGAACGTGTGTGTTTGCCAGAAACTAGGTTTTGAAGGTCAGATAGGCAGTGCCATGTAAAATACTGGTATTCAGCTGCATTCGGTTAGACTGAAAGCCGACCCTAACATAGTTGAAACAACGCAGGCAGCTGATGATTCATTTAGGTTCTTTTAAGTCGCTCTATGTGAGAACTAAAGACTTAAGACACTTACTTGTCCTGCTGGGTCGCAGCTAAGGTCGTTGGGGTCCACATTAGGGTCGAAGGCTTTGTGAATGGGATCTTCCGTTTCGTTCTTCTTCGGGACCTCTGCTGTGAGGGCCACGTTCAGCAGTAACAAGGTGGTCAGGACTTTTGCTGTGGGGGAGAAAATACGCATAAAACATACATCACAATCATGCCTGAAATCCTCGGAAGAGTTAGGAACAGGTATCTAAAGGATCCCAGACTCTAAGCGCACTTATAAGGTCTATGTATTCATACACGAAATCTCTTAAGGGGTCATTGTACTCATCATTATGAACCTGTTCCATACATTTTGACGAGTTATGCGAACATATTGTGGGGGAAACAATTGATTTTTTTTTCGCGACCCCCTAAGAGATTTCGTGTATGAACAGATAGACCTTATACAAGATGTAAACAGACTCATCACGAAGCCGTCAACCATGCATTCTGTAAGTACATCAAACTAAGTAACTTTACGCAATAATTTTGCTGGGAACCGACTTTTTTTTTGGGGTGAAAAATATTTTTTTGTGGTAGAATGATTTTTTTTTGGTGTAAAAAAAATCATTTTTTGTCGTATAACTCAATGTAACGCGCTCAAACATTGTGCTTATGGAAGGATAGACTAGCACGGGGGTCGTGGAGGTGTTTAAAGTAAATTATTACATTAAAAACTTGTTCATTTTTTTTTATTGGCAAAAAGTTGGAACTTTGACCCCCAATATCTCCGTAACTAGAAGGTTCCCAGGTATGGTGTAGAACAAAAAAATGATAGCAATGACGAGGAGAACAAGTGCGATGATTTGGCTGAGATAAGAAGTCTTTTTTCACTCTTTATAAACATATCATCACCCCTGTAATCTCCGAAGAGTTAAGCTCAAGTGTACCTATAGTAGACATTTATTTCGCCTTGTTATAAGGGTCCAAGGTCCAAACTTCTACTCTTTCTCTATATGACACAATTAGTAAGTATCTTCTTAGACTTTTTTATGCTGCAGTATCATCGGTCGAATAGTCGCTCTTTGAATAGGTTGTTAAAAAAAAAGTCTACGACAAAGCACGTAGGTATATTTATGTAATTTAGTAGTGATAGGTTTGTATTATAGGTAGTTAGGACTAGCTTGCAGTTGTCGCAAGCGCGACTGCTGAACATGATGTCCTGGGTTCGGTTCCCAGGTCGGGCAAAGTTTACTTGGGATTTAAACATAACTGGAGAAATGTGGGTCTACAGTTACAGTTAGATTATCAGAAAATATTTGATACGTGTTTTTTTCTTTTGTTACGTAAATCAAAATTGACGAAGATATGACGCTTTTAAAATTCTCAATACGTCACACCTAGGCATAATTTTTAGCTAGTTCTGACGTCACGAGCCCCCACTCCCGAGTTTTGATGCGTTTTATTTTTGTCAATATTAATTGATTTACAAAAACAAAAAATACGTGTCCATTAATTTCCAATAGTCTAATTGACGGACTAAATAGATTTGCAATTTTTTGATACTGTCGTCATGCCTATTCGCACTGGGCCCGCGTGGTGGATTATAGCCCCTCTCATTGAGAGGAGGCCTGTGTCCCAGCAGTGGGAACATTAATAGGCTGATGATGAAGAAGGAATGGAGGGAGGTCTTTGCTCAGAAGTGGGAAAATACGAGCTAACTAAAAAAAATGTAATAACCACATCCGATTCTTATCAAATTCATAGATATCCTGAGATCCGGATTTTCTAATGTGTTTATGTAGTTGTTGATGTAATTAGATTAAGTACATTATACGTTTAGATTACTCCTAGAATTTGATCGATGGTAAATGGTATTTATTAACCGATAATGATTATTATTATTTAATATTTAATATTTAGCTAGATTATGGGTGACTTTCGTTGAATATAGATATTTATTATCTACTGGCTCATGCCCGCGGCTTCGCCCGCGCGGAGTTCGATAATCGTCCCACGGGATTATACTACCGGAATAAAAAGTATCCTAAGTGTTAATCCAGGTTATAAACTATCTGTGTGCTTAATTTCAGCCAAATCCGTTCAGTAGTTTTTGCGTGAAAACGAAACAAATTTACACGTACACATACAAACTTTTGCCTTTAAGTATAATATTATAGTGATAGATAGCTTGGTAACCTATATCGCCATGGCAGTATCATCCGGATATTATTTTTGTCTTTGATTTTGAGAAGGCACTTAATTAACATCTTCATTCTCTTGACCTTATCCCAAGTTATACTTCTCTATTGAGACCTACTCGTCATCTCATCAGTCACCTCCTTTCTAGCCGTAGGTCGCCAGGACACTCCCGCCTGACCACCACTAAGCTAACTTTTGCTTGCACTTACAACATAGAAACGCTCTCTAGCCCCGCCCCGTTGACTTTGTTTAGAAATAATGAATGAAGAGATACCAATCGGCCGAGAGCACTTACGACGCACGCCAAAAGAGAGTTATTGTTGTTTTTCTTAAAAACTTTTTCTTTAAACTTTAAGGGGGCGTGACTCGGCGCCTCCGCATGATTTAAGCGAAGAAAAAGTTAACTGGTCAGGCGGAAAAGAACACGACTGTACCTATCATTCTTCACACAGTCCTTCCATCGTTTATTTGGTCTTCCTCTACTCTTATACCCATCCACATTCATACTCAGAACATTCCTCACGGCTTTGATTCCTATCTTTTAATGTAACTCTATTAAATGATAGATGTACCGATTTATAAAACATCGATGGTTATCAATAAATTGGTTTACTCGTATCTAGATTTCGTTTCTTAGATTTCGTAAACAGATTGTAATTCGCGTGTTTACAGCAAGAATTACGCGTGACTTCTATATTTAGGTATATTTAGGCAACTAAGGAAAAACAAAACACGCCTGCAGGTTAAGGGTTAGACATAATATGTAAGTGTAGGTACCTGACAGAACGACATTATCATCCGCCTAGCCTTTTCCCAACTATGCTGGGGTCGGCTTCCAGTCTAACCAGATGCAGCTGAATACCAGTATTTTACCAAGAGTGACTACCTATATGACCTTCCAAGGCTTTTCTGTATAAGTCGACAAAGCTACTCTTTTCGTGGAGCTGAAGGCACCCCATAATCGTGATCACCCCCCAATATTTTTATTGTGTTACAGTGTGAACCAACGAACCAAATCCTGGCTATGGCCCTGGCTGATTGTAATAATAATTTCTTACTAACCTTCGTCTGTGGACCCGACCGATTCGGTCGGGACGCCATTGTTTAACTATTGTGTCTACTTCGCTAACAGATGAAGGGTCTCTCATGAATAGATAGGTATAAAGGTACACAAAAAAAATAAGGCCTGTCCGACTGCCTTGTTGGTTTATGTGACTTCTTTCTGAGCGGGCTGTCTTGGGTTCGATCCCAGGGTCAAGCTAAATGTGTTCTGTTTCATTGGGTAGCTCTTATTAGCAACCTAAGGTCTTGATTTCCCAATAGAGCGCAAGCCAATAGGCCTTCAATCAAATTTTAGTATCAATATGTCTAAACAAGTTTTATAACCATTATCTGGTGATTTGATCAAATAGCGAATTAAAACTTTATTGTTAAATTGGTTGTGATTAATAAATAAATGAATGAAGTCAAACCGACTTCATTTTATTTCGTACAATAAAGAATTACCTAAATATTATGAGAATTCATAAACTTTAGTGCCCTGATTGTCTATAGTTATTTGTGACAAAATTACGTGACAACGGACAGGAATACTCATCAAGACCATCAAGTAGAGTATTATTACCTACTAATTTCAGCCTAAACTGGACGAGGCGTTCTCCAATAGCAACACTAACGACGAGGCCAAGCACTCCAAATCCAAACGTTTCACCATACATTAATCAACCCGAAAACATCCTCAGTAGATTTATGGTCTCCCAATCGATCACCATCTAACTACTATGAAAAACTACAGGTTCCAAAAATTAAACCAAGGAAACTATAGAAGAAACCAGCCGGTGTAAAATCTTATCGTATTCAAAATACTTATCATTATACAATATTTATTTATCTTTCTACTAACAATATTGCGTAGATTGCAGCCATGAAAAGGATTTTAACAATTTTATTCGTGAACGCGACCTTATGAAGCGTTTTATTATTGCAAAATTGGGCAACTACAGTACTTTCTCTAGTTATAATGCCTTGTGACTGGGACTGTAGCTTTGTATTTTATTTGTAATTTTGACATTCAAAAGTGCCGTAATGGTCTAATTTAAATAAATGCTTTGAGTTTGAGTTTGGAATGAAAACAGGAAAACTGAAACATTCTATAGGTACCAAATTTGGTTTATGACGACATTCAATGCTCGCCCTTCTATTACGTGGGATTTAAGTAAAACCTTTCAGGGATTACAGGCGTGAATTAATCTAAAAAAAAAAATTGGGCAACCTTATGGAGTAACAAAACGCTAAATTGGACGTTTCAGGCTACTAGAGATTGCCTTTGTGTATCGATAAATCAAATATTATGTGAAGCCACAAAAAACTTTTGAAATTTTAATTTAAACGTGATTTTTGCGAAAATGTAATTATAAACGTTACTATTCAGAAAACCGCGTAATCAGCTAATTGAAACTGATTCACACAACCACAAAGCGTTTTTATATCAATGAGTGAAATCATTTTATTTTTCTTATCAAAAATACGTGATTAGTTAAATACACGTTGTTAGAATATATTTATTTTATAATTTTGCCTATCACCATGATACAAACATTAACACATTTGTAATTGTATTTTAACTCAATAGATTAAATTTCTAATCGGTATTGAGGAACAAATCGAAAATTTCGAAGACAAAGGACGCTACGCTAAAACGAATAACGGTACATCACTACATACTTCAAATATTTTGAATCAGCCAGCCAGCAGCCAGTGTGTTATTGAATGTTTTCATGTTTTTGTGATAAATTTATCTTTTAAAAATGTCTTCTTCGGATTCCGAAGATGATTGCTATGGCAATATGGCTCAAAAACTTAAAAAGATCAAAAGCGCATTCGCAAAAGAAAAAGTCGATAGCGCTACATTAAATGACAGTGACGAAGTTCCAAAAAGCTATGAAACGTTGTCAACAAACTTAGAAAATACCTCAGAAACCATCACAGAAGATTTGAATACAACTGTAAACAGCACAGATAATGAAGAATTCACGCTGGACGCGATAATAGCTAGGAATAGTAAGGCGCAACCTAGAGGTCGCGGAAGAGGACGTGGGAACAAACGGAAGGCATCTAATGAAGCTCTAGAACCCACTGAACGGGAGACAAGGCTCACTAGACGAAGAACTTCAAATTCTTCAAGAGGTAGGGTTCATTTCCCGTGAACGTGACACATGTTTTCCCCATACTTGGTCTTTTTGTGCATTTTTGTTATGCGTCTTAAGATAGCGCAAATTAAGAGCCTTTTCTTTATTGCTTTCAGGTAGGACCAGCCCTGTTCCAGAGCCTAGTACAGCTCCTGTTCCAGAGCCTAGTACAGCTCCTGTGGAACAAAGCACCGCATCAACAGTAAATGGTCTTGTAGAAGAGATTGCAACCACTATAGTAGCGAGCGGGACAAATCATGCCAGAGGCAGAGGCCGACGCTCTCGAGGCAGGGCCAGAGGCCGCGGCCGCACTAGAAGAGAGCTTTGGGCTATGTTTGACAATATGTTTGGTAGTGTATTTAATTCCAATCAATTATCAAACTCCAGGGCTTCAAATTCTTCATCCAATTATCCTACATACAGCGTTGGCAACACAGATGAATATCCGGACCAGTCTGATAACCAACAGTTGTTCTCAACGAGACCTGTCACAGATGATGTTGAGATTGTCGAAGAAGATCCAGTGGATGACGATAATGAAGAAATGTCCGTCAAAGTCTACTGGCAGAATATAGAAATATTCAAATTCAATATAAGAAGGTATCAGAAACTTACACAAATATTTGAATATTTTGCTGCGAAAGAAGGCGTGAGCAATGAGAACATATTACTAACTTATAACGATAGAATTTTAAAAATTGATGATACTCCGGACTCTATAAACTATAGCATAGCAAAATTTATTGACGGAGGTATTGTTAAACAAAATGTAACACATTTAATGCAGGGGAGTAGCAAGGAACAAGAAAATGGTCTTAAAATTAAATTTCAGTGTCAGAATAAGAAGAAACCGTTTGAAACTACGCTGCGACCGGAAGACAAACTTGTGTTAGCAATGATGAAATGTGCGGAACACTTAGAAACACCGATAGAACGTTTAAAATTCTACTTTGATGGAGATTTGATTACAGGTATGTTGATTTTTTATTTTAGTATTTTATGCCCACAGCTTCAGCCGTGCGGAGTTCGGTAATTTTCCCACGAAATCTTACTAAAAAGTATCCTATGTGTATCAAACAGATTTTGATGAAATTTGGCACTTAGATAGTTTATAACCTGGAGTAGGATACTTTTTATCCCAGTAATATGATCCCATGGGACAGTTACTGAACTTCAGGCAGGCGTAGCCGCGGGCATACCTAAACCTAGTACTCCAAAATTTTGTAATACATACCTATTCATTTTTTTTAACTGGTATTCAGCTACATCCGGTTAGACTGGAAGCCGACCCCAATGGTGATGTATTAATTAATTGTTATTATTTCTCATTACAGGTAAGAACACACCGCAGGACCTCGAGTTGGAGGGCGGAGAGTGCATAGATGTTAAGATAGCAAGTAGCTGATAATAAACGCATTTCCTATAGTTTACAATTTGTTGTTTGATTTTAATCGAGTTTTCAATCGATTTTAATTGTTTCTCATGTTATGTTTGATCGTATCGCCATCAGGATATGCGTTTGCGCAAAGTAATGGTCAGTTTTCAATAAGAGACGGAATGAGTATTGATGACCAAGTGTACTTACTGCGCTTTGACGTATAAATACTTAATTTTTCCGACATTGTATGAGATTCCCCGCATTTTTTTTTTTTGTAAATTAATTTCGAGTTTAGAGAGCGCCACTTTAGTAAAAAATCAGAACTCGTTAAATACACAATTAATATAAAATCTGATTGACAAAATCAATGCTTTAGAGTTCTAGATTATTGACGTCTATTCAATTCAATAAAATATACTTCACTGTAGTTACAGTTAGAAAAATTGCTAAAAACGGCCGTTTTTTTCCATTTTGTATCTGTAACGACAGCGAGCTATGTTTCAATGAGTTAAGCAGACGTAAATAATTTAGAAGACCAAAAGATTGATTTTGTCAATCAGATTTAATATTAATTGTGTATTTAACGAGTTCTGATTTTTTTCTAAAGTTGCGCTAGTGTACATGGGAGAGCCCCTTAAACGAAGCGGCTAAGTATAAGAACAGAGGAAGACCACGGCTTATGGTAAATGGGGATGTATGAAAGAAGATACGTTGTACGTTGTGTTGAGGACTTTAATTGACAAGCCAGTTTCATACTTTCCAATTTTGCACTTTTAAACATTCACGAGTACGAATATAACCGACTAAAACCGATTAGTATTACTCGGCTAAAATACGAATAGTGGCAAGTGGTTCATCAATTAAAGTCCTCGACTGTACATAAAAGAATAAGGATAATATTTTTATCGCCTATAATTATTATTTTTTACTAGTAATTTCTCCTGTATCGTAGGTGCGTTTATAAACATTTAAACTTTCATACAAAAGCAGCCAGACCCGGAACAACTACCTGTAGGCCATACAAATATTTTTGTTCCGTGCAGGAATGGAACCCGCGCTTGTGGTAACTTCAGGTACTGGCGACTGTATATAACCTCTGCCCATCACTTGGATGATTACAGGCGAGATATAGACATAGACACAGTATCGAAAAATACTGAATACTTACGTGTTTTTTGTTTTATCTAATAATAATTATAACGTAGCGAAGATAGAACGCGTCAAAGATTATGAGTGGGAGCTTGTGACGTCATTCCGGTAAAAAATGTACCTACTCAAGAGTTTTCGACGCACTGTGTCGTCTTATTTTTTTTTTTACGTGAAAATTTAAAAAATATGTATTTTTTGGAAATCTATCTGACGGATTAATTAGATATTTTTTGTCATCCATTTTTACAACTAGATGTTAAGATCAATAAACTTTTGAACGAATGGATGATCGTCAGACAGATTAGCATAGATATTGGATGATTAGCCAAATAAGTAAATACTCTGTACTCTATGATCTAGTTTTTTTTATGGCTGTTGTTGATATTGTTTATTGTTTTGATTAAAATGTGAATCGCGTGATCATGGGTGTAAAACAATATACCGGGTGACTTTTTTCTCACTTTCCAAAAAAATTGGTATATTAGGTGAACGGAGTAGAAGCTTATGGCATAGGTACCTAATTTTGTTTTCTTTTTTCCAAAGCTTAAAAAAAAATTGATCCATCACCAAAAAATGCTACAAATTTCAAGTAAACTTTTCATATTAGTACAAAGAAAGATAAATTTTGAAAAAATAAATGAAAAATATCGAATTTCAAATCATACGCAATACGCGTATAATTTGAATTCCGATTTTTTGTTCGTAAGATATTCGTGTAAGAGGTACCTAAGCATATTAAATATCTTTAATGTGATTTTATTATTTTTTATCTATAGGTACATGTGCGGATTCGTGACCGCGTGAACAAGTAATACACAAAAATAAGTTGTAAAAAAGTAACGATTAAATTTATTAAAATATCAAGTAACTGAAGCTAGCAGTTACACTTGACACGAAAAGGTAAAATTAAAAAATGTTATAATTATGAAAGGTAAAAATTTGATAAACAAGATCACGGCGAGCTTCGGCAAGTAAAAATGATCGGGGTCAACCTCGCCCGATCTTTCCATTTTTCAAAGGGAATCCGGTAGGAATCAAGTGGTATGGATCCTTCGCCACTGCTACGGATAGATGCTCGATCCGTTCCGTAGGTACTTAACATTCCTGTATTCGGCAAAGGTAGAATAAGTACCTTCACCATTTTTTGCCAGTTCTGCATTTAGTAGTTTCATGTAACAGTTGGCGAGCAAATTGCTATTAACGATGCACAAATCTAAACTCCAATAACACTTTGCCCTACCTGGGAGTCGAACCAAATGACCTCGTGCTCAACGGTAACTTGCGACCATTAGACTAACGAGGCAGTGTAGGACTGTAGGTACAATAAGATACGCCTTTTCGCATAATCATTGCTATGTTTTTCTACGTGTATGAACACGTACTCTAGTCGTAACAAATATATTTTAAGTAGGTATTATCCACTCGCAACTTCCAATAACGTTAGATTTTCATATCACAGACAAGTTTTTTTTTATATTCTAATCGCCATAATCCCTAATCGTTAGTAATGATTAATTAGCGTCACAGCACACGTTTAATTTAGCTGATTTAGTAACATCTTAATTTCGTAGAATTATTTATACAGACTTCCTCGTTGGTTTAGTATTAGTAGTCGCAAGCGCGACAGCTGAACTTGAGGTCCTGGGTTCGATTCCCGGGTCAGGCAAAGCAACTATATTGAGTTTTTTCATCAGGCGAGACGACAAAAAAATATAATTAGTCCGTCAGTTAGATTATCAAAAAATACTATTTGACCCGTGTTTATTCTTTTGTTACGTAAACCAGAATTGACGAAGATATGACGCTTTTAAAATTCTCAATACGTCACGCCTAGGTATAATTTTTAGCTAGTCCTGACGTCACGAGCCCCCACTCCCGAATTTTGATGCGTTCTAGCTTTGTCAATATTCATTGATTTACAAAAACAAAAAATACGTGTCCATTAATTTCCAATGCTCTAACTGACGCACTAAATAGATTTGCAATTTTTTGATACTGTCGTCATGCCTATTTCTTAGCAGCAGCCACAGAGCCCGGTTTTTTGCGCGGTTGATGGCATTAAGCTTGCCCCCTGTTGGACATGGGACTTAAACATAACTGGTGAAATGTGGGTATAGATACACCTTTACCTAACCTTTCGGCTACTACAGGCGTGATGATGTTATGTTAATTTACCTATATATAATCATCCTATAATGTTCCCACTGCTGGGACACAGGCCTCGTCTCTAAGAGAGGGAATGGGCTGTGGGCTATAATCCACCACGCGGACCCAGTGTCGGTGGTTGAACGTTACATGTCTACAAATGTTTGGTTCTATACAGGGTTAGTTTTCAATGAACAGCCAAATTTTAGATATCAAACCAAAAGTGCATTTTAAATATTATTGTCGAAAAATAAAAGAAAATAATAGCATTTATTTTAAAATGTCCTTAAAATTTCCTAAATCATAAACCTAGTGGGAAACAATGTACTTGTGTGCATGAATGCACCACCAAATTGATGTGTGCGCTAACTGTTACCTATCTGGGTTGTTGAACTGAATTGTGCTGTTGCAATATCCACACTTTCGCTTTTTAGTGGTAAATAGCAATTAAATTTTATTTAAAAAAAAAAAGTATTTTTTTCCGTACATCGAAAATATCGATTCTAAAAAAACTGAAAATTTGGCCGTCATTGAAAACTAACCCTGTATGGATAGGTTATATATCCGGTTTCCTCACGATGATTTCCTTCACTGTTTTGATAGCAGTGGTGAGGAAATAAATAAATTCAAGTATAAAGAATGTAAAGCCAAGTCAGAGTCATGGGCGGCATAAAAACTCTGACACCAGGTTAGGCACTGACCACATGATAAAGAAGAGTAGACAAGTATAAAGCTTGGGAAAGTATCCACATCATCATCATCAGCCTATAATGTCCCCACTGCTGGGACACGGCCTCCTCTCTATGAGAGGGAATAGGCTATAATCCACCACACGGGCCCAGTGCGGGTTGGTAGATGTCACATGTCTTCGAATTTTTGGTTCTAGGACATGCCGGTTTCCTCACGATGTTTTCTTTCACCGTTTTGAGAGCAGTGGTGTGGTGATGACATAAATTACACAAAGTAATGTGCCTGTCTGGGTTCGAGCCCACAACTTACTGTTCGTAAGTCGGGGCCGCCACCCCTGGGCCACCGTTGCTCTCAGTATCCACGAGCTGTGTACAAAAGGCTAGTTTCCACCATCAATCAATTGTAAATCTATTTAGTCCGTCAGTTAGAATATTGGAAAATAATGGACAGGTATTTTTGGTTTTTGTAAATGAATGAATATTGACAAAGTTAGAACGCATCAAAACTCGGGAGTGTGGGCTCGTGACGTCACAACGCACTAAAAATTATAGCACGGCGTGACGTATTGAGAATTTTAAAAGCGTCGTATCTTCGACAATTTTGGTCTATGCAACAAAAGAAAAAATACGTGTTAAATATTTTTTTTAAATCTAACTGACAGACTAATTATATTTTTTCAGGACACAAAGCCTATTCATAAGTCGGATACCATTAGGTACTACTGGGCCACCACTTTGGGAATTTATGAATTTCTTATGAATATAACTGGAAAAGTGAATACACTTTTCCAGTTATATACCTAGGAAACCCAAGTTATCAATCAATTTCGCACCCTAGGCACTATCACGCCTAAACAATTCTTGGAAAAGGTCGGCAGAGAAGTTCCATGTAAGTATAAGTACTTAATTTACTTAAAAAGGGGACGCCGCTGCCCCCGGCTGAGAACTGAGGCTACAGAGAAACTATTACTAATTAAAAAAAAACTGCTCGACCTGAAGATCAAACCCAGGACTTCAAATGCTCGGTTGTCGCGCTTACCATTATTGAACTGTGGAATTAGTCACTCAAATGTCTTTTTATTTAGAGAGGTTTTTTTTTAAGTTTCAGGCGCGTAAAATAATGTTGGTATGTAAACGCATGTATTATTATATTTCTTATATATCATAATTATTATAAAATTATAATAATTATTGTATAATTTATTATAATAATTATTATATAATTATGGTAATTAAAAGAAGTTTAATTTGAAATATATATGTTTTCCCCATATATTTATTTAATAACTGTAAATAAAGAAACGATATGGGGAAAACATCATACCAGCTAAGAAAAAAAATCTAGCTATCGTTTTTAACACATAAATAAAAAAAATGATGGTTAAATTAAAAAAAAAACTCACCGATCATTTTTAAAAATTCGTTGTCTTTGCACAAAAAATATATGTAAAAAAAAAATCACTTGTTTTCTCACGGTGTGGTGTAGCACTGTATGGACTGGGACAGACTCCTAAACAGTCAATTGCTGTGTATTATTTACTGTCTAATTATCAAAAACTAATCAACTACTTTTATAGAAACAAGCTAACAAATTAATCAGTAAAGATTTTGCTATCAATAAACTGAAAAACATACAAAACTCGGCCTTATTTTGTTTATGGTAAAGGTTTTTGTTTTTTAATTGAGCTGTCAGTTGGCGCAGATAATTATCAAAGAAGGAAGAATAGAGTCGGAAAAAGATTAATAAATACAATCGTAGATACCGTTATATTGTTTTGATAAAATGTCAACGGCATCGTGTCTACCATAAAGATCGAGAAATTGTTTATTTACTTTACTAGATACTAAAAATAGGACATCTATGTAATTTATTGTCTTAAAATATCTATACGAATTACGATTAATTGCTAAAAGCTTAAATGCTATTGTTAGTTAAAGATCAAAATTAACGATAAAACTTTAGGTAATTAATGTCACTCAACGCCAAGCCTGCATGCAGTTTTCGCTTTTTCATAGAAAAAAAACAAAATGGAAGCATTTTGAAAAAAATTCGGTTAAAAATACCTCGGGTTCTCAATTCGGTTTTTTTTATGTTTGTTACTTCATAACTCAGTCATTTCTAAACCGGTTTGAATTTTGTTTTTGTATGTGAAAGGATATAGGTAAGTACTTTCCGATTGGTCCCATAGAAATTTCATAAAAAATTGTTTCTGTAATTTGGTATTTTTTCCTCACGTTAATTGCGCGTACGACGCGACGACGACGCCGACGTCACGTGAAGTGGCCTGTAACGGTCGTTCACGCGACGCGTGATGGTGTCGGCGGTAGAGATACATAGACTTCAGGAAGCAGGATACAATTACAAACAGTTCTTGGAATATTTTATTAACAAATAAATAAAATTATTATGTACATTTTAGACAGATTATAAAATAGAAGTAATATAATTATAAAAATAAGAAAAGTAATCAACTACGATATACTACTCTGTCAAGAAAGTACCGGGAAAAGATCAATAAAACACAAAACATTAGTTATTCATCCAAATTTATTTTATCACCTTCAAAGTATGCTCCTTCAGAACCGACACACTTACGCCAAATAATAATCCAATCATAAAAATATTTTTTAAATGCTTATTCCAGAATTGAGTTCAGGTCTCGCCGCGAATTCTCCTTTATGTCTTCTACTGAATGAAAACGGGTGCCACGAAGTGGTAATTTGAGTTTAGGAAAAATAAAGAAGTCGGCTGGAGCCATATCTGGTGATTAAGGTGGTTGCTCGATGGTATTTGTTGAGTTTTGGTCAAAAAATCGTTCACAATTGTGCGATGGCGCATTATCGTGGTGCAAAATCCAAGAATTTTCTTTCCACAAATCTGGCCCTTTTATCTAATTTGCTCTCTTAAACGCTGCATAACGTCCGAAAATATTTTTTATTTACCGTTTGACCTTCCGGCAAGATTGTCAGTCACTATTTCCTTCACTTTTGCGATGTTAACTTCAGTTGCAGACGTTGATGGCCTACCAGAGCGAGGCAAATCTTCCATCACACCTTGACCGCTTTTGAACGCTTTGTACCACTCATAAGCGCGTGTTTTTGATAAAGTCGATTCACTGTAAGCCTTCTGTAACATTTTCAGTGACTCCGAACACCAAATTTCATTGGCGATGCAAAATTTAGGACAAACTCTTTGTTCGATGTTTTTGTCCATTATGAAATTCGCAATACACACTAGATATGATATAATTAAAAACAGCACTGTATTTAATCTAATTAACAGATGTAACTCAAACTCCGCGCCAAAATGGAAAACAGTTGTGCTAATCTAACAACAACAAAAAAAAAATTTGGAACCATAAACAAATCATCCATTCCCGATACTTTTTTGGCTGAATGTATACATACAACGACGACAATAGGACACATAGGCCGCGTTCCCACTATGTCGTGACGATTAATTTATCGTTTGTTTATTTTGTTATTTTCGGAAAACTTACAGTTGGCAAAAGTCGTGGACGACAGTAATCATCATCATCATTGTCATCATCATCAGCCTATAATGTTCCCACTGCTGGGACACAGGCCTCCTCTCAATGAGAGGGAATGGACTACTTGTATAAACCACCACGCGGGCCCAGTGTGGATTGGTAGATGTCACATGTCTTTGAACACAGTAATTGCGACATGATTGTCATGTCGACAGTAATTGCGTCGTCCTATATGTGAACACCTCCATTTAAATACACAAGCCACGACACTTAAAACTACACGATTGTCTGTCGTCACGACAAAGTGGGAAGGCGTCCTCCGCCATCGCTGTCATCCGGAAACGAGCCCGAGTGTGGCAGCATTGCCACGTTGAATGGCAATGCTAATTCTTTGGCCAAAGATAGAGCCAGCCCTCTGGTCATGCGAAGTGTCGACCAGTCGGCGAGAGATTTCTCTAATTAAAAAGAAGACGCGCACTCGGACCCCATGACGAGCGTTTCGACCCCAAACGGCTCAACGCTGTAGTTACCAATAAGGTTACAGTATTTGCGCTGGCAAGAGCTCGACGAATAATGTCGTTAATGCGACCTGCGCGCCTGTAGCAGGACAGGCCATGGTGTCCGAGGCTGTCGACAGCTTCACCGCAGTGACACCGATGCGGAGCAACACAAGGTGCGTCTAAGCGTAGACTCGTAGCGACACGGAACGATGCGTCATCCATAATAGTGCCAATGGTGAATGACGGAAGTGCCTGAAGCCACACCCATTCCCCCACAGCCAGCAGACGGGCACGCTCCACAGTATTGATTGACGTGTGTAAAAGGGTATTCCGTTCAATACTGCAGAGCGGCACGTCCCACGGTGGATCGAAAATCGGCTGTAGAAGACATAGGATCTCGATGTCTTAAATGTTATTTTTTTTTGCTGGAAATGACTTCTGCCGATCATTACTGTTCTATAAAATGTCATATGAAGTAATTGTGTGCACAAATGGAAGAGTTATAATTTTTATAAGAAAAAAATGTATGAAGCTGACATGAAAAATGAGGATATCTCTGGAATCGCAAGGTTCGCCGTTATATCCTTGCACACTGTTATAGTACTATTTATTTGTGAATTTTGACATACTTAATATCGCGTTATCACTTGCGATTTTTTTTTTAAAAATCGTCAAAATTAAAAAATTAAAAATGTTTATGATATGTACATTTTAATGCTTAAATATGGCTATACCAAGTGTAACTTACAATATTTTTTATGCTTAGACCAAAACATTCTAAGAAATCACAAAGTCGTATTACCTACTTATTTGAAATGACATGGTAATTATGAATTACATAATAATGTAATCTTGTCTAATGCCTCAAGTCCACATTAGCTAATGATTAATAAAACTTAATATAACAAATATTAAATGCAATATAACTCTTGATGACCTTCTCCTCTTGCAGACCACTTTTTGAAGTCGAGGCGATACGCTATGTGTAGAAGACTTTCCATCACATTAATGCGGGCATGAAGTGATGATAATCCGAACTCATACACACCAGAAGAAATGGTTTTTGACGCAATGACATCTAACATAATCATTTCTGTAGGCTTAGCCAAACACAGGTAGCAGGCCGTATTTGACTTAGCTTCAGACAGATATGTACAAATTTTGCCGTCAATCATCGTCATCATTAATTTGTGACTAATTTCATGTCCTTGACATTTTGAGGGAACGAGAGCTTCAATTTCGTTATCCATTGCAGTTTTTTCATTTATGACAACGTCTTTGGTTTCTTTCACAAAACTAAACTGGACTGGACGGCAATACATAGGTGAGCAGGGTTTTGGATTCACCCATACGGTATCACCGTCAGCTGTCAACTTTAATGGAACCAAAGAGGTCATAAATATGCTGGAATCATCTTGACCACTCTCTATGTTTTGCTTATATCTACTTTGGTTAGATGCACCGTCAAATCCCCACTTTGATATTAATATCAATTGTTTATCTTGTATCACATCAGGACTACGAATAGTTTCAAAAATTCTGTTCACTGTTAAATCTAGTAACGCTTGTAGTGCAATCTTAGCAGATCAATCCGTTACAGTCACAAATGTCTTCGGAGGGTAGCACTGTAGCTTAGCTTTTTGCACTATAAAGTAAGACGGATATATCTCCTTTGAACCTTCTCGAATAGTCGTTTCCCTTAATGTGATATATTGCCATTTCGATAGTTTTAATGAAAGTAGCAAACCCAGTGCTTTTTCTGGTGAAAATATTGTTGAAGGAGCTGGTTTGTTCAACTTTTCCTTGATTTTTGCTGCTGCTTCTGGATTTTGGAGCATATGTTCAATAACAGATGCAATATCCTCACGACCATCTCCTTTCAAAAGTGCTGCAGCTGAATAAGCTACTTCATTAGGGTCATCGCCTATATATTCATCAGATCGTCTCTTCTTCTGCTTGTTACTTAGATCTTCAAACGGCTTTCGAGATCTTTTTGTCATCGTTGAAGTTGATTTCATTGTTGAAGTTGATGGTACAGGTTCAGGTACAGGTTCAGTAGAAATATTTTCACTTGTTGATTCTTAAATGAGCAAATTGGTTTGCACGCAGTTTGGCCAGTCAATATTTGCCTCAAGCCAATTACTGTAATCACGTCTAAAAACTTCACTTTTGCTGTGGGATCGTAACCATCTCTTTTGAACTGCCCGTGTAAATCTTCGACAAAATTTTTTCACGGTAACACTGTCTTCATCTGAAAGGCTAGAGCCCAGTCGAATAACAAGTGTGTTGAACAATATTTCGTGATCGAAAGACGAAGCATTCTGATTGCTCAGAATAACAAACAAATCCAAATTTGTAATAATGCTTTCCATTATTCACGATCACTGAGTAAAAAGACACGGTAGGATAGATGTTAGTATTAGAAATGCTCTAAATGAACTGAAGTTGTGAATCCAATGTTTGACTATTTATTGTTATTGACTAATGATGGTATCACATTTATCTAATTACTTTCATTAAGTTAATCCTGCATTAAATTGCTAAATTAGCGAGTACCCCAAATTATTTTGGTACGTATCCTTTTAACAGGTATATAGGTATTAAGTTTTATTAATCATTAGCTAATGTGGACTTGAGGCATTAGACAAGATTACATTATTATGTAATTCATAATTACCATGTCATTTCAAATAAGTAGGTAATACGACTTTGTGATTTCTTAGAATGTTTTGGTCTAAGCATAAAAAATATTGTAAGTTACACTTGGGGTCTATCTTTAGGTTAAACCACGCTAGCCTAAGTTGGTCTGGGATGGGTGACCATCAACCATTACATACCGAGTTACATCCGTGCCTCGGAAAGTAACGTTAATCCGTTGGTTCTGGCTGTCTATTATAGATCTTTGACAGCCGTTAGTGGCCGAAAAGACTGACAACCAGTCTTACCAAGGCGTTTCGTATTACACAGTACTAACTGGATTGTGGAAGTCAGACAGGCAGTCGCTCCATGTAAAATACTGGTATTCAGCTGCATCCGGTTACCAAAACAATGCCTGAAAACCAATAACCAGATATATGTGAGGACTTCCTCGTTGGTTTAGTGGTCGCAAACACGACTTGTACTGAGCATAGAGGTCCTGGGTTTGAATCACAGGTCGGGCACATTGTTATTGTGTTTTTCCACCAGGAATTTTTCAGTAGCAACCGCGGTATCTGGATTTTGTACCCGGTTGATGGCTCGCCCCCTATTACAATATGGGACTTAAACATAACCGGCGAAATGTGGGTACCTATATACAACCTCATCACGAAGCCGTCAACCAAGCATTCTGTACGGTCGAACAAGCTATTTGGTTTACAGTTTAACCCACAAATTACATTGTAAAATGTAAACCAAATAGCTTGTTCGACCGTACATCAAACTACACACATCAAAAGTATCTAGGGATCAACATATATTTTTGCAATAACTTTTCTCCTGATTGATATTAATTAAAATTTTCTTTAAGGATTCATCAAATAAAGTGTTTTCGTTTGTCACAGTAACGATAAACCAAGTCACCTTTGCATTAATAAAGAAATTTGCCATTTTCCTAATAAAGGGATTTTTGACATTTGAACCACTAACATTAAAGTTCGAAAAAAAGACTGAAATAACAGTTTTCTTTAAAATTTTATTGGGTAACTTAAACAATTAATAATCCGTGTTTCTACCGCGAACACTAACAACACAAGAACATCGGTTTGGCATACTCAAAATGAGTTCATCCAAATCACGCTGTGGAATGGCCGCCCATGTTCGTTGCAACAACAAAAAAAGGTCTTCTTGCGACTGGATACCCTCCATATTCGGCAGAGCTCTTCTCTGTAGCATATCCCATGCATGCTCAATCGGGTTCAAGTCTGGCGACTGAGCAGGCCAGGGCAGGACATTGATGTTAGCTGCGGCGAGAGTCTGTCTTACAACTCTTGCGGTGTGCGGTCGTGCATTATCATGCATTAACTGAAATAAGGGACCGATTTGCACTTGTAGAGGAACGATGACGTCTGATACAATCGTCTCAGCATAAATTTGAGCGTTGAGGTTGCCTCTGATCCAAATCAACTCAGTTCTTCCGCCGATCCAAATACCCGCCCATACCATGATGGTTCCACCACTATAAGGATGGACTTCCTGGCAGGATTTTAATCGCTGTTGGCGTCCAGGGGTTCTCCAGTGTCGTATACGTCTTGTATCCGGTCTCATACCAAAACGAGACTCATCAGAAAAGCACACGAAACGCCATTGTTCTTCTGCCCAATTTCTGTGTTCAAGAGCCCATTGATATCGAATCCTACGATTGTGCATTGCTATAGGTGGTACCCGTAGCGGTCTTCGGGAATGAAGGTTCACTTCATGCAAGCGGTTTCTGACTGTTTGGTCGCTAATTAAGTTCCCTGAAGAGTGATGAAGCCTCACGGCTAACATCATGGCGGTTATTGTTGGAGCTCTTCGAGTTAAGATTTGAATGTATCGGTCTTGTCTCCGTGTGGTGCAGCGATACCGTCCTCCATGGCGCTCAGCCACGGTACCAGTGCTTCGGTAACGTGTCCAAAGTCGACTGATAACACTCTGACTTGTATTCAGAGCTAAAGCTACAGTACGTTGCCGGGAACCAGCTTCTATCATTCCCACGGCTCTGAGCATTTCTTCCCTGCTTAAATGACGTCGCCGCTCCATAATAACGTTGGTTTTAATCAGTAGTAGGGAAACAGTAGCACTAATAATGTCTTCAATGCGTTGTATGTTTTTATAGGGAAAATATTGACAGCTTATTTTCATCTTTTACTCGAATTTGATTGAGAGTTCCTGATTCAAATTATGAAATGCACCAAAAAGGATCCATATAAATTTATAAAATCATAAATTTATTACAAAGCCACATCTCAATCTCAAGAAATCCGCATAAAAATGCTTGATCCCTAGACATTTTTGATGTGTGTATTAACTAAGTAACTTTACGCAAAAATTATTGCTGCGAAACGACTTTTTTTTTTTGAGTGAAAAATCATGTTTTGTAGTAGAACTCAATGTAACGCACTCAAAACATTGTGCTGATGGATGGATTGAATAGTACGGGGGTCGTGGAGGTGTTCTAAGTAAAAATCTTACTTTAAAAACATGTATTAAAAAAAAAAAAACTTGTCAAAAAGTTGGAACTTTGACCCCCAATATCTCCGTAACTAGAAGGTTCCCAGGTATGGTGTAGAACAAAAAAATGATTGCAATGATGGGGAGAACAAGTGCCTTTCGGCTTCGTTAAGAGGTTATTTACACCCTTTATAATAGGTGACCTCTTTTTTTTTTTTTTTTTCGGATTGGAAATCATCAAATGACTTCTCCCGCTCTGGGCGGAGCAGGAGGGAGTGTCAGACTTTTACTGACTAAAACCCATCCATGTTCCTTCATCGCCCTTTGTGTTCCGGGGCCACGGTATCTCTTTCGAACAGTCCCGCAACCCCGGCAGGCATCGGTCCTTGCGGACCCCTTCCTTTTTGCTGACTCTCTTTGAGGCGCGCGTGGATCACGAACGCGCCGTCGATACGGCCTGTCGCCATGAGACGGACGGACGGCGAGCCCATAGCCCATAGCCCACCGTCCACAGGCCCGCGCCTACGGTGGCCGGGGGCCACGTGGTGGCCCCCGACGCCCGGGGCGTCTCCCGCGGCGGCCGGGACGCTGTGAGGTTCTCTTCCTCTCACGTTCCGCCACCTCCTTCTCTAGCATTACTGCTTCGCAGAAGGAGGTGACGGCGTCCCATTCCGTCTCGTCGTTCAGGTAGTGGGCTGCACGCAGCCTCAAGGAACGCGCCCACACCGGGGCCCCGTAAAGGGCCATGGATCGCACGACTCCCGCGTAGAGCCTCCGGCAGGAGGCGTTCGGCCCCCCCAGGTTGGGCAGGAGCCGCCTGAAGGCAGCCCCAGTCCGTTCCAGTTTGGGGGCCAAACGTCGGAAGTGCTCCACGAAGTTCCACCGGCTGTCGAGGACGAGTCCTAGGTACTTCAAAGTCGACACACCGATGGATACCCCTCCTACCGTGAGTAAGGATCCCGGAGGTGGCGCATTCCGAGGCCCATGAAAGCACATGGCCTCGGACTTGTGCAATGCCACCTCGAGACCCAGTTGCCGGATCCTCTCAACGACTATCGCAACCCCGCGTGTCATGATTTCGGCCGCCGCCTCGTGCGACCCCCCCTGTGCCAGCACCAGCGTGTCGTCTGCATAGCAAACCACGCTGACGCCGCTAGGGAGGTCGGCGCGCAGCACCCAGTCGTAACCGATGTTCCACAAGGACGGCCCTAGGACCGATCCCTGTGGAACACCGCACGATATCTCTCGCCGGTTCTATTCTCCGCTGCGACCGGGGTAGATGACGGCTCTATCCGTCAGGTAGTCCCCGACCACACGACGTAGGTAGGTCGGCACCCGGTGATACCGGAGTGCCTCTAATAGGTGACCTCTGCCGAACCGTTCGGGAACTATATGCCTGATGTTATGTTGTGTGCGGACGACCCAAAAAACCGAGGGTAAGACCTAAATGAAACTCGTACAGATCAGGGAAGCATTGATAAAAGGTAAGAGCCTATTTCAGAAGTGACTGGAACATGGCTGCCTATGACGGTGACCTAATCATCATCAGCCTAACCTTTTCCTAATTATGTTAGGGTCGGCTTCCAGTCTAACCAGATGCAGCTGAATACCAGTACTTTCCATTGAGCGACTGCCTATCTGACCTCCACAACCCAGTTAGTGCTGGGTAATACAGTACCCCTTGGTAAGACTGGTTGTCAGACTTTCGGGCCACTGACCATTAGTAACGACTGTCAAAGATCAACAAATGACAGCCGGGACCAACGGTTTCGTACCTACGATTAGTAAACCAATATTTATAATCATTTTAAACTCATCCCTACAAACTACTGGTTAAATCGTAACATCATCATCAGCCTATAAAGTTCCCACTGCTGGGACACGGCCTCCTCTCTATGAGAGGGAATGGGCTTTAATCCACCACGCGGGCCCAGTGCGGGTTGGTAGATTTCACATGTCTTCGATTTTTTTGGTTCAAGGACATGCCGGTTTCCTCACGATGTTTTCCTTCACCGTTTTGAGAGCAGTGGTGATGAAATAAATTACACAAAGTAATGCGCCTGTCTGGGTTCGAACCCACGACTTACTGTCCGTAAGTCGGGGCCGCCACCACTGGGCCGCCACTGCTCAAAATCGTAACGCAACGATCATTTCGAAATTTAATTCGCATGTTTCATCAATAATAAAATTGACTTATTACACGATGACCTAATATTGAATGGAAAACATGATCTGAACAACATGTTTTAAGTGACGTGCCTACCTACTATCACAAAGTATTAGATTTCTTATCAATTATCATAGTTCTAGCAGTTACAGCTTAACAGATTTATCGGGCATTAGCTATTTATGAACGGAAAATAGCAATAAATAGGAATTACCAGATTATTATTGTATGTAATAAATGTTTTAAAAAGTCACTCGACTTGTGACCTACTCGTACCTACGTTAATACGAGTATGACAGAGGCGTACGAGCGCGTCGTGAAAAAAATTGCGGTTTCAAAATAAAAATACCTACTCGTTTCATAATATTTATACTACACTTGCTTAGTAAGTGTACCAATACTACTCCATTAAAAGGCTTGAAAGCTGTTCATTAAACCTTCTCAAAAATCTAGGCAGTTATATTGTATGGAATTTCATTACTGCCCTGAAAATCAGGGTAGTAATCCATTACTAACGCGTTTTGTTTTTTTTTTTAAAGTCTTGATGACGTTGGCAATCAAACGATTTAATTTTACCATAAAAAGTACTGGCCACTAGCACTTTTAAAGCAGATAGCATACATTCCGATATGGCCGGCAAACTTCAAACCTCTAAGTGGTAGAGCGAGAGATTTATAACACTCTCTCGCTTTAACACGCGCGTAAGGTGGAACCTGCGAAACGGGGCGTTTTTACCTTCTCGAACGTCTTTTGGCGCGAAAACTGTTTGACGCGCTAAAATAAAAATATATAAAAGCAAGGGCTCCTTCCTTTTTGCTGACTCTCTTTGAGGCGCGCGTGGAACACTCCTGCGCCGTCGACACGGCCTGTCGTCATGAGACGGACGGACGGCGAGCTAGCCCATAGCTCTCCGTCCACAGGCCCAGAGTCTGTAGACCTCTTGTACCTTTATTGAGAGCATTGAGCTATTACTACTACGTATAGAGAAGACAGCGCGACATGTGCAACAAGCGCGGCAGTGCGGGGCGCGCGGGGGGCGGCTAACCTCGTATATACAGGGTGTTAAAGTAGTCGCGGGCCATAGCTTAGGGGTGAGTTCAGCACTGCAAGTACGTAGCAATCGATAACGATCGAATCGATACGATTCGGTAAATCCGACTTTTCGATTGGTTAAAAACTCATTTTATCGAGAATAACTGTCAGATTTATCGAATCGTATCGAATCGAGTGCTACGTACTTGCACTGCAGTATCGATAAAGGAACCCGTTAAAAAATAAAAAAATAAATCCAAAAAAAAAAATAAGTAGGTATATAAAACAAAAAAATATGGCAAGATCAATCTAATTTAGTACCTAAGCTACTAACTTAAAATAGCAATCGTTAAGAATTAAAATTATTTTATATTGCTAAAACTAGCATAATGCACTTTTGAAGTTAATAGTCGCATGTGGAGCGAAATAAAACGATTTGGTTTATTGCGTGTTTTATTTAATTGTTCAATAGGTACAGAAAAAAATTGTCGTCCTTTTTACCGGCTTAATAACGAGAGAGTTGCTACAACCATAAACTATATTAATTAAAATTATAAATGTTGCCAGTTACAAATATTTAACACACCCCCTCAACATTCTAATTTTAATTTCTAGATAAATGCACCCCCTTGATAACATAAATATAGTAACTCAACTTATGACAATATCTTATCCCTAAATTTAGTAAAGAGTACCTTTCCCAATGGCTTGGTGAACAAATCAGCTACATTTTCATTACTATTAACAAACTTTAATAGAACTGAATTTGTTGACATATTTTCCACAATGTACTGATACTTTATATCTATGTGCTTTAATCTTTTATTACTATCATTGTTCTTCGCTATATTAATCACACTTTGATTGTCTTCAAGTATTTCCAAAATTATGTTGTCATATCCAAAATCTTTGAGTAATTTTTTTAAGAAAGAACCCTCCATAATACTCATACTAAGAGCTACATATTCAGCTTCACAAGATGACAGTGATACACAAGATTGCTTCTTGCTGCACCAAGAGACTGGAGAATTAAAAACATAAAATATTTGACCAGATGTTGACTTCCGGTCTGCAACATCACCGGCCCAGTCTGCATCACTGTAACCTTGCAATTTACATACAGTTTTACTTTCCTTATCATATTTGTATGTTAAAGACAAATCAATAGTACCCTGTATGTATCTTAGTATCCTCTTTAAACATTTAAACAAAGCTACACTAGCACAATGCACATATCTGCTAAGAAATCCTACTGCAACACATAAATCTGGTCTAGTACAGGTAGCATACAAAAGACTGCCTAATAAACTTCTACAGACTTTTTCTATTTCAACACTTTCACTTTTATCTCTTTGTAACAATTCAAAACTAAAGTTTTGGTCTATTGGAGTGCATACAGTTTTACAATTTGACATTTGATATAAATCCAACAACTTTAACAAATATCTTTTCTGATTAATTTCAGTTACACAGTTTCCAAGATCCTGTTTAATATATATTCCCAAATAATTACTGGCTAGACCCAAATCTTTCATTTTAAAGTTATTATTTATTGAATTCTTAAATTCACTTACTTGGTTTTTATTGCTACCAAATATCAACAGGTCATCTACAAATAATAACACATAAATGTAGTCATTTTCAATATGTTTGAAATATAAACATGGGTCATTCTTTGATCTTAGAAAATTCTCATTTGACATAAAAATATTAAATTTTTCATTCCAATATTTAGGAGATTTTTTTAGACCATAGATTGACTTATTTAATTTACATGCCTTATTATTTGGTAATCTCATAAAGACTGTCTCATTAATGTCTCCATAAAGAAATGCTCCAGTTACATCCATTTGGTACACTGGTTGTCTTTTCTGGGCTGCTACAGCCAACATAACTTTGAAGGTAGTTAACTTGGCAACAGGTGAGTATATCTGGTCATCACAGTTCTTCTGCTCGAATCCTCGGGCGACTAAGCGAGCCTTATACAGAGCTTTCCCATCAGCCTCCTTTACTTTAAATACCCACTTGCTACTTACTATGTTTTGTCCATCAGGGACTTCTGTCACCTCCTCCCATGTATTATTTTCCTCCAGTGTCTTCAACTCCTTATTTATGGCTTCCTCCCATTTACTTTTATCAGGTCTTTTCATAGCTTCTTGGTACGTAATAGGTTCATCACAACAGTAACTCAGGAACATGTTTTCCTCTCCTACATAGTCTTTAAACCAACTTGGCTTTTTCTTCGCCCTTCTAGGTCTTTCTGTTACTTCTTCTGTCTGTCCTAAAGTTTCTGGAGTTTCCTGTTCTTCTTCTATTTCTTCGTCTAATATTGACTGCTCATGGAAGGAATGAATTGAGTCCTGTTCATTTTCACTTTCTATTGTTTTAGGGTTCTCAGTATCTTCATACTGGCTTTCTTCGCCTTCTGAAACTTGCTCTACCTCTTCTTGAATGTCAAAATTTATGTGATATTCCTTTTCTTGTTTTCTTTCTCTTTCTTTGTTTTCTATAGACTGTTTTATGAATACTATGTCTCTTTTGATGTCTACTATGTTTCTTTCCGGAAAATATATTCTGTATCCTTTTATATTTTCTCCATATCCAATGAAATAGCCTAATTCTGCTTTGCTGTCAAACTTTAACCGTTTCTGATCAGGAACATGTATGGATACTTGACTACCGAAGACTTGAAGGTTGTTTACATCAAAATCTTTATTCCACCAGAGTTCATATGGAGTTTTATCCTTCACTCGACTTAGACCAGTTCTGTTGATTATATAGACTGCAGTATTGATCGCTTCTGCCCATAAATTCTTATTTAGGCCGCTCTCTAGAAGCATAGTTCGTGCTGACTCAACCACCGTCCTCATCTCACGCTCTACACAACCATTTTGTTGTGGAGTGTATGCTACACTTCTTTGGTGTTGTATTCCATATGACTTCAGCAAGTTTACCATTTCTTTACTGATAAATTCCTTTGCATTATCACTTCTTATGTATTTCACGATGTGACCGGGGTTTACTTGCACTTTTTTCAAATATTGTATTAAATATTCTATAGACTGGCCTTTGTTTTTCAGAAAATACACCTTTTTATATTTAGAGTAATCATCCTTGATGAGTAGAAAGAATCTTGCCCCTCCGAGTGAAACTTCTTCTATTGGACCTCCAATGTCAATATGGATAACCTCTCCTGGTTTTGTTGCCCTATGGGTACTTGATGGGAAGGGAAACTTATGTTGTTTTCCTTTCAAACATGGCAAACATGTTTCTTCTTCACTATTTTCAAACTTAATATCCTGCTTTATCAAGATGCTTTTCACTTGATTTATGTCTTGGTGACCTAGTTTAGCATGCCATTCCTTCAGATCTGACATAACTTTTCCAACCATGGCATTAGCACCTGACTGTCTGAATAACATTGTGTACATTTTACCATGTCTCTTGGCTATAGCATACACACTGTTGTTTTTGATAAACTGGCACTCAGTAGCAGTTGACTCCAGCTTGTAGCCTTTATCCAGAGCAGCACTCATGGAAAATAAGTTTGTCTTGAGGCTTGGCACATACAACACACTGCTTATGTATGTTTTTATCCATTGTTCACCATCATACGCCTCAAGGTTAATGTCACCATAACCTAATGCTTTAATTATTGTCCCATCCCCAATAACAACATCTTTTGGTACTAACAACTTTTTATAGTTTGTGAAACTTTTCACTGTAAAACACATATGCTCCGAAGCACCACTATCTAAGAACCACTCATTGTTTATACTTTTTGACGTAAGTCCACACACTGACATGACGAATGCGTTTTGTTTGTCATTCGTTTTTTCTTGTTTATTGTTCTTGTTAAACCAACACTTTTCTTTTGTATGTCCCCGTTTATTACACTGTTTACAAAATGAAATGTTATCATTTTTACAACCTTTTTCACTGTTGTCCTTCTTAGCTTTACAGTCTTTTTTATAATGCCCCACTTTACCGCAGTTAAAGCACTTTCTTGTTTTAATGTCAGTTTTGAACGCTGTGGTACTACTGGTTTCACTGTCTTGGTACATTTTGTTTCTTTGCTCTTCTATGATGAGCCTGGCTGTCAACTCCGACAGCGTTCGCTTTTCTATTTGCACAGAGTCCCATGCAGACACAAAGTGTCTAAACTTTTCACCCAGCGAACTTATGATTTTTGTAACTATCATGTTTTCAGCAATTTCACCTTTTGCTTGCCTTATTTGTGCCACGATTGCTTCTATCTTTGCTATGAATGTTGATACATCCTCCGAACCATTATATTTTTCTTCGAAGAAACGCTGCTGCAATATGTGGAGTGACACATCAGATTTTTGTTCATAGATTGTATTTAATTTGTCCCATATTTCTTTGGCTGTTTCACAATTCTGCACATGCAGCATAGCTGTGTTACCCAATCTGCTTACGATGACTCCTTGAGCCTTTGCATCTAGCCTCTTCCATGTGGCTAACTTTGTGTCGTCTTTTTCTAGGCATGTTGATGATCCATCCACCAAGTCATAGACATTAACCGCCTTTAGTATGACTTTTACTTGGAATTTCCATGTATGCCAATTACCGGCATTAACTAACAACAAGCGATTGTTAGACGCCCCAAATATATCGCCCTCGCCGTCCATTTTTTTTGCACCGACGCCCACTGCTTGACCGCAGAATCACACCGCTGTTTTACCACAGCTGCCACGCGACAATTCCTTTATTTCGCTCCGGGTGACTGGGCCCATAACCTTTTGAAGTTAATAGTCGCATGTGGAGCGAAATAAAACGATTTGGTTTATTGCGTGTTTTATTTAATTGTTCAATAGGTACAGAAAAAAATTGTCGTCCTTTTTACCGGCTTAATAACGAGAGAGTTGCTACAACCATAAACTATATTAATTAAAATTATAAATGTTGCCAGTTACAAATATTTAACATGCACTTCCATCAACGCACAATTTTAAAAGAAGTATCGTTAGACTACAGTAAACAAAAAATTGACCAAGTTATAGTAGCAAAATTTTTAGGAATTTACATTGACAGACAACTAAATTGGCAACCACAAGCAGAGGAAATTTGCAAAAGCTGTCCAGGAAAGTTGACATTCAAACTACATTAGTAGCTTATCATGGTCTGGTTGCATCAGTTTTAAGATTTGGTATTATTTTCTGGGGCAATTGCAGCTCAAGGGAGTACATATTCAAGGCGCAAAAACGTTGCATTAGAGCGATGTGTGGCTTGAAGACTACAGACAGTTGCGAACCAAAGTTTAAGTCCCTGAAAGTGCTCACATTTCCGTCATTGTATATTCTGGAAATGGCCATGTTTGTAAAGACCAATAAAAACCTTTTTCCCACGATGACAGAATCTAGAAAACGACCTGTCAGAAGTCAATACAAAAATTTATTACAAATAGAGTCCTGTAACACAGCACTAATGAGGAAAAGTGTTATTTGTATGGGTCCTACTATATACAACAAATTGCCAGATGTAATGAAAAATGAAACAATTAAAAACTTTAAAAAGAAATTAGTAGCCTTCCTAACAAAATTAAATATTATTAATATTACCTTGAACATATTATGTACCACATTATTATTATTTTCTATTCTAACATTTTAATTTGACATTTTCAATAATTGCAATAATTCTAACTGTGACATCTTAATTTGTAACTCTATTTTTAGATGCTTAACAATGTTTATAATTTTTTGCGTGCCTCTTTTCAGGCAGAATGTACAAGGCTCACTCCTTCCGACTCCACCTGTATTTAAATGTAACCTGCATTCATTGCAAATAAATGATTTGATTTGATTTGCTATTTTAAGTTAGTAGGTAGGTACTAAATTAGGTTGATCTTGCAATATTTTTTGTTTATTTTTTACGGGTTCCTTTATCGATACTGAACTCACCCCTAAGCTATGGCACGCGACTACTTTAACACCCTGTATACAGGTTCTGTAGCGAGCAAGCGACCGAGTGAACTGCGGCCGGCCGACCGCAGTTGAACGGAGCCCTGAGTGATGGGGCGGCGTTTTCTCTATACGTAGTAGTAATAGCTCAATGATTGAGAGCCTAAAATAGAAATCAGATAGTTGATGCGCAGCTCGATTGTATGACGATTACCTACCCACCTACAATATTGTTATTGTTTACCTACAATTAAATTCATCAAAATAAACAATTAGTAATGCTGCATATTATTCATAGATTCTGTGAATTTTCCATCAATGCCTGAACTTTCCTGTAAACAACTTATTTTTAATCAATAACAGAAATGTATGTTTAGGTACCTACCTACATTTTGTAACATCATGTGTGATACGGGGTTTTCCCAAACAGCTACAAACCCTGACATTATCGTTGTACTTTCGACCTCGAGAGGTGATGGGTGATGATAGAGAAGGAGGTGGCGGAAAGTGAGAGGTAGAGAACCTGACGTCCCGGCCGCCGCAGGAGACTCCCCGGGCGCGGCCACCGTAGGCGCGCGCCTGTGGACGGAGACCTATAGGCTAGCTCGCTGTCCGTCCGTCTCATGACGACAGGCCGTGTCGACGACGCATGAGTGTTCCACGCGCGCCTCAAAGAGAGTCAGCAAAAGGAAGGGGTCTGCAAGGGCCGATGCCTGCCGGGGTTGCGGGACTGTTCGAAAGAGATACCGTGGCCCCGGAACACAAAGGGCGATGAAGGAACATGGATGGGTTTTAGTCAGTACAAGTCTAACACTCCCTCCTGCTCCGCCTAGAGCGGGAGGAGACATTTGATGATTTCCCATCCGAAAAAAAAAAGGTTTGCTCGTCGTTTTCAAAAGTTACTGTACATAATGCAGTCGAATATCGATAATCTTCAGGAAACATGCCTTTTTCAATGCTAACAACAACAAACATGGCCTTATCCTTGGCTGTGAAAATAATTACGAATATTACGTCAACATTACAAAGATTGTAACATTGATAAAAATCTTCAAATAGTGAAATCATGTTATTTTAATTTATTGCAAATCAAAGGCACGTTTTAAACGCAATATCATATCCCCAAATCATTGCGTATTTGAAAATAAATTGTGTAATTCAATTAGTCAGAATTCTTTTGATATTATCGCTCTATAAAATTGTAGATACAATCTTGCTACATACATTTTTCAATTTTTATTATACAATTTAAAGATCTAAGATAATATTGATAGCTATCATTTGGTATTTAATTGCACGGATTTCAGATTAGCTGAAGAATTTTGACCGTCCACGTTTTTCCTGAAGATATTAAATACACTTACATAAATGTTTTGTTTTTGGGAGAGCAGCGGTAGCCCAGTGGTGGCGGCCCCGACTTACGTACAGTAAGTTGTGGGTTCGAAGTCGAACCCAGACAGGCACATCACTTTGTGTAATTTATTTCATCACCACTGCTCTCAAAACGGTGAAGGAAAACATCGTGAGGAAACCAGCATGTCCTAGAACCAAAAATTCGAAGACATGTGACATCTACCAACCCGCACTGGGCCCGCGTGGTGGATTATAGCCCATTCCCCCTCATTGAGAGGAGGCCGTGTCCCAGCAGTGGGAACATTATAGGCTGATGATGATTGATGACAGGCAATTTTGAACTGTCGAAACAAAGACAACAATTACAATTACAGTCCCAGTCACAAGACATAAAAACTGTGAAAGTACTGTAGTTGCCCATTACCTAGCGTAGATCTCTATGGAGAAGAACGGGTAAAAAGTAAGGGTGTTTAGACTGGAAGCCGACCGCTCGTTTTGGCCCGAGCTGACCCGGATTTAGCTATAGTAGGTAGATGTTCTCGACGGAGGAGCTCGTGGCTAAATAATAACAGCCACTCGGGTCGATCTTTAGGTTAAGCCGCGCTTGACTAGGTTGGTCTGTGAATGGGTGACGATCCGACCCATAACATACCCGAGTTTCCTCCATGTCTCGGAAAGCACGTTATGCAGTTGGTCCTGACTGTCATTTGTAGATCTATGACCGTCGTTAAAAAAAAGTCTGACCACGAGTCTTACCAAGGGGTATAGTGTTATTACCCAGTACTAACTGGGTTGTGGAGGTCAGATAGGCAGCGCTCCATGTAAAATACTGGTATTCAGCTGCATCCGGTTAGACTGGAAGCCGACCCCAACATAGTTGGAGAAAAAGCTAGGCAGATGAGATGTATTCTGGTCAGCTTCGCTATTCAACAAATATTGCTGAATCGTAAAAGGTGTAGGTAATGTTTTTTAGTTACTATAGGTAAATAAAACAAGTAAATATTTCTTTAAATACTTTTAATAGACTAAACATTTGATTACGTCTTAAACTACAATAAGATTGAAAACAATTTGATCGCTACATAACTTAAATCGATATTAAAACTAGGTATATTAAAAATTTTAAATTTTCACTTATCTACACTATTACACTACATATTTGATTTCTGGCAACCCCATTTATGATTCAGGAGATATATTAAAAATTATAAAAAAATATTAATTTACAAATAGTATGTAATCATTACAATTTAGATATATTTAGTCATTTTAAATAAATTAGGTGATTGAAAATATTATGTAAAGTTTTGGGTCAAATAAAAATATGACTTAATACATGGTACATAAACGTAACTTTTGTAATAGACTAGTGCACATGTCTGCCTAACCTGCCGTGGAAAACTTTCGTGAATTTACGTACCTATCAACAATTTACACGCCCCATTAGAGTTACGCATACGTCATCATAATGGCAGTTTATCAAAAAAAACTGTTCAAATAAAAACCTTTTAAACAATAACATAGTCTTTTTTATATCTTCATGCCACCATCTCTTGTAAGGTAAGCAGAATTTTCCTTCAACTGGAGATACCCACTATAATTTAAAACTGGGACAAGATGGTTTGGCCTTTCAAAGTAATATTCAATTTGGTCACACTAAGGGCCTGCGCAGACGACCGACTATCCGTGACGCACTTTTAGTCTGTGAAAATAGAACCTAAGCAATAGGCATGACGACAGTATCAAAAAATTGCAAATCTATTTAGTCCGTCGGTTAGAGTATTGGAAATTAATGGACACGTATTTTTTGTTTTTGTAAATCAATGAACATTGACAAAGATAAATCGCATCAAAACTCGGGAGTGGAGGCTCGTGACGTCAGAACTAGCTAAAAATTATGCCTAGGCGTGACGTATTGAGAATTTTAAAAGCGTCATATGACGAAGATATGACAAGAAGAAAATACACGGGTCAAATATTTTTTGATTATCTAACTGACGGACTAATTAGATTTTTTTTGTCGTCTCGCCTATTATATGCAGTAACGCATACGACGCGCAAAAAGTCCGGTGGCCAAAAATTCCGTGTCATTCTGGCAAATCACGCCGCGCCATGCCGCACAAAAGTGCGCGAAACAAATAGAACGTTTGCTTCAACTCGCGCCAACGGAGAAGGCGCATACTTTTAGTATGCAATCTGCACTCGAACAGAATGATCGAAGATGTGCGTCGTTTGCGTCGAGTCTGCGTAAAATCTACGACGGACTTTTTGTATGTCATGCAGACATTTGTGCGCCACAGACTAATCCGCACAAAAAGTCTGTCGTCTGAGCAGGCCCTAAATGTCAGATCAGAACCATTCGTGATGATGTTGGGACGTTCAGGGGAGGCCCATATCCTTATATTGAACAGTTTCGACATAAAAGTGGCACATTCAACATCGTCCATACCCTAAATTTCTGCTGTGCTTTTCAATCCCACATTGGTCTTCTTCTTTATCATGTGAATAGTACCTTACCTAATGTCAGACTTTTACATGCCGTTGAGAGATATCTCTCAAGCATTCCGGTTTCCTCACGATGTTTTCCTTCACCGAAACAAGCGATAATTTTATTGTACAATACGCACATGAAACCGAAAAATCAGAGGTGCGTGTCTTGGGTTCGAACTCGATACCTATGACTTGGTCGACGACGACGTCCGACGATCAAACCACTATGCTATCATCGATATTACTACTATCAGTACAAGTTGGTAAAACCGTGCAATCCTTAATAAACGCGAAAGTTTGTGAGTAAGGATGTTTGTTACTCTTTCACACAAAAACTGCTGAACGGATTTGGATGAAATTTTGCACACAAATAGGTTAAAACCTGGATTATCACATTAGATACTTTTTATCCCAGTTGTAAGATCCCATGGGACAATTATCAAACTTCACGCGGGCGATGCCGCTGGCAGAAGCTAGTATGGCATATCTGTCCGACTCTTTAGGAGTAAAAAGTCATCGTATAAAAACACTTTCTGTATCGTTATCAATATAATAACCAGATAGCTATTATATTAGTTGTAAAACGAATTATTGGCTTTCAGATTTTTTTTGCAGTATTATAATCCAATGTTTCTATGATAAATATTATTTTAAAGACAACATGAAAAGAGGGTTCTATTTTGATTAATGCATGTGATCAAATATCCCATTACTCGCAAGTGAAAACTTACATCTTACAATTCTACTGACCCCCTAAAAGACCTGCCTTGAAGATACAAAACAAACAATCAGTATCGAATTTTATACAAGAATCATAAACAGGCGTGCATACAATCCTGAGACCACATCGTTAAATAATAAAACAAGTACAAGACAAATAACTTTCTTTTGACATTTTAACTTCCAAAATGTACCTATTTGATTTGGTATAGTGGTCGCGCATCAAACATTGCAAGTCTATGTCCAGCCCCCGTAGCGTGACCATCGTAGAAAAGGGTTTCTTCGAAGAAAGAATCGACAAAATGACAGATTTCTTTTGTTCATCTGTCATTTTGTCGATTCTTCGTCGACAAAACCCGTTTCCACGGCGGTCATGCACGCGGACTGCATGTTTTGTATAGCTGTGGACATGTTTTGACTGATATGATGATTATTAATGTAATATATAATTCTCTTCACTTGCACTTTCGTTCACTAAATAATGCTATGATAATCTAACATAAAAGTAGCCTCCACGAATGATACGAGAGAGCTTAGTATTTCCTAATATAAGAAACTTTTTGAAACTATACATAATTTTCCGAAAAGGTTTTGCGTTGTTTCTTTTGAAAATAAAGTCTCGAGATAATATTTTGAAAAAAATGTTTAGATTTTATGTACACATGTCACAAATGACAAAATCTATGTATATCTATTATAAAAGCCTTAGTTGCTATAACAGAAGCTGCTAGTAAAAGTCCCTTCAAAATCAATCCAGGCGTTTCGGAGATTGGCCGAAACAAAGGGACGGACAGACAAACCGACAAAATTTTAAAACTTAGTTTTTTTGTTTATAAGAACCGTACTTTTTTATGCTTTCAATTTAAAGCTGTTATTTTGAATTACAAACAGACACTTTAATTTTATTTATTTGTATAGATCAGCCTTTCCCAAAGTGGGCGATAACGCCCCCTTGTGGGCGCTGCAGGCCAGTAAGAGACCCAGAAAAAAAATGGGGGCGTTGTGTAGAGGCTTAGGGGGCGATTTGTAATTTCATCTTGGAGGACTCCTAGACACCGACTGAGCTCTCGGCTCTCGACTACAATTTGTGAACAGCATCAGATTCATCCGTCACATTAGTTTTTATATTAGAATCAATTGTTTGTTTTATTTTGAAAAAAAGATACTCTGTCTGAATACTATAAAGTTGCGTTTCAATAATCATTCTCATTGGCAGGTGTAGCCTGTAAGAGTAAAGTAAGTACCTACTGCGCTCAGGTCTCAAGTTAACTCTTGTTAGAGTAAAAGTCTCGTTTAGAATGAATGTGTAATCTCCGCTAAAACCAAACTTCAAATTAAATTAATTTTTGTGAGCTATATTGCTCACAAAAATTAATTTAATTTGAAGTTTGGTTTTTAAGTAGGTGAAAAAATGGGGGCGCTAAAAAATAATTTATTCTCAAAGTGGGTAGTAGACAAAATAAGTCTGGGAACTCTTGGTATAGATTGATGAAAATCATTTAGCGCTAAATGCATTTAGTCATTTGTTTTACAAGTAGGTCTAAAAGCGCGATTGCTGGTACATTTAACGATATCCCAAAAAAATACTTTTGTAAAATTCAGTAGTAACTCTCGTTCAAGTACATTTGGAAGTTAAAATCTTAAATAACATTTAATACAGGCGTTAAGTAGTAGGTAATAGTTGATGAATATTTATTTTTTATTTATTAAATATATTACAGTGTATTTTAAATTGTTGATTTAATCTTAGGAATTGGGGTGTGGTTTTGGTCAAAATTGGCATTAATGGAAGAGATACAATTAATAAGTATACGTACAAAAAAACGGGCTATATATAACCAGCATAAGCAGATCTCTCATTGTACAAGAAATCTATACAAAGCAAGGTCATGTTATACTGGATATCTGTAGCTTGATGCGTCATCTTGTGTACAGTTATCATATTCAAGATATTTCTATTGTTTTGGTGCTACTTACAAGAATGATATAGTAATCAGTGGCGTACTGGCGTGCCTAGAGGCCAAAGCCTATTATGCAAGGAGACTGTTCAGAAACCCTAACAACATGAAGAGATAGATTATTAGGGCAAGCCTTAAAAGTTAGGCTTGCCCTAATAATCTATCTCTTCATGTTGTAAGGGCTTGTATGAAAGTACCGCCTCTATAAGCGCAATTGATTAAAGTTAAGGAACCACAGGTAAGGCCGCGAAAATCATTTTTCAAGGTCAAAGTCATTGCTAGACCTTTATGAACTTGGGGGGTTGTATTGATGATTATATTTCTGAAACTACATACGTCTTACAGTCGCGAACAATATTTTAATCAACATACAAATTGCAAAAAACGGAAGAAAGTTTGAATTTCGCGGACTACCCTGGAGCATCCACCTTAAGGACAAATCGCACTATTATTTTATTGGATTAAAAGGAGGTAATAATCAGAAAACTAGAAAAAAACGAGTTTTTCAGTGCAACTAGCGTGCGTGTAAGGAGTAAGAATAGTAGCGCGTGGTGTTGTGTAGTTTCTGCCCACCCTCATGGGGAAAAGGCGAGGTGTGAATCTAAGTGATAGGCTTGACCTAGGTATTGTAAAAGTTAGAAGTTACCAAGTGACATCAAAACGGCCGTTTTAGCAGAATCATAATAGGATAATAAAAAAGAGAGCCGTCTCGCGGGACGCCTAACAGATGTGAAACATCGAAATTATTTTGTACAAGTAATATGCTTAAAAAAAAAAAGTAAATCTAAAAAACAAACACATAAAATAAAAACAAAATGACTCGATTCACAAAAAGAAAATCCTTAAGCTGGAATCGAACTCGAAGTTACGAGATTGTAACCCAGCGCAGTGCCCCGAGACCAGCTGACTTTTTGAAAACCGTGTCGAATATGTAGATCTTATGCTGCTTCAAACACGCGATTTTCATTTGTTTTTTGGTTTACCCGCGCCTATAGATGTTTCACATCAAAATTTTAACGTGATTCATATTATGATTTTGCTAAATCGGTCGTTATAGACCCAAAAAGTATTTCTTTACGAAGAGACCGACTTACAAGATTTTTATTCTCCAATATTGACCAAAACCACATAATATTATTAGTCTAGCTACTGTATAATAAACGTTAAAAAAATAAATCAACCATTCGACAGTTATAATACTTGTTTCAGAATTTTCGTTTTTTTATCCAAAACTTTTGGACACGATTTAAGGTGTACTTAAATAGGCAATTTGGCTTGTCTAATCCCCTCTCTCACGTTTACTAGGTGTCACCTAAAACAATGCCTAAATATGCGCTATAGGATTTTCAAGTTTCAGCTCATGGCAAAAAGTTGAAATTCCAACAGTACAAAAATGCCTTGGCATTAATTTTGCAGTTTCTTAGTATTAGTGAAAAATGACGTAAAACTATTCTTTCAGATCAAATACATCAGACTTATAAAAAATGAATTTCATTGTAGAATTAATAACATAAGTAAATTGATTTTTACATTTTTACTGTCGTTCTTGTCAAATATTTGGTTAGATTTTATTCTTCATTTTATTCATCTTTCATGGGGTACTGTTTAAAATGTTACAATAAAATACCTCCCCACATTCTACAACTGAATGAGACGAAATTTAAATCTTGTATAAAACGCACACTATGTAGGCAAGCATATTATAAGTTGGTGGATTACATTGACGATAAAAATGCTTGGCTCAATGCTGGTCCTGCTCCACAACCATAGGGGAAAACTAATTGGGCAAATTATTGTGCTAGCTGCAGAAGATTGTAAAAGTATCTTTGCTTTGTATAGATTCCATCTCCTAGTATTGTATAATTGCATAGCACATGTGAGGACCATGCATTTTTAAGCTACCATTTGCATTTAGTTATCTTTCATTGACTTGAATATGCCTTGGTGGCTGAGAGAAAGTCATGCTCACTCAAATGTCTCGCTGATGGTGGCGGGTGTGTCGGGTCATTTAGTTCCCTTCAATATGGTTGAGTTGAATGGCGCCGATACACGCGTCTTGTTCGTGATCGGGCGCTGTCAGTTGGGACTGGTCATCTCTTAGCTGCCACGGTTCATTTTAATTACTTTATTTTTAATTTGTTGATCTAATGTTTTACTCTGGACGCTCATAATGTGCACGTCTTCCTACATCGTTCTCACATATATCTATAATCTCAACATGAATGATGTAACCAAGATTTTGTAACAATATTTTGATTTAAAAGAGTGTCCATGGAGTTTCTTGCCCGTTCTTCTCCATAGAGATCTACGCTAGGGAATGGGCAACTACAGTACTTTCTCAAGTTATTATGTCTTGTGTCTGGGACTGTAGCTTTGTTTTGTTTTTTTTTGTATTTTTGACTTTCAAAAGTGCCATAATGGTCTAATTGAAATAAATGCTTTGAGTTTGAGTTTGAGTTTGATTCATTTCGAACAAAGAGTTCGATACAACTCACGCTGTACATGAAACTAAGTAGCTCTGAGCAAAATTATTGCTGGGAAACGCCTTTTTTTAGGTGAAAAATCACGATAATGAAGTGCCAAATGTGAAGCACTTAAACATTGCGCTGATAGAAGCATTGAATGTCATGGAGGTATTTAAAATAAAGTTTTAACATTAAAAAAACTCGTATTTTGACCTCCAATATCTCCGAAACTAGGTTTCCAGGTATGGCCCAGAACAAAAAAAAAACACAATGACGGGTAGTTTTTACTATTAGAAACCAAATATTAAACAACTCTGACAGTTTTCAATACGTCTTGCACCATAAAACATTTGTATTTCAAATAAATAATAAAAATTGATTTTTGATTAATTATTATGTATAATTTAGGAAGTATATTTTATTTTTATTTAGTAAATTATTGATACGTTAACTGCTGTATTTGTAAAAAAAAATAATTTAAAAAATAAAATATTTGTTGTAGTCATTCCTAGTAACTATATTGTGGAGGTCAGATAGGCAGTCGCTCCATGTAAAATACTGGTATTCAGCTGCATCCGGTTAGACTGGAAGCCGACCCCAACATAGTTGGGAAAAGGCTAGGCAGATGAAGACACACAATCAATATGTTAAACATATCCACAAACACATAATTGATATTATTAATATTTTGTAAATATTAATTTATTTAAATCCCGATACGGGCTTTAACAATATGATTTAAGAAAATATTTTAAATATTCTCCCTAATTTCGTGCAGTCAAAAAAAAAATATAAAAAAAGATAATTATAGCAGTTAACACACCAACATTTTATCTACCATATCCATAGACATTATCAATTTTATTTTATTCTTATATTATATAAACGTGGTGATGACATGAAATTTATACAGCCTAAAGATATTTTTTATCATAATAGCTAAACTACTAAAACACATAATAATTATTAAAAAAAATTGGACGTACATTAATTAATTATAAAAATTAAAAAAAAAAACCTTAAATGGTACTGTTAAAAAACATTATTTGATTTTTATTTGAGAATGTGTGGAATTTATTTCTTTTAGTTTATTTACGTTTAATTTCTGGGTCAATTCACACCAACTATGCTTACTGCCTACCTTATACCTATAGTACGGCTTCATGTTTTACATTTTGCGATGTCCACTCTTATATTACTAACTGACCCGCGCCACTTCGTCTGCGTCACATAACAGAGAAAAAGCTTACAAAAAGAATAATTTTTCCCCGTTTTTGCAACATTTTTAATTTATGCTCCGCTCCTATTGGTCGTAGCGTGATGTTATATAGCCTATAACCTTCCTCGATAAATGGACTATCCGACACAAAAAAAAATATTTTCTCAATTCCAACCAGTAGTTCCCGAGATTAGCGCGTTCAACCAAACAAACAAACACTTAGCTTTATGATATTAGTATTGATATTACTCAAAAGCTGCTCTATTAGGAACTCGCCAAGGATTCATCGATTTCTTAAACAACATTTAAGATACTACAGAGTGCAGAGGGTCTCCCAAGTTTCACCCATTGATTACGTGAGGCGTTTAGGGGGGGAAGGGCGTCGAGCCGAATCTCACCCAATCTCACGTGGGAGTCTCGGCAAATGTCACGTAATTTTTTTTTCCGCAAGAAACAGTGAAAGATTGCATGAAAACTGGGTTTAATTAAATTAAGTAAATATAAATCTCGCTACTAAAATATGGCCAAATCGTACACAATAATATTTAATAATAAATATTCACTGAAAATAATTAAACAATCAAGCACAGATTACCGTATTTATATTAAACTACGCGTTTGGATAAATCTCACGTCAGATTAGGTGGGGGGTGAGGGGGTCAACCCAAATCTCACAATATAAGGGGGAGGGAGAAGTCGAAAAATCGCCAAAATTGTCTCGTAATAAGGAAGAAAAGTGGTCGCCCCTTGGTGAACTCGGTACGATATACGAACCGTTTGTAAACATGGTTTATTAACTATCGAAGACCAAAAGGAATGGCTCCACACACCCTCAAAACACACACACACACAAAAAGAAATACAAAAAATATAGCCTAATTGTTTACAAAAATTAAAATAAAAAAAATCGTTTAGCACCTCAATCGAGTTCGCTTATAATATATTAAACAATATACATTAAAAAAACACTTATTGCTTAAATTATAAAACAATGCTTATTATATTCATATACACAAATATTCGATAAATAATCTTTGAAAGTCGTTACGGGCTGTACAAACCCGAAAGTTTAAAACCAGTCTTACCAAGGGGTATCGTATTACCCGGTACTAACTGGGTTGTGGAGGTCAGATAGGCAGTCGCTCCATGTAAAATACTGGTATTCAGCTGTATCCGGTTAGACTGGAAGCCGACCCAACATAGTTGGGAAAAGGCTAGGCAGATGATAGAAACTATGATTTTTATATTTTTTCTACCATATTTGTGTATACGAAAACTTAGTATAAAGTTTATCTATGTGTAGACATAGCCAAGATTAAAAATATAACTTTAAACGTAATGATAATGTATGCAATGTGTTTGTAATTTAAGAATCTGTTGTTTAATTTCGAGAAAATTACTATTTCAGGCTTTTAAAGCCTTTTCATAATGTATATTCGACGACCCAAATGGCGGGTTCGAATCCCAGTATGAGCACATGTTTGTGTGATGAGCATGGACATTTGTTTCAGAGTCATGGGTGTTTATATGTATAATAAGTACGTATTTACAAACAAAAAGTATCTATGTAGTATATCAACTATCTGGTGTCCACGACACAAGCCTCGTTGCTTAGTGTGGCACTAGATGGCGCTGTGTGTAATGTCCAGCGATATTTATTTATATTATGAGCCGTTTTTTGGGTAATCAGATCAGCTACCAAACGCATAAGCGGCTTGAAAATAGCTCACTACTCCCAATACGACCTAACCAAAGCGAAAATCAGGCAAACATGCGTTCTTCGCAAATAAAGCATTCTATTCGCGTTCATTTCTTTGGAGGTCGTAAGGTTATGATATAGTCTAGCACCAACCTCAAATAGTAATAATCTCAAATATTTAACACAGAATTAACTAAGAAATATAGACGTATATCAATAGGGTAGATGACAAAAACAAATCTAATTATTCCGTCAGATAGATTTACAAAAACTATTAGACACATATTTTTTCTTTTTTCACGTAAACAAAAAATGAAGACTATACAGTGCGTCGAAAACTTGTGTGACGTCACATTTGAGTACATTTTTTACTTAAATGTGACGTCACAAACCCCCATTCACGATCTTTGACACGTTTTATCTTCGTCAATTTTTATTAATTTGATAAAACAAAAAACACGTATACAATATTTTTCGATAATCTAACTGACGGACTAAACACTGACACTGACAGTCATCATCCCTATTAAAACTTTAACTGCAATAATCACAACAAATATCTCAACAATAGGCTATTTTACCAAATAACTATAGTTATTTATATACTAACGCGCTCTGGGCCCGCATGGTGGTTTATATCCCACTCCCACTCATAGAGAGGAGGCCTGAGTCCCAGCAGTGGGAACATTATAAGCTAGATATTGAACAAGGAAGGCTATGTCTACACAAGATTCAGGGTGCACGTTTAAACAAATTGAGAAACATAATATTGAAAACGTAAATCATAATCACAGATCTTCTCCAATTTGATAGCATTCGATTTTTATTTTATTTAATTTCTCATCAAATGCATTAAAATTATTATTCTTTGGCTGTTGGAATAGGGAGGGTTTTATTTAATTTTATATAACAGCCGCCTTTTATACCCGTTTTCACTAACCTAAGGCGGTATTTAGATAAATGCCTAAATAGAAGCGTGTTTTTGGGTTTTGGACACACAGCTCAGCGTTAAGAGTCGAAAATACAACAACGGGCTTTTAAATAGGCATTCATTTTTGTCGTCTAATCGAAAACGAGCATTTGTGTTCCATTTATTTATTGCATGGACGACTCTGATTGATTTAAACCAATTCCGCGTCCATAAGTTCGGTCCCTAACTTGGCAACACTGGTTCAAAATAAAAATAGTTCCTATTACAACAGCCAAAAGTCAAAAATACTAAGACTAAATCAATAAAATCTAGTAGTATGCCGAATCCATTTAATTTTTTTCATTAAATAATAAATTAATCTATACTTTAGAATATCTTCTCCTAAACTTTTAAGAAATAATTATGAATTTTATCGAAATTTTTGTTTTTTACATCACTAGTTTTGCAACTGTAAGTACATTTTGGAGAACGCATATCGTTTTCTTACGTAGTAAGGATTTATCAATGAAATATTTAAGCATTTAAGGGGCTCCCCCATGGCACACTAGCGCCACTTTAGAAAAAAAATCAGAACTCGTTAAATACACAATTAATATAAAATCTGATTGACAAAATCAATGCTTTAGAGTTCTAGATTATTGACGTCTATTCAATTCATTAAAATATACTTCACTGTAGTTACAGTTAGAAAAATTGCTAAAAACGGCCGTTTTTTTTTTCATTTTGTATCTGTAACGACAGCGAGCTATGTTTCAATGAGTTAAGCAGACGTAAATAATTTAGAAGACCAAATGATTGATTTTGTCAATCAGATTTTATATAAATTGTGTATTTAACGAGTTCTGATTTTTTTACTAAAGTGGCGCTAGTGTGCATGGGGGAGCCCCTTAATACATAGTCCATGTATATAAATGATCTGAATATATAAATGCTCCGAATTTCAAGTTATAAATGAAGCTCTAAGCAGAAATTACAGGACCTATAATAAGGTAGATGACAAAAAAAAATAGTCCGTCTGATAATTTCCAAAAAATATTAGACAAATATTTTTAATTTTTTCACGTAAACTAAAAATGAAGACGATACAGTGCGTCGAAAACTCGTGTGACGTCACATTTGAGTGCATTTTTTACTGGAAAGTGACGTCACACCCATTCATGATCTTTGACACGTTTTAACTTCGTCAATTTTGATTAATTTGATAAAACAAAAAACACGTATCCAATATTTTTCTATAATATAACTGACGGACTGAACAGAATCATATTTTTTTAAGTCAGGAATCATCCCTATTCAAGACATCACTAAACCATTTGATTGTTTGAAAAACTAGTTTTTTAAAGTAATTCTAGATCTTGATTTAGGTTCTGTAATAACCGTCCTAGATCATCCTTTACTCTTTACATAATATTCTTCAAAACTTCAGTACAAAAAACATACTTAAACTTTCTGCTACCAAATGATAACTGATACAGTTCCATACCTCGATAGTTCTTCGCTCTGACTGGCTATTCTCCGAAATGTTCGAACAGTTATATAGTATATTCGTAGAGTTGGTGGTTCTTAATCCGGTGGAAGATAGCTGAATAGTTTGTATTTGTCTCTGATGTAGGGACGTACGTCGTCTTTCTGTGAAAGAGAAAGATAGGATTAGAAAAATGTTCTCTTGGTTTTTCGTCGGTGGCCCAGTGGTGGCGGCCCCGACTTACGAACAGTAAGTCGTGGGTTCGAACCCAGATAGGCGCATTACTTTGTGTAATTTATTTCATCGCCACTGCTCTCAAAACGGTGAAGGAAAACATCGTGAGGAAACCGGCATGTCCTAGAACCAAAAATTCTAAGACATGTGGCATCTACCAACCCGCACTGTGCCGGCGTGGTGGATTATAGCACATTGCCTCTCATAGAGAGGAGACGTGTCCCAGCAGTGGGAACATTATAAGCTGATGATGATGCTTCGTAGCCATTTTTTTTTATCTGATGAATAGATCAATCTGTACTGTTTTTTTTTTTGTACTTGTACGATTACTGCGAATACAACAATAGCCAATAGGGGGAATATGCATGAAATACAGTACCGTGACCTTACACCAACACTTTATATTTATTAAAAATGCCTTGTATTGGCCCATAAAACATTGTGGTACACTTGTTTAAGGTGAATGCTCCAACCAGCCCGCGAAATTCAAATTTTCTTACGTTTTTTCGCAATTTGCAGGCCAGTGCTAGGTTGTATGTTGATTAAAATATTGTTCGCGACTGTAAGACGTATGTAGTTACAGAATTATAATCATCAATACAACCCTCCAAGTTCATAAAGGTCGAGAAACGATTTTTTTCAAGGTCAAAGTCATTGCTAGACCTTTATGAACTTGGAGGGTTGTATTGGTGATTTTAATTCTGTACTACATACGTCTTACAATCGCGAACAATATTTTAATCATCAAAAGTGACGTTTGGCCATACGAAATTTAAACTTGCTGCTCAAGTGTGCAAGTATTCGGGGGTAAATTACGCAGATTCTGAGGCACGATAGGCGAGACGAAAAAAAAATCTAATCAGTCCGTCACTTAGATTATCAAAAAATATTTGACCTTTGTTTTTTCTTTTGTTATGTAAACCAAAATTGACGAAGAAATGACGCTTTTAAAATTCTCTATACGTCACGCCGTGGTATAATTTTTACCAAGTTCCGACATCACGAGCCCCCACTCCTGAGTTTTGATGCGTTTTATCTTTGTCAATATTCATTGATTTACAAAAACAAAAAATACGTGTCCATTAATTTCCAATACTCTAACTGACGGACTAAATAGATTTGCAATTTTTTGATACTGTCATCATGCCTAATGCACACACAAAATGAAACACACACAAACACCCAATATCTAAGGTACTAAATAAATTGTATATTGCTGTTTAAGAGCGTATTCTCCCAGCACAGGCATTACTTGCTTAAAAGGAGGCTCCAATCACCAAGTAATGTAAAAGTTTTTGGTTAAGAAATAAAGTTTTTTTTTTTTGTGTGAATGCCATGGCTGATCATCGTTAACTTATCACATTCCACAGCTGGATAGTGGACATAGGCCTCTCCAAAGTTACCCGTTTCACCGCATCCGGTATGTCCCGAAGTGTTGCCCACCTTATTCAACCGACTTCAAAAAAGAGGACGCGTATGCGTTCGATACAAACTTTATGCAATAGCTTCTTCGAGCGAATTTAGTATTTTATTTTTTTTTGTTTGGTGTTATATACTGTATACAGGGTGTAAAAGACCTCATCACGAAGCCGTCAACCAAGCATTCTGTACATCAAACTAAGTAACTTTACGCAAAAAATCTTGCTGGGAAACGACTTTTTTTTGGGTGAAAAACATGTTTTGTTGTAGAACTCAATGTAACGCACTCAAAACATTGTGCTGATGGATTGATTGAATAGTACGGGGGTCAAGGAGGTGTTTAAAAATCGAACATTAAAAACTTGTCAAAAAGTTGGAACTTTGACCCCCAATATCTCCGTAACTAGAAGGTTCCCAGGTATGGTGTAGAAAAAATAAATGATCACAATGACGAGGAGAACAAGTGCCTTTCGGCTTCGTTAAGAGGTGTTTTACACCCTTTATTTATTTTTGTCATACATATTTTTTATGTCATACTATTTATATACTACGTGTGGAAACTTTTAATTGGCCATATTTTGTCTATTACTATTACTCACTGGTGTCGATTCTGTTGTGCACAAACTAAATTTAATTTAGGCTATTGCTATCTTTTACTAAAAGGCAGTGCGAGAAAAGGACGGCTATAGCTATGAACTAAGTTAGAGATGTCAAACTAGTTTATGCCTTGCGCTTCACCGTGTTTTTAGTCGACATGTTTTTACGTGCACCCTTCATTTGTATGGAAATATTGGTTCCAACTAAATTAGACAGCTCTAAATTACGTCCGTCTCTTTCTCGTTATAATAGAGAGAAAAGATAGGAATAGCTTAAATTAAGTTCAGTTTGTGCACAACAGAATCGACACCAATGTTTTGTAGTTTGTTACGATGCCAACCTGCAAGCTAAGCACATCGTACCGACACAGCGACCGTTCGTATTACGACACCGCGTTTCAGACGTCACCGACTATTGTCATCGCCTTTTCTTTACCTAACTTCGGTGGGAACGGACACTGATATGTTAAACCTAATACATAAGAAATCAATTATATAATTTTTATCTGTAATTTAAATTAAAAATAGCAGAAGCCTAAATTAAGTTTAGTTTGTGCTAAACAGAATCGACACCACTGTCTGTTAGTTGTAAGTTTTCCTAAAAATGAAATAAATAAATGAGTTTTTACACCAATTTCAGCGAATATTGGGCTTATTTACATGGGCTGTTTCGTCGCTGCGGGAAGTGTTACTCTAAGCTAGCTGATTCACGGTTTTCCTGGAGGTGATTTGTATTAGTATCGAGCCACCTACGAGCAAGCTGCCGATAGGAATGTCCCGTTTAAAGTATACACATTGTTCAAGCTACTTACAGTCGCCAGATGCTCCAAGAAAGGTAGCAGCTTTAGCAGTTCATTGTCACTTCTGTCTACGAACCAGCTGTCGATCGGTATGCCGTTCTCGAGCTGATAGCCGAATGCCTGGAAAACGTTACGTAAATAAATCATTTTTATTTCTGTAAGTTGGTTTTACAAAACACTTTTACATGTCTCATCATGAGGGCAGGTTAGGTACTATACACACGATAATGAAAGTCCTTGATAAGACTGGGCACCCAGTAACATGTGTTATGGAGGTCAGATAGTCTTACCTGTGGACTATTATCCACAATGACAGTCTTCCGCAGGTCGCGACCGAGGATGGACAGATCTTTAACGTAATTGCCGTTCACTAGGAGACAGTGCTCGCGGAATAATCTGTAGACAAGAGAAATATTAAATGTTATTAATAGGGTATCTACCCTAATCTATCTGACGGACTAATTCGATTTTTTTATGTCAGATGACATAAAAAAATCTAATTAGTCCGTCAGATAGATTTCCAAAAAATCTTGGACACATATTTTTTATTTTTTCACGTAAACAAAAAAAATTAAGACGATACAGTGCGTCGGAAACTCGTGTGACGTCACATTTGAGTACATTTTTTACCGGAAAGTGTCGTCACAAGCCCTCACTCATGATCGTTTCATCACACGTTTCATCTTCGTCAATTAATATTAATTTAATAAAACAAAAAACACGTATCCAATATTTTTCGATAATCTATCTGACGGACTAAACAGACATATTTTTTTGGTCAGGAATTATCCGTATTGTATCACAAATGTAGTAGGAAAACAAGAAATACAATCAATGGTACATTGCCAGTTTTCCCCAACACTAAGTGACACCTAACTTAATGCCTAGTGCCCGTTTTCACCAACACTAAGTGACACCTAACTTAATGCCTAGTGCCCGTTTTCACCAACACTAAGTGACACCTAAATTAATGCCTAATGCCCGTTTCCACCAACACTAAGTGACACCTAACTTAATACCTAATCCCGATTTCACCAACATTAGATGACATCTAACTCAATGCTTAATGCCCGTTTTCACCAACATTAAGTGACACCTAAATTAATGCCTAAAGCCTGTTTTCACCAACACTAAGTGACACCTAACTTAATGCCTAATGCCCGTTTTCACCAATACTAAGTGACACCTAAATTAATGCCTAATGCCCGTTTTCACCAACACTAAGTGACACCTAAGTCAATGCTTAATGCCCATATTCACCAACACTAAATGACACCTAAATTAATGCCTAATGCCCGTTTTCACCAACACTAAGTGACACCTAAATTAATGCCTAATGCCCGTTTTCACGAACACTAAGTGACACCTAAGTCAATGCTTAATGCCCATATTCACCAACACTAAATGACACCTAAATTAATGCCTAATGCCCGTTTTCACCAACACTAAGTGACACCTAACTCAATGCCTAATGCCCGTTTTCCCCAACTTTAAGTGTTGTAACACGACGATCAATATTCGTAGAATATCTACATCACTAGGTACTTCCCCGTCGCTATGGAAATAATCTCTATCTCTTTATATTCGTAGAAATTCAAGTCTACGCGTCGCCACATGTTCTGGCAGAAGACATGTCGAGTTGTATAGATAGAGTTTTGTCTATTATCGAAGGAAATATAATAATAATACTATTTTTATTTCCATCAAGGTAGGTAGAAGAATTTCTTACTCTAATAACAATTTAAATCTTACTTTAGAGGTTGTAGTCATCACGTTTTGTCTCATATAACTTTGGAATTCTCTAACTCCTAAACTAAGTCAAGCTTGTAATACAGGAGTTAGTGAGCTGTTGACTTATGGTGGCCATACACCATCCTTCCTATCGTCAAATCGGCATGACGCTGCCGATTGGATCAGTTAGAACTGACCGTGTGTGGGCGTGGATTGGCATGACAGTGGAGTGGATTGGCATGAATGCCAAATGCCAGCATGGTCGAATTTCGATTCTTATGGCTTGATCATGCCGATTGAATCAGGCTTATTGGACCGTGTATGGCGGTCGGCGATCGTCAGTTCAGTCAGGTCTAGATTTTTGTCGGTAATAGACGTCGTGCGCGCACTCTCATGCCGCAAAATACAGCCCGGTACCGCGGTACAGGTTTCTGGGATAATTCGCCCTAAAGATGGAGGCGATATTACGGCCGAAAATTTTAGGCACTCATATGATCTCTCTGTTGCTAGAAATCGTAAAGTCACTGTTAACCTCTCGTGTGCCGAGATAGATAGATAGATAGATAAAACAATTATTTAGTGCACACAAAAGACATAACACAACACACAGAGGTACAATAATTAAATGATACAATTTACATGATAAAAAACAAGGTGCCAATATACAAAGAGAAGGACATATTTAGGAAATAAGTATAGTAACACCATGACGTACTTCAAATAAAATAACGATAATATACAAGGTGCGGTGTGCGTCTCAAGGTTGCACCAAATGGGAGTCCAGCTCAGCATGTGTCAGGCATGCACCTGACGCTGATATTCTGCTGGATCCCTGTACTGACATACTGACGTCGAGCAGACGTGATAGCGTTTCTCATAACAGTGTCAGTGCTTCTCAATTAGAGGAGAACGTTAGAAGTTTCATGTAAGTTTCTTCATTCGTTCGTAAATAATTACAATAATCTTTTGGCGTAATCCTCAATTCTTTTAATAAATTTGTACGAGTAAATTGTTTTCTTTTCATTGATTGATAGATTATAGATTTCAGAAACGTAAAATAAAAAAATAAAACTTGTCAAAAAGTCATAACTTTGACCCCCAATATCTCTGTAACTAGAAGGTTCCCAGGTACAGTCCAAAAAAAAAAGATCGCAATGACGGGGAAAACAAGTGCCTTTCAGCTTCGTTAAGGATCTATTTACATCCTGTATTTTGACAAAAAAATTGTTGACAAGGGGGGTCAAATAAGACTTGTTTACCTATATTTGATCCATTGTCTCGCCGGGTCGAGTAAGTTAAGACTTGTTTACCTATATTTGATACATTGTCTCGCCGGGTCGAGTAAGTTAAGACTTGTTTACTTAGATTTGATACATTGTCTCGCCGGGTCGAGTAAGTTAAGACTTGTTTACCTATATTTGATCGACTGTCTGGCCGGGTCGAGTAAGTTAAAACTTGTTTACCTATATTTGATCCACTGTCTCGCCGGGTCGAGTAAGTTAAGACTTGTTTACCTATATTTGATCCATTGTCTCGCCGGGTCGAGTAAGTTAAGACTTGTTTACCTATATTTGATCCACTGTCTGGCCGGGTCGAGTAAGTTAAGACTTGTTTACCTATATTTGATCCATTGTCTCGCCGGGTCGAGTAAGTTAAGCAGCCTGTCCGCGTAGACCCGCTTGCTCGCCGTGAATAGTATCACTTCGTAGAGCCGTGACACGCGCGACAGGAACTCGGCGAAGTGGGGCCGAGTGCGGACGAATACCTGCGGGGCGAGAAAAAGAAGATCCTCGATCGTTTTACATGGCACTTTAACATAACTGGCGAAATTTTGGTGTACTAAACATAGGTTCTCAATTAGATTCTATAATGTTAAAGAACCACTAAAGAATTCTCAGAAATTGTATTCAATCGTTAAGTGCCGTAAAAATGCATTTAAAGTTTGCATTTTCAGAATTCGCGCGTAAGTTGACGAAAATGCTGGACGCAGTGGACGCCATATTGCTCTGTGGTCATGACGTCAGATGGCTGTGTAAACAAATGCTGTGATATTTGAAGTTGACAGTTGACACTTAAGTATAAGTTTACATAGCCGTATGACGTAATAACATGGCGACTACTATAATGGTGTTATGAAACAGATTAAAAAAGGTGAAACCTTAGAATTAAATTTTAAAATTTAGTTTGCTATTTTAAGAACTAAAACTAACGTTTTCCGACTGCTTTTTGCCTAAGCTATCTCAATAATATATTTTTTGATATTTTTCTCTTAGAGAGTAAAATACCATATTAAACGCACGCAAAACATTATGCTTATAATCAGAGTATGCAAAGGTTCAAGGGTCTTGGGGGTGTATTCCCGTTGACCCCATTGCTTTGCCTCACTGGTGGGGCCAACGGGAAAAATCAAAACAATCATTGCGTTGACCCCACTACCCTGCCCTACTACCTTGAGATCAAAATTCTTGAGAAAAATGAAGGAATAAAATAAACCTTAATGATGTCAGTGGGAATTAAAAGACATTCCGATCTATACAGTACGACAATTCTGTTCTGATCACGGTCTTGTATATTGTCCCTGGCATCAAACGGAAAAAGTTCCCGTTTAATATGAGATGAGACATTATTATGTTCCCCAAAAAATACCAGGCTGGCACGAACTCAAGGTAGTCTGCATTTTAATAATTCTGGGAAGACCGTTGTTGAGGATAGTTTTAATGAGACTACTCAACCTTGTTTGTAGAATGATTATATTCATGTGAGAAGGCACATTACATTTATAATGGTGGACGCACGATCGCGACATAAAAATGCGTATTCGACCGGTGTCTGTTGCCGACTAAAGGTGGCGCGCGCGCTGCCGGCGACCGCGTCCGGCCCCCCCGCGCTCGCCCTGCTGCTTCCGCCGTCTCGTTTAGTCGGCAACAGACACCGGTCGAATACGCATTTTTATGTCGCGATCGTGCGTCCACCATTATAAATGTAATGTGCCTTCTCACATGAATATAATCATTCTACAAACAAGGTTGAGTAGTCTCATTAAAACTATCCTCAACATATGGCGACCGTGAACTTATGAACCAGTCAAGAGAAAACACGTGGACAACCGACGCGCTTTCTGCTCGTATGATGGCGGCAGTGGCTGTTCGTTGATGAAGCTGAACACTCTCCGGTTTAACCCGTCGTGAACGCGTGCGTCGGTGAAGCTGAATACTCCGGTTCAACCCGTCGTGTGGACGTGGGTCTTCCTTCGCTGTGCTGCGAACTATCGGCGCCAGCGGCGTTGTGTGAAGTTGCTGCCACGTGCTGCCAACGAGCTCGCTGCGTGGGTCTTCGCCGTGCTACGAACTATCGGCGCCAGCGGCGTTTTGTGTGGAAGTAAGCCCGTTCCTTTATTCCCTCCTTTTACCTATTCCTGTTTGGTGTGTGGAAGCCTAGCTGCTTTGAAATCGCAGGGGGAGGTTTAACGCCTTTTACTTTTAACAGCCTAGGTACGTCTATACTGGCGCACCTCGCTGCCACAGGTACTATACTGTACCCATTTGGTTGTTTGGCTTAATCGCACAAATACAAACAATAATTAAGGTGCACGTGGCATGTAATTCTATTCGAGATCGCTAATATTTTAAGTTCTAGATATCCTACATACCCACGAATATTAAAGAACAAGTTACACATTGGTTACTTACGCGTGTAAAATCCTATCGTTATATTTTATTCAACGACATTTGCCGAACATTCCAGCGTATCCGGGTCCGCGTGCACGGCCCGCGCTCAAGTACCTACTTCGTCCATCGTGCCACGTTGCGCGCGGCGGCGCGCTTGCTGCCAACGTGCTCGCGGCAGCTATTGGTTTGAGCTGTTTGACTTCTGGACTGGATTAACCGGTGGGATTACACAATTTATTTACCTACTTACGTAGTTCCGTGTGCCCAACTCATTGTTTCGAGCGTGTTGTTTAATGTGTATTTAAATTTCAAACATGCCGGACGATACGATTGCCTCTCCTAATGTGGAGGGTAATGAGTTAAAAACATTAATTCGCAGACGTGGTGGTATACGTAGTCGATTAACAGTATTTAAAAATTTCCTATATAAATTCCAAATTGAGAAAGCCTCTAGTCTTACTAGTTTAGAAGTGCGAGAGCTGTCTTTGCGACTCACACAGTTACAAGAGTTAATGTCAAAATTTGATACAATACAATCTGAGATAGAGGAGATTGCTCCTAATATGGATGAACAAGTCTCAGAGCGTGATTGTACAGAAGGGGAATTCTACTCCATAATTTCTTTTACACAAGAATTAATAAGTATTGGTTCACTAAATAAAAAAGAAAACTGTGAATCTGTACACTCCAGTTGTAACAATATGAGCAACTCGGTTAAACTACCAACCATTAATTTGCCATCTTTTGATGGGAACTATTCTAAATGGTTAGAGTACAGAGATACATTTGACTCTTTAATTAATAATAATGATTCAATACCACTAATAAATAAGTTTCATTATTTAAGAAATTCGTTAGTAGGTAGTGCTAGTGTTATAGTGAGGTCCATAGACTTTACCGCAGCCAACTATCAAATTGCATGGAAGTCTTTATGTGACAGATTCAATAACAAAAATATTCTTATTAATAATCACTTGCAGGCTTTAGTTACTATTAATCCGATCCAAAGGGAATCTTTCAAAGCTTTAAGATATTTGATGGATCAGATTCAAAAAAATTTATATGCTTTGAATATATTAGAAATTTCCACAACTGGCTGGGATCCTCTAGTTATATTCTTGGTCTCAGCAAAGTTAGATCCCAGAACTAAAAGCAAATGGGAAGAATACAAAGGTCATTTAACACACCTGCCTTCTCTTGAAGAATTTGTAAAATTTTTAGATAATCGAGCAAATGTCTTAGAGACAGCGAACAGTAGTCGATATTATGATAATAAAGATTCAAATTATGGTAAGGAAAATAAATCTGTCAAGTCATTAACAACTACTTTGGTTGGTTCTCAGACTAAGAAATGTTTTATCTGTAACAAATCACATTATGTACATCAGTGTCATAAATTTAAGGCTTTGAGTTTGAATGAGAAGCTGTCTGAAGTGGCTAAGCATAACTTGTGCACAAACTGTCTTCGTAGTGGTCACAACAATTCAGAATGTCCATTGCATAGTTCTTGCCGGACCTGTAAGGAAAAACATAATTCAATGTTGCATAACAACAGTACAATTGCTAATGTTGTCACAGAAAGGACAGAAGCCACTCAGCCATCAACTAGTCTTCTTCCTGTCAGTTTGTCAGCTCGCTCGCCAGGCCAAGTTTTATTATGTACTGCACAAGTTGAAATAATGAATACACATAACAATAATACTTACCATGCGCGTGCATTGCTGGACACTGGAAGTCAGTCTTCATTTATAACAAAAAATCTGAAAGAAAGGCTAGGGTTACAAGCAAATCAAATAAATTATTTTAATGTTAGTGGTATAAATAATGTAGCATGTAAAATAACAGAACAATGCAAGATTATGTTAAAATCTCGAATTAGTTCTTTTAATATAACTGTCAACTGCCTAGTAATTCCTAAAATTACAGGAACATTACCCAGCGTTCAAGTAAATGTTGAGCATTTGGGATTGCCCAATGGGGTGGTTCTGGCAGATCCTTTGTTTCATGAGCCTGCCGAAATAGATATTTTACTTGGTGCAGACCACTTTTTTGAAATTGTAAATACTAATAGAATAGTCTTAGGTGTGAATAAGCCCGTATTACAGGATAGCCATTTAGGGTGGCTAGTTGCTGGCCCTATTAGTGAATCTTATTTTAATTATAATAATAATATACATTGTAATTTAGTAAAAAATAATAAAATGGTATCACTTCAGGATATCCATGACTCTTTACAAAATTTCTGGGAGGTAGAAGAATTACCTACAGGTTCAAATAATTATTCAATTGATGAGCAATATTGCGAGTCCCATTTTATAAAAAACACTTGTCGTTTACCAGAAGGACGATTTTCAGTCATGCTGCCGCTGACGGAGGCCCCAGAGCAAGCACTGGGCAAATCGTTTCCTATTGCAATTAAACGTTTCTTGAGTCTAGAAAATAAATTAATTAAAAACCCTGAAGTTAAGAAACAATATAGTGAATTTATACAAGAATATAGTAGGTTAGGACATTTAAGTGAAATCGAAAAACCTAAGTTTGGTTGTTACTTACCCCATCATTGTGTCATTCGGGAACAACATGATACGACAAAGCTGAGAGTAGTATTTGATGCTTCAGCTAAAACCAGTTCAGGAAAATCTTTGAATGATATCCAGGCAGTTGGTCCCACGGTGCAGAGTGACTTATTCTCGATTCTTATTCGTTTTAGAATACATAAGTTTGTTCTAACAGCAGACGTCGAAAAAATGTACCGACAAGTAGCCTTAGATAAATCACAGCGGCACCTGCAGCTTGTGTTGTGGAGGGATCACGTCGATAAACCTATTACAATTTTACAGCTCAATACATTGACATATGGGATGGCTTCAGCTCCATTCTTAGCTACTAGGTGTCTGGTTGAGCTGGCTGATAAATGTCAGGATGAGGTTGTTTCAAATATCATAAAAAATGATTTCTATATTGACGACCTTAACACAGGTGCCTCAACTGAAGAGGAATTAAAACATATTTATTTAAATGTCACTGAAACTTTAAATTCAGCTTGTTTCCCATTACGCAAATTTCGCACAAACTCTCGTATCCTTGGTGGCATATCAGAATCATCTAATTGTCTTAATTTTCATGACGAAGCTAATGTGTTGGGTCTAAAATGGTCGCCTAAGGCTGATGAGTTGCGTTTTCCAAGTGGAATTGACTTCACTACAAAGGTTACTAAACGTATTATTATTTCAACAACGTGTAAAGTATTTGACCCGCTAGGGTTAGTTAGTTGTTGTATTATAAAAGCAAAAATTTTATTGCAACAATTGTGGATTGCAAAATTAAACTGGGATGATCCCGTACCTGAGCCTTATGCAAAAAGATGGTTTAATTTCATTCAAAACTTGCATCATTTATCTGATATTGTAGTACCTCGTTATGTACTAAGTATTAATTTAGAATCTCAGTCAGCAGAGCTACATTGCTTTGTAGATGCAAGTCAGCAGGCATATGGAGCGTGTGTTTATATGCGTTCTCAAGATAGTAAACAGAATGTTACAGTAAGGTTACTCTGTGCAAAAACTAGAGTTTCTCCAATTAAAGAGCTCACCATCCCACGTTTGGAGTTATGTGCTGCTTTGTTAGGGGCTCAAGTAAGTGGAAAGGTATTACAGTCTGTACCATGCAATATTACCAAAAAATATATGTGGACTGATTCCACAGTTGTACTCGGGTGGCTGAAAACTCAGAGCAAAGTCTTACCGACGTTTGTACGTAACCGAGTCAACAAAATTAATGAAATCACAAAAGAGTTTGAATGGAAACATGTTCCTACAGAGTTAAACCCGGCTGATTTAGCTTCTAGGGGTGTAGACCCACAGCAGCTACAGTCATCATCCTTATGGTGGGAAGGTCCTTCGTTCCTAAAACAGAACCAGTGGCCTACTCAACCTCACACAACACTTAAAAAATTTCCTGAAATCAAAGTATTAGTCACTGTTGATGACACATCCAAAAATAGTGGTCCGTCAATACCATTTGAAAGATATTCGAGTTATCTCAGACTTAAACGAGTTTATGCACATGTTTTACGTTTTATTAATAATTGTAAAAGCACACAGTTAAAATTAAAAGGACATTTGCAAGCTAACGAACTTGAGAACTCATTAATACAATTGCTTAAAGTTAGTCAATCTGAGTCATTCGCAAAGGATATAAAAAACCTGCAAAATGGATTAGAACTGCATCACAAAAGTAAATTGCTATCCTTAAATCCAAGGTTAGATACCCATGGTTTAATAAGAGTGGGTGGCAGATTAAGTCAGTCTGATTGTCAATACGACAAAAAGCACCCAATTTTACTGGATGCTAAACATCATTTTACTAAACTTATAATGAAATATGAACATTTACATTTATTGCACGCAGGTCCACAATTGCTTTTGTCGGCTGTTCGCGAGAGATTTTGGCCAATAGGTGGCAGGATCTTAGCTCGCACTATCATTAGACAGTGTGTTGTCTGTACTCGAATGAAAGGTCAGACTGCACAACCTTTAATGGGCGACTTGCCGAGTGTTAGAGTCAACCCAGACTTTCCCTTTAATTCATGTGGGATTGATTTTGCTGGGCCCTTTATGATTTCTTCCAAAAAGGGACGAGGTAATCGTATCACCAAGGCCTACTTATGTGTATTAGTATGTTTAGTTACTAAGGCCTTACATTTGGAGGTCGTAAGCGATCTTACCACTGAGGCCTTCATATCATGTCTGCGCAGGTTTGTGTCGCGTCGCGGCAAGCCACATACCATCTACTGCGACAACGGAAGGAACTTTGTTGGCGCTAACAATGAGTTGGGTAGGGTGATCCAGTCTAGCGTTCATGCGGTCTCAGATTATGCAGCTAACGAGGCTATTAAATTCAAGTTTATTCCTGCATACTCTCCACATTTTGGTGGAATATGGGAAGCCGGTGTTAAATCCGCGAAATTCCATTTAAAACGCGTAGCTGGCAATGCCTCCCTCACGTTTGAAGAGTTAGCGACGCTCTTTACTCAAATAGAAGCGATCCTCAATTCTCGACCTCTTTCCCCCCTGTCGTCAGACCCCACTGATACTAATCCTTTAACACCCGGGCACTTCCTCATTGGACGTCCGCTGATGTCGGTACCTTCACTACCTGTGAAAACGTCTAGACCCAACAGATACCAGCTCATCGAAGAAATACGGCAGCGGTTCTGGGAGAGGTGGCGACAGGAGTTCATGGCAGAACTACAAGGTCGAGCAAAATGGAAGAAGGAATGCAAACCTATCGATGTCGGAGATCTTATTATACTTAAAGAGGACAACTTGATGCCGCTCCACTGGCGTATGGGTCGCGTCACTAAATTATATCCAGGAGCCGACGGGATCTGCAGAGTAGCGGACATCCATACTACTACCGGCACCATCAAACGGGCAATCAATAAAATATGCCCCTTACCTGTGGCTGATCAAAATTAGTTGAAAAGATTTCAACGGCGCGGAGTATGAACGCGCCCATAAGCGCATTTCTAAACGAGACGGCGGAAGCAGCAGGGCGAGCGCGGGGGGGCCGGACGCGGTCGCCGGCAGCGCGCGCGCCACCTTTAGTCGGCAACAGACACCGGTCGAATACGCATTTTTATGTCGCGATCGTGCGTCCACCATTATAAATGTAATGTGCCTTCTCACATGAATATAATCATTCTACAAACAAGGTTGAGTAGTCTCATTAAAACTATCCTCAACAACCGTAGTCTTCTAGTAATAAATACCTTCTTGGATTCATACCCGCCTAGTACTGTTTGTAAGGTTACTGCCCATAACTAGCACAATAGGCATGACGACAGTATCAAAAAATTGCAAATCTATTTAGTCCGTCAGGTAGAGTATTGGAAATTAATGGACACGTATTTTTTGTTTTTGTAAATCAATGAATATTGACAAAGATAAAACGCATCAAAACTCGGGAGTGGGGGCTCGTGACGTCAGAACTAGCTAAAAATTATACCTAGGCGTGACGTATTGAGAATTTTAAAAGCGTCATATCTTCGTCAATTTTGATTTACGTAACAAAAGAAAAAACACGGGTCAAATTCTGATAATCTAACTGACGGATTAATTAGTTTTTTTTGTCGTCTCGTCTATTGTACTAATACTACTGGATACCATGACTAATATTTTATTACTCACACATAAATACAGTAATTATTTTAATCCATTCCCGCTGACCCCACCAATGGGGTCAACGAGAATACACCGTATTGGGGTGTCTAAAGTTCAGTGATTACATTTAAAAATAATTTTTCGAAATTAAAAAAAAAAATCTATCTACCTTTTTAATCAAAAAGTATAAAGAAAACACTGTGACTCGGTTTTGTTAAGTGTAATTTTACACCCGTTGTATAGAAACTACAGGTTGTACAGTTGATCACGGGGTTTATGCCCGCGCGTACCAATTGTAAAGGCTTTAATTTATAGGATTACGTAATATTTGAGACTTTTTTTGGGTCATCTCTGTTTCTAGGACAAGATTGAGGTCAAGAATAGTTAGTAAATGAGTACTTACAGTGTAGCGGCAGTCTTGAAACAGCACCGGGAAGTGGAAGCTCGCGTCTGGCAGCTCCTGCAGCGAGCAGTGCACTAGCGTCTCGTCTAAATCTAACACCTGGACAAAAAGACACGTGTTAGATTTGATTCCCGGGTCGGGCAAAGTGTTATTGGGTTTTTCTATCAAGAATTTCTCAGTAGCAGCCTCGGATTCTGGATTTGTGCACGGGGACCATTGTCAATCAAGTCTTTCATCAAATTGAAAAAGATTTCTTTTCAAGAAGTCGGTTAAGAACTAACATAAAATAATATTGCTATTGGAATACTTCTTTCATAGCTAAAATAATTAGTTTTAAAGGAAGGAACTTGCAGAACCAGATAGGGAAGAAAATGAATACTTACAAGACTGAAATCTGGACTTGTTCTTGTCTTGAGCGGTAGCGCGGGGTAGCGAGCTCGCAATGCGCCCGTCGCTACTGTCTCCAGAGGCGGTAGCTGAAACAATACAACAAATGTTTCAACCCAAGAACGGAAAAAGATGGAGGGAAACTGATATGAAGGGTGTACCTTTAACGAAGCCGAAAGGCACTTGTTCTCCTCGTCATTGCGATCATTTTTTTGTTCTACACCATACCTGGGAACCTTCTAGTTACGGAGATATTGGAGGTCAAAGTATCAAACCTTTTTTTTTACTTGTTTTTAATGTAAGATATTTACTTTAAACACCTCCACGCCATACTAGTCAATTAATCAATCAGCACAATGTTTTGAGTGTGTTACATTGAGTTTTACGGTAACACTTGATTTTTCACCCCAAAAAAGCGTTTCCCAGCAATATTTTTTGCGTTAAGTTACTTAGTTTGATGTACGGTCGAACAAGCTATTTGGTATACAGTTTAACCTACAAATTACATTGTAAAATGTAAACCAATTAGCTTGTTCGACCGTACATGCTACATACGTAATGCTTGGTTGATGACGGCTTCGTTAGGGGTCTTGTTACATCCTGTATTTCAAACTAGTTTTCGAACGCGTGGGTGTTGGTAATAGGCATGACGCGACGACAGTATCAAAAAATAGCAAATATATTTAGTCCGCCAGTTAGAGTATTGGAAATTAATGGACACGTATTTTTTGTTTTTGTAAATCAATGAATATTGACAAAGATAAAACGCATCAAAACTCGGGAGGGGGGGCTCGTGACGTCAGAACTAGCTAAAAATTATATCTAGGCGTGACGTATTGAGAATTTTAAAAGCGTCATATCTTCGTTAATTTAGGTTTACGTAACAAAAGAAAAAACACGGGTCAAATATTTTTTGATAATCTAACTGACGGACTAATTCTTTTTTTTTTTTGTCGTCTCGCCTATTACCCCATGAGAAAGTAATACCATGACGTTTATGTGAAGTATCCTATGTTCTAGAAATGTTTAGTATGTTATTAAAACAAACCGTCATTTTGTACCCAGCTACTACAATCTGTCAAATTTCATTTAAAAAACTTCAACTTTGTCGCTGAAGCATTAGGTTGATTGAGAAAATTTGAGTTTCGGGTAGCTTGGTGTGCTGTACAAATGCAATGCAATATCTACCCTGCATTTACGGGTTAAAAACACGTTGTTCATAAAGAAATCCATGATAGGTAAAGACTGAAAGTAAATCAATTGCTAAACTAACAATTCAGTAAACGTGGTAAACTAACTACATACATTATTAATTAAAAACTATTAAATAAACTAACAACAAACTATACAAGGGCATCGAAAAACTCCCCAACCCTGTCAGCTGGTAATGTGCCCAAGAGACTGGCGCCACGTTGTATGGCAACACTAAGCCTCTGGCCAAGGTAAAAGCCAGCCCTTGGGTCACGGGAAGAGTCAACTAGGCGTTACGAAATTTCCTTAAACAGGCTCGGGCACTCGGACCCTACGGCCCCAGAGTTTCAACCCTAATTTGAAATATTTATTTATGATTAAGCCGTCATTTGTTTACTCACCTGTTTAATGAAGAGATAAGGATCAAAGGCGTCCACCCAGGACGAGATCTGCTCGCAGTCCACGCGGTTGCTGCACGAGGATATCACGTCCGCAGCTTCCTCCTGGTACAACATACACAATACGGTACCCTGACAACATACACACATCATCACACATTCAGGAAGAAAACTGTCAAATACGCCGGCATATATGTGCTTAAGGTGAATGCTGCAACCAATACAACCCAACAACAATAATAAGAATGACTTTGACCTTGAAAAAGTCATTTTTCCACCTTTATGAACTTGGGAGGTTTGTATTTGTTTGAGTTTGATTTTGATGAAAATAATTCTACGTCTTACAGCCGCGAATAATATTCTAATCAACATACAACCTAGCACTGGCCTGCAAATTGCAAAAAACATAAGAAAATTTGAATTTCGCGGGCTGGTTGGAGCATTCACCTTAGTGTTTGTTAGTTTGATTCACCTGGTTCCCACCGCGAAAGAGTAATAAGCCAGGAACTTTGCTGGTGGAAACACATTTGTAAGCATTTTCTTGCGAGGTAAAAGAATTCATTAATGCGTCCGGGCTTTCTTAAGCGGGCTCTAGTGTGATTCACGGCGTGAATTCACAGCGTAATTTTGCCGCGAAGTCGTCCCGAAAAACATGTCCCTCCACATTCGCTATCGTTCACAGTTTAGTTCGTCGAGAAGGACGCCGAAATATGCACTGCTATTGCCGTGACGCTATGCCAAAGAGTATAATAATAATAAGGGAGAAGAGAGCCCTCTTGTGCCATTTTGAAGCATCCGATTTGAAGCGCCATCTGGATTTCTTAACGAGAACTAAGGCTCTATAGGTAGCTATAGGTAGATAGGAATGTATGTATACCTTCATATAGGTCAATATTTGTTTACTTAAAGGTGATCATTCAAATTTTCTTGTTTTTTTGCAAATAGCAGCTGTTTTGTTTATGTCGTATGTTGATCATAATAAAATTTGCGAATACATAACTTAATGATGATACATTATAATATGAGCCATCTTTTTATTCGCGAATTGCATTGATGTAAACACAGCTTCTATTTGCAAAAACAAGAAAGAATTTCGCTGGCTACATTCATATTTGAATAGAATTGACAGTTACACAGAGAATTTGTAAATAATTAAACATAAGATGGACTAACGAAACACATTCAAGCGTAAGCGCAAGTTGCGGCGGCCATTATATGATGTTGCCAGTTTATGTTACACAAAAAGGATTTCCGTGACAAGGTTGTGGTATAATTGATAATACGAAACAGCCATGAAATATAAAAACGTGATAATTTTGATGAAAAATTTAACAATTATTCTCATTAAATTATAGAACTTAATTATTTGATTTTCATAATTGAACAGAGACATCTATCGTTAACTATGAAATACATAGTTTATTGGTTAAGTAAAGTAGATGGCGACTCTTTCTTCACTGAAGTTGATGTTCTAACTGTCTCCCCCCTGCGCTATGCGCTTTGGCTCACTACAATTACGTGTATTTAAAAGATAAAAAAAAACAATGGAGAAGACGAAGATTTTTATTTTGCATCCCATAAAATGGGTTCGGCATGATCAACACGAGTTCCTGCTCGTTCGTCCAACTGACGCTTATTTTGACGCAACGTCCTCCATAAACAAATAAACACAACCTCACGGCACCGAGTCTTGCGCGTTACTATTTTCACGCGCGAGCTTGGGCCTTGGATGCTTTTGCGTTTACAGGAAGTTCGCGCCTCGAAAACACTTTGCCGCGGGCGCAAAACACCGACACAGAACGGGGAACAAGGCGTGAAAAGGCGCGAAGCCCGTGAACAGGCGCGAAAGCCACCCACATTCAGTCAGATGGACTTTTGGTTATGATTGAAGTGTTAACGGAGTTTCGTTGCTTTACATCACTGGCTATTGTAGTAACACTAACCTCTATGTCTGTCGGTGACGGCTCGTCGTGGTAAGCAAGCGCGGCGTCATCAACGCTGAGATCAGTGCCATTCTGTTGATAAAACTATCTTTCATTAATCACCTGATTCTTCGAAATCCTAGTACATCAGAAAAAAAAAGAGAGATGAACTCACTATTAACAAGTCAAAGTGATCACTTGAGTAAAAGTCGATACGATTTTTATGCTGCAGATTATTATTTGCTTGAAGTTAGAACTGTCAAAAGTTAGAATTCTTAGCTTTTTTTTTCTTTGACGGTTCTTACTTCGTTTCGAGTTTCCTCCGTGCCTCGGAAAGCACGTTAAGCAGTTAGTCCCGGCTGTCATTTGTGATCTTTGACAGTCGGTACAGGTAGTCAGTGGCCCGAAAGTCTGACAACCAGTCTTACTAAGGGGTATCGTATTACCCAGTACTAACTGGGTTTTGGAGATCAGATAGGCAGTCGCTCCATGTAAAATACTGGTATTCAGCTGCATCTGGTTAGACTGGAAGCCTACCCCAATAAAACTTGGGAAAAGGCTAGGCAGATGATGGTTCTTATTTCGTTTAAATTCTTCTCTATTGCATAAAAATACTTAACTAAAACTCAAGTAATTACTTTAATTTGACTATAGACACGGGTGTTGGAGAACTAAATCGTTAGATATGCCTTCATTGTCTATGTCAACGATGTCCTATGAAGATACAGAGAAGTTATTACTTAGATCTTAGACAAGTTATTACTAAAGTAAATATTGTCCATATTATTGTTATTTTTAAATTAGTTAGCCAAGTTAAAAATAGTATAATTTTTATATACCTTTTTACATTGGTACCAATAATATTAATATGATATAATTATGATTATTTAATCAATTAATGTTACCTCAAATCGCCTGAAACACAGGATTACCTAGTTCAGGCTCAAAGCATGTAAGAACTTGATATAGATTTAAGAAAAACTGTAAATGTTTAACTTATATTTTTTTAATAAAATTTTATTATTATTATTTATTGTCTAACTTAGGTGAAGGAAAATGTCCATGAGAAGAGTGAGAATCTATAACGAAGTAAATCTTTAGACAAAATAAAATAATGTTTAACTTAAACTAGCTTGCTTATCTATTTGTCTGTCCTTTTCTAGCACAACTGAAATCTTACATAGAGAAAGAGACAAACTCACCGCACCGTGCGCCTCAGCAGCCAAGCTCTGACTGATCTCAGCCAAGAACCCGGAGCTAGGGCTGCGAGCTGACAGGGCTTCAAGACTCTCTATAGCAGTCCCTTGAGTGTCGCAGGTCGAGGAGATCTCGCATTCCGAGTCGCGGACGTAGCCGTCCTGCTCTAGCATTGATACGAAGTCGGGCTGTGTGAGGGAGATGGAATATTGTAAATAACAAAATATTGGTTAAGCAAGATGAAAAAAAATAGTTTACTTGTTCAGAGGAACTGATTGATCAAGGTCTTGAAAACTGTGAAATACCTTTTTTAACTCTGTTTTTATCAGTTTTCGAATGATTTCAGATAAAACCAATAATTTGTTAAAGTGGAATCTACCATTAATATTATTTGATAAATTAATTCTAGCTTGTCATAATTCCTTTTATGATATTTCAAATTAAAATGAGCCATTCAAAAGTATGTATCTAAAGTTATACAAAGTAATAATTGTCACCTGAACATATTTTTCCCCGTTGGTCAAGAAATCTGTACAATTATCCAAATCGTCTGTAGTGGACGTTGGCTGGTACATCTCCAGGTCATTACTAGACTTCCTGCGTTTCATCACTCGCTTATCAACTGAATTGGTCCGAGAAGTCTTTTCTTCCGCCTTTTCTGTAGTCATGACCCTCGCTGCTTTGTCCGCTAAGAAGTTTATATCTTCCTCAGTAGCTGGCATGTCTTCGTTGATCAGCCTAGCACACTCCGCTATAGCCATGAAGTCATTCAAACAGTCGTTTGGAAGGCACAGTTCCGATGATTCTACTTGACCATCTGAATCTGATTCCTCTGACTTCTGAGTTGGAAAGTCAACAAACGTAGTAGTATGGGCTTCATACATAGTCACATCGTTATCTTCTGGGTAACAGTTGGTCTCCGGCACAACCGGAACTTTCTTTGTCCTCTTTTTAGGACTCTCATTAGTCGAGCTAACTGAGGACTTTGTTATTTTAGGAGTTATGATCCCAATTTGACGGACCTTACGTATTGGTGAGCTGTTCAATGAGGCAGACTTGTCAGTCTTATCCATACGTCTTGTCTTGCGAGGTGAACTTATAGCTGAAGATATTACTTCAGTCTTTTTAAGCTCTCGGTTCAACGAGCTGTGTCGTAGTTGGACACTCTTTGTTGTACGGACCTCTTTGCTCTTAGATGTCGTAGTGATCTTATCATTCTGCGGCTTCTTCACTACAGTTGAAGAAGACACTGGATCTTTTGCAGAGGAACTCCGTACAACGGTCTGAAAGATTGGTTTCTTTGTGCGGCCGTCGTCTTTGTGCTTTGCCTTCTTGTGCGTCGTCTCCAATGGCTTCTCCATGCTTAGTTTAGTTCTTACGGGACGAGTTTTTAAATTCTTCTGTGACCGAGTGATGCAGAATTGTGGTGTCTCAGACACTGCATTTTTTACTTCACGCTTGAGGATATTCTTCCAAGCGTTAGGGGGCTTACTTAGAGGTTTAATGGGCTTCTTTAGCTTCGTTACCTTAGAACTCAGTTTACTTGAGAGCGGTCGCTCCCTCTTCCTACTTCTTAACCGCATCGCAAGATTAGATGACAACTGAACCTGTGGAATTAAAGAAAGAAAGAAGGTTTTTTATTCTGAAAAATATGAAATGATAAAATTACTCTTGGTTGAGCCAGATTATGCATATACTACTGTCAAGAAAGTACCGGGAAAAGATCAATAATACACAAAATGTCTGTTATTCATCCAAATTTATTTTATCACCTTCAAAGTATGCTCCTTTAGAAACGATACACTTGCGCCAACGAATAATCCATTCATCAAAACATTTTTTAAACGCTGCTTCCGGAATTGAGTTCAGTTCTCGCCGCGAATTCTCCTTTATGTCTTCTATCGATTGAAAACGGGTGCCACGAAGTGGTAATTTGAGTTTAGGAAAAAGAAAAAAGTCAGCAGGAGCCATATCTGGTGAATATGGTGGTTGCTGGATGGTATTTGTTGAGTGTTTGGTCAAAAATTCGTTCACAATGATAGACTTGTGCGAAGGCGCATTGTCGTGGTGCAAAATCCAAGAATTTTCTTTCCACAAATCTGGCCTTTTTCGTCGAATTTGCTCTCTTAAACGCCGCATAACGCTCAAATAATATTCTTTATTTACCGTTAGACCTTCCGGTAAGAATTCAGAGTGCACAACACCGCGATAGTCAAAGAAAACAGTCAACATGACTTTGACTTTTGATCGACTTTGGCGTGGTTTTTTCGGTTTCGGTTCAGTTGGAAGGCGCCACTCCGAAGCTTGTTGACTAGTTTGCATGTCAAACTCGTAAACCCACGTCTCGTCACCAGTAACAATGCGTTTCATGAATGTTGGGTCCGAACTGACTCGTTCTAGCACATGCTTGAACGAGTCAGTTCGGACCCACCATTCTCCAAAAACTCAATCGCATGAAAGTCGCTGAGGACATCCTCAGCGACTTTCATGCGATTGAGTTTTTGGAGAAAATTCAGATCTTTTGGGACTAGCCGAGCAGCAACATGTTTCATACCCAATTGATTAGTTAAAATGGTACGGATCGACTCGTGAGATACAGAAAGTTCGGCGGCTAACTCTCTCAGAGTTGAATGGGGATTTTCAGTCACTATTTTCTTCACTTTTGCGATGTTAACTTCAGTTGCAGACGTTGACGGCCTACCAGAGCGAGGCAAATCTTCCATCACATCTCGACCGCTTTTGAACGCTTTGAACCACTCATAAGCACGAGTTTTTGATAAAGTCGATTCACCGTAAGCCTTCTGTAACATTTTCAGTGACTCCGAACACGAAATTCCATTGGCGATGCAAAATTTAAGACAAACTCTTTGTTCGATATTTTTGTCCATTATGAAATTCGCAATACACACTATATATGATATTACTAAAACCAGCACTGTATTTAATATAAATAACAGATGCAACTCAAACTCCGCGCCAAAATGGAAAACAGTTGTGCCAATCTAATAACTACAAAAAAACAAAAATTTGAATTTGGAACCATAAACAAATCATCCATTCCCGATACTTTTTTGACTGAATGTATCTTACTAATTTAATATGTTTGTAAGTTTGTATTTAAGGGCACAGATAATGTATGGGGAAATCTTCGAAACTACTGATCCAATTCCGAAAATTCTTTCACCAACGGGAAGCTATATTATACCCGAGTGTGCTGCAATAAATTGATTCCTTGGGTTAATTTCAGTACATAAGCGAGCAAAAGCTAGTGTTATATATTTTATTAACTTTGTTCGAGTAGAATAATTTATCTTCAACAATACATATTTCTTCTGAATTGAACTTTGACCAAATCATTACATTGTATGTAGTGTCCAACCAAAGCTTCGGCTTCGCTTGCTTTGGCAAAACCTTTGCTATGGTCAAAATGAGCTCTAGTTTTGACCAAGGTCCAAAATAGAATGAAATTGTTAAATGCGTACGACAGCGGGAGATAGGTGTCACTATTCGAAGTGTTATTATTTTTAACTAGTTGCAAAGTCATTTTAATGGGGACAAATATAATGCCCACCAAACTTAACTTTGTGACCATTAACCATCTATTAGGTACCTAAAATAATAGCAATCAGCAAAAAAATTAAACCTTAACCAAAAAATGAAAACTTAAAATTACAATGGTACAACTTATTTTAGTCAGGACTGCACTTTAAATTGTACAATGAACCCAAATTTAGTAAATTGATCCTCAAATTTTGATGAGCAAATTGCTGCGCTATTTCTACCTAAATACACCGTTTCATTGCCATAAAATGTTGCCATACTACCAAATATATTTTATGGGCGGCATGGGCACCGGGCCGTTGGCCGACGAAGGAGGCCGGCGGCGGCGGAGGCCCGGCATCGGCACTTCGGGGAAAGAAGTCAAAGAGTGTTATTTAATATGAGAGCGAAGGGAGCGCGCGTCATGGAGTCGTAGCAGGTTCTAAAATAACTAAAAAAAAACAGTTCTGCAAATACCGTTAAGCAGTATAATTTAATTCGATTTATTTAGTGTGCATGATTTGTGTGCAAGTCAGTATTTTAGGATTAACTTTGAAATATTTTGTTCGAAAAAAGGGAATATACAGACATCGATTTAATTACATGCCAATGTTAATTACATGGAGTCTGATTTTTAAGTTTGTTTAAATTTTAATAAAAGGATTGTTTTAATTCTCGAAAAGCATACTGCAATTCTTGCTGTTTACCGATCCCCCAGTGTTAGAAATATCGATGTATTTTTGCAAAGCTTACATAACCTACTGCATGACGTTATATCAAAATTTAAAAACTTTGTTTTAACTGGTGATATTAACATCGATATTATCTGAACAGACATTGGATGTACGAAAATACCATTACTTAAACCTTATGGCTTCGCATGGCATGTTACCAGCTCATCTTATTCCCACTCTAAATCTTGCATCGATCATGTTATGCTGAAAAGCAAGTTTCCGGCATCATGTTTCGTAGCTGAAACACCCCTTACTGATCACCACACTATTCTTCTTTCTATTGACATGTCTATCCCAGCAAGACCGTACGCAAGAACAATAAAACAAGTAGACTATGATTTTTTAGACTCAGTTGTCCCCAATATCGACTTCGCGCCCCTTTATGCTATGGCTGATGTTAATGATGCTGTTGCCTTTTTCACTGGTTCTATTAATTCTGCTTTCGAAGTGTGCACTAACACTATAATTGTAACCAGAAGGCAGAAAATCTTGAAGCCCTGGATTACTCCAGGTCTCTTGAGATGCATGAGAAATAGGGATAAACTGCATCTGATGTCGAAAAAATCTCCCAATAATACAATACTAAAAGTAACATAAACCAGATACAGAAATTTTTGTAACGGATTGTTAAAAACACTGAAAAGACAATATGAAAGGATCGAAATCGATAAGGCAGGAAATAATTCTAAAAAGCTATGGACCGCTATAAAAACTATAACTTACGCTACCCGATCAAAGGAAGTTGCCTCTGAATTAATATCTGCTAGTAACCCTCAACTTTCCGTTGACACCATAAATGCATTCTTTGCAAACATGGGCAAATCTCTAACAGAAAAGCATCTATCTCAGGAACCTGCACCCGACTCACCATTACCTCCCAAATCGTCTTGTCCAGACTCTTTCGTAATGTTCCCAACAGATGAAAATGAGATAAACAATATTATCCTCAATCTTAAAATTAACTGTGCTGTTGGACGTGATAATATATCTGCAAGTTTTCTATCTCGATATAGACTTATATTCCTCTCCTCGCTAGCTTATATTTGTAATTTGTCATTTCAGACCGGTTCCTTCCCACGAGACTTCAAAAAGTCCCAAATAACACCCATATTTAAGTCTGGTGACAGAGCCTGTGTCAATAATTATAGACCAATTTCGATATTGCCTACATTATCTAAAATCCTAGAGAAACTTATGAACAAAAGACTGATAAACAGGCAGTAAGTCCGCCTTTGCACAGTTTTTTTTTACCTGTGCATAAAGTTTTAATAAATAAATAAACTACTTGGAAAAAAACAAGCTGCTATCTGACTCTCAATTTGGTTTTAGATGCAATAAAGCTACTAGTGATGCAGTTCATAAGGTTACGGACTTTATTGTAAACAATATTGATGACAAAAATAAAGTCTTAGCAATATTTCTTGATTTAGCTAAGGCATTTGACACGGTCTCTGTCCCCAGACTAATAGATAAGCTTGAGAGACTGGGAATCAGGGATTTACCACTTGAACTCTTCAAAGATTATCTCAGCGACAGGTCTCAGTGTGTGAGAGTTGGTGAGTGGATAAGTGGCGATCTTCCCATTTCCTACGGAGTACCTCAAGGAAGCATCCTCGGACCCACCTTGTTTCTCATTTATATCAATAATCTCTGTGACCTTAAACTTCTTAATGGGAAGATTGTTGCCTTTGCAGATGACACGGCCCTCATTTTCAGAGATAGCTCAAGGGACAAAGCGTTTCAGCACGCACAGCGTGGCTTTAACATTGTTATCCGTTGGCTGAGAACCAATCTCCTAACCCTAAATGTCGACAAAACAAAATTTCTAACTTTTTCTCTCCGGATTGTCCCACAGATGCTCCTGGCTAACGCACAAATTATCGCACACTCGCACATGTGTAGTTGCCTATCACCTTGTAACTGTCCTTCACTTCAGCAAACTAACACAATAAAATACCTTGGCGTACTACTTGATAACAGGCTAAATTTTGCACCCCACATCGACCTTGTTTCATCTAGAGTTCGTAAATTAATATATATTTTTAAAAATCTCAGACATATAGCAAACTCGAAAGTCTTAAAAACAATCTACTTCGCCTTATGCCAATCTCTTTTAGTTTATTGTATAACGTCTTGGGGTGGGGCGTATAAAAAAGTAATGATGAAACTTGAGCGTGCCCAGAGAGCGTTACTTAAAGTTAGTGCTTTTCTTCCGTTCTATCATCCCACTATCACCCTTTACCAAACCAGTGAAGTTCTAACAGTGATGCAACTTTTCATACTTTACACCATCATCAAAATGCATGGTCGTCTGACTTATGATCCTATTGCTCTCCTACATAAACGTAGGAAACATAGTTTGCGAGTCCAAAGCCTGCCGTACTCAATTTGCGCAGAGATTTTTCACATTTTTAGGTGGCCATATTTATAAAAAATTAATCAGGCACTGACAATTTATCCCCTAACTAAACAAAAATGCAAACAAACTGTCACTCGATGGCTCCTTAACCTTGATTATTCTGAAACGGAAAAAACCATAAATGTCCCGAAGTAAAATCAGGCCAGAACTAAGATCATCATCTTCATTCTCTGAACTAACATACAGAAAAATTGCGTACACACCAAAACACTCACACTCATTTTACACCAGTAACACACTCACCAAAGCACCCATATCACACCCCACACCAAACACAAAATACAACTACTACTATACTACTACTACTACTACTACACTTAAATTCCTTGTTTAATTATTGCACGATTTTTAATATTTCTTAGTCAGTTTTAATGTAATTATTGTATAATGTTAAATATCTAAATTGGTACGACTTTCCATTGACGGCCGTCGAATTAAGGGTGGGGAGGGGGGTGGGTACTACCCCCCCTTAAAGGGAAAAGTTGCGGAGCCCCCCCCTTTTTGAGTTTTTTTAATTTTTAAGTCTGAGGAAATTTTTCCCATTTTATGAATTAAAATTAATAGTAAGTGTAAAAAACCATGGGGGACCCCTTAGGGGGAAGGGGGAATCCCCCTTCATCAAAAAAAATGGCACTGATTTAAAGAGGCAGTTGTAAATAGCGGTTTTAGTAAGTTAAAAATTATAAATGACACGTTTTATAACTACCAGCCAAACCCTTTAAATATTTTATGCATGGTCGAGGGTGGGCTTGGTCGACGGAGCCCCGCTTCGCGGGGCTCCTACTTCTGGGTGGTTTATAAAAAAAATAACCACGAAGGGGATGGCGGGGTCTATTCGCTCGCTTCGCTCGCTCACACGACCCCGCCATCCCCTTCTAACCTAACCTATCCGAGTCGGGGTGCCCTAAAGTCCAGATTGCAATCAGTTTCTCCTATAAAGTAATAATAAGCCGCAGCTGCGGCTTGTTGGTCGCCTTGGGCGACCAGCCTCAGCCGCTGCGGCTCGTCCGATGCCTACGATTTGTTACTATATAAATTACGTAAATTTATATAAAATAAAATGTTACCAAACGTAAGACAACTTAACCGTTGGTGAAACGAAACGTTCAATAGCGAGAATTCTATATAATCTGTGGTAGGAATTTATATAAATACTGCAAAAATATTTATTTTCAAAATTTTTTTTCTCAAAAAGTACGCGTCTCCGCATGTTGAGACTTTGCGTGTGTTCTTATAATAATTTAACCTTTCTGTAAAAAAAATATCAACCCCCAACTCGACGGCCGGCAATGGAAAGCTTAGCCTCTAAATTTTGTAGTCTACCAGTGTTGGAATTGTCATCAATTAATTCTATAATTATAATAACGAAATTTTGTCCATGGAAGTGTACTGATTTCCAAGATACAGGTTGTTTACCTAGTTTGGAAGCCAGGCGTCCTCTTAGTTTTTTGCAGCCTTTTTTGTACGACCCATAATGGATGACATTGTATTTTAATGAGTTCAATAAACGATTTATTTATTAATTATTCGAGTTATTTTTTAACCTTATTGAATAAACGCGAAATAGGAAATAGCTATAATTTAGTTAGAAGTGGTTAATAATTAGAGTTACAGAAAGCTCAGACAGTTATGATTTTGTATTATCTTAGGGTCAAACTTTAGGGGTTTATTTACTATTTTTAGGTATATAACGATTTATTTGGAAATAATTTACTTTTATAGGATAAAACGATGTTACATATTTAAGTCATTTTATATTAAAATTCTGTTTAATTTTTGGTGGTCATTAACTATTTTTGGACTAAACAATCATAATTTGGAGTTGATTGGTAAAATTTTTGGTTGTAATTTCACGCTAAAATAGGGATTAATTTTGGTGATCATTTACTAATTTTGGCAATCAAAAGTATTTTTTTTGCCCTTACATTTTATTAAATCTGGTGGTTTGTTAATTGTATGCCAATTTAAATTATCTCTATAAGTTGTTTATGTACAGTAAACATGAACTTTTAATTTAAAAGTTTCAAAATATCATTATAGTGTCGCTGAGATGAGATTGAGACAAGATTTTGAATGACTTTAATGTTTTTATCATAATACCATGTCTGTAATCCCTTAACGATTATGTAGAGATAAGATTGCCCCATTGGACATCTACATGTTGCCAGTTATGTTTAACCTTAAGTGGATCTGCAAAATAAACTCATCTGAAAAAAAAACCCAAGTGAGTTGTTTTGCCCTGGATGCGCGTTCCGGTAGTTTAATGGGATTGTACAGGTCCACATTGTAGCATACCAAAGGTTTAGTCCCATGTACTATGAACTCGGACGAAATCTCACCACCAATACAACTCTTTTTGCTTGCAGTGAAAAAAAAGGTTGCTTCATGGCTGCTATTAAGAAATTAGTGCATCTCTTCTGAAAGATTGCCTGCCCAATTAGCACACAAGCTGCTTAAATGACTTCTTTACAACCTGAATGTTCTATAATAGCTGTTCAAGGGGTTTACTATAATACTTAAGTAGTTCAGTAGCATATTTAAAAGCTCTCTAATAGGCATGTGGAACAATAGCCTTACAACACTAAATATAATTCCAATGAAAATACAAAGGCGTGGAGTTATTGTAAGACGAGAGAGATTTATTTAATATAAAGCAGAGTTATAAATACCTTTCAAAACACCGCTAGGTCTTATAGAGGGCTTTAATAGTTAAAAGTGGTTTAATGGAGAGTTATAAGGTTCCTTTAAAGTGCTTTAGGTTGTATATTGCATATTTCTAAAAGTCCAAGCTGTAAAATAGTACTTACTACTGCCCTTTGAAACTATATATCTACAGCAGAGAAATATCTGCTGGCTGGTGTCCGGAACTCCACGTCAAAGCGCTTATTTTTCGTAAGGGTACAATGGTGGATACTAGCGGTTTAAATCGATGATGAGCGGTTGAATGATTCTAGTATACTCTGAAGGCTGTTGTAATCGAGACACCATTATAGTTTTGAATACAAGCAATTCTCATGATTTTTTAAAATTTATTTATATCTTATATAATATAAAAACCAAATTCACATCACTCTTTCTCACCCAGGATTCTAAACAAACTACCTAGAAAGCTAAACTGTCTTAAATAAACTAAATTTAAAATTCACAGCCCTCTAATTAAATGTAATTTTTATCAAAAAAAACTGCATAAATCGCAGGCATGTTAAATTTTAGGTAAAATATATGTATATATTCACAATACAGTGGCACTCGCACTGGTACTTTACATGCATAAAAGGAAAAATCAACTGTTGTTTATTTTCCAATTATTTTAAGTCTTCCATCAATCACATAAGTAGACGTCTTTGTTAAAATTTCAATTATGTTTTGTTCATTTCCCTAAAATATCACTACCGTATATCTAACACAGATCAGACAACTCTAATTCAGAGATAGAGACGCATTTAAATAAGATGCCAGCGCTATACTCGCGCTACAAGAACTTATTTTAGGTAATGAGGTACACACTACCGCTCGCATAGCACCTTTGTATCTCCGTGCTAAAACATATTTACGAACATTGTACAACCTTAGGCCGTATAAATCGGGGACTCTTTCGGGGGTACAGTGGCGCTGTAGCCACTTGTACATCTACTGTAGAACTTACTTATGGAGGCTATGCCGTTACTAAAAACTTCTAACCCGCCGGTGTACGGCTTGTTATAGAGCTTGTATGCTACTTGGGTGTTACCTCATACCTCATTTGTTAATTATTTGCAATAAACAATAAAATTTGTGTATGGATAAACCTTTCCAATAAGTTAATAAAATAAAGAAGTTTTTGAGCTAGATGTAGGGTAATAGGCAGATTAACATAATCTGGGGTCACCAATTAGAAAGTTTTAAAATGATCCTTAACAGTTACACAAAATAGGAGGTTGTCTATTGTTTGCCCGAAGATTATATGCCATAATCATCATTTTCCCAAATTTCATTTACCCGAATTTCATTTGCCCGAATGTTTCATTTGCCCTAAAAGACATATGACATACTTTTAATTGCCCGAATTTTAGATACCATAAGATACGAATGCCATAAGTATTGTTTGCCTTATTTTTATGTGTCATAATAATTATTAGACATAATATTTAAATGGCATAATATTTAAATGGCATAACAAGTATTAGACAAATATTTAAGCCCCGTAATAATCATGCTGTCATAATAATCTGGCTGTCGATGTCGATGGGTGCGCAATGTTTGGTATAATAAGAATAAACTTATTTATTCTGTGCATGGTTTTTTTTTCTGTGCATGGTTGATGGTGGGTTAGGTCGACGGAGCCCCGCTTCGCGGGGCTCCTACTTCTGTGTGGTTTATAAAAAAATGCCCTAAAGTCCCAATTGCATCCAATTTCTCTTGATATAAACAACCGTTACACACCCGATGTCGATGGCAAATTATGTTATGGCATTTCATAATTATGGCATGTGATAATTAGGGCATGAGATAATTAGGGCTTACAATGATTATGACAAATGATGTTATGGTAAGTGACTTTATGGGAAACAATGATTCTGGCACGTGACTAATATGGCAAATGAGAGTAGGGCAAATGAGTATTATGTCGTATGATATTATGGCTGTTGACTATTATGGCAAATGATATTAGGGCAAATAAAATTCGGGTAAACGGCGGTATACCAAAATAGGAATATAGGAATCAAAGTGTCCTTGATGAAGAAGTCTTGGTACTCTTTAATGAAGAGTATCTTTTATCAAACTGTAAGCTAAATTATTAGCCCTATGAAAATGAGAACACGTGAAAAAAAAATGTAAATAATCCAAAAAATGTCAACAAATTAATTGTTTACACTTTTCTGTCAAAATAATATTGATATTGTTATCTTTGATGTCATTGACATGAGCATTTTCAATCTCAGTTTTTGAGGAGTAACAGCAGAAATATGAAGGTTAATCTTATTAAAAACAGTGTATCGAAAACGTTATTGTTGAAATTACGTATTTCAGGAAATATGTACTTACATGAACTTAAGTTTTAGAAAGTATCATTTAATCCATTTGCTGTACGTAATACATAACCGGAAAATTAATTTAAACACCAGTTCGATGTGATTCGCATAATGTCATAGAAGAATCCCTTTGTTTTAATTTAGATATTATTTTTTTATTTCCGTGGTCAATATCGGCACAGGCACTTCGCGCCTTTTTCCAAATCCACTTTTCACCACTTAGCACTGTCAGTTTCCAGTCCAAACACAATTAAAACACTTCATGATGAATACAAGCTGTATTTTAACTAAGTTTAATAACTAAATTAGTAATATAACACGAACATTTCCAACGCGAAAGTAAAAAAGCGGCACTGGCACATTATCGATTTTTCGCTGCTCGACGCATGCGATTACCACTGATGCGTTGGATTTTATTCATCCAAATTACCAGCGGAATAGTTCGATAGCGGAAATATATTGAATAATAACTCGTAACGAGTAATTACATGATAACTTTTATTGTAGAACACAAAAGCCAAACAAATGTCAAAATGGCGGCGTTTCTTTTTTTAACTACGACGTTTTTCTGCAGATGGCGCCGTGGCTGGCTGTGCGCATGCGTTTTGTGACTGCTCATAAGGTCGATACTGGGGGTTGGGTCTTGGGTTGAGCAGTAAGCTTGAGCTTTTGAGAATCCAATCCAATGCATTTCGGGGATAAAAGTTCGGTGGTATTTCTTTTTTATTTTCTAGAATTCCAAGGAAAGTAAAGTAAGTTATTCTGACAATGTTGAACAAATCATTTAGCCTTGCGATGTCGTAAGTATATAATTTGTTCCATTCATTTGGCCTTTGGCCGAGCAGGAGCACCGATATATACACTATGGTTCCGTATTTTTTTTGACGGTTTTATTACCATATTGAAAGGTCCACTAGGTGTGTCCATAGCTAGATCCCAAATTCCATCAGGACCAATTTCACAATATAAGAAAATCGTTCTTCTCTGGTCCTAATTATAAGGTAGTGTATATGTGTGAGTTTACTAATTGGTTTTTCATGCCTTAACGGCTAAACAGATTGTAATGAATTTGGTACCTACTTAGTTTAGTTTGGACCATGGCCTATGATTTACTTTTGTAGAACGTTCCCAGGATAATTTTCTGTTTCTACGAGGATAACACCGAGGGAAAAGGCTAGTAAATAAATAAAACAATACGTAGATAGTGCTGTTAGTAATCTGTGACGTAAAAGACTCAAAATAAAGTGAAAAGAGAAGACACTTGTGGACAGACAGGAGGAGATATTATACCTACATTCGATAGTATTAGATCATACATCTTAGAAAATAGATTCCGCTTTTGGCATTTGGCTGTAGAACTCTAAAACGAGTTTTCGTTCTTTCATTATTTATGTTGCGTTGTAGTGTAAAAAATCCAATAGTGTTTTGTTCTATTATATGTAATTACTTCAACATATGATCAAAACCATGCATCGTCAATTTTATAATTAAAAATAATAATAGTGCAAATGCAAGTGTAATCATTCTACTTGAAATGAACCGCAAGTGCCAAGTGTGACATAATGACATTAAAGTTCTCAGTGCTGCCACTTTAGCTAATTCCCCATTTTTTATTGGAAGTTATTATTTTATGAAATTCAAGGATTCTGTCAATAGGCTAGTTTTCACCATCAATAAGCTGCAAAACTATTTAGTCCGTCAGTTAGAGTATTGGAAAATAATGGACACGTTTTTTTTTTGTTTTTGTAAATCAATGAATATTGACAAAGATAAAACGCATCAAAACTCGAGAGTGGGGGCTCGTGACGTCACAACGCACTAAAAATGGTTGCACGGCGTGACGTATTGAGAATTTTAAAAGCGTCGTATCTTCGTCAATTTTGATTTACGTAACAAAAGAAAAAATACGTGTCAAATATTTTCTGATAAGTAATCTAACTGACGGACTAATTGCCAAGCCTATTGTCATTTTCTAATTTATATTAGACTGTTTAGATCATGGATGGATGGACTGCGTAAAGGATGATATGGCTAGAAAGGAGAGGAGATGACGAGTAATAGAGAAGTATGGCATAGGAAGACAGCTGCGCTAACCTATTTAGTGTTCATCAATATCATCATCAGACATAAGCCGCAGCCACTTCGATCGCATTCCAACTTGATTCTCAGTAACTCTCAACCAGTTGCTTCCAGCCACCCTGCGAAGATTGTCACTCTATCGAGCTTGAGGGCGTTTCACCTTACGCTTGCCTATTCGCGGTCTTCATTCAAGGATATGTCTACCCTAATCATCGGCTCTACGGCTAATATGGGCGGCTCATTGCGACTTTAGCTTCCCTATTGTGTGCTGTGAGCTATGTCGACAAATCTGGTTCTCGGTCGGATCACCTCGTTGTCATTTAGTGTTGCCGTGACCTAACTGAGTTAAGAGGCAAGGGTAGAAGAATGATGGTATGCGAAAGATTGAATTGAATATATTTACAATTCTTTCTGTCATCATTTTGTTGCCTTTATCACAATTCATTTGGAGTCGGCGCAGCATCTCTGCTTCTTCCATACTCTTTATTAATCGTCACCTCCTTTCTAACCACAATAAACCAATTTTCCCCCCAAGGGGAAGAAAATTTATATTTCGGGTCTTGCCTGACCTCTGAGATTACCTCTCCTATTTACGCTCACGAACCGGTGTGTGTACCCATTATCTATCCCGTTCTCTCCCTAAACACCATATCCACCATATCTATCGCTATCTCTTTCTCATGCTGTACTTGACGCAGTACAGCATGTACAGCATGAGAAAGAGACAGGCTTCTAATCCGTTCACCTAATATACCCATTATTTTTGGAAAGTGATAAAAAAGTCATCCTGTATGAGTAACAAAGATATTGTGCTACTTCTGTTGGATCTGGGTTATTTATTGAAACTTTTTTATCTTTAGCCCACCTACACCAGTAGGGCTATTACGTATCTCTGTTGACAGCTCGAAATGATAGTAACTGGGCTTAGTGTCCATCAATTAACTGTCAAAAGGCTAGTTTCGTATTATGTATGACCAGTCGCGATCAAATATGACGTCATTGGTTGTCATCGTGGCTGATAGACACCGTAACTCATTTTGACAGACGCTTTCGTATCGATACCTAAATAATTTCGATTATGTAAGCATAGTGGACAACAAATTGATGACAACTGAGTTCCCGAGACAGGCCCGGAGTTTGATCCGACCAGCAGGCCTATTACGTATCTTTCTGATATCCAGTGACTATCAAGCTTCGGTTGTACACTGAACTTTGATGACAACCGTGAATGTCATAATATTGGTATTATGTGTTACACAGAGTGGATATCACTTTACGGTGACTAACAGCCCGGGTACGGTGTAACGTCTTTCACGAAAGCCACTTCAAACTCAGTTTTCATCAATTTGATATCCGCTATGCTTACATAATCGCAAAATTAGAAGAATTGATACGAAAGCGTCTGTCAAAATGGGTTACGGTGACTATTAGCCACGATGGGCTCGAGTCTAGCCGTTAAGTACAGCATGAGAAAGAGACAGCTATAGATAGGTTGTTTAGGGAGGGAACGGGGTAGATAATGGGTACACACACCGGTTCGTGAGCGTAAATAGGAGAGGTAATCTCAGAGGTCAGGCGATAGGCACAGAGCCGAAATGGGGAATATTCCAGTGCTTTTTATGCAATATTGCAGTGATGTTTGGTACAAGCGATGCTAGCACCATTAGTTCCACAGATGCCATCCCCACTAAATTAAAAAAAACTTCCAGTGCCACTGTTGCTTCACAGTTCAGTGATGCAAAAGAACAGTAAAGTTTACTGTACTATAAGTTAAAAATGTTTGGTTCTCTACGGTTCTCTACAGTTCTCACTTTATATACAACAATGAATAGTAAAGAAATTTTACTATACAATGAGTTTGACATGTGTAATGAGACTTTCTTTTTGCCCTGCTAACAGATTTTACCATTGACCTATATTATAATACGTAATAAATACTTTTTTCATTGGATTTTACTAGAATGCCGCTTAAAAATATTCCTAAAACTGATCAGCGCCATCTATTGATATATACTGATGCGTTGTGACAAACGTCAATATAAAATTCCCCACTATTATTCTTCGAAACTATAAATATCTTGGTATGTAAAATACGGGAGTTTTTAATTATAGTATAGCAACACAAAACCAACCGCCAAATTAAAAAGTTGTTATAATTTCCTCATTGCCTTGTTTTGTTTTGTTTACAAACTATAATCCTGGTGATTTTGTAAAAGAATACAGAATAATAACAGGAAAGATAATCGTTATCTGAATTAAAATGTCGAGCGTATCTATGACTTCGTCTAAGCGTGAGGTAATTTTTTTTCTGTAATATTTTTGAGCAAAGTTGTCTCATGTTTGTTCTGTCTTTTTCTAGCTTTAAGTTAAGTTGAACCAATTTGTAGCTTTATGCCAAATTGCCAATCATGCCCTTGGTCATTAAGTTTTGTTTGAACAAAGTAACATGTAGCAAAAATGGTTGGAAATTACTATTATTTTTGGTGTGAAAAACACTCGTTTTTGGTACCGAGACATTCGCTTAAACCTTAGTTTTTGCATGCATGCAATAGTGCAGCTGCCGTATTCGATAGTCGTATGTCTATCTTTTTTTGGCATTAACAAAGCGAGCGAGATAGATATACGACTTGTCGAATCGAAATCGAATCGAAGCGTTGTGAATACGGCAGATCTTATAGTTAAAATTAAAAACGTATACTGTCAATATTTAGGTAACTTGAATAAAATTGTTATTCTATCATCTCCCAGTAAAGTAATTGATTGCTACGACTGGGAGAGCTAAGTGACTTTCATCTTCGTTAAGTGTATTTTTACACTCACTAAATTCGAATTTCATTTTGTGTACTGTTGAAATATTATGGAACTCAACTTTTCAGATATTGAGACCTGCATCTTTTTTTTTTCTCTGCAGAAAACAAACACAGAGTTGGCACAAGAAATAGACTCAGTGCGAGCAATGAACAGTAGTCTTAGAGCCTACTTGGAACATCTGAGAGGGCTCCACAAGAATTTAGGAGTTGTGAATGAAAACTACACACAATTGAATAAAGTAAATAAGCAATGGGTGGACATGTTGAGTAATAAGAAATAATTGTTATTTGTATTAATTAGAATAAATTATTTTAATATATTTTTTTTTAATTTTAATAATTTATTTGATAATCATTTCATCACCGTAACATCCCTGAAGAATTAGGCAGAGGTGTACCTAATAATATCTCAAATTTTACCAGTTATCTTGACTCCCATGTGAAAAGGGGTGATCTTATTGACATCAACCGTGCTTAAATCCAGTTTCTGTGGCTGCTACTGAGAAATTTCTAATGGAAAAACCTAATAGCAATTTGCCAACCTGGAAATGAAACCCAAGACATAATTATCAGCGGTGCTTGATACTCTTATTTAAATGATAGATTCTAGCCTGCAGCTTTAATTAAATTATTTTTGCATCTAGAATTATTGAGCTATTACTACTACGTATAGAGAAGACAGCGCAAACAAAATCTGTGCGCATATATATAAATATTCTGTAGCGAGCAAGCGACTGAGTGAACCGCGGCCGGCCTGTAGTAGCAATAGCTCAATGTCTAGAATACTATGTTATGGCCAGCTAGCAGTCTAACCGAAAGCATGTAAATAATTCATGAAGCCGATGAGAAAATATGAAATGAAAATAAAACATCACAGGAATACCATTTTAGACAAATAATTTATTCTACCTAATACATTTTAATACAGGATGTTATATTAATAGAAGATCTTCATCCTTGCAATTCAGCTGGTGTCATACCCATCCGTGCTGGTGGAGGGTGGAACTGATGGCAGTAATGTCACCACTACCGCTGGTGCTGTCGTCGCCGTGGTAGGTGAGACGATGATAGGCGGTGCTTTTGGCGATTTTTCTAGAAAAAAAAAAGAAGGAGAAATAATTAAGATAATTTTTACTATGGGTCCTAGGTTCGAATCCTGGTAGGGGCAAATGTTTGTGTGATGAGCATGGACATTTGTTTCCGAGTCATGGATGTTTATATGTATAATAAGTATGTATTTACAACAACAAAAAAGTATCTATGTAGTATATCAACTATCTGGTGTCCACGACACAAGCCTCGTTGCTTAGTGTGACACTAGATGGCGCTGCCTATAATGTCCAACGATATTTATTTATTTATTATCTACTGTCATCTTCGAAGGGATAGGCAGAGGTCATCATTATCTTGTCTTTATCCCAATTAATTTCAGGTCGGCGCAGCAGGCGGGCCTGTGGACGTCTCATGACGACAGGCCGTGTCGACGGCGCGTTCGTGTTCCACGCGCGCCTCAAAGAGAGTCAGCAAAAAGGAAGGGGTCCGCAAGGACCGATGCCTGCCGGGGTTGCGGGACTGTTCGAAAGAGATACCATGGCCCCGGAACACAAAGGGCGATGAAGGAACATGGATGGGTTTTAGTCAGTAAAAGTCTGACACTCCCTCCTGCTTCGCCCAGAGCGGGAGAAGTCATTTGATGATTTCCCATCCGAAAAAAAAAAAAAAAAGGACGGCGCAGCATGTCTTCTTCATATTCCATACTTCTCTATTCTATTTCATGCCATATCATTCTTAACAAAGTCCATGCTGCGTTTCTTAGGTCTTCCTCTACACTTATTGATACCCTCAAAGAGATAAGCATAGGTGTACCCATATACAGGGTGGAATTTTGTAATGCCACCTGGAGGGAAAGTACTCTTAATACTGCAGATATAGAAAATTTTACTCAAAGGAAACATTCCTTTATTTTTGAATAGAAAGCAAACTGCATTCAAAGATTTACGAAAATTCTCTTCTCCCACACCCGGGAATCGAACCGGCTAAAATCTGAAAAAATTATACCCTGTACTTTTATTGCATCGATCGTTAGGGTCAATTATAAGGATGAAATCTCTCTAACAAACATGATAAATTAAATGAAAGGAAAACCAGGAAATTTGAAGTTACAAATTCAATGAGTCAAGTTAAAGCTCTTTAACTAACATCCATCTTTTGTAATGCAGACTCCTTTGCGACATACTCGTAGCTGCGTGTATGAGGTAATTTAAATATGGAATGTTAGATTATAATTTGAAAATTAGATTGTCCCAGTTGTTATTCACATTTGATTGTTTTTACAACTCATTTCACATTTTGTCTCACGGTGAAAATGGCTTATCAAGAACAGTTTGATTTAATGGAAGCTTATTTTTTAAATAAAAACGTGAATCTAGCTCTGCGGTGGTATGGAGAGAGATATCAAGACCGACAGGCACCAATTCGGTTCGTATTGAAAAGAATGGTAGAAAATTTAAAGAATACGGGTGGTTTCAAGAAGAGACGGCAAACTATTCAACAAAACTATTTCGATTTTGAACTAGATGTTTTAACATACTTTGAATCATTTCTGAAGGCTTCAAGTAGGGATGCTGCCGATGAATTAGGAACAACCCACACTCGCGTACTTAAAGTGCTGAAAAAGTATAAGTACCTATAAATGCTATCGTGAAGGTCGGTTGGTGCAAAAATTGCATATTGGGGATCGTGAGAGACGATTACAATTTTGTGAAAACATGCTTGGAGAAATTGACCGAAACCCTAATTTTTTTGAGTATCATTGTATGGTCTGACGAAACCAACTTCAGCAATAATGGCATGTACAATCGCCGCAATAACCATTATTGGTCTCGAGTGAATCCTGTTCGTGTTCATGGAACTAACAATCAAGTAAGATTTTCTTTCAACGTTTGGTGCGGAATTATGAGAAATAATGTAGTGTTAGTCCACGTGTACGAAGGTCATTTAAACACTGTCAAGTATATTGAAATACTGGATCTCTTAAGAAACGAGTTAAATGGTTTCCTCGAGGAACAGCGAAACCAAATAATTCTACAGCAAGATGGTGCTCCAGCACATAACAGCAGAATCACTACTGCTTACATTAATAACCATTTTAATACCTGGATTGGTACAAACGGCACAATCAGATGGCTTGCGAGATCGCCAGATCTCACCCCATTAGATTTTTTTTTGTGGGGATATGTAAAAAATCAAATTTACATGAAATCTTATGCGAATGACAACGAGTTGAGAGTTGAAGTTCAGAATACGATTTATAATATTCACCACAACACTTTATTAAAGGTTACTAGAAATGAATTCGTTAAAAGAATAAATTTGTGTATCCAAGAGAATGGAGCCCATTTCAGTTAGTTAGTTTACCATTTTTAGTAAATAATTAAATTAATTTAAGATTTCCTGGTTTTCCTTTCATTTAATTTATCATGTTTGTTAGAGAGATTTCATCCTTACATTTGACCCTAACGATCGATGCAATAAAAGTACAGGGTATAATTTTTTCAGATTTTAGCCGGTTCGCTTCCCGGGTGTGGGAGAAGAGAATTTTCGAAAATCTTTGAATGCAGTTTGCTTTCTATTCAAAAATAAAGGAATGTTCCCTTTGAGTAAAATTTTCTATCTGCAGTATTGAAGAGTACTTTCCTTCCAGGTGGGCATTACAAAATTCCACCCTGTATATATTTGTCACAGAATAAGCATGTTTATTCCCATCTAAGTATAATATCAGATTTTTTTTTGTTATTTTTTTTTAGTTTAGTTATGTTATTGTTGATTTTCTGAAGTTTTTTAAACCCATCTTTAGATTGATGTAAAAGTAATGTACTTAACTTTTTTACGATTAAAGATATATGCAAGTTTAAACTCCAGTACAACGGGAATGACAACCCACCGGGGTGGTAGATGGGACTAAACCAATAAGCCGTTTATAGCAAGCCCTAAAACCGCTGCTGTTCATTGGGAAGATAATTATGTTCTTAGGTGGAGAGACTGCGAATCGGCAAGCAAGCCGACCGCGACGCCGACGATGCTGACGCCGACGCCGACGCCGACGTCTTATAGCTTTGTACCTATGTTTTGCACGTCATGTGCCTGCGGCAAATAAATATTTTTTCTTTCTTTCAAGCGTCGCGATGGAACTCCCTCAGGCTAGGTGCAGGGACGATCTCTGCAGGGTTGAGAGTAGCAGAGTAAGTTGCTTACCTATCATGCAAACGGAGTACTGCGGCGTATCACAGGGAAGACCGTAGACCAGGCCAATGAGGTGATCTTGTCTGTCCAAGTTCAGGCAAGAGTTATCCATCGTGAACTCTTCATCTATCCACCACGGCGGCATCTAACGGGAAATAGAAGGAATAATTAGAACACACTATCTTTGGTATTGAGAATAGAGACATCAAGCGGCAAAAGCAACAACTATTTAAAGTAGTGAAACCTAGTGGGGAGTTGCAGAACATTTACAAAAAATGGCCATTTGAAACGCCTTGCACGTGTAGTGTCATCTAGTGGGGAATAGCAAAACTTCCGAGTAAAACCTGTTAAATGTATGTTGCAATTGTAGTGCCATCTGTTGTGGAATAGCAGCACTACGTAGATACGTGCCACACTATTAATGCCTAAAGAATGCATTTTTAAAGTACTGACTTATCGGTACGGGTCAGTACTTATAAGTACAGGGTTTATGCATAAAGAAAGAGGTAAATCTGTTCATAGTCACCATGATGTTTTCCGAGTTCGTCGGACGATGAGTTTTTTCTCCTCGAAAGTGTTCATAATAAAATAAATATGGATCGGATTACCAAGTATTTCTAAAATATATAAACTTTGATGAATCTAACTTTCATGACTACTTATACTTGGATGGCACCAGAAACATTTTACTACATTTTGAGTCAAACAGAACATCAATTATAAAAGCAAAAACCAATGCTAATCCAAATCCTATTATGTTTGGAAGAATATTATTTTTACGACGACAGCAGGGCCACCCTACACTGGCAAATGCTTAAACCCGTACTGATAGGTCCTGACCCGAACCGATTGTCAGTACTTTAAAAATGCATTCTTTATATCATTTTACCCGTATTTAAAGGTACTGACCCGTACCGATGAAATTAGTTAATGCTCGTTTTTATTAATATTAGGCTATAGGTACATTATTACGTGAATCGTGAATTGCTCTATTTTCAATGCTCGGTTTGAAAGGCACCTACAGTTGAAATTGCAAACAGTACAAATTGGCTTATAGTTTAGTGTCTCTAATCTCATCATCTACCTGTCTTTTCCAACTATTGGAGGATATTATCTGACCTCCACAACCCATTTACTGTCTTTTACGAAACCCTTTGGTAAGAGTGGTTGTCAGACTTTTGGGCCACTAACTGTAACGCTACCAAAGATCTGGAAGATCTACAAATGACAGCCGGGACTAACAGCTTAACGTTCTTTCCAGGACACGTATAAAACTTGTTAGGTAAAATGGTCACCCATCCACGGACCGTCCTCGGCAAGCACTGCTTAACCTTACGGTTGTTATTGTTTAACCATGAGCCCCTTTTAGGGTTAGTTGCGCTTTGTATTAGTAAAAACGGTTTTTATGAAAGAAAAAGATGTTGGAGGAATACAGTACTTCCTCCTTTTTTAGTAGTCAGCTCCATTCCGACCTCATCGTCGAAGTCCCCCCCGACCCTTGTTCGAGCCAGTAGTTTTAAACTAGCAGCTAAATAATCTCACCCAGATCCAGCCTGCCCTCCCCCAGCGACGCCCCAAGCCGAGGCTCGTACCCCGCAGGGGGTGCCCTTAGCGTGAAGTTTTATGCCTCCAGCTGGAGGCCTTACTCTCAAGGCCCACAGGATAGTCCGGTTGAGTAGAAGCGAGCCTCATAGGTTGATCTGCGAGATGACATGCCGAAAAATAAAGAAGTAATCTAAAAAGTAATTAATAATTACTCACATATGTCCCTGCTACGGAGGTTCCTACAGCCTTAGGGTTCGGGATAACCTTCCCATTGATGGGATTGTACCAGCTGAACTTGACAGTGTCGGTCGAGACGTCCTTCGTCATGTTCAGACGGCCGGAGATCCAGATGTGTTCGACAGCTGGAAATAACTATATGTTTAAGTGACGAAAATTCTTCACAGCGTGTAGATGGAAATCTGAGTTAAATTGGCCGAAAAGACGATGAGTTACACTTTAAGGAACATGCTGCATCTCCTGTAGTTAGACCGGTAGTGTATGATATTAAGTGCCCCAGTGTTAGAGGAGCAACACCACATTTACACTCCAGGACAGTACGAATCTCCAACAGAATAGGTTTCTCTTGCTTTGGCCAACCTACGCCTAGGTCCGGAGTCCATTAGCCCACTTATAAGTCACATCAACCACCGTCATTAAACTTCGGTCGAAACCGAACTCCAACAGTCTTATTACAAAAAGCGGTTTAACTAATAAACCTGGTTTAAACTTCTTTAAACCACGGTTTACACAAAAAAGGTATTACAAATCGTGGTTTTACGATAAACCATAGACTAAACCATGGTCTAACGCTAAACCTCGGCGACCCCTAGTTTAACGATGGTCTAAATCACTAAATCGGATCTGCCAGTTCCTCTTTTAGGTTAATTATCATCTTTTGCATTGTGTTGTGTTGTTTTAGCTTAAAATAAATAATTTAGAGACGGATTTCAAGTTAATTTAGGTAATTTATGTTTACTTACTTTTCCTCGGCACTCCAATTCTCAGATCGTTTTATTTTTGTTGGTCCATCACATTAAATTATTAAAATTACTAAAGAAGGTAATCAAAGAGGCAATAATAATTGTTCTAATAGACTTAAATTCCAAAGCTAAATTAACTTTGTTCAACTTGCGATGGCTTTGTTTAATGTTATGGTTTCATATAACGCGCGAGAATGTTACGTTTCGATACACGAACTTAGATGTATGTTTAGAAATTAGTGCGACAATAAGTAATGTGCCAAACAAAACTGCCATCGACGAAATAACTAAACAATGTTTGTATCCATGCAAAATAACCAGGTCTCAATATTTTAAACACTCCTAAACATCATCTAATCATTAGCGTATTATCTAAACGGTTTCTTTTCTGGGCATACGGAACGTCGCAATAGAATGACATCATAGTGAACGAATGATATTTGTATTTATCTGTGGTTGATATTTAGACAATGGTTTAAATTACGGTACTAAGAAAACCACGGTCTTTTTAGGTTTTGTAATACGGACAAATTTAGACCATGGTTCTGCAGATAAGCCTGGACTTGATAGTCCAGGTTTAAACCAAGGTTTATTTAGTTTTTTGTAATAAGACTGCATGAGTTCAGTCAGTTTGGTCAGTTCAAGATTGGTTAAAGTGAATATATATACCACCATCTACTTATATATTTTAATTAAAATGTTGACTGTAAAACACCGTAATGGGTTGATTGAAATTCCTTGCAACATGTCAAAACAAGAAGTGGCCTACCATGACGTCTTAAAGCAGGATCGTTTTAATCTTGTTCCAGTGTGGGTAAGAGACGGAGCTATAGAGGACGTCTAGCGCTATCTCTTTCCCACACTGGAACAAGATTAAAACGATCCTGCTTTAAGACGTCATGGTAGGTCACCAGTTCAAAATGTGTGACGTCTGCCCTCCGCGCGTCTCTTCTTCCGTCGTACTCTTGCGCATTCGTAATCGTTCGTAGAATTTCAGCGTTTGCTAGAAACCTTCTGCTTCGGCCAAAACTTCGGTACATTTTGGCTGAAGCTGAAGCAGAAGGGAACAGAGTCAAAAACCTTAAAGCAAATAAGTTTATAAAACTTACGTTCCTCCTTATTCTCCCCCATAACAAGCAGCAACTGTATCAGAATATCATTGTTGTCCAAAGTCGCGAGCGTCCCGTTCATTTTCAAGCAGTTCTGGTATGCATGCTGCCAGTAAAACAACTGCCTAACTAGTACGTAGAAGTACTGGTCGTCACTAGGCGTCTCCAACTTGTGGAGTGATCCTGGAATATGTGAGAATATTAATATACTAGATCGATTTGAATTAGCTTGCAAATATCTACGGCCAAAACACCAAACGTAATAAACACACCAAAAAGTATAAAACAAGTAAAATTATACCCATAAAAATATTAATACCTAAATGCACGTAAACATGTGTAGTTGCAAACCTCTTTCAATTATAATTATTTTGTGCCCTATTGACAAATCTTGGAAGAGAATAGAAAATAGAGAAAATCAGAAAATAATTGGTACCTACAAAGAAAATAAGTGTAATTGATGAGTGCTTTGGTTTATAAAAATTAATTAAGCTTAGTAATTAAATGTACTGTTAAAATGAAACAAAAAGAAGTAAATGATAGCGTGACGGTAGACAAAGGAGAATGGAAAAGAAAAATGTTGTGACAACAACAACAACGACAACGTTGAGGCGAGGGCATGAAGATGATGATGATGATGATGATGTTGAATTATATGTAGGTACCTACTGCACATAGGAATATCCTCTTTTACAAATATCGCAATCGAAATAAAGTTTGCTGTAAGAAAACCCAATTCCCAATTCTAGGTTAAGCTTGCCATTGTAGTACATAAGCTACATTATTGCAAAAATGTATATTTCGTATAAGAATTAAATGATATTCACCCCATCAATGAATAAGAGAGATACACCCCATCAGAAAATAAAAAGAGATTCACATCATCAAAGAATAAGAAGAGATACACCCCATCAGAGAATGAAAAGTGATTCACATCATCAAAGAATAAGAAGAGACTCACCCCACCAAAGAATAAGAAGAGATTCAACCCATCAAAGAATAAAAAGAGATTCACCCCATCAAAGAATAAGAATAGATTCACCCTATCAAAGAATAAGAAGAGATTCACCCCATCAAATAATAAGAAAGATCCACCCCATCAAAGAATAAGAGAGATTCACCCCATCAAAGAATGAGAATAAATTCACCCCATCAAAGAATGAGAATAAATTCAACTCATCAAAGAATGAGAATAAATTCAACTCATCAATGAATAAGAATAAATTCACCCCATCAAAGAATGAGACTAAATTCACCCCATCAAAGAATGAGAATACATTCACCCCATCAAAGAATGAGAATAAATTCACCCCTACAAAGAATGAGAATAAATTCACCCCATCAAAGAATGAGAGCAAATTCACCATCAAAGAACATACTAACCACTTCGTCGAACCTCCCTTTCTAATTCACCGCCTTGTTCTGAAAACGGGCAACCAAGGTTTAATAGGCATAATTATGCAGAAACTGCAGAACGCTATCTGCTACGATGTTTTTTTTTTGTTACAAGCCCGCCACACAAGCCAAACCACTGTAACTTCTGAAAGCCAGAATCAACAGTGGCGACTACCAGAAAAGCGCCGAGACAATGAAGCTCGACGAAGTCCAGAGAATGAATTTAACTGTCTTGGATCCCGCAACGAAATTAATCAGAAAAGTATAGTGGAGGAGCAGGAAAAAACCGTAATTTCCACTTCCCTCCATATCAGCAGGAGACAGAACGAAACAAGGCCGAAAGGCACAAAGGGACGTTTACAACTGGGATAGGCCCAGTTGCCTAGCACCACGGATAAATATTAACATTAATGAGTCCTAAGTTGTGAGCTGTTATATTTGATTCCAATAATAGACCGGTATGGCAAAAACACTTGAACGCACGGGAATTTGTTCTAGTTTCCACAAGTTCTATAGAGTAAATAACTCCGGATGTAACCTGTACAGTATCCAACATAATATTGCGTTCATTCTGCCAAAGACTGCACTCCCATAAAATGTGATGTGCTGACACTGACCTGCACAAAACGTAAGAAAATATGATTTTCGCGGACTATCCTTCAGAATAAAAGTGATACAGTACCTTCATAACATATGAACTGCATCTTCCTCTCGCACCTAGCTTCAAGGAACACAGGTGGATGGGTGGCGTGCCTGTCTAACTGAAGGCATCCATTCTGTTTGATGTTATTCCTGTCCCTGAGAAATTACTTCAAAAGTGAATATACAATAGCTATTGACATAACATAACATCACGCCTGTAATCCCCTTAGGGTTAGGCAGAAGTGTACCAAATATAAGTAGAACCATAATTTTCGCCAGTTATGTTTAAGTCCCATGTAATAGGGGGCGAGCATATTGTCATCAACCGGGCACAATTCCAGACTTCGTTCCGTGGCTGCTAATAAGAAATTCCTGGTGGAAAAACCCAATAACACTTTGTCCGACCTGGGAATCGAACCCAAGACCTCAAGATCAGCAGGCACGCTTGCGGCCTTTAGACTAACGAGGCAAGGAGTAACTAGTTAGTTGGTTGGTATTAAAGTTCATGTTGGACACACAAATATAATAATCAAACTCAAATAATTTAAGTACTTCAATTAAGCCATTAATAGGTATTTGCAACTATTTATTTTCCTATAGACATGCATAATTAACCTACAACCATCCTCCTTTCAGCCGAAAGACGTCCACTGCTGGACATAGGCCTCCCGACCGGTATGCGACTCACATCCACCGGATTCCGGCAACCTTCACCAGGTCATCGGTCCACCTAGTGGGAGGGCTTCTAACGCAACGTCTTCTTGTTCGCGGTCGCCACTCCAGAACTTTTCGGCCCCATCAGCCATCCGTTCTGCGAGCAATGTGTCCTGCCCACTGCCACTTAAGTTTGGCAATTCTTCTAACATACAATGTTTCTACAGAATTTTCTAAAAATATCCGTAAAAAAAGGATAGAATTGGCAACACCAGTTGTACCAACTATGAACCTACCTACCTTAATCTGGGTATAAATATCTTTGTCTTTGATAAATCATGTCAATCATAATTTAAACATGTAACAGTATAAACAATTGTTGGTACTGGTAGGCCTGAAATAAATAAACAAATAAATGCTGGCCACTAACCTCATAGGAGGCCAGGCATCAGGTGCAGCATCAGTCAGAGCCGGTGTGCGGAACACGCTGACCCCGGTATCGATCCACTTCCAAAGACCGAGGTTTCCTTTAGCACCTATCCAAGCATTCTCGATACCTGTGTGTTACATTCAACATTTAATAAAACTACACACATCAAAAATGTCTAGGGATCAAGCATTTTTATGCGGATTTCTTGAGATTGAGATGTGGCTTTGTAATAAATTTATGATTTTATAAATTTATATGGATCCTTTTTGGTGCATTTCATAATTTGAATCAGGAACTCTCAATCAAATTCGAGTAAAAGATGAAAATAAGCTGTCAATATTTTCCCTATAAAAACATACAACGCATTGAAGACATTATTAGTGCTACTGTTTCCCTACTACTGATTAAAACCAACGTTATTATGGAGCGGCGACGTCATTTAAGCAGGGAAGAAATGCTCAGAGCCGTGGGAATGATAGAAGCTGGTTCCCGGCAACGTACTGTAGCTTTAGCTCTGAATACAAGTCAGAGTGTTATCAGTCGACTTTGGACACGTTACCGAAGCACTGGTACCGTGGCTGAGCGCCATGGAGGACGGTATCGCTGCACCACACGGAGACAAGACCGATACATTCAAATCTTAACTCGAAGAGCTCCAACAATAACCGCCATGATGTTAGCCGTGAGGCTTCATCACTCTTCAGGGAACTTAATTAGCGACCAAACAGTCAGAAACCGCTTGCATGAAGTGAACCTTCATTCCCGAAGACCGCTACGGGTACCACCTATAGCAATGCACAATCGTAGGATTCGATATCAATGGGCTCTTGAACACAGAAATTGGGCAGAAGAACAATGGCGTTTCGTGTGCTTTTCTGATGAGTCTCGTTTTGGTATGAGACCGGATACAAGACGTATACGACACTGGAGAACCCCTGGACGCCAACAGCGATTAAAATCCTGCCAGGAAGTCCATCCTTATAGTGGTGGAACCATCATGGTATGGGCGGGTATTTGGATCGGCGGAAGAACTGAGTTGATTTGGATCAGAGGCAACCTCAACGCTCAAATTTATGCTGAGACGATTGTATCAGACGTCATCGTTCCTCTACAAGTGCAAATCGGTCCCTTATTTCAGTTAATGCATGATAATGCACGACCGCACACCGCAAGAGTTGTAAGACAGACTCTCGCCGCAGCTAACATCAATGTCCTGCCCTGGCCTGCTCAGTCGCCAGACTTGAACCCGATTGAGCATGCATGGGATATGCTACAGAGAAGAGCTCTGCCGAATATGGAGGGTATCCAGTCGCAAGAAGACCTTTTTTTGTTGTTGCAACGAACATGGGCGGCCATTCCACAGCGTGATTTGGATAAACTCATTTTGAGTATGCCAAACCGATGTTCTTGTGTTGTTAGTGTTCGCGGTAGAAACACGGATTATTAATTGTTTAAGTTACCCAATAAAATTTTAAAGAAAACTGTTATTTCAGTCTTTTTTTCGAACTTTAATGTTAGTGGTTCAAATGTCAAAAATCCCTTTATTAGGAAAATGGCAAATTTCTTTATTAATGCAAAGGTAACTTGGTTTATCGTTACTGTGACAAACGAAAACACTTTATTTGATGAATCCTTAAAGAAAATTTTAATTAATATCAATCAGGAGAAAAGTTATTGCAAAAATATATGTTGATCCCTAGATACTTTTGATGTGTGTATTTAAGTACGTATAAGGTAAACTTAAATTTGGTAGCATAACACCAAACATGATAAATCTTTTTTTCGTACTGCAGTATGATCTCGGATAGACTTTAGATATTTGGCGCCAAGACATGACAAGACAATAACAAGATCGGTAGCGAGCCTCAGAACTGAGGGACAGAGTTAAAAGAAGAGAGTAATTTCATTCAAAGAGAGAGAGAGAGTACAAATTACGAGTATATTGCTTGCTTTGTTTCTAAAACAAACAAAGCCTAAAGTTTTGTTCTTACTTGTTATCCAATTTCCTTGGGTAAGAACAACGATTAAATGAGCGTTGGATGAAGATATTTGTGCAGTCATGTCATACCACACGTTGTATTGAAACTATTACGTTTTCGCCGGGCAATAATACTGCCTCTACGTAGCGTATATTTGCATCCGCTACGTGGCTACGCCGTGTGTGCGTAGCGACTTCTGCGGTTCGATTTTACGACATGATTATGTGCGTAGCATCTTCTACGGGATTGCTACGCTGTGTCTGCGTAGCGACGTCTACAGGCCTGCTACGCGGTATGTGCTTAGCATGATAAAATAAATAACAAGACTTACTTGGTCGATTCCTCAGCATGGTCATGCCCAGTTTCTTTAAGCATTTTAATGTGCCTATATTTGCTAGACTGTGAACAATTAAAATGTATGTTATTAGAAGTGTGTAAAGAAAGCATTGAATAGTACAGACACTGGGTTGTTCGTGTGATTATGTATGTGTGTTGATCAAATTTACTTAGACCATTTTGTAAACATATTCTGACTTAAAAGAGTGTCCATTATGGAGTTTCTTGCCCATTATTCTCCATAGAGATCTACGCTAGGGAATGGGCAACTACAGTACTTTCACAGTTTTTATGTCTTGTGACTGAGACTGTAGCTGCATTTCATTGTTGTCTTTCTTTTGACAGTTCAAAAGTGCCTGTAACTGGCCTTCTTGAAATAAATGCTTTAATTCTAAACTTTAAACTGTCGTCTTTTGTTATCAGAAAATGTCGCCCTTACGTCTCTGACTTGGCTTTACATGCCGTCTAGAAATATCTCTCAGGCATGCTGGTTTCCTTACGATGTTTTCCTTTACCGAAGCAAGTGATATAGAATACGCACATGAATCCGAAAAATCAGAGATGTGCGTCTTGGGTTCGAACTCGAACGAAACCCATGAATTGGAAGTCACACCATTAGGTAATAACTGCGTTACCACGCTGTATGGCAACGCTAAGCCTCTGGCCAAAGTAAAAGCCAGCCCTAGGGTCACGGGAAGTGTCAACTAAGCCTTTTGAAATTTCTTTGAAAAGGCTGTGAGCGCTCGGACCCCATGGTCCTAGAGTATGTATTTAATCATAATGATATCTTACGCCATCCCTCTCAGCACACAGTAGGCCGCAGCTTGGTGCCAGTCCATCTTGCCATTGTACAGGTGATACAGGCCACCCCTGCACCTTACAGTGTTCACCTCTTTAACAGGCTTCGACTCACTTGCATCTGTGGATGGTAAAAAGCTTTATTTTTATGACGTTTTGGTGTTTAAAAGGGACAAAACGGTTTTTATCGTAGAAAACAAATACTGTTCCTGTTCCAAAAGTAAAACTCTGCCTAGCCTTTTCCCAACTAAGTTGTGGTCGGGTTCAAGTCTAACAGGATGCAGATGAATACCAGTATTTTACAAGGAGCGACTGCCTGTCTGACCTTCACAACCCATTTAGTACTGGGTAATACGATATCCCTTGGTAAGGGTGGTTGTCAGACTTTCGGGTCACCTGACTACCTGTAACGACTGTCAAAGATCTACAAATAACAGCCGGGACCAATGGTTTAACGTGGTTTCGAAAGCACGGAGGAAACTCGATATGTAATGAGGTGGTTAACCCATATACAGATCAACCTAGGCAGGAGCGGGTTAACCTGTAGATTGATCCGAAAGGATGTTTTTTTTTTTTTTTTGTTTTGGCAGGAGTGGGAAATCCCCGCGGACACCTCGACTATCACACAGGAATTTCTCTTGTGAGACAGTCGAGGTAGTGCCGGACTCGACCCGGCTAAAACCACACTCCTGCCCCACCAGTGTCCCTCTGACATTATCAGAGACCTTTTCCGCATATTTTCTTTCTTGTATTGTATGGCGACTAGTTTTGTAGAAGGCCTTCGAGACCACACTCTTTTATCTAATATTACTTTTAGTTTCACTTCTATTTACATACCTTATATACCCTTACTATATTTCTTTCTACTTTAATAGATTTTGCTCATTATTATGAACTATTTTATAATGTAATTTTGTTTGGAACTATAATAATGCTTAATTTTATTTATTATTATTATTTTTGGAAAAACATGTTCTGTTCTTAGCTCCTTGGCTAGTTTAAGCTACGTTAACGGGCTTTAACCAAGTCAACGTAGCGGTTGTGTGTGTGAGTTGTGTGATATTTCATTTTCGTCGATTTGCATGAACTTCCTTACTATTCTGCAGGTATTTAAAATCGCGGCTTTTGGAGTGTGATATAAATTGAGTCTTTGATGTCTATTAATTTGAGGCTATGGTGGAGGTGGTTAGGTATAACACCCGTGGTAGAGACTACTATGGGTACTACGTACACCTTTTCTTGTCTCCAGATTCTGGTCACCTCTTCTTTCAATTCTGCATATTTACTAATTTTCTCACCAATTGTTATTTGTAAATTATGTGTGTTAGGGACTGCTATATCTATGAGGTATGTGACTTTATTCACTTTGTCTTGTAGGATTATATCTGGTCTATTGTAGTGAATGGTCCTGTCGGTTAATATGCCGCGATCGTAAAAGAGTTTGTGAGTAGTATTTTCTAGAATTGGTTTTGGGACATACTTATAATAAGGAGTGTTTGAGTCTTGAGTGAGTTTATGTTTGTGTGCTAGGTTTTGATGGATGATATTTGCTACCTGATTGTGCCTGTGAGTATAATCTGTTTGTATTATTATTATTTTTTTTTTTTTTCTTTTATTTAAACTATTTTACTAATTTTACCGAACGGCTTTTAGTATATTGCCACGAGATCAACAAAAGCGTCTGTAGTTTTACTTTTGTAATAATCAGCTGTTGCTTTTCTTGCCAACATCATCGTCATCATCATCAACAGCCCATAACGTCCACTGCTGGACATAATCCTCTCCCATGATGGAAGGAATTTGCCGTAATCTCCACGCTTGGCAGGCGGATTGGATTCTTCTCAAACGTTACTTTATCTCTTTTGCCCTGTTCTAAATAAATGTTAATAAGCACATCATACCTCTCTCACACGCGAAGGCTCTGTCCAGATGACAGGGCAGGTCCAGGAACACGGGCCGGTCGTGCTTCACTCTCTCCATTGCCACGCAGTCAGCGCCCATCTCCGGGACGGGGACGTGGGTTCTGTTCAGCCACTTTTTACCAAGGAGCATTATGTAGGTTAGACATTATTCAATAAATGTTAAATGTAATGTTCTAATGTTTGATAAAATGTAAAAAAAAAATTGTTCTATGGTTAAAAGAAATGAAATGATAAATACATGCAATGTTAAAGTATGGTTTAATCCAGATGAATACCAGTATTTTACATGGAGTGACTGACGGAGGTAAAATTGGAGCGAATGGTACATTTTTGGTAGTTCTGTCTGTATATTTTGTATCGGTAAAGATAACTGTCGCGATAATTGTCCTGAGATTTTGCTGAATTGGTCTCGTAATTACTTCGGCGTCAGTAAAGGAACGCTAAACATTCCATGATGAATATATGTTATTGTGTCGATGATTGTGTCTTGTATGGATTTTAGCTTCGTGAGCATATTTGTAGCTATGAGGGTGGACAGCGCTAGCTTGTTCTTAATTCTTGCTCCTGCAAGCTTTTGTTCAATATATTGGTTGCCTTCGTTAGGTTGTTTAGATGTTGATTGATGGCCTTGTGTTGCCGATTGATTGACTCTCTTGAGTAATTTATATTCTGCTTCTACTAATAAGCTTCTACTACTGGTTTTTCCACAAGAGTGCTAGGTGATTTTCATTTCCTTTTATAAGATCAATATCTTGCTTGTATTGATCGGCGAAATGTTGATCTAGAACTCCAAATAAACTGTTGGCAACGTAGCCTACACCGTCAATGATGCCTCGTCGCCTTCGTGCGCGTTCTACAAAATGCTGGCTCAGTAACATTCCATTGTAATACTAGATGTAAAATGCATTAGGATGATGCCACATAGTGCTTTGTTTGTTTCTCCTTCGCATACGCTGTTTATCTGTTTGAGGTATTTGTCGCAGGTTGCCGAACCGTCCCAGTAAGGGTTCATGTCGTAATACACGATGAGTTTCCATTCGTCTCGAATGAACTGCATGCTTGAGATTCGATCAAAATAGAGTGCTTTGCGTATTGTTGTCAAAGTATATGGGGATGTTGACTGTTCGTTTCCAAATATGTCATGAAGAGAAATAGTGTGAAGATGAAGAGAGAGAGGGGAGGGGGAAGGGGGGGGGGTGGTGTGAGATGAAGTCTGTCATCAGATTAGACGTTCCAGGTCGTTGTTTTGATTGGTTGTTCGTGGTCTTGTTATTTTGGCAGTCTGACTTTTTCCCTGTCTGCTCGGGTAGTGATTTGTGATTTGTTTGGTCAGATATCAGCACTGACAGTTTAATCACTGGGCGCTTGAGGTTCCCATTTTGTGTTTTTAGGGTAACAACCCTGACCAATCCTTCGCTACCGGGAAATAGCTCAGTGACTATGCCTAGAGCCCATCTTCCCGCGGGGAGGTTAGGCTCATGAATGATGACAACGTTGACAACGTCAGTTACTTGAACGTTTTTGTGAGGTCTCTTCCATTTACTCCTTGTTGAGAGTGTCGCGAGATACTCTGGTTGCCACCCCTTCCAGATATCTTCGAAAATATTCTGTGTTCGCTTCCATCTTGTCCTTTCATCTTGTTTGGTATCTAAGATAGTCAGTGTGGGGCCGCTGCTCAAAAAGTGTGATGGAGTTAGATAATTTAAATCATCCTGATCCTCTGTAAGTGCGCACAGCGGCCGACTGTTGAGACATGCTTCGAGTTGAGCAAGTAAAGTACTGTATTCCTCGAACGTGAGTTTTTGCCCACCAACAACACGTCGAAGATAATGCTTCAGACTTTTTACCGCTGCTTCCCATAGGCCTGCGCTTGGCCAGGCGGGGGCATTAAAATGCCACTGTATTCCCAACTCATTTTTCTCTGTATAAAACTCTGCGTTGAATGTTTTGCATAGTTCCGATGGTCTTTGCTGCAGTGCTCGCTGTGGATATGATGTGGCTTACCCCGACGTGAAGACATGCGTTTTAGAGCAGCTAAGAATGTAGATGAGCTCAGGTCTGATACGAGTTAGAGGTGCACAGCTGTGGTCACCATGCACACGAACACTGCGATGTATCCTTTACTTGTCTTGACTCCTCGCCCTTTATTGAGTTTCACGTCAACGTATCCTGTGAAATCAACGCCGGTGTGCTGAAACGGACGCGAAGGATTGCTCCGAGATTCCGGTAAGTCCCCATTAATTATTTTGGTATGACAGCTTTATGCTTCTTACACGTAATGCATGCATGTAAGCTTAAACTCAAACTCAAACTCAAAGCATTTATTTCAATTAGACCATTAAGGCACTTTTGAAAGTCAAAAATACAAAAAAACAAAACAAAGCTACAGTCCCAGACACAATACATAATAACTTGAGAAAGTACTGTAGTTGCCCATTCCCTAGCGTAGATCTCTATGGAGAAGAACGGGCAAGAAACTCCATGGACACTCTTTTAAATCAAAATATTGTTACAAAATCTTGGTTACATCATTCATGTTGAGATTATAGATATAGATAAGCGCTTCTTAACAGCTCTGTTTCCGCATAATATCCAATAGTTTTGTCTGATACTCGCGAGCGTCGTCCGGGCCCCCGCATGAAACGTGCGCGGTGGTGCGGCTTGGTCGATAACATGTCAGTATCATGGCTGCTGTGGGGTATGATCAGTGAATGCTTCATATCTTCGTCAATATTTGCATGCTTGAGTCTGCCTCCCACTCTCAAAAGTCCACCCTTGTCCAAAAAAGGGTTAAGGCACAAAGTTTTACTTTTGTTATGTATTTGCTTCTGTTTTCGCAGCTTGCTAATTTCTTCCGAAAATTGCATTTCTTGTACATATTTTATAATCATATGTTTTGTAGTTTCTATTTCATTTTCTTTCAAGTCAGCAGTGCGCTCGCTGTGACGTCGTGTGATACGTAGCACCTAAGCCAGCACGCGCACGGCGCGTGTCAAATTACTGTTTCTATGTAGTATGGATTCTATGACATCATCGCTTTGAGTCTGACGAATTGTGACGTTGCTTTGTTTAGATTTTCTTTCCTCTTGATCCGTGACTTAGACGCTCTTCTCCGCTACTGATGACTCATCGAATTCAGGGAGAAATTGTGGGCCCCTCCACCACAGATTATGTTGCTTCAATTGCTCTGTTGTGATGCCACGGCTGGCACAATCAGCTGGGTTGTCAGCTGATTTTATGTAATGTCAATTATCTGATGGTATGACGTCTTTGATTTGTTTGACTGTGTTCGCTACGAATGGTGTCCAGCGATTAATGTTGCCATGAATCCAACCGAGAACTGCAGTGGAGTCACTCCAACCAAAAATATTTTGTTTTCGTTGAGGGCTTACTGTATTTTCCGCATGAGTGTTGTAAGTAAAAGCGCCCCACTCAGTTCTAGACGTGGTAAAGTGAGCTTTTTGTTTTCTGGCACAAGTCTTGTTTTTGCAGCGGCGAGTGTTATGTTGGTATCATTTTTACAATACACGACACATGCGTATGCTGATAATGATGCATCGCAGAAGCCGTGCAGTTGAATTGTGTCTTGCTCTCCTGTCTGATATCATCTTTGAATTGTAAACTGGCTGATGTTTTGTAGCTCTGCTTTGGTTTTTTCCCACTCGGTGCTTATTTCAACTGGAAGCTGGTCGTCCCATTGAATGTTCGACAAAAAAACTTCTTTGAATAATAGTTTTAGCTTTGTTGTAATTGGAGCTAACCAACCGAGTGGATCAAATATCTTTGATATATCTGATAGTAATGAACGTTTTGTATCTTTTCTGTTGGTTTGGTTTTGCTTATTTTTAGCTCGGACGAGAATGTATCTTATTGGGGTTCCATTTCAACCCGAGCGTCTTTGTTGGTTCTGCTTGCTTGAAATCAAATGATTGTTGATTTGACGACGCTCTGCTGACGTTTTGAAGCAATTCTTCGGTATTACCCGACCATTTACGTAAATTTAAACCTCCCGACTGTAGTAATTGGATCAAATCGCCTTGCAATTGTTTGGCCGACGACATCGAGAAGCTTCCACTTACAAGGTCGTCCATATAAAATTCTTCTTGCAACGCTTGTGCTGCCCTGCTGTGTTGATACTTGTGGCCTTCATCAGCTGCCAACTGATTCGAAGTCATCATGGCTAAAAATGGAGCTGCTTTCATGCCATAAGTGATTGTCGTAAGCTGATATTCACGTAAACGTTGGTCAGGACAGTTCCTACATAGAATCTTCTGATAGGTTTGATGTTTAGTGTTGCTAAGTATCTGTCGATACATTTCTCTGTATCCGCCGTATATGCGAACTGATATTGCCTTCATCGCAAGATCAATGACATGAGGTCTTGCTGTAAATTTGGGCCAAGCTTCATGAGGTCGTTCAAAGTGTAGCCCGTCGATGTTTTCGCTGATGCGTTAAATACTACTCTTAACGCCGTAGTTGCGGAATCGGTGCGCTGAACACAATGGTGAGGTAAATAAAGCAAGTCGGTGTCAAGTTACTAGTACACTCGACCATATGATTCAGTGCTTGATATTCATAAATGAACTGCCTGTATGCTTCTGCTAATTGTGGTTGTTTGCTATGTTTTCTCTCCAGTTGCTTGAATTGTGCTAAAGCCGTAGCCGTTTCGTAGCTCCTAGCTTTTCTTGAAAATTTTTGGTTCGAACGGTATCTCAATAATGTAGCGTCCTTCTTTGTCGCAAGTTGTTGTGTTCTTGTAATGCTTGAAACAATCCAGGTCATCCTGTGACATTCCCGAGTTTTCTGCTATGTCTTCTACTGTCCAAAATTGTTGAATGTCTTCGATGTTATTTATCACGTTACTTTGAAATGTTGTTTGGACGTTGCCGCATAATATCCAGCCCAGACGTGTTTGCTGTGCGACTGGTTGTGAATGTTCGTGCCTGATGATATCTTCTTGGATTATGTTTGAGTATATCTCAGCCCCGAGTAAAATGTCTACAGGACGACTATCATGAAAATCTGGTTCAGCCAACGTGATATTTTCTATAAATGTCCATGATTTTTGTTTTGTGAATGATTTATTTAGGAATGGTTTTTGTTAAACAAATTTCGCATAATGAAATCATCGGTGTCAAATGTATTATATAATCGCCTTGCATGGCACTGCACGTGATTCGTATGACGCCTTTGTAATTATTTTCTTTCGCCCCCACATCGAATATGACACCTTTGCTGCGGCCACGGGGTATTCTTGGTTTCTGTGCTGCTTTTTCCGTTATCAGGGAACTCAAAAACTCAAACTCAAACTCAAAGCATTTATTTCAATTAGACCATTACGGCACTTTTGAATGTCAAAAATACAAAAAAGAAAATCAAAGCTACAGTCCCAGTCACAAGGCATAATAACTTGAGAAAGTACTGTAGTTGCCCATTCCCTAGCGTAGATCTCTATGGAGAAGAACGGGCAAGAAACTCCATGGACACTCTTTTAAAATCAAAATATTGTTACAAAATCTTGGTTACATCTTTAATTTTGAGATTATACATATATGTGAGAACGATGTAGAAAGACGTGCACACTAAGAGCGTCCAGAGTAAAAGATTAGATCAACAGTTTACGAATAAAGTAATTAAAATGAACCTTGGCAGCTAAGAGATGACCAGTCCCAACTGACAGCGCCCGTTCACAAACATGACGCATGTACGACATGATGTTTGTGAACCCTGATCAAGGAGTGCTCGTAAGTTATCAGTGACCCATCGTATGCTTGCATTTTGATCAATGCTAAGATAAGTAGAGTTTCTGATGCATCCTCTTGAGACACGTGGTTGCTGCTGTCACTTATTGTTTTCTTGCTATCAGTGCCCGCTGTTGATTGCTGTTTGATTTCTTCCCACCCCATTTGCCGTAAACATCGTGAAGAAAAGTATTATGATCTGAGTTGCAGACGCAGCATTTTTTTCTTGACGAACATTCGTTGCCATTCGTATGTACGTTTAGGCAGTTTTTGCACAAATTGTATTTCGCAACTGCCTTCCGTTTTGCGTCAGGCTGTAATTCGAGAAATGTTTTGCACGAAAATAACTTGTGCTCTTGATTGCAATGTGGACAGTTTGTTGCACTTTCATTGTCTTTTGTCAATGAATTTGATTTATACTTATTATTCTTGTTCTGATTTGCATTGAATGCTTTATATGAATGAAATTTCTTCTTTGTCTGTGCAGGCTCCGACTGAGATGGTTTTGTTGTTTCTGGATTACGACGAGATGATTCCCATGATGTAAATTTTCCTTCTAGAAAATCGAGAAATTCTACTATGTTAGGTAGCTCACGCGGCGCCGCTAGAGACTCTAGGTAGTCGGTATGAGTCACCTTATCCAACTTTTGTGAAAGCAAGTGTACCAGTATTGGGTCCCATGATGACGTGTCTACACCAAGGTTCTTGATCGCATTGATACAATATTTTGTCGTATCGTGTGTGCGTGTAGAGTTTTTTGACTGATCCTGCTGATAAATGTTGAGTGATAGGAACAGCCAGCAATGAATTGAGATGTGACGTGAAGATCAGTTTCCTGTTGTTGTATCTGCGGTTTAGGATCTCCCATGCAGTCTCATAATTTTCCGAACTGACTGATAGATGCTGAATGAGTTTCTCGGCTTCGCCTATCACTTTACTTTTGAGAAACTGCATTCTCTGTGCGTTAGAAAGAGACGGACTAGAATGGATGAGCTCAACAAATTAATGTTTTAATGCTGTCCAGTGTTCGTAGCTACCACTGAAGGCTGGAATTTCGATCTTCGGCGTCGACTTCTCTCGGTGAGTAACTGACTACATTTTGGAATTCATGGTTGCTTTCAATTCGTTGTAAACGAGTTCGCACGTATTGTAAGACATCTCATATTGTACATTGCATGATTAGGCAAACTGTCAAGGTCCCAGTAAAATTAATCCACTGCTATCCATCTGCAATCTAGCACCTTTAAGGCATCTTCAAACTGCCAATTTTCTTTGAGGAGGTCCACGTTGATGTTTGATGCGGTTCTTTGGAACGCTTTGATGTTGCTCCTTTGTTTGCGTAGCATTACGTCTGTTTTGCTGCTACTTGCGATTTCTGCTGTTTCCGGTACCTTTATTGAAAGGGAAGAGGTGGTTACCACGTTTAGCTCCACCTTGCTCTTGAAGGAGTTTTCGCTCCGATGACTGCGAGGTCGATGGTGAGGGCTCAAAAGCAAAGCCTGCTGGCTTTAATAATGTTGAAGCTGGTTTTTGTTCTCGAGTTAAATACTTGACGAAGAATTCCCTAGTGGTTTTGTGAAATTGTCTTGTCTGTTCGTAGGAATTTTGCACAAAGTATCGATGAGAAGGATCTACGCGCTCACTAATTTTCTCGTGGTTATTTTGAAATTCTGCCCAATACTTGTCGAGAAGGTCTATTTTTCTCTGCACACTGTCTTACGGCTTCCTCCTTCTTTTTTGGAGTCGATAAGAAGTTTCTGCATTCCTTCCATGACTTGATATTGAGTTTGAATAATTGGCTTCATGATCGGAAAATTAATGATATATACTTCGAGTCCCCAAAACTGTTCCTGACGACACTGCTGATGTTCTTCGATGATCTCTTGTATACGCTGCTGATGCACTGGGCTCATACAATACCCCTTAGCTAAGACTGGTTGTCAGACTTTCGGGCCCCTGACTATTTGTAACGACTGTTAATGTTCAAGATCTACAAATGTCAGCCGGGACCAACAGCTTAACGTGCGTGTGACGCGCGATGGGTGATCAGTCGATCACCCATCCACAGACCAACCTAAGCAAGCAAGGCTTAGTCTGAGCATTGATGAGAGCGACTGTTATTATTTAGCCACGACCTCCTCGTTTTGTTTCGTTTATCGGTCATAAAAATATCTGAATGTCTTTGGTCCAAACTCACCATAGGATAGTGCCGATCCACATTGTCGTCTTCCTCCTCATTCGCCAATACATCGAGGGCAGTTCTCCTGAGCTCCATGCCTGGCCCCCAACGGTAGCCTGCTGCATCTTCAGCTGAGTCACGGCGAGCTCCCACCCAAACTGATGTCAGGGCTGCGGATAAGAAAGTTTAGGATATCATATTTCTACTTCTACGTCATCTCCTAAAGCGATAACATGATGAATCAAGGCATGGTGTTATATTTAGCTTAGACTGTCCCACTGCTGGGCAAAGGCCTCTCCCAATTCTCTCCATATGCTCTCCGTGCGCTACCTCTTTCTGGGCCAGCCTCCGCAGCGCCGTCCGTCTTCCTGTAACCATTGTGCGGCCATCTTGCATGCGACTGACGTGACCCGCACAATCCCATTTAGCCTAGCAGCCTTCTTGCCAAACGTCCACTATGCTCGTTTTGGAAAGCAACGTGGTGTTTCGAACCCTGTCTTCTGTTTTGACACCCAGAATGCTGCGTTCCATTGCCCTTTGGTAAACTCCAAGGTGGATCTTCTGAGTTTCGATGAGTGACCAGGTCTGAGCACCGTAGGTTAGCATGATGTTATGTGTTATAAAATACTTACAGAACTGTGACTCCGATAATGCTTCGGCCAGGAATTCTGCTTTATCTTTTGTGTCTAGAATAGCTAGTGTCCCATTGTGGTAGCCACTGCAACAAACGTTTGTTTTCAAATACATGAAGCATGAATAAAATTCTTCTGTATTGAGGACAGAAGGCTTCTCAAGGCTCAATTTTATTTCATTATCATTGTTATACAGGGTGTAAACAACCTCATCACGAAGCCGTCAACCAAGCATTCTGTACATCAAACTAAGTTACTTTACGCAAAAATTATTACTATGAAATGTTTTTTTTTTTTTGGTTAAAAATCATGTTTTGTAGTATAACTCAATGTAACGCACCCAAAACATTGTGCTGATGGGTGGATTGAATATTCCGGGGGTCGTGGAGGTGTTTAAAGTAAAAATCTTACATTAAAAATTCGTATTAAAAAAAAAACTTTTTAAATAAGTTGGAACATTGACCCCCAATATCTCCGTAACTAGAAAGTGCCCAGGTATGGTGTAGAAAAAAAAATTATCGAAATGACGGAGAGAACAAGTGCCTTTCGGCTTCGTTAAGGGGTTTTTTACACCCTATATAGGCAGGTTGGAAGGGACCCTAAATCGGTTACCAGGTATTCAGTACATCATTCTGGACCTCGACCCAACCACATATAAATTTTTGGACAGTTATTAAAAAAAACCGGTGTTTCCTATAAAACTGCAATACCTACACGGTCAAATATATGGAACAGGTGATTTAAAAAAAAAAATCCGTGATAAATTTCTATGTGAATGGTTCAGAATGATACGTGGTAGTGTCTCTTCTATATTACATATATATTTATTTGGTGACTACATGGATGACGAGTAATGGACAAGTATTGAAGAAGAAGACATGCTGCACCTAGCGCAATTATGATAAAAGTTATGATTGATGATGATGAAAAATGTTCAGTATTTTAAGTTAAAAAAACTGATTTGGCAACTATGACTACAATAGGCGAGACGACAAAATAAAACTAATTAGTCCATCAGTTAGATTATCAAAAAATATTTGACCCGTGTTTTTTCTTCTGTTAAGTAAACCAAAATTGACGAAGATATGACGTTTTTAAAATTCTCAATACGTCACGCCTTGGTATAATTTTTAGCTAGTTCTGACGTCACGAGCTCCCACTCCCGAGTTTTGATGCGTTTTATCTTTGTCAATATTCATTGATTTACAAAATAAAAAATATACGTGTCCATTAATTTCCAATACTCTAACTGACGGACTAAATAGATTTGCAATTTTTTGATTCTGTCGTCATGCCTATTCTGAACACGGCTAATTTTTATGTGACTACGAAAACGGCAAAAATAACCATTTCCCCATTTACAATTTTTTAAGGAGTTACATAGAAACCACTGGTGTCACCTCGGTCATAGCAAAGGGTAGCTTTTGTCTGTTTTGCTTCCCCGAATTGAAACATTAGAATCCTCTTCTTTTTCTCGAATCGATGACACATTCGAATCGAAAATATTCGACTTGCGAGAAACGCAAGTCGCCACATTCAAGATGCGTTTCTCGCAAGCATCGTAATTGCAACAGAATTTTTTCGTTAATATTTAGCGATCGCAAGTTTGCGACAGCGTCGTTATTAATGCCCAGGTTTCTGTGTCGAAACTCTGTCGTTTGCCCCTATCAAGAAGAAGATTACAACTTTAGAATCATATCATACAAACCGGCAGATGATCTTGGCTTCCTCCCAGTTAACAGGCAGAACTTGAACGATGTACTCCTTTTCGTTGAAAATATAAGACTCCCACTTTGGAGTACTTTGCTGAGGTACTGAAACAAACAAATTTATTACCATCTTCCTGTCCTCGTCCCATTCTACTCGGTGTCGGCGCAACACGTTGACTTCTTCCAATCTTACCTGTCAGACGTCACTGCATCGGCATCATTTACTCCTTTCTGTATCATATCATTCCTCACATAATTTATTCATATTTTTTCTGTGTCTTTAATTCTAAATTGCTGTTGAATAAAAGACACACAATGTTGTCTATAATGTTTCCACTGCTGTGAGTCATAATGTAACACGTGGACTCAGTGCCGATTGTTTGACATAGTTTAGATTATTTCGAAATAAAAAAATAAAAACAAAAAAAAATATAAATCTCTAGAAAGTCCTGTAATAGGTTTTGAATTTACTCAAAAGGTGTTCTTAGTTTAAACATTTTGTGGACAATTTTCGATTAACTCACGTTACGAAAGGTACAAAGACAGAAGATTAGTGTCCTTAACTGAAGCATTATTCTATGGAGTAACCACGCAAGAAGACAAACCAACGAAAAGAAGACAAAAAAATGAGAAATGCAGAGAAAACTAATCTCTAGAAGACACTAAGTGCCGCTAAGTGCCAAATACAAGAACTACAAATGAAGACAGTGCAAAAGCACTATTTGAAAGAAAATCCTACCTGTAGACACAATATTATGTTTCAAAGCCAAATCCTCTGCCACACTCAGAGGTCTGCAAAACATCTTGGAGTCTGTCGATTGACAAAAGACACTGCGAATAGGTCCCGATGTTGTGATGTCAAATCTACGCTCAATGCTGCGTTTCGTACAATTACGAGTACATGTGTATTTTTTACAGCTGCATACTGATGAATTTCGCGCACGAAGTGACGGTTCAGTCTTTGATAATCGGTGTGATTCGTCTTCTCGTTTTCCGTCAACCTCTGAAGCAGTAAATACCTATTTACTGGCAGTTCAGAGTTAGGTACATAGAATTTAAAGTGAGAGTGACTTACATTATGTGAGGAATGATATGAAAGAGGAGAAAGCAGTAAATGATGCCGTGACGTCTGACAGGGGAGCATGGAAGCAGAATACGTGTTGCGCCGACACCGATCGTGAAAGCAGGAAGCATTAGGACTAACAAGACTTAGTATAGAGAGCATTTGAGTGGAGAATGTAAACACTCGAATGTGAAAAGGGGACTTTTGTGTCTAAAAAGTTCTTGGGCTTCGTCTACGCTAGGTGAATCGAGCATGAGCGGAGCACAAGCGAAGCGCCAAATCGCATAGCAAGGGATTCTTGGTCGGGGCTTCTAACGGCCATTTTCAATAACATAGTAACTAGGTAACGCAAGGTTGCTATCTCTAACTGTTTGACATTTAGCTTACGGACCGTAAGAAACAAAACGTCTAAGAAAAGCTTTCTTTGTTTTTTCTATGAATCACAGTCCTCCGAGTGACAGGTAGGTGACGCGGATAGGATATTCCAAGCTAACTTTGTTTATAGAAACACCGATAGCTACGAGAGATAGGCATATTAATTAACCGTTATACGTAAGTAAGTATAGAAAAAGGCCAGAAGTCCTTCTACGCTAGACAAATTGGTGCTACACTCGTGAAATACTCATCTAGCATACACGCAAGCGTATAAGCAGCCAGCTGCTTATACGCTTGCGTGTATGCATGCACGTATAAAACTGTCCTGGTATATAACGTTAATGCCAGCATTAACGTTATATACCAGGGCAGTTTTGTACGTTTAAAGAGTTACTAAGTACGAAAGAGTAATGAACCATAGTTCGGTTGAATTAAAGCTTAAATTCTATGCTTAAAAGTTCTAGTCTTAGACAAACTGACATTCTAAACCACGGTTTCCACCGCGAAAGAGTAATGTGCCGGAAATGGCTAAGCGAAGCGGACTTCGTTTTCATGAAATAGGTTTGCGTTTCCACCAAGAAAGAGAAATGAAACAAGAATGAGCAGAGCGAGCTCATTTTTACTCTTTTGCCCGCTGAGTCATTTCCGCTCGACTTTGTGGGTGGAAACACATGTGATCCGTTTTCTCTTGCGAGGATAAATAAGTCATTAATGGGTCCGCTCCGCTTGCGGTGGAAACCGGGCTTTATAAAGACCCAAAAAACAACGCAGTAAAGTACTGGTTAAGAAATCATAAAATAGTTTTAAAAAGCTACTAGCTTTAATGAAATAAAAAATAAACAAAGTATACCGACCTCTATACTGCTCATGGTAACTGGCCAAACACGGAACAAAAAATAAGAAAAATATAAAAAAGAAAAAACTCCAACGGCCTTCCATTTCGCGCGCACTTCTTTCCACGACTGAACAAGACAGCATACTGACACTTGACCTAAGTTATTTAGAAAAAATGATCGTCCTAATACGTTATTATTATAGTTAAGAGAAATTGAATGGCTTATTGAAATTTCCTGTGGATATATTTTGTAAATATATGACCTAGGTATGCGGGTCTTTACACAATCCTTGAGAAGCAAGCAAAACTCCTAAGACGATAGATTTTCTACAGTTATTTGTGTTTAACTAGCTATTCGCCCCTGCATTGCATAATATTTACGAGATGACAAAACACGGAGATTTTTTTTACTAAACAGGGTGTAAACGGAACCTTCACGAAGCCGTCAACCAAGCATTCTGTACATCAAACTAAGTCACTTTGCGCTAAAAATATTGCTGTGAAACGACATTTTTTGGGGTGAAAAATCACGTTTTACGGAACTCAATTTAACTCACTCAAAACAATGTGCTGATGGATGCATTGAATAGTAAACGGGTTATGGAGGTATTTAAAGTAAAGTTATTACATTAAAAACACGCATTAAAAAAAAAAAACTTGTGAAAAAGTTGGAACTATGGCCCCCAATATCTCCGTAACTAGAAGGTTCCCAGGTATGGTGTAGAACAAAAAATGTATCACAATGATGAGGAGAACAAGTGCCTTTCGGCTTCGTTAAGAGTCTATTTACACCCTTTATGTAACGTATGTTAAGGCCCTCCTAACAGTCCTAACCCTAAAATTAGCAACTCTATTTGTGGTGGTTCAAACTTCGTTTGAAGTACTGTTAGAATAAAGTTCTAATCAGCTTGCACTACAAAGTGGTTGTTACGTCAGTCACTGCGGCCGAATAGTGCGAAATGAGTGTTTTTTTACGATTTACAAAAAATCTATTGATTGGACTAAAAAAATAAAACACATAAGACCTGTTCTATAGTTATTTCAGTTAGTATGCAAAGTTTCATGATGTAATTTCAAGTACTTTTTGAATACCAGCGGTTTATTGTTCGATTTGGAGGTAACTTTGGATTTTTTTTCTATCGAAAAAAGTTTTTGAAATCGTGTTTTCGTCACACATTGGACTTAGCATTAATCCTCAACTTTACCATATATTTATTTCAAAATTAATGCTGCTGTATTTTAGGCATAACGGAGAATCATGCTAAGCCATTTGAGGGATATATAGCCCTTAAATATTAGGCAGGTACACATAAACCTTCGGGAATGAATTCTCTAACACATAACATCACGCCTGTAATCACCAAAGCAGGCACAAATCCAGGCTCCGTGACTGCTACTGAGAAATTCATGACGGAGAAACCCAATAAAAAATTGGCCGACCCGGGAATTAAACCGAGCACCTAATAAACGTACCTACATTGAAAATTAAATAAATAAAAGCTTGTAATAAAAACGAAGACACACAGACATACACGAAAAGCGATTTAATTATAATTTGTTTAAATATCGAAAATATAAATATAGAGTATGTAAAATAAAAACTGCCAAGTGCGTGACGATTGTGGAGAAGGGTTCCGTAGAGTACTTCTTTTTCAACGATGTTTTTGTATTGTTGAAATAATTCATTCTAACAGCAATAGTTTTTCTGACAAAAAATAAAATAGCGTTGTAAGTCAAGGAAGTAGGTAAGTATTCGTAGTTTTTTATGCAATTCATGGAAAAACCCCAATAACATTTTCCCTTATTTGGGAATCGAACCCAATACATAAAGCCAACATGATAGCGCGGCAGTAGCATGTTTATTTAAATTGTAATCGGAGGTTCAGTTTGGTTTTAGAAATATCATCATCTGCCTTTTCTCAACTATGTTGGGGTCGGCTTCCAGTCTAACCATATGCAGCTGAATACCTGTATTTAACAGGGAGCGGCGTATCTGACCTCCACAACCCAGTTAGTACCGAATAATACGATACCCCTTGGTAAGACCACACCGTTTATTTACCTTGAATAAATAGCTTCATAATCATGCTGAAACGATCAAGCGGCTTCAAGCAAAACAAAATAAAGCGCTGGATGGATATTGAAATAAATAGCTGTAAAAATTATTTTCCTGCGCCAGTCGGGATGGCGTTATGAAAGAAATTGTGAAGTCAAGAACCTTTTTATTGATTGTTTTTGAGATAGATTTTTTTTTTATTTTGAATCTAACAGACAGATTATACAAATTAGGTGGATTCCCGCAAGGTATCTGGTAATAGTTGGAAGAGAGGTCCAGAGATTCCAGATGAATGATGTGATTGGAGGAGTCTATGTCCAGCTATAGACATTGGACTGTTGTCGGCTGATTATAAGGTATTTGCAAGGGAAAAGTTTGTGGAAACGCCGGTAGAGGACGCCCTAGGAGGACATTTATTGACCTTGTCGATGACGTTCTTCAGAAACGTCAGGTGTGACGCGTTCGAAGCAAAAGGGTCGTCGTCGAATCGTCTACCTTCATGGGTCAAAGACATAAGTTTATGTGTGTGTATGTATGTATCAATAATAGGCTAGTTTCCACCATCATTAAATTGCAAATCTATTTAGTCCGGCAGTTAGAGTATTGGAAAATAATGGACACGTGTTTTTTGTTTTTGTAAATCAATGAATATTGACAAAGATAAAACGCATCAGAATTCGGGAGTGGGGGATCGTGATGTAAGAACGCACTAAAATTAAACCACAGCGTGACGTATTGAGAATTTTAAAAGCGTCGTATCTCCGTCAATTTTGGTTTACGTAACAAAAGAAAAAATACGGGTCAATTTTTTGATAATCTAACTGACGGACTAATTAGATGTTTTCAGTTGACAAGATTATTTACTGATTAAAAAAGGGGTTTATTTATAGCAAAGGAATCCTTGGTAAGAACACGTGGATGAATTACGTAATATTTATAATTTTATAATGACGATTACGTGTTAAACATTCTGATTCATTTGTCAAGATTATTATCTCATTCTTAAAACACTCCCACGCTTACGATACCGAGTTATTTGTTTAAAATACTATCCATTTCCTAGTAAAACAGTAGACCAGTAGTCTTGGCAAAATGTAGTCGAAGAACACCGTGTAGCTTTACTCAAATATAAGTCTGACAGACCCCTTCACCCACCTCAAGGCGGAGGACAAGCATGGGGTTTTGCAAAAGACCACGAGTCTCCTCTTTTGTTAAAACATAGATACATAATTCACTGTAGACTATCGGCAGATGATGATTGGCAATTGCCAGTCATCATCTGCCGATAGTCTACAGTGATAGTGTAGTGGTGTGATCGTCGGACTGCCAAGTTCATAGGTCTCGAGTTCAAACCCAAGACACGCATCTCTAATACGCATCTTTAATTTCAGATTCATGTGCGTATTGTATAATTATTACTTGCTTCGGTGAAGGAAAACATCGTGAGGAAACCAGAATGCCTGAGAGATATTTCTCGACGGCATGTAAAGCCAAGTCAGAGGCCAATGGGCGGCATAGAAACTCTGACACCAGGTTAGACACTAACCACACGACAAAGAAGATCATCTGTCGAGCCTTTTCCAAACAATATCGAGGTTGGCTTCCATTCAAACTTTATGCAGCAGAGTACCAGTATTTTACATGGAGCGACTGCCTATCGGTTATCCACAACAGTCAATTGGTAACATGATGCCCCTTGGTAGGACTGGTTGTCAGACTTTTGCGAAGCAAAATAGTAGTAAAACCTGTTTGGTTCCTTACAGTATGACACAGTCCAATTTCGTCTGACAGTGTATTTGCAATAATATTGAAAAATTATATAATCACGTTGTTTCTAAAACAAAGTACCGAACCAGGCAAGAATAACAAACTGTGACTCCATAGGCGTAGGCTATGGCTGAATTATTAACTTCTGAACCACGAGTACGAACTTAGTAACGGGTTTGGTTCTCGGGTAATGAAATAATTATTAAATAGTTCTTTGTTGGGTGCTACTGAATGTAAGTTCTTTGTTTGGGTTCTAATTCGTTTGTGCGTTTTAAATGAAAAATATATATAATAGCCGTCGCTGGACGCCTGGCAGATGTGAAACATCGAAATCATTTTGTACAAGTAATGTGCTTAAAAAAAAATCAATGTAAAAAACAAACACATTAATAAAATAAAATAAAAACAAAATGACTCGATTTACAAAAAGAAAATCCTTATGCTGGAATCGAACTCGAAGTCACGAGATTGTCACCCAGCGCTCTGTGCCCCGAGACCAGCTGGCTTGTAGTAGATAGTGGCGAATATGTAAATGTTATACTGCTTCAACAGGTCGGCAATGTTCGGGATTGTTCGGGCCGGGTTCAATCGCCATGCGCGCCACGAATTTTTCATTTGTTTTTTTTTTGTTTATCCGCGCTTAAAGATGTTTCACATCAAAAATGGAAAACATTCAACTGCCTCGTTGGCTTAGTGGTCGCGAGGGCTGACTTGGGTTCGATCCATACGGACCCTTAACGAACCTGGCAACCAAGCATTCTTTACATAAAAATAAGTAACGCTACTTTGAGGAGCTCGTGGCTAAATAATAACAGCCGGTCGGATCGATCTCCAGGTTAAGCCGTGCTTGCCTAGGTTGGTCTGTGGATGGGTGACCGCCCTTACATACCGAGTTTCCTCCGAGCCTCAAAAAGCACGTTATGCTGTTGGTCCCGGCTGTCATTTGTAGATCTTTGACAGTCGTTACAGGTAGTCAGTGTCCCAAAAAGTCTGACAACCAGTCTTACCAAGTGGTATCATATTACCCAGTACTAACTGGGTTGTGGAGGTCAGATAGGCAGTCGCTCCATGTAAAATACTGGTATTCAGCTGCATCCGGTTAGACTGGAAGCCGACCCCAACATAGTTGGGAAAAGGCAAGGCTAGGATGACACAAAAATATATCTGAGAAACGATTTTATTTTGGGGTGAAAAATCAGTATTTGCGGTAAGACTCAATAACTCACTCAAAATATTGTGCTGATGTATGCATTAAATAGTACGGGGTTCGTGGAGGTATTTAAAGTTTTAACATTCCAAGTTTTGACCTCCAATATCTCCGTAACTAGAAGGTTTCCAGGTATGGTCTAAAACAAAAAAAAAACCGCAATGTCATGTCGGGGAGAACAAGTACCTTTCGGATGCGATTAAGGTACGTTTACACCAAAGAGATTTATAAGAATTAGTTATAGAGCGGACATTGGAATAATGTCATAATATACAAAAATTTTAATCCCAAACATTTTCAATTTTGACACACGAATGTTACTTGACAAGCGGGCGTATGACACTAGATAGAACGATTTATTACTAAGTAGTAACAAGTTTTTGGATTACAATTTTCTTCGTCATGTCCCGTCTATCGCTCGTAAATATTTGAATGTTTTTGGTTTACACCTATCATAGTTGGAAAAAGGCTCCGCAGATGATGACTTGTAAAAATATTACTTGCATTATATAGATTCCAGTTCTTAGTATAATATAATTGCATAGCACATGTGTACTTTGTACTGTTCAGCCACCATTCACATTTATTTATCTTTCATTGACTTGAATATGCCTTGGTGGCTGAGAGAATGTCATGCTCACTTAAATGTCTCGCTGATGTTGGCGGGTGTGTCGGGTCATTTAGTTCCCTTCAATATGGTTGAGTTGAATGGCGCCGGTACATGCGTCATGTTTGTAAACGGGCGCTGTCAGTTGGGACTGGCTCTTAGCTGCCAAGGTTCATTTTAATTACTTTATTCGTAAATTGTTGATCTAATCTTTTACTCTGGATGCTCTTTGTGTGCACGTCTTTCTACATCGTTCTCACATATAAGTATAATCTCAAAATTAAAGATGTAACCAAGATTTTGTAACAATATTTTGATTTTAAAAGAGTGTCCATGGAGTTTCTTGCCCGTTCTTCTCCATAGAGATCTACGCTAGGGAATGGGCAACTACAGTACTTTCTCAAGTTATTATGCCTTGTGACTGGGACTGTAGCTTTGATTTTCTTTTTGTATTTTTGACATTCAAAAGTGCCGTAATGGTCTAATTGAAATAAATGCTTTGAGTTTGAGTTTGAGTTAAGTTTGACCGGCAATTATATATCCCAGTTTTTGTAAAAGAGCTCATTCACCTTTTGGAAATCCACATGGTTGTCCTCGCTCCATATTGCTTGGGACTTAAACATGGCGAAATTTTTGTATGCTAATAGCTTGGTACACCTCTATCTTACACTGCGGGAAATATAGGCGTGATGTTACTTTATGTTTAGAGGTAAGACAACTATGTTTAGACTAACAGTTTCTCATTTTTCTTTTGCGGTTTTTCAGTAATTCACAATTTAATTCTAAAGAAATCTTATTTTTATTTGACTCGTTTTCAAAAAAACTATTTAAGTTACCAACTTTGTATTTTAAATACAGAAATCATACAGCTAATATTTCAATTTCTTCTAAAGATATAAACAGTTGCGAATTACATTATTCGCTCTATGGTTTTTGATTGTCATTTTTACAAAGGGTTTGTAAATTGTATTTTACCAGTGAGCTTGGTATGAAAAATTTATATTAAATTATATAATAATTTATGCACAATAAATATAGAGAAGAAAAAAGGAACAAAAATAGTACAAAGGTGATGCTTATTTCTAAAGAAATCTCTTCCAGCATACCTGCGTTAGGACATTACCTAAAAAAAGAGATGTAGCCACAGTGTATAAAAGAAGAAGAGAAAAAGGCATCCATAAAACTTAAAGCAGTTAACTATTTTAAACATAAAAAAAAAAAAAAAAAATTGCCAGAGGCCAGTCAAAATTAGCTTTTTCTTATTTAATTGTATTTTAATTAGGGCATCACACCGTTACAAAATTAGAGACAAATCGAACAGAGAGAAAAGTTGACATTTTGACATCTGTCATTATAAAAAACACACCCCCTCGAATTTCAATCAAAAATCAGCTAGTAGGTACTATATTATACGAGTAGTAGGTACCTAAAGAATAAAAACTCGTCTTTAATTGATTCTTTAGACACGTGTGGTTATTTTGTGTATTGAATAACAGGAATGTATAGGTATACCGAATGCCAAAGGTCGCACTGTATAAAGCGCAGGCCACACCGCCGGCTAGCGACACTATTAGGTACACCTCTGCCTATCCCTTGAGGAATTATAGGCGTGATGTTATGTTATGTGAATTTCTCAATATCCTTTGTTTACTTAGGTTCGTGCTATATACACCGAATTCTACCTATCCTAAAAAGAAGGTATGAACCTTCTTTTCGAGCCGTCATTTCTCCGATTCGCATCAAATGCAGTTTGCAACAGGGCAGGAGGAACTCGTGGCAAAATAATAAAAGCCTGGGTTGGTCCGTGGATGGGTGATCACAAATTGCATACCGAGTTTCCTCTGTTCCTCGGAAAGCACACTAAACAGTTTGTCCCAGCTATCATTTGTAGATCTTTGACAGTCGTTACAGGTAGTCCGTGGCTCAAAAGTCTGACAACCAGTCTTTACTAACTGGGTTATGGAGATCAGTCGCTCTATGTCAAATACTTATACTGGTAGTCAGCTGCATCCGATTCGACTGGAAGCCGACCCTAACATAGCTGGGAAATGGCTAGGCAGATGATGTTGATCAGATGCAGTATGCAAACACCCTTACCGTAGCCTCAAAATTCTCCGTAGAAGTATGCACTGACCTCAAAGGAACTGGTTGCATTTGTATTAAGATTTTAGTCGCACGAATGAACTTAGGAAACTGTCCATGCGTTTGTGAACGTGCAGAGGAGATTCTCAACTTTCTGACCACTATTAAGTATACAGTTCTTCGAAAATATACTTTGAGCAAGAACCTCGATTCAGATAGTGGTCAGGTAAATAAGATAACTTTAAACCACATGGGGCCTGCGCAGACGACAAACTAACGCACTTTTTAGTCGGTGAAAATAGAACCACGGCACGCAAAAAGTTCGGCGCACAAAAATTCCGTGTCATTCTGGCAGATCGCGCCGCGCCGCGCCTCCGCACAAAAAGTGCGCGACAAAACAGAACGTTTGCTCCAACACGTGCTATGCAATCTGCACTCGTTAGTAGGAGACGACGTATGATGAAGATGTGCGTCTTGTGAGTTGAGTCTGCGTAAAATCCATGACGGACTTTTTGTATGCCATGCGTCTGCATGTTGTGCGCCACAGACTCATCCACATAAGAAGTCTGTCGTCTGTGCAGGCCCTACGTAAATACCCATATTTCGAGAGTTGTGTCCCATCCATGTAATAGAGAACGAGCTTTTATTGCTATCAATGGGGCACAAATCACAAATCTGGTTAAAGACATTTAATTCTCATAAAGAAATTTACATTTCACTTACACGAGAACAAATATAAACAAAGTATAAACTATAATCATTGTCTTTCGACACTCGGACAAATTAACTTGACGTATTTGATTGCAAATTACGTATTTAGGTTCGTGGGTACTCCCAAAAATCTAACACTGGGCCATTATGCGTAATTACCCTTTTTTTTTTCGGATGGCAAATCATCAAATGACTTCTCCCGCTCTGGGCGGAGCAGGAGGGAGTGTCAGACTTTTACTGACTAAAACCCATCCATGTTCCTTCATCGCCCTTTTTATTCCGGGGCCACGGTATCTCTTTCGAACAGTCCCGCAACCCCGGCAATGCGTAATTACCCTGCATTGACAAAGAGTGCGATCCCGTTGTCACAATACACATTAGTCAGTAGTACAATTTTTGTTTACAGCACTTTTATTTCATTTTTTTTTTGTTTAATTAATTCTGATATTTTGAGAAATATATTTTTTTAATTTGGTTTTAAAAATATTGATCGAATTCGCACCCTTTATCTCATCTGGCAATTTATTGTAGAGTTGCACTCCCTCATAGACAAGTGATCTTCTACCTCTAGTCTACTCTCTTTTCTACGACTGCTACGGTTATGCACTTGATGTGTTTTGGTGAATGAAATTTGTGTATGTATGGTTTTATTCATATACACACATCAACACGGTCTAGGGATATTTCATACTCAATTAAATAACTCGAAAAGTACTGGCCGCATTGGAATCTTTTATACACCGATTTGTTTGTAATTTATCTCAGACTAATTCCAAATTCAAATTTTTGAAAATTCTTTTGTTTCGGTGGCATAAAAATGTCTTGATGTATAGGAGAGGAAATTTTCATTTGTGCGAAATTTAGAAAACAATACGAATTACGTCTAGTAACAGTTTTTTTTAATTTTTAAACGAAAGATAAAGTTAAAATTGAGGTATTGTAGCCATGCAACGCCGACATTTGACGAGGGTGGAGATGTTACCAGCTGTGGGAATGCTGGAAGCTGGATCTGTTCAGCGTAATGTTGCTGAGGCCATAGGGACCCATCAAAATGCAATTTCAAGATTGTGGACACGCTATCGTGCCACAGGTGAAGTAGCGGAGAGGCAACGGAGGCCAAGTCGCATCACTACCCCCAGACAAGACCGATTTTTGCAAATTACTGCGCGAGCACAACCAAATGCAACGGCGACTCAATTGGTCCAAAGGCTGCGAGTGGAACACCAAGTGCTTGTGAGTGACCAAACTGTAAGAAGGCGACTGCATGAAAGCAATCTACGCTCTCGTAGACCACTCCGGGTCCCACCTTTACGGAGAGGCAATCGTGGACGACGATTAGAATGGGTTCGGAACCACGTGGACTGGGGCCGTGACCAATGGTCCAATGTGCTGTTCACGGATGAATCCAGGTTCGGCTTCCATCCAGATTCACGAAGGACGCGTGTTTGGCGAGTTCCTGGACGATGGAGCCGTCTCCAGAACCCTCAGGAAGTTCACCCATACCAAGGAGGAACAATTATGGTTTGGGCAGGAATTCGTCTTGGAGGACGGACGGATCTCGTTTGGGTGCGGGGCAATATGACGGCAGAACGATACGTCCAACAGGTGCTGGGGCCCGTAATCTTGCCCCACAGAACACAAATGGGGCAAGATTTCCTGCTCATGCACGACAATGCCCGGGCACACACGGCGAGAACGGTAGCAGCTTGGTTACATACACATAATGTTAGGGCCTTAGACTGGCCTGCTCAATCGCCAGATCTAAATCCCATTGAGCATGCGTGGGATATGCTGCAAAGAAGAGCTCTGAAGGAAGTTCCTGAAAATCTGGCTACAGAAGATCAACTTTTTGCGCACCTCAGAAGGACATGGGACAATATTCCGCAGCAAGACATTGACAACCTTGTTCTGAGCATGCCGAATCGTTGCCGATGTGTTATGAACATCATGGGCGCTTTCTCAGACTACTAACTTCAAGTTTATAAACACAAATTGAATGATTTTTCTATTTTTTTCAGTTTTTACTCACAAATTAAAAGTTCATTCATATACGGTTTCCGTCTATGCTTCATTTTTTTTCCATAAAATCCTGAAATTTTAATCTATACCTTAACCATTATTAAAAAATGGTAGAATATTAAATAACGTATCTTTTAAATATATACATGTCATATAAATAATTAACACATTGATAGTAATTCGCTTTTTTAAAAATATCCCTAGACCGTGTTGATGTGTGTATATATCACAATCACCATCACAATCAAAATCACCATCACATTTACCATCACCATCACATTTACCATCACTATCACAATCACAATCACTATTACGATCACAATCACTATCACGATCACAATCACCGTCACCATCACAATCACCATCACCATCGCTATCACCATCACTATCACCATCACAATCACAATCACCATCATTGTTAGCATAATCACTATCACCATTATCACAACCATTATCATCGTAATCACAATCATCATCATCACAATATCCATCCTCGTTATCAAAATCATCATTATCGTTATCACACGCATCATCATCATTACCACAAACACCATCACTGTCACAATCACCATCACAATCATAATCACTATCACATTCACCATCAATATCACAGTCACAATCACTATCACCATCACAATAACCATCACCATCGCTATAACTATCACAATCACAATTACAATCACTATCACAATCACCATCATCGTTATCACAATCATCATCATCGTAATCACAATCATAATCATCATTATCACAAACACCATCACTGTCACAATCACTATAACAATCACCATCACCATCACTATCACAGTCACAATCACTATCACTATCACAATCACCATCACCATCAGTATCACCATCACAATCACCGTCACTATCACTATCACAATCACCATCACAATCACAATCACCATCATCATTATCGTTATCACAATTATCATCATCATTATCACGATCACCATCACTGTCACAATCACAATCACCATCACCATTACAATAACCATCACCATCGCTATAACCATCACAATCACTATCACAATCACCATCATCGTTATCACAATCATCATCATCGTAATCACAATCATCATCATCATTATCACAAACACCATCACTGTCACAATCACTATCACAATCACAATCACCATCACCATCACTATCACAGTCACAGTCACAATCACTATCACAAACACCATCACCATCGGTATCAATATCACAATCACCGTCACTATCACAATCACCATCACCATCACCATCACAATCACAATCACCATCATCGTTATCACAATCATCATTATCGTTATCACAATCATCATCATCATTATCACGATCACCATCACTGTCACAATCACAATCACTATCACCATTACAATAACCATCACCATCGCTATCACCATCACAATCACCGTCACTATCACTATCGTTATCACAATCATCTCAATAAATCAACAATAACCCTGTATAGAAGTCGAATCCGCCATCTTCTGGATCTCAAAATAAATGCCATTTTCGTAATCTGCACCCCTGATAATCTCGGTATCGACACCCATATTGATTTTTAGACATTTCAACCCCATCGCACCCCAACAGGGAATGAAGGCATTTCAGGTCCGCCACATTAAATCTTAAAATCGTTGTTTTTGTGATACACCCGACCCGATACACCATACAAACAATACCGATGTTGATTTTCAGACTTTGTTACCCCATTTCCCCCTTTAGGGGTTGAATTCTGAAAAAACTTGATACAACAATGTTAACTCATTTATCGATAGGAGTACTACTGTGAAGTTTCGAATAAAACAGTGTTACCTAATCTTGTTTCCCCATACAAACTTTTGACTCCCGTTTCATCCCCTCAGGGGGTACATTTTGAAAAATCCTTTCTTAATGCACCCCTCATATGGAACGTTTGTGCCAAATTTGGAATCTCTAGACTCAGCGGTTTGGGCTGTGCATTGATTTTTAGACTTTGTCACCCCATTTCCCCCTCTTAGGGGTTGAATTCTGAAAAAACCTGAAACTCATGTCTACTCATTTATCAATAGGAGTACTTCTGTGAAGTTTTTAATAAAATAGTCTAATTAATCTTGTTTTCCCATACAAACTTTAGAGCCCCGTTTCACCCCCTTAGGGGGTGACTTTTGAAAAACCCTTTCTTGGTGTACCCCTAGACCACTTCAGGAACATATGTGCTAAATTTGGGATCTCTAGACTCAGCGGTATAGGCTGTGCATTGATTTTTAGACTTTGTCACCCCATTTGCCCCTCTTAGGGGTTGAATTCTGAAAAACCCTGAAACCCGTTTCTACTCATTTATCAAAAGGAACACTACTGTGAAGTTTCGAATAAAATAGTCTAACTAATCTTGTTTCCCCATACAAACTTTGGAGCCCCGATTAACCCCCTTAGGGGATGAATTTTGAAAAATCCTTTCTTAGTGCACCCCTAGACCACATAAGGAACCTACTTGCCAAATTTGGAATCTGTAGACCCAGCGGTTTGGGCTGTGCGTTGATAGATGAGTCAGTCAGTCAGTCAGTCAGTCAGTTTCTTCTTTTACATATTTAGATTTTTCTAATGAGTATGCAGGTGCAGTATGCATGAAGTTGTTTGATGTTCAAGAGTTTCGTGTCCTTGTATATTTTAATTGTAGGTGTTAAGTAGTCGTAATGAAAAAGCATTTTTATAATTTTATTTTGTGCAATTTGTAGATCTTATAGGTTTGTTTTAGGTGCATTGCCCCAGATTTCGATTAAGTACAGTATATGTGGCTTTACCAAAGAATTGTATATTGTCTGGCGTACACTATATGGCAGACAGTGTACGATGTTTCGTAGTGAGCCCAATAAAGATGTGATTTTGGATCTGATGTAGTCAATCTGAACCTTCCAATTTAGATGACAGTCTAGTCTTAACCCAAGGTATTTCTCGTGATGTTTGAGTTCGAGTATTTGATTTTCAATTGTAAGAGGTGAATGACGTGGTATTTTCTTATTTTTGGCTTTAAATATGACGTAACTAGTCTTGGATGCATTGATTGTTAAAACATTTTGTTGAAACCAGATGGACAATGAGTTTAGGTCTTCTTGGGCTTGATTTATCATGTCAACTATAGAATCACCAAAATAAAAAAGGCAGGTGTCGTCTGCATAAAGCGAAATAAATCCGTGTATTGGAACCTTATGGATGGAGTTTATATATATCAAGAAGAATAGTGGACCTAACAGTGATCCCTGGGGAACACCAAACGTGACATCATGCGGTTTACTTTGGTATTCACCAATTTTAACCACCTGACGCCTGTTATTCAAGTATGATTCAAACTGTATTGTAAACGCTACACCTGTTATGCCTATGTCTTTTAGCTTTTGTGGTAGTATATACAAATACCTGTCAGTTGCAAAATAATTTGCTAACAATCTTACTGAGGGAAAAAGGTACATTTTATTAGATCAGATCAGGTGTTTGTCTATGACCAGATGTATTTACGTAGATGAGGCGCAAGGAGAATGTTAAGCATCGTAGTAGATGGCGTTCTGTAGTTCCTGCCTACCCCCATGAGTAAATGGCATGAATCAAAAGGTTGTCTATTATCCAAGTTGGTAAATTCCAAAAAAAACCCATCAAAAAGGGTAAAGAGTAGCTTAACTTCACAAATCGATAGCCTCAAACCGTTTAGAGATGTCACAGACTATTTTTAGGCGTGATGTAAAAATACTTACTAATAAAAAATTCTTATCATATTTATTTAGTCCTGATTTGATCCTAAAATCAGACCTAAATCATGTGTTAGCTTTTTTCAACGAAAACTAAAGTGCTTCACGAAATACTGTAATTACGAAGTACAGTGGTGCGTTTGTGATTTGCGGACAAGGAGCGGGGTGGAGTCGAGTTTTGTTGTAAAATAAATTGTGGAGTCAAATTCAAATGAGTTCGGGTCTTGTGTTAATAATTTGATAAGTTAGTAGTTTTCTTATACCGGATGACTTTTTATCACTTTCCAAAAAAAATGGGTATATTAGGTGAACGGAGTAGAAGCTTATGGCATACGTAGTTTTTTTTTCTTTTTTCCACAGCTTAGAAAAAAAAAATGATCCATCATCAAAAAACGCTACAAATTTGAAGTAAACTTTTCATATTAGAACAAAGAAAGAGAAATTTTGAAAAATAAACGAAATATATCGATTTTCAAATCATACGCAATACATATGATTTGAATTTCGAATTTTTTTGAGTATGCCATTATGCCATTTGCTTCTACTCCGTTCACCTATTATACCCATTTTTTTTGGAAAGTTAAAAAAGTCAACCTGTATTTTTGTTTTAAAACCGCTAACAATTTTAAATAAAAAAATATTTTTGTGTTAAATTCTCATAATCTGTCGATGAAGTGACTGAGTGCCTGATTTTAATTAGGTAATAATTAATCTAATTTGAATTAACTATAAGCCCGCATTGTAGTCCCTCTTCTTTCTCGTAAATATTCTGTTTTGAGCTAACCAATATAAATAAAAATTGTTAACACATTATGAAAACTAGTGATCTGCTATACCTACACCAGTCTCTCACAAACTTATCTGGTAACGATAATTTTAAGCTCTAAATACATAATAAGTCATGTTTGTGAAGAGATAATAAATTAATTTGAATTTGAAAACAAAAAACACAGCTAACATAACGTAAATAACTTCTTCCCTTATTGTGGAAGTTTTTTTTCACACGACAAGCTGAAAGAACTCGCTTGGTTTTTCAGAACGAATCTACCATAATTTCATTTTTATAGAAAACAAACCTGTCTGGTTTTTTGTTTGGATTAAAACGACATTCCTGACAAAGTACGTACCAATCTAGTTTCTTGATGGTTATTCTGCAGAGGATACTCAGAATAGAACCAGGCAACTAATGTTTAATCACTATAAAGCACATGACATGTAAACGGGTATTTATCGCGAATTTTACCTTTAATGAAGAACAATTGAGGGTAAGTGAGGGTTGAATACCGGGGTTGCGGGACTGTTCGAAAGAGATACCGTGGCCCCGGAACGCAAAGGGCGATGAAGGATCATGGATGGGTTTTAGTCAGTAAAAGTCTGCCACTCCCTCCTGCTCCGCCCAGAGCGGGAGAAGTCATTTGATGATTTCCCACCCAAAAAAAAAAAAAAAAAGGGTAGTTGAATAAACGCCTTCGCTTTGGTGTGGCGGTACCTCCAATACTTCGATCTTCCCGTGACCACGGTTGGTGCAATCCGGTCGAAACGTTGGGCTTATTTTAAAAGTAAAGTTCGCGATAAATACGCGTTTACATGTGCTTTATAAATATAATGTGTTATGTAGGCCTATTACGTATCTTTCTGATATCCAGTAACTATCAAGCTTCGGTTGTACACCGAACTTTAATGACAACCTAGAATGTCATAATATTGGTATTACGTATCGCACTGAGTGGATATCACTTTACGGTGACTAACAGCCCGGGTACGGTGTAACGTCTTTCACGAAAGCCACTTCAAACTCAGTTGTCATCATTTTGTTGTCCACTATGCTTACATAATCGAAATAAAATTATGTATCGATATACGAAAGCGTCTGTCAAAATGAGTTACGGTGACTATCAGCCACGATGACAACCAATGACGTCATATTTGCTCGCGACTCGTTATACATAATACGAAACTAACCTTTCGACAGTTAATTGATGGACACTGTGCCCAGTTCTATCATTTCGAGCTGTCAACAGAGATACGTAATAGCCCTACTGATCGTGAAAGTTTAAAAAAGACAATGTTTAATTAATCACTATCAACAGCAAGAACAAAATGTTTATGAAGAAAAATTTTGATGAAAAAATGTAGACGAAAAAAAAAATGCTGATGAAGAAAAAAATTTTTTTCCCCAAAATCTGTAGCCCTAACAGCGACTCAATATCTCCCGCCCGCCCACTGCTCCGCCCACCTGTAGCAGGCTGTATTAAGCTCAGCGCGTTCTGCCCCGCTCCCATTGACTGCCGCGCATCCTAGAGAGCAGCACCTGGTCTCCATCATCTGGCTGCTGGCATCTTGCTGTTCAAGACAGGTTAGTGGTTTTTGAGAGGAGGTTGGGTTACGGGAGATAGACTTTTTGATCTGATTTTAAAAGAGGCAGGGTAAGGACTTTTTGCAGACTCATTTGTTTTTTTTTGGACTCTGGCAAAATAATATTTTTAAGTTTTTTTATTAGAATATTAGATTTATTATTTTATGAAGAGCTAGTTTTGAAATAAAATTTAGAGAGTCTTCTTTAGCAAATTAATCGTTTTAATAGTTATTTACGGTTCAATTTATTATTTATTTATGTAGTACAGCAAACCATTAACGCTAAATAATCCTTTATTCGGTATTCTCACAGAACCACTAACATTCTAGCATTATGCTTTTTGTTTGAAATTTATTTATTATTTATTTAAACTACATGTACAATAGTGGTACATAGGCGGGCAACGCGGCGGCTGAAATATAGTTTACTTCAACACACTTGCTCATAAAATGGCTCTAATTTCACCGCAATTAGGAACATAATGACACCTGTAATCAAACTGTGACTTTTTCAATGCTATTATTACTCACAAGTGAGCTAAAGGGTTTTTTTTTTATTTTATTGGTTGAGTTGCTTTGTTCTTAAAAAAAGTTTCGATACAAAAAAGATCGTGTTCAATAGTAAAAATAATAAATAAAAAATAAAATAATAAAAAATAAAAAAGTTTATTGCTTCAACTTAAATAACTTATTCTAGTTACAATGGGGAGAATCCATTTAAGCAAATATTATGTTTGTTTTAGGATGCTTCGCCCTTCCCCAGGTTTTGTAATTGTATTTAAGTTATTGAACCTGATCATAATAATAAATGAACTTAAACAAATAAAAATGCAGGAATAAAACACAGTATTTTTTTAATGTACTTAGTGCTTGCTCATTTCATCCAACTTCGTAAATCAAACTGTGACTTTTTCATTGCCAAGTAAGTTACAGGGTTTTTTTTTATTTTATTGCTTGAGTTAAAGTTGCTTGAGTTAAAAAAAGTTTCGATAATAAAATGTTTTTTAGTATTATTTTCTTCACAAGTGTGTTGAAAAACGTCGTATGATACACGTGTGTATTGATGATTACCGTCCTCGGCTCTCTTAAGACCCTCACCTAATGGCTCGGGTCTCAATGGCACCTTAGCGGTAATCACCAACATTACACACTTGTACCATAATGCACAATTTAATTTTACGTAGAAATTAAGACAATATCCATATAATTCAAGATCAATACAAGATCTATATAATTAAAAAGTATTATCCGTTGGAAAAATCATCTATGAAAACTTTACAAGTCATAAATCTTATATTGAGAACAATTTTAATTCTTGTTCTAAGGTTTAATATAATTTTTGGTGACTTCATTATACCTATATAAACAAAATTCGTAATAGTTACGGAAACCAAAATGTGAAAAAATTTAACTATTTGTTTTTTCTTCTTTTTTTCGGAATTTCGTGAATGCCTGTTGTCAATAGCATCATACCAACAAATTGTATGAGACCAAAACTTCCAAAACGTCATGTTTCCGGGATAAAGCTTAATTATGACTAGACAAAACAAAAACGTGCATTAAAAATAAATATTGAATAAACGTCTTCTACCTGTTACGATGGGGACGAATTTCTCCTTTTCTATTTCTACATATTTTTCTCATTACCTATTTTAAGTTTGTTATTAGATAATTATGTAAACATAACAAAAATAAAAAAGATAAGTTAATAAACCTCTTTACTTCAAAATTTAAACCTCGACGTTCCATTTTGAAATCTATTAAAAATGGCGGTTACCTCACCTTTGTCGCGCTCACGGCAGAATATAAAATTATTTGGGTAATTAAACATTATTTACGACTAGATGATTGCCCTAACTTCGCTTCTTTCAGTCCAGATTTTTTCTGTATTTTCTTTCTGTTCCCTTTTCTTGCATAATTTAAAATTATTAGAACGTTAAACCATGTTTAATGGACCAGAGAGCAATCGTTTACATTTTTTTCTACAACGATATAAACTTTTTGGTAGCTTTAAATGTCAATCCATCAATACATTCAAGACTTATCTGTAAGTGTCTCAGGCTATACAGGGTGTAAACAGACCCTTCACGAAACTGTCAACCAAGCATTCTGTACATCATAGTTTGATGTACAGAATGCAATTGTGGAATGTAACTCTACGCAAAAAATATCGTTGGAAAATGAAATTTTTATGGGGTGAAAAATCACATTTTGATGTAACGCTCAATGTAACGCATTCAAAAAAACGTAAACGGGTCGTAGAGGTAGTTCAAGTAAAATTAGTTATACAGGGTTAGTTTTCAATGACCAGTCAACATTTAAAATTAAGATCTAGATATCAAACCAAATGTGTATTTTAAATATTATTGTCGAAAAACATAAAATAAAATCATAGCATTCATTTGAAAATGTCCTTAAAAAATCCTAAATCATAAACCTAGTGGTAATCAATGCACTTGTGTGAGTGCATGCACCGCCAAATTTATGTGTGTGTGTGTGTGCTAACTTCTACCCATTTAGGTTGTTGAACTGAATTGTGCTGTTTAATATCCACACGTTCGCCTTTTAGTGGTTTACAGGAATGAAATTTTATTATAAAAAGTTGTTTTTTTTTCATTATATCGAAAATACTATCGATTCTAAACCATAGCTCTGAAAATGTGGCCGGTCATTGAAAACTAACCCTGTATTCCTTAAGATTACTAGTATGTATTAAAAAAAAATTTTTTCTTTATTCCCAACATATCCGTAACTAGCACCTGCCGTGCAAGTACGTAGGAATCGATTCGATAAATCTGACAGACATTCTCGACAAAATAAATTTATAACAAAGATAAAAACTCATTTTGTCGAGAATAACTGTCAGATTTATCGAATCGATTCCTACGTACTTGCACAGCTGTTCCCAGGTATGGTCTAAAACAAAAAAAAAAATACCGCAGCGACGGGGAGAACAAGTGCCTTGCGGCTTCTTTAAGGGTATTTTTAACCGACTTCAAAAGGAGGAGGTTATTATGTTCGTGTGTAAGTTTTTTTTAATGTATGTTACCTGATTTTTCCCTCATTTTTAGACCGATTCTCAAAATACTTTTTTTATTTGAAAGAATATACTTCCGAAGTGGTCCCATTGAAATTAGGTGAAGATCTGATTCTGATCTTCGGAGATATACAATGGAACTCGTCAAAAATAGACGGCAAATCTGTCGTCATTGCTGCAATCGCTTGGATGTTTATTGTTTATACAACATCATCATCATCACAATAAATTCATGGCGACTTGTTTGGGAACAACTAAAAATGGAAAAATAAATAAAAACCTTTTTGCAAAAAATAAAACCGACTTCAAAAAAACAAAAAAATACACAAAAAGTAAAAAATAAAATTTAGCTTCAGAAGCCTGTGACAAAACACCAAATCAATCAAACAAAAATCAAGCTTCAGAAGTTATTTTTCACTTCTTTTACACCCTTTATTGAATTGTCATAACTAGCAGATACTGTCCCACGGCTGGGCCTCCGTTTGTTCTATCTGTCTAGTTCTGCGTCACTTCCTTGCCAATTCCTAATGTAAACTATGTGTACATTTAAGTTTTTTTACTCACAATCCTTGTTTCGTTGGCTGGTGTTCAAAAGCATAATTCATGCTATCCTAGGTTCGTGCTCTGAGTCGGAAAAAGTGGTTTTCCGTATTTCAATCAGAAATGTCTTATTAGCAATGTGGAGCCTGGATTCGTGGCCTATTGATAGCAATAAGCTTTTCCCCATAGCATGGAATTCGACCATCACAGGCGAAATGTAGATATGTGCATTTTACACCTCTGCATATCCCTTTTGCAAATACAGGCGTGATGTTATAAGATTATACTTCCATTCCATGGTTTGAAAGCGCGTTAAGCTGTCAGTCCCGGTTTTCAAACGAATATTTATGACAGTCGTAACGGGTGGGTAGTACTCAAAACCCTATAGTGGAACTTTCAGGATATTGGTGGATATTTCTTTAATAATAATAGGGAAAATGGAGTATTTCCGAGTATACAGGGTGTAAACGTACCCTTCACAAAGTCGTCAACCAAGCATTCTGTACATAAAACTAAAAACTTATCGCTCGGAGCCATTTTTTTGGTGCCGAAAAAAAATAACACCAAAATCACGGTAAAGTACGGTTTATTCACACGAACGCACTCAAAACATGTGCTGATTGATGCAATGAATAGGCATGACGACAGTATCAAAAAATAGCAAATCTATTTAGTCCGTGACGTGTCCATTAATTTCTAATACTCTAACGTCAGTTAGAGTATTAGAAATTAATGGACACGTCACGTCAGAACTAGCTAAAAATTATACCTAGGCGTGACGTATTGAGGATTTTAAAAGCGTCATAAATCTTCGTCAATTTTGGTTTACGTAACAAAAGAAAGAATCATCAAGTTATTATTTTAAAGTAAAACTAAAGCACTAATCACGTCATCATTCTGCCTAGCTTTTTCCCAACTATATTGTGGTCGGCTTCCAGTCTAACCGGATGCAGCTGAATACCAGTATTTTACATGGAGCGACTGCCTATCTGTTCTCCACAACCCAGTTAGTACTGGGTAATACGATACCCCTTGGTAAGACTGGTTGTCAGACTTTTTCGGCCACAGACTACCTGTAACGACTGTCAAAGATCTAAAGCACTAATCACGTGTATTTAAAAAAAGAAAACTTGTGAAAAAGTTATAATTTTGACCACGACTCCGTAACTAGAGGGTTCCCAGGTATGGTCTAGCTAGAACAAAAAAAAAATATCGCAATGACGGGGAGAACAAGTGGCCTACCAAGACGTCTTAAAGCAGGATCGTTTTAATCTTGTTCCAGTGTGGGAAAGAGATGGCGCTAGACGTCCTCTATAGCACCGTCTCTTACCCACACTGGAACAAGATTAAAACGATCCTGCTTTAAGACGTCATGGTAGGCCACCAAGTGCCTTTCATTTTTACACCCAACGATTGTGCATAATTATGTGAACCAGTGCATGTAGGTAATTCTCTGCTAAAAACTGTACAGCCACAGTTTTTAGCAGAGAATTACCTACATGCCCCTTACCCTTTTCTTAATCCGAGGATCGAACCCGCACCCCACGCTAAAATAGCCATTAGGAGTCGGCATGCGAACATTAGCAAACAGACTTATTGAAAGTTGACACCTATAGTCCTTTCCCAGTTATTTTACTAACCAGCGGCAGCCAAATAGCAACCTTATTGTAATGAGAATATGATTTAAACAGTGACGCAAAGACATCTGTAAGCGATTTCCCGAGGCGTTTCCAATTACCAAACTAAGTTCAAATGTCTCATGAAAGAAACAAAAGCAACGACATACTCGTAATTATTTTATTTGGGACAATCACAGCTAAATATTTAAAAGTGCTTCCTTTTGTTCTTTACCGTGCTTTCTCTCATTCTAGTGGTAATACTTTCCAGGACAAATGTGTATAGAAAGGGAACACAACCATTTATACAGGGTGCAAACAGACTTCACGAAGCCGTCAACCAAGCATTCTGTACATCAAACTAAGTAACTCTACGCAAAAAATATTGCTGGGAAACGACTTTTTTTTTCGGGGGTGAAAAATCACGTTTTACGGTAAACCTCAATGTAACCCACTCAAAACATTCAAACATTTAATAGTTTTAACGGGGTATGGAGGTATAATTTAAAGTGAAGTTATGACCTTAAAAACTAGTATTTGAAAATAAACTTGTGAAAAAGTTGGAACTTTGATCTCAGTAACTAGAAGGTTCCCAGGTATGGTGTAGAACAAAAAAATGATCGCAATGACGGGGAGAACAAGTGCCTTTCGGCTTCGTTAAGGTCTATTTACATCCTTTATTCGCCAGCCTGCTTCTTCACAACTATGTTGGGGTCGGCTTCCAATCTAACTGGATGGAGCTGAATACCAGTATTTTACATACTTACTATAAGGTACACCTGTGCCTAACGGGAGGGATTAGGTACATGCGTGGGTGTACACAACTCTACCTACCCTTCCCGAAACCCAAAAATATGTTTTTACAATATTTATAATTTTAGCACGTTCCGAATTTAATAAAACATCAGGAAATCGACAATTTTCACACTTTTTTTTTGTTTTGTTCGCATCAATTGTGTTTTATAATCTGTAACAAACAATGGCTGTCATATTTCCGTTTATCAGGGCGACAATCAAATTAAGTTAGCTTTCAATAGGGATTGATTTGCGTGTAAAAATGACAACAAACAAAAAAATAACGATTTTTAAATATTTTGTCTATATTTGCGTCATCTCGCATTGTGGCCCGCGTGGTGGATTTCGGCCCATTCCCTCTCATAGAGAGGAGGCCTGTGTCCCAGCAGTGGGAACTGTATTGGCAGATTATTCTGTAATGGTTTTGTGTAGAGTATCGTTTTCAAATTAAGTAGGTCATGATTGGCACTTTTTAGATTTTACTTAAACAAATGACAACTGTCAGTATGTACATAACTAAGCCGATAATTTTATTATGACTATGTTTGTTGTAACAATCTGCGACTCCCGCATTCCCCTTAAACTTAAGGGGAAGATTTATAAAATAATGGTTAGACCTGCTGTCTTGTGTGGATCAGAATGTTGGGCCACAAAAGGGGTGAATGAAAGGTATTTGCATGTCGCGGAGATGAGGATGCTGAGGGGGATGTGTGGTGTTACTCGAATGGATAAAGTAAGAAATGAGAATATGAGGAAGTCTGAAAGTGGCGCCGGTGACTGAAAAGTTGTGTGGTAATCGGTTGTTGTGGTATGGGCATGTGATGCGGAGGAATGAGGAAAATGTCGTGAAGAAAGTTTTGAGTATGAATGTGGATGGGTATATGGGTAGAGGAAGACCAAAGAAACGATGGATGGACTGTGTTAAGAATGTTATGGCAAAAAAAGAAGTGTCTGATGAGATGACGAGTAATAGAGAAGTATGGAGGAAGAAGACATGCTGCGCCGACCACAAGTGAATTGGGATAAGGAGAATGATGACATGCTTGTTGTAATAGTTTAATTTAGTGATGGTGGCGGCCCCAGTAGAGGCGGCCCTGACTTACGAACAGAGTCGTGGGTTCGATCCCAGGCATTACTTTGTGTAATTTATTTCATCACCAGTGCTCTCAAAACTGTGAAGGAAAACATCGTGAGGAAACCGGCATGTCCTGGAACCAAAAATTCGAAGACATGTGACATCTACCAACCCGCACTGGACCCGCGTGGTGGATTATAGCCCATTCTCTCTCATAGAGAGGAGGCCGTGTCCCAGCAGTGGGAACATTAATAGACTGATGATGAGGATGATGAAGTGACCCTAATAAATATCTACCCATATTTACATAGCGTTAATATGCATTTGTAATTATTTATTTCGGTATGACCAAAGCTGGTCCCCGTAACTGGTCCCCGTAATCAGTTCATCATTCCGAACCACAGAAAATTTTCATCAGTAATTTAAAAGAAAAAAAACCACCTGTTTCCTATTATTTAATTATCATTTTTTTTTACTTATTTTTTTTTTTTTTTTATTCTTAATACAGGTTATGTTTGTTTTGTACCATTAAACCAGACATGGTTTTATCCTACAAGAGTCCTGCCTGGAACAGCTGTTTTTTTTTAATTACCGGTAAAAAAATCTATGTGGTTTGGTACGATCGATGTACTGGGCCTCAATTCTGCTATTACAATTGTGTCACAATGGTCTTTAATTAATTTCATAATTGTTGATTTTGACAAGTTTGGTAATCTACTAATATGATGGCGTCATTATGACTTCCCAATGGTCAACCACTGACACTCCATTGAAAAAAAATGGCATAGAATGGCAATCTCGTACATAATGACAAATGAATGTCGGTGCTATTTACGAACTTCTTACTACTTCAGATTGCTTTGAACACTAATAAATAATATGTAAAAATATATATAAATGAAATCTGAATCTGGTGGGTTTTATAATAATGGCAATACGACAGTGTCATTATAACACAATTCTATTACGAGACCATTGACCGCCCAATGATCGACCATTATGAATTTAGCAGATTACAAAGTTTTAGCAAAATGACAATGGAATCCTGTTGGAACGATGAATTTATAAAAATAGCAGACTTGGGCCCCTGAACGCGTGGTAACCGTTTGTGAGTCGATATGTCTCATCGACCCTGTTTATTTAAATACTATCACGTCGGCCGCGACTTCGTCCGCGAAAATTGTGATATCTCGGCTTATTTCTATGATATCAATATAATTTATAGCCTATGTTACTCGGTAAAAATGTAACTTTCTAATGGTGAAAGAATTTTTAAAATCGGTTGAGTAGTTCTTGAGTTAAATCGTAAAAAACAAAAAATCAAATCTTTCCTCTTTATAATATTGGTTTAGAAAATATTTTTGTAAACTCCATCACCCGAAATCCTTCACACAAGCACTCCGACCAATGACGCAGCAAAAACAGCTAATTCCATTACAAAAAAACTACGTATAACAGCAATCCACTATTATCAAGATTATACATAAAGTCACGCCTTGTTCCCATGCGGTTAGGCAGAAGCTAAAGTACGCCTCCTGCTACGAGCTTACGATGGTTACGTTCATACATCTGGTTATACACGCGCGGTGGTAAAAGGACGCACCAGACCATACTGAATAGCATCACCAAAAAGATCTTCATTATCATCATCATCATTTCAGCCGTGCGACGTCCACTGCTGGACATAGGCCTCCCCCAAGTGTCGCCACATGTCCCGGTCCCGTGACACTCGCATCCAGCGGATCCCTGCAACCTTCACCAGGTATCGCTCCACCTAGTGGGAGGCCTTCCAACGCAACGTCTTCCGGTTCGCAGTCGCCACTCCAGAACTTAAAAAAAGGTCTTAAATGATTTAAATTGAATAATAAACCCGTTTCGGTACCAACCACTGGGAAATCCCACGCAATATGCCAATCTATTTTTGTAAACATAATAAAACTAATTACTAAATATATTTAACATTCCAAAAACCATTTCAAAACACTCCATTTTTATTTTTAGCCGCCAAAATACACAGAAAAAAATATACTTAACCTATTAACAAGTGATCATTAAAAGGACCATAGTCAAATAAAAGTCAACAACTATGTAGTAAAAGGAGGTTCCACTCTAACCAGAGACTAAAGAATTGTATATGTCAAATGTGAAAAAAATGGAATACGGAAGATATCTTTTGTTGGGGATTGATTAGGTTAGATTTTATTATTTGATTATGAGGACAATCGGCTGGTTTAAGAGGGCTTTTTGAGTAGGTGAGGTTCTATTTAATATTTTGGGTATAAGGGGAGGGTGGATGTTCATAAGATGCCCCTTTTCTAAGGGTAGTTTGCGTAGGTTTTCTATTTCAAATCCGTTGGAACTTCTTTTTTATACTTTACTATTCCAAAAAACCTTTTGGCAAAAGGTTAACAAGACCTGTAGTGTCTTGTTGGCATAGGAAAAGTTTTTCCTAATAATATAATTTGCTAAAAAAAAAAAAAAAAAAAATTACTTCAAGAATATCCGTTAGAACTAAACTTTGCTCCTTCAACAATAATTCAAAAACACCGCGACAAAACACACGAAAATAAAACAAAGCCCTTAGTCCCCAATCGAATGGCTGGCAACTCGTTTTCGAAACGTAATTAAATAGAATTAAACAATTAATTCTAAATTAAGACTCTCACGGAGTAATGGAGGTGCTGTTAAAGATTTTACTGGCATGTCTAAGACCCTAATGTGGGGGCGAATGTGTTTTAAACAGCGGGGTAATTGCGTGACGCACTTACATACATTGGCAGCTGACAGTTCACATTTTTAAATAAAGAAGTAATGGATTAGACGCCTATAAAATTGTTCGGAATTTGAAAGTAAGTTTCGCAATGAGGAAGGCCTGTTACCTGTAAAGGCTCATTATAGATGGCGTTACGATAGCTAGTTCCCAATCTGACCAATGAGGCAACTCACAGTTCACATTTAAATAAAGAATCAATGGAAAAGGTGCCTTGAAAATCGTTCGCAATTTGATTGAAAGCAAGTTATGGCTACCGTTCATGTCCAGGCAAGTAATTTGCTGACGGACCTAGTTGCCGTACTTAATTAATTTTATTATATTATATTCTTTATAAACGAGAGTTGACCTATAGCCACTATAGCGAGTATCCCGCGGATTTCGCGGATTCTTCAAAGCCTAAGATTGAAATATGTAAAACATATTCCTCCCAAAGTCCTCTGATTAAACCGCAAAATAGTGGCTCCCTGGGGACAGCTCAACCCTCACTGCCTCAAGCTATGAGGAGTCTTGTCTTTACAAGGAGTTTTTACCTCAGAAACATCGACAGGTCTCGAGGGTGGTATCAAAATGGCGGCTTGTGTCATTTTGTGTGCAGGGTATATTTTGCGATGATGTCGAATCTAAATTGGGAATTCTTATTTTATTTTGTTTTTTTATTTTTAAATACTTCGTTTACATTTGTGTAGTGCGGTAAAAAATAGGTTTATATTGAAACAAATGGCTGAACTAAGCCAATGGTCAGGATTCCCCTTTTAAAATTTTGTTATGGTAAACTATAGTGCCTTAACGGTGTTGTTTTAGTAACAGGGACACCGAGTGAGCACTAAAATGATTGACTTTGAATCTGCAGGTTATGGGGAAACCCGTGCCACTCTAAAGTAAATTATTTGTCTCATAGATTAAATTATTATCAACGTGTGTGGTTGTTATTTATTTTATGGTTTTAATACAGATATAATATGAAATTTTGCTAAAAGATTGACTTTTCAGAGATTCTGAAACCGGGTTTAATACTATACTTATTTTAAAATGATCCAGTTAGTACTGCCGATGGTTAAAAGTTTTTTGGCCCAAAACACGTAGGACGAGATAGAGCAGTTCCTTTTTGGTGGGAGCCAATTCATCACAACCCACAACAGCCCACACCTATGCGTTTATAAATACGATTTAAAATCATTTATTTATACTTAGCTGGCTACAAAGATGAAATATGCAAAGTTTTATCAAAAAGGGACGAATGTAATTAACACTTACTTGCAAAACTAGAACTTGTAAACTGTTTTACGAAGTTGGCGGGAATTCATACCACGCGCCGCCATCTTGCACGTTCCGTTTCTAGTTACGATGTTGCCAAGCGTGAAAATAATATCCGTCGTGGTGTGAATACAGCCTTTGAGGCTGGCAACACCGTTTGCTGTTAATTATTCAAATATTTTTGTTCATGCGTTAGTTTTTCAGAAAATTTAAAACGGTTTAGATTTTAGATTTATATGTTATGTTTGTACTCTTGATAAGATGGGTTTACGTGAAGACTTGGTTATGCAAATGATGGCGTACAGCACGTCTTGTCTTCATAACACGAAACGCATATAATAGAGATTTTGATTATACGTGACTTTGTCATGGCATTTATACAAAATTTGGATTTCAGATCAACCACTGTAACTTTCTGGAAGGTGACAAAGCTCATGTTTCTTAGTGAATTATTTGAAACGTGATTTTTCATTTAAAGAAAACCTATGAACATTTTGTTTATCAACTAATCACTGTAAATATTTTGGAAAATGGTGTAGTTACCATAACTGTGGAACATCCATTCAAACGTGCATTTTTATTACAACCAGACTAATAATGATAAAGAGGCCCTCTTTCTAATGATGCAAAACTTTATGCTTATTATGTCCTACCATATTATGCACAAGTTTTGCATCACTGCAAAAAGTCAACGTTCTCCTAACAATAGACAAACATTATATCTCCTACCATAACTTCTAAACAACAGAACGTTTGAAAATTGGCATCTGCCCGCATCCAGCCGCGCTACGCATGATGAAAATTGTGGAGCCCCTCTATTGTTCTCAGGGCGGCAAATCAACTGCATAGTGCTGGGATGTGGAACTGTCGATATCGATGAAAAAATGTCTTGGATAGAGAAGTGATAAAATAACTTACCTAGGTATGGTTTTTAATACAGTTTTGGAACTTACAGAATTAGAAGCTTAGTTAATAACCACGGCGTTTTAGGTAGACCATCACCTCATTCTGGTGGGTAAAATTTTTTTGATCTTCATAATTTAATAATGTGTAATTCTGTTTATTTAATGACCTTATCATTAAATAAACAGATAATATAATCTTAACTCGCCTCTGGGGCAAAATATTCTCTAACGAGCTAGGTTTTTGGTTCTACTCCGGACAAGTTTAACCCACAAATTACATTGTAAAATGTAAACAAAAATAGCTTGTTCGACTGTACCTACCAGTGTGACTCAATAATTCATACTTTCTAAGTTCATCTTGGGCATCACTGAAATCGGTCAAAAACATTGGCATTGTGAGCAAATCTGGACTTAAAATTATGAAAAGTCTGAAATCGGCAACCCGCCTTAAGTAAGCATGGTGATTGCCCTGCAGTGGGACAGTAATATTATTACTATCCTTCTGGGGTCGTCGTTAAAAAATGATCAACAAGACTCTTGAATTGTTTTTCATCGATATCGATAACTCAAACTCATCGTATCCCATCCCTAAACCACTTGTTGTACGTTGGCGGGTAATTTGCCCGCGCGGCGCCATTGAAAGGCGCGGTAAACGCTACTCAAGTTTACCGGTAAACACCGACATTTTGCACACGGGTTTTTTTTTGTTAAAATACCTGTTAAATTGTTTGGTAAATAAAGGGAAGGGGTTTACGTGTTCCTGGTTTTGGGGTCCATTGGTAGGAGACTTTTTTTAATTTTCGAATTTCTTGTGATTCTGAAACAATAAAAAGAAAAGAGGTTTCCCGTTTTAAAAAATATATTTTTTTAATGAGTTTACGTGATGGGATTGATCATAAACTTTTAGGTTAATAAGATCTTAGACACTCAGATGATAGACATACAAATAGGTACTGCTTAACCCCTAAAAGATTTAAGATTATTCAAATGCACTTCCATAGAAGCTTATTTAACTCTTGGGGCTAATAAAAAGTTTTCCTAAGAGGTCTCTGAGCTACACCTTAACATAATAATGGGTGTAAAACTACCCTTAACGAAGACGCCACCCGCTGCTGTGCCTTAAAGGCACTTGTTCTCCTCGTCATTGCTATATTTTTTTACTTCTCTAGACCATACCTGGGAACCTTCTGGTTACGGAGATTTAAAGGGTCAAAGTTCCAACCTTTTCACAAGTTTTTTAATGTCATATCTTTGCTTTCAATAGCTGCTGCTCCTTTTAAGTGCGTTACGTAATCCGTGGTTCTGTAAATCGTGATATTTCACCGCAAAATCAAAAATTGTTTCCCAGCAATAATTTTTGCGTGCTTACTTTGATGTACAGAATGCTTGGTTGACGGCTTCGTGAATGGTCTGTTTTCATCCTTTATTTTACAGGTTGTCTGATCTTTGACAGTCGTTACAAGTAGTCAGTGGCCCGAAAGTCCAATCTTACCAAGTATGATCCAGTACTAACTGGGTTGTGGTCAGATAGGCAGTCGCTCTATGTAAAATACTGGTACCCAGCTACCGTGACTGGAAACCAAGCCCAACATACTTGAAAAAAGGCTAAGCTGATGTTGTTGATGATGAGATGGACTCTGACTCAGAATGTGGCGATCACAGATGTCTCTACGAGATGTGACTGACTTGGTGACCCATCACATTTTGAAATCACCTCGTAAACAAAATTAAGAGTATAAACTCTTTCAAGTATTACCTGCTTACGTCACCAGAAACCAAGATGGCGTCTGAAAACATCTTTGAAGTTTGTAATTAGTTTGTACAACACATTTAAATCGTTTACCTTGTAAGCAGCTCTCTTTTGATAACCTTGATGAAAGACTTCTTCTAGCTTAATTCAACTGCATTTTATAATTTTACCTACAGAGTTTTCTTCGACTACGTTCGACTGGTGGTCGGAAAGTATCCTATTGGAACGTAATAATGGGATAAAACGTAGGTATTTTATGTGCTTTTTTTGTACTACCTACTCGTAAAAAGTGCTGTCCAGTACAAAAAAAATACCACGCCTGATGTAGTACAAATTACTAAGAAAATTATTTATATCCTTTTTCTTGTCAGCTACCAGTCATGGACTAGGTACATTATGAAAATCGTTGTTAAAAATTATTATTTCAATGTCAAACCGGTCCCGACGATCCGACGGTCATAATTATTATTTTTAGAAACGGACTCCAAACAAAAGTAATTGCCTATCCATTTGCCAAATCCAATCTAGGTGTGAAAGGGTAACAGACAGACATACCAACAACAACATACAAAAAGATTTAATTGACCATCAAAAAACTTTCATGATCTTCTAACGACGATCGCATTAATTGTTATACCCACTTAAAAAGGGTCTTCTTTTTTGGTCTCTAAAAAAGTATTTGTTTGTAAGTAGATACCTACACGTAAAATTAGGAAAAATCACTATTCCCGGGTCGGGCAAAATTGATGGCAATAAGCTTGCTTCTGTTAAATGCATAACTAACGTAATGTGCCTGTATTCCTGCATACCTCTGCTTCAAATCATAACACAACATCACGACTCTAATCCCCGCAGGGGTCCCGCAGAGGTGTTCCTAATAGTACATCTACATTTCGCCAGCTACTCGTATGTTTAAGTCCCATTCCCATGTAATAGGGGGCGAGCCAATTGCTATCAACCGGGCACAAATCCAGACTACCACGGCTGCTATCTACTGAAAAATTCCTAATGGAAAACCCAATAACAATTTGCCCGACCCGGGAATCGAACCCAGGACCTCATGATCAGCAGTCGCTTAATCGTTCGTCGGTAACAGGCGTAATGTTACGATATATCTAATTATCTAAGACGTAAATGATACAGGACAACCACTCATTTTGGCAAAAAAAATCTCTACACAACTTTGATGCCTTAAACCATGATTGCAAGTCCCAGACATCAGAAATCCACTCAATTTTTTACAACCTCCACTAACAATCAATATCCTAATTAATATATCAAAGCCCACACATAGAATTAAAAGATTAAACATTAAAAACCAATCAAGATAATCACGTAAAGCTAGGACTATCGATACTTCATATTATCGATAAAGCTCCCCCTCTATCTCTTTCATGTGACATTTGTTATCGATGGGTACACCACTAGTTTACAATCCACGATAGTGGTAATTAGTGATGGGAATCTAGTGCTAGTGTTGTAAAAGTTAATCTATTTAGTTTACAATAAAACTCGGGAACTACTTTTACACAGAGATTATTTTTGATAGCGTTTTCGAAACATGGAATAGGCATGACGACAGTATCAAAAAAATCGCAAATCTATTTAGTCTGTCAGTTATAGTATTGGAAATTAATGGACACGTATTTTTTGTTTTTGTAAATCAATGAATATTGACAAAGATAAAACGCATCAAAACTCGGGAGTGGGGGCTCGTGACGTCAGAACTAGCTAAAAATTATACATAAGCGTGACGTATTGAGAATTTTAAAAGCGTCATATCTTCTTCAATTTTGGTTTACGTAACAAAAGAAAAAACACGGGTCAAATATTTTTTGATAATCTAATTTTTGTCGTCTCGCCTATTGCATGCTTTAATTTTCTCACTTTTAATCATGATGGATGTTTTCATCAGGTCACGTGGCTTTAATAATAGCAGTGATTGTCTGGTAGTGTGACCGTCGGACTACCAAGTCATAGGTCTCAAGTTCGAACCCAAGTCACGCACCTCTTATATTTCGAATTCATGTGCGTATTGCATAATTATCACTAGCTTCGGTAAAGGAAAACATCGTGAGGAAACCAGGATGCCTGACAGATATTTCTCGACCGCACGTAAAACCAAGTCAGAGGCCCATAGGTGGCTTAAAACTCTGACACCAGGTTAGGCACTAACCACTAGATAAAAGAAAAAAATAACGGAGATGGTTGAGCTAGTCCAAGTAATCATTTATTTAATCATCTTCCTGTTCTAGTCCCATGTTACTTGGGGTCCGCCTAAATCATTGACTCTTTTATCTTTCATATCATTCCTCACACAATCCATCCATCGTTTCTTTGGTCTTCCTCTCCCTCTCCATCCATCAACATTTATATTCATCACTCTTTTAGTCACATGCGATTCATCCCTCCTCATCACATGCCCATACCAAGACAGTCGATTCCCTTTCAACATTTCTGTAACTGGCGCAATTTTTAAGCTTCCTCTAATTACTTGTTTCCTCCGATGTATTCTTCTATTCACCATCTTAAATGGTGGTCCCATTACGTACAGGCAATCAAAGAACTGACTCCTATTCTTACCAGGGGATCGAGTTTCCTAGTGCAACTGGGTTGTGATGGATGTTGGTTATGCAGTCGCTCCCTGTAAACAAAGTGCAAGTATTCTAGATTTTGTATTTCCGAGAGCTATAAACTGGGAGTTTTTAGATGTCTTGAGTGAGTAGCTTACTATAGCTTCTAGGCACCCGCGGACAACAACAACTATCCTGAAAAATATTAAAAGAATGATTACGAAAACCGAAATAAAAAAAAAATATTTTTATCCCCCGACGCAAAAGAGGAGTTATAAGTTTGACCGCTATGTGTGTGTCTGTCTTGTGGTACCGTAGCTCTTCAATGGGTGAAGCGGTTTTTTTTGGAAACACATTTTAGTTGCAAATTTTCGCAAATACGCTGTAAGAATTTTGCTCATTAGCTATTACTGTTAACCTGTATCTTCCCACTGCTGGGCAAAAGCAATTCCTTTAACTATTACCTACCTCTCAATAATTGCGGAAAAGAATCACCTCTCTGATCACAATACCTCCCCACATTGTAAAAGTGCATTGTGTAATGACGTCATATCTAGCGGCCTGATGGGATTCTAAATTTCAATAGTGGAATTAACATTAGAAGTAGCAATGGATATTGGTTGCGGACTGCAGCGTTGTGTGTCGCGCGTTCAAACCCCGCCGACTGCATGTCTTTTTGTAAGTTTTAAACATAAGACTCAATCATAAAGGAATAGTTATAACGGCGACCGTGGGTTTGAAGGAGACATAGCAGCGCAAACAGTAATCAGGGACAGACGTGTGTCGCTCGATGAGCAATCGTTGTCCACATACCGCCATCTCAAATTATAAATTGGTTGAGACCAAGTAATATTGTTTTAGTGAAATATTCAACAATAAAGGGGTGAGTTACCACTTAATTCCGCTGGCGTGGGTTCTCACCATCAATGTGGTGGCAACATAAAGTCAATTAAACAAGGTCTACATACGGTTCGGCATGTGCACTTAGGATAATTTCCATAAATCCCCAACAACTAAAGGGCGTGACGGTAGGCTGTAACAAGTAATAAATCGCCGTTTAAGTAAAAGAGGTAACTAACTAAAATTGGACTAGTAAGCAACTATTACTAGTGGAATTAAGTGGTAACTCACCCCTTTATTGTTGAATATTTCACTAAAACAATATTACTTGGTCTCAACCAATTTATAATTTGAGATGGCGGTATGTGGACAACGATTGCTCATCGAGCGACACACGTCTGTCCCTGATTACTGTTTGCGCTGCTATGTCTCCTTCAAACCCACGGTCGCCGTTATAACTATTCCTTTATGATTGAGTCTTATGTTTAAAACTTACAAAAAGACATGCAGTCGGCGGGGTTTGAACGCGCGACACACAACGCTGCAGTCCGCAACCAATATCCATTGCTACTTCTAATGTTAATTCCACTATTGAAATTTAGAATCCCATCAGGCCGCTAGATATGACGTCATTACAAATATCCCCCTTCCAAAAGAAAATAAAAAAACATTTTTTTTTTTTTATCTTTTTAAATCGTTTGCATGCCAAATACCAATGTTTTTGCCCTGCAAGTTTTGCAGTCGATACACATTACCAGATAGTTTCTGTACGATTTTGACTTTTTCAAATTTTGGTGCAAGTTTGGCCATGAATTTATTGCTTGCTTTAGATAAATATTTGGTTTTCTTCCACGCATATTCCCCTTCCATAAATGTCGCTGGTCTATAATTCTTGTTATAGTATTTGCTGCTACTGTTGTGAGATTTCTTAAGTTTCAACTGAACCTCTTTGTACAAATTTTGTCGAGTTGTGTAATCTTTAGCAACGTTATCGAGATTACACTTTAAGTCTTTGCTCAAGTCTAAAGGGTCCGACTCTAGTGCCGAAATATCAAGAGGTGAAATTGAAACTTCCCTGCCAAGGAATATTGTTAATTTTAACACAATTTTGGTCCGATCGAGAGCTCCACAAACATGGGCCATTGTGTGCACATCTCTTCACAGTTGTGTCCTTTAGGCGTTCTGGTAATTTCATTAATAACTCATTGTGCTATTACTACTATGTATAACTACAGGTAGTTTTGTGGTTTTACATGTGGGTATTTAATAGATTATGTCATGGAGGAGTTGCAAAGAGGTTTTGGCAAAGAGGCATACCTCTGCGAGCCACAGTTATATCATAATATAACTAGTTGTGGCTCGCAGTTTCTCCCGACGTTTGTGTTTTTTTTTGCTCGGTTTAGAATGATATAAAATAGCCTTCAACTTTCCTCAAGAACTGGGTTATCAAATGCAACAATTTTTCAAATCTGACAAACTTTTTTATGAAATATTCATTCAATGGGATTAAAGGCCGTTTTCTATAACTTACTTACGTATAACTGTCAGTTAATATGCTTACTCTCGTAGCTATCTGTGTTTCTATAAACAAAGTTAGTTCTATCCGCGTCACCTACCTGTCACTTTATTCATAGCAAAATCAAAGAAAGCTTTTCTGTGACGTTTTGTTTCTATCGGTCGTTAAATAAAATGTCTAACAGACAGAGATAGCAACCTACCGATACCTGTTAGTAATTTATTGAAAACGGCCGTAAATGAACTTAGAGGGAATGAACTTGTTAATGATATAATTCTATAAATACTTGAGACTTGAGATATTAAATTGGAACTGTAGTTTGGGATTAGCTGTTGAAATTATTACAAAGAGTTGACCGACCGTTTGATCCATGAATGTTAAAGTAGCCAATAGCCAAACTCAATAGACCATCGTCCGCGTGAAATTAATTACTTCCCTATTTGAATCGGATTTTGTAAACAATTTCCTAGCTCTTAATTTTTTTGCACGAATATCTCTGCCTAGCCTTTTCCCAACTATGTTGGGGTCGGCTTCCAGTCTATCCGGATGCAGCTGGATACCAGTACTTTACCTCCACAACCCAGTTAGTACTGGGTAATACGATACCCCTTGGTAAGTCTGGTTATCAAACTGGGACCACTGACTACCTGTAACGACTGTCAAAGATCTACAAATGACAGCCGCAACCAACTGCTTAACGTGGTTTCAGGTTTTTGGAGGCACGGAGGAAACTCGGTATGTTATAAGGTCACCCATCCACGGACCAACTTAGCAAAGAATAATGGTATTAAATAAATTACACACGGTAAAACACCTGTCTGGGTTAGAAAACCCACGACCTACAAGTTACAAGCCGAGGCGAGCAACGTTTAGATAAATATGTATAAAAATATGTTGCGGAATGTTCGAAAGTCTGAACACACATACAACTTAGAATAGGTTGTGTGTGTGCTGGTATCACTCGTGTTTGGCAGTGATCCGGAACCCGTGATACTGGCGGATTATTTCCTAACTTTGGCGTGAATATGATAACTACTATGCTTCGCTACACATTCATGTCGCGAGTTTTTAGGGTTCCGTACCCGAAGGATAACCAATGGGACCCTAATACTAAGCCTCCGCGAAATTTTCACAGAATAAGCATTTTTTTTTTGACGACCCGATTTGCGCAGCAGTAGTGAGGCTGCCTTACGTTCTTGGGGTCCCAGATTCGGATCCCGGTAGGAGCAAATGTTTGTGTGATGAGCAAGGACATTTGTTTCCGAGTCATGGATGTTTATAATATGTAAAATAAGTATGTATTTACAAACAAAAAGTATCTATGTAGTATATCAACTATCTGGTGTCCATGACATATGCCTCGTTGCTTATAATTAAAAATAAAAGGGGGCTCCCCTACTCCGACGGTACCAAACCCTTAATGCGCGAGTCAGACTCGAATGTGACACGTGGCCCCCGGCCACCGTAGGCGCGGGCCTGTGGACGGTGGGCTATGGGCTAGCTCGCCGTCCATCCGTCTCATGACGACAGGCCGTGTCGACGTGTGCGTGTTCCACGCGCGCCTCAAAGAGAGTCAGCAAAAAGGAAGGGGTCCGCAAGGACCGATGCCTGCCGGGGTTGCGGGACTGTTCGAAAGAGATACCGTGGCCCCGGAACACAAAGGGCGATGAAGTAACATGGATGGGTTTTAGTCAGTAAAAGTCTGACACTCCCTCCTGCTCCGCCCAGAGCGGGAGAAGTCATTTGATGACTTCCCATCCGAAAAAAAAATAAAAAAAAGACTCGAATGTGACTGGATTTTTTCGTAATGGTAACATGACTTTGTAAAAACGATGGTGAACTGTTGGTATTTGAGAAGCTCCGGTAACGTTGGTGCCCTTAGGGCCTTGACATTGCCTATTAAGACAGCAGTGAAAATAAAACAAGCTTTTGAACGTTAATAGTAATGCTTCTCAAATTATTCGATGTATCGTGTTGATGAATGGAGAGGGAGAGGAAGACCAAACAAAAGATGGATGGATTGTGTGAGGAGTCATTTGAAGGGAAAAGGAGTAAATGATAGCGTGACGATTGACAGGGGAGAATGGAAATTAAAAAATATGTTGCGCCGACCCCAAATAATATGGAACAAGAGCAGGACGATGTTGACCATGTTATATAGGTCTTCAAAACGTGTGCAGTCTTTGGTGATAAGACAGGAGATTTACAGATTAGGGTACTTACCTCACTAACTCGGTGGTCACTATCAGTATAAGAATTAAGGCACCGTAAACTCTTAGCCGTGTGGTATCCGGCAGAGTAGAATAGAACCAACCCATTACACTCACGGGTGTCGTATAAGGACTAATGTCTGAGGCAGAACACCTTGTGCCTCCGTAGACCAGAGAATGGGCAGCAGCGTTTTTTCTGTTAGTCTTTCATCACTGCGATCTCCAATCCGCCTGCCAAGCGTGGAGATTACGGCAAATTCCTCCCATCATGGGAGAGGCTTATGTCCAGCAGTGGACGTTATGGGCTGTTGTAGTGTAGTAGTAGTAGTAAACTCTTAGAAGAGTACCCCAATATCACTTCTGTGCATCTCCTTTTAGGGCACATTCCTTTGGAGACTATATTTATTTATTTATTTAAACTTCATGTACAATAGTGGTACATAGGCGTACTTAATGCCACAAGGTCTTCCCTATAGCCACTCGGTGGGTGGACAGACACCCCACACTAAGCGCTCGCGACAAACAACCATTAATCTTTTGCTAGACTAACCTAATTCTCTATTTCTTCCAGTCAAAATGCGTCTCCTACTCTCTGCCATCTTGCTGCTGTCGGCCATCTTGTCGTGCGCGACGCAGGCGCAGTACCCGCGCCCGCGCCGTCCGGAGCGTTTCGACACCGCTGAGCAGATCTCCAACTATCTGAAGGAGCTACAGGAGTATTACTCTGTTCATGGGAGAGGAAGGTGAGAAAGTCCTTCTCTACAATATTATTATGCCTGCATTTGGTTTTACTTGTTTGCGTTAGGATCCCTTGACTAGTTTCCAACTTAAATATAGGTAGCCATTAACTAGCCGACTTCGTTTGCTGGATATTTAAGACAGAAACTATAAAAAAATGCTTATTATAAAAAATCCGGACCTAAAAGTTCTGTACAGTTTAAGCTTTAAACACAACTAACTCAGACAGTTAGTTAAAAATAAAATGTGCGTTAGGCGCCAATTTTAAGAAAAAATAATGAGTTATTTGTTGTTTTCGGTTCAACTATGACATATTTTTATATTTGGCTGATTAACATGTGTTTCGGGTGTTTAAAAGAGAAAAGTAAGAAATATAAAGTAACTTAACGTGCCCCATGTTGGGCGCCATTCTATTGAGTAGTCCCACGTTGGGCGGCATTTTTAAAGAAAATAAGTTTTCTTCCTTTTTACATAAATTTTCTTTTCACTTACGCGCGCTCCTAATGGTGAATCATTCTTTTTTTTCTCTATTTTATCTAAGAAGACAACGTATGAATGTAAAAATTTCCCTAGTGGACATTACTTGTAATGCCAGTACCCTTTTGTGTGCTTTTAATTTCACTATTTGACGGTAGATGTCTCTATTCGAAGTAAACAGCGCCACCTACCAACTTGACGCCGAACTCCACAGCTTTCAGAAAGTTTAACACATGTTATTGAAACACAAGCCTTGAAACGATAAAGTTAATTACGGAAAAAAGTACACATAAAACCAATCGTGCGATATACTATTGGAAGAATTAGCAAAAAATACATGCACAGTAATATTTTTATTTTTGGACCAAACAGGCGTGATTATGTTATGTTTTATACATTTATTTTTGTGTTCCTTTCAGATATGGCAAGAGACAAATGCACATAGCTGATGCGTCAGTGATCTTTCGGGAGAGCCCTTTCTTCGAACACAATCTCAACGACGACCCGGCATTCAAAAACCTTGGCTATAAGTAAATAATTAAAAATAAATAAGTATTATGTAACAACAATAATTATCACCGTGTAAAATAAACAAAGAACCGATAGTCCATTTTTTATTTATGTTTTGCTGTTTTTTTACATTGTTCTCTTTGCTGGTATTTTTGAACTGTAATTCTATTTATGTTTTTGAAATAGATGGTTATGGAAACTATACTGAAATTCTTGGCTATTTTTTTTTCCAATTTTGAATTATTTTACTTTTTTGTATTTGGTGTTTAAAAATAGAAGTTTACAAACAGTCCACTTTTGAGTGAAAGTGCTGCTTAAATTGATAAAAGATAGAGTTAGAAATATCTTCAAATGGTTAATAATTTAAGTTTAATCATTGTAATTTATTGTGCAGAGTGAAATAACAGCTCATCTTACGAAATTTAGTTAACTTTATTTTATTTTACGTCAATGTTCTCAAAAGGAACTTATACCAAAACTATTACATTACTAAGTAAATCAAAGTACCGTCTTACCATTCTAGTCAAACATTTGCTTTTTTTGGCAAGAAATAGATTCTCTAAAAATAGTTTTCAAGCTGGGTGAATGACTATTTTTAGAGATTTTCAATATTACGTCACTTTTATTGTAATAATAAAAAAAATATATGTAATAAATTCACAAAAAAATAGTGTTAACAAAATGTATGTAGTATTTATTCAAAATGCAAGATTGTTTCATGGCCAATTTGTTTTATTATATTATTAAAAAAGTATTTTATCAAATCCTCTTAAAAGTTACTGAGTTATGTAGGACTTATACCACTAAACAGTGGATGGATATTTTGTCCGCCGGAGAAAAATGACTGTTCCTGTCTTGGCTATCCACCCCACGTTGTTTCTTCATCCATTGGTTGTTGCAAATTTAAAAGGGAATATGCATGAAATACAATTTTTTTTTATTTATGAAAAAAGCCTTGTATTGGCGCATAAAAACATTGTGGTACACTTGTTTAAGTTTCTAATACATCACTTATTTTACAATTTACTGTTTTATGTAGCATGATTTTAGTGAAACGGACGGTACGTACTCTCAAAACGCATCGTCCTCGATAACGCCGGTATTGACGTCAAAGTTCATTGTGTCAAAAAAAACACTTTTATTTGAAAAATGCTTAAAGTTTCACTAAAATTTGATTATAATATTGTTATTGCAATTTCTACTTGAATAAAGCACATACAATTAGTAAAATTATGTTATTAAGGCCAAAAAAATAGATGTAAACAAGGCAGATTGTGGATAATGACGTCACATCATGGCCGCGATAGCTACGGACGTTTGAACTGTCGTAGAAAATTGTAGGAGTTTAATATTATTTTTGTGCGACAAGCAGTAGTTGAACTTAACTTTTAATAGTTTTCTAGGGTGGTTGGTGGTTTTATTGATGTAAGTGAAGAAAAAATTACGTGCAAATTCCCTATTGTCCGCGGAAAAGCTTGCCCGAATGAAAACAGTCATAATTATGAGTATCTCTAAACGATCCATACAAGATGTCATGCTAAAAGACCGTTAGAACTATGCAACAGCGCTAAATAATAAGACTGGTAACCATAGCAACGTCCTTCAAAAAGGTCAGGTGTGTGTAGTACTTTGAAAAGGCCCGCCTGTATCAACAGATGTATGAACGTGGGCGAAGCATGGAGGTGTTCTTTACATTGGTCGTCCTTTCCTACTGGATATAAAAGGTAGATAACGCTAACAGGCCAAAAAAAAATGGAGTACCTATGCAATTATGAGAACGGGACTACCCGCTGTCATTTGTAGATTTTTTATAGTCGTTAAGGATACTCAGAAGCCTGGAAGTATTACAAAGAGGTATCGTGTTATCTAGGGTTGTTAAAGATATGCAGTCGCTCCATGTAAAATACTGGTATTCAGCTGCAACCGGTTAGACTGGAAGCCGACCCCAACATAGTTGGGCAGATAATGCGTGGTAAGTAAATATTTCTACCTTCCTAGTTAGGACGTTAACCGTACTGGTATAATCACGGTAACCTACATTTTAAAGCCTCCGTCAATTAGGTTTTCCATTAAGGGAGAGTAATCAAATGACATCACACACGTGTCATTGATTTTGAAGCTTATGCCTATAGAGATTACGTCAAGTTTGTGTTGGCAGCGTTTAATGAAACTAGTACGAGGTATTTATCACTTTATTGATGCAGAAAAGAAGTTGGTTTGTCCATCTGTTTTTAGTAAATCTGAAAAGTGGAAAATAACTAAACTTTCGGAAGTCGGTGACTTTTGTTTGTTTTATTGACTTTTTTTGCCGCCGACTTTCGAAAGTTAAGTAGATTATTACGAATTCTGGTCGAGACCGAAGCAAAGTTGATAAAATTTAGTATATGAGACCACCACGCAAGCTTCCTCTATCAAATATAAAAATAATCACTTAAATCGGGTCCCTAATCACGGAGAAATCGGTGTTCATACATAAAAAAAAGATAGAATACAAAACGTCTTCTTTTTTTTAGAATTTGGTCAAAAATAAAAAAAAAGCCCTGAAAATGTAAAAAAAGGCCAGTATATATAACTACCTACATCCACAGCTCTGATGCTTTCGTTGACTTCGATTAAATTCTGGAAGGTGCAGGTGGTATGTTGGTGCAGGATGAACAGGAAAGGTCCAGGGGCATAATTATCCTGCCTAGTAGTAGCATAGTATTGTAAGGTAAAAAATGATTAAGCGTTTTATTCGTTGAATACCCTACTAAATTACATAAAATCTTGTGTTCTGCCTGTCCTGTTGTTTACACATCACAGGAGCTGATGGACGCTACTAAAATTTTAGCTAAATTTTAAGCCGACTCAATTTGAATTGTCATCGACACACCAAGAAGAAGATCAAAAAATTGAGGAATGAACTCATGAGGCACGGAAATACGACATTGATGCCTGTTAAATTCAGTAAGACAATTAAACTATTCAGAAAATATATATGCAATGACGTTTGCCGACGTCATTGCTTGAGCTTTTTAGTAATCCTAGCACGTCATCATTATTTATTTATGGATTAATGACGTTGCCAAACTTTACCTAAGATGCGTAAAGATAAATGCAATGCGTAGTTTATAGAGGAGATAGTTACAGAAAGATAAACAATATTATATAGGATTAATCAAATCTGATGATTCTAATTTTGGTGTTAGCTCAAATGGGGCAGACAGGAAATAATAAATTAAATCGATTAGCTAACAGACCTAAATTAAAATTTTACTTTTTAAACGCCATTGGTGTCGATTCTGTTGTGTACAAACCAAACTTAATTTAGGCTATTGCTATCTTTTACTAAAAGGCAGTGCGAGAAAAGGACGGCTATAGCTATGAACTAAGTTAGAGATGGCAAACTAGTTTGTGCCTTGCGCTTCACCGTGTTTTTGGTCGACATGTTTTTACGTGCGTTGCCCTTCATTTGTATGGAAATATTAGTTCCTACTAAATTTGACAGTTCTAAATTACGTCCGTCTCTTTCTAGTTTTATTAGAGAGAGAAAGATAGCAATAGCCTAAATTAAGTTTGGTTTTTGCACAACCGAATCGACACCACTGTCACATATAGTGACAAGCAAACGCGTGCCCTGTACGCCAAACGAGACAAATATGTGACACAATGGTAGGTGAAATCGTGACTTGGCGTGTAGGGCACGCACGTGCGTGCTCTGGCGTTCAAAAGGTTAAAAAACAGCAATGCAACCAGGACTCATTTATGACAAGGCCTTGTGCATAGTCTACAGGTTTTTTTCTTAAATCATATTTTTTTTGTAATGAGGACATCAACAGCAACAATTTAACCAATTCAATTTAACATTTATTCCAATTAAACCCAAATAGACCCGCGTAATCATCTAGTATTAATATCGCATTTCAGCCATTTAACTTCAAACCTTCAGACAAAATAAATTGAGTGTATATTAGATTAACAACTCGGTGTTGGAAGATGATGTCAAATCGAAACTAAGTGGATTATAAACAGAGTGCGCGCGCAACTGCGATGTTGTGGTGTAATGGCGGAAGGCTCTTTTTGGTTGACACTTTGGAACAGTGACTATGGAACTGTTACAAAATATCGTTGTACTTTATTCTTCATATTTCATTATTTATTTTCGTCGTTTGTTTATGGGGTACTTACATAATAAAAAATCTGTATTTCACATATTTTAGCTGACAATATTTTGTAGTCGGATTTTATTGCTGGCCTATGGCATTAAGTCAGCCTCTGTAACTTGTGCTTGAAGTGTTAAAAAAATAAAATAAACTTGTAGAGTATCATAGAAACAAAGTCGTACTTACAACAAAGGATTAATTCATCTTGTTTTGGTGCAAATATGAGTGTAATGTAGAGGAATATTAATATAGTGGCGCCCAACGTGGGACATTTTAGTAAGTGGCGCCCAGCAAGGGACTATTGAGAAAGTGGCGCCCAGCATGTGACTCAATGAAACTGTTAGTATTATGGCACACCTAATTGACCAATACAGACGAAATTAATAAAAGTTCACCCCAAATTTAGGAAAAATTTAACATGAGATAACATGGGCCGATACTAAAATGTCTTTTACTACCTTTGATATAATTCGATAACTCCAAGCATTTTCATATTTATTTTACGTTTACCAGCGCAGCCACTGTTTATTGGATTCCGTTAAAAAAGTATTGAACATAAAAGATAACTTCTCCAATTTTCTATCTGTTGTTCTAAATACCTGTTCTTTTTCGTACTCCCTTTAAAACGCAGTATTGCAACCAAAAAGAGCTCAGTCGTCGGAATTCAGGAAGGCGGTCGACACCGCTTGTTTTTTACTAAAAAAATCTATATTTTAAACCAAATATTTAGCTAAAGTGACTATTTTATACACAAATTTTCTACCTGAATGATATTTTTGAGAGTGGCTCCTATTTAATAAGAATTTTGTAACCATTTGTTGTCTTAATACCCATATCAGTGAAGAGTGTTATAGAATGTGTTATTGAGTCTATAAAAGTGTTGTTCAGTTATTTCCCTAGTGAAAAATAAGGAATTGGAGGTAATTTTGTTTATACTTATAATATATACAGCTGATAAAGCCTGTTATATATTGCTATAGTGTTTGAGTTTCGGAAAAAAAAAAAAAATTAAGAAAACCAGGGGATTTGTAATAGAGGATCAGCTGTTGTTACTATACGGAAATAGTAAATAAAAGTAATAGTAAAGTCGATCAGAGTTACCTATAATTTTTCTTATATTCTTCGCCACTGTTATATTCATAGAAACTGGATGAGAGTTGCCGAGAATCGAGTTGAATGGCGTACAATTGAGGAGGCCTATGTCCAGCAGTGAATTGCTGTAGACTGTTAATGATATTCATCGCTATTATATATCGAAAAACGTGTACGTTTTAAAATAACATGGTAAAAATGAAGATTTAGATCGAACATACGTATATACAAGGTGTTAGAGAAGTCGCGTGCCATAGCTTAGGAGTGAGTATGGATAAAGGAACCCGTAAATAAAAAATGCAAGATCAACCTAATTTAGTACCAACACCTACCTACCACCTACCTACTATCCTACCTGTGTACCTACTATCTTAAAATAGCAATCGTTTAGAATTAAAATTATTTTATTTGTTTAAATGCTTTAATACAGCGTTTTCATGGACTACCCTAGAAGACTTTTTATTGTATATGAAAGATTTACCTACCGAATAACTCCATAGAATAATTATGTGCTAAGACTATGATCGTCTCACAATATTTTTAAAACCAAGTTTTTTTTTTAAGAATTTGTTTAATAAGAATGCCACACCAACGACATATTTACAAGAATTGTGACAAAACCTAATCACAAGTCTTCAATGCTGTGTAAATATGGTACACACTGCACACTATTCTTATTCAAAGGTAAACAATAATTCTAAAAACATTCAGTAGAAACTTACACAATTAAATTCCATCATTATAAAACAGATTAAAAAAAAATACAATGCGAAATTCATCGTTCCATGTCATATATTTTTTTTAAAAACCTTATATTTTTTTTCCATAATTTTTTTACTTCAGATACTGTCAACAAGTTTGACATTGACAGCTTTGACTTCCCCATTATCGTTATCGCAAAAAGAAAAAAAAAATACCACTAACACACTAGCTGTGCCCTAGTGACCTAACGTTTGTAGGCAAACTTTTTCATTTTTTATTATTTTCTCTGTTTCCACTTACAAGGCCGAGTGGAACATCCAATCGGTATCTATTCGAGCTCTGGGTATCTATACCAGTGTACATGCCCATTACAGTTTTACTCAGTTGTTTTATCCTTCCGTTTAATTAAATACTATTGTGTGCATTTTTATAAGGGGTCGATCGATGTTCAGAATTTTTCGCGGTCTTGGAAGGCAAACAGTTGGCCTCGGCAGTAATTTTTTGAACTACGAGTATGCCAGTCGTTGAAATCGATGATGACTTTAAGGCTTACCATATTATACCCAATAACTTGGTAACAAATGGGTTGTGAAAGACACATATCAAGTCACTCCATGTATATTACTGGTTGTTCGCAATGGAACAAAAGAAACACTTTGGGTTTGAATTCTAATAATGAGTTTAATAGTTTAGCAAGTTTGTACAATGATAATTATTCGGAATGATTACTTTAAAAGATATTATTTTTGGATTTTGGGACGATGCCGGTGTGGCGTTGTATGGTAAATAGTAGAGTGTGTCCGGAGGTGTCGTTTGAGAGCCACGATCGCGTGAGAAATGACTTCGACGATATTCGGGAGCGGTCATTGGTCAACCGATGCGCCGCAGACATGCCGTGATTTTGAGCGTTGATGATTGGTCAAGCAGTGGCGTAGACACTGGTATTTAACTAGTTGCTCATAAATATTTAGAAAACGGCTACGCAGGTAACGGGTACCTACATACTACGTCAGTATAGTTGCTGCCAGTTAAGATCACAATAGCGGTCATTGACCCACCTACATCTTTTAAAGTTCCTAACTTTGAAATCTAAAAGTAAGCCAAGTTCGACTTGAACTTGGCTTCCTTTGTTGTTATTTAAATCGTCATCTATCGTGATCTTCACCATTTTTTCTAATGAAAAACTAAACATGGTTCATTTGTTTTGGTTTGTACGAAGAGATATTAGGGACAGGGCAATGACCGCTATTGCGATCTTAACTGGTAGCAACTATAGTTACAACATACGTAGTCAGGAAAAGCCGACGCACATAGAGGGTACATTATTCATGTAGGTAGTTACAAATACTCGTCTCCACTTACCCATTATACTTCAATGAAACACATCATAATCATATATAAGTAACTTGTTGTTACAACAAACTGTAATCAAAAGACCGCCATTTTAGATCTCTTGTCTAGTGAAATGATTTGATCATAATGTTTGTTATTCTCGCTCTCCCGTCTATCGGTCATTATAATCGCCGGCCGTCTCTCATTCTTCGGTCACGTGTCGAAGTGTAAAGAACTCTTTGTGTAAAGATGTCTCCGTGGAACGGGTCGTGGCACCGGGTAAATAATATGTTTATGTGCAACTATTATGAGTTTTAAAAGTATCATATTTATGAAAACAAACAAATTGATCGGAAAACGTATCTGTGGACGCCAATGTTTAGGAGTGTTTTGATTATTTGAATTCTAGAACTCGAAATTCTAATTTTAAATCACTTTTGAATTTAATTTTATTCATTTGGCAATTTTAGAATCGTTTTTTTTTTTGTTTTGCGCGGGAACGTCCTCATGGATACCCTCCATATGGAGCAGGCGGAGGGTTATGTCGGACTCTAACCGACTAGAAACCCACTATTCTTACTACTGCCATGTGTCGGGGGCCCGGGAGATACAAGTACGGTCGAACAAGCTATTTGGTTTAAGTACAGTTTAACCCATAAATTACATTGTAAAATGTAAACCAAATAGCTTGTTCGACCGTAGGTGCATTCACGCGCACAAACATAGTTATAACCTCAATTTTTGTCGTCGATATTTCAATTAAAGTTTAATAATGAGTTTCAAACAATATTATTTGAAAAAAGTTAAAAGTTTAAACCATCTAAATACAATATGAATGTGTTACCTTTTAGTGAGTGCATTGCATGAGATTTCAACCTGAACACGGTTTGTTTACGCTTTCTTCAGATTCTTTTGGAACATATATGCGGAAGTCAATCGACGTTGATTAAAGGCTCCACCACACAGGCGCATTATTATCGCTCGATAATATCGCATACGTTTACAAGACAAGACATTTATTTGTGGAAACATGAGTATACATACAAGATATGCAGGTTGTTCATAAACAAAAGATCCATCATGTTCGGCCTTTGGGGCATACAAATATTACATATGAAACAAAATTCATTCAAACGAAGCTAAAAAGATTATTAAATTAGTAAATTACAAATTTGAATTAAATTGTTAAATTTTACATAGATGTTACATTTTGTCGTTTAAAAATTCCAAAATACTGTAGTATGCTTTCCCAACTAGATATAATTTTAGCTGCCGAATAAATGGTAATTTTGAAATCACAAACAGTCACTTCAATTGTAAAGATTTGTTTACCTATAATAATAATAATAATAATAAAAACGTTTATTCATCTCCACAAGTTACATTGTTATAGTATAGGTTGACACGTAGTTTGGCAGAAAGTTGTAATTTGTGGAAGATATGGAGTCTAAACTAAGCCTAGGCCTGTATTTTAGAACTCCAGGCCCCCCATCACATCATAATAGTGGTTGCCAACGTGAAAATAGTACGAAACTTGGTGACGGTGTGTATGTGTGTTGTGTGTGTATAATATTTAAGTATGTATAGATATTTATTGCAAAATTAGTATTTTATGAATATATATATATATAGAAATATTTATATGGATTTATATATGGGGAATATATACAATAATGTGACTATAATCTTACCTACAAGTATGTGTACGCAAGTATGGACTACCAAGCCTGCCTACTTGGCTACCTCAAGTAATTTTTCTGTTTCCGTATAGTTTAACTTTAACAACCATTTGATAATTTTAGTTTTACACTCAATTTTACTACAGTTCGCTATATTTATAATTTTATTTAGTTTGTTGTACAATTCACCTCCACGAAAAGGGAAGAATCTTTGCGCGAAGGAAGTACCAACAGCAGTCGTCCCACATACTGCAAAGTTTCTCCTAGAGAGACCTATGCGTTTTCTCCTTTCTTCGGATAAGTTTGAGTGTTGGAGAAGTGCAGTAAGCAATATGTACAGCTGGGTACAGTTAGCACCTGTGCTTCCTCATAAAGAGTTATGGTGTTGAAAAGACGTGGCTTGGATAAACTAACTTTTAGTATCATCCTTTGGGCTCTTTCTACTGTTATAAGTTTTGTTTTACATGCCCCTCCCCATGTGGTAATGCAATAGCCAATGATTGATTGCACTAGAGCCTCATATACCATCCTCATCGTTTGTTTGTCTGCTACGTCACGGAGTCCTTTAAAAATGTAAGTAAGCTTCCGTATTCTTTTAGATAGAAAGCCAATGTGGTTTTCAAAAGTCAAATTTGCGTCAATTTCGACTCCAAGGTATTTAAGACTTTTTGTAGGCTTAATATTAGGACAATTACAGTTTGGAGTTGGAGGGAAATTACATTTATGTGCGAGGATATTATATGTAGTGCGGTTGGCAAGTCTAATTTGATTACGAATACAGTATAAAATGTATTTGGTTTTATCTTCATTTAAAGTGAGGTAGTTCGAGGATAGCCAGTGACACACAGTGTTAAAACCATTTTTACGTTATTGCGATAATGCGTCCCTATTCCTTGCACACAAGTGCATTTTTATAGTCCGATATTCTATTCACTTATATTGTGTCGTTATTATTGCAGCAGTGTGTGAGATCTCATGCGTCCCTATACCAAAAATGTTATATGAACTCATATCGCAATATCGCAGGACGCAGAAACGCAAGCGTCCTACTTCTATTGCGTCGTTATTATCGCGGCAGTATGTAACTTCGTAGCCGTCCTAATGCATGATGTACTAAAACAAATATAGCAATAACGCATGCGGCTTCCAGTCTAACCCGATGCAGCTAAATACAAGTATGTCACATGAGCGACTGCCTATCTGACCTCCACAACCCAGTTAGTACTGGGTACTGCCATACACCTTGCTGAGACTGGTTGTCAGACTTTTGAGCCCCTGACAACTGTCAAAGATCTACAAATGACAGCCGGAACCAACGGCTTTAACGTGCTTTTCGTGGTATGGAGGAAATTCTTTATGTAATGGGTCACCCATTCTTGGACCAACCTAAACAAGCACTGCTTAACCTAAAGATCGAGTCCAGCGGCTGTTATAACCGTCTTCCTGTCTGTGGCCCAATAGTGGGTTTGTTATAGACTGACTGCGGGTCCGCGAGTGTTGTTTTTTTGGGATATACCCATAGAAAAACCCGCGACTTAACGGCTCCACTACATAAGCGCTTTATTATCGCTCGATAATATCGCATGCCTTATTGAGGTATCTGTTTTTAGTACATTAAGTATTAGGACGGCTACGAAGTTACACGCACGCAATAGAAGTACACAGGACGCTAGCGTTTCTGCGTCCAGCGATATTCCTATTAAATAATGGCAAATTAACAAATCCTCCAAAAACACGAATTTGAAATAGAATTATCGGACGATAATAACGCAGTTGTGTGCAAGGACTCGAGACGCCTTATCGTGATAACGCTTGCGATATTATCGACCGATAATAACGCGCCTGTGTGGTAGAGCCTTAAAGCTAGTCATTTCACAAATAAATGTTGTTCCAGATAATGGCTCCAGTGAAGTTTGGACTATTCAAAGCCCGGAGCAGGGATTACCAGGACCAGCAGCCTTCGACGGAGAACCTTCTGCATACCAGCCATAGTACTGATCATTGTAAGTATAAACTTCATCATTACAAATATTGTGTTGTGTACAATGGTGATGGAAAGAACTAGCCGAGAAATAGTACATTTTGATGGGTGCGTCTCATAACATATAAAGTTATTTGGTATATTTTCATTTCAATACAACGTTCACTAGATATAATAAACGTGAGTTATACCAACTGTTGATATAATTTCTTCAGATATAACATTTATATACTCTAAAACTTATTTCGTATAACGTTATTGGATATAACGTTTATTTAATCGAAAATCATTAGGCCTATCTTTTAAAACATCTAATATTGTTATAGCGTTTATTTAATCGAAAATCATTATATAACATAACGTTTATTATCGAAAAGCGTGACAGAAACGAATCGCTGCAAAACCGACTCCACGTAGTCTTGGCTGCCCTACCCCTAGAGTGTTATTTAAAATCGCGTAGCGCGGAGGTTTGAGGCGGCCCGCGAACTGAGGAGCAGGTGGTCCTAACACTCGCCGCTGCGGCTGAGGCTGGCCAACAGAGCCAGCCAGCAAGCCGAAGCCGCGGTGGTGAGCTTGAACCAGATCTGCGACGATAAGCTCGTATGGGACCGCCGGAGCCCCGCAGCGCCGGAGCCGTGACAGAAACCATGCCTGCTGCATGCTTGATTGCATGCTGCATGCTTGCATGCTGCATGTATGGTGTATGCTTGTTTGCATACCTGCAGCATGCATGGTGTATGCTTGTTTGCCTGTTTTTTACAGGGAAATAAAAACCCACGCGTTTTATCATATTACACTGAATAAGTTTTATGTCTTCCGAGTGGTATATCAAACGATGTTATATTTAATGTAGGTTATGCTTATAAAAATGAGTAACTTTAAAATTTTAACAATCGTCTATTATATTAACTGATCGTTATATCGAATAAAATTATAGATTCAGTTGTTATGTCTTGTAAATATTAGAGATTTTGTAATTATATCAAATATTACTTACCCCATTTTGATACTAGTGGGCAAATTTTATCATTGCAGCTGAGGTGGAATTTACTCCTATTTTTTGACCGAAATTGTTTTATTTTTCTAGTTTTAATGTTATGCAGTTTTGCGGTTTTAAACCTTTGCTTCTCTTTTAGCCCGTGAAGGCAAAGCGCGGGGAAGTAAATTAAATTATATTTTCCTAGTGATTAATAACAAAAATTATTTTCTTTTATTATTTTATTCTTCGAAAGTTTATTAAAAAACGTTGTTTGTTTCACGTGGGTATTTGTGAATGCAGTTCTCAGCTTCATAACACCCTCGCGTACGGCTCGGGTATAAATTCCGCCCGGCTGCAATGACAAAGTTTCCCCACTTGTATCAAAATATACTATTTTCAGTTGAGCCACAGCTACAAAATGTACTATTTTGAGTTGAGCCACAGCTACAAAATATACTATTTTGAGTTGAGCCACAGCTACAAAATGTACTATTTTGAGTTGAGCCACAGCTACAAAATATACTATTTTGAGTTGAGCCACAGCTACAAAATGTACTATTTTGAGTTGAGCCACAGCTAAAAAATATACTATTTTGAGTTGAGCCACAGCTACAAAATGTACTATTTTGAGTTGAGCAACACTGTAATAAAACTAAAACCATCTATTTCGATAATTAAACCATGTATGTATTCTTTTAAACTGCCAAAGAGCCGGTCGGATAGTTAAAGCTATGCTGAATTGCTGATGTTAGGTGAGGCGAGGTGTGTTTCAAATTCAAATATTTTATTACAGAATTACACCCATACATTGTTGTTGTTGTAGTGGTAGTATAACTTAGCCTATGTTAGTATTCAATTAAATTTACATTATTAAAACAATTCAAAAACCAAAAAAAAAACAAAAAAAATATTCGGGGCAGACTTAGGGGACTGCCGATAGAAGTGAAAACAATATTACACAGGCCCCGCCCCAGTTGTAGCACTGCTACAGTTTGTGCCCCGCGCACTTCTATGTGGTGCTACGCCGTAGCGGTTCGGCTACAACTGCTACGAAGCGTGATGTGAGTGGAGGTAACGATCTTTCAATGTTTTTCCTTCACCCAAAAAGTGATCAACAAGCCTAAAGTTTTCACTTTAAAAAACAAAATGAAGAAAAAAAAATGACAATCACAAAAAAAAATGTAGATCACTATCGAGTAGAACGGACAAGAAACTCCATGGATACTCTTTTAAATCAAGTTAGGTACTACAAAACCAGTTCAGTTAGATCATAGACCTTCATCGACAAGTGGGAGCCAAGGTCGATGGTCGATCCGCTCTGAAGAAAGTGTCAATGCCGACGCTCTTGAGGCACGCTTCAAACCACTTCAGTTTTATACTCTTGGGAATTGGACGTTGATGACGAGATCAAAGGCATTTATAGATTTATCGAGAGGAGCGCTTTTTAAGATTTTATGTTTATTATGTGAAAGAATCGATTTTTTTTTTATTTTGACCTTCTATAAAAACTACACGTCCCAAAACTGATCCGTAGGTGCCATTTGTGGAATAAATAATTTTCATTATTAAACTATTCCTTCCACTAATGTCACCTGCGACAAGTCAAATATTGATAGGTGCCGTATGTGGAATACTCGTACCGTCGATTGACCGGAGCTAAATAATAACAGTCGCTCGGGTCGATCTTCAATTAGTAGATTATTAACCAAGGGGACAAAGCAGTGTCTTCTGTTGCGGGTGACGATTTAAATCGCGAGCGTAACGAAGGACTCGAGGTTTACTCCCGAGCGTAGCGAGGGTGTTAAAAACTTAAATCACGAGCGAAGCGAGGGATTAACGACGAGTCCTGAGTGTAGCGAGGGATTTAAGTTCACCCAAGACTAAGACAGCTTTATTACCGAGGAAAATACTCTACTTTTCGTACCATTTGCAAAAAAATTAACACAATAATAATATGAGATAAGCATTTATTAAAAGTAATGACAATTAAAAGTAAAATAAACTTAACGTTTATGTATTTGAAGAAAACAAAAACGCGGCAAATTCCTAGACTAATATTTTTTGTCGGAAAAGCAAAGGCATCAAGCTCATACGGCCTCGTCGGTTTTCGTAATTTTATTTAATAATCATAACTGCATAATAAATGCCTATTCCTTTTTCAAAAAGATGTAAAATGCTTTATATACAAACTCAATAGTTTCAGTATACATTTCGGGAAGTATTCCAAATTTAAATCACATTCTCCCCCTAGAGGGCCTAGAGGATGAATGAAATTCAGTACAATTTTCTTTCCCTGTTTTTAACAGATTAAAAATGACTATTGTTATGTTCGCTTTTTGTGGCATAGAATGTCACTTTTTTGAGCAAGTGGTACGAAAAAACCTTTTTTGTAGTTTAGTACCACTGCTGGGTTTATTTCAGGTGTTCATCTCTCCTCTTTCTTAGAATAAAAAGTACCAATGTGTAAATCAGACTTTAATATAATATTTATTATACTTTTTCTTCTAATAAAGATGAGAGGTGTATACCTATCTATATTGCAATTCGGGTTATCTTAGGATTGTTCCTAACGACCCGACCCGACGTATCGTTACGTCGGGTCAGGTTAGGAAGAGGGTTACGTTCGGAACAATTTTCTTTTTTTAACAAGTTCCTAACCTAACCCGCGAAACGGTTAGGATTTCGGGTCAGGTTCGGAACAAACCCACTGCTGGGCAGAAGCCTCCCCCATATCCTACCAGGTAGGCCGGTACAAACCTTTATCAATTTGGATTATCCTACGAGAAAATACGGTTCGTGGCTTAGGCCCCCAGTAGTCGAGGCACCCGTGGCCGACGCCCCCGATTCAATTCATTTGTTTTTTGTGCTTTTTCTCTTACCCCCGAATACTGAAACGTCACTCAAAATTTAAGGGCTGCTTAACATTGAGCAGCTCCTAAACTTTAAATTTCGTATGGCCAAACGTCACTTTTGAGTATCTGTTAAATATAAGTGCTACTTAAATTTTGAGTGACGTTTCAGTATCCGGCCATTAGTCAGTCAAAAAAAAAAGGCATATCGTATTACCCAGTGCTAACTGGGCTGTGGAGGTCAGATAGGCAGGCATAGACAGTTAGCAGCTGGGTCGTGGGGTTAGCCACGGACCCAGAAAATACCCTTGCAATAAAAACAAATGCCAAACTATAGTCGGTGCGCTCATTCCCATCTATGGATATATCCACAGTATCATCATCATCATCATTTCAGCCGAAAGACGTCCACTGCTGGACATAGGCCTCCCCCAAGTGTCGCCACATTGACCGGTCCCGTGCGACTCGCATCCAGCGGATTCCCGCAACCTTCACCTGGTCATCGGTCCACCTAGTGGGAGGCCTTCCAACGCAACGTCTTCCGGTTCGCGGTCGCCACTCCAGAACTTTTCGGCCTCATCGGCCATCCGTTCTGCGAGCAATGTGCCCTGCCCACTGCCACTTAAGTTTGGCAATTCTTCGGGCTACGTCGGTGACCCTGGTTCTCTTGCGGATGTCTTCATTTCTGATTCGATCACGCAAGGAAACTCCGAGCATAGCCCTCTCCATTGCCCTTTGGGTGACTTTAAGCCTTCTGATGAGGCCCATTGTGAGCGACCACGTTTCGGTCCCGTATGTAATCACACCCACACAGTATGCACGAGATAAAAACTTTCAATACCTAGGTTAGGTGCTATCTCATCTCCTATTCCGACATAACAGCGCAGCCTCCAACACCTCATTTATTTCCGCTCGTTATAAAATTATCTAAACTATCATCATGCCTGTATTATAAGAAGCGGTAAGCAGAGGTGTATACTGGACTTATTTTATAGGGTAGAAATTGAAAGTCAGACAAAGGCGAGATTTACCTCTTAAACTTACTAAAGACCACCAACAGGGTTGTGGAGGTCAGATAGGCAGTCGCTCCATGTAAAATACTGGTATACAGCTGTATCCGGTTAGACTGGAAGCCGACCCCAACATAGTTTGGGAAAGGCTAGGCAGATGATGAACTTGTAGGTCGTAGCCAGAGGGTTCAGCCGTCCTATCTTAAAAATATTTAATTGGCGGTCTCTACTCAAGCAAACGTCTTTTCAGTTCATAGACTACACTTATATTATTTTGTTTGCAGTGGGCGCGCTGGGCACTCCTTCATCCCCCATACCATCAACTAGTAAGGGTGTGATGGAGATTATAGCATCAGATGACCTGTCTGTACTGAACATTGATAGCGAAGACGATGTAAGTGTTTTATTGTAATTATTTTCTTTTGAATTCAGTATGTAGGTACATTATTTACAAATCTATTAAAATAAAACTAAATTAACTTAAAAAATGGCGTCAAAAAACTCCTCCTCAACACTGTCAACTAGTAATGTCCCCAAGAGACTGGCGGCGTTACCACGCTGTATGGCAATGCTAAGCCTTTGGCCAAGGTAAAAGCCAGGCCTAGGGTCACGGGAAGTGTCAACGAAGCGTTTTGAAATTTCCTTGAAAAGGCTGTGAGCGCTCGGACCCCACGGTCCTAAAATTTCAACCTCAAACGGCTCGAAAATATAGTTACCAATAAGGATACTATATTTTCGTCGCTTGAGGTTCTCTGCTACCGCAGCGGCAGCCCCTGCACAGCACGACGAACTAGGAAGATGGGAAGGCGCAAGAGTATCGACACATGTAGCCCTCACACTAAAAGCCCTTTTCTTTTAAGGATCAACAAAGGATATACACAGATCACACCATTCTTTCACACCATCCTTCAGACAGTCCATCCATCGTTTCTTAGGTCGTCCTCTACTCTAGATGGATGATAGATGGCCTCATCATCATATCATATGTAACCTATATCTATTTTATTTTATTGTATTTGGATGGCATACAGCTAACAATACAAACAATAATAGTGATACAAACAACGAAAGGCCATTTACAAGCAACTAATAACTAAGCATAACATAATGTATGGGAGCTGGGTATGGGATAAATTAATTACTACCGATTAAACAACAAATAACTTTATTAAACACAAAACACTCGTTTAGATATCGCACTTCTAGTTCACTTCGATTCACTTCGTTGTGTAGCCAAAATCAGACTGACTGCTCCCGCAAACACGTCGACTATTTATATGGCGACCGAACGTTCGAGAAAGATCCACGACTTCCTCGAATCTTCTAGACAATTCTATAGTGGGTCATTATCCTTCGAGAAACTTCCACAACTTGTACAAAGGAATGAAGTAGGTACTTTATGCCCTCGGCGTACGGTCGAAATTACAATGACAATTCCTGATGTTCTTTTAAAGGTAGTTTGAAAATTTGTACCTACATCATTCGAGACTCGTTCTACCTACCTACTACTACCTACCCACCTACTTGTAGGTACCTACTACCGTAATTGTAGGTACGGGTACGACGTAACAATAATAACAAAGAATAGGGCTATAATATTACCAATTTAACTAATAAATTATAAATTTTCACAAACACTGCTTCAAGGCAGTACTAATTGCCGCTAAGCTTGCAAATAAATCAATTGATGGGTGTTCGTTCATTACAATTTGGTTATATGCTTTGATTGAACGAAGCAAAAAAGAATAGCTATGATAATGATCATTCTACTTTAAACTTGTTTCTAATTACAGGATACAATGTCACAGCAGAAGATTGTAACAAGACGCGTCAGCGAAACTAGCAGACTAGAAGAATCTCAGGTAACATGTTGTTTTTTTTTTTTGTTCAAACTTATTAGTCGTGGTTTCAAAGCAAGAGAGGCGCATTACTTTGTGTAATTTATTTCATTACCACTGCTCTCAAAACGGTGCAGGAAAACATCGTGAGGAAACCGGCATGTCCTAGAACCGAAATTCGAAAACACGTGACATCTATCAACCCATGCTGGGCCCGCGTGTTGGATTATAGCCCATTCCCTTTCATAGAGAGGAGGCCTGTGTCCCAGCAGTGGGAACTTTCTAGGCTGAAACACTGTTTAAAACTTTCACGGTTTATAACTAAACTTAAACCCCAACCGGCGATCATGGTGCTTGCAACAGCGTCGAAATATCGGGAGCTCTTTATTAATAAGGGAAGATATCCCGTAAGTGACATTTTAAGTTCATTATAGGCTGATTATGCATAAACTTTCACTACTCAAATATATAACCCAACCCTTCTTCGTTCCAGATAAACTATCAGCCATTAAAGAACCAAGCTACAGATGCTACATCCATGTCAACCCTGAATTCAGACCCGAAAGACCATGAGAACACGATGCTAGACGACAATGACGGTGCCTCGACGTCCTGTGACGTTCTATCCTTACAATTCGATGAGACGTCTATAGCTGCGAGTGAAGACCTATCGGTCTACTGCGGGACTTTGAAGAAGACTAAGAAGAACCGGAGTAAGGAGGAGAAGCAACTGAGGGATTTGGATATGTGGCAAGCTAGTAATGTGGAGGTTATGCAGGTTAGTTTAACGGTGCTTCTTGATACCACTTTTGATTTTGAAGTCTGTTTTAAGTTTTGGGTTTAGGCGATTCTCACAAGGCGCGGTCAGGTGGAGACGTTTGGCGTTTAATTGTGGCACATAGAGACGGTGTGCGTTCATTTGCATACATTTGTGTTAGGCATCAACAGACTTGATCAAGCCAATGCGACGTGAGAATAGATACGCGCCCGACCGCGGACGAGCGGTGCTATCTAAAAACTGCTAAGTATAGGGCTTAGACAAGGTGACATTCTATCAGCGTAATCAGTGAAATAGTAGATTATTAACCAAGGGGATAAAGCAGTGTCTTCTGTCTCGGGTGACGATTAAAATCGCGAGCGTAACGAAGGTCTCGAGGTTTACTCCCGAGCCTACGCTCGGGAGTAAACCTCGAGGGTCTTAAAAACTTAAATTACGAGCGAAGCGAGGGATTTAAGAAGAGTCCTGAGTGTAGCGAGGGATTTAAGTTCACCCAAGACTAAGACAGCTTTATCACCGAGGAAAATACTCTACTTTTCGTACCGATTGCGAAAAAAATAACACAATAATAATATGAGATAAGCATTTATTCAAAATAATGACAATTAAAAGTAAAAGTTAACTAACGTTTATGTATTTGAAGAAAACAAAAACGCGACAAATTCCTAGACTAATATTTTTTGTTGGAAAAGCAAAGGCATCAAGCTCATACGGCCTGGTGGGTTTTCGTAATTTTATTTAATAATCATAACTGCATAATAAATGCGTATTCCTTTTTTAAAAAGATGTATAACGCTTTATATACAAACTCAATGGTGTAAATTTAAATCACATTCTCCCCTTACAGGATGGATGATATTCAGTGCAATTTTCTTTCCCTGTTTTTAACAGATTAAAAATGACTATTGTTATGTTCGCTTTTTGTGGCATAGAATGTCACTTTTTTGAGCAAGTAGTACGAAAATGAAATTTAGACATTAACTTTAAATCTACCGAAAGGACGACGAAAATCGTTGTGGAAATTCAAATCACGTTAAAAGTTATTGCTATTTGCCTAGGTTTCTTGAGGACAATCGTGGTCGCAAAAGCGACAGTTGATCTTGTGGTCCTGTCAAAGTTCGTAGCCCAAAATATGTTATTGTGATTTTCCATTAAATTTTTCCGGCGGGTAAAGTTCTCGTTTAATTGCCATAATATTCTCGAACCTTAGTGCTCATCAATTCATCATTATCGTCTTCCAACCTTTTCCCAACCATGTTGGGGTCGGTTTCCAGATTAACCAAACACCATCACAACCTACCTACGTACTAGAGTACCTTGTGCCCGAAGAAAAGCCGGCCGGAATTGGCTTCTTTGGTGCCTTCGGGTCTGCTGCGTATAATTTATGTAATGTTAATAAACATTATGTCTTTTTTATCAGAACCTCCTTAGCAGAAGCGGCACACTAGACGACCAAATAAAATGGGAAGCCATAGCCACAGCCCGGGGCCTTTGCACCCTCAAAGACAGCTGTACCTGTGACGATTGTGTGAGGGCGAAGTACCTAGCAGGGGTCACAGACGGCGACGGAGGCCTGGGAGCTGCGCCCCTTTTCAACGCCATCAGTGTCGGTTGCATTGTTCAGTAAAAAGTATTTACCTATACCAATGCCTGGTTTAAAAAAAGAACTGAGTTTGAGGCCAGTAATTTGCAAGGACAGTGTGTGTTTTTCTAAGGTTGGTAGCATTGATAAAGATGTGTCGTGTGTTTTGTTTTTTTTTTTGTGCTAGCAACTCTGCTGTGTTGGGTTGGTATTTTTAAAGTCTGCAGTTCCACTTTATTTGTTCAAAAACACAAAATTGCTGAAAATATTACGAAGATTGAATTTATATTTTTCTTGAAAGTATTTTTGCAGGAACTCTGCAATTTTACTTTTAGTAGAAATAATGAAAAGTGGAATACTGCAGAGTTTTATAAAAACAGTTAAAATGAAGGCTAGGCTGTATGCAATGTGTGATTAATGTGCTAACTACGTAAAATTAGCCTTATTTTGATCTCTGCATAATCACTTATAACACTCATAACAAAGTGTTGTTTTTTAAACAAGCAATATTACGTGGTGTTTTTGTGTATCTTATTATGAAAGAAAAATCTGGGGAGTAATAAATATATACATGGTTAGTTTTCGATGACCGGCCAAATTTTCAGAGATGGTTTAGAATCGATAATATTTTCGATATAAGTACGGTCGAACAAGCTATTTGGTTTACATTTTACAATGTAATTTGTGGGTTAAACTGTATACCAAATAGCTTGTTCGACCGTACGTAATGAAAAAAAAACTTTTTTTTTTAAATAAAATTTCATTCCTGTCCACCACTAAAAAGCGAACGTGTGGATATTGCAACAGCACAATTCAGTTCAACAACCCAGATAGGTAGCAGTTAGCACACACGTCAATTTGGCGGTGCATGCACACAAGTGCATTGATTCCCACTAGATTTATGATTTAGGAAATTTTCAGGACATTTTCAAAAGAAGAATGCTGTTATTTTATTTTATATTTTTCGACATAAATATTTTAAAAAACACTTTTGGTTTGATATCTAGATATTAATTCTTCTTTTTTTTTTCTTTCTTACTTCTTCTTTTTCTTTTTTCTCTTAATTTTGGCTGGTCATTAAAAACTAACCGTGTATGTCTAAATATATATAACAACTTGAACGTAATTGTTTATCCACTAGCAAGCACGTATCCAAACCATGTGAACTGTGTAAAAAATCGCCAATTATAAATGCCATGGTTATAATTCCGTTTATTTTCAGTCAGATTTCGGGGGGGGGGATAAATCCCATCTATCCCCCCCTCATATACGTGCCAGGCCACGAGCTACTTGAACAAGTGTCACGCGTGTTGCGACAACGGAGAAAACAAATGAAAAAAAATACTAACTCGAAAGAAACAAACCGCCTCAAAAGAGACTTCAGTTCATAATAAGATGTGCATGAACACGGTTTACATTGCTTGTGTGTGAGATGTTTTTTATTCCCACAGCGAAAATCAAACTGTATCTTATAATATTAAATATTGTCATTTTACTAGTCTGATATTAACAGGGCCTGTACCACCAACTCGTATAGCAGTATTACTTGAATGTCACTTCTGTTTGCGAGAGAGACGGAGCTATACAGGATGCTAGCGCCATTCCTTTCCCACACAAAAGTAAAATTAAAATAAAACTGCTATAAAAGGTGATGGTATGCCAACTAACAGAAGGCTTGCCTTCTAATGTAGCTTGTGATATATAAATGTTTAGTCAATTTAGGTATGTGTAATTATATATTAAAAATGTACTAACTTTGTAAACGATATCATGTGTGGAAAAATTCTATTGTATGGATACTTTTTGTCGCAAACTGTACCTTTCTGATGACCTGAAGATTTTCTTTATAAAATATGCCTGCAAATTTAGGTTATCTTCGTAATGGATGCAACTACATTATATCCAGGCATTTTCTTTGATGTCGCAAAGAAGCTGAACATAGTTCTGAGAAAATGTACCAACCCACATCAATATTTCTCTTATTTTCCAAAGTAATTATCATGATTTTAATGAAACCCTGATTAATTTTGAATCTCTTTTAAGGGTTTTTGGTGTATAAAGGACAGATTTTACGGGATAGATACCAAATTTAGAATGTTGCATTCATTTGACGTATTCAACTGAATAAAAAAGAGATTGTGAATTGGCTCATTTTGGCAGAACTAAGGCCTGAATTCCTGCTACGCTGATGTCGGTCACGTACGTCGGTCGCACGAACGAGTAAACATTGTGTTCTATATAGCACCATACTGCGACGCTGACGTCAGCGGCGCGTATGTCGCTACATATTTCTCGCTGACGTACGCGACCGACGTCAGTGTAGCAGGAATTCAGGCCTAAGTAAAACTATTGTCAAAAATTATTACTTTTTGTTACTTCAACTTTTGGGTAAAATAGAGTAGGGAAAGGACAGATTTATAGGTTAATTATTTGATTAATGTATGCAGTGTTGTTAATGATTATTTTATATAAGTAGATAGTTACATGTTTAGCTTAGACACATAAGACAAGATTTTTCTCTGGTATACTGCCATAATTTTCAAAGTATCGTAGCTTCATTAAATATTTTACTACTTTTGTACCAAAAATGATAGAATTTTAAAAATTAGCTTACTGTCTTGATGTCATAATTATTGTTGAAATTATCAAAGGAAAAGTTTCTAATTTCAAGCGTGTGTCGTAATAGGCTGCATTTGTTGTTAGTGTTATGTTTTCAATGGCAACTGCAGACTTTAGACCGTAAACTGCAGACCGCAAGATTCAAATTATAACAGCTTGTATGACATTCTGTGACAGTGACTACCCAAAAAACAAAAAAAAAAGTTCTTTAGAGCCATGAGTCATCACGATGCGACGTGACGGTATTAAAGAAAGAAACAAATGACACTTACGCGCGTCGCTTAAAGCAAGTCCATCTCATGTTATTGAGAACCAGGCATTACATTCGCTTACGGTTTACACTAATCTGCACCGGCTCTTTACGGCGAAAGTCTGCATTCTATAGTTGCCATTTGAATCACGCCTTTTATGAATTTTCCCAACTATGATATTATAATATATTAAATGACAACAATCACGTGAATTATTCTCAATCTTCAAGCGATTTGACAAAATGGCCTCTGTATAATTCCGTGTAAGACTGAAATATACTCACTTATTGTGTATTTAAGGATATTGGAGGTATGAGAGTGAAACAAAGCATATTTAAATGGAAAACCACTGTTTAATAGATACTTTTGAAGTGGAAGCTGTTATTGTGACTGGCTTTTTGAATCATGAAAGAAATAGGTGCTGAGCAGATCATGGATTATTTGTCCGTCGAATTGAGGTGGGCATGAAAAGAAATGAATATTGTGTAAATTTGTTTTAACAAACACTTTTCCACGTCATTTTTTTAGGTCCAGACACACCCTTGGTCAAGTCACACGGGGACAATGTAGATTAGTGACACGGTCTCTTAAAGAAAGAACCACACAGATTTGAGTGGACCCATTCAGATAGTACACGCATTAAAATTTATCAGTTATCCTGAAGTGAGACACATAATGAAAAAACAACCGCATGCCACAAGATTAATTTTAGCGGTCATTTCTGTATGGCGGACAAATAGTCCATCGTCTGCTTAGTGTCGTAAGGGCCATTTTTGACTGCAATGTGAGTAAAAGACCTTTTACTATAGCATTTGCTCATAACAATATACCTATCGATAAGTACTTTGTTCTAGAATAGTTAGGAAGTAGTTGGTACTGTTAGTGGTGTCTTGACCCCTTGAACACGAACTACGCGTCTAGCGATAACGACCATGATGAAAACAAATCGAAGAGCGACGCGACTTGCAAAGCGTTAATATTGCGTGGATTCAAGTGGTTTAGCGAATGAGTAATTCAAATGTAGTCCTTCTTTAGTTATTTTATGATTTCACATCACTGTCAAACACACATTGCTCTTTATTTTCATCTTTAGTTTGTAGTGATCTGTCAAAATTATAGTAATCTTTAATCGTGTTAAAATAATGCGGCTATTGAGCAGCTTTCAGAAGGAAAAAAATAACTGGGAAAGGACTGTACTATAATGCGAGTGTGACCCGCAGGCGCGTTCAAACAAGTCACTCTATGCCACTGTTGGGCTGTTAACGGGCGTGTCGCTAAACGTAAGTTGCAACACCTGAAATCGTGATCGTGGCATGTTTCAGGAACTATTGTCACCTTTCTTATAAATTTAGTCACCATTCACTGACACAAACTATGTCACTGTCACTATTCACTAAACTAAAAACTAACTCAGTAGACTGTAATTCGAGAGAAAACTAAGTTAGTTCAATTTTCTAGTCTAGTTTTTCATTACATGGTCAAGTTTAATTAGCTAGTGGAACTCCGTAGTCGTGCTGGGTGGTATCGATCTTTAAAAACGATAAAACAAAAATAAAACAGACTTAGTGTGTTCTTGACATTAGAATGTAATTTTTAGGACGGAGTTTTTTGTTTAACTGTCATGGTTAATTTTATTGGAAAACAAAATGGTGGCGTTAGTACCGACTATCACTGTAGCCACGTGCCAAAGGAACTTTGACGCACTCTTTTTAGTTTAAACTTCAATAAAATAAAAATTGACACGTTTCAAGTAACTATAAAAGAGAATGGTACCAACAAAAAACTTCAAATATTTTTATTTTAAATATTTATAATTTTATTTAGATATATCGATACCCGCATCATCATCATAGCTGCGGAGTTTCCCTAACTAATTAACTTTGACCTTGTAAATTGGGCAAATGCTATTACAAAAAGGTTTCAAAACATATTCCTGCTGGCGGGAATTATACCATAAAAGTATAGCCTACCTACGCGTAGTTTTTTTTCAATGCGATGAATTTCATAAGATTCACCTACGGGTTAGGTTTTCTTAGAACGTGTAACTATAATATGTGTGTTAGTACTAATATTGTAGGTTTTTCATAAATGTTTAGTAAAATTGTGGAATCAATGTATTGCAATACCTGAATGGTTGATAATTTGACTTAATATTTATACCCTAGGGCGCGTACCAGCACCTCTTAAGCAATATTATTTTACAGTGTTCTATTAATACTTTAGTATGGGAAAGAGATGGCTTTACAGGACATATAGCTCTATCTCTTATCCACACTTAAGTGACAATATAATAATACTGTTATAAGAGGTAAAGGCAGGCCCCCAGAACGTGTCATAGGTTCCTAATTTAAAAGTGTGGTAAAAAAGCATTGGGTGACTTTATTTACTATGAAGAGCTTAGTTTTGCTAAAATATACCAACCCACATTAAAAGTTTTCCCATTTTCCGAAGTTCCGTTATGATTTTAAATCATTAGCGCTATTCATTTTAAATCTGTTCTAAGCATACGTACGTTTTGGGTGTTTATAGAACCGATTTTACTGGATAGTAATATACCACTTCAAGAAAATTAGATTAGTTTGACATTTTCCTCTGAATTAATATGCCATTGTGGTTTCGCCCATTTTAGCAGAACTAAGTCCTGTTCAAACTATTGTTTTCCCGATGCAAGACAGGGATGGTGATATTTATACTGTGTAGCTCCATCCCTCTCACATTGGAACTATTAGATATCTGTACCTTGCTATGTCGCCGTGCATACGTAGACATGTTTTTGAGTCAACGTTCATGGGCTTTGTATACCTATAAAAAATATGTAAACCCGCCTTATCCTGAATATAGTATTAGCGAGTGGTGATTAATGTATGACGGTAATTGATTTATAATAGTTTTGATATCATGATTGTTTGGAGGCCTACCACCAACTCTTATAGCAATAGTGTTTAATCTGACTTCAGTGTGCGAAAGAGACGGAGCTAGCCGACCTGTATAACCATCTCTTTCGCACACGGAAGTGATATTAAATTAATACTGCTATTAGATATATGGTACGGGTTCAGTTGAAGGTCAAAGAAAAAGCTCACTAATCTCACTTCCGTGTGAGAACGAGATGCAATTACACAGGACGCCTAGTTCTATCTCTTTCCTAAACTCAAGGGACATTTAAGTAATGCCAAGTCGATGGTATAAGATGCCCAGGTTTCTTCAACGAAAATCAACAAATTAAATAACAGATCTTTAAGCCGGTATTATCTGACACTTTTATTTGAATAAAATATTTATCAAATACCAATTTTTGCTCTATATTTATTGTATGGGGACTTTTGTGCCAATCCTATCAGACCTTCCTAAAATGTAAAACGTACCAACACAAACTTAATTAAACTTTAAGCAGCTCCGGAGTTAGTTGTCGACAAAGTATGATGGAACATGCAGGACGTCTAGCGCCATCTCTTTCTGGCACTTAAGTAAGATTAAAACAATACAGTTATAAGAGGTCATGGTAGGCCCCTTGTAAAGAAGCAACTAAGCGTCCTTTCAAACAAAAAATATATGTTCACAACTACTCACTATATGTTATGTATGTTATATAATATACAGGTAGATATACGTATTAATAGTGTAGTATATAGTACCTTATTAGGTATACTTTCATATTGGGTGTTTTGTAACGATTTGGCTCGATAGTCACCAAAGTTTTAAGTCACTACTTTTAAACGCACATTTTCTAGACACACATTTCTAAACAAAAAGAAAAATATATTTAATACACTTCTATAAGTATTAATAGTAGTTTAAAATAAAATAATCAGAGAGACATTGAAAGAAATTCCTAGTTATCAGGGAAGTCCTATTATTTGTTGAGTTTAAGAATGAAAATATGTACAACAGTTTTCTTTTACATAAAAGAGATTAATTTAAATTCAAAGAAATGTTTAGGTTAGAGGTTTGGTTAGGTTTGATTTCTAGGTCGCTCAAAGGGTTTTATCATCGTATTAAAATTCTCAATAGCAGCCCATAGTCTGGATTGTTGCCCGGTTGATACCAATAAGCTATCCTCCTAACCCTAATAAGGTCACTCTACAGCTCTGATCTACATTTCTGAGATTAAATGCGTCATGAGAAGTCTCCGATCAAATATATACAAAGAACGACTGCTATAACTAATAATAAGTTTGTCTTTTGTAAAGGATTTTTATAGTGCTTGCATATAATCACCCTACCCATAACGTTCTAACTACTAATATCCATTCCTCCCCTCTACGAGAAAGCAGTACAGTAAGTATGGTGGATGTCAAATGTCTTCGATTTTAAGGTATTATTACTTACATGAAGTTTTTTAAATGAAATGCGATCAACCAAAAACCAAGTTCTATCGAGCCACATCATATTTTGTATTAAGTGTGTATACTTATGATGTTACAGACGTACAAGCCTTTTAGTATGGTTCCTATACAATTTCTTACTGTCAAATATGTGAATTTTTCTATCGTTCTATAGCCGTGTTAGAAAACTGTCTAAAATAGCTTCAATAATAATTGTTGTTATTAATGTGGTTTTTATTGATATAGAGTTTAGTTTTGCTAAAGTGTACCAACCCTCATCAACTGCCATTTACCGAAGATTTTTTTTAAATTGTTACCGCTGATTCATTTTAAATCTGAGGCCCTAGCACTAGTCTAGTTTTGATGTTTTTGTAACGTAAATACGTCGATTTTAAAATTAAACATACTTTTTCGCATAATTATGATATTTTCATATAAAGGGTGTAAAACACCTCTTAACGAAGCCGAAAGACACTTGTTCTCTTCGTCATTGCGATCATTTTTTTGTTCTACATCATACCTGGGAACCCTCTAGTTACGGAGATATTGGGGGTCCAAGTTCCAACTTTTAGACAATTTTTTTTTAAAATACAAGTTTTTAATGTAAGATTATTACTTTAAAGACCTCCACGATCCCCGTACTATTAAATTCATCCATCAGCACAATGTTTTGAGTGGGTTACATTGAGTTCTACCACAGTTCTACTACAAAACATGATTTTTCACCCAAAAAAAAAAGTCGTTTCCCAGCAATAATTTTTGCGTAAAGTTACTTATTTTGATGTACAGAATGCTTAGTTGACGGCTTCGTGATGAGGTCTTTTACACCCTGTTTAAATAATAATTTTAAGAAGGATTTCTATTATGTACCTATGATACTGATTGTGAAAATACTATCAACTAGATAGTATTTTCGGTACGAAAAACGTCAAAATTCGTGCTGGGGCCTCTGCTCTGCTTTTAGATCTTTTTGACCCTGATTTTAAATTTAGAATGTTGGAGATCGTGGTTTGGTAATTTTGGCAGAACTAAATCGTACTTACGTAAATATTGAACCTAATATTTTTTATTGCAGCTATATCCATGTTTTCATCTACTTAGAGGTTTATTGTTGTCTGTTGTAGGTATATTTTCACTTCTTAATAAAGCAATCAAGTTATTTTTGATGCCACAATTTTCAACCTTGTTTACCTCTCAATCAATTTTACAAAACTTTGCAGTACCTACCTACCACTAATCGTAGGTACTAGAAGATTAACTATTGTATAGTTTTTTTTATTCATTTAGCCTTAATTTATAACTTTTACCTAATTTAATATTTAGGTAAAAGTTTTAAGATTGCATTAAATTTCATTGCAATTTCACAACATTTTTAAAAGCATTTTGAGTCACTTACGCTAGTGGCGCCATCTTTTAGCTAGGTTCCTTTGGAAGTAAAATTGCAGAGCATGCATTTTTACTCTCAAGCGAATGAAACTGTTAAAAATAAAAAAATAAAATTCACACCAAACACCTTTAACCTAGCAGCAATAAAATAGATTTTGTCTCGACGTAACCTAGGTATTTGTTCGCATAAAATTGTGTTGTACCTATTAAATTATTGTGCTGTCAGATTTCACTTGTGTTTCATTTTGTATCCTATTTCTTACACCTAATTTAAGACTGAATTCGTTTCTATTACTAATATGATAAAGCTAGAGGGTTTGTTGGTCGGTTTGTTTAAACGCGCTAATCTCTGGAACTACCTTGAAATGAAAATGGTCCGAGGCACATATTCTGATAATATAATACTTCGTTCCGAGGTCACCGAACTCTGTGCTCAATCGCAACTCTGCAGTGGACTAAGCGTAAGTGGTATCGAAGGTGCTATACACGCAATGAACGATCTTTTCCAAAAAGAATGCCAACCAAGCTCTAACTCGGGAATACTACTCGTCGATGCAAATAATGCCTTTTAATTCTATGAACAGACAGTTAGCTCTCTGGCAAGCAAGAATATATTGGCCACATTCGCTCGTTTCTTATACTACACATACAATGGTCACGCAGAACTTGTAATACGTGATTCTGATATGAGATTATATAGCAAAGAAGGAGTTACCCAAGGAGATCCACTTGCCATGCCATTGTATGCCCTTGCAACACTACCCATAATAAACAAACTAAAAAAAGAACAAGCAGCTACCCAATGCTGGTATGCAGATGACTCCTCCACCCAAGGCAAGCTCAAAAACCTACGTCAATGGTGGGATACAATGAGTAAAATAGGCCCTGAATATGGTTACTTTCCTCAAGATAAAAAATCATACCTAATAATTTCCGAGAGCGACAAGCAAACAGCTCAATCTAGTCCGGCCCCATCTAGTTTTAACAAATTTACCTATAATATAATAATCTTACTAGGTGTATGTGCTATAATCAAGCAAACATTGCAATAACAATAATATTATAATAACATCTATTGAAAGTTTTCAAATAAGTGTTTCTTTGACACAAAGCGTTTGACGTCACTACCGGCGACGATGCATTTTGAATTTGCGTTCCGTTTCACCAAAAACACGCCACACAAAATATTAAATTGTAAAATAAGTGTTGTATTAGAAAGTTAAACAAGTGTACCACAGTGTTTATATGGGCCGATACAAGGCATTTTTAAGGAATAAAAAACGTTTTGAATATCTTGCATATTCCCTACAAGATCATCGACTGTCCATGTCCTAACTCAGAGCTCTATGTGAAAGCAAACTTAGCCGCACCGCAGTCGCCGCATTCCAATGAGGGATTTTATTTTTAGCTCTTCCCTAGTCGCTGGATAGATGGCGCTGAACTTAGTACGTTAATGCAAGGAACGGAATTTAAAAAACTGATTTTAACAAAGCGCGAGAAAACTAGGTTATATTCGGAAGGTTAAGCAAACGAAACTGTCAGTCAACGAGCGTATGTGACGTGACGCAATGTTTTTTTTTCAAAGCGTTTTGGCTTTGGACCAACTATCGTAGTCAGTTCAACGCCATCTATAGAGTTCTTGGAAACTACGTTTTTTTTTATTACCTCAAAAAGAAAACCTCTCATTCTTCGTATAAAGTTCTATGCAATCTGTGTCTATGTCTGTGTGCGATATTGCATAGAAAAATTTGAATGCGGCGACTGCGGTGCGGATAAGTCTGCGTTCAACCTATAGTACTTAGCGTAGGTCCTGTATAATAAATAAAAATATGCATTTTTTTATTTTTTGTTTTAAAACTTAACCTAGAGGTATATTTTAATGTTGTTAAATTTTAATATTCTAAAAATGCAATAATCAGTCCTTGCAATAATATAGTGTGCCGTAGAAGCTCGTAGACCGTCGCTTGCGGTGCGGTCCTTTAGGGTGAATGCTTCGACCAGCCCGCGAAATTCAAATTTTCTTACGTTTTTTACAATTTGCAAGCCAGTGCTAGGTTGTATGTTGATTAAAATATTGTTCGCGATTGTAAGACGTATGTAGTTACAGAATAAAATTATAATCATCAAAACCATCAATACAACCCTCTATGTTCATAAAAGTCTAGGAACGATTTTTTCAAGGTCAAAGTCATTGCTAGACCTTTATGAACTTGGAGGATTGTATTGATGATTATAATTCTGTAACTACATACGTCTTACTGTTTGTTGCGGCGACGCCACATGAGCCAGCTATTCACACACGTCATATCGACCAAGTGGAAGAATATGCGATGATACCACTTTTTACTTTTAATTTTAATTCTGTAGAATCCCAACATTGCGTCTAATAAATCAACCCCGCCCATATATTTATTGTATATTTCTACAGATTTTGGACGAGAAACTTCAATTATTTGTTTTAGGTTTTTTGAAAATCGTTTCACAGGAGCCATAGGTTCCTTTCCAACATAGGAAGAACATAAACTAACGAATTTATTGTCAACCCATGTAGTCACGCTTAGTTGAACTCCATCTATTTCCGTGGATTTTTCAATGCAGTGACCTCTTTCACATTTCAACAATGCCTTTTTGCTTGGCAAATCAATGTCTTTCGCTCTTTTTACTTGAATTGTACCAATTCCAACACCATGCAGATGTGCCATGAGTGGAAGACTAGTATAAAAATTATCGATGAATAGTTTGTGGTTTAAATTTTGTGTCACCGTGGCCAGCGATCTTGTAACTACATTGCCAGTTGCTCCTAAATTTGGACAATTATGTGGCACTTCGGTTTTGTGTTGTCCTGTGAAGATGTCGAAATCGTAGCTGAATCCTGAAGCACCACTCAGAACATAGTTAATATATCCCCATTTGTGGGGTTTCTTTGCGTTGTATTGTCGAAAACCAAATGTTTTGGCTTTTGTGGGTATCATTTGCTCATCTATTGCTAGGTACTCTTCTTTAGGGATTGTTAATAGTTGTGCTCTCAGAATGTCCAGAAGCGGTCTTAATTTCTGTAGTCTATCGCAATTTGGGTCAGTTTTAGGAAGTTCTTTAGTTTTATCAAAAAAGTGCAAAAACCGTTTGATTTCTTCAAACTTGTTACAAGTAAGAAGAGAAGCTACTTTTTCGATATACGTTCCTTCACCCCAGTAGTGTCGCGTAGATGGCAAATGTACAACTGACATGTACATGATAACTCCTATAAATTTAGATATATCGTCACTAGTTATAGAATTTGCTTTTTCCGGTTGCAACTGCTCTGCATACAGATTGCTCTGTTCATGTATGAGATGAATAACACTAGTTGGAAACAAATACTTGAAAAAAGCTATTGGTGTCTCCAGGCTCATTATGTTCTCAGGTAGATTGGTGCAGCCCATAAATGCAACATCCTCGCTGTTATAGGTAATTGTGTTGTCGGTCCAAGACAATTTATCTTTTATTGCCTTTTTTTTTGTTTGTCCCTTTGTCTTTCTGTTTTTATCCGTTATACCCGTTGATGTTGACGCTTCTAGAATGCCATTCACAGTTTCAGCTCTCTCATATTCAAAATCGTCTTCGAGATATATTGCCTCCAATGCATCTTGAGTGGTACTCCCTTCATCTTCACTTTTATCAGAAAAATCGTACTCCGAGTCTGTTTCTTCGATGGTTACGGCTCTGGGCGGTAAACTATAATCTTCATCATCGGTCAGGTCCTCATCATCGCTATCTAAAGGAATATCACGCCCGCTTGCGTGCCGAGTCCCTGAAAATAAATAAAACAGTAAATTACCTATAAAAGCGCCAAATATTTTTAACAGCAGTAAATAAGAATTAAAAAAAAAATACATGGGATATACCCACGATAAAAAACTTCCTAAATATACAAACTCATTCAATTGTTCTACTTTTTCACCATCAATCAATATAAAACATTCAGTAACTCTGTACGATGTACATAATGCATGTAGTATCATATCTGACCGAGCACTGGCACAAACTCTAATGCATAAAGTATCATATTTGAAAAGCGTATGCAAACCTTCCTGCATACAGTATCATTTCAGATACAAAGTTCTAGTCCGTTTTTCGTCAAGAAGTATTTGATACTACTTACATGTTTTTCCGTAAAACTTCTTGGGATCCATTTTACTCACTCGCAAAACACAAAAATAATTTTAGCTAGAGGGAAAAATAGCAAAGATCGGCCTTTCCAATCCACAAACCGCACTCACTGGCAGAAATGGCGGTTTGAAATATTCGTTGACTGAAATAACAAACCACAGAGAAGATAGAAACCTGTCAATATCTTTTTCGTGTTCGGATACAATCATAGTCTCTCTAACAACCATCAACACGTTGTATTGAAAGCTCAAAAAATATTTATCTGTGAAAACTCGTTGTGTATCGTATTTGATACAGTATGCGATAAAGGGAGTATCTAGCAACCACACCTTACTTATGCACATATTAACTAAAAGAGAAATGATAATTTTTAAATAAATTTAAAATTAGTTTCGATACCCAAGCAAAGATTTTTACCCTTGGAAATGCTATGTTTTACGAAACTTCTTTCATCATAATGATGATTTTGCATTTCATTTTACGTAACTCTGTGATCTGTGTTCCAGCGCACTTCATAAATTCTGTAATCAGGGTTTACCATGACAATTTGCAATATCTCCCTCACAGAAACTGAAACTTTTATCTTGTTATCTCTTTCATCGACATACTCATGCTTAACAATTATATTTATTGATACCGAAACCATTTTTACCACAGGTTCTCAAAAATAATTCAGTTTGGTTCACTACAAAGTACTCTGTGGTTTGGTTGGTGATCAACAAAAACTGCATCGCGCCGAAACTACTGTAAAATCTTAAAATATAACAAAAAGTTGCGAAATATAAGTGAAAAGCACAAAAATGAGTGGTCCTAACGGGATGTTGTATGGTGGAGATGAAATAGGTGCATTAGTGTTCGATCCTGGACACCATTCGTTGCGCGTTGGTTATGCTCAAGAGGATACACCGAAGGCTGATATCCCGGCCGTAGTGGGCGTAGGACCTGCCACACACATCCCTGATGCTGAGGAGAAGGTTCCAGACGGGAATGTCACACAAACCGGTAAATTTTCCCACCAAAATTCTATGAAACACAAAGGCATCTTGTTGTGGAAGCATAAAATATCCTAATTCAATTTGGTTCAAAACTGGCTCTAAGAGCTCATAATTCAAATTTTAAATCTGTATTATAGGTTTTTAGTGGTTTAGGTGCATAGAATGACTATTTCTGCAGTCTGAGAGGTTTTAATTGTTGACTAAAAAAGAGAGAATTGAGTACATTGTATCAAAGATGTACTATTTCTGATTCTGTTGTACAAGATTGTGGTATAAGATTAATGAATGAGGTCCACAACTAACTATCCTAATTTTATCCCTTCAGGGACAAAAGCAGGTGGTGAGCTCCGCCACTACATAGATGTGACGGAGCTCCACGTCCCCCGCGCAGGCATGGAGGTACACACATACATGAAAGATGGACAGGTCGACAACTGGGATCTGTTTGAGAAGATGCTGGATTACTGCTATGCTAAGGTTTGTCCACAAAATTGTTTATTAGTTCATTAGTTTGTATGGTTTATTATTAATTATATTTCTTTTAAATTTTAGTACTAAGGACTTCATATTATGTGTAACACTTATATAACAACAAGATTCTAACAAATAAAATACACATATTTTTTACATTTTTAAATATGTCTTAATAAAACTATATTAAAAAACATTTAAAGATATGAAAAACAGTAGGCCACCAGCTCTGGGAACTGGGTCTGAGCTTCTAACAATATGTGCCGTGCCTAAAAGTACTGCTTTCTGAATTAAGCCTTTGAACCAGCTGCCAAGCGAGAGCCTATTATTAATTATTATCTCCTTAATTCATCATAACATCTTATTTTTACATTTTTAAATATTTCTTAAAAAAAAAAAAAACAAAAACATTTAAAAATATAAAAAAATGAATAATTATTATTATTATATTTATATAAGTGTTTCCCCCTTAAAACCAAAGGACCAAAACTGCTGTGCCTTAATTATTTGCAAATATTTATGCATTCAGAAATACTTCTATTCAAGCATACAGTTTTAACCTAAACACTTACAGCCTTATTCATAAAACATCCTTAATTGAGGTTTGATGGGTCTGCTAGCAGACTGTTGATGGGTCTGTTAGCTAGCAGACTGACGCGTTATGTTGGCCATCTTGACAAATCAAATGACAAAAAAGTTCCGTAGCAGCAAGTAACATAATATAAAAGTTCTTGTAGTTCGTTGTAACTTTGATCGATGTTTTAATAATAGTGTTTTTTTTTTAATGTAAGTAAAACCAGTTTTCGGTGGAAGTTTACATGGTAATGTACATCATATATTTTTTTTAGTTTTATCATTCTATTATTTTAGAAGTTACATGGGGGGGACGACACATTTTACCACTTTGGAGGTGTATCTCACGCAAACTATTCAGTTTAGAAAAAAAAATTATCAGAAACCTCAATATTATTTTTGAAGACCTATCCATAGAAACACACGTATGAGTTTGATGAAAAAAATACTTTTGTTTCAGTTTTAAGTATGGGGAACCACCAAAATTTATTGTTTTTTTTTTTCTATTTTTGTGTGAAAATCTTATTGCGGTTCACAGAATACATCTACTTACCAAATAATTTCGAAAAAAGTGGCTGTGACATACGGACGGACGGACAGACAGACAGACATGACGAATTCATAAGGGTTCCGTTTTTGCCATATGGCTACGGAACCCTTAAAAAGGCCTCGTCGACAATAAAAAAAAAAATGACAGCAGTGACAGCAAATTAGCGGGAAAACGCAATTTTTAACAAATACACACGAGAAAAAAGAAAAGGAACAAAAAAAGAAATGATAAACCAATAAGAAAAGATAAAATTTGACGATACAACCCCAATATCAACTTTTATAAAAAGTGAGATGTTTGTTTTCCCGCCATTTCCGATCCGCATGTTTATGTTGTACCTATGTGCAAAAAGCTGTAACTATGTTAATCATCGTAATTGTATTTTTTTCATATTTATTGTTAGTACACGTATCATCTTAAAAACCTAATTAAGAGGATTTTTAAATACAAATTTCTGAAAATAAATTTTCCTGGATTTTTTTTTTATCTGCGTAACCCTCCCTTCACTAAAATTATCTTCGGTATGGTTTTTTTGCTCTTGTCAAAATCAGCTGTTCAAATTTCCAGCGGCCATTTTGTGACTTAGCAGGGAGATAAAGGAGGGTCAACGGTCCTCTAACGTTAGCAGAGCCTTGATGGACTGATAGCGTTAACAGACGTTTATGAATCATGTTTTTTAGCATCGGGTCTTCAAGGAGCCTTCAAGGAAGCTCTAACTTTTTATGAATAAGGCTGTCTAACTTTAGCAGAGCCTTGATGGGCTGATTAGCGTTAATAGACGTTTATGAATCATATTTTTTAGCATTGGGCTTTCAAGGAGCCTTCAAGGAGGCTCTAACTTTTTATGAATAAGGCTGTTAAATGCTAACAATAATCTGTCAAATAGCATCTTGTAATTACAATAATTCAGAAAACAAAATAAAAATGTCAAGTCATACAAAAAAATATGTCCCTATTACTTATGTCAAAATCAAAACATGTAATGTGATGTGGATGTCGCTCTACATAAAATAATTAGACCAAGAGCAAAATCGAAATTCTGGGACCCGTTTATCAAGATCTTTCCTATTTTTAGCTACTGATAAGAAAGAAGAGGCCACTGACAGGTTCTCGAAATCGCAGATATAATCAGGACATCTGCCAAAGCAGTGGCCATGTTAAAGGTTGATTAGGCTTACTGCACTACATTGCATTTCTTGTAAAATTGGCATATCTGGAAAGTTGTTTTACAAGAAAATCATACAGCAGATGGCAGTGTGTGTAATTTCCAGCAATTTTTTTTATTATTATTTTTATTTTATCTTCCAGGTAATCCGATCCCCATCGGAGCACCACCCAGCGCTCTTCACTGAAGCTGTATGGACCACCAGACCAGCCAGAGAGAAGCTAGCAGAACTGCTCTTTGAGAAATACCAAGCACCGGCCTTCTTCTTAGTGAAGAGTGCGGTGTTGGCAGCTTTTGCTAATGGCAAGTCAACTGCATTGGTGGTTGATGCTGGTGCCAGTCAGACAAGTGCTGTACCTGTTATTGATGGGTAAGTGTAATTTAAAAGTGTATTTGCTGCTCTTTCGTCCAAACCGTTGCCCAGTACAGACGTGTTGTCCAATTTCTTAAGAAATCTCTTATAACTTTAACTGCGATAATAGTTCTACTTACAAGTACGTTAGACTAGATAATTAAAAAACACTGCGAGGTGTCGCCGCGTCAGAAGCCCCCCGAGCCTCGACCCGCGAGAAAGAGAGCAGTCAAAATAATTGCTATCCCTTTTTGGCTTCGCTGAGGCCGGTCGCGCGGACTAGTCACGCACACAGCAATACTTGGCTATTGCTAGCACTCTATCGTACGCAGCTTTGTGCCACAATTCCTGTCCTGCTCTGGCGCCGCGCTCCGTGTCGCCGCTTCGCCTGCTTATCACAAGACTTCACCGCGTCTGCCCACCACGAAACTTCACCGCGACTCTGCAGTGTCGTAACGTACCTTCACGGTGAGTCAACTTACTTTGATTTTATACGAAGAAATGATGAACACTTCGGATCCTAACTTCCTGAATAAATCTGTGTCAGACACGGAAATTAACACAGCGGGCACACATAAAACTCCACCTAACTATGTGTTCCAACGCGTCAAAAGAAGCTGGGATGATAGGGATGATTCACTGATCAAACAGCTAGATGAATTTAAGGAAGAAATGAAAATAATGCTCTCGACCTTTAACGAAAAACAAGGGAAAGAGACACAAAAAATAAACATAAAACTACAGGAGATTCAACAGTCAAACACACACATAGAAAAGTCGATTTCGTTCTTAACAGCACAAAACTCGGACCTTCAAGAGAAGATTACCCGACTCGAAATGCAGTCTAAAGAAGACAAGAAATATATCTCCATTTTAGAAAATAAAATTGAGGACATGCTAACTGAAAGTCGGAAAAGTAATCTTATGATTAAAAATGTACCCAGAAAAAATGGGGAGACCAAAGAAAATCTTCTAGAAATGGCTATGTGCCTTTTTGAAAACATACACTGTAGCATAAAAAAATACGACATTAAGGACATATATCGAGTACGCGGAAAAACAGCGGAAAAGCAAAACACACCTATTGTCGTTGAAATTGGTTCCACAATCCTCAAGACTGAGACTTTGAAAATGGCCAAGGCGTTTAACATAAAACATCAAAATAAATTAAGTTGTAAACACATGGGATTTAAAAGTCAAGAAGACACTCCGGTCTTCATATCGGAACATTTAACGGCTAAAGGCTCCCGCCTTCACTTCCTGGCACGTGATCTAAGTAAAGCTGGAATCTACAAATTTTGCTGGACTGCCTACGGCAAGGTTTACATTAAAAAGGATGAAAATTCGCCAACTATAATTATAAGAAGTGAAGAACAGGTACATAAACTATTGCTAGCCAAATGACTATTTTCCCTTAACCTTACAAATTGTCTCCTTTTAGCATTGAAAATGTTTGTATTACTATGTCATATAAAATTATTTCCCACCGAATACTGGTTAAAGATTTACTCAATTGGCTATTATGGCTACCCAGCCGTCATGTTAAACTATTTTGATAAAAAACGAAACTCCACTAAACATACACACATATACATATCTATCTTACATACATACGAAATATCTACACTAAGTTACAACATACAAAACACAGTTATATCCATCTACGGACACGATTTACAATCCACCAAAACAACACAAACTAAAATCTCAGTACATGGCTACTTATTGTCTAAACTTATTGAAATAAATACTTACCTAAACTTGACGGTTATTCAATTGACAGTAATTATAAATGGATAATACACTACATACTGTTTCTGAAATAGATAGCATTGAGGTTGCCCGTACAGTGGAATGCGATTCTACAGAACTCCACAAACATATATCTGTAAATAAAAGCGACCTCACCATAATATCTCAAAACATACGGAGTATTTACTGTAATTTTGACAATTTTCTGATCACTATATCTACCCTTAAATTTGAACCCGACATTATAATCCTAACGGAATGTAGATTGCATGCTAATAAAGCAATTCCGCAATTATACAACTATCACTCGTATATGACGACTCGTCAGTTGAACCAGAATGACGGCGTAGTTGTATATGTTAAGGGCTCTTTAAACCCTAAAGTTGAGGAAATTCAGTTGGTTCAAGCATCCTGTCTACGATTAGACATATTGGGTAATATTGTTTATTGTGTCTACCGATCTCCCTCCAACTCAAATACCGACAACTTCATTGACTCCCTCAGCACACAGTTAAGCACATTAACATCTCGCAAAAACATTATAATAGCTGGTGACATAAATATTAACCTCAAACATAAAGAGACGGAGTCATCCCAGGAGCACAAGAGTAGAGTTAACTACCTAAATATGTTATCGTTTTTCGGTATACTTCCTGGGCACACTTTGCCCACGAGGGAACAAAGCTGTCTTGACCATTTCATGCTTAAAATAAACAAAAAGTTCTCGGCATCTATAGCTATCCTGCACACCTCGGTGACTGATCACTATGCAACATTTATCTCTGTAGCGAAATTAAAAAATATTCAAATAGTAAATAGAATTTCCACTACACTAAATTATGAACAAGCTTTAAAAGATTTACAGGAAAGGAATATATCAGACTTGTTATTTTGTAATGATCCAAATTTATTAATCAATAGTTTAATTAATATGTTAACAAACGTTGTAAGTGAAAACACTAATATAAGAAATATCCCAAGCAATAAACGTATTATAAAGCCGTGGATTACCTCGGGCATCCTTCGCTGTATCAAAAACCGAAATAAATTGCAAAAACAAAATCGCAATGACCCTCATAACGATATTCTAAAAATAACTTATACTAGGTACAGGAACCACTGCAACAATCTAATAAAAAAATTGAAAAGAAAATATGAAAGAAATTTACTTGCACAATCAGTATCCAACAACAAATTACTCTGGAAAAATATAAAAACCATCACATACTCAAACAGATTAAAAAGTCAAAACGTAGAATTATTAAACATAAAAACAACCCCCATAGAGTCAATAAACTATGTTAATGCTTATTTTGCTAATATTGGAAAACAACTTGCGCAAAAAATTAATCCTGAAATAAATAATATCCCTAATAACCAAACGAATGCATTAGGATCACAACTTAATACTTTCGTACTATTAGATACGGATGATTCTGAAGTAGATGGTATTCTGATGAATCTGAAATCTGACAGCGCCCCTGGCTGGGATAATGTATCAACTAAATTCTTAAAATACATAAGAAAGGTAGCTGTCCCCATTATAACTCACCTGACTAATCTCTGTTTTCAAAAGGGTGTCTTCCCTGCTCCACTAAAACAGTCCGTTATAACCCCAGTTTACAAGGGTGGGGACAGTGACGATGTCAGCAACTACAGGCCTATATCCGTTTTACCGTCGATATCGAAAGTAATTGAAAAAATTATAAATATTAGATTAACTAATTATTTCGAAAAATTCAATATTTTATCTAAATCACAGTTTGGATTTAGGCAAGGTGTATGTACTGAAGATGCAGTAACTGCGCTAAGTTCTCTTGTAGCTGAGCACCTTGACAAAGGAAACAGATGCCTGTCTGTTTTTTTAGACCTGAAAAAAGCATTCGACACCGTCTCTGTCCCAATCCTTGTGAACAAGCTGGAAAAAGCCGGAATAAGAGGGAAGGCACTCAGTTTACTCAAAAACTACCTCTCCAACAGGAAACAAAGAGTAAAAATAGGGCAGTACTCCAGTGACGAGGTGGATGTGTCATACGGCGTCCCACAGGGTAGTGTTTTAGGGCCTACCCTCTTTCTCCTGTACATTAACGATCTCTGTAGTATGGAAATAGAAAATGCAAGAGTATTCTCGTACGCAGATGATACATCTATTGTGTTCTCTGGTTCATCCTGGCACGAAGTTAAACTAAGAGCAGAGGCAGGAATGGCTCGGGTAGCTGAATGGCTAAAAAGTAACTTACTTTCCCTAAACACTAATAAAACTAACTACATATGCTTTAGTATCAGTAACCGAAAACAGCCTATTGACGAGTTAGATTTAAAGGTGCACATATGTGGAGACACGTCTACTGTAAACTGTAACTGCCCATGCATTGAAAAGGTGTCTAAAACTAAATATCTTGGAGTTGTGGTGGATCAATCACTGTCTTGGTACCCTCAACTTGAGCAGATTTCTGGGAGGATAAGGAAACTCAGTTGGATCTTTAAAACCCTCAGGCATATTGTTCCTACTAAAATAGAGAGCTCAAAGATCCGTCCCAGAAATCTCTTAAATGAAATATATGTGGCACTGGCCCAGTCTGTACTATTATATTGTATACCAATTTGGGGCGGTACAGCAAAAACAAAATTTATAAACATAGAACGAGCGCAGCGTGCATTAATAAAAATAATGTATTTAAAAAATAAAAGATTCTCCACCACAAGCTTATACCAAATAAGTAATTTACTTTCCGTAAGAAAACTGTACATAACCCAAACCATACTAAAAAAACATAAAACCCTACCATATAATGATAAAGAAAAATCTAAAAGAAGAAAAGATTTAGTTCTCCAAGTTCCCCAAAGTAAAACTAGATTTGCATGCAAACAATTTAATAAACGCTCTACTCAGCTGTATAACAAAATTAACAAACACGTTTATGTCTACAATAAAAGTTACCATGACTGCAAAAAAAGTTTAATGGACTGGATAAAACCACTTACCTATGAGGAAACCGAGGCACTCCTGGAACATGTTGGGTAGCCGAAATATACCACATATATCACTCACTATTTAAAACTACATACCACACCATCCAGCATACACACCACACAACACAACACAACACCACACCACACAGCATACACACCACACAACACAACACCACACCACACCACACCACACTACACCACACCACACCACACCACAACACAACACAAAACATACCACACACCTCACAACATTTCACGCACCACATCGCGCGCCTCACCACATACCACACATAACACCGCACTACTTACCACACCACACTTTACATCACTTGCACTGACTGGGAATAAGTGTTACAAGTTTTTTGTCTTTACTGTTACTGTTAATAATTTAAACTGCAACTTTTACTTATATAATTTCTAAATATCTTAAGATTAGTATGTATAAGCTAAATATAAATACAGAAAAATGTACTTACATTGCATATTTACCCTTAAGGTCACAGTATACTAATATTCAACTCGTGTTAGTATAAGTGTACGACAATGATGTTGAAAGAGCGGAGCCTTCTAATACAGGCATTGTTTGCCTAAATGGGGGCTCCAAACACATTAACATGTAATGTAATATCTAATAACACAATAAACTATTTTGTATTTGTATTTTGTATTTATGACCATGGATACTTGTGTTTTTCTCCTGCAATCTTCGCCTGAGTCTGCTGCGATGTGGCAGACCGTTTTCCGGAACTAACTATATTGGAATGAATTCCAGTCTTACTGGAGGCAGTTCTTTAAGATGATGGTGTTTGTTATTCAATGGCTCCACTCTTTATTGTACGGTTAGTGCCTAACATGGTGCCAGTTATAGGCCTCTGACTTGGCTTTACATACCATCGAAAAATATCTCTCAGGCATGCTGGTTTCCTCACGATACACACATGAATCCGAAAAATCAGAGGTGTGTGTCTCTGGTTCGAACTCAATACCTATGACTTGGCAGTCACACCACAGGCTATCCCTGCTCTAAAAACCCATAAATAGCACCATTTATAATGGCTCCACAATAAAAGGTGTGATACTTATACAGACTAAATCTCCCCATTGACTTCCAGCTACGCGCTAGTAAACGCTGCAGTGCGGTCACCGGTCGGAGGCGACCATCTCGCCGCACAAGCTAAACACACGCTGAACAACATGCATATACAGATGCTGCCTATTTACAGTATACAGGTCAGTTTAGGAGGAGCTCGTGGCTAAATAACAGCCGCTTGGGTCGATCTTTAGGTTGGTCTGTGGATGGATTGACCACCCATTACATACTGAGTTTCCTCCGTACCTCCGAAAGCTCGTTAAGCAGTTGGTCCCGGCTGTCATTTGTAAATCTTTGACAGTTGTTACAAGTAATCAGTGGCCCAAAAAGTCTGACAATCAGTCTTACCAAAGGGTATCGTATTACCTAGTACTAACTGGGTTGTGGAGGTCAGATAGGCAGTCGCTCCAGGTAAAATACTGATATTCAGCTGCATCCAGTTAGACTGGGAGCCTACCCCAACATAGTTGGGAAATCTGTCACCCATCCACAGACCAACCTAGGCAATTCTGTGTCCTCCGCATAAATTAGCAAAATATCTAACCCCATATAAATATTCCAGAGCAAAGAAGTAATAAGAGAACGCGAGCGAGGTCGCTACACACTAAAGACCCTGCCGGCTGGTCTGACGCACTCCTGGCAGCAATACATGCTGAAGAGGCAGTACGAAGACTTCTGCCACTGTGTGGCACAGGTATGTAACACTGTGGCTATGTCTATGTAGTACTAAAGTATTGTGAGTATAGGTTCGTAGCAGGTGGCGTTCTGTGGTTTCTAATAAAAAAAATGTACTAGAACTAGTAAGTCTTCTATACAGTAATATTCTACATATATATGTATGTTTACTATAGGTAAATATTTACTATATTATTATTTATTTAAATGTATAAAGTATTTGTATGTATGTTTATTTCCTATAGATATATTTTTGTTTTAAGTTTTAATTTACATTTCCTGTTTTGTCTTTTCTACACACTGTGTCTACATTTCTAATCCAACTTTCCTCTCGCAGGTCTGCTGGAAGAGATTTCTATTTTAATGTAATGTCCTGTTAAGTATTTTGTGTGTACATAAATAAATAAATAATTTTAATTACTGACAAAAGTTACCGAAAAGCTTAAATATGTCAATTCTATTCATAAGTGTTTGATAGAAATACAAAAATTGACATTTATCTACGCCCACATAAACCATAGTGTCATCCATATAATAAGTGTAAAGTACCAGTGGCGAAGGGTCCATACAATTCGATTCCTACCGGATTCTCTTTGAAAAATAGCACAGTCAGTATTTTATTGACAAATTGTTTGTCTTCCACCCCGCAGATATCAGAAAGTCAATACGAGGAACGTCAGGTGTCGTCAGTTCCGTTTAGCCACTACGAGTTCCCCGGAGGCTACCATCAGGACTTCGGTCCCGAGAGGTTCAAGTTGACAGAGTGCCTCTTCGAGCCTACCTTAGGAGCACCACACTTAGGTAAGACGTAGTTAGTCTTGGTATAGACAATAGACATCATTTGCCTGGAATTCTAACTATGTTGAGGTCGGCTTCCAGTGTAACCAAAATTCAAATCATGTTATTTCACGTAAATAGGTTCATAGGTGCTTGTAAAACGTCATAGGTGGAGGTGCGGTATTCGGGTTGGTCGTAACCTGTAGAAAGGAACCGGTTTTTGATGTGAAACATCTATAGGCGCGGGTAAAACAAAAAAAAACAAATGTTAAATTCGTGGCGAGCGTGGCGATCGAACCCGGCCCGAACAATCCGCGAACATTACCGACCTGTTGAAGCAGCATAAGATCGCCTCTATTTACAACAAGCCAGCTGGTCTCGGGGCACAGAGCGCTGGGTTACAATGTAGTGTGATGATTCTAGCATAAGGATTTTCTTTTTGTGAATCTAGTCTTTTATTTTATGTTTATTTTTATATTGATTTTTTTAAGCATATTACTTGTACAAAATAATTTAGATGTTTCACATATGCCAGGCGTCTCGCGACGGGTCACTTTTTTTTATTTAGGTAGGGCCACTCGCATTTCAACTAGATAACGTTGCAATACAGTATGTCCTGTGGTGACCTCAAATGAATTTAAGGCCCCCAGCCAAGGCTTACAAACTAGGATATACAATTAAATGAACGCTCGCTAAGGGCACCCCCTGTGCGGTTCGAACCTCGGCTTAGGGCGTCATTGAATGGCGATCGGCGGCGGCGACCTCTCGCGTCCGGCCCTGGTTCAATCCATGGCCCGGAGCGAGACGGAATGGGACGCCGTCACCTCGTTCTGCGAAGCAGTGATGCTAGAGAAGGTGGCGGAACGTGAGAGGGAGAGAACCTCACGTCCCGGCCGCCGCGGGTGAGTCCCCGGGCGCGGCCACCGTAGGCTAGGCTATGGGCTAGCTCGCCGTCCGTCCGTCTCATGACGTCAGGCCGTGTCGACAAGCAGGAGTGTTCCACGCGCGCCTCAAAAAGAGTCAGCAAAAGGAAGGGGTCCGCAAGGGCTGATGCCTGCCGGGGCTGCGGGACTGTTCGAAAGAGATACCGTGGCCCCGGAAGTCAGTAAAAGTCTGACAGTCCCTCCTGCTCCGCCCAGAGCGGGAGGAGTCATTTGATGATTTCCCATCCGAAAAAAATAGGGCGTCATTGAAGGGAGGGCAGTTGGGGACAGGCTGGGTCGAATTATAGCGAAGAACCGGGAAGTCGGAAGAACTCCATGGTTACTCTTTTGAAAATTATTTTTTATAGCAAATTAGTTATAAATAAATAATAGCGACACCAATATTGTTATCATATTATTTAAAATCTCAAGCTTTTCGACCATGCTCGCGTTGACGATAGACGGGCCGGGAAGGGCCCTCTTAACGAAGTCGAAAGGCACTTGTTTTCCACGTCATTGCGATATTTTTTTTGTTCTAGACCATACCTGTGAACCTTGTAGTTACGGAGATATTGGGGGTCAAAGTTCTGACTTTTTCACAAGTTATTTAAAAAACAAAGTTTTTTAATGTTAAAACTTTATGATAAAAAACCGATAGGCTAGCAACTTTGAGGCAATGTTCAAGGTTTTGGAGAGTTGGTCTCCTGGAGAATGTTGTTCAGTTTCATGGCCTTGAGTCTATACTGTCATTATCAGCCTACAACAGTCCACTCCTGGGCATGTTGTAGACTGATGCTGATAACTACATTTTTAAATATGACCACACCTTTCCGATACATGTTGTCGTTTGTAGCTACCATGGGAACAACATCGCCAAACATCCTTGTCTTAAAAGAAAGAAAGAAAAATGTTTATTTGACGTCAGTACTTTATGTACACAAACAATAATATTAAATAAAAAACCGGCCAAGAGCGAGTCGGACTCGCACACCGAGGGTTCCGTACAAACTTTTTAAAGGACAAACTTAACTTTGCTGTTCGATCCCTAGAAACGGCTATTGCTCCAACCGCAAATAATATGTTTGTAATAGTAAAATCGCTTTTTTTTTATTAAACTACATATTTACGGTTTTCAGACTACATGTGCTGTAAGACCTTGCTTTTTGCCAAATTTCATGATTCTAGGTTAACAGTAACTACCATTTAGGTTTTTGACCCAAAACCTATTCGGTTTTTTCCTTCATCTTCCATTGCTTTCGGTTGACCTAGAATTGTCAACTTACAGCACAAGTAAAGGGTAATGTCCGAAAAAAAAAAAGTTGAAAATTAATCTAAATTTTGGTACTTACAAGTTTTCGCGAAAATCTAAATTTGCCCATATCTTTTTATGGTTTTGACTCAGGACATATACACCTAATACGGACTATAGAACTCAGTATCTGGTATAAATTTCAACTTGCTGGGTCCACCGTCCACCCGTTCCTGAGAAAATCGGTGGTGACAGACGGACAAGAAAGTGATCTTATAAGGCTTCCGTTTTTTCCTTTTGAGATACGGAACCCTAAAAAGTTGCAAAAAAAAGAGAAAATACAACGTACGTACGTCTTCAACGTCGTCTTTACTTCTTTAACAAGTTTTTTTTTTATAAAGACTCGTTTTATGTGTATTATATCCGATAGGTAAGCATGTAAGCAAGGTATCATTAATATAAACCAGAAATAAGACAGGGCCGAGAATTGAACCTTGCGGCACTCCTATCTTGACTGTCCGTTTATGGAGCAGTGTATTGTAGTCAACGCAGTCGAACGCTTTTGAGATATCACAGATGATACAATTTCATCCTCGGACTACTCCCAGGATTCCAATTTGTGACTAGACAGGTTGAAGTCTTGCTTCTGTCGTCTGCCTACCTTTCGTGAAACCAAACTGGTGACTGCAGAATCCTATTGGTGTTAAAATGAGACAACATGTCACAGACTGCTCAGTGTAGTCAGGGTCGGAACCTTAATCGTATGCGACTTTTTTTTTCGGATGGGAAATCATCAAATGATCCCTCCCGCTCTGGGCGAAGCGGAAGAGTGTCAGACTTGTACTGACTAAAACCCATCCATGTTCCTTCTTAGCCCTTTGCGTTCCAGGGCCGCGGTATTTCTTTCTGCTTGACTCGCTCTTAGCAGGTTTTAACAAAATGTCCTCCCACAGTATGCGCAGCGGCAGCAGCGTGTGACGCGGACGCCCGGCCGGCCCTGTGGGGCTCCGTGGTGGCGTGCGGCGGGCTCGCCAACACGGCGGGCTGGCTGGAGCGCCTGGGCAAGGAGCTCGCCACGCGCGCGCCCTCCTCCCACCGGCTCAAGAGCCACGCCGCGCCCAACTCCACGGAGAGACGGTTCGCGGCTTGGATAGGTGAGATATAGACATACACACCAACACTGCAGGCTGATAAATACGTGGGGAAAACCAGCACAGACATGTCGGTGACTATCGTACGCGTTCAGTTGACGTGACTACATTAGACATACATGTGGCGACATCTTTAACGTCACATTCGAACTAAACTGATCCGAAATACCCTACAATCTAAATCGCGATATTAAAGCTACACTGCTGGTCCTTTAACTCTACTACTACTAACTTTACTCATTACTTTGTCTTCACAATACAATGGGGCTATCGAAATGTCAGATGTCATACTGTGTTCGCATGTTGCGTGCTTTTTTATCACGTATTTATACTAATCCTCACGATTGTGTTCTAGGCTGAGCCATTCCTGATTAATTATGACTTGAAGATTTTAAGTAGCAACTTAGGATCTTATTTGTTAGTACTTGGAGGTAGAATGATTTTTAAATGTTTCATGCTTGCTATTTTAGGGAGAATATTGAAAGTATGTATCTGAAATTTTACAGTATGTTCTTAAACGAAATAAAATAAACTTTTTATGACGTTATTGGTACTATAAATTATAAAATAATATTATTGACAAGACCTTACTCGACAGTGACGCCATCTGGTGGGCTCAAAAACCCCCATTTCCACAGATATCTTTATTTGAGACCTATATCAGTCCATAACTTGTTAGTAACAACAGCGCTCTCCTGACAACGCCAGATGCTATTATTCCCAGTTTTCAAGACTACTAAGTTGAACATTTTCTATTTCCAGGAGGTTCGATACTGGCTTCCATCGGCTCCTTCCAGCAGATGTGGATATCTTCACAGGAGTACGACGAAGGAGGTAAAGGGCAACTTGAGAGGAAATGTCCTTAAAACAGATGTTTATAAATACCGTCAGGGACACGAATGGGATGGCTAAGGCAAATTAAATCTCAGATGGCGCCACCATAGCTGGCCTCAATCTAACCAATGAGGTTAAGCTATTTTGAAATATAAAATGACATTACCACATTTTCAACCAATGACGATGTTTGGGTACCAACTATGTTAGCGCCATTAGTTCCACAGATATCCTCCTTATTGTAAAGCAAATTGACGCAACATACATCTTAGTTGCCGAGGTATACCTAGCCATACCATTCAACTATTAAAGAATTACAGTCTTTGCGAAATGTTGTAAGTTCGGAGTCAATTTGCTTTACAATTAATTTATCCCACTTACGATAAAATGGTTGGAAATAGCGTAATATTCGACTAAACATTAGAATCATACAGTCATCATCTGCCTAGCGTTTCCGAATTATGTTGGGGTCGGTATATTAAAAGAATGTTCTTTTTGTGTTAAGTACCGTATAATATACTTTCAAATGCATTAATTACACTATAATCAGTCATGGATGTTTAAATGTATAATAAGTATGTATTTACAAACAAAAAGTATCTATGTAGTATATCAGCTATCTGGTGTCCACGACACAAGCCTCGTTGCTTAGTGTGGCACTAGATGGCGCTATGTGTAATGTCCAGCGATATTTTTTTATACTTCAATTTTATTTATTTGTACAGTTTCGTCATCAGTACCTACAACTCGAAAAAGAAACATATCGCCTAGTTTCGTTATATTGCGCTATCCCCAACCACATCATAAATACTTGGTAGGTAGTGAGGCTCCCAACAGTAAAAATATCATGTGTCACCTCACTATTTACGCCTATTCGTTAAGTTGTAGTTATAAAATAGTTTTATATGATTAACGTCAGTGTGAATGATTATATTTGTATTATAATTAAATGGATTTTTAATGACTGAGAATAAATAGATTTAAGGCGATATTCTGATTTTTATTTGAAAAAAAACCGGCCATGTAAGAGTTCGGTTCGCAGAGTTCCGTAAATAACATATTCAAGGTGTGTAAACTTGAAATTTGTAGCGTTTTTTGATGATGGATCTTTTTTTTTTTCTTTGTTCCACAGCATAAAAAAAAAAGGTCCATCATCAAAAAACGCTACAAATTTCAAGTTTAACGAAAAAAAAGTCATCCGGTAAGTACTTATAAAAAAAAAACTTGAAAGAAAGTTGTAACTTTGACCTCCAATATCTCCTCCGTAACTAGAAGGTTCCCAGATTTGGTCTAGAACAAAAAAATGATTGCATTGTCGCGGAGAACAAATGCCTTTCGCCTTCGATAAGTAAATTTATTTACTACTATATAAAGCTCGATTTTTATATAAGATAAAAAACACACACAAAGTAAATAATGAGATCATTTTATTACACACAAGCATTTTGTCAGAAGTATCTTAACTTAAAATATCAGAAATAATCCTTATAATAAACTTTGTAGCAAAAATGGCGTAGCTTTGGCTTAATACATAAATACATTTATTTAGCAAAACATTGATTTGCTATTATTATTTGAGGAAAAATCATTTTTATTTGAGTAAAAGTATATAGTTAGTAAGTATTATGTATATCTCTGTATTTTACTAGCGGAGTAAGTAATGTTTTTATCATACATTTATTTACAATAAAAATTCAATTGAACGGTTGCGGAAAAAATTCGGACGCTGCCCCTGACATCAGATATTGACAGATCATCATCATCTATGTTGGGATCGGCTTCCAGTCTAACCAGATGCAGCTGAATACCAGTATTTTACATGGGGTAACACGATACCCCTTGGTAAGACTGGTTGTCAGACTTTCGGGCCGCTGGCTACCTGTAACGACTGTCAAAGATCTACAATTGTCAGCCGGGACCAATGGAAACACGGAGCACCAATCAACTAACCGACCTTGGCAAATGCTGCTTAACCTGATCGACCTGTTCAGCTGTTCTTATTTAGCCATCAGCTCCTTATTACAGTCAGTTCTATAATAAAATTAATGTCAGTGTTCGCAGCCGGTCCGTAATTTGTACGTAGCCGTTTGACTGAACCGTAACAAAATGCAAATAGTAAATTAAATAGCATTCGAAGTTTGATAAAATAGTAAATTACTACTTACATGATTTTGTGTATTACATATTGAAGTATCATAAATTGATTCCTTTCTCTCTGAACCAAATACTGACAAAGACTACTTTTCATCTAATTTTGTTTATATTCTACGACTAGAAAGTGTAGGTACATAATTTTATTAGAGATGAAACGGATATCTGGAAACTATCCGGCATCGTCGGATACTAGATAGTCGTAGTTTACTATCCGGTGGGATACTAAGTAAGTATATCAGTATCCGGCAGAAATTTCATAAATTAATTTGATATTGAACCGAATATTCGTCTTATAGTGCACGCAACGTCGTGCGCCCTCCAGCTAAATGAACTAGCAAACTGAAAAAGATGTCTGGGACTGACTTAATTGATTGATATCTTTTAAAGTGTGCCGTTTCATCTCAAATAATTGTCTTATCTAATGACAATAAACAAGCCCTCATAATAACTTTTTTTTCTAAATCTTTGCACATTTATCAGCGTCAGGGACTTACAAAAACACCAGCTTATAACTACAATACTATTTGGAATACAATTTAATGCAGTAATACTCAATATCCGGCCTTTTGAGCTTATCTTTACTTTGCGGCCCAATGACAAGTTGCATCCAAAAATGTTGGAGCACAGAATTTGCGGTTCTGAATCTGTGGTTATTTGAAAGCCTTAACAAACAGATGAAACTTCGACGAAACATTGGCTTTTTTTGTAAAAAATATGGTAGCTGACACCACCAATCAATTGCCAATTTTAATGAACCATAACCCATAGACGATTGTATGGCGGTACTTACCTGTGTCGGCACTCATTTGTAAACTCAATGACTCAATTATTTATTGAAACCAACTGAAAATCAAATTTTTCAGTTAATTAATAAAACAGGTTTTTAGGCCTAAATTAAATGATTATTGGATTATTTTAATGGCTATTTACCATGTTTACTATTTGTTTTGACTTTCCGATATTTCGGCGCTGTTGTAAGCATGGTAATGGGTTTATCGGTGTTAATGATGATGTTAGTGGCCATATTAGTTTAAAAACTCTTAAATTAATCTAATGTTCTTATTTTTTAATGGTGTCACCTACCCTATTGAAGTAATGCTTTATTTGAAAAAAAAAATTGAGTATCACTGCATCATTGCACCTACTCGCCGTAATAAAAATACACAATAATTAAAATCTAATTAAGTAAAAACATAAATAAAGAAATACCTACTTACGCATCTAACAAGTATCTAGTTACTAACAATATCTCTCACCGATTTATTAAGAATAAAGGAACTCCATCATTTTGAGTACAAGCAGGTACTTTTATAATAAGAAACTTAATCATGTTTTATAATGTGCTTCACCAACTTCGGATAATTTTCTCCAGTTATTTTATATAGTAATTAATTAGAATTCTTCATTTCTACCTTACTATCCGGATTCCGGATATTCAGACATTACTTATATCGAGGCCCTCAATACTATTATTGTAAGTAAGGTACAGATAGGTAAAACAATGAAATCGATAAATAAGTAAAATTCGTTGAAATGTACACAATATTATCATCTTTTATTCAGTTAAAATTATAATTAACGATTATTTAAAATTAATGAACATTGTACATAAATTATCGAAATTGCACAGATTGACTTTCATAAGATTTTTATAAATTATTTATACGAGTTCAAATTAAATTCGGTAGCAAAACTAGGCATACGTGTTGGGACCATCCTTTAAACAAGTGAGGGTTTTTAGGCCACTTTTATAAAAGTGGCCACGATGTATCATCAAGGGAGAGCTATAGCTCTCCCTTGATGATACATCGTGAGGTTTTAGGCAAAATATATCTCAGGCATGCTGGTTTCCTCACGATGTTTTGCTTCCAAAGCAAGTGATCATTATACAATAACTCCCCCCTGTCCAAACGTCACGTGATTAAAGTACGAACCCTGTTGGTTATCGTGGTTATACCAAAAAATCACGTTTTTTTTCATCCTGTTTACATATCGGCAGTATCGACGCCGATGAAGCCTGTCCAGTTTTACTAGCTTATAAAAACTGACACCGTATTTTAATAACTGGCAGCATTTTTTGCTTTTAGTTGTAAATATCATTGTATGAGATCTAATCAGGGATATTTATGCTAAACAAGGTGTAAGGGAATGCCCTCCACAAACTGATAGGGTGAATTCAATATATCATACTAAGATGAAATTGTTTCATGAACGTTATGGGAATCCAATACATTTGATTTGTTATAATTCCTCATACGCAATGTATCGTTACCGCGTCAAAACGCACGTAGCGAACGGCAAGCGCGACGATGAGTTCGATAAACTCTGTAGCTAGGCAGGAATTGAACAACTGATTTAAAAAGGAAAAAAAAGGAGCTGAATGCACTCTGTCAGTTTTCGGTGGGCAGTCTCCTACATCCTGTATGTACCGCTATTGGCTGTTTTACTAAACGCACAAATTCTAACACCTATTTATATCTAAACATCAGGTTAATAGGCAAAGAGGACTTTGATATTTCTAGACTAAACATTTAAGCAAAAGTAGACTTTCATACTTGTGCCACTATTGAATGTATGCTTCCATTGAAGTCTGGTAACACTACAAATTTAGTGGTTTGTCGTGAAACCGAACCTTACAGTGGGATCACACTTGGGACGTGTAATCAGCTTGAGCCAATCACTTATTGCAATATCTGAATATAATACGTAATATATATATGCCTTCCATGGTCCACCTGGGCACCCTTTGCCGTGAACGACTTAGAAATCTCAATATAGACTCCGAATCCAAATCGGACGTAGCAAAGACAATCTCTACACATGGGGGTTTATTTGCGGCTCAGATCCCAAGTGTGTATGCGGTGTGTCTCCACAGACAGTGGCCCACCTTCCATCTTGCACCGCATGCCCAGCACTTGACCATCTTATGACTTCATCAGCGAGAAGAGTTCGCATAATTGAATTTTGACACGCTAAGAAGAATCTCTGTAAAAGAGAACTGCGGTGATCCAGTGGTGGCGGCCCCGAATTACGAACAGTAAGTCGTGGGTTCGAACCCAGGGAGGCGCATTACTTTGTGCACCTAATTTATTTCATCACCACTGCTCTCAAAACGGCGAAGGAAACCGGCATGTTCTAGAACCAAAAATTCGAAAACATGTGACATTCTGTCAATTCGCACTGGGCCCGCGTAGTGGATTATAGCCCATTCTCTCTCATTGAGAGGCCGTGTCCTAGCAGTGGGAACATTATACGCTGATTATAATGATGATGAAGAAGCTCGATGGGCAACGATCGTCACTCACTAGACGCCTGTCGGAGGAAATCGCCGTCGAGATAGACCGCGCGAAGGTGGTGTGAGGATCTGTAGGCTAATTCACGTAACTAAAGAAGTGCTGTTGCAGTGCAGTTGCAGTTAAGTTTCGAACAAAACAGCGCTTTTCGTATTCTCTACCGCTGTCAGACACGCTCGCGTCAAGTTCGCGTCACGCGAGCGCAATAACGGCGGTCTACTGTTGCGCGTCTTTGGTGCGTGCTTCGGAACGCAACATGATCGGTATTCTACTAAGTAAGAAAAAACACTAAAATCTGTGCTGGGGTATTATTTTAATAACTTCATATTCATTGAAATGTAATCGATTCTATTCGATTATTTAGTGAGTAATATTTTTTCTCTCATATAGCCACACCATAAGTAAGTTTGGTTGACGTACAGTTGACGTGCAGTTCACGCGCAGCTTACGCGCAGTTCAAAGATTACAAGAATACCGTTTATCACTCGAACTTGAACTTAACTGCAACTGCACTACAACTTCATCGGTGCGTCATAAAATTACGTGAATTAGCCCTCTGATCGTTTGCGTGGCGAACATGGCCAGATATTGCACAGGACAGAGAGGTTTGAAAGGAGTAAGGTGAGGTCATTGCTCACTAGTGGGACTCTCAAAAAAATAGGAACATCAGAATATTTATCGCATTTAGTAAGGCTCGGTATTAAGTCACCTCGTATGAACCACCACATGAAAAGGTTTTTTTTTTCACTTATAATACAAGAGATAAAGCCCTTACGGAACGGCCCAAACGGATTCTGAGTCGATTAATGTGGTCTCTCCCTAAATTTACCTGGGGAGTCAACCTGCTACCTTGCTGGCTATTTTTTTAACCACGGCATAAGCTTTATACCTAGCCTGTAGAATTTTACTGAAGGAAGGGCAGGATGTATGCTAATAATTTTACATTAGGCGTGCAGCTACTTCTAGTTAAATAGTTTTAATTGTGTTTTACCAAAAACCAGCTAGTACCATAGTTAAGTGAACCTTTAACTAACAATTAAGTTCAAGAAAGTTTAGGTAACCACGATGAGTAAGCATTCGACAAACAGTTGCAAGTTAACCACGTTTAATATTTTTAGTTGCTTTCTCGTATGTTCGATTAACCATTCTTTTTGTAACTCTTCCATACTTTCTCGAATATTCATTGTATGCTACATGTGATGAGATGGGTCAGCAGCTATCTGGTTAAGCAGAACGGGTGTGCCCGCGGCCACCTCTAGCTGCAGTTTGTCTTCCTCGACCTGTTCTGTGCTCGGCTCATAGGAACTAGTAACTGTTAACCATTGTTTCGTTAACCATAGTTAACTATGATTAGTTGTACTTTGTTTTAGCTTACAAGACTTATTAACCATAGTTAAGCTAACAAGACTTACGGCCATTTTCAATAACTTACTAACAGGTATCGGTAGGTTGCTATCTCTGTCTGTTTGACATTTTGCCTACGGACTATTAGAAACAAAACGTCACAGAAAAACTTTCTTTGATTTTTCTTTGAATAAAGTGACAGATAAGTGACGCGGATAGGATATTTCATGCTAACTTTTTTTTAAAGAAATGTTACTTTTCCAAATTCCGATTATGCTCACTGCACGCTACAAAAAATGGGAAGGCTCAGCAAATAGTTAAGCAGAACGGGCGTTCTTGCGGCCAACTCTTGTAACCTTAAATAATGATTTCGTTAACCACAGTAAACTATGACTAGTTAGAGTAGTGAACTATGTTTAAGTAAACCACAGTTAACGTTTTTCAATATTTCCTCAGTTGTTACTTTGCCTCAGTTTTTTCTGCATTCATTGTATGCTACAAGTGATGGGATGAGTTAGCAAGTAGTTCAGCATCACTGGGGTAGCTGCCGCCACCTCTAGCTGTAGTTTGTCCTCCTCTTCCTGTTCCGTCAGCGTGCTAGGCTCGTCAGAGGACACGGACATCTTCTTGTCCAATAGCATGTCCGTTGATGTGTTGTCGCCGGGGACTGTGTCTATGAATACCTGGGGAATGCAGAGAGTGTTCATAGTTTTATTTAATTTAGCCGTTTTGTAACTACTGACCTTAATGACATTATTTCTTGTGCTAGAAACTGCTTAGATTTTAGTTTGACACTGATTTGGCGCCGTAAAAGATCGGGTTAATTGTTTTTCCAATTTAATCGGATAGGTTTGGACAGGTAAATACGTGGAGTTTCTTTGCACTATTTAATCAACAGATTATAAGCATGAATCCGTCACGCCAAGAGCGGTGATGATACTAATAGACCCTAAGTGGCAATATCCAGCCAGATTCTTTGGATGGACGGATATTCGTAATAGAGTATCCGGCCACACAATTATCCATTTACACCCTCTAGTCATCAGTCTCCAACTCCTGCTGATGCTGCGCCTCCATAACTTTCACGACGTAGCGAGGAACGTAGTTGTCCTCATCGGAACTATAGTCCTCATTAGTGATGAAACGGGTAGACAGTAAACGGCCTTATTTTGCTATCCCGTGGCGTGGGGTATTGGATAGTAGGAGAGCCATATCCGACGGATACTTGACTTAACTCCACGGTCATAATCTAATGTCAGTATCCGGCTCTTCAGATAATTGAATAGACGGATATTGGTAACACAGTATCCGGCTAAATAATAATAATAATTATTATTCACAAATTTGTTTTCAGTGCTGTTGTAGTCTAGTGCTTTCAAATATTTTTCAATTGTTGTTTTGCATCTTTGGCTATCAATATTCTTCAATTTTAGATCTTTACTTATTTTGTTGTAAAGGCTAGGACCGAGATATAATTATGAAATTTGTGTGCAAAAGATGTTTTAAATTTGGGTATGTTATAAACTATTTATAATCGCTGCCTTTTAGCATAGTGCGGTTTTATTTTATGCTGTGCCATGATCTCTTGTTTAATGAATAATTTTCGCACCGTAAGGACTCCTAGTTCTGAATAAAGTAGGTGTGTCGGATATTTGTACTTTTTGCGAGAAATTACTTTGAGTATCATGCGTTGGGCCCTTTCAACAGTCAACATGGTTGTTCTTGAGGTTCCTCCCCATACATTCAGTTCAGGCCGTATATCAGTATAGATTGACATGGTGCTAAATAGATTTTTATTAGTAGCTTAATGTCACATGCATTCATAATAGTATTAAAAATATAAATTAGCTTTCTTGCGCGATTATTTACTTTAGTGACGTGTTCTTTCCAGTTTAAGTTTTGGTCTACTATAACACCAAGATATCTTATGGAATTGCTTCTGGTGATTGGGTTACAATGACATGTGCTTCGATTGTTGCAATGGTGAGTTTGTATATTGATTGAGTTAGGAGACGGTTGAGTGAGAGAAATAGCTATCCGCTTCATTTATTATCTTGCTTTTTCCGTGTGTGAGTTTGTGTTTGATGATAACCTACCTGTGGTTTACTTCTGCTTGGTGTCGGACGTAAAGATAGCACCATCCCATATCTTCCCGTGGGTGTCGTAAGAGGCGACTAAGGGACTTACCAGAGAATGGGCAGCGTTTCTCTGTGCTTTTGTAACAACCGTACTGCGATCGCCTGTCAAGCGTGGCGATTATGGCAAACCCCTCCCTTTGGGAGAGGTCTATGTCCAGCAGTGGACGTATTTCGGCTGAAATGATGAGTCCTACATACCTCATCATCTTCTTCCTCAGTCTCCACTTCCTGATGCTGAGCCTCCATGGCTTCGACGACATAGCGAGGGACGTAGCTGTCTTCATCAGAGTCGTAGTCCTCGCTGTCTTCGTCGCATTCGAAGTAGCGGCTCTGAAAGAATAAATAGAACAAAAGATTTAAGTAAGTTAAAAATTAATACCTTTAATTACTCGTAACATTGGCACTAGTGACTGAAAAGGTGAAGGGTAATCAGTTATCGTGGTATGGACTTGTGATGCGGCTTTAAGAGTAGAGGAAGACCAAAGAAACGATGGATGGACTGTGTGAAGGATGATATGGCTAAACAGGAGGTGACTGATGAGATGACGAGTAATAGAGACGTCATTAATGTTCTGTAAGCCGTGTGGTATCCGGTAGAGTAGAATAGAACCAACCCATTACACTCACGGGTGTCGTATAAGGCGACTAATGTCTGAGGCAGAACACCTTGCGCCTCCGTAGACCAGAGAATGGGCAGCAGCGTTTTCTGTTAGTCTTTCATAACTGCGATCTCCAATCCGCCTGCCAAGCGTGGAGATTACGGCAAATTCCTCCCATCATGGGAGAGGCTTATGTCCAGCAGTGGACGTTATGGGCTGATGTAGTAGTGTGTGTATTGTAATGTTCTATGCAACTGACTGATAATCAAATGTTTCAATTAGTGAAGTTTCAGTTTTCAGTAAACGAAATAGAGAGTCGATTATGTATCGTTATGCCTATTATGTGAACGCGTTCAAAGTTACTTCCTCTTCCGAATTACTGTGTATAATAATCGTTACGTGCGGTACCTACATATTCATTTCCAGTAACACATCACGCAGGTAGTTCTCGAAAGGTTTAAGCAGAGGTTCAGTTTCAGTGAGTGAGTAAGTATAATAAATTAAGTACCACCCCGCTTTAATATTCCTTTCAAAATAAATACGAAAACAATTTTGCCCAAAACAAGAATCGAACGATCACTATAATACTTACATAGTTTTTTTTTTACACTAAAATATTAGGAATATCGGGATTATCCCGGATGAGGCTGGTACAAGAGCGTGGAGCTTGGCACAAGCAAAGAGAGGCCTATCCCAGCAGTGGGTGAAGTGGGGCTGAAGATGATGATGATGATGAATATAACGGTTTGTGATGTGAAGCGATAATGTGGCCTAGGGTGAAGCACGCTTGTCTAGAAGAAACCAATGAGGGCTATCGTTTTTGAGCTCACCAGATGTCGCCACTGTCGAGTAAGGTCCAGTCAATAATTCTATTTTATACTTTAAAGTACCAATAACGTCATAAAAAGTTCATTTTATTACGTATAACAACATAGTGTAAACTTCAGATACATATTTACAATATTCTCAATAGCAAACATTTAAAAATCATTCTACCTCCAAGTAATAACAAATATGATCTTAATGTGCTACTTAAAAGTCTTCAGTTTTCAAGTCATAATTAATCAGGAATGGCTCAGTCTAGAACACAATCGTGAGTATTAGTATAAATACGTGATAAAAAAGCACGCAACGCGCGAACACTGTATGACATTTCGGAAGACCTTAGTCTACACGAACGCCTCTAGCGGCGAACAGGGAATATGCATGAAATACAAAACTCTTTTTATTTAATCAAAATGCCTTGTATTTGCCCATAAAACATTGTGGTACACTTGTTTAAGTAGCCGGTAGTGACGTCAAAGTCGTATGTGTAAAAAAAACACTTTAATTTGAAAAGTGCTTAAAGTTTCACTAAGATTTAATTATAATATTGTTTTTGCAATTTTTACTTAACTAGAGCACGTACAATTAGTAAAATTATTCTATTAAGGGTAAACAATTTCATGTAAACAAGGAAGATTGTGGTAAATGACGTCACATCATGGCCGCGACAGCTATGGACGTTTGAACTGTCGTAGAAAATTGCAGGAGTTTAGCATTATTTTTAAGCGACAAGCAGTAGTTGGACTTAACCTTTAATACTTTTCTTGGGTTGATAGTACTGTATTTTATTGATTTAAGTGAAGAAAAACTCCCATTCACTCGAGCTTAGCTAGTTTCATAATTTTCATACCACTAGCTGGAGTTTCTGAAGCTGGAATCGAATCCAATCCCTCACAAAAACAGCCTTTGTAATCACGAGACAAAAAATATAAATTCGAGAGATCGCAGGCACGACTGCTGAGCATGACGGCTTGATTCCCGGCCTCCCGGGTCGAGCAAAGTGATATTGCGTTTTCTATCAGATATTTCTCAGTAGCAGCCACGGAGTCTGGATTTGTGCCCGGTTGATGGCAATAGGCTCGCCCCATAAACATGACTGACACTTAAATATAACTGGCGAAATGTGGGTGGACCATTAGGTGCACCTCTGCATAACCCTTCTTGGATCACAGGCATGTTGTTGTGTTTTGTTAAAAATAAATTTAAAAACGTAACTTTGCGATAAGAACGTGCCCACTTGACTGTGTATAGTACCAATACCCAACTACGTATTATTATTAAGTAACTACCTAATATTAATAATGCGATCCAATATTATCTAAATTCCGCGGATGTCCCATTCCCGCACGTGTATGGTCATAGGTCATTACTAAGTACAGTAATCTAGGTAACTGGCACGAATATAGAGGCTGATCTCATCCGTGTTCGTGTCAGGCAATTTAAAAAAGTAGTCCTCGAGGTTAAATCCAGTTCTGCATACATTTATGATTTTGTAGCTAAAGAAAATGTTCTTTCGTATGTGGTAAGCAGTGTATGATGAGAAGCCAGTGACAGCTACTGCGCAATGATTTGACATTTCATTGACAGGTTGACAGATAGAAATAATTTATGTGAAGTTGGTACGCCTGCGCCATGAAAGCACGTTCCGTTCGGTAGTGCATTAGCGACCGAGGAAACTTTTTTGGATATTTTCAAAGTATTTACTGAATAGTATATGGTTTCAAGATAAAAAAAAAGTATTTAGTGATTATAAATCTTTGTTTGATAGAGAGAGTAGATTTTCTTAAATGAGAATTATAAGAAATGAAAAGAAACAAAAATATTTTTCTATCAATTTACAAGTCTACAAGCTCATGCGAAACGGAACGCTGTTTCTAACACCAACATACAGCAACGAAAAATTTATTCAGCTGTCAAAAATGAACAACAATTTTATTGTGAACAAAATTACGTATCACTATCAAAACATTACTGGATCGCAGTGGAAATGAGACATAATCTTAGATAACGCTCGTGTGCAATACTCAGCAACAGTTCAAACAATAAAATCAGACAGTGACTGTGCAAGTTTATGCAAAATTTCTGGTATGTTTTCTTGACATCCTTTGTTTCAATTTAAGTGACCATGGCTGCTGCAATAGCGAACGATTCGCCTAAATACAGGAACAGTCTAATCTGCTGCAGCCCAAGCGTGGAAGCTACTTCTAGAACATCAACTTCTTCGAATTCTGGGTGTGTTTCTGTCGACGAAGGTTACGACTCGAACTGTATCCCGAAATCTATTGCAAATAAGAAATTGAAGATCCACAGTTCCGCGACGAAAGAGGAGATAGAAAAAGCGATAGTCCAGTGCAGGGAACTCGTTTTAAACAGTGTACAATGTTCAGACGAGCGAAAATGGCTTGTCAGGTACCTAGTGGAGTTGAGACTGAGGTTAGAAGATTTAAAAGATAATAATGGGCTAGCTAAAGTCCAAGTCTCGATAAAAGGCCATCATTTCGATCAACAAACAAACCCTAGCAACCGGAAACAGTACTGCGATCACTGTAGTGGAGTCATCTGGAGTATTGTTCAAAGTTCTTACATTTGTACTGATTGTGGATACTTATGTCATTACAAATGCGTTGATCACATATGCAGGGTTTGCGCCCATGTTGTTATGACCGAGAAAGGAAGCTTCGAAATGAGTATATGTCCTGAAAAAGGGTTAGCAGCACAAGATTATAAGTGTGCGGAGTGTCAAACAGCTTTAACCTTTAAAGACATGTGGAATGAACCACGGTTATGTGATTATACAGGCCTATATTTCTGTGCTACATGCCACTGGAATGATCAAGCAGCAATTCCTGCAAGAGTTATTCATAATTGGGACTGGGAGAAGCATTTTGTGTCACGAATAGCATTCCAAATGCTGAATTTATCATGGACAAGGCCATATATTGACATAGAGAGTATAAACCCAAAACTTTTCAACTTCATAGCGGAGCTAGAATGGGTACATAAAATGAGGAAGGATTTAGAATGGATGCGACGCTACCTTTGTGCTTGCCCTGACGGCACAAACTTACTATCTCCGTTATTTGTACAGCTTGGTGATGTGAACAAGAAATACAGTATGGGTCATCTCCAAGCTATCAACGATGGTTCTCTAGAAACACAGTTAACGGAACTGACAGAAATATGTCGTTCACACATCACAAGCTGCGATCTTTGCTCTGGCAAAGGTTACCTGTGCGAAGTTTGTAAAAATAATGAGGTGCTATATCCGTTTGACAGCGGAGCTCTAATGTGTGATAAATGTAATTCTATGTACCATCGAGGATGTTGGCTTCGTAAAGGTCAGAAATGTCTGAAGTGTGTGCGTTTGGAGGAACGAAAGAAAACCGTTGACGAAATTCAGGTGGATACTACGGACACTTTAGAGTATGATATTGACAAGTTTGTGAATTGAACAGTTTTTTTTTCCTAACTTCAAAGTGAAAATCAATGTTAAGTAACAGTTTTTTATTGGCAAAATACAGATTGGCGAATATGTGTCAAATAAATTTATAATGCTATAAATAAATATTATTATAACAAATTATATTTTGCTAAATCAATATAGGCTAAGGAATGCAATGTTAATTTTTGACGCAAGAATCTTTGCGATTAGTCGCAAATCTGCAAGCAGCACAAGTGCGTAACTGTACATACGAGGTCAAATGTAATTAGCTTGCAGAACTCCGCATACATGTTGTGTATCTTGCATGATTATAACAAAGATCTACCAAACAGGTCTTAAGAGTTTCGGAAGCAAATTTTCTGGAGTCTACAAACCGAAGCCATGTGAACGCGTTCAAAAGTTGCAGTTTGGGTGTGTAGGCTCCATAATAATGACCGATATTATAAATGATGACTGGGCTATGTAAATGTGTGTTTGATAAATCTAAAGTTAGACTATTTTGTGCCTAAATCTGCAATACGTTTTAAATTGTAGCTTCTGCGACAAAAAATCGCTTGGTAAGGCCTTTGACTGTTCCCAGACATGACGTATTCACGAACGCAGAAGGCCTACATTTCTAGATTTTGCTAAAAAAACATTGAATCTGTGACGAAATAAATTCATCATTGACCATTTTAAGCCATAAATGATATTGTTAAATGTACCAGTTGTCTTATTGACATTAAATAAATAATATTCAAACTTTTAGTTTGCTTTTATTTTGCTTGTTGAGCTGACACTGTTTACACTGTTAGCCAAAAAATTTAACAAAAATTAGCTGTAATTTGTAGATCTGTGACAGTTGTTACGGGTGGTCAAAAAGTCGTGGGTCTGACAACCAGGGGTATCGTACTACCCAGTAACTGGACTATGCAAGTCATTCCATATAAAATACTGGTGTTTAGCTGCATCCGGTTAGACTGGAACCTAAACCCAACATAGTTGGGAAAAGGCTAGGTATATGACGAAGAGACCAGCTCAAATACTGGTTTGGTTACCACTGATATATTTACTGGTATACCTTTTTTTGTATTTTTACAAGAAATTATTATGGTATTTTTACAAAAAAAGGGCAGTACAATATCATGGTACATATTGATGGAACTGACACTTCTTTTTTGATAAAACGCAGTCAAACCGGTTTTTCATACATATAATATTTTAATTTTAAAGATAAGGCGGTGAAAATTTGAAATGTAACAAGGGACATTGAGCGAGTTGTGGAATTTACAACCTTAGCCTCAGCGCCGTTAGATGAAAATTCCACAGCACATCGGTCTAAGCATGTCTGCGACCAGTTTTGGATAAAATGAGTAACCTCTTTACATTTTAATAATTGACATGTTATTAGACATTATACAGAAGTACCTACTAAAATATAATTTTCTTTTATTAAAACTTTTACACTAAAAATTTATAACATAACAACACGCTTGTAATCCTCATAGCCTTATGCAGAGGTGTAAGTACCTACAGCCATATTTAGCCAGTTATGTTTACTACAACAGCCCATAACGTCCACTGCTGGACATAAGCCTCTCCCATGATGGGAGGAATTTGCCGTAATCTCCACGCTTGGCAGGCGGATTGGAGATCGCAGTGATGAAAGACTAACAGAAAACGCTGCTGCCCATTCTCTGGCCTACGGAGGCGCAAGGTGTTCTGCCTCAGACATTAGTCGCCTTATACGACACCCGTGAGTGTAATGGGTTGGTTCTATTCTACTCTGCCGGATACCACACGGCTTTTCTACTCTGCCGGATACCACACGGCTTGTTATGTTTAAGCCATCAACCGGACTCCGGACTGCTAAGAAACTGCCTCGATTGGTCTCGTGGTCGCAAGCGACTACTGAACGTGGGGTCCAGGGTTCGATTCCCAAGTCATGCAAAATGTTATTTACCGGTTAGTGGCAATATATGCTCAGCCCTATTTTCATGGTAGGTACTCAAATATAACTGGCGAAATGTTTGTGTTTTATGTGTACCTCTGCTTATCTATTTGCGAACTACAAGCGTGTTGTAGAACCGTACGCAAGTCTCCCTGGCATTATTATGAGTTCATTGGCCAGTGATGCACAAAAAGTACCCGACTCGAAATTCCCGAGATCCGATATATCTCTGACTCATTAAAACAATTGAAACTTCCTGAATTAATTAAATTTTATCTAATCTACTCTACACGACACTACGTCAGAGAGAAGGGGACGGTTTTTTGACGTGCCAATCAGCGAATGACGCACCTTAAAGGTATTTTATTCAAACGGGGAAACTTTTGAAGCTTAATCAATTTATTCACAATCGGCTACTAGTTTTATTTTACCAGTGACTATTTAATTAATTTATTGTGAAATAGACCTGTAAAGTTGTGTAAATTGGTGCTGATCTGATTATATGTAAGTACCTAGACCTACGTGCACTGTGCAGCATTGTACCTACTCGTAATATAATGTAAGTAAATAATAAAAAGCTTGAACGTAAACACTTCAGCCGAAAGACGTCCACTGCTGGACATAGGCCTCCCCCAAGTGTGGCCACATTGACCGGTCCCGGAATTTAATACTAATGTCTTGTTAAATAACCCTACTAGATGGCCATGTTCTAACAAAATTATGATATTATCTGTGCCAAAGCGAAGTGCTTCGTTTGGCCTTCCGGGTTTTAGAAGTTTGGAACAAACAAGTGACGTTTTCGCGCGACCTGTGTCGGTTTAGTAAGACAAGGAGTAGGTAAGACTTGCGACTTGCTTTTACGGCCGTTTTCTATAACTTACTTACGTATAATTGTTGGTTAATGTGCCTTCTTCCGTAGCTGTCGGTGTTTCTATTATAAACAAAGAATATCCTATTCATAGAAAAATCAAAGAAAGCTTTTCTGCGACGTTTTGTTTCTAACCGTCCAGTAAGCAAAATGTCAAACAGACAGAGATAGCAACCTACCGAAACTGGCTAGTAAGTTATTGAAAATGGCCGTTAGTGTATCTGTCGCTGTCGTAAAGACAAAATATATCGTCTTCCATGTTAACCACCGTTTTGTTATAAAATGTTAAATATATACAGCTACAAGCAACTGTACGGTCGAACAAGCTATTTGGTTTACAGTTTAACCCACAAATTAAATTGTAAAATGTAAACCAAATAGCTTGTTCGATCGTATCTACCTACACACTTTCCTAAACTTAAAAGCAATTTTCGCGAGAAATAACGATTGTAACTTGGAGATAGGAACTTGAACTTAACTTGTCATAAATATGAGTTCCAGAATACTATGTTCGTAACAACTGCGAAAAAGACTTTTACAAGTCGTTTAGTGTTTACATATTGGTCCTCGTGACTTTACATTTAAGTACATTATATATCGTAAATCGTCGTCATGCTCAAAGACCCTGAAAACAATGAACCGAAGGTAAATGACCGACTACGTAAGTACCTGATTCTTGGATGATTAGGCTTATGAAGATACGATACGATAAAACGATAATTAAATGCTTCTGCATATCGATAACAAGCGATTATTTAGTCAAACTTATCTTTTACAATATTTTGAACGATATACGATACCTTGTCATATTTATACTCAAAGTATAAGTAAATAACTACGACTGTTGCTGTTAGGGACGATTGATAATGTTGCAAATTGTTTTAATTAAAAGTTTTATGCGATTTATAATCATTAGGTAAATTAATAAAATATATTGTTGAGGTTCCTCCCTCAGGTTGCATATTAAAAAAATCGAAACTTTCTCGAGCAAATTTCAAAAGAACAATAAACGAAATAACAAAATTTAAATGACCAAATGTTTTATTTAGAAAAAATTTAGAATCCCAATGTATGTGACATCAAATGAACGACTGATCAAAAGTTAGGTTAATTTCTTCTTTAAACAAAATGGGTAGGTTAGGTTAGGTTAAAACTGTGACCTCCTACGCACGAGCCGAGCGAGCGAAGCGAGCGGTGCCGCGGCAGCGGCCAGCGAGTGCCAGAAACGACTTGCATTAATATAAAAAAGATGTAGTTTTTAGTAGGTTAATTAATCGAACACGAGTGAAAACGAAAACGCTTCAAACAGTTTGTAACATGCATTCAATTAAAAAAAATTATCTAAGTTCTACCCGCATTAGTATGACGCCTATTTAATTTTATTATCTAAGTTCTACCCGCATTAGTATGACGCCTATTTAATTTTATTATCTAAGTTCTACCCGCATTACTATGACGCCTATATAATTTTATTATCTAAGTTCTACCCGCATTAGTATAACGCCTATATTATTTGTATTAATTTATCCAGTAATCCATTTTGGCCTTTAAACGATTTGGTCAATAGTGTAATAAATAATATAAACATTGATATTCCAGACTTTGGTCAGCTGAACTTTTGATCAAATGACCATCGTTATTTTAAACTTTGTTGATTTGTACGTTGTTCTTTTGAAATTTGCTCAGAAAAGTTTTGATTTTCTAATATGCAACACTCTCTCAAGAACCCTAGACCTACTATTTTTTATATTGTTTTTCTATACAGGGTGTAAAAGACCTCATCACGAAGCTGTCAACCAAGCATTCTGTACATCAAACTAAGTAACTTTACGCAAAAATTATTGCTGGGAAACAACTTTTTTTTTTGGGGTTCAAAATCATTTTTTAAGGTAGAACTTAATGTAACGCACTCAAAACATTGTGCTGATGGATGGATTAAATAGTATGGGGGTCGTGGGGGTGCTTAAAGTAAAAACCTTACTTTAGAAATTTGTATTTAAAAAAAAACTAGTCAAAAAGTTGGACCTTTGACCCCCAATATCTCCGTAACTAGAAGGTTCCCAGGTATGGTGTTGAACAAAAAAATTATCGCAATGACGAGGAGAACAAGTGCCTTTCGGTTTCGTTAAGAGGTGTTTTACACCCTTTATGTACATAGAGGAATATTTAAAAATGTAATGAATATGTTATATTATGTATAATGAATAAACGAAATATAGGTATGTAGTTTTTTTTAATAACATTTGACATTGTAAAAATCTGTTCTAAAACATACACACGCCAAATTATATTATTTTTGTAGGCTTAAAATTTTATTTTAAATATATTATTATATTATAATCCCTAACGTTATTTGTTTATTTTCCCTTTCACCTGCACAAATCCTCGGGGTCTCGATTTCATCCTACGTGCCTCTTTATTCCAGGCTAGACATTGGTAACAAGAGTTTCTAATAGAGTTCTGAGTTTGATTCCCTGGAATCCCTGGTCAGGCAAAGTTTCTTCCCATACCGAAAAAGACAGCACCCGAGGAGTCTGTATTTGTGTCAGATTAATGGCAATCGGTCTACCCTAAATTTGTGCTATACGTACAAGACAATGGTGTCGATTCTGTTGTGCACAAACTAAACCTAATTTAGGCTATTGTTATCTTTTAATAAAAGGCAGTGCGAGAAAAGGACGGCTACAGCTATGAACTAAGTTAGAGATGTCAAACTAGTTTATGCCTTGCGCTTCACCGTGTTTTTAGTTGACATGTTTTTACGTGCACCCTTCATTTGTATGGAAATATTAGTTCCAACTAAATTTGACAGCTCTAAATTGCGTCCGTGTCTTTCTCGTTTTATTACAGAGAAAAAGATAGCAATAGCCTAAATTAAGTTTAGTTTGTGCACAACAGAATCGACACCAATGGCTTGACAAGTTTTAAGAGACATTGTGAGAGCTGTAAGATTTTCAACTCTTGGTACAAAACTGAACAGCTGAGGAGCTCGTGGCTAAAAATAACAGCCGCTCAAGTCGATCTTCAGGTTACGTAGGTTGCTTAGGTTGGTCCGGGGATGGTTGACACCCCATTACCTACCGAGTTTCCCCCGTGCCTCAGAAAGCACGTTAAGCCGTTAGTCCCGGCTGTCAATAGTAGATCTTTGACAGTCGTTACAAGTCAGTGGGCCGAAATTCTAACAACCAGTATTACCAACGGGGTAACGTATTGCCCGGTATTAACTGGATTGTGGAGGTCAGATAGGCTCCTCTCGTAAAATACTGGTATTCAGCTGTATCCGGTTAGACTGGAAGCTGACCCCAACATAGTTGGGAAAAGGCGATGCCATACACTTTAGCCTAATCCTTCGTTTGTGTTTATTTCAACACAACCAATATTTTTAAGTGAGTCTTATGTTTATTTTTTGTGTGAATGTATTTTGTGTCCTTTTTTTTCGTATGGGAAATCATCAAATGCCTTCTCCAGCTCTGGGCGGAGCAGAAGGGAGTGTCAGACTTTTACTGACTAAAACCCATCCATGTTCCTTCATCGCCCTTTGTGTTCCGGGGCCACGGTATCTCTTTCGAATGTATTTTGTCTTTAGGTGTGACCGTGACATCACAGTGGGCCCAGAATACCAGCGCTGCGGTATTTGTTTTTCATCTATCGCAGCATCATGCTGAGATAGGAGCCTTTTTGGCCTCGCACAGGTCTTTTTTTATTATTTCGTTTTAGTCGAGTCGAGTTAGATTCTTTTTTTATTATTATTATTTTTGTAGTTCCTGTGCTTGTCTCAAACAAATATTTTTCTTTCTTTTTTCTTTAACCCACTTCACTCATTATTAGGTACCTACAACCAGTAACCGTGAACAATGAATAAATTGAGGCCATCATTGCAATACCGCTGGGGTAATTAACTGAGAACCACCGGTTCACCGCGCTAAGGAAACTTATTTTAAAAAATCTTCTATTTTATATCTATTGTAGCTGTTATCCGCGACTTCGTTCGCGTGGTAAGTTTGATGTATGTGTGAGACTAAAAAATAGTCTACGACCTATTCTCAGACCGACAAAATATACACTTTTTTTTTTTTTTAAATCGGTGATGCCGTTTCGGAGGCGTTCGATAACAAACACTGTGACACGAGATTTTTATATAGGTATTAGAAGTTCGGTCACGGTGTTTGTGGTCGTACTCCTCCGAAACGGCTCGACCGATTTTATGAGTATTTGGTACCTACCAAATGATGAGATGATGAGAATAGGTCAGAAAAGTATAGTAGCATGGAAAAATACGATTCCTTGCTGCAGAGATGAGGCGGAACCCTAAACCCAGTCATCCAGTCCAAAGGTGAATTTATCAATATATTTAAAACCACGTTCGAGATCATTCAGTGTCGTAATTGCTATGAAATATTACTACTGACTGACTGCCTCGTTGGTCGAGTGGTTGCAAACGCGACTGCGGTCCGGGGTTTGATTCCCGGGTCTGGCAAAGTGTTATTGGATTTTTCCATCAGGAATATCATAGTTACAGCCGGATTAGTGCCCGGTTGACGGTAATAGGTTCGCCCCCTATAACATGGTACTTTAACACAACTGGCGAAATGTGGGTGTACTATTAGGTACCTATACCTCTGACTAACCCTGCAGGGATAGTATGCGTGATGTTATGTTATTACTACTGACAGTTCTTAATCACCGTTTAGATGAACTAATCGCATTCAGTATTATTATTGAAGCTAATTATTTCTTTGTATAGGTATGGCTGTCAATATTCCTGCTAACAATTTTTTTTTTTTTTTTTTTTAATGATTTTAAATGCAATTGTAATTATTAAATTTTAAATATGTTTAACTTATTTTTATAAAATTAATGGATAACAATAATGTAAATTTACTTTTGTTTTACTGTTTTTCTTTTAATTTTCTAAATTTCTGAAAAAATTATTTTCCGTCTTGCCTGAATTAAATGAATTTTATTTTTATTTATTTTATTTATTATTGGTCAAATCCAGTCTAAACAAAAAAAGGTTCTAAATAGTCCACTAACCTGACATTCCAAACACCGACAACTCTCCCTGTAAGTGCAGGCGTTGGTCAACACGTTGTCAATGTGTCGCAGATAGATCTCGTCGTGAGCCCCGCGCCGTTTGCGACGAGCCAGCGACCACAGGAGCGCTAGTAGCGTGCCACGGCCCTTGGCACCTTTCGTATGGCCGCTGTCAACAACACATGCATATCAATCCATGATCGCGCGCACAGTACAATGCCCTGCGTGTGCAATACAATATAATAATGCATTCAAGGTGCTGAAGAGGTTGCCCCGATATTGTAGCGAATCAAGAATGTTCGCCGAGTCGCAACAGACTGTTCTACACGACTATGCGAAAGCGGTGCACATCCCTGGTGCGCAGGGTTTTGGCTAGCTCCAGCGGCATTCTGAGGGTATTCGCGCAGAGGTTTGGTTGCCTCAATCATTGCTGTATGGTTAATTTGCTGAGCACTCGACATAATTATGTTAGGTAAGTAGGTATGTGTACCTGTAGTTTAAGGGGCTCCCCCATGCACACTAGCGCCACTTTAGTAAAAAAATCAGAACGCGTTAAATACACAATTAATATAAAATCTGATTGACAAAATCAATCTTTTGGTCTTCTAAATTATTTACGTCTGCTTAACTCATTGAAAAATAGCTCGCTGTCGTTACAGATACAAAATGGAAAAAAAACGGCCGTTTTTAGCAATTTTTCTAACTGTAACTACAGTGAAGTATATTTTAATGAATTAAATAGACGTCAATAATCTAGAACTCTAAAGCATTGATTTTGTCAATCAGATTTTATATTAATTGTGTAAGTATTTAACGAGTTCTGATTTTTTTACTAAAGTGGCGCTAGTGTGCATGGGGGAGCCCCTTAAGATGTTATTATGTTAAAATGATCGCAATGACGGGGAGTACAAGTGCCTTTCGGCTTCGTTAAGAGGTCTTTTACACCCTTTATTTGTTAAATTTTAAGATCCTGGGTCGATTGGAGTAAATTTTTGTATTCTATAATCTATTCTATAATGTACCTATTGCTGAAGACAGGCCTCCACTGAACGTGGTCTTATACCCACTTTGATTTGCGTTGGCACGTCTAGTTTCATCGAAAACTTTTCTGTACATTGGTGTCTGTGTATGGAATCCGGTTTAACGATATCGTCGATTATTCGGATGGCTCTAATAGGCGGTTCTTTTAGCCAAGAAGGCAGTGCAGGTAAAGCAGGATTTTTGTAGTTTTTTTTCTTTTTAAAGTACCTAAATTTGTGTGTATGAAAGGTGTCCGAATGAATGTTTTCTCACTAATATAATAAAGGTGAAAGTTTGTATGCGTGTGTGTATGTTTGTTACTCTTACAAGCAAAAACTACTGAACGGATTTGGATGAAATTTTGCACACAGATAGCTTATAACCTGGATTGTACATAAAATAGATACTTAAGCTTAGCTAGTAATAGGTACCTAACTATTGATATGTTGCATAGGTTACCTGTTCCCAACATTGTTCAGTTGCGCTGGCTTCATGTCCTCCGCTTCACAAAGAGCGGTTGTGCTCTGTCGTCGACGCGAACGAAGCATGCTTTCGGATCTCTCTTTCTCGTCTGTCACTGCCAAGAGAAAGATATACAGATATGGAAGGGTATGTTCATAGACATAGGCCTCCCCTAAGTGTCGCCACATTGACCGGTCCCGTGCGACTCTCATCCAGCGGATCCGGGTATATTCAATAGATGAAATACTAGTAGCTAATCCACTAATTCAACATCGTTTTTTCGTTTTATACAGGGTAAAAAAATGGCTCAGTAAAAAACTAGCATTATCGAAGAAATTGCCACAGAACTCATGAACATACGAGCGTAATTTTGGAACAATTTTCTTAATTAATGATCCTAAGCGTACAGATCGCGTTAAAAACCCTGCGTTCCATAACTCAGGTCGCAGATGTTGGAGAAATATCGCACAAGAGAGAGGCATTTGTCCAGCAGTGGGACACATGACAGGCTAAGAAAAAACAAAAACCGGCCAAGAGCGAGTCGGACTCGCGCACCGAGGGTTCCGTACAAACTTTTTAAAGGACAAACTTACCTTTTCTGTTCGATCCCTAGAAACGGCTATTGCACCAACCGCAAATAATAAGTTTGTAATAGTAAAATCACTTTTTTTTTGTTATTAAACTACATATTTACAGTTTTCAGATTTTTCCCTTTACATGTGCTGTAAGACCTTGCTTTTGCCAAATTTCGTGATTCTAGGTCAACGGGAACTACCATATAGGTTTTCGACCCAAAACCTATAGGGTATTTCCGGTTGACCTAGAACTGTCAATTTTGGTTAATAGCAAGGTTTTACAGCACAAGTAAAGGAAAAATTACGAAAAATAAAAAAGTTGAAAATTAAGGTAAATTTTGGTACAAGTTACAAGTTTTCGTGAAAAAATTTGCCCATAAGTATCTTTTTATCGTGTTGACTCAGGACCTTGATTTTTATACACCTAATAGGGACTATAGACCTCAGTATCTGGTATAAATTTCAACTTGCTAGGTCCACCCGTACCTGAGAAAATCGGTGGTGACAGACGGACAGACGGACAAGAAAGTGATCTTATAAGGGTTTTTTTTTTTAACTGCAGCTGAATGTCTGGCAACCTGTCTTACCAAGGGGTACCGTGTTGCTCAGTAACTGAGCTGTGGAGATCAGATAGTAGTCCGTGTACAACACTGGTATAGGCATGACGACAGTACCAAAAAATTGCAAATCTATTTAGTCCGTCAGTTAGTTAGGAAATTAATGGACACGTATTTTTTGTTTTTGCAAATCAATGAATATTGACAAAGATCAAACGCATCAAAACTCGGGAGTCGGGGGCTCGTTACGTCAGAACTAGCTAAAAATTATACCTAGGCGTGACGTATTGAGAATTTGAAAAGCGTCAAATCTTCGTCAATTTTAATTTACGTAACAAAAGAAAAAACACGGGTCAAATATTTTCTGATAATCTAACTTACGGACTAATTCGTTTTTTTTTGTCGTCTCGCGGCTCGCCTATTCAGCCGTTGTCGATTCATCCGTAACGACGCCGACACGTAGTTGGGATAAGAAACGGCAGATGATGCCACCTTTAAAACAAAATCGCTCCCGCTGTCTGTACGCTTAGATCTCTTAAACTACGCAACGGATTTTAGCGCAGTTTTCAGCAATAGATAGAGTGATTCAAGAGAAAGGTTCATATCTACATTGGACCCTTGCGAAGCCGGGGCGGGTCGCTAGTAAAACACCAGCCTTGTGCGAGTTGGACTCACGCACCGAGGATTCCGTAGGTGTTTGGTTATTACACTACATATTTACGGTTTCCAGATTTTTTCCTTTACATGTGCTGTAAGACATTGCTTTTTGTGTAATTTCATTACTCTAGGTCAACGGGAAGTACCCTATAAATTTTGATTCCCTTGGGAGTGTCGATATACATATACATATGTTATTTGCGGCATAAACAGCCAGATATTTTTTTTACGTTAACTTAGAAGTTTGATTTTTTCACAGCTCCAAGGGACTGTAGACTTGAGTATATGGTTTTAATGAGGGGTTTTCTTTTCGAGGGATTAAAAAAAAATAGTTTCCAAAAACTCTCTAGATGGCGTTGAACTGACTACGTTACTTGGTGCCAAAGCCAAAACGCTTGGAAAAAGAAACATTGCGTCACGTCACATAGGTACGCTCGTTGACTGACACTTTCGTTTGCTAAGCTACTAAATTTAACCTAGTTTTCTCGAGTTTTGTTAAAATGAGTTTTTTTACGTTCCGTTCCTTGCAGTAACGTACCAAGTTCAGTGCCATCTATCCAGCGACTAGGGAAGAGCTAAAAAGAAAATCCCTCATTTCAACTAGATACCTCCACGAGTTCCCGAGATAAAGGGTATTGACAGACAGACGAACGGTTTTTTTTTTGAGTTACGTAACCCTAAAAACAAAATAAACCCCTCACCAGAAACGTCTTGCTCGCAGTAACCCCACCGATCGTTATCATCCCTCTTCTGATCGGCGGGCCACAACTGCTGGACCGACGGGTTCTGATAGATGGTCTCCGTGGAAGCGTTGCCGTTCTCCACGTCAAAACGACTCTCGGGCTGGTTCAGGACCTGGTGGAAGAACAAAGTGGTCATGATGAAGATGTACGGTCGAACAAGCTATTTGGTTTACAGTTTAACCCACAAATTACATTGTAAAATGTAAACCAAATAGCATGTCCGACCTTACATTAGGTAGACTAGAATAGATGTCACCCGCAGTTTCGCGCGCAAATTATCCAACGAGAATCTTCTCCCTGGACAAAAAGCCTAACTCAGGTCATGGTCTACCTATCTGCCAAATTTTATCGAAATCTGATCAGTTGTTAAGTGTCTAAAAAGTAACAAACGGACATACAGTCACTTTTGCATTCACATAAATATTTGTAGAGATTGACAGAATACTTAAATAAGTACAACGTATTTCGTATGGTATCATTCTAAGTAAACGTAGGAAGAAGCTCGTGGCTAAATAATAACAGCCGCTCGGGTCGATCTTTAGGTTAAGCCGTGCTTGCCTATGTTGGTCTGTGGATGGGTGACCACTCATTACATAATACCAAGTTTCCTCCGTGCCTCGGAAAGCACTTAAGCAGTTGGTCCCGGCTGCCATTTGTGATCTTTGACAGTCGTTACAGGTAGTCAGTGGCCCAAAAAGTCTGACAACCAGTCTTACCAAGGGGTATCGTATTACCCAGTACTAACTGGGTTGTGGAGGTCAGATAGGTAGTCGCTCTATGTAAAATACTGGTATTCAGCTGCATTCGGTTAGACTGGAAGCCGACCCCAATAAAACTTGGGAAAAGGCTACGCAGATGATCATTCTAAGTAAATGTAGAAATTTTATATAGGTACATGTCTTTGGTCATATTGCTAAAAACATTTTTTTTTTTAAACAAGGTATGATATGTATATTAATATTCAATGAGGTAGTTAGTTTGCAAGTTTTTTTGTAGGGGATCTTTTCGGAACTACTGATGACAGAGGGTTGCCACCCGTACTAAAATATATAGTATCGTACTATATTTCAGTCAATTGTACTTTATAATATAGAAAAACAATATAGTACGAAAAATACTATATTTTTATCCCAAATTCAAGTGTCGCGCTTTTTTCTTTTTTTACTGTGACTGGAAGTTTGGACTCTGGAACGTACCCACAGCGCTGCACGAGAGATTTTCAGAACGAAACGCATTCTCGGCAACAAAACGTCAACTGTAAAACAGTCATTTATTTAAGTGTTTATTTTGCTGTTAAAATAAAAAAAAAAACCCATGGAAAGTGATGATGGTTTTTGCACGTCACCGAAGTAAAAGCAAAAAAAAAACTCATAAAAAGGCTTAAAAAATATAAGAGCGAATGGTGCAATTAGGATGTTAATAACAAATATGTAAAATGGAAAGAAGAAGGAAATAGAGCATCTAATAATTTAATTAAAAATTTATTGTTAAATTATTTTAATATGAATCTAAAATTATTCATATTCCTATAAATATTTAACAATAGAACATTGATGGCCAAAGCGAAGAGCAATAACAAATATAATATATGGAAAAATGAATAATTATCGTATAAAATAGTAGTACTAAATAGTTAGTACTGGGGTACTAACTGGGTTGTGGAGGTCAGATAGGCAGTTCTATGTAAAATACAGGTAGATAATATAATAATACTGCATCCGGTTAGACTGGAAGCCGACCCCAACATAGTTGGGAAAAGGCTAGGAAGATAATGTTTAAAAATAAATGTGTACTTTTTTTTAACCCGAATTTCCCAAAAGTTCTATATTTTTGCATCTTTTTTGGGAAAAATACTATATTTGTTCAAAATAAAGGTGGCAACCCTAGATGACACCCTTCCGAAAATAGGCATGACGACAGTATCAAAAAATTCCAAATCTATTTACTCCGTCAGTTAGAGTATTGGAAATTAATGGACACGTATTTTTTGTTTTTGTAAATCAATGAATATTGACAAAGATAAAACGCATCAAACTTGGGAGTGGGGGCTCGTGACGTCAGAACTAGCTAAAAATTATACCTAGGCGTGACGTATTGAGAATTTTAAAAGCGTCATATCTTCGTCAATTTTGGTTTACGTAACAAAAGAAAAAACACGGGTCAAATATTTTTTGATAATCTAACTGACGGACTAATTCGTTTTTTTTGTCGTCTCGCCTTTTCTTTCGACGTCCGTCGAGTCCGACATTTTGCTTGGTCTGCGTCAACCTGCTTCTTTTGTGTAGAACGGACCAGCGCTGTCAAGCGCCGGTAAGCGCTTATAAGTTTCCAGCTTTCTTTCTGTATACCTACAGCCTTACCCTAGGTACCTACCTATATCAGTTTCCGCTGTTTCAGTAGGTGATTTACGATTCATCGTTATTTTTACTTGTATTAGTAGCTAATGCCCGCGGTTTCACCCGCGTGGAGTTCGGGATTACCACGGGATAATAAGTATCCTTTATCCTATGTGCTATACCAGACTATAATCTCTCTCTGTGCCAAGTTTCATCCAGATCTGTTCAGACGTTCTTGACGTGATTGGGTAAAAAACATCCATGCATTGAAATTTTCGCCTTTGTCTAATACCTATAAACGAGCAATTCTTGTATTAATTATGTACATAATCTCGGAAACGGCTCCAACGATTTTCATGAAATTTTGTATGCAGGTTTCGGGGGCGATAAATCAATCTAGCTAGTTTCATTTTAAGAAAACGTCGTCGTTTATCAAAAAAAAACCGAGCAAACTCGGTCATCCAGAAAAAAATATCTATTCATTTGATTTTTTATTTGTGTGTTTGTTACGATATAACTCAAGAACTACTCGAACGATTTTAAAAACTCTTTCACCATTAGAAAGCTACATCTTTACCGAGTAACATAGGCTATAAATTATATTGATATCATGCAAATTAGCCAAGCTATCACAATTTTCGCAGACGAGGTCGCCGTCGAAGTGCTAGTGAAAGATATTATTATGTTGATGTTCGTGAAAATGCAAACGTTGTTTTAGCGTGTAATTGGCAGTATTTTTTATATGAAGCCTTACTAAGTATGACTTGACATGTGTCTATGTCTGGACTTCTAGAGACTTTAACCTCTGTTCCGATATTCATTTTTAAAGCCGTCGGCCTCGAAAAACAGACAGATCGTCAAAGGACTCATTTAGACTTAATGAACAAAAAAATACAAGTAAACGTTTTAAATAAAACCAAGTTACAGAATAAACGACATTTTATCAATTAAAGGTCTACATTTGAATAAAAGATCGTAAAGGCCCTCTTTAAAGCCGGGACTGCGGGATTATTCGAAAGCCGTGGCCCCAGAACACAAAGGGCGATGGAGGAACATGGATGGGTTTTAATCAGTAAAAGTCTGACACTCCCTCCTGCTCCGCCCAGAGCTGGAGGAGTCATTTGATCATTTCTCATCCGAAAAATAAAAAAAATATACAAAAAAGGGCCCTCTTTAGAGCTTGACTTATTCATACTCAGGGATAAAGACCATAGATTTATGAGTCTATAGATACCATAATAAAATTATAGTGGGAGGATAGTTGAAAACTTGAAACAATTTGTATTTACCTGATAATGCGCTCGCGTGCCTAGAAAGAATACTGCACCCGAACCGCCAGTTGCCATTTTATTCTGAAAAGATAAAAGAAAAGGGATTTCTAAATGACACTAAAAAATATAGAAGCATGCAATCCAATTTTCAGAAATGTATTAAATATCTTATTAACGGAAACTTATGCTTAGTAATGTTGATAAAGCATATCTACACAATTTATTTAGCTGTTTAAACAAGAAAAAATAAGCAATTCAATAACATTCGTACCTACTCTTGAGTTTAGGTACAAGCGCTATTCATATTTTTACGTAATATTACAACACTATTGAGTTGAATTTAGATTTAATAATAATAGGAAACAATACTTCAAATATTTTACTGGCTGAACAGATAAGTTAACTATAGAGCACATTTAAATAAAGTAATAAAATTGACTAGAACACTGCATCCGTAAAATCGCAAAAAAGCATGGGAGATTTACCTCAACACAAATCCTTTTATTTCAGGATCTTTTAAAATAAAAGAATAAATATAATAAACTACTAAATTATTATGAAACACATAAGTAATTAATATTTAATCATTTTCAAAGATTTGTTGTCGCGTTGATACTTTGACAAAACGGATTTGACACAGTATTGACTTGCGCAGTACATCCCTTACGCCTTTTGGGGTTGTCATAGTCAAGAGAAAATGTTCAGTACAGTTTCGGGAGATATTGGGTTTTTCTGGGCAAAGTTTTTTATTAGAAAAGTCACTATATGGTTCATAAATATCTTACACACAATTTAAAAGTACGGAATTGTAGATCTATGAATTTTCAATGTTTCTAATGTATCCTAGCGCCATCCAGATTCTTAGTGAAATAAGTTCAAGTTGTGTTTCGCCGGCTGAAGATTGTATTGAGGTTTTATCCGCCATGCTGTACTATGAGAAAACTCTTGTAAACCAACATAGATGTCGTTTTATAAGGTAACTCGAATTTGGAATTCATATATTTTGTTGAGTTTGAACCCTATTGCTGATGGAAATTCAGTTAAAAAGCAGAAATGAGTGGGAAGATTCTAGTTTCTTTCTTCAAAATTAATTTTAACTAACAATAGTTATGAAAAACATTGTTTTTTTCTAAATCCTCTGAAAAGACTAAATTTATCGAGGGTCGACAAAAATAAAAAACGATAAAATGACTACCGAAAGCAATCAAAATCCAAATATTCAAAAACACTACAAAAATAAAACGCAGAAACCCATAATCTATTTATTTTGTATCTTTTTCCTTTTGACCTAATGATTTTTCAATAGAAAAAAGAATCCAAAAAATTATTGAAACTGCAATTTCTATTTATTTTTAAATTCCGTTATTCTGTTTATCAACAATTTTGAGAGTCGATCTGGCGTTGTGGATTATTTTAAATTCAAACTTTTTCCTTCAGTGAAACTCGCGAAAATATTTTTTTTAAACGCACAACATAAAACAGCAGCGCCACAATTTGAAAAAAAAAATGTAAGGAAACCAACTACAGTGCTGCATCGATCTTTTGGCGCTTGAATGTTATTGCCGGGAGCGCTTGTATTAAAAAAAAACACGTGTTCCACGTAAACGTACTTTATGTACTTATGTGACACAGGTGAACAGGTAAACAAACAAGCAAGCAGGTGGCTTTCGTTCCGATAATAGCCGTGCGCCTAAACATCCAAGTAGTACCACTGCAGCACACACTGTAAATGCAAAAAAGGAGTCCAAGTAACCACAAAGGTACTGTAAGCATTCAATGTCAAGTCCAAGCATTCGTCATTCTCCTGAGTCGCGGGTATTCCAAATACAGTCTAGCAATTTCTTCTAGTCGACAGAATGGCAAATGTTGAAGTTTGTATTGCGACTGAGATCGTGTATGTCTGAATAATTATTGTGCTTGTGCACTTGATTGAAGTGGATGCACTGGACCACTTTACCTTGTGGTAGGGGACTCCCTGTTGTGTAGCGAGAGTTGGTTGTACGTATTCGAAGTTGCGCGAAAACATTGCTTGCGCGATGTAGGATTTGTAGGTTAGTTTTAGGGGTCAGAGGCGACGGTTGTGTTTTGGTTTTATTCTTATTTTTGGCGTATTTATGTCAAAAAGTTTGAACATGCTTGGCCTGATTTTATAGAGTTTCTGTATGGGTTTTTGGTAAAACAAAATAAATAGGTTTCTGCAAAAGTACAAGTACATGGTAAATAAGTAGGTAGAGTTCTCGGTTAGTGATCTCCGATGTATGGTAAACAATGTAGAGATACCGCAGATAGAAAAAGAAAATAAAAATCTTTAGTTTGTGTATAACCAAGATTTTCTCATTTATGGAAATTAAAAAAACATCTTATGCGCTACTCTACCTATTTTTACATCTCATTCCGGCAAGATTCTCTTGGGCTTCCAATCACAAAATTTGTAGTTCGAAATGGATTATGAGTATTTGAACCAAAACAAAGTCTCTACCTTCAACTACTCTGCAATATTCCGTAGTAGAGGGGTGGTAATCAGGTTTCATGAATGAACGCCGCGCCGTTAAGGCCAAGTTGCACAATGACTCTACAATTATTATGAATGTAGAGTCTTGTATTGTGATGTCCGTTTGTAAGAAATAACGTGATGATAATAATATTGAATAGTCCTTAGAGAAAACAATGGAACGCTGTTATTTTATATTCGGTATATGAGGTTTGTCCCAGAACTCTACCTACACAAAAACATGATTATGATTATATTGAAAAAAAAAACAACAGTACCATGCAAACAATTGCTGCTGAGGTAATAACATAGTTTTATTAAGAGAACAAATGCTTTTAAAGAGCCTCACAAAATCGATCACTGCGAGCAACCGACTCCACAATTCCACATAAAAATCTTCATTCTGCCCTTATCCTAATTTATTTTCAGACGGGACAGTGGCTATGTGTTCTTACTTATATATCTCGATAGTCTGTCATGTCCTTTCTTTTTCAATTAATTTCTTTCCTTTCCATCATTATCTTTCATACATTCCATCTTTTATTTGGTCTTCGGCTATCGATTCTAGTCTCTCATTTGACTAAAAATATACTTACCTAGACTTTATAAGATACTAGCGGACGTCACGTGGTTTCACCCGCGTAGTTCCCGTTCCCGTGGAAGTACGGGGATAAAATATAGGCCTATGTTACTCAGGGTGAATGTAGCTTTCTAATGGTGAAAGAGTTTTTGAAATCGGAGTAGTTTTCGAGTTTATCCATTACAAACACACATATACACACACAAAAATACAAATCTTTCCTCTTTATAATATTAATATTTATATAAAATACATATTATTAGTGTAGATAGCATGCGATGCATTGAAAAAAAAATGCTTTTTAATCTGTTAGTAGATGAAGACCAAAGCAACGATGGATGTACTGTGTGTAGGATGATATGGCAAGAAATAAAGTTAATTTTTGATGAGATGACGAGAAATGTCTGAAAGAAGAAGACATGCTGCGCCGACCCCTAATAAATTGGGATTAGGGCAGGGGTGATGATGATGATGATGTATTTATTGCATAGAGAAGTCATACCTTTAACAAAATAAATAGAGCGTCACATGGAAGCATGCATCCGTGACTACACGCCGGAAGATGCACTACTAATGTGTTTCAGACATCAATTGATTATCGTTTTGCGCAGATAATTAGACAATTAACTTGCTTGGTCTGCTTTTTTGTCATTCTCAGTAGAAAAAGTAGCGTTCTGAGACTTTTTATGCATAATTGGTGATTTATTCATGGACATAACTGCATATTTGCTAAAAATAGCTCTGCTCATTGATTTTTGTCGACTCCAGATTTGGGAAAGCAATGTCGGATAACAATTTCCGTGTCATGTTTGAATTTACCCATATTAACGTAGTGTCTGAATACAGACACAATTTACTCGACGAAATACACAAATTTGTAGGCCGCACAAAAAAATGGATCTTACAGAGTGGAAATGGAATCAATCACCTTATAGCAAGCCAACCGTGACAAGGTTTTTAGCATTCGTTTTCAGCAACATAATTTGGTTACAAAGTAAGATTATTAGCGTAAGAACTCCTTATTATTTCATACATAAATCATTTGCTTGCGTAATAGTTGTAGAGAAGTCACAATTTAAATTGTAGAGAATGTCAAGTATGTATGTAACTATTATACATCTTTTGCGATTGATCGACGATGTGTCATCGGTGACACGTTTAAGAACACAGTACCTGTTTCGTACAATCTCTACATAGTAATGACATTTATTGATTGTAGAGACCGATATCTTGCCAAGTTATTTATACAATTTCTACACAGTCAGGCCAGAGAGATCACAAGTGCACTAACTAAGGATCTCTACTCTCTACCACTCTAGACGATGGTTAAAGTTGGGAGACATTACAAGATCACTGCGCCAGTAAAGCATTAGGGTAGCCCTAGAAAATCTAATTTTGTTACGTTTTTTGCAATTTGCAGGTCAGCAGGTCATACGTATGATTTGAGTTTCGCGGGCTATCCTGGCGCTTCCACCAGCAGTCGCTAATCTTTAAACCCTAACATTTGAAATTCGGTATTTGTAGAGTTTAAATTTGCTAAGAGTTACTAGTGCTGCTAAACTAGCAAACGACAAGGTGAAATGTTTGGGAGTTGATGCCCAAACGTCAGAAATTGGAGAGACACCAAATGAAGAAAAAATAATTATTATGCCGTCGAAAGACGTTCACTCCTAGACGTGAACCTCTATCCCAAGCATCACGACATGGATTTGTTCGTCGTGTATAATGTGTACAGCATTTGTATTACCTATTGTATATAGCTGTACGTAGGTCATGTTTCATAACGGTTTATGTAGAGCTGTGACGTGCATGCGATCAATTCCAGACCGCTTTTCTGCGTCATCCGCTTTGTAAGGAAACTGTGATACGTTAGAAAAAAATATTTTTGCTACGATGAAATTATTTACTCAGCTGTGGATTATAGACCACTTCTTCTCGTAGAGAGGAGGCCTGTATCTCAGTGTCCCTATTAAAGGCTGATTATGCTATGCTATGAGGTTTCTTAAAAACAATATATGGATCATAATTTCGGATGGCGAAGACTGATGGACATAAGCCTAGAAAAGATGGATGATTTTTGTGAAAGATGATATGGTTAGGAAGAAGGTGACTGCTGACATGATGGCTAATAAAGATGTAGGGAAGTAGAAGACATGCGGCTCCGAATACAAATGAAATGGGATACGGGTACTGGGTAGGAGGAAGATTATGACGCCGAATGGCAAGATAAAAATAGATGGAGCAGCAAGACCATAGGATAGTTTTCTGACGAAGTAGTGAAGGTTTAACAGTCTGAAGAAAAACTTCGTCGAATACTTATGGGTTTCTGCTTTTAGCGTAAGAAAGTTTATTTCCTACTCTTAGAACTACACGTCATTGTGGCAATGGCTTTTATTCTGGATGTAATGTAGCAGTGTGTCTATTTTTCAGAGCAACGAGTTCTTCATCTACTACGCACTAATGTCTGATGGAACTCCCAGAAATCCTATAGAGTAATCGAGTGCTTTGTACTATCAATTTAGATTTACCTGCCCTTTTTATTATGGATGAAGCATAATATGTCTTCTGAGTTCAGAGTAGTATTAATTATTTTAACACTTGGTAACAATAATCTCGTGTTACGTTTTACATTGAGCTCTGAACGAAGCTATTAAATTCTCCATTTAACAATAGCTAAATTGGATTCAATGCGAACGTTTTTATTGCTGTAAATGGCATTGAACCCTCAAGCACCTGTTAACACAGAAAGTTTCCGTAAAGGGCGAAGATAGTTTAGCTTTACCCATATGACTTCCTTTGGTTTACGAGACTGATAATCCGGTATTGCATTTCTGTTGCTTAGTTTATCTTTCAATTGCTACACAGTTCAGTTTTGACTGACTGTAATGAACCGATAACTAATCAAAACGCTCTAACATAATTGAGATACCTATACGAAACTTATCCATGAACATGAAAGTTTCATGCAGAAACGCGAGTTACCCATAATTTCCCACCCAAACACTCAATTTCCAATCCTCGACGCGAACTACGTCATTTCAACCGACCAATCAGGACTGCAGGCCTGCATCGCGCTATCAAAGTTTTCACTCCCGTCAGCATATATACAAAAGGCTTGGTAATACAGTCGGGAAGTCCACTGCTACACGGGTAACCGGTAGTGGCGGAAGGCCGGTCTAAGCTTCCGCCATCTGAATATGTCGTCTGTATAGATGTCATGTATGGGTTTAATATAAAAAGTTTAAAGAATAATGTTCAATCATTCTGTTCAATGAAAAACGAGAGTCCTTCTCACATACACCGAAGTAGCGCCTTTGACTTCCTTTTTGATTCTTATTGGATGGAAAAAAAAATCTTGAACATAAATTCTATTTTTCTCCAAAATTTCTGTCTTGTTATACTAAATATCTTTTTTTATAGTATTAAAATATAGTAAGCCTCATCTTATTACGAATGTCAACTAACTTAGTACATAGAAGTTATTTTTCTGGTAGGAAATCTTTAATAAACGAACTCTACATTTAGATTCTAATATTGTTCTTATTTTAAAAACCATCAAACTTATTGGAAGGATGTGACTCTATATTAAACAGTTTATTCCAAAAACTTCATATTTACAATGTAGAGTCGACTCGTTTGTTTATTTGTAATTTGACTCTACAAAAGCGAAAACATGTGGATTACCAGATTTTAGTAACCGATAGTAAATTACTATTTTTAATTTTGCCTTTGTTATTGTCGCAGGTAGAGTCATTGAAACTGTATGAAGAGAGTTCAATGACTGGGAGTACCCTTGTATCAATGACCTGCTATTAAGTCAAGTGGGTGTTTCCTTGGCCATCTATCTATAAATATTTACCTTGCATTTTAGTTTGTTATTAATAATTGAATTAAAAACGTAGTAAATTAAATAAGTAGAGGTACCTATCTATGTAGTTCGAAAAATATTTTTGATATGGCTGTTGGAAATTTTCATGGGATTTTTGTAAGCGTTAAAATATTCTGTACTGGATTTGTTTTTATGTACAGTTTTTTTTTTAATCAAAATATGTAAAAGCTACATATTAAGGAAAAACTATTTTGAGTCTAATTATGACACTATGAAAATGGCATGGAACTCATGCCATTTTCTTGGTTTTGAAATACAGATACCTCTACATTGTTCAAAAACCTTGTCAAAAACACAAAAAGAAGTTTTTATGTCATTAACTCGTTTTTTACCCGTAATAAATACGGAAAAACTAATCATAAAAGGAAGTCAAATCAGCTACTAGCGTGTGGATGAGACCTAGTCTCTCTTTATCATTTTTCTTGACATATTTGACATTATATTTTACCATTATATGATTGCTTATACGCTTCAACATATCTGATGACAAGGAATTAGACCGGCTCCTCGTCACAACCGGCTTACGAAGTAGCTACGGACTCCCCTATAACGTTGACTAAAATATCATGTACTCTCCAAACGGCGTGAAAACTTTACTTGCGAGATGTAGGATTTCATTTTCGATATTTTTTTTCTCAAAAACTACTTTATTAAACTTTAGTATTGTTTCCGGAAATATGTTATAATTGCGATTCTGTTCGTTGTGGTATTTTTTATTTTGGTTGAGATTGCGTATTTATTATTTTATTAAAGGTTTTCATTTCACCGGCTGCTCTTATGAGAATCCTACAAGAGTAAAAAGGATGGAATATTCTCGTTCTTGCTGGTTACCTGTTTCCAATTGGTTGCGTAAGCAAATCTTGCTTACCTTTTTGGCTCTACCAGCTCTACCACAGTGACGTCAAGCCATCAATAAAAGACAGAGATAGCAATATTAACATGGAATGATAAAAAGATATGATTAAATATCTACGTTTTTCTTTCTTAGTAACGTGATGTTAAACAAGTATTTTCTAGTTGTATTAGATGAATGAAAATATAAAGATACAATAACTGTTTTCTTGGAAAGTGGTAGATCTCTAATTTTCTATAGCAATTTTTTGTGCGTTGATATTTTATATTGTGAAAAAAAATTAAAATATTGCGTATTGGGATTATAAATATTTTACCTTGTATTTGTAAGATACAAAAGTATCAACAAAATTAATTATGTTAAAACAATCCACAACTTAATTTCCGGTTTAATTTTTGTGGGTAAACAAAATTTCTGTTGGCAACCCTGGCAGAATGCCGAGATGTCTTTCACTCGTAATTTACAAAGAAAAAGATATTTTATTTAATGCCGACGCCATTTTCGTGCGCCGAACCAAGTTTATTCCTCTTAACATTCGTGCTATCCGTCTCCTGGACGCTAAGTTCAGTGAATTTCAGTGTTAATAATCTTCATTGTTGCCATTAAATGTGAGTATTGATTGTTGCAATAATAAAATTAAAAGTCATCGCCATAGCATAGAAACACCGCATTACGAATTTGGTGTTGCAAGAAACTTTGACAAACATTTTTTGATTGACGTTTATTTTGTTTATTTACTCGAAATTAAGAATAACTATTAACGCGTCTGTCTAGTTGTTGTAAAATGGCTGATGGTTTCATGTATGATGGGAATTATGGCCACATGACCTACCATTCGAGGTGCCTAACTTATGTTTCACCTACACACAGTAATATAGTTACATTTTCTTTGTAAATCAACAAACCGTTTACTAGAATAAAAGACTCCGGTTTTCTATCATATTTACACTGAATCAGCCCCCATACTACGCTTAGCGACAGCGTAAAACTGTACATGTTTAAACACCTACTAGCTTTGAAAAATACCATGCAATTTATTTAATGAATGTACCTGTAGAATCACAACTATTGCCAACATATAACAAACATTATATTGCACTACCAGCAATATAACAACAATACACAAATCTGCTTCTCTAAATATTCCAAATGTTGGGCAGCCCTAGTTCTGTATGATACTACTGCTCCAAAGACAGCCTTCCCGCTATCATCTTTATCAATCACCTACACACACAGCAAATTTATTACTGACTACCTGTTGTCCTTGAGCTTGTCCATGTGAAACAATTATACAAATATTACCTTACCTTTTATAACATAAAAGCCCAAGTTACTCCTTATACTTTCTTAAGCATTCAGTTTAAAGCTGTTATTTTGAACCCTGCCCCAATTTATTGTGTGTCGGCGGAGAATTTCTTCTTACATATTCCTCTATTACTCGTCATCTCAGCAGTCACCTCCTTTCTAGCCATATCATCCTTCACACCTTTGATGAAACCGAAAGAAAAGAGAGATATTTGTATCTGTTCTCTCAAGGCAGTGAAAGCAGAACATTATTTTGTATATTGCCGACAACCAAATTCACAAGACAAAATAACTTTTATTGTAAAACTCTTGGCTGCCTCATAGGTCTAGTGGTTGAAAGCACAGCTGGTGAGCTTAAGGTCCTGGGTTCTAATCCTAGGTCAAGCAAAGTGTTATTTTAATTCCAGAATCTCTCTGTGGCATCTCTGGAATCTGGACTGTGTCCAGTTGATGGCCATAAGGTCACCCCTATTACATTTATCTTTAACATAATTAGCGAAATGTGGATGTACTATTAGGTACTCCCTAAATCCTTCAGGTGTGGTTTTAAATCAGTTGAAATAAATAAGTTTTACTTTTTTAACTTTCAGACCTAGTTCATCATGTCTGAGGAGGAAGAAGTGACAGTTGAGACTTCTGACGGACCGATCCTGTCTGCAGAGTATAAGGATGGTAAGCAAGCAGTTTAAGGTGAATGCTCCAACCATGATGATTTTAATACTCTGGAGCATCCAACATAAGGCAATTTTTAGGGTCCCTGTTAATGACCATGACTCCACTATGATTGCCAAGGAAAGATTATAAACACAATTTTCTTTTTCGTATATTTTTCAATAAGCTTTGATTACTTTTGAGTCTAAGCTCGAGAGTACATGTTATAACTGACGAAATGTGGGTATTCTAATAGATAGGTACACCTCTGACTAACCATTCGGGGATAAAGGCGTGATGTTATGTTACATTTTGTTTTATTTATTTTCAGGTCAACTACAAATCGTAGAAATGACTCCATTTGAGAAAGAACGGGTAAGATTCCCATTTGAGTTGGGCAGCTTTTTGAATTTTAACAAGAAAATATTACTTCTATGTTTATTTATCATACAATCAAACATTATAAGCAGTGTCTCAGTCTCGAGTTCGAACCCAAGACACGCACCTCTGGTTTTTCGGATTCATGTGCGTATTGTACCTATATCACTTGCTTCGGTGAAGGAAAACATCGTAAGGAAACCAACATGCTTAAGAGATACTTCTTGACGGCATGTGAAAGCCAAGTCAGAAGCCCATGGTCTAACTAATCACACGATAAAGAAAGATTTGAACAAAGAAGTAGTCAAGGAAACACGAACACATTTGACATGATTCCTTATACTAATGTTTGTAGTTCTGTGAGAAGACCAAGTAAAAGGATTATTTAATTTAGTATTATTGGCATATATATAATAGGCATGACGACAGTATCAAAAAATTGCAAATCTATTTAGTAGAGTATTGGAAATTAATGGACACGTATTTTTTGTTTTTGTAAATCGATGAATATTGACAAAGATAAAACGCATCAAAACTCGGGAGTGGGGGCTTGTGACGTCAGAACTAGGTAAAAATTATACCTAGGCGTGACGTATTGAGAATTTTAAAAGCGTCATATCTTCGTCAATTTTGGTTTACGTAGCAAAAGAAAAAACACGGGTCAAATATTTTTTGAAAATCTAACTGACGGACTAATTAGGTTTTTTTTGTCGTCTCGCCTATTATGCTGTACTAAATAAATAAATAATCTGCCTACCTAATTTGGAATAACTTGAATAACATTTTCTTTCATTTACAGCAGGAGTCCCACAGCCTTCCAGACCTGGGCGACGGGGACGACCAAGAAGCCAAATACATGCAGGTGTTGGACACCACCAAGGGGCTGGTACAGCTAGACCTGCTCAATTTGACACTGGTTAGGTGTGTATAGTAGGCTAGTTTCCACCATCAATAAATTGCAAATGTATTTAGTCGCGTCAGTTAGAGTATTGGAAAATAATGGATACGTATTTTTTGTTTTTGTAAGTCAGTGAATATTGACAAAGATAAAACGAAAATTATCATAATTATCAATCATCAAAACTCCGACGTGGGAGCTTGTGACGTCAGAACGCACTAAAAATTATACCACGGCGTGACGTATTGAGAATTTTAAAAGCGTCGTATCTTCGTCAATTTTCGTTTACGTAACAAAATAAAAAATAATAATAAGTAGTTACTAATTAATAGTTGACAAGCCTATTGTATATCTTCTATCATTATCTGCGGAGCCTTTTCCCAACTTTAATAAAATCGGTCAGTGATTGACGGAAATATTGATGAACACACGAAAAAAAAGAAATTATACAACTAAACAAAGGACCTCCACCTGTTTTGAAGTCGGTTAGAAACTAAAAACCAAATTTATATTTCAGGTGCCCAGATGGAGAGGAATCATACCAGCTGGTGGCCAACACAGGCACTTCCGATGGTGAAATGTCCTCAGATGCTACCGTCACGTGTGTACTGCAGACTAGTGATAATGAAGGTACAATACTTTCCAATAAATAGAGGAGCTTGCTTAATAAATACTCGAATGCTCGATTCGATCTTCAGGTTAAGCAGCGCCTGCCTGGGTTGGTCCGTGGATGTAGCCTGGGTGGCCTCATCCACCTGGACCATTTTAAAGTGGTGCACAGATCATGTATCTCCAATTTTCGTCGATATCTAGGGTGTAAACAGACTCATCACGAAGCCGTCAACCAAGCATTCTGTACATCAAACTGAGCAAAAATTATTGCTGGTTAACTACTTTTTTTTTGGGATGTAAAATCATATTTTACGGTAAAACTCAATGTAACGCATTCAAAACATTTTGCTGATGGATGTGTTGAGTAGTAAACGGGTCATGGAGGTATTAAAAGTAAAGTTATTACATTAAAAACTTGTTTTAAAAATAAATAAATGTGAAAAACTTGGAGCTTTGACCCCCAATATCTCCGTAACTAGAAGTTTACCAAGATGGTTTAGAACAGCGGTTCTCAAAACTTTTTTTAACAACGTAACCCTTTTGGAAACCTAAATATTTGACGGAGCCCTAAAATACGTTTGTTGCCTAAAATAATAAAAAAAAGTTTGTGTACTTATTCTTTATTAGTTATCTAAATCAAGAAATGGACTTGACAATGGATTACTACAACTGTTTTTTTTTTCGCTTTCCATCAGGCGTAATCGAGGTCAAGAGCAGGCCCATTTTGTAGTAAAAAAACTCAAACTCAAAGCATTTATTTCAATTAGACCATTACGGCACTTTTGAATGTCAAAATTACAAATAAAAAACAAAGCTACAGTCCCAGTCACAAGGCATAACAACTTGAGAAAGTACTGTAGTTGCCCATTCCCTAGCGTAGATCTCTATGGAGAAGAACGGGCAAGAAACTCCATGGACACTCTTTTGAATCAAAATATTGTTACAAAATCTTGGTTACATCATTAATTTTGAAATTATACATATATGTGAGAACGATGTAGAAAGACGTGCACATTAAGAGCGTCCAGAGTAAAAGATTAGATCAACAATTTACGAATAAAGTAATTAAAATGAACCTTGGCAGCTAAGAGATGACCAGTCCCAACTGACAGCGCCCGCTCACGAACATGACGCGCACAACGGCGCCATTCAACTCAACCATATTGAAGGGAATTAAATGACCCGACACACCCGCCACCATCAGCGAGACATTTGAGTGAGCATGACATTCTCTCACCCACCAAGGCATATTCAAGTCAATAAAACATATTCAAAGCTTAGTCTGCTAGATTTTGCTGTTTAACAATACTTGCTTAAAAAATATTATAATTTTAGTGATATTTATTATAAATTTCTTTGGTATATCTTTTAATTATGACCGATGAGCCCGCTACAGAGGCTCCACGAAGCCCTAGGGTTCCGCGGAGCACACTTTGTGTAAGAATGCTCTAAAACAAAAAAAAAAATCGCAGTGACGAGGAGAACAAGTGCCTTTCGGCTTCGTTAAAGAGTCTTTTTTTTACACTCTTTAGTGCCAATAGTCTCCGAGTAGTTTGCAATTTAGACAGATGAGACTTAACAAAATCATAAGGGCTTTATATATACGGATGGCAAAAACGGCGTCTACTTGGATATTCTTTGACATAACATCACGCCTGTAATATCCGAAGGGTTAGCCAGAGCTGTACCTAATACTACTCCCACGTTTCGCCGGTTATGTTTAAGTCTCATGTAATTGGGGACGAACCTATTGCCATGAAGTGGCTGCCACTGATGGGAAAAATGGGTCTTCAAAAAATTGGGTTATCCCATCTGGGATTCTTTTGTCCATTAATCAATCAAAGTATTTATTTCAAGTAAGCCAGTTACAGGCACTTTTGAATTGTCGAAACAAAGATGAAATGTAGCTACAGTCCCAGTCACAAGACATAAAAACTGTGAAAGTACTGTAGTCGCCCATTCCATAGCGTAGATCTCTATGGAGAAGAACGGGCAAGAAACTCCATGGACACTCTTTTAAATCAAAATATTTTTTACAAAATCTTGATTACATCATTTATGTTCAAATGGTATATTATGTGAGAACAATGTAGCAAGATGTGCACGTTAAAAGTGTCCACAGTAAAAACAAAAAATAAAATACAATTCAAAAACTAAAATAATTCATTCAAATAAGCCATGGCAACTAAGAGATATGATACCAACAACAGCTAAAAACTCATTTCCTTACAATTTCAGACCCAGACAACCAAGATTCCTTCGTGATGGTGGAGAATGAGAACGGTCAGAACTCTCTAGTCATACTCAAATCTGCTTTACAACAGGCATCTGCTGTCCAGAAGCAACCGGAAGTGAAGGTACAGTCGACTACCGCTCATCAACTTCTTCCTAGCCATTTACCAAGTTTTATTGGGGTCGGCTTCCAGTCTAACCGGATGCAGCTGAGTACCAGTATTTTACATGAAGCGACTGCCGGTCTGACCTCCACAACCCAGTTAGTACTGGGTAATACGATACCCCTTGGTAAGACTGGTTGTCAGTCACAGTACAGTCGACTACAGCTATGTCTGCTTTTTTTCTAAACAAAGCCCCGTGCCACACTATGACCACATCGGTTTACCAAACCTTCTTGATCATGGTGGTTACATGGGGTGTAGATGTAATAGGCTTGTGTCCTGATAAAATCTAATAAGTCCGTTATTTAGATTTTCAAAAAATATTTGACACGTATTTTTTCTTTTGTTACGTAAACCAAAATTGACGAAGACACGACGCTTTTAAAATTCTCAATACGTCACGCCGTGCTATAATTTTTAGTGTGTTGTGACGTCACGAGCCCCCACTCCCGAGTTTTGATGCGTTCTAACTTTGTCAATATTCATTGATTTACAAAAACAAAAAATACGTGTCTATTATTTTCCAATACTCTGAGGGACTTAATAGATTTACAATTTATTGATGTTGGAAACTAGCCTATTATTATTTTCTTCGTATTTATTCTTCACATATTTGTATTGTTTTTTCGTTTACACTTCATGTATTTTTTATTTTATCTGTATCTGACCGTAGCATCACTCTGCTCTAGGCCCTATAAGAATACCAGCGCTGTAACTTTTTTTCAATGTTACAGCACCATGCTGAAATAGGGGGCCTTTTGGCCTCGTACAGGACCAATTTCGTTTCTTTTTATTTTTTCTCTTTGTTTAATTTTTATTAGTTGTAAGTACTGTTAATTTCACCATTTTTATTTGTGTGTTTTGTCCTGTGCGGGCTATTAAATGCTTTTTCTTTCTTTGATAGGACCATTAGTAGTAAAACAAATCAAACGGCCAAGTGCGTGTCCGGCTACGCGCAGTGTAGGGTTCCGTAGTAGCCCGTTATCACAAGCAACGGAACATCTTAGTCAGTTTAAAAGTTTAAAGGATTTATTCGAAGGATTTTGTATTTGGTACAAAATTATCCAACATCCAAGTTCAACGACTGTTACTGCTAAACTAATAAAGTTATCTTACCAGCTATAGTTTTCCTTTAAAGTTCATAAAATGCAGCAGTTTAGCTTTTAGAGGGGAGGGGGACGCCCTACTGGAAATAGAAAATTTGCACTTTGAAGTTTAATATTTCGTAAATGGAGCATTAAATCGAAAAATAGTATTAGCAACCCCTAAGTCATTTTAAAAGACCTATCCAACGAATAGACGACGAAAAAAAATTCATCTCCACTTCACATGTACGGGAGCTACGCTAAAAAAAATGTTTTCCAAAATTTTATTTTACCACTTTGTCGGCGTAATTGATATACACACTTCTACAAAATTACAGCTTCCTAGCACTAACGGTCTCTTAGCAAAACCTCGGACAGTCAGACAAACAGACGCCAGACATGACGAAACTATAAGGGTTCCTTGTCAAGACTACGGAACCCTAAAAAAGACCGAAAACTATGCGAACTTCCCATTATAATAATACTTTGTTTGAAAAAAAATCTCAGACTCTGTTAATGATCATAGATGTTTTAATTTATTTTTATTATTTGTTAAAGCGGCAAAATAAAAACACATTCTGTGAAAGTACGGATGCAATAAATTTAAAACTTTTTTATTCCTTAGAAATGCCTTGTATAATGCCTTGTGAAAGTTAAACAAGGTTTAAATGGGCCACCATATAAACCTTGTTTAACTTTCTAAAACAACACTTATTTTACAATTTAATATTTTATGTAGCGTGTTTTTGATGAAACGGAACGCAAATTCAAAACGCATCGATGTCGGTATTGACTAGCGATGGGCGATTCCGAGATGTTTTAACAATCGAAAGAATCGCGAGTCGTTAAAGTAAACCATCGAGTCAACTATCGACTCGCCTTCTACAAAACAATCGAGATGTTTTTTTGATTATTTCGAGTCTACGGAATCGACCGCTAGTTTTCGTTTTCGAATCAGTCACTCTTCGATCACTGGGGTCAGTCGATTGCATGCATCGAGCCGAAGTGCATCTTAGTTACAGTCGAGAGCGTGCCAGACGCGAGCTATCGAAAGTATTCGTACGTAAGTTAACCTACTTAGGGACATTTTATGCCCGTCGCGGTACTGATAATTTTAATTATCTATTTTTTTTTATTATTTAATTTTGTAGTATGAATCCGCAATCACAACGCAAGTCAAAAAGAACTCGCGAAACTAAACCATCCAGGAACAACTCGAATGAACGCGCCATGCGCCAGTCGCAATAACAGACCGAGTCGGACTCGAGCCCAAGTCGAAACAATCGAAAACCATCGAGATGTTCGAACAATCGAAACAATCGAATAAAACCTCTCGCCATCGAGCATCGCTAGTATTGACGTGAAACGCTTTGTGTCAAAGGTACACTTTTATTTGAGTTTCACAAATGTATTTGTTATAATATTATATTAAGGGTAAAAAATAAGATGTAAACAAGGCAGATAGAGGGAAATGACGTCAACCGCTTTGACAGGAATGGCCGCTACAGTCACTCACGTTTGAATTGTCGTAGAAAATTGTAGAAGTTTAAATTATTTGCACGACAAGCAGTCGTTGAACTTAACTTTTAATTATTTTCTTGGGTAAAGAAAAAATACATACATATTCCCTATTTCTCCTTTTTCTGGTAGTATGATCCTGTGGGACAAATACTGAACTCCACGCAGGTGAAGCCGCAGGCATAAGGTAGGCGCGAGCCTGTGGACGGTGGGCTATGGGCTAGCTCGCCGTCCGTCCGTCTCATGACGACAGGCCGTGTCGACAAGCAGGAGTGTTCCACGCGCGCCTCAAAGAGAGTCAGCAAAAGGAAGGGGTCCGCGAGGGCCGATGTCTGCCGGGGTTGCGGGACTGTTCGAAAGAGATACCGTGGCCCCGGAATACAAAGGGCGATGAAGGAACATGGATGGGTTTTAGTCAGTACAAGTCTGACAGTCCCTCCTGCTCCGCCCAGAGCTGGAGGAGTCATTTGATGATTTCCCATCCGAAAAAAGGCATAAGTTAATACACAATGATTTAGACGTATTATCATATGGCTTCAATCTTTTACCTGATGTCATAAAGATTTTTAGTGCGTTCCGAAAGCGACTTACACTTTCATTTTTGTTTACAGAAAGTTCTAACACCAGCAGAAATATTAGAAAAAGCGAAATCTCTACAAAAAGCCAAGTAAGTGCTGCATCCTCTTTTTAGAAGCTTTTAATTAACTTGTCTTGTTAGTTCCTAATGTCAATGTCGTAAGATTTAAGCACAATTTCCTTCAGTGTTAAAAACTCCTAATTTTATTTTGAATTTTAATTAAAGAAATGTTATGTTATACGACCCGAATGGCGCAGCGGTAGTGAGACTGCCTTACGTTCTTCGGGTCCGGGTTGGAATCCCGGTCGGAGCAAATGTTTGTGTGATGAGCATAGGCATTTGTTTCCGAGTCATGGATGTTTATATGTATATTAAGTATGTATTTTCAAACAAAAATAATTTATGTAGTATATCAACTATCTGGTGTCCACGACACAAGCCTCGTTGCTTAATGTGGCACTAGATAGTGCTGTATTATTTATTTATTATTACTATACTACTGTTTTTTTTCCTCGCAATCGAAGTGAATAGCAGAGTTTATAACTCGTCCACAAAACCATTTTATACTCGACATTACTATCAGCAGTATCAGCCCTCGCTTTCGGCTCGGACTGCTAAAAGTCTCGTTTTGTGCACTTGTTGTAAAATGTAGTATTATCTTTATCATAAGACGATAACTCCCCAGAGCGCTCCAGGGCCCGGGCGGCAGGCGGGCGCGCCGCAAGCGGAAGAGCGACCTGCCCCCCCCCCACGAGCTGCTGGCCTCGCCCAACTTCAAGCTGTACCTGTACAGCTGCAAGCTCTGCAGCTACAGGTGTAACGCCGTCAAGGACATGTCGGCTCACAGGGTAATATACGTAACTAGCTAATGCTTGCGTCGACTTTAATAATTGTTCCACAGGATCATATTACGGGGATAAAAAGTATCCTATGTGTTAATTCAGGTTATAAACTATCTGTGTGCAAAGTTACATCCAATTCCGTTCAGTAGTTTTTGCGTGAAAGAGTAACAAATATACACACATTCAGTGATTTAATATCCTATTTGCAAAATAAATAATTTCATTTTATTTTCCTCTTTGTCATGACGATAATCGTGTAAAATGGTGTGGCTTGTGTATTTAAATGAAGATGTTTACATATAGGACGACGCGATTACTGTCGTTCACTACTATAGCCAACTAACCCTCCTGGCGCGTGCGCATACAGCAGCGGGGAGCCTTCACGCGCTCATGTGACCTACCTACCGACCACGATATCACACTCACACAAAGCTAACCACAACTTTATCAAGATACTGCTAATTTAAATAAATGACATGATATAAATAAATATATAAAAAAAAAAAAAACATTTTATTTCAGACATTATAGTCCATAACGTTTTAACAATATCACATTAAAAAATAAATAAATTACATTAGAAATTATTACATATATACATAAAAATTAAAATTAACATTTAAAAATTAAAAAAAGATTAAGTTAAAAATTACATAAAAAATTACAAATTACATTAGAAATTACAAAAATATAGCACATTACTGCAGCAGCCAGCAACAGAAGCATTAACGAACGAACGTGTAAATGTGTGTGTACGTAAGTCCATCAATGCCTAGTTGTGGCCAAGGCTTGTATAGTACTTTTCTCAAATAATGCGAGGAAAATAAAACTCACGTTGAAGAGTTAATTTGTTTTTTTTTTTTTTTTCAATAAACCGGTTTCTATTTGCAAGCCAGTTCGAAATTTAAATAAAACCTTTGATAAGTTACCTTCTTGGTTTCCATGTTTCAGAGTAAAAGATCGTTCCATTTTTAAATAACACGACCGATATGAGTTTGCTATGTAATTTATTTGACCGCTAAACAGGACAGATATGGATTTTCATACAACTTTCGCCGGCCGCTGGTCGCATATATCTGGCCAGTACAGCATTTTCGATTTATCTCAAAGACGATGCTCAAATTTCCAAGCATGTTTGAGAAAATGTACTAGAACGTATGGTTTTTTTCAGGCTCGCGAGCACGGTAGCGGCGCCGGGCGGGGCCGTGCGGGCGGCCGGGGGGCTTCCGTCACCTTACAGTGCGCAAGATGTCCTTTCCGAGCTGCTACACATACACAGGTAATACTATCTACTATTTCCCTCACGATCAGGTGGCCTACCATGACGTCTTAAAGCAGGATCGTTTTAATCTTGTTCCAGTGTGGGAAAGAGACGGAGCTATAGAGGACGTCTAGCGCCATCTCTTTCCCACACTGGAACAAGATTAAAACGATCCTGCTTTAAGACATCATGGTGGGCCACCTGAAGGTCTAAGTAGCTAAATGTCCAAAAGCGAGAAACGTCTAATGAGCAAAATGTCCATGTAGCAAAACGTCCAACTATCTGTATAGCAGAACATCTATTTAGCAAAAAGTCATTTTAAAATGTGTACACTCATGATAGAAAGTAAAAGTCATTTATAAATTACATTAAGTTTTTTTATAAAATTTATTAAATCATAAATTATAAGTATTAAATTTAATTAAATTAAAGTTTCACCTAATAATTTTTAAATTTTCATTATATAATATTTTTTTTAATTTTTTTTTAATAGTTATTTCTTGAATATTAATGGTAGATTTTTATTTTTTTTATTTAGAATTCATAAAAAAATATTTAGAGATGAAATAATTATTACATTAACTAACTAATACTCGCCCTAGAGTGATGCGTTTTGTGAGGCGGGCGTTCTCGGGAACTGATATTAGTTTTCGAAATTACTTGGCCCGCGTCACAGAGCGTATCGACTTCCTGAAGCAGAAGATCTGTGCATGGGCAAGCCGTATTCGTCGGTACAAGCGGCGAGTGGAGCGGTACACTCAGAATCGCACATTCCAAAGCGATGAAAGGTGGGTATATAGGGCTTGGGAGCGACCGGACCAAGGTGTGACTGACACGCGTCTGCCGGATGATAACGCCATGTGTTCATTTTGGCGCAGCATCTGGTCGGTGCCTGTCAGTCACACTGAGGGCGATTGGACCCGGCAGGTTGAACAAGCGTGTGAGCCCCCAAGACGTAGCTCGTGCAGTCCGTCCGTTGCCTAACTGGAAATCTCCAGGGCCGGACGGACTGCACAACTTCTGGATCAAGTGGTTCCAAAGATCACACGCTCGCTTGGCGGCCCAGTTTCAATCAGCCTTAGAGTCAGGGTCGCTGCCCCAGTTGTTGACGACAGGAATTACCCACCTGCTCCATAAATCAGGTAGTACTGCGGAGCCCAAAAATTATAGACCAATCACTTGTTTACCAACGGTCTATAAAGTTCTTACATCCATTTTGAGAGCTAAAATCAACCAACATATTGAGAGTAATTCTATCATGTCTGCCTCTCAGAATGGATGTAGGAACGGGTCCCGCGGCACTAAGGAGCTGCTCCTCATTGGTATGACCATTAGCCAACAGGTTCGCCGCTCCCGAAAGAATCTGTCCACATGTTGGATAAATTATAAGAAGGCCTATGATTCTGTGCCTCATACATGGCTCATGAGGGTGCTGGAGTTGTATAAAGTAGATGCAACTCTACGTACCTTCCTGATGTCATGTATGGGGCACTGGAGGACGGTTCTTCGCCATCCAGGATGTCGACAGATCCAGGGGAACAGCGAACCGATAAGGATCGAGCGTGGTATATTCCAGGGTGATAGTCTGAGTCCATTGTGGTTTTGTCTAGCCTTGAACCCTCTCAGCACACTGCTGGAGCGTTCAGGTCTAAGCTATCTGTTGAGGAGAGATGGTCAGGTCATATCTCACCTTCTTTACATGGATGATCTGAAACTCTTTGCCCCCAACAATTTGCAACTGAAGAAGCTACTGAAGGTAACAGAAACTTTCAGTAGCGCCATCAGGATGGAATTTGGTGTGGACAAATGTCCATGGCAGTCATGCATGTCAAGCGAGGGGAGATTATGGAATCTGTGGGAACTCAACTCTCGGATTCCATACACCTTAGATCCCTCTCCTCAACAGAAACTTACAAGTATTTGGGTATGTCGGAAGCATTAGGTATCAATACTGCCGACATGAAACAATCGTTGAGGGGGCGCTTCTTTGGCCGCCTGAATAAGGTGCTAGGCAGTCTTTTGTCAGGCGGAAACAAGGTGCGCGCCTTCAACGGTTGGGTCATGCCGGTTTTGATGTATTCTTTCGGCATACTCAAATGGACTCAGACGGAACTTGATGCCCTGGATAAGAGGGTACGCACACTGCTGACCGCAAATCGAATGCATCACCCATGGTCGTCGGTGATGAGACTGTATATCCCGCGGAAGTGCGGGGGTCGTGGCTTCTTAAATGCTAAGACCCTACACAACCGTGAGGTATGCAGTCTCAGGGAATACTTCCTGGAAGCCGACGGGGAGATGCACCGAGATGTGGTCTCAGTGGACAAGGGCCTCACCCCGCTCTCCCTGGGTAACGAGAACTGGCGCAAGCCTAAAGTATTAGACACTAATGACCGCAAGGAGGAATGGCAGGGCAAGGAGCTTCACGGACGCTTTTACCGGGCCCTACATAGCCCCGATGTAGACTTCTTAGCGTCGGTATCCTGGCTGCGCTTTGGTGACCTCTTCGGGGAAACCGAAGGTTTTGTCTGTGCAATAATGGACGAAGTTATGATGACGAATAACTACCGGAAATTCATTGTGAAAGATGGCACGGTTGACATACATTCAGTCAAAAAAGTATCGGGAATGGATGATTTGTTTATGGTTCCAAATTTTTTTTTGTTTTTTTTTTTGTTGTTGTTAGATTAGCACAACTGTTTTCCATTTTGGCGCGGAGTTTGAGTTACATCTGTTAATTAGATTAAATACAGTACTGATTTTAGTTATATCATATCTAGTGTGTATTGCGAATTTCTTAATGGACAAAAATATCGGACAAAAAGTTTGTCTTAAATTTTGCATCGCCAATGGAATTTCGAGTTCGGAGTCTCTGAAAATGTTACAGAAGGCTTACAGTGAATCGACTTTATCAAAAACACGCGCTTATGAGTGGTACAAAGCGTTCAAAAGCAGTCAAGGTGTGATGGAAGATTTGCCTCGTTCTGGTAGGCCATCAACGTCTGCAACTGAAGTTTCCATCGCAAAAGTGAAGGAAATAGTGACTGACAATCTTGCCGGAAGGTCAAACGGTAAATAAAAAATATTATTCGGACGTTATGCAGCGTTTAAGAGAGCAAATTAGATAAAAGGGCCAGATTTGTGGAAAGAAAATTCTTGGATTTTGCACCACGATAATGCGCCTTCGCACAGTTGTGAACGATTTTTTGACCAAAACTCAACAAATACCATCGAGCAACCACCTTATTCATCAGATATGGCTCCAGCCGACTTCTTTATTTTTCCTAAACTCAAATTACCACTTCGTGGCACCCGTTTTCATTCAGTAGAAGACATAAAGGAGAATTCGCGGCGAGAACTGAACTCAATTCTGGAATAAGCATTTAAAAAATATTTTTATGATTGGATTATTAGTTGGCGTAAGTGTGTCGGTTCTGAAGGAGCATACTTTGAAGGTGATAAAATAAATTTGGATAAATAACTAATATTTTGTGTTTTATTGATCTTTTCCCGGTACTTTCTTGACAGAGTAGTATGTCGGGCATGCCACCGTCCGGGAGAATCGATCCGACACATTATTTCTGGGTGTTCTAGTCTGGCTAACAGCGAGTACTTGCATAGACACAACCTCGTTGCCAGGATTATCCACCAGCAACTTGCTTTGAAATACAACCTTGTGGAATCAGAAGTGCCATACTATAGGTATGCGCCCGACCCAGTTCTCGATAATGGTAATATCACGTTGTATTGGGATCGACCTATCACCACTGACAGGACTGTTGCTGCCAATAGGCCTGACATAGTGGTGATAGATCGATTGGAGCGTCGCACAATGATTGTTGATATAACGGTCCCGCATGATGAGAACCTCGTGAAAGCACAGAAAGATAAACAATTCAAATATCTAGATCTGGCTCGCGAGGTTGTTGACATGTGGGACGTGAATACAGCAGTCATTGTGCCGATAGTCGTGTCGGCCAATGGCTTAATAGCCAAGAGCCTCGACCAATCTTAGGAGGCTCTCGCTTGGCAGCTGGATCAAGGGCTTGATTCAGAAAGCAGTACTTCTGGACACGGCACGTATTGTTAGGAGGTTCCTCTCTCAAGAGCCCTGACCACCGGCAGCTCGGACCCTGTTCCCAGCGCTGGTAGGCTACTATTTTTTATATTTTTAAATGTTTTTTTATAGTGTTTTGTATAAAAGTATTTAAAAATGTTAAAAATATGTAATATAATGAATAAAGGAATAATTACATTAAATTTATTTGATAAAAAAACTTGGTTGAAAAGCTCCTCGCCTCTGTTTGTGAATGCGCCTTAAAATTTTTTTAATAGTCTATGACATCTGTCATTGTCTTGTCAAGTTGTGGTTTGTGGAGCGAAATAAAGAGAGTCCAGTTTTAAGTAAAATATCTTTTATTTATTTATTTAAATAACAGCTTCTTAAATATTATTAGGATATTTACCACCTTTCAGATGAAATAATAATGTCAAATAGTGATAAAGAATAGTTGTGTAGAGTCGTATTACCCAGTATTAACTGGGTTGTGTAGGTCAGATAGGCAGTCGCTCCATGTTAAAATACTAGTATGGAAGCCGATCCCAATAAAGTTGGGAAAAGGATAGGCAGATGGTAAGGGACGGGGGCGATGTATTTTCCAAAAATCTTAGCGGATGCGTACGCATTCTGTACATCAAAGTAACGCAAAAATTATTGCTGGGAAACGTTTTTTTTTTTTGTGAAAAGTCGTGTTTTGTGGTAGAACTCAATGTAACGCACACAAAACATTGTGCTGATGGATGGATTGAGTAGTACGAGAGTCGTGGAGGTGTTTAAAGTAAAAATCTTACAATAAAAACTTATATTAAAACTAAACTTGTCTAAAAGTTGGAATTTTGACCCCCAAAATCTTCTTTTCTTCAATTAAAATTGAATATCTTTTTGTTAAATTATTGGATCTGTTATAATGGTATCATTTTGAAATTGGCATTTAGTAGGCATATTATTAAATACATGGGCACTGACAATGTGGTACGTTTTTTTTACAAAAATCGCTCTTGAACTTGATGGTGTGTTAAAAATTTGGGTTAAAATTAGAGAAGAACCAACTTTTTCTTCAAAAGAGCTGAATTTACATAAAAAATCATAATTTATCGTGGTAGCTCTAGTATTCAGCAGTAATTAACAGAAATCAAAATGTTGAAACTACAACCAAATTTGTAATAAAGGGTAGAAATTTCGTAAATAAAAGACAAAAAGGAAATATTTTCGGAACCCTTGGGTATAAATAGTTTAAATTTTTAATTGTTATAGTTAATTATCTAGTTCATCGAATCCTGAACGGTGGACCACTACTTACGCCACACCCTGTATATCGCTGGACATTAACACACAGCGCCATCTAGTGCCACATTAAGCAACGAGGCTTGTGTTGTGGACACCAGATAGTTGATATACTACATAGATACTTTTTGTTTGTAAATAAATACTTATTAAACATATAAACATCCATGACTTTTTTACATCTGAAAAATACTAATTATAGGCATTTGAGACTGCTGATTATACAGAGAGATCCGATACATTTCATGACGTCATTCGACATATCGACATACAAAATCCATACTAAATTCCGTTTATCAAGAAAGAGATAGAAACAAAAGTTTATTTGGTTATAACTTTTGTGTTGTTTGGCCGATTTTGGCCTTGTTTTCACTTTTAGTCATTATTTTTACATTAAAAAAAAAGAAACATGCATATTTCCCTATTGTTTGTGAATGTGTGAACATTGTAGGCATTGTAGATTCGTAGGTGTGTTAATTAACTTTTCTTTTTTTTTTAAATTAATTAATTAAATATTTGTTTATTTATGGCAACTAGGCCCAATTGTTAGTAACATAACATTATTCCTAAAAACTAATGTTAGTAAACAAAATACAGAAACGCAAAACAAATACAAAAAGAAAATTGTGAGGTTAGGTGTGGTGTCTTCTGACCAGCACCTCCTTTTTATCTTGTTGACGACTTCTAAGTACCAATTCTGTAACATGATAATATTGTAAAACCAAATAATTTCAAAAGAGTAACCATGGAGTTTCTTACCGGTTCTTCTATATAGGAAACGACCAATCCAAATCGTGCACATTTTATTGACGTTCTTTATTGCTCGTTTAGGCCTATGTGTAATAAAATATTTTGATTTTTACGTAATAAAATTGTTGCGTCCTTTCAGCTAATGAAGCATGTACAAGAGACACACTTGGAAGGAGCCAGCAGTAAGTCTACAGATTGTATGTATTCACAGTCATTAGCAGGGTTCGTTCCCACTAGCTCTACTAAACAGTTTTACGGTAGAACTATAGTCTGCGCCAGATAACTAGGAATTAAAGGTCATTAACCCGCATACATTTATTCAAATACATAATTCTGAAAATAGAAATAATGACATAAACTTGTCCCGAAACTATACCTTTATCGTGATTCGTGATCCTCGACTTTTTCTAGTAATAAAAAACGATTCATAATGTATTGTCGGGGTACCTACGCAGAGAAATTAAGGAAAGAGCAATGACCTTTAATTCCTACTTATCTGGCGCAGACTATAATGGAAAATCGTAGAACTAGTGGTAACAAAAAATCCTATTTGTTCTATTACATAATTCTACTTAAGGCTGGGGTATCTGCTAACGAGAGGTTTTCTCCATGTAACTCCTCTTTGATGAGTAAATTTCAATGTTCAAAAAAAAAATATGTTGCTTATTGCTTATGCTTTTGTTTATATTTGTATTTGTATTATGTACCTAATTCAAAGAAAATCATTAGTTATTATGAGTGTACCAGAGAAACAATGGCTAAAATATAAATGTTATAATCCGCATAATTAAAAAAAAAATACAAATTTGTACACCTCACTAGGTAAAACATGTACGGACCTATACTCTACTTTACTAAGATCTTGCATGCTCGATTTGTGTATAAACGCATGTTTTTAACAAGTATCTTTATCTTTATTAGACTCTGAACTTTAATTGGTACAATTGAAATAATACTAACTTTATTATTACTATATGAAAAAAATATTCAAAGTGAAGCATTTTTTCTTTAAAATTTCGTAACTACTCCTAAACGGCATTAAGTTTTAGTTTTTTTTTTCACACAAATATTTTTCACTTTTTTCTTCACAAAGTATATATACAATTGTCATTTTGATCTAATGATTTATTAGGCTACAATTAAATAAAAACCACTCATTTCGGCCCGCAGTGACTGACGTAACAATCACTTTGTAGTGCAAGCTGATTAGAACTTTATTCTGACAGTATTTCAAACGAAGTTTGAAACCACCACAAATAGAGTTGATAATTTTAGCAGATACCCCAGCCTTAAAAACAAATTGAGTTTTTATTCCCACTAGTACTACGTTTTGGCGTAGTTTGTACATCCACACTCACATTCACGAGGAGCTCGTGGCTATATTATAACAGCCGCTCGGGTCGATCGTTAGGTAAAGCCGTGCTTGCCTAGGTTGGTCTGTGGATGGGTGACCGCCCATTACATACCGAGTTTCCCCCGTGCCTCGGAAAGCACGTTAAGCCTATGGTCCCGGCTGTCATTTGTAGATCTTTGACTGTCGTTAGGTAGTCAGTGGCCCAAAAGTCTGACAACCAGTCTTACCAAGGGGTATCGTATTATTGGGTTGTGGTGGTCAGATAGCTATAATAAATAAACTCGATGATACTCTCTTCAACAGACACAGTGCACCTAAACACAGAGGAAGTAGAAGCAGCAGACGTGCTGGTGTGCGGAGCGTGCGGGTTCGAGTCCGGGTCGCGCTCTGTGTTCCGGAAGCACATCGAGGACGAACACGGCGCTACCACGTGTTGAGGTACGTAGCCAGTCGTGTAACACGTCCACTGCTGGACATAGGGCTCCCTCAAAAGGGGTGTTTTGCCATAATTATCACGCTTGGCAGGCGGGTTGGCGATCGCAGTACGGTTGTTACAAAAGCAAAGAGAACGCTGCTGTCCATTCTCTGGTAAGTCCCTTAGTCGCCTCTTACGACACCCACGGGAAGTGCTATAGTTGGTGCCAGTTTACATGAGTATATCGGTCATTGACCCACCTACATTAATTAAACATCTTAACTTTGAAAACCAAAAATAAGCCTGTTCAAGTCTGGAATCGTCATCTATCGTGATCTTCAACATTTTTTGTAATGAAAAACGATACATGGTTTATTTGTTTTGGTTCGTACGAAGAGATATTAGGGAAAGGGCAATGACCGCTATTCTCATCTTAACTAGCATCAACTATATACAGGGTTAGTTTTCAATGATCGGCCAAATTTTCAGAGATGGTTTAGAATCGATTATATATTTTTTAATAAGATTTCATTCCTGTCCACAAGTAAAAATCGAACGCGTGGATATTACAACAGCACAATTCAGTTTAACAACCTACATACGTAGCAGTTAGCACACACATACATTTGGCGGCGCATGCACGCACACAAGTGCATTGATATCCACTATAGTCGAGTGCAATTAGACAATAAGGTGGAACGAAGTTTTTAGTGGTCAGATTTTCATGGGACTTTTTTATTGAGTTTCTAGACGAGTAGAAGAAAGTTATAAAAAAAAATTTCGCCGCTCACTTCTTTTTTATTTCCTTTGAATTTTTTTTTCTTTTTTCGTTTAAGAATAACTTCAAATTCGATGAATTCATATTGTAGCGTAATAGTGTGACCTACGTGCATCCATTAATCGATTTGGTCTGTTTCTTTGTTCATTGTTGTCGATGTAATGTATATTTCAAGTATTTTTGAAAATGTCCTATTTTCTGCAATCATTTCTAAAATATCGAAATTTAAGACTAAGATTTCTTTGGAAATTGGTAACTGATGCTTTTTCACAGATAACAGGACCAGAAAGTATTAATAAATACCACTTTCATGAGTGTAGTGACTTAAAATTCATTCGGAAATGTTAGAAAATCGTCTATGATAATGAAAGCTTTTTTTTTTTCAAATACGGCTATGAAACTCAATGTGCAAGTTATTGTCTAAATCCTCATTTTAGTAGCTATCTAACGAGGTATAATAACTAGAAAATTATTTAAGGACACTTGTTAAATATTGGTTACTGCTGAAAAATTAAAACATGGCAAAAGGCCTCTATCGCTAAGTAGTGGGAGTGGTATAGGTATCGGTATTGGTATTAAATTGCGCGCAGAGACCCAAGCTTGCAACTTATCTTAGATAGAAATCGTGAGAAATGGTTACGTTACTATTACGATATTTTTTGTAAATTTATCAGCGGCCACATTCCACCTTCGTCAGCAATAATCAACATTTATCGAGTACCACTTTTTTTTTTTAGTTTTTTTTATCTGTGGATAGCAGATATAATAAGAATAATTTCTGGAAAATATTTACGTTGGCCGTCATAGAAATATTTTGAGAAAAATGACCTTCTTTAACTTTTATATAAATGATTTGCTGATAATTGTGAATACATATTTAGTCACTTCATTCGTAAACATGGTTTTCTTGAATATTTTTACATCCAATTATCTGTGAAAATGTATCAGTTACCAAATTCAAATGAATCTTGGTCTTAAAATTCAAAATTTTAAAAATAATTGCAGAAAATAGGAAATATCCAAAAAATACATGAATTATTGCATTACATCAATAACAATGAACAAAGAAACAGACCAAATTAGCATTTAATGGATGCACGTAGGTCACACTATTACGCTACAATATAAATTCGTAGAATTTGAAGTTAGTAGTAGTAGTAGTTATCAAAATAAAAAAAAATATTCCAAAGAAAATTAAAAAAAAAAAAACAAAAAATGGTCGCGAGGGGCGAATTTTTTTTGTTTTTTTTTTTTTCTACTCTAGGAATTCAAAAAAAAAGTCCCATGAAAATCTGACCACTATAAACTTTGTTCTACCTTTTGAGTATTTTTTTTCTAATTGCACTCGGCTACTAGGTTTATGATTTAGGAAATTTTTTGGACATTTTCAAATGAATGCGATTATTGTATTTTATATTTTTCGACAATAATATTTAAAATGCACTTTTGGTTTGATTTTAATTTTCCGTGCCTCGGACGGCACGTTAAGCAGTTGGTCCCGGCTGTCATTTGTAGATCTTTGACAGTCGTTACAAGTAGTCAGTGGCCCAAAAAGTCTGACAACCAGTCTTACCAAGGGATATCGTAGTACCCGGTACTAACTGGGTTGTTAAGGTCAGACAGGAAGTCGCTCCATGTAAAGTACTGGTATTCAGCTGCATCCGGTTAGACTGGAAGCCGACCCCAACATAGTTGAGAAAAGGCTTGGCAGATGATGATCTTAATTTTAAATTTTGGCTGGTCATTGAAAACTAACCCTGGATGGTGAGATTATTTTCGTCCGACACCATACAGTACTTTACTTTGTGCAATTTATTTCATCACCACTGCTCTCAAACGGTGAAGGAAAACATCGTGAGGACACCGGCATGCCCTAGAACCAAAAATTCGAAGACATGTGACATCTACCAACCCGCACTGGGCCCGCGTGGTAGATTATAGCCCATTCCCCCTCATTGAGAGGAGGCCGTGTCCCAGCTGTGGGAACATTATAGGCTGATGATGATTAGATCAACATTACTAGCGTCTTTCATGTCCAAGGTGACCATCCCTAACATTCTGTAACGCCTTTTGAACGTCATTGTCACATATACGTGACAAGCAAGCACGTGCCCTGTACGCCAATGACACAAATATGTGACAAAAAATGCGGTGCGCTAATAACAATGTCTATTCGGATTTCAAATCTATATTTTTTTGTAGGTGCTTTTATGCTTTTCATTAAATACAATCTTTTCTTTTGTTTCAGAAAGCGTTCAAAGTATTCGGAGTTAATGTCTTTGATTTTAGTGAAAGCTCAGTTAGTTGTACTAAAGACTTTTCTAACTGTGTTTGCGTTTAAAACTGTAGTTCCATGCAGAATTTGGGAGTGACCGAACAAAATGGGTGTAAAATTATGTTTAACGAAGCCGACAGGCACTAGTTCTCCCCGTCATTGCGGTATTTTTTTTGTTCTACACCATACCTGGGAACCTTCTAGTTACGGAGATATTGGGGGTCAAAGTTTCAACTTTTTGACAAGTTTTTATTCAAATACTAGTTTTTAAGTTACTTTAAATACCTTCATAACCCATTTACTATTAAATGCGTCCATCAGCGCAATGTTTTGATTGCGTAACATTGAGTTTTACCGTAAAACGTAGCTTTTCACCCAAAAAAAGTCGTTTCCCAGCAATAATTTCTGCGTAAAGTTACTTAGTTTGATGTACAGAATGCTTGGTTGACGGCTTCGTGAAGGGTGCGTGCCTAAATAAATTAATGTTGTATTATTTTCATTCCAAACCCTGAATACTTAATTTGTTGTAAAAAATTATGTGGTTTTAAGAAGTGCTGAAATACCGGTCGGCATGTTCTGTGAAGCCGACGCGACGGGAATTTCTAATTCATGTAGATATACGTTCGAGTAAGAGCCGCTCGGCTTTGCTCCAAATGTGCCGAGCCGAGCTTAACATGATAATAAGATAATATCATGATATTATGGAGAGCCATATGAAAGCCGATTGTGTCCGAAGAAGTTGTGTTCAAAGACCTCCCACTAGGTGGACCGATGACCTGGTGAAGGTTGCGGGAATCCACTGGTTGTAAGTCGCACGGGACCGGGACATGTGGCGACACGCGCGGGGAGGCCTGTGTCCAGCAGTGGCCGTCGCACGGCTGTAATGACGATGTGTCTGTGCTTCGACTCGACTCTGTTGTTTACTAATGCTGAATAGAATGTGCTGTGTACAGACAGAAGCACCAATCTGTATTTGGTACAGCTATTACTGTGAATCGGTCAAAACTACTTTTGATTGTTGTCAGTCAAAGCTGCTATTAAGATTAAACTTAAAATAATCTTAAGTGTAGCCGCAAAAAATATACATTGCTTAGTGCCTATGGAGTTTCAAATCCTCCATATGCCAATCTTATTCATAGAGATCTACGCTTTGGAATGGACAACTACAGTATTTTCACAGTTAATATACCTGAGACTGGACTGTAGCTTCACCTTTTTGTTATTGAGAATTCAAAAGTGCCTGTAAGTGTCTATTTGAACTAGATGCTCTCAGTTTTAGTTTAACATAATAGTACTCATTACTACGATGTTAAAACGGACCGAAACATTGACAGAAAACATGTTCACAACATGTTTTTTTTGTTGCCAGAAACATGTTTTGTGTTGCAAGAAACATGTTTTTTTTACCAAACTTATAGTGAATCTTTGTTTTCCAGTAAGTGTGGGACTTTAGCCGTAATTTACATATAAGTAGGTACTTAGTTATTTGTAAATAAACATTATCGTTGTTGTTCCTATCATGTTTACTCTTTTTAAGTTATTGTAAGTTGTCAAGAATATTATTTTCTCAATAAATAACTAGAAAATGATTATCTTTGTTTTATTTCCATTGGTGACGCAAACCTATTCGCAATATGATTTGGTGTAAATGGAAAGGCACTTCCTTTCGGCTTCGGGACTATTTACACCAAGTTCTCCCGGTCATTGCGATAATTTTTTTGGTTTGGATCATACCTGGGAACCGAAGGCCCGCCTTCTTGTCACGCTGACGTTCGGTCGCGTGTTGTGCACAAACTAAACTTAATTTAGGCTATTGCTATCTTTTTCTCCTTATTAGAACGAGAAAGAGACGGACGTAAATTAGAGCTGTCAAATTTAATTGGAACTAATATTTCCATACAAATGAAGGGTGCACGTAAAACATGTCGACTAAAAACACGGTGAAGCGCAAGGATAAACTAGTTTGACATCTCTAACTTAGTTCATAGCTATAGCCGTCCTTTTCTCGCACTGCCTTTTAGTAAAAGATAGCAATAGCCTAAATTAAATTTAGTTTGTGCACAACAGGATCGACACCATTATGTTCTATATAGCACCATACTGCGACGCTGACGATAGCGAAGATCCGACTGCGGTATTTTGTTCTCGCTGACGTCACGATCGACGGTATGCGACCGACCGACCGTCAGCGCGACAATAAGGCGGGCCTAATAGTTACGGAGATATTGGAGGTCAAAGTTCCATCTTTTTCACCAGGTTTTTTTTTTTCAAATCTTGGTTTTTAAGGTTTAGTAGGTAACTTTACTTTAAAAGCCCGTTTAGTATTCTATGCGTCTATCAGTAGGTACAATGTTTTGAATGCGTTACATTGAGTTTTAACGTGAAACATGATTTTTCAACCCATTAAAAGTAATTTCCCAGCAATCAATCGATGAATGAAGATCAATTGATGCCTTAGTGGAAGTTTATTAAATTTCGTCTTTAATTCAACAAAGGCAAGGTTCATTTTATTTGAGCGGCGTCGAACCTTCTATGTCAGTCAAAATTTAGATTTATAAAAATAAATTTTAATTACTCACCCTTTTTGATAACTTTTCACACGCGCATATTTGACGAGCAGTTGTCATTGCTAAACAAATATAAACCGTAGTTGAAATAAGATTGTATTTTCAGCTTCAAGTCTAAGACTGCGTCACATTCTCATAATACAAGGTGGAAGGTAGGTACTATCGAGGGCACTCCCGCCTGATAACCACTAAGCTAATTTTTGCTTGCACTTACAACATAGAAACGTTCTCTAGCCCCGCCCCGTTGACTTTGTACAGAAGTAATGAATGAAAGAATACCAACCGGCCGACCGCACTAACGATGCACGCCAAACTAGACTTATTGTTATTTTGCGCGCCAAATTGACGCTTTCCTAATAGGCCTAAACTTTAAGGGGGCGTGACTCTGCGCCTCCACATGACGACATAAGTGAAATTTTTTAACTGATCAGGCGGAAAAGACCACGACTGTACACCGACACAAATGGTTACCACGTTTTCAGTATATCATTCTGAACCCCCCTTAGAAATTTTTCATCGGTAACACCTCCCAACACCCTATACCCATAAATTTGACGGCGGAGAAAACAAATAGTTTTTCAAGGGTTATCGTGCTATCCAGTTGTGGAGGTCAGATAAGCAGTCGTCCATGCAAAATACTGATATTCAGCTGCCTCCGGTTAGACTGGACGTCGGCTTCCAGCCTTTTCCGAACTACACAAATATCAAAAAAGTCTAAGCAACACGCATCATTATACAGAAACTGTTGATGTATTATTAATTGATACTTTATTTTTTCTTTAACAAAGTAGATTGGTTTATACAATCTTTTTGATCTCTGAAAAACATACTGGCTGATTAAAAAAAAAAAAGACACTTCGATTGTGTTTAGTTTTCATTAAAATAAAAGCTAAGTAATTATTTTCTCCCGATTTCATGTGTTTTCGTTGCTTGTTAAAATTTGGTATTTATCTCACTTTTATCATTTTGAGATATCAGTTTTTGAAAAAATTGAGTGGCGAGTCAATTTTTATGTCATGGAGCGACGCCATTTGACTGCTGATGAAATGCAGAGAGCTGTAGTAATGCTACAAGCGGGAAGAAATCAGTTCCAGGTATCTCGGCTTTTTGGTGTCAATGAGAGCTTGATTTGTCGTCTTTGGCAGCGGTACGTTAATACAGGGGATCCTGCTGAGCAGAACCCAGGACCCAAGACGTCAGCCGATGTTAACTGCCTGGAAGCAAGCCAGGAGCAATGGGATAAAATTTTATATTGCGATGAGTCCCGGTTTGGATTTAGGCCTGATACGAGAAGGGTAAGAGTATCGTCGTCCCGGAAATGCTGAACGTCTGAGATGCGTCCAGGAAGTGCACCCTTACAGTGTCTCCACGGTGATGGTATGGGCGGGTATTATAAAGAACAGACGAACTGAGCTCGTTTTTGTAGATAGCAATATGAACGCTGAAAGTTATGTCAAAGAGGTCCTCGGGCCTTATGTTCACCCATTTGCACAAAGTCTTGGCTCAGATTTCACTCTGATGCATGAGAATGCGCGTTCGCACACAGCTCGGAGGATCAGAGAGTACTTGGCAATGGAAAACATTCGGGTATTGCCGTGGCCTGCACAATCGCCAGACCTCAATCCCACCAAGCACGCATGGGACTTGCTTCTGGAGCATGTCCCATGCGTGCTTGGCGACGTGTTCTAGAGAACCCGGACTGGAGTATCGACAACCCAACAACTGAAAGACTTGTTCAAATTCCACTGGGAACGATTGCCGCAGGGTTAAATAAAGAAAGAAAGAAATTTTATTAGCTCAAACATGTGTTTACATACAGAATTAAAATAATACATGCATGCAAGATCTTAAATAACAGTGGCTCACGACATGTCTGCCATTTCTCATGGCGTGCAAATATTTTCAGGTACAATTATTATTATTTAATTAATGACACAATCACACAACATTTATTTTAGCGTAAAATGACAACAAAATCAAATAATTTTGTACATTTAATTATCAATTTTTTCGAGATGACATAATTTTACAAGAAATGTTTAAAAAAAAAAAAACGAAGTTTACATTTCTTAGATAAAACAAAAGACAGAAAGAGACATTTTATGTTTATAAAGATAGTAAAATAATAATTTGATATTAATAAAAAAAAACCGGCCAAGAGCGAGTCGAAGGGGTATATGAGCAATAGCCATAGATGGGTGCAATTTCCTAAGGTGGATGCTCCAACCAGCCCGCAAAATTCAAATTTTCTTACGTTTTTTGCAATTTGCAGTCCAGTGCCAGGTTGTATGATTGATTTTGATGATTATAATTCTATAACTACATACGTCTTATAGTAGCGAGCTATATTTTAATCGACATACAACCTAGCAGTGGCCTGCAAATTGCAAAAAAACGTAAGAAAATTTGAATTTCGCGGGCTACCCTGGAGCGTCTACCATAAATAACAATCCTGAAACATTTATTGCCTTTTCTGTTAAATATTTGACCTATTAGGCCATTTTCTCTTACTATGGATATTACCTTTTATAGACCTCTATGTTGATAGAGCTAATCCTTAGTTGTGTTTTATTAACTATTTTATAAGTAAACTGATCTTTGTCTAATATAGTTTCCAGGAGTTCAGAAAGTTTATGGAGTTTCTCAACTCCATAAAGGACAATAGGGTAGATGAGATGACACCATAAAACAATAATTCCAAGACACCAATCTCTAATCTTTTTGGGTCTTTTTTATTTTGGGCCTGAAAATCCAATTTATTTTCAATAATTTGCCACTTTTAGTTGTTTTGAAATCAATAAATAGTTAAGTCATTGAGTTGACTTAACAGTGACGTTACAGTTTGCTATTGCCATACAAAATTTATGAGAGAACTAACCGCGTTTTGACAGCTCTTAATTTTTTTTTCCGTTAAGGTATCTCAATTGATTGGTGTGTCATCTAGCCCATTGGCGGTGGTCTAGGTTCTGTCGGCTTATCAGTGTCATCTGTCAGATCAATTGGTAGTCCAGTGAAGCTGTTTGATGTTATATGTTGCTTCTACAGGGTGGAATTTGAAAACCTGGAGGGAAAGTACTCTTAATACTGCAGATAGTAAATTGTACTCAAAGGAAACATTCCTTTATTTTTGAATAGAAAGCAAACTGTATTCAAAGATTTTCGAAAATTCTCTTCTCCCACACCCGGGAATCGAACCGGCTAAAATCTGAAAAAATTATACCCTGTACTTTTATTGCATCGATCGTTAGGGTCAATTATAAGGATGAAATCTCTCTAACAAACATGATAAATTAAATGAAAGGCAAACCAGGAAATCTTAAATTAATTTAATTATTTACAAAAAATGGGAAACTAACTAATTAGTTGCTCGAAATGGGCTCCAGTCTCTTGGATACACAAATTTATTCTTTTAACGAATTCATTTCTAGTAACCTTTAATAAAGTGTTGTGGTGAATTTTATAAATCGTATTCTGAACTTCAACTCTCAACTCGTTGTCATTCGCATAAGATTTCATGTAAATTTGATTTTTTACATATCCCCACAAAAAAAAAATCTAATGGGGTGAGATCTGGCGATCTCGCAGGCCATCTGATTGTGCCGTTTGTACCAATCCAGGTATTAAAATGGTTATTAATGTAGGCAGTAGTGATTCTGCTGTTATGTGCTGGAGCACCATCTTGCTGTAGAATTATTTAGTTTCGCTCTTCCTCGGGGAAACCATTTAACTCGTTTCTTAAGAGATCCAGTATTTCAATATACTTGACAGTGTTTAAATGACCTTCGTACACGTGGACTAACACTACATTATTTCTTATAATTCCGCACCAAACGTTGAAAGAAAATCTTACTTGATTGTTAGTTCCATGAACACGACCAGGATTCACTCGAGACCAATAATGGTTATTGCGGCGATTGTACATGCCATTATTGCTGAAGTTGGTTTCGTCAGACCATACAATGTTACTCAAAAAATTAGGGTTTCGGTCAATTTCTCCAAGCATGTTTTCACAAAATTGTAATCTTCTCTCACGATCCCCAATATGCAATTTTTGCACCAACCGACCTTCACGATAGCATTTATACTTAAACTTTTTCAGCACTTTAAGTACGCGAGTGTGGGTTGTTCCTGATTCATCGGCAGCATCTCTACTTGAAGCCTTCGGAAATGATTCAAAGTATGTTAAAACATCTAGTTCAAAATCGAAATAGTTTTGCTGATAGTTTGCCGTCTCTTCTAAAAACCACCCGTATTCTTTAAATTTTCTACCATTCTTTTCAATACGAACCGAGTTGGTGCCTGTCGGTCTTGATATCTCTCTCCATACCACCGCAGAGCTAGATTCACGTTTTTGTTATTTAAAAAATAAGCTTCCATTAAATCAAACTGTTCTTGATAAGCCATTTTCACCGTAAGACAAAATGTGAAATGAGTTGTAAAAACAATCAAATGTGAATAACAACTGTGACAATCTAATTTTCAAATTATAATCTAACATTCCATATTTAAATTACCTCATACACGCAGCTACGAGTATGTCGCAAAGGAGTCTGCATTACAAAAGATGGATGTTAGTTAAAGAGCTTTAACTTGACTCGTTGAATTTTTAACTTCAAATTTCCTGGTTTTTCTTTCATTTAATTTATCATGTTTGTTATAGAGATTTCATCCTTATAATTGACCCTAACGATCGATGCAATAAAAGTACAGGGTATAATTTTTTCAGGTTTTAGCGATTCCCGGGTGTGGGAGAAGAGAATTTTCGAAAATCTTTGAATGCAGTTTGTTTTCTATTCAAAAATAAAGGAATGTTTCCTTTGATTAAAATTTTCTATCTGCAGTATTAAGAGTACTTTCCCTCCAGGTGGCATTACAAAATTCCACCCTGAGGACTAGTTGACATTTTCCTTTGTACTACAAAATTGAGTAATACAAAATTTCAGGATGATCGGTTCAGTAGTTTAGGCGTGAAAATGCAACAAACAAACTTACTTTTGCATTTTTATAATATTAATAATATAGTTAGGTAGTATAATAGGTATTTTTGAATTGTTAAAATAAGACCAAACGGAATACAGTGAATTCGATTGACAGCCCTAGTTGCCAGCCAGCTGCTAGCTTAGTTATCTATTTCACACAATTTTTTTAGCTTTGCGCGGCATAGCAACACTTGGCCGAACCACAGACTATAAAGGAATTCGTTTGTGCAACAGACAGAGTATTATTACTTATTATTCTGATAAGACTCGATGAGTCAGTCGGACGCAAATAAACCAGTACTGCAATCGAGTGTCGTGATTGTGACGCGTTTTACGTTTTATATACTAAACAAAGACAAATAAAAGTTTATAAAACTATTAATTTTCCACCTGCCACAGCGTGTCTCTACATCACCCAAAGGTATGATATAAAATACCTTTTGCAACCAGTTCGCGTCTGTAATCTGTGCTAAAAGAATTAAATAAATACAAGTAAGTTGTAGTGATTCCTGTTTTCTAAATTGTTTTGTATCTAATCATACTTTTGACTCACAAATTACCAAAGTGAACCTACTAAGTTACAAAATACTTTAACCTCCTTTTTTAAAACTAGTTACCCGGCCCCTGCTCCAATAGTTTAAAAAATATTTAGATCAGTTTTTTATGTTCATCATCTGTCCAGTCTGTCCCCAACTATGCTGAAATCGGTTTCCAGTCTTACCGAATTCATTCGAATAGGTATTTTATATGGAGCGACTGCCTATCTGACCTCCACTACAACGTTAGGTACTGGGTAATACGATACCCTTGGTAAGACTAATCGTCAGACTCTCGGGCCACTGACTACTTACTTGCAACGACAGATCTACATGAGGCAGCCAGGAGCGGACAGACGGTGTAGTGTAACGCGTGCTTTCCGAGGCACTGCCGATATAAAATGAACAATCACCCATACAAGGGTCGACCTTAGCAAGCGTAGCTTAACCAAATCAAATCACAAGAGTTTATTTGCAAGAAAATACATACAAATTACAAGGAACGATCTTATATTTAAAAAGTCATTGTAGTCTGCCTGCAAGCAAGCGTACAAATTATTTATTTATTTAAACTTCATGTACAATAGTGGTACTTACATCTATTTATTAATAGTGGTACTTACATCTTACATCTATTTCATGTTATTATCTTTATGCAATTATTTTTTTTTCCTCGTTTATTCATTAACATTCTTATCTTACTACATTTTTAAGTAAGTATTTCTTAAAATAAAACGATACAAAAAAGAAGACTAAAAAATATAAAATAAATAGAGGTCCTCCTGTGTCAGGAGCAGGCTCTAAGCTACCTGTAGGGCTCCAGAGACAGGAATCTCACATTGCGAGCCGTATCAAGGACTACCTTCTGATTCAGGCCCTTGATCCAATTGCCTAAGGAGAGTCTCCTTAGGTATTGGTCGAGGCTCTTGACAATTACATAAGCCATGAAATGAAACGACTATCGGCACAATGATCACTGGACTCACATCCCACATGTGGACAACGTTGCCTGTCTACCTACGTACCTACTTATATACTAAATCATACACGATACGGGAGAAATTTCTGGTGTTGGGCAACGTATAAAAAAATAACGTAAGTAATTCTTTTATTTTATTCACAGAAATTGTTTTAAGAAATGGATCTGGAAAAAGCTGCCTTAATAACAACTTTACAAGAATTACAACATTCCATCGAAGAAGGAAATATAGAGAATATCAAGAATATAATCAATTGGTTCCATGAGAATCTAGCTCGCAACAAACAACTTTTGTCAGAACTGTACATAAACGGCATCCAGTGTCCAACTCAGACTGATTTAATCCTTGCAGCATGCCAGAACAAGAAAGCGGATATCCTCTACTACATATTAAAGGATACTGACATTCTGGTCCACCTCACGGATGATAGGTTAGATGACACAGAAGTCAGCAAGCAGAGAACTGAAGAGATCAAACGCGCATTGACCTTAGAAGATTTTGACATGGTCGAAATGCTCTACGACTTCTGGTGTGGCAACTTGCACTGGAGCGGACATGACGTCATGAAAAAACAAGACATCATTAAAAAACAAGATGAGAATATAGAAATGGTTGGAAACGTGCTACAAAACGCAAGAGACGCTTGCCCAGATAATGATGACCAGCTGCAAGCCAACTTTCATTGTCTCCTCACTTTCAACACTTTTCAGCGTGAAATATATACCGAGCTTGCAGGACGAAAGTCATCTGCCATCACACTCAAAGAAACGGGAACCAAGCTACTGGAAGTGCTGCGTATTTATGATGAATATTCACATATAGAAAAGATAAGAAGAAAACACACTAAACAAGAACGGGAGCTAGCAATAAAAGCCAACATCAATGACGACAGTAGCACGTTTTATAAAAATCTTGAATACATTTATTACGAAGTTTATTTTCGTAAGCTGGACTTTAATGTTTCCTTGCTTATACTAGAGAACTTGTTTGTTGTTAGAAAACATTTGAAGACATGTTTCAATAAAGAAAAAAAATATTTTAATGATAACCCGAATATGCGTATCCTTTATAAAGATGCGGCAAATACGTACGAAGAAATAGAATCAGCGATCTATCATTTCATCTACAGCACTAGTGAACATTGGCAGTGGTACTTACCAAAGAACCGACAGATTCGTAAAGAAGAGCATACTGTTATTGACGAAGGAAGAGAAAAAACAATGACATTAACAGTTGACCTTCACAAGTTGTATAATGGACCGGTCCTGTATTTAGAACGGGAGAGTTTCAAAGAAAGTTTTGAAAAGTTAAAAATAATTTTAGAGGAGTATGTTATACGCGACAATCCAGACATACGCGACGATCCAGCTTTAAATGACAAACCAAAAGTAGAAATTTTGTTAAATGAGAACTACCTAGGAACAGTCGGCTATATGAGAGATCATTATTCACTTATAAAAATAGTATACTACATAGAAGCCATCGAGAAAGCAACTAACATTAATGTTGTTATGGTTGAAAGAGTCCTTCATGTTGTTGGAGAAATGTTAAAAAGTACCGATAAGTCTCATCATCTGTCGCGATCTACACAAGCATTGCTACAGACAGCAATATCTGTGGAGACAATCAACCATCTCCAAAACATAAGAAACTTCTTGTCACACGCTCGTGAAGGCCAACTGAGCACAAGGATTGATATGGCAAAAACAGAGGCTCATAGGTTTGAAAAAATCAAGGAAGAGCTGATAATGTTAACAGAGATTATAAATCCTATTCTTGATATTGTTAAGTCCATTCTTGATAAATCGTTACTTGAAAAAGGTTTGCTTCTCTTGGTACAACGAATTGAAGGTTTACCTTATAAGGCTAAATGCCACGTTGGTGACATTTATCTACTTTATAAAAGACATGGAAAAGAATGTGTCCTGAAGTCAGGCAACTATTATCAAAAAGTTTGGAGACCCTTGGGTTTAACTCTTCAACTACTGGAAGAAATTCCTTTGACAATGGTAAATAAAGATAAAATATCGAAAAATATAGAGTTAGCTAAAGCAGGCCTTAGTGACAAAATTGCCAGGATATTACCATCACTTACACCATACGTAAAACAAACACTGGAACTTATAATCGACAACATTAACTTTGTGAAAACGATAAACCAATATGATAAAAGAGTCCAAATGTCAAATCATCCTGATGCCAAAGAAATAACCGAAATACGAACAAAACTGGAAAAATTTATGAAGAAAAACCCAAGTCTTAAGAATATTGTTGATCTGACACTTCTAAATAAGATAAAGGATTATAAAGATCATTGGGAGTCCGTCAAAGGGATGCTATCATTTTGCCATACGGAATGTGAACTGTTTGCCCCGATAAAAGTCAATGTGACCGATAAGCTGCCAGTAAAAGAAGCTTATAACTTAATTGTAGACATGGAAGCAATATGTGTAATGCACAGATCTACTCTTGCCTGGTTATCAGGAAGGAGAGCAGTGGTTTTGGGTCTCAAAACATACAGAAAGTTTCAAGACTGGAGGGGGTTAAGATTCAATCAAAAACACTTCGAAAACATAGAAACACTACACCAAATTGCCTCCAAAAAAATTAAACCAAATGCTCCGAGATTGATGCAGGAGAAATTAATCTCATGTTTGATCAGTAGACTGGATCTGTTGAAACAGATATTGTTGTATAGTAAAAATGCGCAGCAGAGGTATCCACCTCTAAGTCAACTCGTGCAAAGATTTGATCACGATGTGAAGTTTCGTATTACTATAGAAATGATATTGGCTGATATAGCCAATGTTTTGGCTGAGTGTAAAATAAGATTAATGAACAAGTCTTCCAAGCTACTAAAAGACATCAATTTGGGTAACGTACTAGATCACGGTAATCCATTTCTCGAGGTGATAGGCGATATCTTTAATTCACACGACCTAGCCGCTGAGTGGCTTGATAAAGCTATGATGTTTGCTGAAGATTCGGAATCAATAGAAGCTCTCTACAAACTGTTCGTAGGTCAAATTGACTACAGGACTATTATAGCAGGTGAACTGGACAAAATGGATGACCATCAAAAGCAACTCTATATACAGTTCAAAAAGTCCCCGAACTGGGATTTCTATGCATTGCTTACTCGTTACCCAATCCCCAAATCCCAAAGGCCATCGAAGAGTAGTTTGTCCATTGTAATGTAACGGTGCAATATTTTGGCAATTGACCCCAGAAATTTATGTTGATGGCTTCAAAACATAATCCATATTCGGACTGTAAAGAATAAAAACATATCAACGAAAATTATATTTTGACGAGCTTTAAATGTCAAACATACAGTTTATATTAAACTGAATGTTTGACATCAAAATATCACTACATAGTATAAAACATAGTCACTTCTCGCTGCCTGTGTGTCCCTATGTATGCTTAGTTCTTTAAAACTACGCAACGGATTCTGATGCGGTTTTTTTAATACATAGAGTGATTCAAGAGGAAGGCTTATAAGTATATAACATGCATAATTTAATAGAGAAACACTGATAACTTTAGAGGTTTCTAATGTGATGTCGTAAATAAACACATTTATTGCGCTTACTCTGCAAACGCTGGCTGAACCCTACGAAATAGATCAAAATAATGTAGGTACTACAGTATTGTACACCTTAAAAAGGACTATAAAAAAGTCCGCGATGGTATGTCTATCTATCTCTTAGGGATAACCCACAATAACCATTTTTTATCCTTTACTTTTTACGAGAATAATGGCTCATTTACGAAGCGTTTTTAAGCAATACAGCATTCATCCTTATCCAATTCAGTACCTTAAATAAATTGTACATTTAATATAGATCAATATGGCCCTTTACAGTATATCATTTAAATGAATAATTTAGAAGATATTCTCAGCGAAACAAATGGGGTCGCAGTGTAACAGTTGGTCACTTTAACCATTTTGATCATAAAGTAATGCATTATTTTAGAAGCTTATTTATGGTGTATAGTGTAAATCTATATAGATTATCTTCAATATCTATTTTAGAACGTAGGTATTTACCCTAATCAATTTAAATGAATATCTTAGGAGTTATCGCAACTGCCGGGGTCGCGGTACTGTCTAAACAGGGTACCGGGGTCCTGGAACGAAAAAGGCAACCGAAAGAACAAGGTGTCTTAGTCAGTGTGTTTTAGTCAGTAAGTCTGACAGTCCCTTCCTCTCCACCCAGGGCTGCGCCTGCGGAGGACTCATTTAATGATTTCACCTCCCAAAAAAATTGAATTATTGGAAAATAAAGACATACAAAATAATTTTACAGTAAGCGCACTTCTTTTTTTGTTATAAATTGGTCCCGAGCGAAGCCGGGGCGGGTCGCTAGTAATTTATACAGCAAGACGCCTCTCCGCCTCAGATCGGCGGGATGTGCCGTGAACAGGGAACCGAGCTTCTTACAAACGGGCCATATTATAAGATAATTTGTATTTGTCCAAAACATGAGTATACACACATTACACGCCCATGTCATGTATGTGTACTTAGGTACTAATATAAGAGGTGGCATGATTACAGCATTAAGTAGGTACCTAATTTTAAATTCATCCGTTAAAATTAGCAAATAACAACCCAATTTAGATAAGATAATTATACAGAATGGATATTTTTTTTTTGGCATTTGGCAAAAAATCCACCCTCTAAAGAGATACTTATAGATAGATTATTATATATTTATTTGTCAAAAACACGCGTAAGTTTACAATCAAATGGTCGTTCCATTTGATTGTAAACATACGTGTACCTATTTACTACAAAAAAAAAAAGATTCAACATGTTTTGCCTGGAAAGGCGTACAAATACAATAATAATAAAATTCAAAGTACACAAATCATAAAGGTATTTAAATAGTTGGCAACATTATTGTAGCATTTTATTTATTAAATAGAGAGAGTTTCTTCATGCTTCTGTTAAAACTATTATTATTAGTAAATTTTTTTTTTTGTTTTGTATGCTTTTGGTCTCTTGTTGTATAATTTTGGGGTCATGCAGAAATTGCAGAATACCTACACCTTTACGCATTAGCATTATGTAAACGAAGTCTCCGATTATCACGATAATATTAACTTATGTTCATCGAAATTTAATAACGGTTATTAAATTTGCAACATTCCCGAAATTTTTGCAATTTTTAAAATATGTTTTTATTTAAATAGGTAATTTCTATATAGGTAGGATTTCTGTGGTACCTACACGTACAGACCAGACGCCAACACAATCAAGCTGTACTGCGTTCTGTCAAATTTCTTTAATATATATTCAACTTTAGGACTAAAGCATGAGTTTCAAGGTTGATTGGGAATATTAACAGACTAGGGTACCTCGATATGCTGCCATTTGTATCTACGTTCTATAGACACTAAAATTTAATTCGTTGTAGAGTACTTTTATTTGTGAACTACAGCAACCACTTCCTGTTTTCCATTCAAAGGTTTTATTGAAAATATCGATGTTAGCGATATGACACACGTATCAAAAAAGTTTGCGATCACTTTGAAAAATCGAAATCTTTTTTTGTTACGGTAGACTATATTATTATGATTTCTTCTTCCTGTTATTATTGATTATTGTGCTTATTTTTTTATTTCAAACAGGGGATTTCTATTTAAAGAAAACACACATCAAAGAATTTTTTTTTGATAAAGTTCAATTTAAAAAAAAATATCAGCTTTTGCTAGTGATCACAATTTTTTACCATTACCTACTTATGTAATACTAGCAGACGTCACGTCACGCGGATTCACCCGCGTAGTTACTGTGGGCACAGATAATAATCCGTGGGAGTACGGGGATAAAATATAAGCTACCTGTGTTACTCGCTGATAATATATATAGCTCCATTGCTGAAATATTTTTTTCGAATCGGTCCAATAGTTTTTAAGTTTATTCGTAACATACAAAAATACAAATCTTTCCTCTATAAAATATTATTATAGTTAAATATAAGATCGCCCGTTGTGTCACCTTAAGTGAACTGTCTTTTTCTATAAAAAAATTATTTGTAAGGTTAAGGTGTACTTAATAAAGAAAACTCTATTCTATTGCATTTTTCATTCCCGCCTCTATTTTCCCGAAGTACATATACTTATATCACGACACGATATATATATGCATTGCAACGTACTCTAAGTACCAGAGGATGATTAGTCACAATTTAATTTGATGCCGCAGTTGGCGCAGTGGCTGTGCGATTGCCTGCTGCGCTGCGTTTTGCGGGTTCGATTCCCGCACGGAACACCCACGTAGAAAACATTTTCAAAGGTGTTTGAATTTAATGGCCAGCCTAACTTCCTTTAAAGTTGTGGCCATGCATAAAATCTAAACCTACTAATCAAAAGCTGGTATCAATACAAACCAGTTTTGTATTGAGACAAAATGTTCTAATGTGTCACGTTTCCGAGATATGGGCTACCAAAGATACAGTCCATTCACTGATGGCATCTTCAGAGCGCATCTTTGATTTGACCAGTCACAATATAGTCAAAATGGTTCTGCGTGGGGAGCATGACATCCCACACCTATATCAATCGATAGCTGGCATCAATACAAACAAGTTTTGTATGCAGCACAATTTTGATAGCTATATCTCGGAAACGTGATACTTACCTACTTTAGAACATTTTGTCTCATAAATAGTTAACCCACATTTCGCGCCAGTTAGGTTCCATGTAATGAGGGCGATCCCATTCCCATAAACCGGGCACAAATCCAGACTTCTATGGCTGCTACTGAGAAATTCCCGATGGAAATATCCATCCAATACCTTACCCTACCTACCCGGGTCCAACATACCCAATATGCAGGACCTCATATTGCAGTCATACGAGTAGGCAGAACGCGTCTGCGTTCTGCCTACTCGTTTGACTCGACTGTCTAGGTCGTGTAATTTATTACACATCACTACTACCCTCAAAACAGTGAAGGAAAACATCGTGAAGTAGTCAGACGAATAGGTACATACCTACTCGAGCTCTGGCACCACAGGCAATGAATCGGATACTACGATGAAAGTTATGATAACTCAAAGGGTTCAAGCATGTCCTAGAAACAAAAAGAAGAATGTGAATGTCACGAAGACATCGTGACATCTTCCAACGCGCACTGGTGGATTACAGTTATGCACACGGTGCGTTGCAGCGTCGCGTATTTGGAATCTATACCTTCACACAACGCTCATGACGTCAGAGACCGCTTTGCCGTCGGGGATGTTTTCAAATCCAGAAATCGAGAATTCATAAATTAATACGTAGGGTCATGTGTTCAACAATGAAACACTAAAAATTCAAAGTCTCATACACCTTTTGTTTTTACAGATAGAAGTCTAATTTTTTACAGGTATATAGGCAATTTTATTGGTTATAGGATGTCATATAAGGTTTTTTAAATTGATGTGTAATCAATCAGCAAAAAAATGAAAACAAAAAAATTGGAAATGTTTCATTGTGTCCACAGTGGTGTACACAATGAAACACCACAAATTCAACAATGAAACATAATAATTAATAGTGTGTTCAACAATGAAACACTAAAAATTAAATGTCTCGTACACCTTTTGTTTTTACAGATATAAGTCTAATTTTTTGAAGGTATATAGGCAATTTTATTGGGTAGGTATCGGATGTCATTTATGTTTTTTTTTAAATTAATGTGTAATCAATCAGCAAAAAAATAAAAACGAAAAAATTGGAAATGTTTCGTTGTGTCCACAGTGGTGTACACAATGAAACACCATTAATTCAACAATGAGACATAATAATTAAGTGTTTGTCTCATGTTTTGTGAAATTTATGGAGTAGGTGAATGATAAAAAATGCTTGAGTTCAATCAAAAAAGGTTTTATTACTAATTTCACTTTAATCAGACTCTTCAGGTTACCTTTAATAGGTAATAACGAATTAAGATAACGCCTTACAATTTATAATAAACTAGGTAGGTAGCACATTGCTAAAATTGCATTCCTTTTCTGTGCATTATAATAGCTCGAAGCATATCCCCCCAAAATGATCCCAAATGATTTCTCCTAAATGATCGCCTTTCTTTCTTTTCAGAGATTTAGTACGCGCCATCTTAAATGAAAAACAAATATCACATATTAAGATTAATTTCTAGCCACAAAAATTATTAATCTGCACGGATAGTAGATGTTGTTTGATATATGGTACGCAATGAAACAAGATAGTACACAATGAAACAGTGTTTCATTGTGTCCATTGTGCAACTGTTTCATTGTTGACTAAATAGGGTTTATTTTACTAACCTCAAAAAAAAACACTAAATTGTAACACTTTTAACATAATATGATCTATTCCATTTAATCTACGAAATATGTTTAATGCTAGGTAATCATGAAAAATATGAATTTTTCAACCATAATTTAATAAAAAATCTTTAAAGATTGACGAAAATACTTACATTTTTGTCAAAAAACTTTAAAATGCTCCACAGACACATCTACTCCCACGTGGCGCCGACGCAAACTGGGGTGGGGCGGGGGGTTCTCGAGAGTGTCCTTCCTTACGCGATATAAAGCACGATCTGGCAACGCAGCATTTTAGAAATATTACAGTGTTTTATTGTGTGCCACTGTTTCATTGTTGGACATCTGACCCTACTAACATTTGTGACGTCGTCGTTTGTGATTTCGCGCGTAGGTATTTTAAAACATACCCGACCGCAACGAAGCAATCATTCGGTACCTATACTTTCGTCAAGTTACTATTTTATTTTAATCGTTCTTTTCTTTAAATAGAGCACCAAATTTTAATGAGGTGGTTGATGAAGAACTAGTTTTGCCTAGGCCGTGATCATTTACTAATTTTGGCAATCAATAGTGTTTTTTTGCCGTTACATTTTGCTATATCTGGTGGTTCGTTAATTGTATGCCAAACTTTAATTTACAGTCACTCGTTTAAATACTACCCAATTAAAAATAGAGAGACAGTGAAACGGGTCTACATTACAGTATAGCAAAATGGAGTATACCCCAGAAAAATGTTGCGGTCGGGTAACTATATTTTGAAATCCCTAACACGCGCGTATATATTTTTATTGTATACCCGAACTCAACACTATAGAGCGTTGGCTGAAGGTATAGATTCCAAACAAGCTGCAGCGTCCTACTCCTAAAATACGATTGGTTCCCTTTACGTCGATCCGAGAACCTTCCATGGTGTCACACCGCGCCGCAAGACGCGCTCCGGCACTGGAGGTCTATCTCTAAGTACGAAATCCGTAGTTTCGGCCATTTCCTATTCCGTATCACTTACGGTCACAAGATTCGTTAGTGGCCCGAACTAAAAATGAATGAAAACACGAATAGTCATCTATCTGTCCTTACTCTCGATATGTTTTCAAAACTCATGAATCCGAAACCCCGTATTTTCGTAGACCCCCTGTGCCGCACGCACACCGGACGTGCCCGCGAGACGCAGCGGGGAGAGGCTTATGCGTTGCGACGCCACCGGCCGGAGCGACACCGCTCAGTTGTTTATTTGGCAAAACCTCTGTATAGTTCGGTTCAAAGTCAAACTTTATGGCGGTTCGGAAGTTAGCACCGAGTGACGATCATGGCGCAGGTTTATCGGGTTAAAACTTTATGGCGCTCGGAACATCTAACGTGATTCTGCGTAAAACACAATTCAGGTATCAGCGGAGCGCAGACGACGCATCGTCGTTGGATAATGCGCAGACTGTCACTCGCAGCTAACTTCCGAGCCACCATAAAGTTTGAACCGTACTATACCACCATCAGTAGAGAGGAGTCCTGTGTCCCAGCTGTGAGAACATTACAGGCTGAAATCGCAAAGCTTTGCAAAGAAATAAAACAACAAAATGAAATCATATTTCAATTTATTCGAGATTACATAATTTAATAACGAAATCTAAGCGACTTGACCTTTCAAGTATAAACTATTTTTATATTAACAAAAAACCTTTTCGCAGTTACTTATCCCAACTGATTTTAGGATTCGGTAGCCAAATGGCAAAAACGGAATCCTTTCTTTTTACATAATCACACAGTTAAAGAGACCCTATGCCAAAAACTTGTCCGGTTAACATAACATTACAGAATATCTCGCCTGGAATCCCTGGAGGGTATGGCAGAGGTGTACCAAACAAACACCCACTTTTCCGACGGTTAAAAAAACAGCTGGTCCATACAAAAGTACAATACACACACGTATATTTTTTAACCGACAAGTAATTCTAATGCTATATAATGAATTCTAGAATCATGTGCAGTTAAGTGTGTCGATGGCTTTTACACCGTATATTATTATCTTACTATTTAAAAATCACGTGTCACTATGTTCGTACGTCATGCTAATCTCCGAAACGACACAACTGATTTCAATGAAATTTTGAGAATGTGTATGGTTGGTTCCACCCCATAGGTAGCGCCGGGCAGAGCTGGGGTGGGTACCTACTTTATACAAGTTTATGAATATGTAACACGTTATATAGAAAGTTTTGGCTTTAGCAAATGTAATATTTTTTGCACCTTAATTCATTTGGACACAAGTAGACACAAATAAAATAAATTGTTGATCCAAAATATTACATTTGTTTTTTTTTGTAAATTATGTAGAATTTTGCAAGCTTTATTATGGTGTATTTTTTTTTTCAGTTATTTCAATTTTTTTAAATATGCTTTTAACTGCCAATATCTTGTAGGTACCTACATAATTTTATACAATATAAATTAAAAATACAACAACAGATTTAAGGTTATTTTTTTAATTCAGAGTCAAACTTAATTCGCTAGTAAAACAGCGGATTCGTTACAGACTGTTATCGATATTTAAACAATAAAAAAAATATTTTTGTATGTAGTTTGGGCCATGTCTAGTGTCCGCCATTTTTTTTTCATAACATAACATCACCCCTGTAAGCCCCGAAGTGTTCGGCAGAGGTGTACCTACATTTTGCCAGTTATGTGTTTTAGTCCCATTTAATTGGGAGCGAACCTATTACCACCAACCGGGCACAAATTCAGACCCCATGGCTGTTACTGAAAAATTTTTGATGGAAAAACCAGTTACTGTAAAAAGCTTGAAAATATTTGATTTATCGTGTGAGTGTGATCCGTAAGGACAATGGAGTTTTGCTAGTTTTAAAATTTGACTCTGTATTTTCACATTCGATAATATCTTTACAGGGATCTAAGTAACTGCGCACGCCTACCTACATATTTGCGACTACCAGAAGACACATCACATTGTACTACTAAACCTTTGTATTCATAGAAACATTAACTTCTTTCTTTGACGGAGTAGGGTAAACCAAAAAAAAAAACTTATGGACCGTACAAATTTAAAACTAAAAGTACTAATTTTGTGAAAGACAAGGTACAGAAGATGGTTGGTAATATACCTACACTTTGGCCGCTGAGAATGCGTTCCTGACGTCTGTCAGTTGGTACATAAATTTATCGCGGAATTACAACATTTATTGTTACTTGATTTAAGGGGCTCCCCCATGCACACTAGCGCCATTTTAGTAAAAAAATCAGAACTCGTTAAATACACAATTATAATAAAATCTGATTGACAAAATCTGAATGATGAATGAATCTGAATGATTCTAGATTATCGACGTCTATTTAATTCATTAAAATATACTTCACTGTAGTTACAGTTAGAAAAATTGCTAAAAACGGCCGTTTTTTTCCATTTTGTATCTGTAACGACAGCGAGCTATGTTTCAATGAGTTAAGCAGACGTAAATAATTTAGAAGACCAAAAGATTGATTTTGTCAATCAGATTTTATATTCATTGTGTATTTAACGAGTTCTGATTTTTTACTAAAGTAGCGCACACTGCACACTGGTGCATGGGGGAGCCCCTTAATTATTTCGTTTTTAATAATATTAATAGGGTAATAATAGGTAAGTTACATAAGCAGCTATATGACATCGCCAAAAATACTTATATTCGCGACCTGTCAGGAATGCATTCTCTCAGCGGCCAAACTGTAGTAAACAAATTTTCTGGTTTCAGTAAGTTTTCTAAAAAGTCGTGTCAGCCTGGTGTCTATTTCAACTAAATATTCTAAAATCGTCAATAATTATACAACCTAATTAAGTGAAGTCACAATGACAACCATCATTAGTTTCATTTGACTTCAAACGCTAAGTTCTTAGAAATAAAGTATATTTTAAAAAGTGATAAGATATTGCACTTATGACCATTCGAATGCCTGAAAGTCGCACCCCGTAAACATCACGCCTGCAATCGCCGAAGTGTAAGGCAGAGGTGTGCTACGTCCAGAAAGCAAGAAATGTGAGAAAAATTGAGCTTTTAAATAAAAATTTGTACAGTCAAATGTTAATAAAACGGATAATTAAAACAATGTTAACATAAATCCAACGGCTAAGGCAACTGTTACACTAATGGCGATAGCGTAACTGATTTAAAGCATCGTTATTGGTTGAAAATCAGCTAATATAATGAGGCTTTTTCTGGGCCAGCTTTCACTAAAAAAAACGATAGATGGCGCTGTACATGACTCCGGTGTCCGATCGCAGCTAAATAAAGTTTTTACCTGCAGCAGATATCAGTGTCCAAATATTCGGTGCCAGATTGTATTTTATAGAAATTGTAGCCAAAATTAAAAAAATAAGTTGTAATGCAACAAAAACGCAAAACGAACGAAGAAGACGAACGCACACAAAATATGAAGAAATACTTTTGAAAGACAATGAACGCTAGCTCTATACAGCCAAATAAAAAAATTACACTGGTCATGAACAGAGCCATCTATCTTTTTTTTGGTGGAAGCTGGCCCAGAAACCTCATTATATACTTAGAAATTATTAGCCACATTGGGAACTAGCTACAGTCACGCCATCTACAATAGACTTTGCCAGGCCTTCCCCATTGTAAGTTCAAACTTCAAACTTCGGCGCAAATTACTATCATATTTAAATACATTTTGCTACTCAATCGAAAACTGTTTCATTATGAAATCTTAGAAAAATCTAAAATATTTTTTTTAGCTAATTTACAATGCCATAAGATAATACGGTTTTCTTGCAAAATTATGTTGGTAGGTGGCCATTTTGTTATTAATTATAACGTAAATATAAACAGCCTAATGCATAAAACACTTGCAAGTGTTGTTGAAGTTAGCAGCAAGTGACGGTCTGCGCAATAAACAGACAAAACGATGCGTCATCTGCACCTCGTTGCCACCTAAAATTTTGTAGTCCGCGCAGCTTTACACTAAATGTTCCGAATCGCCATAAAGTTTAGAGCGTTATTCCTGCGCAGACCGTCACTCGCAGCTAACTTCCGAGCCGCCATTAAGTTTGCACCGAACTATATCCGTCAAGCAGTAAGACACTCAATAAAAGGGGTAACGAATGAATGCATCAGTCTGTACATTTCGCCAGGCATGTTAAAGTCCCCAGCAATAAGAGTTCATGTAATGGAAAGTCAGAAAATGTTCAGTTTTATTCTTTAGTATTTGCCAAATTAATTTACATAAGATTAACTATTATTAATTTATTAACATTTCATTGAAAATATTAATTCTAAGAGATACAAGATGAACATTATTTTATCACAAATATAGGTCATACAATTAAGTCTGACATCGACAAACAAGTTAAAGAAATAGCCTAAAGCACATTTTTCTTCATACCATCGGTAAGGTTGAACTAAAAGAAAGTCTGACAACCAGTCTTACCAAGGCATATCGTAGTACTCTAGTACTGACTGGATTGTGGAGGTCAGATAAGCAGTCGCTCCATGTAAAATACTGGTATTGAGCTGCATCCGTAAGCCGACCCCAACATATTTCGGAAAAAGCTATAGGCGGATTGACAAGGTAGGGTTGGATTTAATGCCTAAACTTTTCTCAATGCGTGGTCACAGTCCGCTCCCTCTAACAGAGAGAGGGCCTGTGTTCCAGCAGTGAGAACATTATAGGACTTATGCTTCCTTAGGAGAAATTCAATATAATTTTGCATGAAAATCGTTCTTAAAACCGTGGACTGCAGTTAATCCGATTATATTAACTAATTCACTACCTAAGCGCTTTGTGGCCTCAAATCATAAAGAAAGCCATGAACACCTTTTTGAGAACGATTTTGAAAAAACTTTTCTGGCTTCGCCAAAATTACCGATGCCCGAAAAACCAAACTGAAAAAAGGCTCAAAAAGCATGATTTTGCGGCTTCACTTTTCCCTACAGTCCACGACTCAATTTAAGTTTAAATTTAAAACTAATCATTGCATACTCAACGCAATGAATTAACTAAACTATACAGGTACTTAATCCCGAGCGATGTTTACTAAATATTCTTTTAAGTTTCTAGCAAACCGGTGCGGACCCTGGCAACTGTATCTGTCCGGGGTGCCGCGTCCATGATTTGTCCATACCGGTTTCCCGAACTTTTAATCCTTATTATGTTGTCTGCTAGTCTTTCACTGTTATTACCACTGACAACAGCAACGCAACCGCCACCGAATGCTAACGGTAATCAAGGTCACTGCGAATTGGTAATCAATGTCACTGTGAATTGGTAATCAAGGTCACTGCGAATTGGTAATCAAGGTCACTGTGAATTGGTAATCAAGGTCACTGCGAATTGGTAATCAAGGTCACTGCGAATTGGTAATCAAGGTCACTGTGAATTGGTAATCAAGGTCACTGTGAATTTGAAAGTAATGGAAAGTCACGAGGTATATGTGACAGGACCTCTAGTTGCTGCCGGGGCGGCCATTGCTTGTGTGCTTGTGGTTAGTTTTCAGAATTTTGTTACTAGATCAATTCGAATTTTAGAATATTTCAAAGGTCCAATGTAGGCTGGACATACGGAAGACCTTCAGTAGTAATGTATGATAGTAATGTCTTAAGTTCTAGCACCAAATAAATGTAAAACCATTCAAATGATTAAAATTGCCATCTTTAAGTAACATGCAAAAGAAAAGATGGCCACCAGTTCCCGTTTGTTAGTTTTACTTCAAAGAATTTTTCACGTCAGATCTAGTAACAAAATCCAGAATTTTAAGCATATGAATTATAGACAAATAATAAGGATTTCTTGAAAGTTTTCAAATAATTACAATGGCATGCCATACTATTTTTCATTGTTTTTTATTGAATGCAAATCAGTTGCGTCCTGAGACCAGAAGCTGACCCAACATAGTTGGGCTAGGCTAGGCTTCAATATAAGTACTTCATAACATTGCAATTTTATCCAACTTGATCCATTTCACAAATCACGATTCCAAATTTACACATTAGTTGTTATTGTAGTCTTAGTACTATTTAAATTCTAATTATTTTAAACTAAGAATTACAATTAAAAATGAAAAAATAAGAAATCTAATTTCTTTATTATGAATTTTATTAAGGCTGATATCATTACTTTCTGTGTTCAAGCCTATTTGCACCACTTATGACTAAATGCGTTTAGCACTTTACGAGGGTGCACTCTGAAAGTTGGCAACTCGCAAATATATAACATAACATAACATCACGCCTGCTATCCCCGAAGGGTTAAGCAGAGGAGAACCTAATAGGACACCCACATTTCGCTAGTTATGTTTAAGTCCCATGGAATAAGAGCCTACTGCCATCAACCGGGCACAAATGCAAACCCCGTAGCTGCTTCTGAGAAATTCCTGTTGGAAAAACTCATAGGCAATCGCTTGTGGTCTAAACATATTTTAACTTCAAAATTGTACAGTTCCATTTAGGTATTTATACGTTTAGTGTTAAATACATTTAGTTACTTGTTGTATAAATAAGCCTTAATTCTGGCCAGAAAAATGTCACCTTATCCTGACTTTTTGGCTTCGGTAGTAATCTAATGAAACTTGCATGTTTTGCCTCATCGTCTGTTCATTGAATAAGTTTACATGTCGTTCAGATATATTACCAAAACCATTTAAACAAAAGTTGTCGAGCAAACATAAAGCGGGAGGTAAAACTAATAACGTCAGCGTAGCTATCAAGCATCGTCATTGGATGAATACCTGTTTAGGGGCTCCCCCATGCACACTAGCGCCACTTTAGCAAAAAAATCAGAACTCTTTAAATACACAATTAATATAAAATCTGATTGACAAAATCAATGCTTTAGAGTTCTAGATTGTGACGTCTATTTAATTTATTAAAATATACTTCACTGTAGTAACAGTTAGAAAAATTGCTAAAAACGGCCGTTTTTTTCCATTTTGTATCTGTAACGACAGCGAGCTATGTTTCAATGAGTTATGCAGACGTAAATAATTTAGAAGACCAAAAGATTGATTTTGTCAATCAGATTTTATATTAATTGTGTATTTAACGAGTTCTGATTTTTTTACTAAAGTGGCGCTAGTGTGCATGGGGGAGCCCCTTAATGTCGTTTTATATTTCGAAATAGTTTCTCCTCATTGGTCAGTTTCGGAACCAGCTATAGTCACGCCATCTATAATGAGCTTTGATAATCCCTTGCTCATTGCATCATTTTCGAGAGAAAAGTCTTTGAAAGGAGTTTCAATTTGTATTATCTTCTAATAATGCAAGTCTTAAAATACCGAGATCTAATCTTCAAAACTTGATTCCTAATTATCTTCTAAAGCAAACATTTTAATAGGATGACCCCATTCAAAATATGCGGAGGTCTCGTTTTCATCTAACATTTGAATATTTTTGAGTGATATATTGAAAATGCTGTCTATAGTTTTTTGCGGGGTGTGACAACAGTCACAAGCGCTACAAGGTATAAACGGAGCCTTCTCGAAGCCGACAACCTAGCGTTTTGTACATCAAACTGTAATTCTACGCAAAAATGATTGCTAGGAAACGACTTTTTTTATGGGTGAAAAATCACGTTTACCGTATAACGTGTGTTGACGCCTAAGGATGTAAAGGTTCCAGTTTTAGTTCATGTTTTTTTTTTTTTTGTATTTTTTTTTTTAATGAATCCTTTTTAGGCCACCCTAGTTCAAGGATCTCTTCTTAATAATGCGTTTACAAATACAAATTCGAGACAAGAAAACTCGAGATATAACATAACATCACGCCTGTAATTCCCGCAGGGTTAAGCAGAGGTGTACTTATTGGTACACCCACATTTCCCAGTTATGTTTAACTAAACCAAAGCAATAACAATAGGAATGTAAAAATGACAGATGAACAAAAGAATTGTCGATTCTTTCTTCGAAGAAACCGATTTCTACGGTGGACTAAAGAGCCCTACCTGCACGCTACGCGGGCAGGTAGGGCTCTTTAGTCAACTGATCCCGCTCATTTGGATCCCGCGGGATCAGTTTACAAAAAATATATTTTTATGTCATTTTCTTCTTAAAAATGATCGCAATGACGAAGAGAACAAAGTGCCTTTTGGCTTTGTTAAGGGTCTTCTTATACCATCTCTGGATATAGGGTCAAATATGTTTTTACATGACCAACTAGATTTTCCAGAAATAAAAATAAGTGTCTTAAATAAGTCAAATATTTGCATTAAATAAGCCCACTGTTGTATTCTAAATGCTCGGCTCAACGACGACAGTTCAAAATCCAATGCGGTTTAAAAAGCGCCCGAACGTCGTCAATGATTTTGACTATGTAACGTAACATTACGTCTGTATACCAACAGCATAGCCAGGGGTGTATATCACACCTACATTTTACGCCGTTGATATGAAAGAGAAAGAAGTAAACGATGCCGTGACGTCTGACAGGGGAGAATAGGAGAAGAAAACGTGGTTTGCCGACCCCAGAATGGGAGAAAGGCAGGAAGCTGACGATTTTACGCCAGTTATGTTAAAATCTAAGTATTACAGAGCAAGTCTATTTTTATATTTTATGTTTTTTGGGACAAGCCCGCCACACTATTCCCAAACCACTGTAACTTTTGAAAGCCAGAATCAACAGTGACGACCACGAGAAAATCGCTGAGACAATGAAGCTCGACGAAGTACCAGAGAAAGAATTTAACTGTCTTGGATTCCGCAACGAAAGTAATCAGAAAAGTACAGCGGAGGAGTAGAAAAAAAATAAAGAGTAAGACTATTGCTGAAAAACAGAATGGCCAAAATTTTCTGTATTTGTATATTATTTGTATTGTATTGTATATTGGCCATTCTTCGCCAATTATTATCAACCTAAAACTCTGAATACCAGTCTTTCCAAAGGGTATCGTATTACCCCGCAACTGTGGAGGTCAGATAGCTCCATGTAAAATACTGGCATTCAGCTGCATACGGTTAGACTGGAAGCCGACCCCGACATGGTTGGGAAAGGCTAGGCAGATAGACGATTTCCGCGAAATTTTCAGAGCATTACCGATTCGACTCCCGAGTTTTCAGTCTGACTTAAGGAGTAACAGATATCTTACAGCAAAAAAATTACTTTGAAAAGGAACATTTGACAAATTTTTCACATGGCTTGGACTTAACTCAGTGAAAGAGGTTTAGAAGCTTGTTTTAAGGTGGAAACGCCAGGGTAGCCCGCGAAATTCCTACATACCTACACGATTTGAATGTATGGAACAGCTGATTTGGTGATAATGGGGTTTCAGAATTATGTACTGAATATGTGGAAACCATTTTAGGGTCAGTATAAATTCCATCTTCTATAAAATTTGTAATTTTCAAAAATATATATCGCTACTGTATTATTTTCGAGTCATGGTTTGAAATTAAAGTTTTGAGCAAAAAAACGTGTTAAGTCAAGGTACAATTCCGATGGCGAACAGCAGACTGCAGCGACAGTGCCGTTAAACCGCAATGACAGTCCGCTGCGACAGTACTGGTTTCTATGTTTTCTAGGAAAACGGTTCTGGAGAAATAATCTTGCGGTTTTACATTGGGTTGTGGAGGCAGTCGCTCCATGTAAAATACTGGTATTCAGCTGCATCCGGTTAGACTGGAAGCCGACCCCAACATAGGTGAGAAAAAGGCTACGCAGATGATGAGATGGCGATAATGCCGTCTGCTGTTGCGGTCGAGCTGTGACCGCTGGCGACATACTAATGGTACTGTCAGTGCCTGACTAAGACAAGTGTCTCTGTCGTCATAGATGTGCCGTTGCGTTCAGAATTAAATCAGCAGCTGCACTGTCGCAACGACATTGCTGTCGCCTTCGTAAGTGCACTTAGGACGCGTCCAAATGCGAGTTTTTGTCGCAATTGCGTTTGATAGAATAGTTTCTATGAAATGACGTTGAATTTAATATTAACTTGAATATGCCAACCAAATCGCAACTACGACAAAAAAATCGAAAATGTACACACAAGATATACAATGTAATTGCCATATGAAAGGAAGATCCTTAAGATTTTCTTAAAGATCCAACGGGGAAGGCAACTGTATAACTAATGGCGCTAGCATCGGTTGTACCAAACATCGTCATTGGTTGAAAATCTGTCAATGTCATTTTATATTTCAAAATAGTTTGACCTCATTGGGACTAAGCTGGACGCCCCATCTACAATCAGCTTTGACTAGCCTTCCCCATTAATTTGTTAATAATAAATTGTCTAAGACTATATATACGTTAAATGAGAAGAAAAAAACTTTATTTATCTATCTTTTAAGACTAACCGACTAAAATTAATTAAATATAATATCTACTTTAATATGTCCGTAATGGAGTATCCGTTTTGTTTATTTCAGTTAGCACACGGTTTTTTTTTTAATAGATTCAGTTGCTAAATTGTTAATATTAAAAAAAAATAACATAATGTTCCCTAGTTACATTACATTTTTGTCCTTTTCCAACAAATACTTGTAAAGATTACCAAAAATCCGTCATTAGATTACCAAACCGGGTCTGCTTCGGGACGGCAAATTAAGTACAAATTTGGTTAAAAACCGTTCAGTGATAGTAAATGCCGAACGGAGTTTTCCGATCGGCACGACCTGAACGAAAGCCTAACATGTGAAGAAATATCTTTAAAGCCGACTCTCTGTGGTTTAACAAATACTGCCGAACGGCGACACCAGCCTACAGCCAATATACATTCAAAAATGACAGAAACCATTTGGAAAATCTTTACAATAATTTTTCGAGCGCTCCATAGACTTAATAATTTTAAAGCATGCGTACAATTTATAAAAATTTCCGTGACATATCTAGAAGACTAAATTTCCACTCACATTCTTTAATTTCGGGACTGACCGACTATTTCCAGACCCGTATACTTTTAAGGTGACACTACCAATCCGCACTGGGCTGCGTTATGAATTATAGCCCATTCCCTCATAGACAGGAGGCCTGTGTCCCAGCAGTGGGAACATTAATAGGCTGATGATTATGATACTTAAGGTGACACTAGTCGACATTTTTTCCATATAAATTTCGGGAGGGTATTACTCCACTGTTTGACACTGTACATCCAAAGTTAAACATGATATCGTTTTGTCTCATTATTAATTTTGTCTGTGCGGAAACAGAATAGTAAAATAAAAAGCCATTAAAAAGTTACGAGCTACCAAAGATTCGTTTGTATTGCCAATTTTAACGCAACTTTGGGCGAAAGTTAATAATAAAAGAAGTGTCAAATGTCCAAAACAAAGTCGGTACCGATAAAGCACAACTATCGAAGAATTCAATGAATTTTATTTATAGTTGATTTATGCAGTGGTTTTTACATAAAACTCGATTTTCCAAAGGCCTTTACGTATTTTTTTACGCGCGCCTTTCAATGTGAATTATCGTGCATCTAACTGAACTATCTCTGTCGGGCACGATGCCAGGTGAGACAGCGTGCTTTTAGGCCGCGCCCACAGGCGAGTTCGAGCCCGCAACATGTGGTACCTTAAGCCCAACATGACGTCCGCTGCTGAAACGTAGACGCTCTAACAGGAGGCTAGCACGAAGAGCTATGGAGCGTTCCATGCTCGGCATAAAACTACTATAGTTGCTGCCAATTAAGATGTCTTTATCGGTCATTGACTCACCCACAATCCGTGCCACGAAACATGTGACCTGTGACACCACTTGTATGCGAGTTAATTGTGTAAAGAAATACTTCTTTTGACATATTGGTGTACAGGTCGTAGACCATCTTCCTACTTTGTCTTCTTAATGTTTTACCTCGATGCATAATCAAGATTTCACAAAGTTTCACTCGTTTCAAGTGATGTGAGTCTCATCTTTCTTGGCACGATGTGTACATATAATAAAGTAAGAACTTTAATAAATGTACACATCGTGCCACTTTAAAAACTAAAAATAAGCCTATTCAAGTCTTGAATCGTCATCTATCAACATTTTTTCTAATGAAAAACGATACATTGGTTCATTGTTTTGGTTCGTACCAAGAGATATTAGGAAAAGGGCAATGACCGCTATTGTCAACTTAAAACTGACAGCAACTATAGACAGAGTTCCAAACGTCGAAATCCGGAGACGTACGAAGGTCTTCGATATTGGAAATCGAGTTATGGAACTCAAATGGAGTTGGGCAGGACACATGGCAAGGCGCGGTGGTGACCGAATGGAGTCCAAGGGATGAAAAGAGAAATGTTGCGGCAGCGAGATGGGCAGACGACATTGTTGTCATTGCGGGAATATCCTGGATGAGGCTGGCACAAGAGCGTGGAGCCCAGCAGTGGATGAAGTGGGGCTGTAGATGATGAAGATGATACTTAAGGCGCCTCCCCGAGCAAACTACCTTGAGCGACCAGTTTTTTGGAGCCTACTCCTCTGCGCAGTGACCTTTTTTTTTTAAATGTCACAGCACCTTGCTGAGATAGGAGCCTTTTGGCCTTGCACAGGACCATTATGATTGTTTTTTTTTTTTATATTTTTTACTTTTTTATATAATTTTGTCATGTCTGAAACTGCTCCCAAAACGGTGAAAAAAATATCGAGAGGAAACCGTCATGTCATAGATCCAGAAATTCGAAGACATGTGACATCTACCAACCCGCACTGGGTCCGCATTCCCTCTCATAGAGAGGAGGCCTGTGTCCCAGCAGTGGGAATGCTATATTTTAAACTGATTATACTGTATTAAAAAGGGTTGCGTTTTCGAGTCCAAAACTAATCGGACTGCCCCGAAACATTTATGTAAGTAAATCAAGTAGTTATTTTATACATCATTATTTTTAATTAAATTATGCAATCACGAATTGCAAAGATTTTATGAACACATTTCGTTAGTCGTGTTTTTTTTATGCAACATACTATAAAAGTACAGACTAAATGGCCTGGGCAGATCGCAGACAACCAACTTCATCCAATTTTGGCAACCGATCAAATATTAGTTACCAATTTAATTTACTTATTTAAAGAAGGCAACTGACTTTTCGTCCAACCAACAAACAGACTAAAAGTTGGTTCCCAAATTACCTTTTACGTTTAAATGTTAGTCTACATAATGTAGGTCCAAGCCAAATTCACATTACATTGTCCAACACAAAATCGGTCACCAACAAATCGGTCTGCGATCTATCCGGTACCGCAATAGGTACAACAGCTTCGTACATAATTGGTACTTTTATTAACACTAAAATTTGTCAACGGGCATCCACTTCTGTCACTAAATGTCACTTCACTAGGCAGTGTCATGTCACTTTTTAATTTCACTATCAAAGTTCCAAAGTTTTGTGAGTAAAGTCCATTGTTTTAGTTAATTTCACCTTAGATGGCGTTGTGTGTGCTTCCTGCTAATGCCAGAAAGGATAAACGGTGTTATAGTGAATAAAAAACCTACATATTGTTTGTTAAGGCAGTAATATCATGAAAAATGCAAATTTTCGACCAGTTTGTTTGATTACCCCATTTGTAGGGGTCGGTTTGGCAGTGTTAGATTTTCTTGATAAATAATGGTTTTTTTTTAACCACGGGATAAAAAATTGAATCATTGAGCATAGACAAACGGTATCACATAAGAAATTTATTCACTATTATATAGGATCACAATCCCAAGGTTGAAACACCCCGTAATGTCCCAACTCGTCAACGTTCCACACAACGCCTTCAACAGGCTAGATCACCTGTTCCTACTAACTGTTATAATCTTTATCACAGCGGTCATCGTGGTCCCAATATTTAGTGTTCCTAGGGACCTCTGTGACATGTCTCCTCGGAGGAGTCTTGGCCAATCCTCCATCTTCCTCCGCACTACTCCTGCGGGCCACTCTAGCAGGCCTACCATCTCTATTCCTTGATGTAGACCTTCCTCCTTCCTTATATTTCTCTTTATCTTCATCTTCGCTGACATTGTCTTTGGATTTCTGACGGGTCCAATTCCGTTGTCTATTCTTGTTGGGGTCCTCTTTGACTTCGCTTTTCTCTTTCCTCCAGTTTTCAACGGGACGTCTGGTACTGTTTTTCTGAATTTCGTTGTTCACACGTTCAGGTATCGGCTGGGGTAGAGATGGGGCCACTCGTTCTACTGCAGGAGGTGGACGTTCTGTGTTAGCGGGTGGTACAGGGGTTCTTTCAGGAAAATTCTGGAAGTTATCACCCCCTTGTTGATTGAAAGCGGCATTTGTGTACTGGCTTTGTATATACGCTCCGTCGCCCTGTTGGAGGTAGTTGACGTAATTATCAGAGTAGTTGAATCTAGGGGGCGGGTAGTCAGGTACAGGGAACGCTTGAACATTCGGGGGTAAGACTGTTTGGTTGTACTCTATTTCCTCTTTTTTTTCCTCCTCTTGTTGCCGCCAAGAGTTCAAATCGTATCTCTTGTTTATGTTATTTTTCGCAGTCCAAGTTTCGAATGTGTCCTGACTGACGGATAGGGCCTGTTCCTGCCTTAGTAACCCAGCTCCGGCGCCTAAAATAGGCCTTAGCTTAGGTTTGGTATCTTCGTTATTATTCAGGCTAATTTGCGACAGATTCTGACTGACTTTCTCAGCTATATCGCTGGTGTCTTGTCTATAATCGTCTTTTTCGGGACTTTTTTTCCAGGAGCCGTAGCTGACTTCACTGAAGTTTTCTTCGGTGGTTAACTCTAGATGGGCTGCGTAGAATTGTTGTAATGTGTTTGGTAGTGGAAGGAACTTGTTGAGACATAGGTCGGCAGATAGGAGGAGCCATATAGTGCTTATAGGTGGCGGAGAGAGTAGGCGGAGACGGATGGAGATCGATAGTTCGTCTAGTTCTTGAGCTAGGACTGAGAGCAGCTCGCGGCCGTTTTGCATGAGCTGTAAAAGAATTTGAATACATTAATTATTTTGAATCAGGTATATATTTGCAAAGCGAGAACTACAACAAGTGGTGCAAATAAATAAGTTGATTAATTATGTTAGACTATGTTGGGGTCGGCTTCCAATCTAACCGGATGCAGCTGAATACCAGTATTTCACATAAAGCGTCACAACTCAGGAACTGGGTAGTACAATACACTGGTTGTCAGACTTTCGGGCCACTGACTACCTGTACCGACCGTCAAAGATCTACAAATGACAGCCGGGACCAACTGCTTAACGTGCTTTCCGAGGCACGGGGGAAACTCACCCATCCACAGAGAACCTCAGCAAGGGCTGCTTAACTAGGAAGATATTTAGCCACGAGTATTTAATATAGCAGAGGGTGGTTCGGGCTAAAATGATCATCAATAGGCACATACCTGTGTGGCCAGACTACGGTGCGCCCTAATGTCGTCACTACCGAGCAGCGCGCGCATGTACTGTAGGAGCGGACTGGCTAGTATGTGCACTTTGTTGCCGTTGCATAGGCGTGCCTCTGAAATTATACAAATATTATCAGTTGGCTGTGTAATATCTTGATTCCTACAACTTACAAAAATTTCACTGGGGGGGTCACATCTGCCGCATCAAGGCTTAGGCCAAAGTGGCGACAGAAGAAAAAAGTATAAAGAGGGATAGAAGGCTTTTGCCCTGCAGTGGAACACATCCGGCCTCTTATTCACAACGCTTCGATTCGATTTTCTATTCGAAAAGTCGTGTCTATCTTTTTTTGACATTACGACATCGAGCGAGATAGACATACGACTTTCCGAATCGAGAAGCGAATCAAAGTGTTGTGAATAGCTATGCTGGTTCATAATAATAATAAAAAAGTGAGCCGTCGCGGGACGCCTGGCAGATGTGAAACATTGAAATTATTTTGTACAAGTAAATATACTTAAAAAGAAAGTCAATATAAAAACAAACACATAACATAAAATAAAAACATAATGACTCGATTCACAAAAAGATAATTCTTATGCTGGAAACGAACTCAAGGTCACGAGATTGTAACCCAGCGCTCTGTGCCCCGAGACCAGCTGGTTTGTTGTAAATCGTGGCGAAAATGTAATCTTATGCTGCTTCAACAGGTCGATAATATTCGGGATTGTTCGGGCCGGGTTCGTACGCCACGCTCGCCACGAATTTATCATTTGTTTTTTTTTTTGTTTACCAGCGCCTATAGATGTTTCACATCAAAAAGTGAGCCGTCGCGGGACGCCTGGCAGACATAAAACATCGAAATTATTTTGTTACAAGTAACATAAAAAAGTATATATAAAAACAAACATAAAATAAAATAAAAACAAAATGACTATTCACGAAAAGAAAATCCTTGTGCTGGAATCGAACTCGGAAGTCACGAGATTGTGACCCCTGAGCCCCGAGACCACTTGGCTTGTTGTAAACCACGGCGAATTATGTAGATCTTATGCTGCTACAACAGGTCGTTAATGTTCGAGCCGGGTTCGATCACCACGCTCGCCACGCATTTTTCATTTGTTTCACATCAATAATGCACATTTTCCTAGCTTTAAAGCTTAAAATAAAATGTACTAACTAACCCACACTCTCCCAGCAGTGGGAATCTTACAGGCCGATTATACTAAAGCCTCAAACTTTTATAATCTTTGTATTTACCTGCAAAATAATCTCCCATGAGGTTAGAAGCATTTATTAGAAACAGCGGGTTTGACCGCTCCAAGACATCCAATTCTGAAAACAAAAAATACAAATAAGTGAAAATATTTCAATTTAAAGATTTTCCAAATGGCGTCCAAGGAAAGGAAATAGAAAAGTTGGTATTTCGGCAGCGACATGGTTAGACGAAAATACTACGACATTATAATTAACACTAAAAACGGGATATTTATCCCTCCATATCAGAACGACAATCTAGTAAAATGCCCTTGTAGGATAAATGACGTTAAAGTAAAACGACGTACTAGTAAAACGTCTGAAATTTAAAATCGTCATACTAGTAGAACGTCTGAAATAAATAAAAGGCATGTTGGGCAAAAGGACTGGTGCACTGACGCAGAAAACAAACCAATGATAATAAGTAAATTATTTAATACTATTAGGTCAATTGTGAAGTACTTGCACACCTTAGCTCTAAGGCTCGGACTATAAGCAGCCGGAAACCGGTCCGGGTAAGCCCGGATTCAATCCGTCACTTAAGCAATAAGGTCGTTTTTTGAACGGATTCTAACAAATTCCGGCCGGAAACAGCTGCTTATAGTCCGAGCCTTAATACTAACACAATCTTTGAGTACACAATACAGTCATAAAATATAATGACTTTTTATTTTGTGCACTTGACTGTACATTATAGCCTAGGCAAGTCCTTTTTCCCAACATGCCGGTTATTCATTACAGACGTTCTACTAGTATGACGATTTTAAACAGACGTTTTACCAGTAGGTCGTTTTACTTTAACGTCATTTATCCCACAAGGGCATTTTACTAGATTGTCCTTCTGATACGGAGGGATATTTATCATATTTGTAGTGTGTCCGTTTTTAGTGTTAATGATAATGTTAGTGACCATGACAGTTTAAAAACTTATATTACTACGACACTACAGATGCGAAAATACAATAGAGCATTCGTTTCACTTCGCTACTAACTAGGCTCTAAATGTCATGGCACACTATACCGGCACCGCAACGGCACCGATCCAACGAAGCAATTAATTTGAGAGCATTAAATTGTGTGTTGTATAACCAATTTCATAATGTCAAAATGAAAAAGCCCACGGCGAGCAGTCAACGTGCTTGCCGATACCATACAACACGACTCGCAGCGAGCGGACCGCAAGCTTACAGCGCGCCGACTCCGAGTCGCCAGCGAAACAACGTCGATCAAAAATGCCGTAATATAACAATTGTGTTCGTGGTGACAGCACGCTTACACCTCGCGGACTACGAGCTCGCACCTCGCAGACGACGCGTAGTAGTTAGCGCGTAGCAGCTAGTCGTTTGAGGCAATGCCGTGCTGCACCAAGTGGAATGACCTTAAGTCACTTGTCATTACGTACGTAATCTGACAGACTTCTTTTCCCACCCACACATGAGGTACTCACTGGCGAAGGTCCCCTGCATGACCACGTTGACAGCGCTCCCCGCAGCAGCTGCTGGCGCTGCTGGCGGGTGAAGGAGGCGCCCACCCTGGGCGGTGCACATGAGGTACTCACTGGCGAAGGTCCCCTGGATGACCACGTTGAGCAGCGCTCCCCGCAGCAGCTGCTGGCGCTGCTGGCGGGTGAAGGAGGCGCCCACCCTGGGCGGTGCACATGAGGTACTCACTGGCGAAGGTCCCCTGCATGACCACGTTGAGCAGCGCTCCCCGCAGCAGCTGCTGGCGCTGCTGGCGGGTGAAGGAGGCGCCCACCCTGGGCGGTGCACATGAGGTACTCACTGGCGAAGGTCCCCTGCATGACCACGTTGAGCAGCGCTCCCCGCAGCAGCTGCTGGCGCTGCTGGCGGGTGAAGGAGGCGCCCACCCTGGGCGGTGCACATGAGGTACTCACTGGCGAAGGTCCCCTGCATGACCACGTTGAGCAGCGCTCCCCGCAGCAGCTGCTGGCGCTGCTGGCGGGTGAAGGAGGCGCCCACCCTGGGCGGTGCACATGAGGTACTCACTGGCGAAGGTCCCCTGCATGACCACGTTGAGCAGCGCTCCCCGCAGCAGCTGCTGGCGCTGCTGGCGGGTGAAGGAGGCGCCCACCCTGGGCGGTGCACATGAGGTACTCACTGGCGAAGGTCCCCTGCATGACCACGTTGAGCAGCGCTCCCCGCAGCAGCTGCTGGCGCTGCTGGCGGGTGAAGGAGGCGCCCACCCTGGGCGGTGCACATGAGGTACTCACTGGCGAAGGTCCCCTGCATGACCACGTTGAGCAGCGCTCCCCGCAGCAGCTGCTGGCGCTGCTGGCGGGTGAAGGAGGCGCCCACCCTGGGCGGTGCACATGAGGTACTCACTGGCGAAGGTCCCCTGCATGACCACGTTGAGCAGCGCTCCCCGCAGCAGCTGCTGGCGCTGCTGGCGGGTGAAGGAGGCGCCCACCCTGGGCGGTGCACATGAGGTACTCACTGGCGAAGGTCCCCTGCATGACCACGTTGAGCAGCGCTCCCCGCAGCAGCTGCTGGCGCTGCTGGCGGGTGAAGGAGGCGCCCACCCTGGGCGGTGCACATGAGGTACTCACTGGCGAAGGTCCCCTGCATGACCACGTTGAGCAGCGCTCCCCGCAGCAGCTGCTGGCGCTGCTGGCGGGTGAAGGAGGCGCCCACCCTGGGCGGTGCACATGAGGTACTCACTGGCGAAGGTCCCCTGCATGACCACGTTGAGCAGCGCTCCCCGCAGCAGCTGCTGGCGCTGCTGGCGGGTGAAGGAGGCGCCCACCCTGGGCGGTGCACATGAGGTACTCACTGGCGAAGGTCCCCTGCATGACCACGTTGAGCAGCGCTCCCCGCAGCAGCTGCTGGCGCTGCTGGCGGGTGAAGGAGGCGCCCACCCTGGGCGGTGCACATGAGGTACTCACTGGCGAAGGTCCCCTGCATGACCACGTTGAGCAGCGCTCCCCGCAGCAGCTGCTGGCGCTGCTGGCGGGTGAAGGAGGCGCCCACCCTGGGCGGTGCACATGAGGTACTCACTGGCGAAGGTCCCCTGCATGACCACGTTGAGCAGCGCTCCCCGCAGCAGCTGCTGGCGCTGCTGGCGGGTGAAGGAGGCGCCCACCCTGGGCGGTGCACATGAGGTACTCACTGGCGAAGGTCCCCTGCATGACCACGTTGAGCAGCGCTCCCCGCAGCAGCTGCTGGCGCTGCTGGCGGGTGAAGGAGGCGCCCACCCTGGGCGGTGCACATGAGGTACTCACTGGCGAAGGTCCCCTGCATGACCACGTTGAGCAGCGCTCCCCGCAGCAGCTGCTGGCGCTGCTGGCGGGTGAAGGAGGCGCCCACCCTGGGCGGTGCACATGAGGTACTCACTGGCGAAGGTCCCCTGCATGACCACGTTGAGCAGCGCTCCCCGCAGCAGCTGCTGGCGCTGCTGGCGGGTGAAGGAGGCGCCCACCCTGGGCGGTGCACATGAGGTACTCACTGGCGAAGGTCCCCTGCATGACCACGTTGAGCAGCGCTCCCCGCAGCAGCTGCTGGCGCTGCTGGCGGGTGAAGGAGGCGCCCACCCTGGGCGGTGCACATGAGGTACTCACTGGCGAAGGTCCCCTGCATGACCACGTTGAGCAGCGCTCCCCGCAGCAGCTGCTGGCGCTGCTGGCGGGTGAAGGAGGCGCCCACCCTGGGCGGTGCACATGAGGTACTCACTGGCGAAGGTCCCCTGCATGACCACGTTGAGCAGCGCTCCCCGCAGCAGCTGCTGGCGCTGCTGGCGGGTGAAGGAGGCGCCCACCCTGGGCGGTGCACATGAGGTACTCACTGGCGAAGGTCCCCTGCATGACCACGTTGAGCAGCGCTCCCCGCAGCAGCTGCTGGCGCTGCTGGCGGGTGAAGGAGGCGCCCACCCTGGGCGGTGCACATGAGGTACTCACTGGCGAAGGTCCCCTGCATGACCACGTTGAGCAGCGCTCCCCGCAGCAGCTGCTGGCGCTGCTGGCGGGTGAAGGAGGCGCCCACCCTGGGCGGTGCACATGAGGTACTCACTGGCGAAGGTCCCCTGCATGACCACGTTGAGCAGCGCTCCCCGCAGCAGCTGCTGGCGCTGCTGGCGGGTGAAGGAGGCGCCCACCCTGGGCGGTGCACATGAGGTACTCACTGGCGAAGGTCCCCTGCATGACCACGTTGAGCAGCGCTCCCCGCAGCAGCTGCTGGCGCTGCTGGCGGGTGAAGGAGGCGCCGACGGCCGCCAGCTTGCGCGCCGTCACCGGGTTCAGTAGCGCCGCCGCGCGGAATGTAGCGAATGCTTGCCTGAAAATGGACGAAAATTTAGTTTTCATTGAAAGAGGAACTTTCGAGGTTTCATATTGATGCATTCAGGGTGTTGTATAATAGTGAAATCGCATTTACACGATAGGAAAAGCCTTGTGCATTACAATATCTCTTGTGTCGATGGATAATTTTCGTAGAGATTGACCGCTATGGCTGAAATTACTAGAGGACTATTATTATTTATTAACAATATACTTACTGCAGCCGCGATTCGTCAGGGCACATGGACGACACGGTGGTCTCAAAGTGTCGCAGCTTTCTGTTGAACTGAATGCCGTCCTCACCTGGGGAGAACTGCTCCAGCTGGAAACAAAGATATTAAGTTAAAAATAAAATATATTAGTGTATTTAGGACACCAGTAAAATGGCTTCCGGAGGTCACACAGGCAGTCGCTCCATGTAAATTACTGGTATTCAGCTACATCCGCGTAGACTGCCGACACCAACATAGGAGAAAACTAGACTTATGAACACAGCATATTCTTAATTCCATGTCATTCCTACAGCTGGAACACAAGCTTCCTCCCAATAGGAGGGGGTGGGCCGTGCGTGATTGACCTCGTGGGTCCAGTGCGGGTTGGTTGATGATAACATCCTACTAATTTTAATGTGAAAGTTTGTGAGGATGGATAGATGGATATTTGTTACTCTTTCACGCAAAAACTACTAACCGGATTTGGATAAAATTTGGCACACAGATAATTTATAACCTAGATTACCACATAGGATACTTTTTATCCAGGTAGTATGATCCCATGGGACAATTATTACCGAACTCGACGCGGACGAAGCCGCGAGCATAAGCTAATAGTAATGCTGAGGGGGATGTGTGGTGTTACGCGAATGGATAAAGTAAGAAATGAGTTTATAAGAGCAAGTCTGAAAGTGGCGCCGGTGACTGAAAAGTTGTGTGGTAATCGGTTGTTGTGGTATGGGCATGTGATGCGGAGGGATGAGGAAAATGTCGTGAAGAAAGTTTTGAGTATGAATGTGGATGGGTATATGGGTAGAGGAAGACCAAAGAAACGATGGATGGACTGTGTTAAGAATGTTATGGTAAGGAAAGAAGTGTCTGATGAGATGACGAAAAATAGAGAAGTATGGAAGTAAAAAGTGAGCCGTCACGAGACGCCGGGCAGATGTGAAACATCGAAATTATTTTGTACAATATACAAAAAAAAAAAACTTGAAAAACTTAAAAAAAAGTCAATATAAAAACAAACACAAAATAAAATAAAAACAAATTGACTCTATTCACAAAAAGAAAATGCTTATGCTGGGATCGAACTCGAAGTCACGATATTGTAACCCAGCGCTGTGCCCCGAGACCAGCTGGCTTGTTGTAAACCGTGGCGAATATGCAGATCTTATGCTGCTTCAACAGGTCGATAATGTTCGGGATTGTTCGGGCCGGGTTGACAACTTGACAGTTGCCGACGCGTCGCCACGCCATTTTTTGGTTTTACCCGCGCCTACAGATGTTTCACATCAAAAAGACATGCTGCGCCCCAACCCCAAATTAATTGGGTTAAGGCCAAGAGAATGATGAGTATCTCACCAGTGTCAACAGCGGCAGATACTGCTCGTCGACTCGCAGCATCTCTGTGAGAGTGGTGTCTTCTTCCGGGGACTGCTTCTCCGGTTTGTCTGCTATTGTTTCCTTCTCGGGCTCTATGTCCCTCTCCCTCTCGGTTTCGCGTTTCACTTCCATTCTTGTTGGGTCTGGAACAAAAAGACATTTTATTAAAATGAAAAGAAGAAATTCGGTATATCTACCATCATTGAACACGTATAAAAAGTTTCCTGTCCGTGCTATTAACCGTTGAGGAGTTCTGTCGTGAGGAGACGTTCCTGGATACAGGATCGAAGTTATGTCTGCCATAACAACGTTTTGTCATCAGAACTAAAGGTCAGTACAAAATTTCGGGTCAATCGGTTGGGAGGAACTGGTTTACAATTCAGTTGCAAAACTAATTATAAATCTTGCAACTGAAACTAACTTGGGATGCATGTAACCACAAGAAACAGTTAAGTTATGATATTAATGTTTCGAGAATACTTTTAAACACGATAGAGTACACCTGTCAGGAAAGCTTGAGCTGTGTAGAGGGCAAACCTGCACAAGTGCACAGGGCGTTTACGCATAAACACGATACAACGTCGTATCGTGGGAATCTAGAACATCGTGTCACGATTTCGTCGTGTGGTCGGTCGCAGTAAATTTCGAAAAATGGACCGCACTAGAGATAAGTTTCAACGACGTCGTACCGTGCATCGTGGCACGTTGCGATGTCGTCGATTCCAACGTTGTGTACAAGCAGACAGTTTTGCAACATACACGCGCCGGTTTACTTGAGCCGGCAGTCTCGACAGAGATAACGACAAATTCGCTAACTTTTGATTGATAGTTACTAACGAATAAATTCGGTTGCAATAATGATGCTTGCGAACGCAAGTCTTTACATCCAAGATGCATTTCTCGCAAGCAGCCGGCCCTGTACAGACCTGGTACTCGTATAACCTTGCGTGTATGGCTATACCATGACCAACAGTTTACATGCATAATCACACCTACTAAGTACAACTTTTCGAAGTCATATGTGCATTTATATAATTTGTTTCACGCGGGAATCAACAACAGCACAAAAACTTTTCTAAAAATACACGCAATAAAAAGCTTCTTAAAAATACGAGCGTAAACATAATCATTTCAAATACACCCACCTGAATCCATTTCATGCCGATCGGGTTTATTCAAAACCATTATAGAATCACTGAGAACACTTACTTTAAATAAATCACACTGATAAATAAGTTAGCAGAAACACACGACCTCCTCCGTCGATGCCACAAGTGCGAATGAATGCCAAAACTAACATCGAAATATATGTATATTTTAATTATTCCTTAGGGACGAAATACAGGAATGGTGGAACAGTTGCTACTTCAAGTGATATTGTCTCCTTCTATCGCTTTTATATCGTATACTGCCGTTTCATTCTTTCATATAACTTAGAATAATGAGAAGTGTCATTTATTGTTCCCAAAAAGAGGTAATGTACAGGTACATTGGTACCTAGGTAATCCCAAGATTCCCAAGTTTTGTTGTTTTGTGTGTTTTGTTTATACCCAAGAGGTAATGTATAGTTACATTGGCACCTAGGTAATCCCTAAATTTTGTTGTTTTGTGTGTTTTGTTTATACCCGACTACGACGGAGTCAAAAGGAAGGGTTTTTATTTTAACAATCAATGTATGTATGTTTTTATTTACGTATGTTGTCCGTAGCGCTTAAACTATACGTATTCATCAGAGTTTCAATTGATTCGTTGTTATGGCCCGGGTAACAAAGCTATGGGCTACATTTTAACCGACTCCAACAACAGGAGGATTCGATTTTACCTTGTAAACCCCGATTTTTCAGTAAGTAGTCAGGTGTTTTATTTGTAGTATACCACAAAAGTTCGTGTAACCTGTTGAATAGAATTGTTTTGCTATTCAACAAATTCACGGACACAATATGCGACTCCCGCATTCCCCTTAAACTCAAGGGGAAGATTTATAAAACCATGGTTAGACCTGCTGTCTTGTAAGGAACAGAATGTTGAGCCACAAAAGAGATGAATGAAAGCCAATTGCAAGTGGCTGAGATGAGAATGTTTAGGGAGATGTATGGTGTAACACGAATGGAAATATGTAATAAGAAATTAGTACATAAGAGGAAGTCTGAAAGTGGCGACGCGCCGGTGACTGAAAAGTTGTGTGGTAATCAGTTATCGTTGTATAGACATATTGTGAAGCGAAGAAATGAGGAAAATGTTGACTGTGAATGTAGATTGGGTATAAGAGTAGAGGAAGAACAAAGACTCGATGGAAGGGCTGTGTGAAAGATGATATGGATAGAAAGGAGGTGAGGTGTCTGATGAGATGACAAGTAATAATAGAGAAGTATGGAAGAAGAAGTCATGCTGCGCCGACCACAAATAAATTGGGATAAGGCGGTTTTCCTTTGGAATGCGCTCCCTCTGAATATCAGGATGGCAACCAGTCGGCTCACATTTAAAATAAAAGCTCGCGAACACTTCAATAAGAAGTTAGCATACTTGTCCCACAATTAATTTGTTGGTCTTCTTCATCTATGTTTTTTTTTATCTTTCCTCACTTTGTATAATTTGTTGTATGTATGTTTATAAGTATTTTTTATTATATTTTATTCTTCAAAATTTTCTGTACTTGCACGTAATGTTTTGTCTCTGCATCACCCTAAGGTAGACGGGTAGAAAATGCCCAAGGCATTAAGTCCGCCTTTGTACCTTCGCACGGACGATTTTTTACCGTGACAATATTTTACCTTGAATTTTATTTTCAACGCTATGTTTAGCGATGAGAGTTGACATTTGCGCGATTAATAACGCACAGGTATGATTCGATATTTCACTAAAAGTTTTGTCTCTACAATGTTTACCTGTTGTATAGCGCTGTCTCGCTCTTTCACAATTATTTTTGAGGACTGACTCATTCTACTCTTATCCGACTTAGACTCATTGAAAAGTTTTTTTTTTTTGTAAAAAGGTATATGAGAATTCTAAACGGTTGTAGTACAGGTACATTCTGGTACATTTTGTCTTTGTTGGCAATTTTTTTGCCCGTCTAGCTAGGTAAGTTCCCGTATTATTACTATACTTGTTATTACTGAAAAGAAATGGCCCTTTAAAAGAATCGACTAGTATTATTTTCCTTTAGTGGTATCGTAAAAGGTGGCCAAGGGATTTTATGATGTTAAGGCGCCTCCCCGAGCAAATGACCTTGAACGAGCAGTTTTTTGGAGCCTACTCCTCTTTATGCCAAAGAAATACCAACTAATAAAAAATACATTAAATTACTACATATTCTTGACTCCAAAATTGTCGTTTCATTTTTTTTTTTTAAGTAGCTTAATGTTTAATAAATCCCCTCACAACGAAACCACAGAAATGAGAAATAATGATTTATAAAATGCTACTCCTCGTAAAGTAACCATTATTTTGATTTGCTACTTATACTAATGGATAGACAATTTAATAATGCACATAATTGTCGTTTTATTTTTTCCAAAAGACGTAAATTTGATTTTATAAAGAATAAAAACCACTCATTTTGCACTATTCGGCCTGCAGTGACTGACGTAACAATCACTTTGTAGTGCAAGCTGATTAGAACTTTATTCTACAGGCATTTCAAACGAAGTTTGAACCACCACAAATAGAGTTGCTAATTTTATTTATTTATTTATTAAAACTTTATGCACATAATGTACAAAGGCGGACTTAATGCCTTGGGCATTTTCTACCAGTCTACCTTAGGGTGATGCAGAGACAAAACAGTAGGTGCAAGTACAGAAAAGTTTCAAGAAAATATATATATATATATATATTTAGAAATAATAAAATAAAACAATAAATACATATATACATACATACAAACAAAATATACAAAGTCAAGAGAGATTAAAATACAACGATAATGAAAAACTACTAATTAATTATGGGACAAGTCTGCCAACTTCTTATGTAAGTGTTCGCGAGCTTTCACTTTAAATATGAGTCGACTGGTTGCCATCCTGATATTCAGAGGAAGCGCATTCCAAAGGAAAACCGCCTGGACAGGAAAAGAAGACTTAAGAAAACCAGAGCGGTGAGTAGGACATCGTAGAAGACGATTATTGGAAGAACGAAGATTCTTGCTGTGCGCAGAGCATAAATATTGGAAGTGAGAAGTCAGATAAGAAGGAGAAGTGGGTTTATTTAGAAGGGAAAACAAAGTTGTCAATGCCCTTAACGCTCTGCGCTGTCTGATGGGTAACCATTTTAAGCGTGACCGATGTGCGGACACATGGTCATACTTACGGAGATTAAAAACGAATCGAATGCAGTTATTTAGAAGTCGGTTAAGTTTATTGAGGAGATCTGCATTCAGGTCATAGTAACACACATCGCCATAGTCAAGTATGGGGAAAATAAGGGACTGAACCAGCATTACCTTTATGTGGGACGGGAGAATATTTTTCAACCGATAGAGCGACCGCAGCGTACCGGTGACTTTCTTGCTCACAATCGCAACCTGCTTACGCCAGTCAAGGCAGGTGTCAACATGCAAACCTAGATTCTTGACGTCAGAGCTAAACGGAATCACTGTGTCGTCAAAGGTAACCGGTGGCACCGTTAAACCATTCAGCCTTCTCAAGCTATAGGGGCTCTCTACAATGATAGCCTGGCACTTGGTTGGGTTAACAGCTACACCGAAACGATCAGACCAGTTTTTTACCACTGCTAGATCCCGGTTCAGCCCCTCAATCGCATCAGATAAGTTGTCAACACCTGCCTGACTGTAGAGCTGCAAGTCATCAGCGTAAAGATGATACGCACACTGAAGCTCGGTAGTTATGAGATCTATAAAAATAGAGAACAGAAGTGGAGATAAGATACCGCCTTGTGGGACGCCAGCATCAAGATTACACCAGTTGGAAGAAGAGTCTCCCGCAAGAACCGACTGCTGACGCCCCCGAAGATAGGAAGAAAACCAATGCAAAACCTCGGGAGAGACCATTCGATAGGAGAGGATGGATAAAAGGACTTCGTGACTGACGGTATTGAAGGCATTAGAAAAATCTATCAGCACTAAAACGGAAACTTTAGTCTAATTTTGCTCGGGGAACCGCCTTAACATTGAGAGTAAATCTTGGCGCGTGGTATTTTTAGGGTCCCGTACCCAAAGGGTGCCATGCCCTGGTGTGGAATGACGCAAGTAACTAACCAGTAGATCGTGGACTAAGTTCAGCCAGGGTCCGCGCTGCGTCCGACTCGCTGTCACGGTCGTCACCGGGCCTCGGTTCCCGCAAGTGATGTCGACCGGTGTACCCTCTGCCGCGGCCAACACTCGACATTATAACTAGCTGGAACGGGGGAAAATAAGCAAATTAGTAAGTACAGGAGAGTTGAGAACGTACATGACAATGAGGAGCTTGTGGCTAAATAATAATAGCTGCACGAGTCGTTCTTTCAGGGCTCTGTTTCGTCTCCCTCGATATTGCAGTGCATCCGGCATGTTTGCTGACGCCAGCATAGATGACTTCTACGCAATTATGCGTAAAAAATTGCGTCGGTGGTGCGCCGAGTACGGGGGAGCCCGAATAGCGTCCTCAGGATGATTGGCGAGAGAACCGATACTGTTCTGCTCAGTAGGTTCACTGAACTCCATGTGTTGCGGGACCAGTGAGCCTACTGTGCAGGGGTAGGCGGTGTATCTAGTTTGTTATTGTTAATTTTTAATTACTAACATTAGATATAAGCAAAATTCTTGTTACTAACAACCTTGCCTTGCCTATGGACTTTTTGTCTGATTTTTTTTTTTTTTTTTTTATGTTAAGTCGCGCTTGCCTAGGTTGGTCCGTGGATCCACCAATTACATACCGAGATTCCTGCTTGCCTCGAAAAATACGTTAAGCCGTTGGTCCCAGCTGTCATTTGTAGATCTTTGACAGTCGTTACAGGTAGTCTGCAGTGGCCCCGAAAGTCTGACAACCAGTTTGACCAAAGGGTATTGTATTACCCAGTACTAAACTGGATTGTGGAGGTCAGATAGGCAGTCGTTCCATGTAAAATATCTTTTCGGGCTTCTGACGACCCGTAACGATTGTCAAAGTTCCACGAATGACAGCCGGGATCAACGGCTTGACGTGCTTTCTGAGGCGCGGAGGAGTCTCGGTGTGTAAAGATGGTCACCCATCCACGGATCAACCCCGGCAAGCGTAGCTTAGCCTGATGGATCGACCCGTACGGCTGTTATTACAATAGTTTAGTGGTAGTACAGTAAAACGGGGCTATTTGGGTTTTTGGGGGTTATTTGGTACCATATATACCAAAATGTTATTGGGTTTTCCATCAGGAATTTCTCAGTAGCTGCCAATCAAAGTGTTGCTGGAGTTTGTTAATAACTTCTACTCATTTGCAAGAAAAATAAATCGGTCCAATCTTTGACGAAATAAAAGCGTTACGTTACTACCCATTGCAGTAGTTTTTATTATGACATAAATTATCATACATTACATTATCTAGGAGTCGGTAGAGTATCTTAACTATTGTTTTATTGATAACCTTGGCAATAAATCAAGGTTAAATGGGGCATTGACTGCTTATACACGGGTAATTTTAGGTCGTTCTGGAACCGAAAGCCATAAACTTGATCATCGAACTCGGAACAATTAGGACTGTTTTTTTTCCGAGACTTATTTGTATGTCAAACTAACAAATAATATCGCTTCTTTTTCGCAGCCTCAGGTATTCTAGCTATTGGGACGCCGTCACCTCCTTCTGCGAAAAAGTAATGCTAGAGAAGGAGGTGGCGGAACGTGAAAGGGAGAGAACCGGCCACCGTAGGCGCGGGCCTATGGACGGTGGGCTATGGGCTAGCACGCCATCCGTCCGTCTCATGACGACAGGCCGTGTCGACGGAGCAGGAGTGTTCCACGCGCGCCTCAAAGAGAGTCAGCAAAAGGAAGGGGTCCGCAAGGACCGATGCCTGCCGGGGTTGCGGGACTGTTCGAAAGAGATACCGTGGCCCCGGAACAAAAAGGGCGATGAAGGAACATGGATGGGTTTTAGTCAGTAAAAGTCTGACACTCCCTGCTGCTCCGCCCAGAGCGGAAAAAAAAAACAAAAAGGCACTAACCATCATCTCTCACACAGTTCATCTATCGTTTCGGTCTTCCTTTACTCTTATGCATTAACATGCATTATGTCTTGCGGCCCCGACTGTTGAACCCGGGGACCCCTTCCTTTTTGCAAGGGCCGATGCCTGCCGGGGCTGCGGGACTGTTCGAAAGAGATACCGTGACCCCGGAACACAAAGGCCGATGACGGAACATGGATGGGTTTTAGTCAGTAAAAGTCTGGCACTCCCTCCTGCTCCGCCCAGAGCGGGAGGAGTCATTTGATGATTTTACATCCGAAAAAAGAAAAGAAAAAGGTATTCTAGCTATGTGATTGGTTAATTCTACAAACATCAATCGCTACGCATCTTCTCTCATCTCTGGTGGACGCAGCGTTATTCTAATTTATTTGTGATCGGTGCAGCATTTCTTTTTCATCCATACTTGTCTTTATCGATCGACTGACGACCCGAATGGCGCAGCGGTATCGAGGCTGCCTTACGTTCTTAGGGTCCCCGGGTTCGAATCCCGGTAGGAGCAAATGTTTGTGTGATGAGCATGGACATTTGCTTCAGAGTCATGGATTTTGTATGTAAAATAAGTTTGTATTTACAAACAAAAAGTATCTATGTAGTATATAATATCAACTATCTGGTGTCCACGGCACAAGCCTCGTTGCTTAGGGTGGCACCAGATGGCGCTGTGTAACGTCTAGCGATATTTATTAATTTGTATTGGTGTCGATTCTGTTGTGTAAAAACTAAACTTAATTTAGGCTATTGCTATAGACCTCAATCTCTCTAATAAAACGAGAAAGAGACGGGCGTAATTTAGAGCTGTCAAATTTAGTTGGAACTAATATTTCCATACAAATGAAGGGTGCACGTAAAAACATGTCGACTTTCGGTTTTCTGTTTTGTTTTGTTTGTAAGTGTATTACTAACTTAGTTTGTAAGTATATTGTTACTAACACTATGAGTCTTGTTGCTCGAAATAAATGATTTATTATTATTAAAAACACGGTGTAGCGCAAGGCATAAACTAGTTTGACATCTCTACCTTAGTTCATAGCTATAGCCGTCCTTTTCTCGCACTGCCTTTTAGTAAAATATACCAATAGCATAACTAGATAAGTTTAGTTTGTGCACAACAGAATCGACACCATTATTATATTATTTTATACATACTATATAAAGCTCGATTACCACTCACTCACTGACAGAATTGTTCTCCCAGATGGTGGATGGGGAGGTGGGTATATTTTGACAGATTCGTAAACAAGTAACTCCCGCGAGTATGGGAAAAGTGCCAAACCTCCCTTTTTCACCCCCCTTCCCCCCCCTCGGAAACTAAGAGACCCGTATTTTTTGTTTTTTACGGATTCGTATAGAGGAGGCTCGGAAAAGTAAAAACCAGTTTTCAAAAGTTGACCCACTTGTCCCCCTACCCCCCTTTAGGCGGATCTCTTTTTCGATGTTTTTTTTGCAGATTCGTAAGGAGGGGCCTAGAGTTGGTCAAAATCATTTTTCAAAACTCCCCATTCTCCCCCCCTTCTTTATTTGGATTTTCAGGTAATGCTTTTTTTTTTTAAATTACTTTTTAGAGTTTTTTAGGGGTTCTTAAGGGTTTTCAAAAGATTTTATAAAATTTACAAAATCTTTTAAGGACTTTAATGGATTTTCCAATTCGTTTAAGGATTCTTATGGTTTCTCAAAATTTTATATGGGTAAGGACTACTTCTCAAGAACACGACGACACCGCAGCTCGCGCACCCACGCAAATACTAGTATATCTTATAAAGTCACCCCGTTTTCAAGTCATATCATCACATAGTCCATCTTTGGTTTCTTTGCTCTTTCCCTAAACTCTTATAGCTATTCACAATCATCATGATTATCTAGCCCTTCTCCCAATTTATTTGTGGTCGGCGCAGCATGTCTTCTTCTTCCATACTTCTCTATTACTCGTCATCTCATCAGACACTTCTTTCCTTGCAATATCATTCTTCACACAGTCCATCCATCGTTTATTTGGTCTTCCTCTACTCTTATACCCATCCACATTCATACTCAGAACTTTCCTCACGGCATTTGCCTCATTCCTTCACATCACATGCCCATATCACGACAACCGATTACCACAAAACTTTTCAGTCACCGGCACCGCTTTCAGATTTCCTCTCATCAGCCAAAAACATTCCTCACCATCTTCCCCATCACATGCTCATACAGATACTAATTCGTTATAACCTCCCGTCAAAGTGTACAGAAATCCACGCAGGATGAGATGTAGAATTTTCTCGAGCGATTATTTATCAACTAATTTGTATGAAGGTGTTAAAACTTGCACGAATAGTCGCGTGACATCCTAATGACTAAAACAAACGAAGCGGGCTGCCACGTCTAGAAACGCGCGCGAAACTCGCCTAAGTGTGCGTTAGAGCATTAGATATGAGAGATGTCATCATCATCATAAGCCTACAGCAGACCACTGCTGGACATAGGCCTCCTCAATGGCACGCCACTCAACTCGATTTTCAAACTTTTATCCAGTTGCTACCATCCACCCCGCAAAGAGCGTTGCTCCACTGAGCCTGGAGCGTCCCACCTTACGTTTGCCGATTCGGGGTCTCAACTCAAGAACACGTCTACCCCAACAGTCATTGGTTCTATTCTACGGCTGATATGACCGGCCCATTGCCACTTCAGCTTACTAATTCTGTGAGCTATGTCGACAACTCTGGTTCTCTGTCGGATCACCTCATTGCGGATGCGATTCCTCAGAGAGACTCCAAAATGAGATCGGTCTCCAAATGAGAGATATGTCGGCTTCAACGAATGTTGACGAGTGAAAGATGGAACAAGACGAAGAAAATCGAAGTAATCCAATAATTGTCTTGTTATTATGTAATGTATGTATTTATAAACGTTACTTTGTAATCTGTCTTTCTTTAATAAATTAGCAACTTTATCGCTAAAGCATTAGGTTCAAGGTTGATTGGGAAAATTTGTCAGTTTCGGCTTGATCTTCGGGTTACTTCTCTGTCTGCCCCAGAAGTGCAAGAAAGAGACAGGAACATGTCTCAGTCGAAGCATAATGCTGAGAGACAGGACGGCGTTAGTGTATATATATTTTTATCAGCTCTAAACGTTATAATACTATAGTAATAGTATTTTCAAGTCTGATAAAAACTTTTTATCATACCAATGTGCCAAAATAATAATTATGGTAAGTTTTTATTGATAAAACACATTTGAAATTAAATACTTTCATAGTTTGCAAAACAGACAAATTATTATTATATAAAAAAAAAAATACCAATCGAATTGAGAACCTCCTCCTTTTTGAAGTCGGTTAAAAAGACTCTTAACGAAGCCGAAAGGCACTTGTTCTCCCCGTCATTACGATTTTTTTTTAGTTCTACACCATACCTAGGAAGCTTCTAGTTACGGAGATATTGCGGGTCAAAGTTCCAACATTTTCACAAGATTTTTTAATTTTTTTTTTTAATATAAGAACTTTACTTTAAACACCTCCACGACCCCCACACTATTCAATCCATCCACCAGCACAATGTTTTAAGTTTCACCACGAAACATGATTTTTCACCCCAAAAAAAAAAAGGTAATTTTGAGTGCATATATTCACCATCATGAGTTGGTAATAAAAGTTATAATAATGGAGTGTGCCGTCTCAGGGAAATTTTTTTTTTAAACCGAGGTGGGTATGCACCACAATGTGGTCATAGTGGACAAGGGCCTCACCCCGCTGTCCATGGCTAAAGAGAACTGGCACTAACTTGTAGTACTTACTACTAAGGAATGCGAAACCCGGGAATAACCGGTTTTACTATGGGACCGAAACCCGGTTCTGCATGCTACCTACTACCAATTACCACAAGGATACCCAAATGTACTTCAAAAATCCTTGTTATGTTACTATTATGGTAGGGAAGAGCAACATATTTAAAGGCAGGTGTGAGTGGTAATGCCAGAAGGGACGTCCTATAAGAACAGACAATCTTAATTGTGACATTTTTCAGAAAAGTCAGGTGCATATTACTCGCAACCATTGTGAAGGTGGAAGAGGCACAACGATTATGTTAGTATCTTAGCAGGTGGAGTTCTGTAGTAACTACCTACCCTCATGAAAACAAGGTTTGAGTTTACATATTTATACCGCGACAAAATAAAACGATAAAAATACCTTGTATTGTATTGTATAACGGGCTGGTGTCCGCAACTCCACATCAAAGCGCGTATTTTGCGGATTTTATTTTATTTTATATAAAAATACCTTATAATAGGTACAAATGAATTTCTCACACATACCTGGCAGAAACTATGGGAAAAGAAACATAAGATTATTATCTGTTTTTAAATCCAAGGCAATCTGGGTATAAAGGAAAACAAGAGAATATTAGCTTCTTAAGATCTTGTGTGAATTTTAGTATTGCATGTGTTTCGTGTTGAGGACTAGAATTTTTGATAGGTGGTATGGTAGCAGTTTGGTAATTACATTTTAAAACAAAAGTGCAATTGCAATGAATGCCTTAAAGCATGTTTAAACATCGGAAGGAAACCAAACATGCCTGAGTGATATTTCTCGACGGCATGTAAAGCTAAGTCAGAGGCCCATGGGTGGCATAAAAACTCTGACACCAGGTTAGGCCACTAACCACATGGAAAACAAAGCGGCTTGAATATTTTGGGCTGAGTAAGTTCCCGCCATTTTATTTAATTTCCTTATTATTGGGATGCTATTTACACACATAAAACCTGTATTTATTAATTCAATAGCTAGTAGTAATACAAAACAAGTATTGTATGGACTACATCTTCTAAAGTGTAGATCAGATACCGAAATATGTATATAACATTTCTTATTTTTACCTGCTCATATTCTATGGTTCACTCAGTAATCATTCAGATTTTTAAGAGTGCCATATCCTCCCGTCCGTTACTATATCTCCAGGAGATTTATGTCAATTGTTTAAATTTTGTGTCTACTATTTAGTTGCTAAATTGGTATAATAAAAATATAAACATATTTAATTTGTTCATTTTAAACCTTGTTATTAGAACATCACAAGATAAAAAGTAGCTGATACATTCCTGTTATTCTTTCATTCAGAGATTTGAGAAAGAGTGGTCTGAAGAGTTAATGAGTAGGTACTAATGTTTGTACTTGCCTGTTGACTCCCTAAAGTAAATAAATTGAAATTTGAAGAAAATACACCCAAAAAGTTATAACTCAAAATAAGTCTTCGGCTGAATGACGAATCCCCAACGATATGAGGAAAACAATTTAAAAAAAAAAGAAACTGCACATGTCAAAGCGTGTGTGTTCAATGAATTTGCGAGATTCTCAGCCTTGGCTGAATATCTTGAAAACAACTATTTACACGACATTATCACTTAACTTTACACAATAAGACGCTTGTTAAGATAAATATACACGCTCGAACACCTTCCCTGTACATTAAATACGTAAAATAATAAAATGCATGACATGTAAACATGATGACAACTTAAAATGTCACACATGTATGTTTTCAAAAATATACAGGAGAACCATCAATGAAAACTCAACGGATATGTACGTTGAAAGGTTTTGTTTACAAAGCTTTCGAATGTGATTTAAATATTTATAGGCTGTGTATCTTTTAAAAATATCTTTGTTCGCCGGCGAATGCTCTGATGACGATTATCGGGTACATTTCCATATGTGAACGGTGCTTAGAAATGGATGATTTTCAGTGAAATTTGGGAGACAATAGTCTAATTATTAATATTGTAAATATTTACTCACCAAGATAAATAATATAAAGTATTTTTGAGTTATTTATTTCCTAGTTGTTTGGTCGCGCAGTAGTTGACATACGTTTCACTTCCATATTGGCGAGTATAGTGATGGGCGTGGGAGTTTCTAATCAGAACTTTCATAGACTACAAACCGGTAAAACCGGTTTATCATTCAAGGGGTGAGCAACAAAAAATAAAGAAGAATAATCTAAAAGCACAAGGAGACTGTGGAATAATACTTGAATGAATTTGGATTTATGAATTTCATAACGCAGATGTTGCTTTGACATCATTGGTGATTCCATAATTTTAAAAGCATTCATTTTGGTGGTAGTTATCAGTGATTGTTGCAGATAAATATGAAAGTATGAAGTCACTATTGTTTCTAATTACTTCATAGGATTTTTAGTTTTATAACTTTTAGGAATAATCGAAACCATAACTTAGTTTACGGTTAACTGTCAAAGTGCTAAAGCAATCCTTGGCTGAATGCCGAATGCCGATCGAAAAAATGACATTTCAGTTTCGGGGGTGAAGCATGGAAGAGGGGTGTGCAGTTTTGCTCGGGCGGATAACTGAAGAAATTCTATTTTCCATCTGTTCTATTTAATTTTTTACTTATTCATGACTTTACCGATAACAAATTAACGTCATACTACCCTATGAATTTATTTTTAAACTGCGAAGTGTTCCCCCAATCTTCAAATTTATTTTAATCGCCACTGCGGTTGTTTGTACTGCTGTTTTTATTATTGATATTATAATTTCATCGTTCTTGGGTGCGAATATTTAAAAAAATCGTAAAAAAAAATAAAGTGTATCACAGTAAAGAGGTTTTGATAGAGAAAACCGTAAATTCTAATTGAAAAAATACAAAAAAAAAAACGTAAAAAAATAAAAATTCAAATATGTCTGACGGTCATGGAGAGCCGAATCAGCTGAATTCGAATTCGAATAGGAAAGAAAGTGTTGCGGCTGCTAATGTGCCGAGTGATAGTCCTGTGACGGACCCGGGTCAGGTGCGTGGCGGGAACACCGAGGCTGGTGCTGCTGCTGGCAAATTCGAAGGCCAGCGCGGGAAATCAGGCGCTTTGAAAAAATCTGCCCGATATAGAAGCAGATCTTTATCGGCATCTTCGGCCGATTCCTACAGTTCTACATCATATACCGGTAAGTGATTTACTCAAAATTTTATTCCACGCAAATCCTATGCACAAATTCTAAAGAAATTATTTTAATTGTCTTAACAATTCGGATTTTAGCTACACAAACAATGTTTGTAAACAAAGGTAGGTAAGTGTTTTTTTTGTGGATGTGCCAAGAAATTTTTATGCTTACAGGCTGATTGTGCAAAGAGTTTTTTGAATTTAATTCACAGGTCATGTTTTATCCATTTGCAATAATCTTAGTAGCATTATAGTTTACACTTTCATTATCATCTAAGTAAGCTGCCAATTATATTGCTTACTACATTGGTTTCTAATACAAATTAAATAAATTATAGCGCTTCATACACATTGATCTTCTGGAAAAATGATACAATGTAATAGTTTATAAACAATGGAATGTGGAAGCAGTCATTAAACAATTATAATTTTTATTACTTACCTAATTGTTAATAATCCTTTAATTAATATTTTTACCTACAAGTATATACAAAGGCATTTTTGTCATTCTGTGGGGACAATTGGGAACATTACTTGCAGTAGTCATACTAAATATATCTCCACATTTCTTATGCACATGACCAAAGTATGGAACTCTCTGCCTGCATCTGTGTTCCCGTCTTCTAATATAACCCATCAGCCTAGAAAGCAAGAGTGAACAAGCATCTTCTGGGCAAGCTCGTTCTGATGTCTTCTACATCTTTCCATCAGCTAGAGTTGAGATCAAGAGAAGGCCCTTTAGTCATAAAAAAAACAATATAGCAACATTGCATAAGCGTCAGTGTCAAGTAGTTTGTGGTATTGAAACCAGGCAGGCAATTATTTCATCAAGCTTCCGAAATAGTGTACCAAAAATTCTGAAAATGTTCGACGTCTACCAACCCACACTTTTGACCTTGTGGTGGAATAAGACCGCTCTTTGTGAGGTGAGCCTATTGCCATCAAATCAGTACAGTAAATTGAGACACCGGGCTGCTACTGATATATTCCTAATGACAACACTCAATAACACTGTCTGAGCTGGGAAACATTCCTTAGATGTCATGCTTGTGCTCCGCAGTAGTGGCTGGAACCAGTAGATCATTGAGGTCAGGTTTAGCAGGAGATCATTTTAGTAATCTAGTATATTGCGTGCCTCGGGAAGCTTGTTTTGCCATTGCCATTGGTCCCGGCTGTCATTTGTAGATCTTTGATAGTCGTAACAGGTAGTCAGTGGCCCAAAAAGTCTGACAACCAGTCCTTCCAAGGGGTATCGTATTACCCAGTACTAACTGGGTTGTGGAGGTCAGATAGGCAGTCGCTCCAAGTAAAACACATGTATTCAGCTGCATCTGGTTAGACTGGAAGCCGACCCCAACATTGTTGGGAAAAGGCTACGCAGGTGATGAGTATATTGCAGTAGCAGTCACCCTTCACCCTTCAAACCCAACATTGGATTGATGTTTGCAGTTTCTTGGTATTCTTGGCAGCTGCTGGATATAATTTTCAAGAGACCTGGTCTTCTTTTTTAATCCCAGAGCCCAGTTAGGCTCATAAACGCACGCCTTTTTTGCTTCCTGCTATGATCGTTACATTCTCCTTTCGCCTTTTTCTGCCCCTTTTTTTTTAAAAAAAACCGTTAATGCACTCTTCACAGTCATCCACTACCACCTTGCTGCCTTTCTAAGATCTCTACCATACAATGTACCTTATATTTTTACCCGACTACGGCATAGCCAAAACGAAGCGTAGGTACCTACGTATCTGTTTGAAATAATACAAGATATATTTTGCAATGACGTATGGAACTACGGACGTGCGACTCCGGTTAAACGAAAATCGAAAAAAAATACTACAAACTAGGTACTTACTTCATAAAACATTTTTACCTAGTTGTGTTTTTCGTACTTTGGTTCCCTCCTGATCAGGTCTAACAGGGCTACAGCACACTTGAGACAAAACTGTCTTGAGACAGACTTTTTCCCTACTAGCGCGAGCGAGAGATAAATAGTCTTGTCTCGTTCGCACTAGTAGGGAAATAGTCTGTCTCAAGACAGTTTTGTCTCAAGTGTGCGGTAAGCCCTAAGTAGTTATATGTCCAACAGCGCGAAACGTCTCATGAACAGTAAAGGGCCGTCTCCACGAGCGATATTATCGTCCATGCCACGTTTTTCTATACACTCTATTTTGGGCCGTCTCTACTCTCCACGAGCGAGAGAATCGCGGCTATATTTTCGTATAGAAATACGTTGAACAGCCGCGATTCGCTCGCTCGTGGAGGCGGCCCCTTAGTCTAATTAGCAAAATGTCTATGTAGCAAAACGTCTAACTATGATGGTCTGAATATAGCAGAACATCTATTTAGCAAAAAGTCATTTTTTAAATGTGTACACTCATGATAGAATAGAAAATAAAAGTCATTTGTAAATTACATTAAAAAACACACAACTTTCATTAGCGCATCAATACGACAAACGAAACTACTTATCTAGCATATCCACTTCAACGATTCTACAGGACTTCAAATTATCTTGATGTGTTTATTAAACAACCCATTTATCAAGGTTTTCACCTCTCGAGGGACTCCCCAAGAAAATAAAGGTAAAAATATTTATTCATCGTAGGAATCCTCGCGACAACACATTATGCTAATCAGAGTTGGAGATTTGTAAACACGATTATTGTTACCACTAAAACAAAATAACGTATTAGGCCGTGTTCAAACCAAACGTATAGTCGGCCGCCGACTTCGCAAATGTTTGAAAAACAAAAGCGAATCAGTCGGCGCCTGAAGTAAATCTTTCGTACATTTTGTACTGGATACTCACAGTCGGCGGCGGCGCCGGCGGACAATACGTTTGGTGTGAACGATGTCTTAGGGTCAGTTTCCACCAAGCGGCTAAATCCTTGCGCATTTTTTTGATGTCAACGAACAAAGGATCTCTGTTGCCTTTATGTATAGAAATGGGCGCTCGCGCATCCTCGAGCACGCGCACGCTTTATGTCTGCGTTGAATTTTACCGGAAACCGGGCCACAGACTCGCATCTTGCTTTGCCATGCCATGTTTTGTGTAATATCTGGACTGGTCCTCATCAAAACAGGCATTACAACGAGCGCGGCTGTAAATGTAACCGTGTAACGATGTACGGTCGAACAAGCTATTTGGTTTACAGTTACACACACAAATTAGATTGTAAAATGTAAACCAAATAGCTTGTTCGACCGTACTTAGCAGATAATATTTACTTATTAAAAAAATATACATTTACGTACATGGGAGATACTAATTGTGCTTGTCGCAAAAAATGAACGGAAATGCTAAAGGATATTGTATTGGCGATTCAAAAGCGGTCGTAATTGCCTCTGTTGTAGGACTGTGTAGTGTGTTACAAGCTGATTACATTTCTAGCATAATAATGCTCTGGCAAAGGCATCTTTTCTCTTTTCTATATCTGTAGCGGTTTCAGGACAATCGCTAGAATCTAGAGGATTAAGGCAAAATTAAAATCCTTATATTGAATAGATCTCGACAAAAAGGGTCCGTTTTTCCGGTTAAAAGTGTGGAAAGCTTAAAGAGGCTCTCAAATTCCTTAAACGACTCTGTTATTTAGTAATTTCCACCCGTCTTTCAGCTAAGTCCGTCGAACTCGAAAGCAACCACAGTGCGTTCAAAAACGTATAGAGGAACATGATCTGCCTACCCTTTTCCTAACTATGTTGAAGTCGGAGTCTAGTCTAACCAGATGCAGCTAAATACAAGTATTCTACATTAGTTTCTGCCAGCGGTTTCGCCCGCGTGAAGTCTAATAAATAATTGTCACATGGGATCTTACGACCGGGATAAAAAGTATCCTATGTTTTAATCCAGGTTGTAAACTATCTGTGTGCAACATTTCATCTAAATCCGTTCAGTAGTTTTTGCGTGAAAGACAAACATACGACGTAGTAGGATGGAGCAGATGCCTGTAGAACATACGGTTTCAATCGATTCAAGCATCCACAAACCAAAAATATCAGTTATGTCAATAGATAACAAATTACCAACTTCACCAGTACCGCGCAGATCGATCCATTTACAGATTTACAATGCAAAACAGCGTTGCCGCGATCATATCTTGAATATGTTTCACCGTTTGTTTGTATATCCGGCCCCTCTGTTGTTTGAGAGCCTTTTAAACCCCGTATCGACACACCTGAGGGCTTCGGAAGTGATTATCTTGCAGCGAAAACCATTATGAAAAAGACAAAAATGAATGGACCAATGCTACTGAAAAGATAGCAGTGATAGCCCAGTGGTGTGACATCAAAGCACGCACCTCTGTCCTCGAAGCGGCGATTGGCGGCGGCGACCTCTCGCGTCCGGCCCTGGTGCAAGCCATGGTCCGGAGCGAGACGGAATGCGACGCCGTCACCTCCTTCGGCGAAGCAGTAATGCTAGAGAAGGAGGTGGCGGAACGTGAGAGGGAGAGAACCTCACAGCGTCCCGGCCGCCGCGGGAGACGCCCCGGGCGTCGGGGGCCACTACGTGGCCCCCGGCCACCGTAGGCGCGGGCCTGTGGGCGGTGGGCTATGGGCTAGCTCGCCGTCCGTCCGTCTCATGACGACAGGCCGTGTCGACGGCGCGTCCGTGTTCCACTCCACGCGCGCCTGTAAGAGAGTCAGCAAAAAGGAGGGGGTCCGCAAGGACCGATGCCTGCCGGGGTTGCGGGACTGTTCGAAAGAGATACCGTGGCCCCGGAACACAAAGGGCGATGAAGGAACATGGATGGGTTTAAGTCAGTGAAAGTCTGACTTAAACCCCCCTCCTGCTCCGCCCAGAGCGGGAGAAGTCATTTGATGATTTCCCATCCGAAAAAAAAAAAAAAGGCACACACCTCTGCTTTTTGAATTCATGTGCGTATTGTATAATTATTACTTGCTTCGGTGAAGAGAAACATCGTGAGGAAACCAGCATGCCTGAGAGATTTTGAGAGGCATAAGCCAAGTCAGAGGCCCATGGGCGGCATCAAAACTCTGACACTAGGTTAGGCACTAACGATAAAGAAAGAAATGCGGAAAAGATCATAATATTAGGTCTATCCTGTTATTGTAAGTTGTTAAAACTCAAAGTGTGACTGGGTTTTTCCATCAGGAATTTCTCAGTATTGCAGCTAGGAAGCAAGATTTTTTCCCGGTTGGTTGGTTGCAATAGGCTCCCACCCTATTATATATGCGACTTAAGAGGGCCCTTCCCGGCCCGTCTAACGTCAACGCGAGCATGGTCGAAAAGCTTGTTGTTTCATCCAGAGCCACAGCGGTGGTATTCTTTCAACTGCCCTGTCTTACCTAGCCCCGACCCCGCACTACTCGCCACCCGCGCACCTCATACCGCCTAACGCGAGGACATTGAACGAACAATAGTGTTCGAAAATTTATAAATCTTGTTCCAGGAAATACGTGTTTTTGAATAAGTATTAGAAGTTTGTGATATAAATATTTGTCATTTAGAATCTCCACTACATTTGCAAGGCTTCTATCAGGATATTTTCTTTACTTTTACAATTTATGAGTACATTATGAACGGCCAAAGTTGAGGTAAAATTTGTGTAAAACAACAATTTTTGAAGGCTTATACTGAATTTGTTCCTACAAATTTTTATTTTTAGCTTCGATAGAAGCCTAGAAATAGTGTACAAGATACCTACCAGTTCATAATATTTAAAGATATATGTGTAACAACGGCATAATCACGCACGAGCGTTTGTCAAAATTCTCGCGAAAAGTATGGCGGGTTGGCTGCTCTTAACCATAACTGGCGAAATCTGGGTGTACTATTAGGTACACCTCTGTCTATCCCTTCGCCGATTACAGGCGTGATGTTCTGTATATTAAATAAGAAAGAAAGAAAAATCTTTATTCATCGCAGGGACATGACGTGCATACAAAATTTGAAAACAGAAACAATAAACATAACAAACATTCAGAGTATTTCAAAACGGAACATAATCAAAAAGTAAATTTAAAAAAATAGTACAAGTAAATACGAAACGTTTTCCTTTCAATGTATATCTAGCCCGTAAGGCCGCGTTCCCACTACGTCGTGACGATTATCGTTTGTTTTTAGTTGGCAGAACACCTGGCTCCCGGTAGTGAACAACAGTGGCCTATTTGGTAAGCTCTGAATCAATTGCGTACCCAAGTAGGCCGCTGCAAACATAACCTGGCAAAATGGGGTATAATTGGTTCTTCCAACAGTGAGTTCCAGAGTGCGAGTGCGGCGCTCCGGACCAAACAATGCCCCACCTGCTGGAGTGTCCCAGGTGTCCGTCCACCTGCACGCTTGTCGACCTGTGCAGCGCCTCTACCGCTGGAATAAACGTGGCCACCTACTGGGCCCACACCGTCTACTTAATTGGAAGAAAAATCGATACGATAAGAAGATGAAGTGGGCAAAAGTCGTGGACGACGTAATCGCGTCGTCCTATATGTGAACACTTCCATTTAAATACACAATCCACGACACTTAAAACGACATGATTATTTGTCGTCACGACAAAGTGGGAACGCGGCCCAAGTCAGTTTTTGCGTCGTTTCTTTATAATGCTACAGCTGACATTACCGCACTCATATCTTGACTATGTTTTACCGTTTGTTTGTATATCGGGCCTCTCTGTTGTTTGAGAGCCCTTAAGCCTACAGTATCGGCACCGGCACCCGCTTTTCTGTTACAATCTTAAGGTTTTTGAAGGAAAATCCATATGCTTAAAATCTTGAAAAGATTCTTCTGTTCGATAACGTAAGAACGCGATGAATGTGGTTGAAGCTGGGTACTTGATCTGGTTCTTACACAAGCGTTGCTGCTGGACAGGAGATCTTGGCATTAGGCCCGCCACCTTACATGGGACTTAATCATAACTGTATTACACCCACCCACATTTCGCAATGTGGGTGGGTGTAATACAGTACAGCTTTTCGTTTGCCTAACTCTTCGGAGATTACAGGCGTGATATTATGTGTATCGTTGAATTGTCAAAATGAATAAATAGTATTACGTAAGAACCATGCTGCCACCAACCTATTTTCACCAAGGACGGCCGTTTTTGCGCTCGTAAATCTACGTCGTTTCGACACAATGCTCCTGTGTCGATTCTGTTCGTGTGAAAATGCGAACTGACGAATAATCCATTCTCATCAGCCTTTTCCCAACTATGTTGGGGTCGGCTTCCAGTATTATCGGATGCAGCTGAGTACCAGTATTTTACATGGATTGACTGCCTGCCTATCTGCCCTCCACAACTTCTGTGTAATATGATACCACTTGGTCTTGGCAAGACTAGGAGTCGGACTTCGACAGTCCAACAGGATCTACAAATGACAGCCGGGACCAACCGCTTAAGGTGCTATTTTGAGCAATTATAAGTCTGTTTTGCGTTCGCAAATGCGCGTCATTTCGACGTAATCGTTCTATGACGTCTTTGCACGTGAGATAACGCGTTTCATCCTTCGCTTGCCCTTACCCCAATTTATTTGAGGTCGGCGGAGTATGTCTTTGTCTTCGATACACCTTTATTAATCGTCATCTTAATGATCACTTCCTTCCCTAATATCATCTTCCATACAATATCTTTTGTTTGGTCTTTCGTTCATAACTTAACAGGAGGTATGAAGAAGGTGGAGGTTTCAAGCTGCTTGCTCAAAATCTTTCTGGAATCTCCAAAAAATTGTAATAAAATTTTATTTTGCACCATCGTAGAAACGGGTGGATTTTCCGACCACATGGGTGTCATGCATGGTGGACTACTGCCCAACGAGTGTTACCGAAGTGTTGCATGTGCCTTAATACTCTGTCATTTTGGATTTCAGTGACGTCCGGTGCGATGCGTAGTTCGTACTTCGTATGTGCGTTGTAGATGTCATATACTCAACAGTTTTCATGTTGGATCCGCGCTTCTGAGCTCGCATTCATTATCATCATGATCATTTAAAACGAAAGACGTCTATTGCTGCAAAGACATACCCAAAGCAACGCTCCTTTAAATTCCACTATAACCTAGCCTTTTTCCCAACTTTCTTGAGACCTCCAGTCTAACTAAATGTAGCTGAATATCAATAGTTTACATGGAGCTACTGCCTGTCTGACCTCCACAATCCTGTTCATGATAATACGATACCGAGAAATCTATACAGCTGACAGAAATAGTTTCATGCGACAACGCTCTTTCGTCAATTGATATGCATGCGTGCAAGAACGATGTTATGTGCTCCGAAAATACACTCAGACTTTAATGGCCCTTAAAATCTTGGATCCTTCTAGTGATGCACTATAATATCGATATACTTAACGGGATGCGATATTTCGATATTTTGGAATTTAGGCGATTCTCAGACAATGCCGCTCCGCTCGTCTGCGCGGTCGGGCGGGGGCGGCGAAGCTAATGTATGGGCAGTGCGCCATGTGGTGAGGTGGTGAGCACCGCTCGTCCGCGCGGACGGGCGGTATACGTGCAACGTGAGATCTGCTTCACCGCCCGACCCGCGCGGTCGAGTGGCTTCATGTGATAACCGTCTTAGAGAGATCAGTAAGTACGATACCATTTTGATCATAGCATTTGTATCAATCCTAAGTATCGATGTATCGGGCACGGTGCATCCCTACCCTACCCTACATTCCCAACCTTCGTTACTAAGCCTCATAATATATGAGTGAACATATAAAATGAGTGAATGAACGAGGTCATTTGTTTCATTCGTTCCCGAACTTGACCGGCCACTTGATTTAATCATGCAAAGTACGAATTGCGTTTGCCTATTCAATAAACTATTACGTTTTATGATCACAATAACGCTTTTGATTACTGCTGGATTGCTCTTAGGTAAATGGATGATTACTGAGTTTGCATCAGTGTAATCAGCCTAGCCTACAAAATTGTTAGTTATATAGTTGCCTGGGTAAAGGATGTTCACACAAAAAAACCTGTAAAACGAACAGTTACATATCGAAACTGTATTTACGTTGGTCGAGTTACGTAATAAGGGCTCGCCGATTTCGGGGGTTTCAAGGTATTAGCGGTCTGAGACTTCATCTGCCTAATCTGTTCCTAACAATGTCTAGTTGGCTTCCAGTCTAACTGGATGCAGCATAATACTAGTATTTTACATGGAGCTGACCTCCACAACCCATTACAGTGTAACACAGAACCCCTTGGTTATGACTGGCTGTCATAAATTCAACTACTACCCGCAACGACTGTCAAAGATGACTGATGACAGCCGGAACCAACGTTCAGCGTCACCCGGACCGACCTCGGCAAGCGGCGTTTAATCTGGAAGTTCGACCCGTGTTATTGTTATAAAGCTACGAACTCCGAATTTGTTCAACAATATAGGTACATTACGTTAATTTAGTGGTTAAGGAAAGCGAGATGGCCAAGCCAAAAACAGTAATAAACTGCGAAATAAGAACTAAAACTTCCCAGGTCGGGCAAAGTGTTTGGGTTTTTCCATCAGGAATTTCTCAGTAGCTGCTACAGAGTCTGGGTTTGCGCACGGTTGAAGGCAAAATGCCCCCTATTACATGGGGCTTAAACATAACTGGCAAAATATGTGTGTACTGTTAGGTACACTTCTGCCTAACTCTACGGGGATTACAGGCGTGATGTTATGTTAGTATGCATAACGTTAATCTAGTTGTCAAGGAGAGAAATGGCCAAAGCAAAAACGGTAAAAAACCGTGAAATAGGAACTATTTACTTTGGTTAGCGTGTTACGTAATCTAGGGTGAAGGTTTCCACGGATTTCGGGGGCTTCGGGGGTCTTGCGGTAACAGCGGGGGTGTAAATGTGAGCGGAAAAGTAGAAATCTAAACAGGGAGCGAAGATCTTTCTAGAAATATAGTAATGTATGTGCTCCCGAGGGGTAAGCAAAGTTGTAAAAGTGCTCTAAAGCAGATTTGCATTACTCTTTACTTTAGTGGAGCATTAAAAAAATAACAATTTACTTGTTTTCGCTTGTCGTGAAAATCAACTTGCCTAACACCACAGGGCTAAAGGCACATCTGTATCTTAGTACACCCACATTTTGTTTTGTATATATGTCTCTTATGTAAAGTATTTAAATAAAGTAAAGTATGTGTGCCAAATTTCACCCAAATCCGTTCAACCGTTTTTGCGTGAAAGAGGAACAAACATCCTCACAAACTTTCGTATTTATAATATATCTATAATAATGGGATTATTAGCCGTGTGGTATCCGGCAGAGTAGAATAGAACCAACCCATTACACTCATGGGTGTCGTATAAGGCGACTAATGTCTGAGGCAGAACACCTTGCGCCTCCGTAGACCAGAGAATGGGCAGCAGCGTTTTCTGTGAGTCTTTCATCACTGCGATCTCCAATCCGCCTGCCAAGCGTGGAGATTACGGTAAATTCCTCCCATCATGGGAGAGGCTTATGTCCAGCAGTGGACGTTCTGGGCTGTTGTTGTAATAAGATTATAATCCTATATTGTCCTACTGTAAGCCACAGGCCTCCCTTTCCACCTTCGGCTTTTCGCGATCTAGTGTGATTGTAGGCCCTTTATCGTGTGGTTAGTGCCTAACCTGGTGTCTAGAGTTTTATGCCGCCCGTGGGCCTCTGACCTGGCCTTAATGCCGTCCAGAAATATCTCTCAGGCATGCTGGTTTCCGCACGATGTTTTCCTTCACCGAAGCAAAATAAAGATTATACAAGAACTCGAGACCTATGACTTGGCAGTCCGCCTATCACTGCTTATCCTTTGAGAATGAGTCCAACTCATGCCGCCATCTCCTTCTCGGCCTGCCGCGCTGTCGTTTCCTGCTACTTGGTATCCCCTGTGTGGTAATTTTTGCCCATTTTTCCTCCGACTTGCGGCAGATGTGACCAGCCCAGTTCTACTTAAACCATTTATGATAGAAGTAAGCATCTTAGTACCAGTTTTTACATAGATCGACTGTCTATCAGACCTCTCCATCCAAACTACGAACGTACTAAAAAGGCTCACGAACATACGATCCACTCAACGGACAATTGTAACCTTACGTAAGGATGGGTATCGCCTTCCAAAGTAATAATCTATAATCTGCTACGCGTGCCTGAACGACGAAACCGTAGTTGTGACGACATGAAAGATACTTGAAAACGGGGTCATGAATTTAGCTAAGGCAACATTACAGCAGTAGTGGGTATCGAAATCTTAACGTAACTTAACGTCACGCCTGTAACCCCCAAGGGAAAGGCAGAGGTGTACAAGTACATATTAGTGATCCTACATTTGAATGCTCTAATGGCTTCGACTCTGGAGTGTGATTTATTTGCCTCAAGATGGGTAGACGTATGTCGTGGAGCGAAACGTGGTCGCTCACAATTGGCCTCATCAGAAGTCACTCAAAGGGCAATGGAGAGGGCTATGCTCTGAGTTTCCTTGCGTGATCGAATCATAAATGAAGACACCCGCAAGAGAACCAAGGTTACCGACGTAGCCCGAAGAATTAGGCGAGACGACAAAAAAAAATTTAGTCTGTCAGTTAGAATTATCAGAAAATATTTGACCCGTGTTTTTCTTTTGTTACGTAAATCAAAATTGACGAAGATATGACGCTTTTAAAATTCTCAATATGTCACGCCTAGGTATAATTTTAAGCAAGTTCTGACGTCACGAGCCCTCACTCCCGAGTTTTGATGCATTTTATCTTTGTCAATATTCATTGATTTACAAAAACAAAAAATACGTGTCCATTAATTTCCAATACTCTAACTGACGGACTAAATAGATTTGCATTTTGTTGATACTGTCGTCATGCCTATTGCCAAACTTAAGTGGCAGTGGACAGGGCACATTGCTCGCAGAACGGATGGCCGATGGGGCCGAAATGTTCTGGAGTGGCGACCGCGAACCGGAAGACGTTGCGTTGGAAGGCCTCCCACTAGGTGGACCGATGACCTGGTGAAGGTTGCGGGGATCCGCTGGATGCGAGTCGCACGGGACCGGGCAACGTGGCGACACGCACGGGGAGGCCTATGTCCAGCAGTGGACGTCGCACGGCTGAAATGATGATGATAATGTGGATGTTTGAGTTTCTGTGAGAGGATTAACGAAAGGTGACATTTTTTTTAGGTATTTTATTTATTATTTTTGTCATTCCTTATTGTTATAATATTTCTTCTAATTGTCTGTGCAATACCTTGAATTTCTCTGTTACATTGTACATGTTTTTTTTTTCTCAAATAAATTACATAAAACAAAATATTTTAATGATTTTTTGGGTCAACGATCCCAGATGTTCTCGGTAGTTATTTGAAATATGATTTAAGATAAGTGAGTTCGTTATGTTTTATCTTGTTAGATATCGATACTTACTCTTATCACTGTAGATATTTCACAAAAAGTAACTGAATGAAACAACAAAACTTAACCCTGATTTTTATCAGCAATAGGGTACCTAGATGACAAAAAAATCTAATTACCTAGTCCGTCAGATAGATTTCCAAAAAATATTGGACACATATTTTTTCTTTTTCACGTAAACAAAAAAAAGACGACGATACAGTGCGTCGAAAACTCGTGTGATGTCACATTTGAGTACATTTTTACCGAAAAGTGACGTCACAAGCACTTATGATCTTTAACGCGTTTGATCTTCGTAATTTTTGGGTGTTTAGTATACTTGGCCCACACATTTATTAATTTGATAGAACAAAAAACACGTGTAAGGATCCAATATTTTTTAATAATCTAACTGACGGACTAAACTCCACCAATCATCCCTATTAATGACCGGGAACCTCACAAAGAATTGCCTCATCAGAATCCTGTCTTCTGGTCTACCTTTGTCACAACGGGTTGCTTCGACTTGTCTATTTTGTACCTAATCATAGAACCTCACTTATACTCGTAATAACATGCAATCTGCGTACAATAATCTCTCTCAGACCTTAAATGCTGGCCTTCACCTGCTCTGAAATGGATTATTGGGTCTCTTCAGTGGTTTGCCATCAGTGTACAATGCGAAGGATCCCCAATCTGTCGTTGAGCGCTCGAAATCCGTGCCGGTATCCAACATAACATAACATCACGCCTGAAATCCCCAAAGTGTTAGGCAGAGGTGTTCCGTACACCCACATTGCGCCAGTTATGTTTAAGTCCCACGTAATAGGGCAAGCCTATTGCCATCAACCGAGCGCAAATCCAGACTCCGTCACTGCTGCTGTGAAATTCCTGATGGAAAAACCCTAATCTAATAACACTTTTGCTCGACCGGGAATCGAACCCAGGACCTCATGCTCAACAGTCGTGCTTACAACCATGTGCGTGCCTGTATCTGCAACTCAAAAAAAAAAACCGGCCAAGAGAGAGTCGGACTCGCACACCGAGGGTTCCGCGCAAACTTTATTAAATGAAAGGTAAATTGCGTTTTACGATTTATGACGTTTAAAAAAAAAACGACTTACTAGATCTCGTTCAAACCAATTTTCGGTGGAAGTTTACTTGGTAATGTACGGTCGAACCAGCTATTTGGTTTACATTTTACAATGTAATTTGTTGGTTAAACTGTAAACCAAATAGCTTGTTCGACCGTACATATATATTTTTTTTAGTTTTATTTATGTAAAATTAATGATTTTTTCTATTTTTTGTGTAAAAGTTTTAATGCGGTTCACAGAATACATCTACTTACCAAGTTTCAACAGCATAGTTCCTATAGTTTCGGAAAAAAGTGGCTGTGACATACGGACGGACAGACAGACAGACATGACGAAGCCATAAGGGTTCCGTTTTTTGCCATTTGGCTACGGAACCATAAAAATTCCAGTTACACAACCTGCCCCATTCTGGAAATAGAACTCAAATTCCTCAATCAGAACTCATAAAACTATCATAATTCAAATATTCATTGCTTTAGTTTCAATATGACAATAAATACTACTCGAAATTATCTGCTCACATGCAAAGGTCAGATTTTAGCAGTTCTTCCAGTCCTGAAGAAGAAGCGGTTGACTGTTTTTAACCGACTTCTAAAAAAAGATGAAGTTATGTATTCCACTAGAATCATATTTAGGGTTCCGTCCCTCAAACTCAAACTCAAAGCATTTATTTCAATTAGACCATTACGGCACTTTTGAATGTCAAAAATACAAAAAAGAAAATCAATGCTACAGTCCCAGTCACAAGGCATAATAACTTGAGAAAGTACTGTAGTTGCCCATTCCCTAGCGTAGATCTCTATGGAGAAGAACGGGCAAGAAACTCCACGGACACTCTTTTGAAATCAAAATATTGTTACAAAATCTTGGTTACATCATTAATTTTGAGATTATACATATATGTGAGAACGATGTAGAAAGACGTGCACACTAAGAGCGTCCAGAGTAAAAGATTAGATCAACAATTTACGAATAAAGTAATTAAAATGAACCTTGGCAGCTAAGAGATGACCAGTCCCAACTGACAGCGCCCGTTCACAAACATGACGCATGTACCGGCGCCATTCAACTCAACCATATTGAAGGGACCCAAAAAGACCCGACACACCCGCCACCATCAGCGAGACATTTAAGTGAGCATGACATTCTCTCAGCCACCAAGGCATATTCAAGTCAATGAAAGACAAATAAATGTAAATGGTGGCTGAACAGTACAAAGTACTCACACATGTGCTATGCAATTATATAATACTAAGAACTGGAATCTATATAATGCAAGTATATTTTTACAATCTTCTGCAGCTTCCACAATACATTAACATGGGAATCAATTCTTCATCTTCTTTACGTGTCGATGGACTCAAATAATGCCCGACCCGAACAATCAATTAATTTGCCCCCCCCCCCCCCCCCTATGGTTGTGGAGCAGGACCAGCATTTAGCCAAGCATTTTTATCATCAATGTAATCCCCCAACTTATAATATGCTTGCCTACATAGTGTGCGTTTTATACAAGATTTAAATTTCGTCTCGTTCAGTTGAAGAATGTGGGTATTTTATTGTAACATTTCAAACAGTACCCCATGAAAGATGAATCTACTTTAGCAAGCCTGAAACCTGGCTGAACTAGTTGGTCTCTATTTCTAGTGTTATAGTGGTGTCTGTCACCTCTTCTACTGAATAAATGCCGATTTTTCCTAACGTATATGATGTTTTCATAGATGTATTGACAAGGTACTGTCATGATATTAATTTCCTTAAACAGTTCTCTTAGAGAATCGCGTCTACGTAATTCATAAATGGCTCGGATGGCTCTTTTCTGCTGAATAAATATAGACTCGATGTCTGCAGTCCGTCCCCATAGTAAAATACCGTATGACATAATACTATGAAAATAACTAAAATAGACTAGCCTCGCGGTATCAATATCAGTAAATTGACAGATTTTTCTAACAGCATATGCTGCTGAGCTCAGCCGTCCTGCAAGAGATGTTAAATGAGGACCCCATTGTAACCTTGAATCGAGCGTGATTCCCAAGAAAACCGTTTTATCGACAAATTCTAGTTTCTCTTGATTCAATATTATGTCACAATCACTACTTTTGACATTTGGTAGAGCAAATCTAATGCACTTAGTTTTTTTTTTTTTTTTCTCAAAAGGTAAAACAAAGGAACCCTTATAAGATCACTCTCTAGTCCGTCTGTCCGATTTTCTCAGGAACGGGTTGACCTTGCAAGTTGAAAATTATACCAGATACTGAGGTCAATAGTCCCTATTAGTTGTATAATCAATATTAATCAAGGTCCTGAGTCAACACGATACAAAGATATAGGCAAATTTCGATTTTCGTGAAAACTTCTAAGTACCTAAATTTACCTTTTTACTCGTATATATTTGTAAGTAAGGATTTGCCCCTGGCTATCTTATCATAATATGGTATCTATAGTCTGGTTAAACAGAAGCTAGTCTCATAGCTCAAAAAAACTGAACGTCACTGGAACGAATATCTAACCCACGAATACTGAAACGCCACTCAAAATTTAAGGGCTGCTTAACATTTGATCAAAAAAACTTTAAATTTCGAATGGCCAAACGTCACTTTTGAGTATCTGTTAAATATAAGTGCTACTTAAATTTTGAGTGACGTTTCAGAATTCGGCCATAAGTCACGTAACGCAGACTACAAAACATTGTACTATACATATTTACTACCCTATACGTATATGACAAAATGCCCTTCCATCGATATCTACGGACATGCGATATGGTTGTCTCGATTACGGTTAGGACAGACGATTTCCACGACAAATTACTGGTGTATTTATTGTCACGTAAGTTCTTATTTGACGATGTAACGGGTAGTCAGAATTAACGGATCATTTAGTTCCCTTCAAAAGTGTTGAGTTGAATGGTGCTGATCCATGCGTCATGTCCGTGAACGGGCGCTGTCAGTTGTGACTGGTCATCTCTTAGTTGCCATGGCTTATTTGAATGAATTATTTTGAATTGTTTTTTTTTGTTTGTGTGTTTTTTTCTGTGGACACTTTTAACGTGCACATCTTGCTACATTGTTCTCACATAATATACCATCTCAACATGAATGATGTAACCAATATTTTGTAACAATGTTTTGATTTAAAAGAGTGTCCATGGAGTTTCTTTCCCGTTCTTCTCCATAGAAATCTACGCTAGGGAATGGGCAACTACAGTACTTTCACAGTTTATATGTCTTGTGACTGGGACTGTAGCTACATTTAATTTTCATCTTTGTTTCGACAATTCAAAAGTGCCTGTAACTGGCTTACTTGAAATAAATGCTTTGATTTTGATTTTGAAAAAAATAGATCAGAATGCTGGGCTGTAAAAAAGATGGATGAAAAAGGGGAGATGGATGTGTGGAGTGACAAGAATGAATAAAGTAAGTAGTATATTAGAGGAAGTTTGAAAGTGGCGCCTATAACTGAAAAATTTAAAGGAAGTGTTTGTCTTGGTATGGAAAGGACATGTAATGACGAGAGATGAAAAGCATATGAATAAAAGAGCGATGGACATGAATGTTGATGTATAGAGAGAGAGATAAGATAAGATAATATTTTATTTGCTAAACATTTGTCATACATACAAGAAAATACATGCATGCAAGGTGGTAACAAAGAGAAAAGAGAGGAAGGCAAAGAAAAGATGAATTGATTGTGTGAGCAATGATATAAAAGAGAAAGCAGTAAATGATGCCGTGACGTCTGACAGGGGAGAGTGGAAGAAGGAAACGTGTGGCGCCGACCACAAGTAGAATGGGGCGAGGGCAGAAAAGATGAACGAGATTTCTTCTCCACAGAGATCTACGCTAGGGAATGGGCAACTACAGTACTTTCTCAAGTTATTATGTCTTGTGCATGGACTGTAGCTTTACAAAATACAAAATGTTTTATTGAAGAAATTTATTACAACAATGGGTGGTTCTATTTGGGGACTCCTTTTAAGGGGGTGGTATCTGCTAACGAGAGGTTTTCTCCATGTAACTCCTCCTTGATGAGTGAATATAAATGTGCAAAAAAAATATGTTGCTTATTAGACTCGAAACTTTAATTGGTACAATTTAAATAATTCTGTCTTTATTATTACTATATGGAAAAAATATTCAAAGCGAAGCATTTTTTCTTTGAAATTTCGTAACTACTCCTAAACGGCATTAAGTTTTAGTACTTATATTTTTCACATACAAATATTTCTCACTTTTTTCTTCACAAAGTGTACATTTGGAATTTTGATCTCATGATTTACTAGGCTACAATTAAATAAAAACCACTCATTTCGCACTATTCGGCCCGCAGTGACCGACCGACGTAACAGCCACTTTGTAGTGCAAGCTGATTAGAACTTTATTCTAACAGTATTTCAAACGATGTTTGAACGACCACAAATAAAGTTGCTAATTTAGCAGATACCTTTTTGCCTGTGTTAGGAGACTTCGCTCCATAGCAAAATAATTACAACAGTAACAAATTAAATAAAGCATAGCAAAAATCAAAGACAATAGTGTAAAAGTGTGAGTGTGTGATGAGTGTGAGTGTGTAGGTTTCTATTTGATTGTGCCAGTTTTTGTGAGATTGTATGTATGTGTGATGTGTGTGTGTGACAATTGAGTAACATATTGTTATTATGTACTGTAGAAGTGCCTTAGTCTCTTCATACGTGAGTTTTTTGATCCAATTTGTTACGGCTTTCTTACTATCATAGGTGCTTTTGGTGAATTTAAATATTTTATTGTTTAGATTTGTTTTTTTTTTTTGTATTTTTGATATTCAAAAGTGCCGTAATTGTCTAATTGAAATAAATGCTTTGCGTTTTGAGTTTGAGTTTGGGTAGTCAGAAAATATGACAGCCAGTCTTTTTAAAGGGAATGTCACCTGCTCCTCTCGTCTAGTTGTCGTCGTAAGCGTGACTGCTGAGCGAGAGATCCTTGGTTCGAATCCCCGGTCGGGCAAAGTGTTATTGGGTTTTACATCTGGCATTTCTTAATAGCAGCCCAGCCTGACATAGCATACTTTTATCCCTGTAGGTACGTAGTACGATCTTGTGGGACAATAGGCTTGTCAACTGAAAAAATCTAATTAGTCCGTCAGTTAGATTATCAAAAAATATTTGACCCGTGTTTTTTCTTTTGTTACGTAAACCAAAATTGACGAAGATACGACGCATTTAAAATTGTCAATACGTCACGCCGCCGTGCGGCCGTGGTATAATTTTTTTATGCGTTCTGACGTAACGAACCCTCCTGAGTTTTGATGCGTTTGATCTTTTTCAATATTCATTGATTTACAAAAACAAAAAATACGTGTCTATTATTTTCCAATACTCTAACTGACGGACTAAATAGATTTGCAATTTATTGATGGTGGAAACTAGCCTATTGCCCAACTCCACCCGGGCGAAGCCGCGGTAACTAGTAGCTAGTAGCTGATAAAAAAACGCAAACAAATAGATACTTTCTCTGTAATATTTAAGATTAAGTAAAATATTCATGTTTTCAATTGAGGGCAAGAGCTTCCGACTCGGTATTCTGGATCCACTGACATCCTTGGCCTATATTAATAAATCGGATTTTTTACTTCCGATATCGGATTTTCGATACCTTTATCAGTTTTCCGATATTTTGAGAAGCTTTGGTTATGCCAGCTAACTTATTTTAACCCTGTAGATAGCTACAGGGTACACAGTAACGCCTGTAACTTCGTGACATACTTCTGGAGATATAAATCCTATGCTTGTATAATTACTAAACACTACTAGTACTACTTCCTATACAGAGTGAAATTTTCAAGTGGCCGTGGATGGCAAAATCCACAATTATGGGGAACTACTTCCCAGAATTTGACCAGTGTTTTTTTCGAAATCAATGGGTTCGATTCAAGGCTAGGAATAAAGGGTGTAAAACACCTCTTAACGAAGCCGAAAGGCACTTGTTCTCCTCGTCATTGCGATCATTTTTTGGTTCTACACCATACCTGGGAACCTTCTATTTACGGAGATATTGCGGGTCAAAGTTCCAAGATTTGGACAAGGTTTCTTTTTAGTACAAGTTTTCAATGTAATTTTTTTACTTTAAACACCTCCACGACCCCCGTACTATTCAATCCATCCATCAGCACAATGTTTTGAGTGCGTTACATTGAGTTCTACCACAAAACATGATTTTTCACCCCAAAAAATAAGTTCCCAGCAATAATTTTTGCGTAAAGTTACTTAGTTTGATCTACAGAAAGCTGGGTTGCCGGCTTCGTGAAGAGGTCTTTTACATCCTGTATAGATTTTTCAAAAATCGAATGATTCTCTAATAGTTTGCATCAAAATTGGGCCCGGTACTTTGAATATTTTTCGCAATTCCTCATAGTTTTGGATTTGGCCTTCCATGCCCACTTGAATAATTCACCCTGCATATTAAGTACATTAGTGGTGTTAGAGTTTTTATGCCGCCCATGGGCTTATGACTCGTGTAAGTTGAAACTAAAGAACGTACCTACATAAATACTCATTAAGCGTCGCCCACGTTCAACCATTTTGTCAGACACGCACCTTCGAGTAGTACGCACCTGACCCTTTCAAGGATATTTCTAATTAGGTCCCTATCTATTTAATGAAATGAAACTCATCGACTAAGTTCTTTATATACACGAGGAACTCGTGGCTTAATAATTACTGCTGTTGATTTTATGCTCACCCGTGGGTCTGTGGATAAGTGACCACCCATTACAAACCGAGTTTCCTCCGTGCCTCGGAAAGCACGTTAAGCCGTTGGTCCCGGCTATCATTTGTAGATCTTTGACAGTCATTACAGGTAGTCACGCACTCTCGCGCTTTATAACACTTCATCTAAGAAAGATCACATTTTCTCACGGAATTTGAGTAACGCACTAAATGTCGGTTGTATTGCAAATCACTGTGGAAAGACATGTCATTGTGAAAATTCACAAGCTCATCATAATTTAGTCGCACTAGTCTGTGGTGTTGTTAATGACACTAATAGTAAGTTTGTGTGTAGCCTCTTTCTATATTTAGATTTTTCAACTTACTGTGTCAGGCTGACCAGCAACAGCAACCTGACAATGAACTGCAAATTAAAAAAAAAACCGTTACAAAATTTGAATATCACGAGCTGCCCTGGCGTTTCCCCCTTAAAACGAACTTTCAGGCCATAATTGGATACGTAGCAGAGGCGAATACCAAGGGGACTTTCAAATGGCATATTTATCTAATTACCAAGTTGATATTGGAGATCGCTGACCATGACAATCGTCGTGTAAGGAATTGCTTCTCAGTTGAATGTTCCGAAATCACCACATCGTTCTAAATCTGTTTGAGAAGAGGCCTTTGGCACAACAGGCTTAACATATTAGATATACATGCAGTGTGTAGAGGACAGTGAAGTTTGACACCAGATACTCATGAGACGCCTTTGTCTACTAAGCAGTGGATCAAAAACTTCTGCCAATGCCTAGGTGACACACTGTTCCGTCTTTGTTGCGCCATTTTAAAAGTCAAACTTCAGGGTTACTGTTAGTCTGTCATCCACTACTGGGCAAAGGTCTCTCCCCATGATTTCTAAATTCTTCGATCCAAGGCCTATGTGGACCACTGGTCGTTGGTTTTGTCCAGCTTGACCCGCCACCTCCTGCGAGGTCTACCGCGTCGCCTTCTTGCTGTGTCAGGGCTCCACATCGTAGTGGCCAAAACTAACGACCATTGGTCCACATTGGCCCTGGATCGAAGAATTTGGAAGTCATGGGGAGAGGCCTTTACTTCAGGGTAGAACCAGTAAAAAGAAAACTAGACACACAATGACCGATTCTTTAAAATTAAATGGGGTTTAGAAGCTAGAGGTCCAGGTACAGTAATGGTAGGCATGATTAAAAAAGGTTTATCCAAAAGAAGTAACCATCTCGTTGTTTTAGTGGTTCCAAGCGCTACTGCCAAACTTGAAGCTCAGAGTTCTATCGGAGATCCAGGTTAGTCAACAATATTAAATGAGGTTTACACCTTAAGCACGTTGGAGTTGGCTTCCACTCAAAGGAATTGTCGATTTAAACGCTTATGCTAGGTTACACGCTCAATTTGTAGCTGCTAGTTTCAAAGTCTCTCCCTTATGGAGATTCTGATAACGCCGGCTACTATCTGTGTGCGACAAAAACACTCGTATGGAAATACCACATAGACTGGATTTTTGAAATGCAGTCCGTATCCTGTCCACTGGCTTAAGCATCACGCGTTGAATTTTTGTGTTACTTCGTTTTTAGCGCCACAATCACGAACTGCGCGATTAAACATGATGCGAATCGTTGTAGCGATTCTTTTGGAAGACCTCAGTTCATCGGCGATGTTCGCATAGCTGAATATATTTTATGAAAATTTGCCATCCACACGCTAAGAAGAAGCAGAGGACGCCTTTTGGCTTTGCTAGGGTGACGCTCGGAACGTACGCCTTTTGATGGCTTTCAAAAATGGCCAGGTGAAATCTACTCTTACCGCTTGGCCACACTACACGCGTATCGCGAATTGCGACCTGATATGTCTACACTTGGCTTCAGCATCACACGTAGAATAAATTGCTAGATGTTCTTAAGCTCCTCCTATTACGGACCAATTGCAGGGAACATCCAATTAGCGTGAATTAGGCCCCGAATAGTTTCCTACTTTTAATTAGATACTTCTTGGTAAGTCCTTGAGGCTATTCTCGGGGTCCATAAGTATGAACGACTTTTGGCAGTAATGATAGACTGCTTAATTGCCGTGTCTCCTTAGGACATTCATTGGTCTTTTGATATGCCTTCGAAAAAGGTCAGGACGGACGCGCTTGTGTGACCTGACTTATAACATGGATATAGCAAAAGGAATGTCCGGGTCGAGCTGTTTGTGGTATGTGAGTTTAAATGTTTGTAAACGCACCCACGATAAAGGAGATATTCTTAGAGTAGGGCAACGTTTAGGTCGTATCAGGCGTAGATGAGAGATGAGAGCAGCGGTGGAACAGTGGTGGCGGCCCCGACTTACGAACGTTCGTGGGTTCGAACGCAGACAGGCGCATTACTTTGTGTAATTTATTTCATCACCACTGCTCTCAAAACGGTGAAGGAAAACATCGTGAGGAAACCGGCATGTCCTAGAACCAAAAATTCGAAGACATGTGACATCTATCAATCCGCACTGGGCCCGCGTGGTGGATTATAGCCCTTACGTAAAATACGCGCTTTGACGTGGAGTTGCGGACACCAGCCCGTTATACAATACAATACAATGTAGATTTGATTCTGCATAGCCCTAAGGCCAAAGAAAAGATGGAAGGATTGTGTGAGGAATGATAATTATGAAAGAAAAGAGTAAATGATGCCGTGACGTCTGAGAAGGAAGAATGGAAGAAGAAAACGTGGTGACCTACATAAATTTACTGCTAAATGAGACATAAAACCACTCATATTTAATAATCAAAATTCTCCAAGTATCTAGGACGCGCATTATTGTTTCTGCAGATGTAGATATGACTAGTTATTAATGGCGGGTCAAGGCAGACGGCCAGTTTTACATACAGCACTGTTTTTATTTGCACAGAGACTGGAGTTATTCATATCTTTAACAACGCTATAAAGTATAAGCTTCCTGTCATGCATTTTACAGTTTGGGGGTTTGAAACTAATTATCACCCATTTTCACGGACACATCATCAAAATTATATCCTGGTAGAAGGGTAAGCATCACTTTTGTACCTATTTTTCTATTCCTTTCTTCTTTTCTGTATGTAGTGTGTACATAAACCTTTAAATAAATAAATGAGGGCCTTTTTTTACCTTAAAAATACTTAGTTCTTTGAAGGACACTTAAAACTTGAGTCGAGCGCTTTCCAATCGGTTCCGTAAGCATAGAACCTTAATTGATGAGAAAACACAGACAATATTCTTGCAAGGAATGTCTCTGAAAGGTTCAGCAATTTCTAGCATTTTAAGGATTTGCAGTATAAGAGGGATCTCGGAGGATCCTTTCTATATAAATTTCTCAAAAACTGTAACCGAGTAGATTTATGTAACTAAAAATGTTTAATAATATGTTATTTACCCCTGGATGTCACTCATCATCTCCTGGCCATATCCCAATTCATTTGTGGTCGCTGCAGCATGTCTTCTTCTTCCATACTTGTCTATTACTCGTCATGTCATCAGCTACCTCCTTTCTTGCTATATCCTTCACACAGTCCATCCATCGTTTCTGTGGTCTTCCCCTACTCTTATACCCTTCCACATTTATACTAATAACTTTCCTCACGACATTTTCCCCATCCCTCCTCATCACAAGCCCACACCACGACAACCGATTACCACACAACTTTTCAGTCACCGGCGCCACTTTCAGACTTCCTCTTACGTACCCCGGACGTCACTAACCTTTAGAAATGCCTCTCCCCACCAAAAAATACGTAACACAAATTCGTCACAATATTAATTTATATGCACTGCGTCCAACTAGTCGCAAGTAGTGACCGGCCGCGCGCGCTACCGACCGTCTCGACCAATCAATTTGATGCAGCCGTGAGTGCATTGCGGACGAATTAAAGTGAAGGTTTTTAATACAATAGCAGTGGATATAATTAATTTGTGTGTGTGTGTTTGTAGTGGGGTTCATCAAGGTTAAGCATCGCTTGCCACCGTCAATACGTGGATGTGTGACCAAAAGTAACATACCAAGCACAAAGGACGTAAAGCAGTTGGTCCAAGCTGTCATTCGTAAACATTTATCAGCTTTTCCAAGTGGTCTCAGCCTCGGCTTACGTTTCGTAGGCTGTGAGTTCGAACCGATGCAGGCACTTTACGTAACTTATTTCATCACAAATGCGTTTAAATTGGTGAAGGAAAACGTTGTGAGGGGGACCGGTATGCTTCAGAACTAAAAGGCTCCGAAGTCTTGTGGCATTCATCTACCCAAACTGGGCCTGCGTGGTGGTGGATCCCTGTATCCCAGTGTTGCAGGGGTAGCGAACCGTTATGGTCAACGTGCATTTTTTTACCCGACTCAAGGAAGGGTTATGTTTTTCGCGCGTATCTTGTTTCTAAAGAAATGTTAAATGAGTAAAATGGGCATAAACGATTAGACGTGCCGTCAGATAAATTTAGACTTACTGATTATTGGGAAAACAATATGACTCCTTTTTAGGGTTCCGTACCTCAAAATGTAAAAAAGGAACCCCTATAAGATAGATCACTTTCTTGTCGGTCTGTCCATGTGTCACCACCGATTTTCTCAGGAACGGGTGGACCTATCAAATTGAAATTTACACCAGATACTGAGGTCTATAGTCCCTATTAGATGTATAAGAATCCGGTCCGGATTCAACACGATAAAAATTTAGATTTTGGCGAAAACTTGTACATAAGTACCAAAATTTACCTTAATTTTCAACTTTTTTTATTTTTCGGAATTTTCCCTTTACTTGTGCTGTAAGACTGCTTTTAACCAAAATTGACAATTCTAGGTCAACCGGAAGTACCCATTTAGGTTTTGGGTCGAAAACCTATATGGTAGTTCCCGTTGACCTAGAATCACGAAATTTGGCAAAAAGCAAGGTCTTAAAGCACAGGTAAAGGGAAAAATGTGAAAACCGTAAATGTGTAGTTAAATAACAAAAAAAAAAGCGATTTTACTATTACAAACTTATAATTTGCGGTTGGTGCAATAGCCGTTTCATGGGATCGAACAGCAAAGTTAAGTTTGTTCTTTAAAATTTTTGTACGGAACCCTCGGTGCGCGAGTCCGACTCGCTCTTGGCCGGTTTTTTACTATCAAAATACATTTGTACGTTTAATTGAAATAAAAGTAACATTAGTGTGACTTATGTTGTTGCAGATTAGATGAAAAATAACGTTTATAGGGTTGTAAGAGGTTACTTTTAGTAAAATACATGCTGAACGGGAGTCATCTGTCAAACGGTTTCTAAGCGATTTTGCAAATTACCGAAGATTAACAAGAATTTGTGTGAGGAGCTCGTGGCTAAATAATTACAGCCGGTCGGGTCGATCTTTAGGTTAAGCCGTGCTTGCCTAGGTTGGTCTGTGGATGGATGGACTGGCCTCGGAAAGCACGTTAACCTGTTGGTCGCGACTGTCTATTGTAGATCTCTGACAGTCGTTACAGGTAGTCAGTGGCCCAAGAAGTCTGACAACCAGTTTTACCAAGGGGTATCGTACGTATTACCCAGTACAACTGGGTTGTGGAGGTTAGATAGGCAGTCGCTCCATGTAAAATACTGGTGTTCAACTGCATCCGGTTGGACTGGAAGCCGACCCCAACATAGTTGGGAAAAGGCTAGACAGATGATGATGAACAAGAATTTGTGTGGTATACTATACCACTAAAAACCCGACTACTTAAAGATCACACATTAAATTCGGGGTTTGCAAGGTAAAATCAAATCATCCTATTGTTAAAGTCTGTTTAAATATGCCTATGTTACCCGGGCCATAATAACGAATCGATTGACTCCTTATTCATCAAAATCGGATGAATAGTTTAGGCGCTACGGAGGAACATACGTAAATACATACACTGCTAAAATCATAACGATACCTTTTGGCTTCGCCGTAGTCGGGTGAAAAAAAACTCACAATGAAAAGTATGTAACCTTTATTCTCGTTTATAAAGCTATTATCAATCTGTCCTTACTTTGGTATTGTTCGTCGTTTCGTTGAGCTCCTTGAGTTATAAGTCGAGCTACACGATAACTGACAAATGCTTGCACTGACTAGACAGGACTCAAATCGGACTCAAATCTGTGTGGTTCTTTCTTCAAAAGACCATCTCAGACACTAATCTGCATAGTCCTCATGTGAGTTGAGCAAGATTATGCCTGGGCTTTAAAAGAGACTATGACCTCTGAGTTTGTTTTGGCTGTTTCTTTTCAGAGTAGTCAGGAACGAAACACCGGCCCCATCTAGTTTTAAAAATGACGTGTAATAGTGTTTGTAAAAACCTACTTGCAAAATAAACATCATTTAACCTTCACTACGTAGTTTTAAACTACGTCAACATAGCAGACAGCACGTCAACCCAGGTCGATGACGCACGCACACTCCCTGGGGGGTGAAACTTGAATACAACGGTCACCAACCCGCTTTTAAAATCAAATTGACAATACCAGTCTCGTAGTCCTGTGGCCAGGATTTTTATGAGAGTTAACTGTCTAACGGCCGTTTTCTATACTTACTTACGTATAACTGTTAGTTAATATGCCTATAACGTATATTTATAAACCATGCTAGCTTGGAATATCCTATCTGCGTCACCTACTTGTCACTCGGAGGATTGTGATTCATAGAAAAAACAAACAAAGCTGACGTTTTGTTTTTAACGGTCCGTAAGCTAAATGTCACAGTGGACAGTTAGAGATAGCAACCTTCCGTTAGTTGTTAGTCAGTTATCGAAAATGGCCTTTAATCAAAGCCATTTTGTATTTGAATATAAAATGGCTTTGATTAACGGCCATAAAGCTGAAAATCAGCACTTTTTAAAGGTCGAAATTACACTACTACTACTATAACAGCCCATAACGTCCACTGCTAGACATAAGCCTCTCCCATGATGGGAGGAATTGGCCGTAATCTCCACGCTTGGCGGATTGGAGATCGCAGTGATGAAAGACTAACAGAAAACGCTGCTGCCCATTCTCTGGTCTACGGAGGCGCAAGGTGTTCTGCCTCAGACATTAGTCGTCTTATACGACACCCGTGAGTGTAATGGGTTGGTTCTATTCTACTCTGCCGGATACCACACGGCTACACGGTTGCACGGTTACACTAAGTAGTCACAAATTACAAACGTATCTAGGATACAGGACAATTTCTTAGTGCAGAGCAAAATAAGTGCAGTACACAGTCTAACCTTCCAGGGAAATAGAACGTGACATTTATGTATGTATTCAATAAAACTGTCTATTATTTTCTCTCAGTATTTGCGAACGCACGACGTATCTATTTTATTCAATAAACTGTTTGGATTTTGATCTCAATGTGGAGTATAAAATGTCTCTAGCGTGTAAATTCTCTCTATGTAATTTATAAAGGTTTCTTTTATTAATTCGTCTGTTTATGTTTGTAAAGATATTTTATATTGGTTCACAATATGGCATAACATCACGCCTGTAATCCACGAAGGATTAAGTAGAGGTTTTATTAAAAGTACACCCACATTTCGCATTTATGTTTTTTAGGACTGAGTAGTAGGCGAGTCTATTGCGATCAACTCGACACAAATCCAGGCTCGCCAGTTAAGGGATAAGATAACACTTTGGTCGACCCGAGAATCGAACCCAGGGCCTCATGCTCCGCGGGCCTGTGGACGGTGGGCTATGGGCTAGCTCGCCGTCCATCCGTCTCATGACGACAGGCCGTGTCGACGGCGGGTTCGTGTTCCACGCGCGCCTCAAAGAGAGTCAGCAATAGGAAGGGGTCCGCAAGGACCGATGCCTGCCGGGGTTGCGGGACTGTTCGAAAGAGATACCGTGACCCCGGAACACAAAGGGCGATGAAGGAACATGGATGGGTTTTAGTCAGTAAAAGTCTGACACTCCCTGCTGCTCCGCCCAGAGCGGGAAAAAAAAAAAAAAAAAGGCACTATCCTATCCATCATCTCTCACACAGTTCATCTATCGTTTCTTCGGTCTTCCTTTACTCTTATGCATTAACATGCATTATGTCTTGCGGCCCCGACTGTTGAGAAATACTCTGAAACTTAAAGAAGATGTTAGTGTATACTCAGACCAAATAAAAAGCTAAAGACGGAACTCTGCGAACAGCAAAGTGAGGCCCGTCAAATTACGTCTCGCTTTGTTCATACCGCTCGCACGCACATATGTATATCAAACTACCATTAAACTATGCCTCAATAAATGCTCAACATGTTTACGAAACCGGCCTCACTTCTCTGTTCGCAGAGTTCCGTCTTAACTTTTTTTTTGTCTGAGTGAACACGGCAAGACGTAATTCGACGGGCCTCACTTTGCTGTTCGCAGAGTTCCGTCTTTACCTTTTTATTTGGGTGTATATTTACCCAGAGAAACTAAAACATTAACATACAAGCGAAGTCACAGTCTCAGCTTGTTTTTTGTTTTGTGAATTTACAAAATAACCTTGAAAGTTTTATGAAAACAAAGATTATTTCAAAATAATCTTGAAAGTTTTATGAAAACAGAGAACTTGCTAAGAAAGGTCGGGGAAATGTAAAAGTTCAACATAAAAACAAAAAGAAGGAATGAAAACTTGTTTCATTTCTAAGGATAGGTATTGTTCACGTAAACATTTGGATTGTGTAAGGTTTCATCGCTTTGAATGCTGACCTTTGTTTATTGAGGTTATTTTTATGGTTCCGTACCTCGAAATGGGAAAGGAACCCTTACAGGAGCACTTTGTTATGCGTCTGTCTGTTTGTCTGTCAAGACTCTTTTTCTCAAGAACACGTAGAGGTATCAAGTTGAAATTTATTTCAAAAATACTCAGCTTGGTTGTCATACTTTCGGGCCACTGACTACCTGTAACGGCTGTAACGACTGTCAAAGATCTACAAATGACAGCCGGGACCAACAGTTTAACGTGCTTTCCGAGAAAGCTCGGTATGAAATGGGTGGTCACCCATCTATGGAACAACTTAGGAAAGTGCGGATTTACCAAAAGATCGACCCGACCAGATGGTATTATTTAGCTACGAGCTCTTCTCCGTTTTGTAGGAAATACATAATATATGAAAAAAAAAGCCTATCGCACTACGGCTTATTGAAATGGATGGAAAAAAGACCGTTTTGAGACGGCCCCTATAAATTTTGATAAGCCAAACATTGCTTTTTAGGGACCTCGTAAACTACGCGGCAGCCATCACGATTTGTCACTTGTGTTCTACCCTATTTCTCATATACTTCTAAGCAAAGGACCTTAAAAGCAAAGCAAAGGAGCTTTGAAGGTATGCATAATCGGCCTGTAATGTTCCCAGTGCTGGGACAAAGGCCTCTCCATGAGAGGGAGTGGACTATATAGGCCCTCACATGAGCCCAGTGCGGATTGTTAGAGCCTATGCACACCACGTTTTTGTATGCGCTGACGACGCGCGTTTTTGATCAGCGTGTCCTCTGCGGGTTTCAACAAGTTTTAGCAGATTTTATACGTTTGTAACGATACAAATGTAATGTAATGTATGCGATTCAATTATTCAAACGCCCGCTTACAGCGCGTTTGTGCCAATTGGTGGTGAGGCTTTCTGTGCCATGCATTGCTACAAACACGCGTTCACAGCGCGTGTTACTTTTTAGGCATAGAGATCTAAGCAAATGATCTAATAATGCCCAAGTGGCTTGTAGTGGAGCACTCTATCATTGTTTACTTGACCGTGTTTACGTTTTTGTAGCGTTAAATTACGCTTATCTTGTGCTTTTGCGGTCTCAAACATTCTCCAAACGAAATAATACGAGATTGATGATGACTGCGTTTCGTATTAGAGCTGTCAAAAATGTCTAAATTGTAACTTGCACTCGCGTTATACATGCAAACGTTAGCGATGTGCTCGAAACGGTCCTCACTTTCTTAGAGGCACTCGATTGTCACTATCGACGACGTAAATGTTAACGTAAACTCGAACCCTTAACGACGCCGAAAGGCACTTGTCCTACCCGTCTTTGCAAGATTTTTTTGTCTTTCTGGTAAGTGAGATATCAGAGGACAAAGTTCCAACGTTTTCATAAGTTTTTTTTTTTTTAAATAGGTACGTGTTTTTAATGTTAAACGTTTACTTTAAATACCTCCATGACCCCTGCACTATTCAATGCATTCATCAGCACATTTTGAGTGCGTTACATTGAGTCCTACCGAAAACTATGATTTACACCCAAAAAAAAAGTCGTATCCCAGCAATATTTTTTGTGAAAGTTACTTATTTTGATGTGCAAAATGCTTGGTTGACGGTTTCGTGAAGGATCTGTTTACACTCTGTATAGAGAACTGTGCCGATTTTGCGTACCCTAGTTGCCTGAAAAATCCTCAAATTAAGTAGAACAAAAACCTGTTTTTACCTAGAAATATTTTCAGTACACACATTTCTTTAATATGTATTTTTTCTTCGTTGTAAGCAAGTCTTGCATAATACTTACACTTTGTTTTTCTAAAGCATTATTACCATATTATTCAGCGAAGCGTGTTTCTCTTAGTAAAACATTCTGCTAAATATGCTGTTTTTACTTACTAGAATATTTTACATATTCAGATACAACGTTTTTAGATATTCATTCTTTCTTTTCTTATTAATTTTGTGTTGTTTTAAGACGTAACCTAACTGAAGCGAATCCGCGTGATTTAGGATAAAATTCGCTCTCATATATCTTTCTTCGGTAAAAACATAATATTTAGAGCATATTTTAAATTCAATGAGAGCTCATGGCTAAAAACAATAACTGTCACTCGGGTCGATCTTCAGGTTTAGCTGCGCTTTTCTAGGTTGGTCCGTGGATGAGTGACCACTAATTACTTACCGAGTTTCTTCCGTGCCTCAGAAAAAACTTTAAGCCGTTGGTCCCGGCTGTCATTTCTAGATCTACGACAGTCGTTACAGGTCGTCAGTTGCCCGAAAGTCTGACAACCAGCCTTACCAAGGGGTATCGTATTACCCGGTACTAACTGGGTTGTGGAGGTCAGATAGGCAGTCGCTCCATGTAAAATACTGGTACACAGTAAAAATAGATTTCTTATAAAGAGACAAATTACTTTATATTAAGACATATTTATTGAATCTAAGAAAATGATTCTCTCCCTATAGACGCTAGACAAAAATTTCTTCGTAATAGTAAAAAATATTCTTAAAAATATTGAGTTGTTACAAGAATAATAAATTTAATCCAAGACACGTGTTGTTTCATTCAAGACACCGCTATTTTTACAGTCAAGTAAAATGTATTCTTCATACCAAAATTTTTCTAAATCTCTTGTAGACTAACCTTACTCAGAGTAAATTATTATTTTACTCATTTAAAGTAAACGTTTAGTTGGTCTAAGTAATAACTGATTTTAGATGAAAAACATTAAATGGAAAATTGAGATTATGTGTATTGATTGAAGATTCATATTTTTTTGTTGTTAGCTATTGAAGACCTCACGTTGAAATACAATTCCTTACATTGTGACTGTTGGTTTTGTTGTATCAAAGCAGTTGATGTCTTTGTTAGAGAACTTTGTACTTAATATTAATCTATGTAAATAATTAATTTAAGATTTTACTATCTTGCGTTAAAACATGGGATATTTTTGATTTAAGCCATTTTGCTTGTTTAAAACAAGAGCACAGTTTGGGGCGTCACTGACACTGGCTTGGCCAGCATCAGGGATTTCAATTTTGATAACACAAATAAATTATCGCTAATTACTTAATTAGTCGCCAAATAGCAGTATTAGTCGGTCACTGTTTCAAAAGTTATAAGGGTTTATAGGTGGTCGAGCTGAAGTCAGCCTACCCCGGCTTGGCCATATTTACCTATATTCCATCAATCAAACCTTGTAACTTTTGAACCAGTGACCGACTAATTCTGGTATTTGGCGACTAATTTCGACTAATTAGCGACAATTTTTTTGTGTTATCAAAATTGAAATCCCTGATGCTGGCCAAGCCAGTGTCAGTGACACCAGTTTGGGATCGATTTATATTCCCGCGCAAGAAAACACAGGAGAAACAAGCATATTTTTGGAACGAAACTGTGTATAGGGTTTGAACAAAAAATGCTATCTGTTTCGTTTCAAAAATGTTTCGCTTCCCTACTCCTTCTCGTCGTGGCGATGAATCGACCCTTACAAAAGTACTTGTAAATTGTTTAATATGTACCAGTAATGACGTCCTCCTGCTAAACGCAAAATGACTTAAATAATAAATAAAAAGACAGTATTAGGAAGAATTATAAAAACGTTTATTTAAATTATAATAATAAAATATCAAAAATCAACTTTATCAATACGCGCCGCTCGTTCATTCCCAAATCCAAGTTTATTTTTTAATTAGGTAACAATCACTTACGCACAAAGTTGTTAATAATTTCATCTGGAATATTCCAGGATTGAAGTACAGCAGTAATAGCATCCATTTTGTGATAGCGGCATCCAGCCCTGCACGGTGTAAAGCGCGTAATTCACACAAAAAATCTTTTTAATTTTAAGCCTGTTGATTTTAAAATAAAACAAACTGTGAGGGCGCACAAATAACACAAAAACGCAGACACAGAGCAACGCAGAATCAAAAAACAGCCCGATCGATCGAAAGTGACGCCCACAGAACAGAACACCATAGATCACTACAGTAGCCGTAACCGTAATAACCTAGTGCTTGCTTCTCGCAACTTGCGTTTTGTTGCGTTGTGTGTAAAGAAAAAATACTCTCGATTTCTCAAAGTAAAATGCTATTGTGTTTATCGAAAACTATGATTACGTTGTTCCAAAAAAATTAGTTTTTCTCTGTTTAAAACTAAAGAATCTCAATCAAAGTAACTTGTAATTGATTTAAGATAATTTAAATTTGATGCAAGAAGCTGGACATTTCTTGATTTCAATTAAGTCATTTTGCTTGATAGAAATTTAAATAAGTCTTGAAATAAAAATATTTCTCTTAATAAATAAGAAAAAAAAATTCTGAATGACAGACGAGTGGTATTTTTGTTTTAAAAATATTGCATTGGCCTAAGTAAATATATTTTTAGAATAAACAAATATTTCAAGAAATTGGTCTTTCTTATTCAAAGAAATCCTTTTTTACCGTGTATTCAGCTGCATTCGGTTATACTGGAAGCCGACCCCAACATAGTTGGGAAAATGCCGAGTTTCTACAGTGCATTTTTATGATAAGTAAGAATATGATTCTACACCCATAATGGCTTGACCGAACCTTAAATGGGGGACACACCAATCAATTGAGATACTTTTTAAGAGCTGTCAAAATGCGGTTCTCTCATAGATTTTGTATGGCAATAGCCAACTGTGACGTCACTGTTTTTTTAACTCAATGTCCCTAATATTTATTGATTTCAAAGCAACTAAAAATCAAATTTGGCAATTATTTGAAAATAAATCGGGTTTTCAGGCCCAAAATAAATTGTTTTTTTTTTAGAGATTGGTGTCTTGGAATTATTGTTTTATGGTGTCATCTACCTTATTATATTACGTACTCAATATGGCTGCTTCGTAGGTCTAATGACGCAAGCGCGACTACTGGGCATCAGGTCCTGGGTTCGATTCCCTGGTCGGGCAAATTGTTATTAGGTTTTTCCATCAGGAATTTCTCATTAGCAGCCACGGAGTCTGGATTACGATTACTACATTAACGGAAGAAACTGGATAGCCATGACACAAAACCGCCAAAAGTCTCCACTTTTGGCGGTTTTGTGTCATGGCTATCCAATTTTGAAAGATTCAGATTTGGAAGAGACCTACACTCAGCATTGGGTGGCCAAGGGTTGAAGAAGAAGAAGAAGAAGAAGACTGGATTTGCACCCGGTTGATCGTAATAGACTCGCCCCCTATTACATGGGACTTAAACATAACTGGCGAAATGTGGGTGTTACCTACACCCATCCCACCCCTACTATTAGGTACACCTTTGCCTAACCCTTCAGGGATTACAGGCGTGATGTTATGTTCCGTACTTAAAGTACCCAAAGAAATTCAATATTTTGCTAGTTTTAGATACAATTGAAGATAAGAACGATAATCTCGAGATTTTCGTGTGTCTTCGACCGATAACTGAAGTAACGGACATAATATTATTGTTTTGTCTATCTATCGGGTACGTGAGGAGATATACAATGTTATCTTCGGCTGTCACTTGACATAAACTCGTATGTTGAAACGATATGTAGCAATAGAAAAATATATATTTTTATTTTTATATACATGGTGTAAAAGCCCTCATCACGAAACCGTCAACCAAGCATTCTGTACATCAAACTAAGTAACTTTACGCAAAAATGATTGCTGGGAAAAGATATTTTTTTTGGGGTGAAAAATCATGTTTTGTGGTAGAACTCAATGTAACGCACTCAAAACATTGTGCTGATGGATGGATTGATTAATTAATCATAAGTACGCCCCCGTACTTATGATTAATTGGATTCATGGAGGTGTTAAAAGTAAAAATCTTAGAATAAAAACATGTACTTATTAAAAAAAAAAAACTTGTCCAAAAGTTGGAACTTTGACCCCCAATATCTCCGTAACTAAAAGGTTCTCAGGTATGGTCTAGAACAAAAAAATGATCGCAATGACGGTCAGAACAAGTGCCTTTCGGCTTCGTTAAGAGGTGTTTTACACCCTTTATATGAATATATGAATTTAACGTAATTGGTATGTATATTATATACGTATATTATGATTGTCAACAAAAAGAATGTCAATAATAAGAATGCCAATAATAAGAATGTCAGTTATATGAACAACCCTACAACACTATGCCCGACCTGAGAATCGAACCCAGGACCAGAGGACCTCATACTGAGCAGTCACGCTTGCGACAAAACAACAGCACAAAATAGTGGAGGTAGCAAAACTTCCGCATAAAGCATTAAGTTCTTGTCTATGCTTACCTGTCTACCTGATTTTTGTCTATGAATAGGCTAGTTTCCACCATCAATAAATTGCAAATCTACTTAGTCCGTCAGTTAGAGTATTGGAAAATAATGGACACGTATTTTTTGTTTTTGTAAATCAGTGAATATTGACAAAGATAAAACGCATCAGAACTCGAGAGTGGGGGCTCGTGACGTCACAACGCACTAAAAATTATAGCACGGCGCGGCGTGACGTATTGAGAATTTTAAAAGCGTCATATCTTCGTCAATTTTGGTCTACGTAACAAAAGAAAAAATACGTGTCAAATATTTTTTGAAAATCTAACTGATTGACTAATTAGATTTTTTCAGGACACAAGCCTATTTAAGCCAAGACTATGAGTTATTATGAGGAGCTCGTGGCTAAATAATAACAGCCGTTCTGGTATATCTTTAAGTTAAGCCGTGCGTGCTTAGGTTGGTCTGTGGATGGGTGACCCCCATTACATACCGAGTTTCCTCCATGCCTCGGAAAGCATGTTAAGCAGTTGGTCCCGGCTGTCATTTGTAGATCTTTGCAAGTCGTTTCAGTTAGTCAGTGGCCCAGTGTGACAACCAGTCTTACCAAGGGGTATCGTATTACCCGGTAATACTTGGGTTGTGGAGGTCAGATAGGCAGTCGCTGCGTGTTAAATACTGGTATTCAGCTGCATCCGGTTAGACTGGAAGCCGACCCCAACATAGTTGGGAAAAGCCTAGGCTGATGATGACTATGTTTAATTATGACTTATTAACTAGTTCAACGGTATAAATAAACCTATAGATAGTAATCTTCATAAACTATTCAACTAAGTTACTGCCATCGCTTATCTCGTGTCTGTCACGGAATGAAAAAAACGCCATGTCGGGTCGATGACCTTTGTAAGATAGGGCTGGCAGTTGCTGGATACTCCAATTTTCAACTGCCTAGAGCCTAGGTCCAGATTCCAACTACTGCGTACCTAGTTAACCGACTTATAAAAAATGGAGGAGGTAATGTGTTCCACCAGCATCTTTTTAGGTTTCTGTACTCAAAGGGTAAACACCATGTCCATCTGTCTGTCTGTCACCAAGCTGTATCTCATGAACCGTGCTATCTAGCTAGTTGAAATTTTCACAGATGATGTATTTCTGTTGCCGCTTACAACAACAAATAATAAAAACTGAATAAAATAAATATGTGAGTGGGGTTCCCATTCAACAAACGTGATTTTAATAACGGCAACAGGTAGACACGTAAAATATTCACAGAATGTTTAAAAAAAAATAATGATAAAATTAAAATAATAAAATGTTTAAGTTGTCCCATCCTGCCGGGGCTGCGGGACTGTTCGAAAGAGATACCGTTTCCACGGAACACAAAGGGCGATGAAGGAACATGGATGGGTTTTAGTCAGTAAAAGTCTGACACTCCCTCCTGTTCCGCCCAGAGCGGGAGGAGTCATTTGCCCACTTCCCATCCAAAAAAAAAAGCGGGGCTCCCATACAACAAAAGTATTTTTTTCAGTTTTGTCTCAGTAAAGATAACGGTACGGAATTTTCTGTTTTCCTTTTGACAACCCTGCCTAAGAAAACAATACCAGCAAATATACATTGTGTGTACTTTGCATGGTTTTTACATATAGGCACTTTGATCACAAATATCCAAATGCCTACATACATATTAGGGGATAATGTGGAAGATACATGGTTTGTGTTTAATGTGCGAGTGCCAAGTTTCTTTATTTGTTTAATAGTTTGAGAGGAGTTCGTTTATGATGCCGTGACGTCTGACAGCGGAGAATGGAAAAAGAAAACGTGGTGCGCCGACACCAAGTAGAACGGGACGAGGGCAGGAAGGTGGTGATGACTTCGAGAGGAATTTGTCCCTAAATAATAACCACGGCTAGGATTGATGTTCAAGGTTAAGCAACGCTTGCCAAGGTCGCTTCGTGGATGGGTAACCGTCCAATACATACCGAGTTTCCTCCTAGCCTCGGAAAGCACGTTAAGCCGTTGCTCCTGGCTGTCAATTGTAGATATATTTGACAGCCGTTACATTTAGTCAGTGGCCCGAAAGTCTGACAACCAGTCTTATTAAGAATACCGTTAACCCAGTACTGAGTTGAAAAAGGCTAGGCAGATGATTCCTACAAGCGTGATAAAGCGTATCACGAAGAATAAGAACAATTAGCTTTACACAAATGGGTACAATTTTGGATGAAGTGCTACACTGCAACTATATTTAGTTCTCGGCCAGACTGCAAACGCGGGTGCGGTGCGGGCGCGGTGCGACGAGCTCAAACATATGAACTTCATTGTAGTGTCCATAGTGGGCACGCGGATCGCGCGCGGGCAGCTCAAGCCATAGCTCGTTCATACAAGTGGCCGCAGTGAGGGCGCGGGCGGCAAGTGCGGGAGCCAGGGTTACCAACTCCCAAAAATATTTACCCCTCAAGCTAAATCAAAGTTCCCACAATTACTTGAAAAACCCACTTTTTTTTTTTTCGGATGGTAAATCATCAAATGACCAAATTTAGGGGTAAATAAGAGGGATGTGATTTTTTTAGGGGCGTCCGGTTTTAGGGTTGTCTATTGTTTGCCCGAAGATTATATGCCATAATCATCATTTTCCCGAATTTCATTTACCCGAATTTCATTTGCCCGAATGTTTCATTTGCCCTAAAAGACATATGACATACTTTTAATTGCCCGAATTTTAGATACCATAAGATACGAATGCCATAAGTATTGTTTGCCTTATTTTTATGTGTCATAATAATTATTAGACATAATATTTAAATGGCATAATATTTAAATGGCATAACAAGTATTAGACAAATATTTAAGCCCCGTAATAATCATGCTGTCATAATAATCTGGCTGTCGATGTCGATGGGTGCGCAATGTTTGGTATAATAAGAATAAACTTATTTATTCTGTGCATGGTTTTTTTTTCTGTGCATGGTTGATGGTGGGTTAGGTCGACGGAGCCCCGCTTCGCGGGGCTCCTACTTCTGTGTGGTTTATAAAAAAATGCCCTAAAGTCCCAATTGCATCCAATTTCTCTTGATATAAACAACCGTTACACACCCGATGTCGATGGCAAATTATGTTATGGCATTTCATAATTATGGCATGTGATAATTAGGGCATGAGATAATTAGGGCTTACAATGATTATGACAAATGATGTTATGGTAAGTGACTTTATGGGAAACAATGATTCTGGCACGTGACTAATATGGCAAATGAGAGTAGGGCAAATGAGTATTATGTCGTATGATATTATGGCTGTTGACTATTATGGCAAATGATATTAGGGCAAATAAAATTCGGGTAAACGGCGGTATACCCCGGTTTTAGGGATACTGTTAGTGCTGGGCTAGACTGCAAACGCGGGCGCTAGTTTGGCCTCCCCCGATTAGTCGGTGAGTTGTCCTGCCAGTCAAGATTCCGTTTTTTTATGTACCTACGAAAAAAAGCTAATTTATATAAGTGTTGACTGATTAAATATTAACTTTGATGACAGCAAGGTTAAGTGTTGTCGTATTATCATTTGTATGCGTTAGTGAGACGTTGGTTTTGCGGTCAGTCAGTCATTAGATCTTGCCACAATAACTTAAGGCCCGTCGCGTCGTTCAAGAGCCTTGCTATTAAAAAATAACCGGTTGGTAAATGATCGGTTAAACCGGTACGGACATACACGGACAGTCACGCTAACGTCAAACTCCATATGTAAATGTCATGTACACATGTTCTTTAGAACATCTAAACTACGTTCAAGAATTGTCAGTGTATCATAATTGCAAAGGAAGTCTGACCCTGCCAATTCTAAAATACGGTTTAAAATTGCGGTTCGCGTCCAGTTTCATTGGTGGATTTTACCATTTGACTTCAGAAAACCTTCGTTTTTGTGATAGTAAAGTTTGTGATCATGCCCAAGTTAAGTGACAAACATTTGGTGCCCACCATTTTAGAAGAGGAGGTTAAAAAGTTGGATTTTAGTGATGGTGTAGACGGTAAGGATTTTGATTTGATCTTCTTCCTCGTGTTGCTGGCTCGAAATGATATTGTATTGGCCCAAACTTCCGGTAGGCGTTGGAAGGGGACCCCTTCCAACGCAACGTCTTCTGGAAGTTTGGGCCAAGCAAGGGCCGATGCCTGCCGGGGTTGCGGGACTGTTCGAAAGAGATACCGTGACCCCGGAACACAAAGGGCGATAAAGGAACATGGATGGATTTTAGTCAGTAAAAGTCTGACTCTGACTCCCTCCTGCTCCGCCCAGAGCTGGAGGAGTCATTCGATGATTTCCCATCCAAAAAAAAAAAGGCCTCACACTAGGTGGACCGATGACCTAGTGAAAGTTGCGGGGATCCGCTGGATGCGAGTCGCGCGGGACCGGTCAATGTGGCGAAACGCGCGGGGAGGCCTATGTCCAGCAGTGGACGTCTTTCAGCTGAAATAAATAATAAATATCGCTGGACATTAACACACAGCGCCATCTAGTGCCACACTAAGCAACGAGGCTTGTGTCGTGGACACCAGATAGTTGATATACTACATAATATATACTTTTAGTTTGTAAATACATGCTTATTAAGTAACATAATATGTAAACATCCATGACTCGGAAACAAATGTCCATGCTCATCACACAAACATTGCTCATACATTGAAAATTTTCATCAACGAACGCCTGTAAGAAATATATATATACCCACACAACGTCAAAGTCCTAAGTAATTGGCATTTTAAAAGGGTAAAACCGCTAAGCCTTTTATTAAAAACTTTTACCGTCTCATCCCTTACCTAAATCACAAAACATAATAATGTTTGTGTAAAAAAACCGGCCAAGTGCGAGTGAGACTCGCGAACCAAGGGTTCCATACAAACATGTAGGTATTTTGTTATTAAACTATATGGTACATATTTATGGTTTTCAGGTTGTTTCCTTTACATGTGCTTGTAAGACATTGCTACTCCAAATTTCATGATTTTAGGTCAACGGAAAGTACCTTATACGACTAGGTTCGAGATCGCAAAATATGCAAATGATAAACGGCATCTTTTGATCGCGTTGACTTAACAAGTTGAATTTTTCAAAGCTGAAAAAGACCGTAGACCAGAGTATTTGATATCAATTTCAACTTGACGTTACGCGTTTCTGAGAAAAAGGTTCTTGACAGACATACAAACAGACGGATAACGAAGTGATGATAGGTTTTGATTCGTTTGTGAAATCGCAAAATATGCGACATAAACGGTAATAATATTTTGATCGCGTTGACTTACAACTTAGTTTGATTTTTTCACAGCTGAAAGAGTTCGTTGACCCGATTATTTCATATACCTAAATTCAATGTAATCCCTCTACGCGTTGAAGAGAAAAATGGCCTTGACTTGACAGACAAACAGACAGACGGACAACAAAGTGATCTTATAAGGTTGTAACGTTACATTTTCCCGGTAGGATCCAGAAAACTGTAAAGTCACACTGAGCACTCACCTACCTTACTTTCAGTCTGGAGGGGAGCGCTGTTAAAAGAAATAGTCAAGGGGGCGAGTTATAAGAATTTATTATTAAATAACCTAGGGCCTACCTATTTGGAGCTAGAAGATAACTAAACTAGGTTAGAGAAGCGGGTGGATGAGAATGAAAATAAACGTGAGATGAACTGGAGAAAGGCGGGCCTCTGGGCTGTAGTAGTGGCCGAGGTTCATCATTCTTCGTCTCCCATCGGTAAAACTGGTCGAGGTATATCAGGCTTCGTCATTGCAGCCGAGGAAGTGAAGGCCGTCAATCTTCCTCCCGGAGGGCCGGAGGACGTCAGTTTTTTTCTTTCTGCTGAGATGGAAGACGTCAGTTTAATCAGATCGTAAGAGAGGATGGAGGGTCGCCACTCCTGTAGCCTGGGCCACAGATGCTAAGTCATGGCACAGGTACACATTAACTTATAAATCACAGTAGAGGAAAACCTCCTCTGGTCACTCTTCCAGACTTGTGATGCCTTTCAGCTCCAGACGTAGACTGAAAATTCCACCACCTGGCTCCTGTTATCTCCAGATGATTGACATTTTATAATTTGGAAAGAAAAAGAAAAGATATTGAGGTCGATGTGATTTACCTATACGACCTACAACTAGCTCCAGCAATAAATTAAAAATAAAACTAGGCCTGTCACTAACTGACATTACAAAGGTAAAGAAAGATTTATGAGAGATAAAAGTCTACAGAAAAAAACTTGAATAATAACATGAATTACAAGGTAAAAGGCCAAAGCCGTTGCTAAGCCTCCAAGAAATGAGCATGAAGCTACCTAGGGAGGACGAATGCTTAAATTTTCAGGTTAATAATATCCAAAAATGTAAGTAAAAAAACCATGTAAAAACACACACATTACAAGGTTCCTTTTTCTATTGAGGTTCGGAACCCTAAATACCGAAACAGCTATTTGCAAAGGAAAAATCTTTTAACAAACGCTGCGTCACCAAATTTTAGGGATCAACGTACCTGTGTGGAATATCTGTGTATTTGATAGATCAGCAGATTTTGAAGGGCGTGCGTGGGATGAAAAAATAATACACAGGGTTTTTAGTTAAAAAAGGATGTAGAAATTGCGTTTGAATTCGACAACATGCGAGATGGGTAGACGACATTGTTGGCATTGCGGGAATATCCTGGATGAGGCTGGCATAAGAGCGTGGAGTTTGTCACAAGCAAAGAGAGACCTATCCCAGCAGTGGGTGAAGAGCCAGAAGAGATATATCAATTTATGTAAATAAATATCGCTGGAAATTACACACAGCGCCATCTAGTGCCACAGTAAGCAACGAGGCTTGTGTCGTGGACACCAGATAGTTTATATACTACATAATATATACTTTTTGTTAGTAAATACATACTTATTATAATATAAACATCCATGACTCGGAAACAAATGTCCATGCTCAACATTTGCCTCTACCGGGATTCGAAACCGGGACCCTAAGAACGTAAGGCAGCCTCACTACCGCTGCGCCATTCGGGTCGTCAATGTTTGGGTTCCAAATAAATAGTTAAGGTTATAGTAGCATGTTGATCACATACATCACGCCTGTAACCCCGAAGGGATAGGCTAGTAACTTCACACACACATTCTTCACATTTTATGGGAGTGCAGTCTTTGGCAGAATGAACGCAGTATTATGTTGGATAGTGTACAGGTTACATCCGGAGTTATTTACTATACAGACCTTGTGGAAACTAGAACAAATTTCCGTGCGTTCAAGCGTTTTTGCCATACCTATTATTGGAATCAAATATAACAGCTCACAACTTAGGACCCATTAATGTTAATATTTATCCGTGGTGCTAGGCAACTGGGCCTATCCCAGTTGTAAACGTCCCTTTGTACCTATTGGCCTTGTTTCGTTCTGTCTCCTGCTAAAATGGAGGAAAGTGGAAATTACGGTTTTTTCCTACTCCTCCACTAAACTTTTCTGATTAATTTCGTTGCGGGATCCAAGACAGTTAAATTCATTCTCTGGGACTTCGTCGAGCTTCATTGTCTCGGCGCTTTTCTGGTGGTCGCCACTGTTGATTCTGACTTTCAGGAGTTACAGTGGTTTGGGAACAGTGTGGCGGGGAGGCTAGTAACTTAGTAAGTCCCATGTAATAGGGGGTCATCCTATTGCTATTAACCAGGAACAAATCCTGGCTCCGTGGCTCCTGCTAACAAAATTCCTGATGATAAACATATTAACACTTTGCGCTAACTAGAAATCGAACTCAGGACAAAGTGTTATTGGGTTTTTCTATCTGGAATTTCTCAGTAGAATCCACGGAGCTCTCCTTATTACATGGGACTTAAACATAATTGGCGAAATGTGGGTGTACTTTTAGCTACATTTCTACCTAAGCCTATGTTATCCCCAACGATAACAGGCATAATATAATGGCATCTAGTCGACCCAGATGTCGATAAAGTAGTGCTAAGCTATTTTTAGGTTCTAGGAAAAGTAATGGCGGTGGTATAGCAGTAAATAATTCCGACTATCATTCCGTTGCGACATTATCGATTACAGTTCAGCTTACTTCGGTTAACGTAGACCGCCAAGATAGCCCGCGAAATCCAATTTTTACCCGAATACGGCGTAGCCAAAAGAAGGGTAAATAATGATTTTAGCAGGCCTGTCAACTGAAAAAATCTAATTAGTCTGTCAGTTAGATTTAAAAAAATGTTTATCACGTATTTTTTCTTTTGTTACGTACATACTTAAACCAAAATTGACGAAGATACAACGCTTTTAAAATTCTCAATACGTCACGCTGTGGTATAATTTTTAGTACGTTTTGACGTCAGAAGTTTTGATGCGTTTTATCCTTGTCAATATTCATTGATTTACAAAAACAATAAATACGTGTCCATTATTTTGCAATACTCTAACTGACGGACTAAATAGATTTGCAATTTATTGATGGTGGAAACTATCAACTAGCTCGAAAATGTCAAATTATATGTCAAGCAACCTTAACCTAAAGTGAGTCATTGGCCGGGGGCACAGCAATAATGTTGTACTGGATTTCATTATGACCCGCTGGTCTATAATGTGATTTGAATTTGGAATCTCACATGCTCAGCTAAATTGGCAGTATAGTACTAACTAACACCCTTTGGTGCCAGAAAGAGGAAAGCTATTCTCGATACCCTTACTACGCGTGGATGATGTTCTCGATTTCCTACAAAATCATAACGACTGCTTCTTCATATCGTTGCCATGTTTTCGAAGACATAATATTGTAAGAATAATTAGATAACTACGAACCATTTTTTAAAAGGAATGGAATAACATTAAAACTGGCATTGACAATAACAAATACCGTACCGCGCCGTAATACCGTAATAGTAATTGGCTGTAACATTAGTTAATTTATTTATTCTTACTGTTTGTTTATTTAATAAATACTTTGTTTTTCGTACTATGGCTATTATTTTCTCACAGTAGGTGTAAAAAGTAGAGTATCCTCCTCTGGGCTAAAGGTGTCTTTGCCTTGGGCTAACTTGAATCCCTCGCTGCATTCAGGATTCTTGTATTAACTCTCTCGCTTCGCTAGTGAGTTAAACTCTTAACTCCCTCGCTGCGCTCGGGAGTTAAATCCCGAGTCCTTCATTGCGCTCGAGATTCAATATGACGCCCGTGATATAAGACACAACTTTAGCCCCTCGGTGCATAATCTACTATTATACATTCCACCGTAGTGTCTAAACTATTCATCCGATTTTGATGAGTACGGTGTCAATCGATTCGTTATTATGGCCTGGTTAACGTAGGCTACATTTTTATTCAGTAGTTGGGTTTTTAAGTGGTAGTATACCTCAAAAATTCTTGCTGAGCATCAGATTCTGGGTTCTTCCAAGCTGGTAAAAGTGTTAGTTTCTTCCTTCAAGAATTTATGACAGCAGGAGAGTGGGAAACAAATGTATGGTGTCTGGGCCCACCCTTCAATAGTAACATTTGATATACCGTTGGTGAAGTTAAGCAATGTCAGGCGCGTTCAGTACTTGGATGGGTGACCGCCTGGGAACACCGCATTACGTTGGCTTTTTGTTTTTTTTGTTACTAACCTCTAATGAGAGGTTTGTTGTACAATTCTTGCAAAACTAGATCCGCTTTGCACAGATTAGGATCACTTATGGCAGTTTATTATGTAGTATAACTCCGAAAGTAGGTACTCACTTTTCACCTTAGTCGTAATAGGTAAGTACTAAGTTTTATTCTGCATAAAAATACCCATTCATTCACGAGTATCATAATGCTATTGAGAGGTGGGCCCACCATTACTCATTGTCCTTTGGGTGTACTAAGGTACACGTCTGTCTATCCCTAGGGGAATTGCAGGCGTGATGTTAGGTTCTATGAGTGCCTGGACAGTTCTGTCACCGACGCCCATGAAAGTCACTAAACGACTCTGATAAAAACATCAAGATAAGGCTAATTGGTCTATCTTAATCAAATATTAGTTTGTTTGTAATTTTAATTAAGAAATTAAAGGTTGCGTGCTCAAAACGTGGCATGTTGCAAGACCTTATTAATGTTATAAAATGAACATGCGTACAGGAAAATACAGGATGTAAACAGACACATCACGAAGCCGTCAACCAAGCATTCTGTACATCATACTAAGTAACTTTACGCGACAATTATTGCAGGGCAACCTTTTTTTTAAGTTGAAACTCAATGTACCGCACTCAAAACATTGTGCTGGTGTGGAAGGATTAAATTGTACGGGGGTCGTGGAGGTGTTTAAAAGTAGAAAAAAAATATTTAAAAAAAAAACTTTCGGGGAAAGTTGGAACTTTCACTCCCAATATCTCCGTAACTAGAAGGTTCCAAGGTATGGTCTGAAACAAAAAAAATGATCGCAATGACGGGGAGAACAAGTGCCTTTCGGCTTCGTTAAGAGTCTTTTTACACCCTTTATAATATTCAAACTCAAGCCTTTTTCCCATGGGGGTAAGCAGAAACTACAGAAGGCCACCTACTTACGTTCCTCACATACTCCTTTTCGCCTCGTCCATGTTCTGGTCATACACGCACGCCGGTTGAGAGTACTACGCACCTGATCTTTATGAAGAACCTCACCAATAAGGTCATGTATGTCCTTCCAGGCCGTCCCCTCCCGGCGTTGCCACTCACATACTTATGCCTTATAAATAAATAAAAAAATCGTATGAAAACCTGTGTATTTTTAAGGTCTGAAATCGCATTCACGTAATAGGCATAACTACAGTATCAAAAAATTGCAAATCTATTTAGTCCGTCAGTTACAGTATTGGAAATGAATGTACCTGTATTTTTTGTTTTTGTAAATCAATGAATATTGACAAAGATAAAACGCATCAAAACTCGGGAGTGGGGGGCTCATGACGTCAGAACTAGGTAAAAATTATACCTAGGCGTGACGTATTGAGAATTTTAAAAGCGTCATATCTTCGTCAATTTTGGTTTACGTAACAAAAGAAAAAACACGGGTCAAATATTTTTTGAAAATCTAACTGACGGACTAATTAGTTTTTTTTGTCGTCTCGCTTATTAGCTAGGGTGGTGATGAATGCTCGTTCCTTCTTTGTATGAGAAAAGGCTTTGACCCTGAAGTAAGACATACATTTATCATCAGCTGGATATTTCGTATAGCTACTGCCTATCTAACCTCCACAACCCAAGTTAGTACTGAGTAATACGATACCCCTTGGTAAGACTGGTCCTGGGACCTGTGACGACTGTCAAAGATCTACAAATGACAGCCGGGACCTATGACTAATAGACGGTCACCAATCCACGCAAGCGCTGCTTAACCTTGGATAATCGACACATGCGGCTTTAATATTTTAATCACGAGACTTGGACACATTGAGACGTAAATGATAAATTGATAATGTTACTTTTTCATTAAAATATCGATTGCCTGCTTTCTAACGCGATACGATGCATCCATCCGTCATACACCTTTGGCGCGCTAATCGAAGCGAACGTATTTAAAAAAGAATTTGATTTTTTATTTTTAAATTATTTATGTGCAAGTGTTGTGTTAGTGATGTGCAGTGATTGATTTTTACGGTTCAATGCGGAAACGGTTTTTGGAATTGGAGTAATTGTTCGGTATTTTTCGTTGGGTAATAAAACGGGTATATTTTGATGTGTTTTGCTATAAATATGCGTGTGTTAGTTACCTACTGTTAAATTAGTTTTCGGACGGGAATAGAATACATACAATTTATTGGTACGGTGAAATAGTAGTTGCTCTTTTGTTGCTTTACCGATCGATGTCTTGAACTCAATTTAGGGTAATGTGTTTTACGTACGTATTATATAGTAACCAAGTGTTGGCAGATAGGTATTTGTTATTGTGATTAGAACTGCGTGATCGAGATGAGGGATTGAATGCCAGGTACAAAAAAATACCTTAGTTTTTCTTTACTTCCCTTTAACCTCTAATGTGGTCAAAACAGCTTTTACTACGGAAAAAAACCCGAAAGAAAATCTGGTGTCCGAAGTATATTCTATGCAAATATTGGCAAATATGTAGATGCCTAACCGGGAATGTACCTATCAAATTAACTCACTGGCAGCTATACTAGTGTTTGAGAAACAGTTTAGGTTGATAGACGTCTGAAAAATCCCATGAAATTTGTCCCAGACATCTTTTCAAAGGTCTTCGGTCTATCTAACACCTTATCGCAATATTCCCGCGAAGATTCGCCTGTGCTGGCAGTCATTGGTCTTGACTGGTCTTGCACTGTTTTTGCCCTTGTTCTCTAGCAATCGGTTGTGTTGTGTCCCTATAGCAAATGTTTTGTGTAGACATTGACTACTGAGGTCCATTCTTTTATCGAAGAATTTGCCTTTGTCGGTTTTTTTTCTCGTTTGAGTTTTTATTGTACTTGTCCTGCCATTTATTCTTCGAATAAATAATTTCCGGAGCTGTAGAACTTAGTAAAAATTTATAAACATTGCCTTATCGTCGTTATCACGGACACTGATTTGTTTGCTGAGGCGTGAAAGTAGTACGCATGTTGATAAGAAGTATGATTTGGTTGATATTTTGAAACGGTTAACTTATAATATCACGCGTGATTTACGTATGGTACTCCCAAGTTTGGCCAATTATGATTAAAGTGTCTAGAGGGTGAACCTATTTGCCGTCAACCGGACATAAATCGGGAATCCGGGCTGCTAAAAATCTCGATAACTCTGCGCTCACTCGAACAATTAAACCTTAGATGCCTCGAAGACCAACAGGGCAGTTATTGATTGAGGGTGGATGGTATTGTATTTTTTTTGTGGTTTGGTGCTTACAGTTTTTTTCTCCAATTTTAGATTATAATCTATTTCTTATTTTAGATTTTCTTTAAAAAAAAATAATAAATATAAATATCGCTGAACATTATACACAGCGCCATCTAGTGTCACACTAAGCAAAGAGGCTTGTGTCTTGGACACTAGATAGTTGATATACTACATAGATACTTTTTATTTGTAAATACATACTTAGTATACATAATTACATATAAACATCCATGACTCGGAAACAAATGTCCATGGTCATCACACAAACATTTGCGCTTACCGGGATTCGAACCCTAAGAACGTAAGGCAGCCTCACTACTACTAGGGTCCATTAGGGTCGTCATAAAATGAACTTGTTAATCGTGTCGGTCTATGTGTGCTTTTAACAACGCACCGTTTTTGTAATCGTTAAAAAACGCGTGATATCGGGCCTTTATCTCCAATCGACAAACAACCTGTCTTTAAAATAACGTTTGCGTTGTATACTCTTTGCAAATATTTGCTTCGTAAGACAATCGGAGTCGGACTGACGACACCACACCAAAAAAACCGTTGTTAACTACACAACGCACGTGGGAAAATCCAGAGAGAAAAAAACAAGGAGTAGGTAAGCACGTTTTCCTTAAAGACAAGTAAGTAATACAAACTGTTTGTTTGCATTACGTAAACAAATACCAAACAACTTTTTTTAATACATTTATTTTAATGAAAAAAAAATCGGTAAGGCGGAAAAAAGCCCTACATTTAAAATTATGCAACACTAAAATAGTTTTTTTTTATTATTATTTATTACAACATTTAAATCTTAAAATCCAATTTAATATGAACCTTAATTCCAGGGAAATAACGTTTTTGACTTGCAGCTTTCCAGTAATACCTTTGCTTCACGTTTATCGATGCCAAGCGGGAGCTTGGCGAGAGCTACATCGATATTTAGCTTCCCATCACTAGTGATTATATCGTTTTTTACGAAGAAACAATGCATGAACTTTTCGAGGGCTTTGTCGGCTATAATATTGCCTTTTTGGGCTTCGGCTAAGGCTTCAGAACTGACTCCGGTTTTTTTGATGCAGGCGTATGCGATATTGTTGACTTCTTCATTCTGGTTTGCCGGAGTAATGAACTGGAAGAGAGAGAGGGTAATATGTTAGAAAGATAAAAATTGTTTGTAGCGATACCTGAAAACATACAGGGGGTCATTGTGGTCATCATTGTCATCATTGTCATCATGTCAACAACTGTCATGATGGTGCATTCTGAAAGTCGATAAATATATCGCTGTTATGATGAAAAATCTACCTAAAAATATCACAATGACGGGAAAAAGAACTCGTAAAATTTATGACCTCCAATATCTCCGTAAGGGTTCTTGCAGACGAGCGGCACGGTGCCAACCGTAGACGCTTGCAGTTGTGGCGTCGGCGGCAGCCGCCAACACACATTTACGCGGCATGCCACACTGCAAGCGTCGACGGCAGTCGTCGGCGCTTCGGCGGCAGCCGTCGACAGGTGGCGACGGCTGCTGTTTATGTGCAGTTGGCAACGTGCCACTCGTCTGTAAGAACCCTTTAGAAGGTATGGTACAGAACAAAACAAATATCACAATGACGGGGAGAACCAGAGGCCCTACTCAGTAATCGTTTCGTCCGTATGAATATACGTTCACTCACACTCATCTGCAGACATGCGCGAGAGAGACGGATAGATCCGAATATACGGACGAAACGTTAGAGAGTAGGGCCTCTGTGCCTTTCGGCTTCGCGAAGGGTCTTTTTACACCTATTCTAAACAAACACCCAATATTAATAAAAAAGATCTATTTACTGCGGCGTGAATCCCAGCCACCAGGACAACACACAATACTACGAACGATTTCATTTTAGTACTAACACTTTTAATTTTGAGCCTGCTCATATATACCTTTTGGACTTTGATGAATAAAAACCAGTTTGTTAGAATGTTGATGACTAAGTATGAGATCAGCTTGAGGAAAAGTATGGAGGACAAAAAGTACAAACTGTTATGTCTTATTTAAAACGAGGAAAATACTTAATTATGCTAAAACTACCTGTTGCCCGAATACGAAAGCAGCTAAATTAGCAACTGTATTTGTGGTGGTTCAAACTTCGTTTGAAATACTGTTAGAATAAAGTTCTAATCAGCTTGCACTACAAAATGGTTGTTACTTCAGTCACTGCGGGCCGAATAGTGCGAAATTAGTGTTTTTTTGCGATTTACAAAAAAAAACTATTGATTGGACTATAGCTATTTATTCACCAAGGGGAGTAAGGCACAGATTACTAATCGAGTGTGCATTTGAGGCCCGACGCGAAGCGAAGGGTCGTGAACCACACAAGTTTAGTAATCTGTACTTACCCTCGAGTGATATGTATATATCACTCGAGGGTAAGTACTGAGGGATAAGTACTGAGGGTCTTTTACTTCTTTGTGCTTAAGTGTAGTATAAAGCAGTATTGCTTTATACTACACTTAAGCACAAAGAAGTAAAAGACAAAATAACACATAAAGAATTTTATTAAAAAGTTATATTGACGTTGTTACAATTGTTATATGTTTTTAATTTTAGCGCGTCAAACAGTTTTCGCGCCAAAAGACGTTAGAGAAGGTAAAAACGCCCCGTTTCGCAGGTTCCAACTTACGCGCGTGTTAAAGCGAGAGAGTGCTAAAAATCTCTCGCTCTACCGCATAGAGGTTTGAAGTTTTCCGGCCATATCGGAATGTATGCTACCTGCTTTAAAAGTGCTAGTGGCCAGTACTTTTTATGGTAAAATTAAATCGTTTGATTGCCAACGTCATCACGACTTAAAAAAAAAAAAAAAACGCGTTATTAATTACTACCCTGATTTTCAGGGTAGTAATGAAATTCCATACAATATAACGCTATCGAGCCTTTTAGTGGGGTAGTATTGGTACACTTACTAAGCAAGTGTAGTATAAAAAAAAAAAAACACATAAGACCTGCTTTAAATTAGCTCAGTTAGTATGCAAAGTTTCATGATCTAATTTGAAGTACTTTTTGAATACCAGCGGTTTATTGTTCGATGTGGAGGTAACTTTGTTTTTTTTTTCTATCGAGAAAAGTTTATGGAATCGTGTTTTCGTCACACATTGGACTTAGCATTAATCCTCAACTTTACCATATATTTATTTCAAAGTTAATGCTGCAGTATTTTAGGCGTAACGGAGAATCATGCTAAGCCATTTGAGGTAGTGTAGGCCACTGAATCGATTATCCTGAAATGTATAAAACCGTTTCAGAAAAAAAGTACTGTTCCCGTGGAAAACAGCAATAACGTTCTTAAGATAATAGATGTCGCCACGTGTCTTTTGAATCATGATTGAATTTATTATTACAAGCAGAGTGCAACCTTAATTGATTGGTAAATTCTAAATTAAATAAAAAATTAACGAGCGAAGCTGTCTGAATCGGTTTTTAACCGACTTCCAAGAGGATCTCAATTCGATTGAAATTTTTTTTTTTTTTTTTTTTACCCATTTCATGGGTTTTTTTTCTTTTTGCACGGAACCCAAATCTTTTATTAAAATAAAACTTAAGTTAGTCCTTATAACATCAGCTATCTGACAGTAATTCCCGTCAAAATCGATCCAGTCGTTTTAGTGATTAGCTGCAACAAACAGACAGAAAAATATAAAAATATTTTTTTTAGGCGCATACAATTAACGAACCACCAGATTTAGCAAAATGTAATGGCAAACAAATCACTTTTGATTGCCAAAATTAGTAAATGCATGATCACCAAAATTAATCCACATTTTATCGTGTAATTAGAACCAAAAATTTATTTTTTTAGTTAAGACCTTTCATCCGAGTCGAGGGAGACCCGGTAGCCGGCCTACTTCTGAATGGTTTATATAAAAGCGGCCCTAGTCGCCTAGTCGGCCCCAAGTCGGCCTAGGCAAAACTAGTTTGTCATCAACCACCTCATTAAAATTTGGTGGTCAATTTACTAAATTTGGTGATCAATAATTGATATTTAGGTGATAGATGTTAGTGGTCACAAAGTTATTTTTGGTGGTCATTATAATTTTCCCCCTTTTTTTATAAGTACCGTACTTATGTACTTTCAAATTTTCAAATGCATTCTTCAATTTTATTTATTTAAATAAATAAATATCGCTGGACATTACACACAGCGCCATCCAGTGCCACACTAAGCAACGAGGCTTGTGTCGTGGACACCAGATAGTTGATATACTACATAGATACTTTTTGTTTGTAAATACATACTTAATATACATATAAACATCCATGACTCGGAAACAAATGCCCATGCTCATCACACAAACATTTGCTCCGACCGGGATTCGAACCCGGGACCCTAAGAACGTAAAGCAGCCTCACTACCGCTGCGCCATTCGGGTCGAATTTGTATATATTAAGATCTGCGGGGTCTTAAACTGCCACAATCCACATTGACCGATTCCTCATAAGGTGGAAGCGCCACCATCTTTGGCCACCTCTCCGTGTGCATCCGTGCGACGTGACTAGCCCACTCCCAAATTAGGTTGGCTGTTTTAACTCCAAGGAACTCGTGGCTAAATAACAACAGCCGCTCGGATCGATCTTTAGGTGATGCCGTGCTTGCCTGGGTTGGTCTGTGGATGGGTGACCACCCTTACATACAGAGTTTCCTCCGTGCCTCGGAAAGCACGTTATGCTGGTCCGGCTGTCATTTGTAGACCTTTGACAGTCAACCAGTCTTACTAAGTGGCATCGTATTACCCGATACTAGATACTACTCCTGTGTCTGGAGTTTCCTGACACAGGCTTTAGACGCCTAAAAGGAAACTCCAACCACTAGTTTGTAAGAAAAACTTGGCAAAAACAATAAATATTTTTTCATTTTTTTCATACTAACTGGGTTGTGGAGGTCCGATAGGCAGTCGCTCCATGTAAAATACTGGTATTCAGCTGCATCCGATTGGACTGGAAGCCGACCCCAACATAGTTGGGAAAAGGCTAGGCAGAGAGAGAGACTATCTGGCCCAAGTTTGTGTATTCATTGACATATTGCAACAAATGACAATATCATCAGCAAAGCGGAGGATCGTTAGTTGGTGGCCGCTACCATTTATGCCTCGTGATTGCCACGAATCAGGCAGCTTCTTAAAAACTTCGTGCAGTACGCTTGTGAACAGCTTGCCCTTAGGTGAGAGTGGGTCGCCTTGCTTCACACCTTTTTCAATGTTGAAAGGAGACAATTTTTTTTAGCCCAAATGGGCCTGAAAAAAGATTAGATGTTGCATTTACTATTCATATTACACCAAAAAAAAAGTAACCATTTTATTATAGTAATAAACGAAAGATTACATAGAAACGAAACCGGAAATTTAAAATCAAAATAAATAAGTTATAATTATGATATTTTTTTGCGAGTCAAATCATTCGTGTTGTGGTCAGTGTCATTTGACAGATAATGCTTACGTGAATAGGGGCGTTTTTTCCGTCTACAAAAAAAAAGTACGGTACTCATTGGTAATCATATGATCTGCTTTAATTAAAAAACAATTTTTTTTTTTCATTAAAACTGTCAGCATTTTTAATGCTATTTTTAAAGGTTTACGCTAAAATCGCGTAGATGGTTTTTAAAACAATCAACGTGGCACGGAAAAAGTGTAAATCCGCCTTTTTAGTGGCTGACAGACAACTTCATTATTTTGACATTTACTCTTTCTGTTTATTTTGATTTTCGTAAACGTGTTTTTGGAGAGTTTTCGCATTTATTTCGGGTAGACAAGGCTTAGCCAATACTACCGCTGTTATCTAGAGATTATAAGGAAGAAAATATCAAAATACGTAACATTAATTTATGCTACAATAATAATATGTGGGTGGCCTGTTCTCCAAACATAAAAAATTGTCTCCAAGTTAATGTTGGCAGAACTTAAAAAAATGTTGTCATACGTGTGTGAATTATTTTGGGACTCCAAGGCATTGGTTGGTCGGGCCTGTGGACGGTGGGCTATGGGCTAGCTCGCCGTCCGTCCGTCTCATGACGACAGGCCGTGTCGACGGCGCGTTCGTGTTCCACGCGCGCCTCAAAGAGAGTCAGCAATAGGAAGGGGTCCGCAAGGAGCGATGCCTGCCGGGGTTGCGGGACTGTTCGAAAGAGATACCGTGACCCCGGAACACAAAGGGCGATGAAGGAACATGGATGGGTTTTAGTCAGTAAAAGTCTGACACTCCCTCCTGCTCCGCCTAGAGCGGGAGAAGTCATTTGATGATTTCCCATCCGAAAAAAAAAAAAAAAAAGGCATTGGTTGGTCGTTGGTAAGACTGGTTGCCAGACTTTAGGGCCACTGACTACTGTCAAAAATTTAGAAATGCCAATCGGAACCAACAACTTAACGTGCGCTCCGAGGTACGGAGGCAACTCGGTATAAAATGGACGGTCGCCCATCCACAGACAGACCTTGGCAAACGCACTTAACCTTGAAGATTGACTATTTTATGTTATTATATAGCCACGATTAGCACGTGGCTAATCAATAAACATAACAATAACAAATGACTCATATAATGTGATTCATATCATTTATCCTTATACGATTCTACTAAAGCGGTATTTTTAGGCTCCCTTGTCAAACTGAGGCAAAACCCGCGCGGGGTGTGTGACTGAGTTCGCTCGCGATGATTGTGTATAAAAAGCGGTCAAACTGGCGCGAATATTCAAATGACACTGGTGCGAATAGTCGCGTGGCCATTCGCACCAGTTTCCTTTCTGTTCTCAATCATAAATTGGTCGTTCCTTAAAAGTAATACGGCGATTATGCTCACTACTTAATTATAAAAGACATGATTGCTGAGCATTAGGTCCTGGGTTCGATTCCCGGGTCGGACAAAGGTTTTTCTTCAGGAATTTCTCAGTAGCAGCCACGGAATCTGGATTTGTGCCCGTTTGATGGCGCCCCTTATTACATGGGATTTAAACAAAACTGGCGAAATGTGTGTGTGCTAGGTACAGTTTTGCCTAACCCTTCGGGTAGAACAGGCGTGATGTTATGCAGTTATCGGAAACTGCAGCCCACAGAATTCGGTTTAAAAAAAAAAACTGACCAAGAGCGAGTCGGACTCGCGCACCGAGGGTTCCGTACAAACTTTTGAAAGAACAAACTTAACTTTGTTGTTCGATCCCTAGAAACTGCTATTGCACCAACCGCAAATAATAAGTTTGTAATAGTAAAATCGCTTTTTTTTTTGTTATTAAACAACATATTTACGGTTTTCAGACTTTTACCTTTACATGTGCTGTAAGACCTTGCTTTTTGCCAAATGTCGTGATTCTAGATCAACGGGAACTACCTTAAAGGTTTTCGACCCAAAACCTATACGGTACTTCCGGATGACGTAGAATTGACAATTTTGGTTAAAACCAAGGTCTTACAGCACAAGTAAAGGAAAAAGTCCGCAAAATAAGAAAAGTTGAAAATTAAGGTAAATTTTGGTACTTACTTACAAGTTTTCGCGAAAATCTAAATTTGCCCATATCTTTTTATCATGTTGACTCAGATTTTTATACGCCTAATAGGGACTACCCCGACCTCAGTATATGGTATAAAGGGCACGCCACAATAGTGGCGGTAAGTCCCCTCTTTGAGGAGTGGCTTGAGAGACGCCACGGCGTCCTCACCTTCCGCCTGACGCAGGTCCTCACCGGACACGGTTGTTTCGGGAGATTCCTGCACCGAATCGGGCGGGAGGAAACGCCCGGGTGTTTCCATTGCGAGGATCGACCGGAGGACACGGTGGAGCACACGGTGGAGGTGTGCCCCGCGTGGGCGGAGCACCGCCGTGTCCTCGAAGCGGCGATTGGCGGCGGCGACCTCTCGCGTCCGGCCCTGGTGCAAGCCATGGTCCGGAGCGAGACGGAATGGGACGCCGTCACCTTCTTCTGCGAAGCAGTAATGCTAGAGAAGGAGGTGGCGGAACGTGAGAGGGAGAGAACCTCACAGCGTCCCGGCCGCCGCGGGAGACGCCCCAGGCGTCGGGGGCCACCACGTGGCCCCCGGCCACCGTAGGCGCGGGCCTGTGGACGGTGGGCTATGGGCTAGCTCGCCGTCCGTCCGTCTCATGACGACAGGCCGTGTCGACGGCGCGTTCGTGTTCCACGCGCGCCTCAAAGAGAGTCAGCAAAAAAGAAGGGGTCCGCAAGGACCGATGCCTGCTGGGGTTGCGGGACTGTTCGAAAGAGATACCGTGGCCCCGGAACACAAAGGGCGATGAAGGAACATGGATGGGTTTTAGTCAGTAAAAGTCTGACACTCCCTCCTGCTCCGCCCAGAGCGGGAGAAGTCATTTGATTTCCCATCCGAAAAAAAAAAAAAAAAAGTATATGGTATAAACTTCAACTTGCTAGGTCCACCCGAGTCCTGAGAAAATCGGTGGTAACAGACAGACAGATGGACAATAAAGTGATCTTATAAGGGTTCCGTTTTTTCCTTTTGAGGTACAGAACCCATAAAATGTGTTATACCTCCAAAGATGCACTGGGGTGTGTAACATCCCACGCAACCAATTAGAGATTAAAAAAATCGACGACCACAGTTGTGTCCCGCGTGAGATATGCCTCAACCAATGCTTTACAATGACGTAATAACCAATTAAGAGGCTATCGACATTTATCAACAAACAGGAAATGTCAAGGACATGCAGTCCTCAACGTAATATCTATGTCAGTTTTCCTCACGTTAATAAAAGTCTTGTAGCGAACTAGTTTTTTATTTAAATATAGATTACCCATTCGTCTTGGCAGTGCGGAATCTGTCGCGGTAAGATGATAACGTTTATTATATTGTGTGTTGTTCTGGTAGCTAGGATTCATGCCGAGGTGAGTATTTCATATTTATATGGGGTTACATTTTCCCGTCACCGAGTTACTGAGTCACTCCGCCTCGTTGGTCTGTGAGTGGTCATATTACTGTATCACTGTACAATAATATCATCAGTTGGAGCACGGGACCCTAAACTTAAAATGTCACTTACGGAATATCTTCTGTGATTATTGTTTATTATGAGCTCCCGATATTTCGACGCTGTTGCAAGCGCCATGATTGCGGGTTAACTGGAGAATGCGGGTAGATGGAAAAATGTTAGGGACACTTTCTTTGTCTTTTGCTACGCGCATTACTGGAACTCGACTACGCACTAAGTCACGACAAAACACACTCACAGTATCACCAGGTTTTGTGGAGTACTTATTATGTTGCCGGCTGCTACTACTACTTACTTACAACTACTACTCAAAATCAAAATCAAAATCAAAGCATTTATTTCAAGTAGGCCAGTTACAGGCACTTTTGAATTGTCGAAACAAAGTTAAATGTAGCTACAGTCCCAGTTACAAGACATAAAAACTGTGAAAGTACTGTAGTTGCCCATTCCCTAGCGTAGATCTCTATGGAGAAGAACGGGCAAGAAACTCCATGGACACTCTTTTAAATCAAAATATTGTTACAAAATCTTGGTTACATCATTCATGTTGAGATGGTATATTATGTGAGAACAATGTAGCAAGATGTGCACGTTAAAAGTGTCCATAGTAAAAACAAAAAATACAATTCAAAAATAAACATACAAATAAGCCATGGCAACTAAGAGACACAACTGACAGCGCCCGTTCACGAACATGACGCATGGATCAGCACCATTCAACTCAACCATTTTGAAGGGTACTATACTTAAAACTGGATTCCACGTACTAAGTACTCTGGGACCCTAAGTCTCCGTGCTTCAACCAGGTGGAGAAACTAGGTGAAGCACTGATCCCGGACCCATGTATTGTAGTGTAATATACTTGCCTCGCCCTTTCATGTTCTGAATAATAAGTTCAAAATTAAAATAACTTGGGTTTGATTTTGGTGACGATAATTATCTACTTAACCAATCAAACCACGGGACCGACGAGTATATTATGTTTCTCTCTTTCAGTTCGTCTCACCCTTTCCAATAGAATACGATCAGTTCGTAGATGCCTGTCGCGTGGAAATAGGTTTACAGACGAAGTGGTAGCCAAAGAAAAGGAAAGATATTTTTCCGAAAAAAAAAGGTTGAGGATATTAAACTATTGCTTCCTAGACAAAACTGGCTTCGTGAGTACAGATGGGAAGTTAAATGTCAATGATGTTTTAGCTAAACTAAACCCTAGTTTACTAAAGGTTTTAGTGGAAAACTGCAATAGTCGTAAAAAAAAGGATCCAGAGAGTGATTTCGCTAAATGTTTCCACAGGGGATTATCGACTTATATGCGATTAGGCGAAACGACAAAAAAGATTAATTAGTCCGTCAGTTAGATTATCAGTAAATATTTGAACCGTGTTTTTTCTTTTGTTACGTAAATCAATATTGACGAAGATATGACGCTTTTAAAATTCTCAATACGTCACGCCTAGGTATAATTTTTAGTTAGTTCTGACGTCACGAGCCCCCACTCCCGAGTTTTGATGCGTTTTATCTTTGTCAATATTCATTGATTTACAAAAACAAAAAATACGTGTCCATTAATTTCCAATACTCTAACTGACGGACTAAATTGATTTGCAATATTTTGATACTTGAAAATTTTTTACCCAACGCCAAGGAAGGGTTATGTTTTTCGCGCGTATCTTGTATGTTTGTAAATATCTTTATCACCTCGTTTGTTCCAAATGGCTGGATGGATTTCGTCTCAAAAATCTTAGTGGTCCTAGATAGGAGTTAAAAAAAAAACAATTGCGGATTGCGGTGGCGCTAAATGTAAGTCGTTATTTTTTTTTTAACCAAACCGTAGTAGAGTACCTATCGAGTGAGGAGCTCGTGGCTAAATAATAACAGCCGCTCGGGTCGATCTTTAGGTTAAGCCGTGTTTGCCTAGGTTGGTCTGTGGATGGGTGACCACCCTTACATACCGAGTTTCCTCACTACAAAAAGTACTACAGCGCCATCTATGACACAGATGATGAACTAACTACGAAACTCGTCAAAATCCTACATCGCGCAAATAAAGTTATCCGCGACTTAAGAGTATATAGGAGAACCCGACAACAACTGTCTGACAGTGGCCCACCAGACAACACCCGTCTGGTCGGAGGATCCTCGCTATTCCACGGGGTATGAAGATCTTTACCAGGGTGTAAAGATCTTCATACCCCAAAGGCCTATTGATCCCATGGAGAATATTGTTCAGTCTGGTGGTCTGAACCCCACACCTTACAGGCTCTATTTAGGCTAGCATGCCATCAATTTAGTTTACCACCAAAGCCGTGTTTGTTACTGCAGCATGGCATCGGCACATTTAACATTCCCCTAGAAGATCTTCTCTTTGTGAATGGGGATGGCAACTGTGGAACTAATGGCGCTAGCATAGCTTGTACCAAGCATCGTCATTGGTTAAAAATCTGTCAATGTCATTTTAAATTTCAAAATAGCTTGTCCTCATTGGACAGATTGGGACTAAGCTATAGACAAGCCATCTACAATCAGCTTTGACCAGCCTTCCCCATTCAATTAAGTTCTAATAACACTAACATAACATAACCGCACGGAGGGAGAAGTGGAGAGCTATGGGGGAGGCCTTTGCCCAGAAGTGAGGCAATAGAGGCTAAGAAAAAACAAAAAAAAAAACACTAGCATAGCATATAAATAAGAACAATCTGTTACTAACCACTAACAATTTGTGGACTGTTATAGGTCTGAAATAAAGACATTTTATTTATAAGTTATTTACATAATATTACATCTGTTATTCCCAAAGGGCTGAGCAGAAGTGTACTTAATAGTGTGAGAGGAGACTCCGGGGCTGCTACTGAAAAATTCCTTATGGATAAACTCAACAAAACTTCGCCCGACCTAGGAATCAAACCCAGGAGTTAATGCTTAGCTGAGCCGCTGACGACCCCGACCTGTTGATGCTAAATGGTTGATAAAAGCCTCCATCATGATGATCTCAGTTTAATACTTAATGAGCTTTAGTCAAATATAGGGTAACCCCGCGCGAGATACACGATTAAGTTTTAAAAGAAAACAGGAAAATGTGACGTCAATGTTTATTCATAAAAAAATAGAATAGATAGATCGTGGTCATTAGGTTGTCTTGCCTGCTGTCAAAAGTCAATCAATCATAAAATAGTGTGGTAACCCAAAAAAAAAAAAATGTAAAGTAGGTGGGTAACAAAGGTGGCAAAATTAAAAACATAAGTATCTAAATATAATAATAATATAGGCAGTGTACAATATTAGATTTAAATAAGGTAGTTTCCCTACTGAAAAGAATAGCAATAATGCTTGCCATTCTGAAAATAGTACACGTCACTCTCAGGGTTGCCGGGGATCGTATTTTGGGGTGTTTAAAGGATGATAAAATTGAGATTTATCATTTCTATCAAAATCTCAAAATGGCACCAGCTAGATAGATAACAATCGATTGTGATATAATAGCTTAAAACGTTAAAATTTTATCTACAAAAAAAGTGCCTGGTACAAAAACTTTCCAGGATACTGTGAATGCTGCATATCCTATTCTGATGGTTTCTAACTCCGTGATATAATTCTGGATTCCATTGTTGTAACAGGTAGAGAAATCGTGAACGCTTTCTGACGTATACTTCAAAATAATATTTGCCTGGCAGTGCTCGATAATAGGCTTAGCAAAACTAGGCGGAAGTTTTGCTAAAGCCGCATCGATATCTAATTTCCCATCACTGGTAATGACACCTGTTTTTTCTAAGAAGCAATCGTTTAATTTCCTGAGTCCTTCATCTTCAGTACAATTGTCGTCATTGAGTCTCTCTATAAACACGTCGAGTGTGAATCCGGTTTGCTCTTGACAGTCAAATACCATATCACGGACTTGATCGCTTTCAGAGTGCATGACGAGTTTGCTGTTGGAGAGAAAATAAATATATTAAAATACGTTTGAATGCAGGCAAAATACCTATGTTATACAATTTTTTTTTAGTAAAAACAGTAATTCGGTTTAACCCGTATCGTATTCGGTTTAAGCCCCAGCCGTTCCCGAAGGAGAACGGAGCATTGTTATTTTAATTGTGTCTGTAATTGCGGGTATCAAACGGTAATTCGGTTTTTTGTACTCTTTTAGTTGTACAGAAATCCAGTGCACACATATGGGGCTTGCTACGCGTCAACATCTATTTTCATCGTAATTCTTCTGACCTTGTACCTATTATTTAAGTCATCAGCCACCTCCTTGCTAGCCATGTCGCAAATACTAGGGAGTATTTGAGCATTTTTGCGCAGTTTGCGTAGATATGTCGAAAGCCTTTGACTATGTGAACCACGAGACTTTCCCAATCAAACTTCACGGCATTCGTGGCAATGCCTATACCATAGTTAAAATAAACCGTATAGCGGTCTAAACGTAGATTTCCATAGTGTGTTTAAAAACAACAAAGGAGTTGAAATATTTTCGATGACTAAAATACGGTGTTCTCAGGCAGCGTCCTCGGACCATAATTATTCTTTTTTGTAGGAGTGCCTTAACAAAATTTGAAAAAGGTAGAAAAAAGTATGTAGTAGTGTACTTACAATCCAGTAGTCCGAATATATGCGGATACTCGTAGGAGGAGACATCCGGAGAAAAAAGGGAGGTTATCTGGAATAATCTTTTTAGTAGTTAATGACTGGCAGTCCTCAGTTATCTTCGTAATTTTACTTTCTGGTATCTTGGCTAAAGCATGATCGATTTTAAACTTCTCATGATTTCTAAAACCGGTTTTTTCGAGAACGCAATCGTTGAATTTATTGAGCCCTGCGTCATTATTTAAATTACTTTTTTCTTCTTTGGCTATCACTTCTTCTGTGTAACCAGTTTCCATGCTACATACTTTTACGATCTGAGGCAAGTGTTCTTCTATAACTTCTATGACGTACTTACTGTAAGAGAGATATAAATAAATATAAATAGTGGGTAACCTATCGAGGTCGGCAAACTAACATAGAAATTGAAGAATTAAGTTTGTTTCAGTGTTTCTTCCCAGAGTATTCGGATAGGCAACACGAACTTCTTCTTGTTTTAAAACGTAATTTATATTTGACTCATAAAAGTGTTAAACACTTTTTAGTTAGATGGCCTGCCTCATCAATATCATTAGCCTACAGCGGTCCACTACTGGACATACAACAACAGCCCATAACGTCCACTGCTGGACATAAGCCTCTCCCATGATGGGAGGAATTTGCCGTAATCTCCACGCTTGGCAGGCGGATTGGAGATCGCAGTGATGAAAGACTAACAGAAAACGCTGCTGCCCATTCTCTGGTCTACGGAGGCGCAAGGTGTTCTGCCTCAGACATTAGTCGCCTTATACGACACCCGTGAGTGTAATGGGTTGGTTCTATTCTACTCTGCCGGATACCACACGGCTAACCTACCGGCTAGCCTACTGGACATAGGCCTCTTCAATCGCACGCCACTTAACTCGATTCTCTGCCAGGTGCCAGCCACCCTACGAAGATCGTCGATTCACCGAGCCTGAGGGCGTTCCTCCACACGTTTGCCGAGTCTCCAATTAAGACTACATTTACCAAAACGGTCATCGGTTCTACGGCTAATATGGGCGGCCCATTGCCACTTAATCTTACTTATTCTGTGAGCTATGTTGACAACTCTGGTACTCTGTCGTATCATCTCATTCCGGATTAAATCCCTCAGAGAGACTCCAAGCATAGCTCGTTCCACAGCTTGCTGAGCGACTTTAAATGTATGGACCAACCGCACCTTGAGAGTCCATGTCCGGGACCGAAATGTGAACTCTCAGGTCAGCAGGACATACTGGTTGAAGATCTTAGTCTTTACGTTCTGTGGAATACGTGACGAGGAGACCTGACAAAGCTTCTAAAAGTTGCCTAGTCCGGCTGAATTCGTACGTTAGCCCCCTCTCAAAGTTGTTCCTAACTGCAGAGTTTGCCCGAGGTAAACATATTCTCTTAAAACTTAGAGAGAACCGCCATTGATAACAATGGGTGACGTGTTTGTTGAACATAACTTAAATTTTGTCCAAGTTCACCCTGAGACCAATGCTATCCAGCCTCTGCTGCAACTCGTGCAGCGATTCAGCCAGTATGACGATGTCATCTGCAAAGTGTGAGATGTACTCGCCGTTGATGGTAATGCCACGTCCTTCCCAGTTCAGCGTCTTAAGAGGGCCCTTCCCGGCCCGCCTTTCGTCAACGCGAGCATGGTCGAAAAGCTTGTTGTTTCATCCTGAGCCACAGCGGTGGTATTCTTTCAACTCCCCTGTCTTACCTAGCCCCGACAACGCACTACTCGTCACCTGCGCACTTCATACCGCCTAACGCGAGGACATTGAACGAAAAATAGTGTTCGAAAATTTATAAAACTTGTTCCAGGAAATACGTGTTTTTGAATTAGTCTCCACTTCATTTGCAATGCATCTATGACGAGGCTTTCTTTACTTTTACAATTTATGAGTAGTTGATTACTTACTTTACCTTAGGTATGAACGGCCAAAGTTGAGGTAAAAGTTGCGCAAAACAGCAATTTTTGGAGGCTTATAATGAATTTGTTTTTACAAAAGCCTAGATATAGTCCACAAGATACCTATTAGTTAAAAAAAATTAAAGATATATGTCTAACAACGGCATAATCACGCACGAGCGTTTGTCAAAATTGTCGCGAAAAGTATGGCAGGTTGGCCGCTCTTAAACACATCCTCCAGTGCGTTGGTTAACAATTTCGGGGAAAGTACGTCCCCTTGCCTCATCCCCCGACACAATGGTTCTGAGTTCGGACGGTCATTGTGGCGTTATCATAATGACATCTCAGCAATTGGATGTATCGTCAGTCGACTTGGCATCGCTGCCGAGAATCCAGAACTGACCAGGTTTCGATAGGGTCAAAAGCCTTCTCATAGTCTTCAAATGCAAGACGCAGCAGCCGATCATACTCTTCGGACTTCTGTATAATCTGTTGCACCGTGTGGATGTGGTCTATGATGCTGTATCCTCCTCGAAACCCGGCCTATTCCAGTGGCTGGAAGTCGTCGAGTCTTCGCGCTAGACGATTCGTGACGACTCTTGAAAACAACTTATACACGTGGCTAAAGAGCGAAATGGGTCTGTCATTTTTTAAAAGGGTCTTATTCCCCTTTGTTAAGAAAACGACAACAATCCTTCTCCACACATTTAGATGCAATGGCCTGCCCAACTATCGGAATCTTTTCCGGCCCTACATATAACCTAATTAATTGATAGCTGGTATCAATATAAACAAGTGGATGGTGGTATCAATATAAACAAGTGGATGGTGGTATCAATATAAACAAGTGAATGGTGGTATCAATATAAAAATGAGACAAACCTGAAGCGGTCAGTACAATATTGATTTTGTTAGCCACTTATAAAGCTTATTTCAATCAATAGCTGTCATAAATTCAGACAAGTATAGTATTAGCTGGCATTTTAATTCAAAACGTTTCGCAGCTATTGGCTAGAAAATATTCCCCGTTTAGAAGCGCTTTAACAAGACGAAAAAAGTTACCAACAAAAGTCTACTTACATTAATGATAACTGCATATGCTGCTTTACTTCCGAATGAAAACATGTGGAGAAAATATTCTTCGGATATATTTTTTCACGATCGTTGCAGTACTCCACTACATCCTTAAGGTAACTAGGGGTGAGTTTAGCTAAAGCATCATCGATATTTAACATCCCATCACTAGTAACAAAACCGGTTTTTTCTAGGAAGCAATAGTTGTATTTCCTAAGCCCTCTGTTTTCGGAAAAATAGCTTTCCTCTTCTTTGGCAAACACTTCGTCTGTGTAACCGGTTTCCATGCGACAGGCATCTACGATCTGATCATATTCCATTGGAAAGGGTGAGACGAACTGAAAAAGAAGAATACGGGGTCACAAAGCCGTCAACCAAGTATTTAGTACATAAAAAAAAATAACTGTGTTGCAGCAGCGGTGAAGGCTTTTTCAGGCAAGCAAGCTGATTGATGAGATGCAATGAATTTTAGAAGAATTGTTAGGTAAAAATAAAAGATGCGTATGGTGCAAAAGCAAAAATTGAATGTTATATTAATGTCGTGTACAAAAGTCAAGGAGAGGGGTCATCGGGAACAATATTTTAACCAATTGCGCGAGTGAAAGGCGTGTGACGTGTTATGACGTAGATCGTTAGGTTTATTTCTTGACACCGAGATGTCGCCCTCAGTCTTGAATGTATAAAATTAAATATGATTTGGAACAAACTGTTTTGCAAAAAAACGAAACCGACTTCCAAAAAAAACACGAAAAATGTCTAAAAAAAATTACTTTACTTTCGGAAGTCGGTGACTTTGTTTGTTACATTGACTTTTTGCCACTGACTTCCTTAAGTAATTTTAGTTTTTTATACTTACTAGTGTTTTTAGGAAGTTGTTTTTTTTTTGTAAAATAGTTTTTTTATTTTACCGCTTTTAGTAGAAGTTATTATGGAACTATCATGACGCCAACATAGGCCAATACGAAAAAATATGTATTAAAGGAGATAAACTACTCAAGCAAATTTAATATTTATATGGGGCGCGCGGACTTTCGTCTTCTTCTTCTAAATATGGTAGTCGGTGGCAAAAAATTAACAAACAAAGTCACCGACTTCTTGAAAAAGTAATTAAATGGGATTAAATGAACATAGACAGTTGTATTGATGATTTTAATGATATGATTATATCTCAGTAAAGCCATATTTGTGACATACAACCTGACTACTGACCTGTAAATTGTAAAAAAAAATAAGAACATTTGAATTTCGCGGGCTACCTTAGCAAATCCTGCTTAACTACGTTGGCGTCGGCTTCCAGTCTAACCGGATGCAGCTGAATACCAGTATTTTACATGGAGCGACTCCCTAACTGACCTCTTTAACCCAGTAACTGGGTGTCAACAGAGTGAAACCCAATAATAGTATAACAATACTCACCTCGGCATGAATCCTAGCTATCAGGACAACACACAATATAAGAAACTTCTTCATCTTACTGAGATAGATTCAATACTGCCAAGATACATAAGAAATCCACATTAAAAACCAGTCAGGTAGAATATTAATTACTTATGAGGAAAACTGTCATAATTAATTCAAATACTAACTGTTACCCGCGAGATTTGTTCGTGTAAAATTATTATATAAAAAGTAGTAGTACTTCCCTTTTTGAATCTGATTTTGTTAACAATTTCAAGGGTTTTCGTTTTTTTGCATGTAATCCTAATAAAATTTCTCATATAAAAGTAGCTAAGTTGGATCTTATAACATCAGCTATTTGCTGGTAAAATTACCGTCAAAGTTGCTTCAGCCGTTTCGGAGATTAGCCGGAACAAACAGACAGACAGACAAAAAAGTAAAAAGAAAAAAGTTTTTTTTGTGAAAAAAAAAAGTGCCGTATATTATTTTCGTATGCACTCAGCAAAAAGCTGTTTTGAAATTACAAGCAGACACTTTCAATTTTATTTATTTGTATGGAGGATGTATGTATGTATTATCTGTCTGTATAGATATATCTAATATATAAAAATCTCGTGTCACAGAGTTTGTTATCGAACTCCTCCGAATCCGAAACGCTTGACCGATTTTATGATTTTTTTTGTGTATATTTGGTAGATCTGTGAATAGGTCGTAGGCTATTTTTTATACCAAAATTTATATGGCAGAAAAACGTTTGCGGGTCAGCTAGTAATTAAAATTTGGAAGAGTTTGTTTGTTTGTTAAAACACTAATCTCTGGAACAACCAGTTTGAATTGAAAAAATATTTCAGCATGTGTAAGCCAAATTATTGAGAACGGTTATTTAATATCGACCAACGACCGTCAGTAGCCGTACAAAATTAAACGCTGAGTGAAACCGCGGGACACAGCTGGTTATTTAAATCAAGATAGACATTTCCTTGTTATGTTTTTTTTTTCAAATGTTGATAACCTCGTTCTCATAAAGCACCAAAAGTGTGTTTGACCAAAGTCAAACTGAGGCGTCTCCCGCGCGTATAACAATAAAGAAACTTTTTGACTTCTAAAAAAAACACAAACAAATAAAAGTTAAGTCACTTTTTAAATCGGTTGTTTTGTTTTGCAAAAAAAGTTAATTTTAGAAGTCTGTTATTTTTTTCTCCGCCGTTTCGTCGCTGTTGTAACATGTGTGCCGCTTGAGCTCGCGCCAAGCGATAAATTGCATCATTCCTGTTTTTCCTAAAGGGACCAGTCTTGGCCCAGTGGAGACTGCTGCGATTTACGAGGTCGTAGTCTCAGATTCGAACCTAGGCAGTCAGTTTACCTTGTGTAAAATATCTGGTTCGACTGAAACCTCACCTCAATATGTGAAAAGGATAAGTAGATGAAATAAAAAAAGGGTTAATTTGACTTTAATGTTTAATAATTAATAATAAACGGTAAAATAATAAAGTTGATAACATCGTTCACAGAGACAATAATGAAAAAAAAAGTTAGTGAACAGTTAAAAAACCTCTATTGCAAAAAATAACCGACTTCAAAAACACACAAAAAGTGAAAGTCCTCCTTTTTGAAGTCGGTTAAAAAGGATGACGCCTTGTATTATGCATGTACTAGAAATATTTGCACGACTAATAAGTCGAATTTAGTGAAACTAAAATTATTTTACCATATCACATGATATGGTAAAATAATTTTAATTTTATTTTTATGCCAGAATACAGGTGCTCACATAAGCACCTGTATTCTGGCAAAAAAATAAAATTTCATTTCACTTCACTTCATTTCATTTGACTTCACTTCATTTCATTTCACTTCATTTCATTTCATTGTAGCTGACTAGGCAAATAGAACATAATCATCGTCATCAGCATCATAATTGGTTATAGGTGGCACTAAAAAAAACCCTTTCACACAAAAACTTCTGAACGGATATGGATATTTAGCACACAGAACTATATTTTAAGGTAGGTAGTATATGATACTGGTGTCGATTATGTTGTGCACAAACTAAAGGCTATTGCTATCTTTTTCTCTCTAATAAAACGAGAAAGAGACGGACGTAATTTAGAGCTGTCAAATTTAATTGGAACTAATATTTCCATAAAAATGAAGGGTGCAAGTAAAAACATGTCGACTAAAAACACGGTGAAGCGCAAGGCATAAACTAGTTTGACATCTCTAACTTAGTTCATAGCTATTGCCGTCTTTTTCTCGCACTGCCTTGTAGTAAAATATAGCAATAGCATAAATTAAGTTTAGTTTGTGCACAACAGAATCGACACTGATATTGTGGGACAATTATCAAACTCCACGCCGGCTAAGCCACGGGGATAAACTAGTCTTCTATATCTACTGGATAACTTTTTTATCACTTAATTGGTATATTAAGTCAACGGACTAGAAGCTTATGGCTTACCTATTTTTTTTTTCTTTTTCCAAAGCTTAGAAAAAAATTGATGTATCATTAAAAAACGCTACAAATTTCAAGTACCTAAGCTTTTCATATTAGTACAAAGACAGAGAAATTTTGAAAAAAATAAATTGTAAGTATTGAGTTTCGATTTTTTTTTGCCAAAAAAAAAAAAAAATGCCATTTGCTTCTATTCCGTTCACCTATTATACCCCTTTTTTTGGAAAGTGATAAAAAAGTCACCTGTATACTATAAAATTATAAAGAGGAAGGATTTGTATTTTTGAATTTTTGTATGTAACGAATAAACTTAAAAACTACTGGACCGATTTGAAAAATTCTTTCAGCAATGGATAGCTACATTATCAGCGAGTAACACAGGCTATATTTTATCCCCGTACTCCCATGGGAACGGGAACTAAGCGGGTGAAACCGCGTGACGTCCGCTAGTATAAAATAAAAACGTTTCCTGCAAAAGAAGTTCCAGGTATAAAAAGTTGAATACAAGTAGCTTGTGTGTGATTTAATGGCTCATTTAGTTCTAAAAGAGTCATTAAATGAGGAATCGAAAATTTGCTCTGAACTGCATGAAGATAACATGTAGAGAAATCATCAACGCTGTTCGCCGTATACTTTAAAATAATATTTGCGTGGCGGTGCTCGATAATAGGCTTAGCAAAAGTGAGCTGTAGTTTTGCTAAAGCAGCATCGATATTTAATTGTCCATCCCATCACTGGTGAAGACACCGGTTTTTTTCTAGAAAGCAATAATTGAATTCCCTGAGGCCTTCCTCTTTAGTAAAATTGTTTTCTTCCTCCTTATCAAGCACGTCGTCTGTGAATCCGGTTTCCATGCGACAGACATCTACGATCTGAGTGACGTGTTCGGTTTCAGGGAGTATGGAAGTGTAAGACCTGTCCCGTCGATGTAGTTATAAATGTGAAGGGTCTTAAAAAACGAGAAAAGTTATCAAAAGTAACTGTAGGTACTTACAATTGTTGCGGGACTGTTCGAAAGAGATACCGTGGCCCCGGAACACAAAGGGCGATGAAGGAACATGGATGGGTTTTAGTCAGTAAAAGTCTGACACTCCCCCCCTGCTCCGCCCAGAGCAGGGAGGAGTCATTTGATGATTTCCCATCCGAAAAAAAAAAAAAAAGTTACTTACAATTTGTTCCACCGTTCAGACCGGTAATAATTCGATACTTCCAGATGGAGACATGCGGATACAAAAGGGACGCTATCAGGAATTATCTTTTTTGTAGTTTTCGACTCGCAGATCTCAATAATGTCCGTAACTTTACTGTGCGGTATCTTTGCTAAAGCATCATCGATATCAAACTTTTCATCAGCTCCGAAATAGTTTTTTTCAAGAAAGCAACTGTTGAATTTTTTGAGCCCAGCGTCTTTGTTTAAATTGCTGTTCTCCTCCTCAGCTATCATTTCGTCTGTGTAACCAGTTTCCATACGACAGGCATCTACGATCTGAGTGAAGTTTTCGGCAAAGGCGCGTATGATGTTGTCACTGTAAGAGATATATAAATACAGGGTGTAAAAGACCTCATCACGATGCCGTCAACCAAGCATTCTGTAGATCAAACTAAGTAACTTTACGCAAAAATTATTGCTGGGAAACGACTTTTTTTTTTTGGGGTGAAAAATCATGTTTTGTGGTAGAACTCAATGTAACGCACTCAAAACATTGTGCTGATGAGTGGATTGAATAGTACGGGGGTCGTGGAGGTGTTTAAAGTAAAAATCTTACATTAAAAAGTTGTATTAAAAAAAAAACTTGTCAAAAAGTTGGAACTTTGACCCCCAATATCTCCGTAAGTAGAAGGTTCCCAGGTATGGTGTCGAACAAAAAAATTATCGCAATGACGGGGAGAACAAGTGCCTTTCGGCTTCGTTAAGAGGTGTTTTACACCCTTTGTATGTAAATAAAGGCTAACCAGTCGATGTTGAAAAACCAATAAAACAAAATATAGAGACTGACATCTGAGGTTTAAAAACACCTTAACAAGACTAGCAAAAGTTTACAAGAAATGTGTGTTTACAATTCTGAAATCCGCATGTAAAGCGTTATTTTCCAGTGGAAACATTGGAAGAAAAAACTCACTGGATACTTCTTTTCACGACTAAAGCATTTCATAAACGTTTCAGGAAAACTAGAGGTGACTTTATATGAAGCATAATTGCATCTGAACAAAATTTTGCAAGAAATGTATACTTACAATTCTGAAATCCGCATGTAAAGCGATACTGACCAGTGGAAACATTGGAAGAAAAAACACTGGATACTTCTTTTCACGATTATAGCATTTCATAAACGTTTCAGGAAAACTAGAGGTGACTTTATATGCAGCATTATCGATATTTAACTTCTCGTCTTAGTGACGACACCGGTTTTTTCTAGGAAGCAATAGTTGAATATCCTGAGCCCTCTATTTTCGGAAAAATAGCTTGCCTTTTCTTTGGCTACCACTTCGTCTGTGTAACCGGTTTCCACGCGGCAATCATCTACGACCCGATCGTATTTCTTTGTAAAGAATGATAAGACCTGAAAGAGAGAAATAAAATAAACTCGTCGGTTGCGTGGTTTTATTTGTCGTTTTGGTAAAAATCGCCACTAAAAGCAAGCCCAAGTTTGTTATTTTGTTGCGATTCTTAGTTCAGATTTTTTAGTTAAAGGACGACCAAAGAACGATACATGGACTGTGTAAGAGATGAAATAGATTAGATTAGAATTGGTCGGACGGAATCACCATTGGAGGTCATGCAGACTACACCACCTTATTTGCCACTAGTATTGACAATCTGGAAGGAATCCCGGCTGAGTAAAAGTTAGCCTTGATTTTGGTCTGAAGATAAATTGCAGCAAGACGAAGATCATGATTGTTGATCGAGCTAACAACAACTCGCCCGAAATAACTACAATTTCGAATTGTGACGTCATTCAGTCATATATCTACCTTGGGGCACTAATATCGAACAGCGGTGGATGCGTGGACGAGATCAAACGGCGCATGGCTATTACCAGGTCCTCTATGAATCGGCTTGGAAAAATATGGAGAAGCAGAAACATCACAATGACCACTAAAATGAGACTTATCAGGGCTTTAGTGTTTCCCATATTTCTTTACGGTGCTGAGACATGGATTTTAAATAAAAAAAAATAAAAAATAAAATAAAATACATTTAATTCAGACTAATAAAATGTCCATAATTTGTTAGTAACATTATCTTAAAACTATGTTAGTCAGAAAAATTGCTTAGACAACATGCAGCCTGATAAGCCTTTCTACAACTGCAGATTCAGGTCTCTCTGCAATCATCCTTAGGATTCCGTTGCCACTTCCTCAAATTCGGCGAATTAGTGAGGCTGACTTTTTGCGCATTATAGCGTAAAAGTCATCCACCCTCGCGTCGGCAAACATGCCCGAGGCGCTACAAAACCGAGGCAGCCGCACCAGAATCCTAAAGGCATTGTTGTACTGCACTCTAAGAGCATTGTAGGCCCGCTGCGTATAGTTGGTCCATAGGGCGCTGGTGTAAAAGCTTTGACAGTAAGCTCTGAACAAAGTTACCTTAACCTGTGCTGTACACTTTGCGAACCTGTGCACCAGCATGTTAGCGCGCACCGACAATGCTCTCCTCTCCCTCTCAATATCTCTGTCATCATTAAGCGTTTCAGTTACAATGTGCCCTAGATATCTAAACTCAGTCACACGAGTTAAGGATACCCCGTTTAGGTATACGGGTGGTATATGCTCAGGTTGTTTATTTTTACCTCTGATAATCATATACTCACTCTTTTTATCGTTGTACCTTAAGCCGTGAGTCTCGGCGTATGACTCACAGATGTTCAACAGTTTCCTTAAACCACCCACAGATGGACTCAGCAACACCATGTCGTCCGCATAACTGATGTTATTGACACAAACGTTGTCTATGTGACACCCGACATGGCTGTTGCTGAGCTCACCAATCAGCTGGTTGACATATAGATTGAAAAGTCTTGGGGAGGTCAGCCCCCCTTGTCTAACTCCACACTCAAGTGTATACTCATCTGAAAATACGTTTCCCCACTTGACAACGTTTTTCTGATGGTTGTACCAGAAGGAAAATATCTTAATGAGTTCGGCTGGAGCCCCGACCTCCCCAAGCTTCGTCCAGAGCTTACTATAATCCACTAGGTCGAAGGCCTTCGATAAGTCTAGAAAGCAAGCGTATATTGGTGTTTTCCTGTTAACATAGTAAGCGACTGTGTGCTTTAGTGTCAAAATAGCACTTTCTGTTGACAAATTCTCACGAAAACCAAATTGTGCATCGTGAAGGGTAATATATTTGTTGAGCTGTGCATCCAAGAGACCGTCGAAGACCTTTGCCAACACAGTAGCCAGGGAGATAGGCCTATAATTATTCTTATCAGATACATCACCAGTGACATTTTTTGCTATCGGCACCACAATAGTTTCCGTCATCTTAGGTGGTAAGTACGAGTGACGCATGCAAAAGGTAAACAACATAGCTAGTACTCTAAATAAATGCTTACCCGCGTGCTGCAAGTGTTCAATGCTCAGCCCGTCACTGCCCGGAGACTTACCTCGTTTCATGTTCATGATAATATTTTTCACATCATTGCAAGTAAAGCCAATCGGGTTCTCACAGACAGTCACGGACTCAACATCCGCCACTGCAACACTAGCGGCCAGCGGTGACACAACCCTAAAATGATTTTTAAATAGGTTAGCTATATCTTTAGGCTCACTACACCCGCCCACACTAACTGGCTGACTAACCCTACCGTTCATCCTCTTAGTACCCTTCCAGAAAGCACGAAAGTTTTTATCTTTGACATGGGAGGCCAGTATATCCATTTTAAGCTGATCTTGGTGATTCTGACAAAACTTCAGTCTAGATTTAAAAGTTTTACGGGTAAGATACATATTGTCATGAATAGGCCCACTTTCAGGTTTCCCATGTGCTATATACCTTTGATAAGCCTGCCTAGCCTGACCATGTGCCTCTCTCACGTTTTTGTTCCATCCCACTACAGTTTTACCCCTCTTATGCTTCCTCACTTTCTTACTTTGCACAGAAGCTTCACATAAAATCGTAACAATGTCATTATATAAATTATCAATAATATATCTATGTTTAGAATTATTACACATGCTGTCTGCACACACACAGAATTCACTGGGAAAGTCAAGGTCTTTTAGTTTGTCATTACAAATGTCAGAATAATTTTCTATTTCGTCAGTTTCTCTCTCTCCCCACATAATGTCATTAGAAATCCAATCAACACAAATACACTTATTCTTAATCATGTCAAGATTACATTTAACAATTAAAGGCAAATGGTCTGACCAATACACTCCATAGTCAACATTAATACATGTTATTGTATGCCAGGCTGATTCCGTGACTAAGCAGTGATCTAACCAGCGCTTACATCGATGAGCTTCACTATAGAATGTATGAGTACTTGACGAACTGCCTAACTTAGCTAAGTCTGCACATATCTATTTATTATCGTCACAAAAATCAAGTAACTCGTCACAAAAGGACGCGGCGGGGTGAGCATTGAAATCACCAAGAACAAATACAGATTCTATGTTACTTTGTTGTACAATTGCACTAATCTCCCCTAAACAGTTCGTAAATATTGGTAGGTTGTCAGACTGGTCAGTGGGCATGTACACACATATAACTAAAACTTTACGATTTTCACCTGTATCTGCTCTAATGGCCGTGATACGATCGCTTTCACACTTCACAATTGACACATTTGTAAACACACTTTTACGCCACAGTATAGCGACCCCCCCAAACGGTCTCCCCCGCCTCACTCCTGACGATAAGTCCATCGCCGATTTACCAGTATAACTGAAGCTACTGTCGATGTCGCCGAGGAAAGACAGGTCCTGGGGCACCAGCCACGTCTCCTGAAGTGCTACCAAGTCCGCTCGCCGGCACAGTGACCTGACACACTCCACACTCCTTTTCACGTTTTTGCAGTTAAAACTGACTAGTACGCTGCTGTTGTTGTGATCCATCAATAAGTTGCTCATCTGGCCCCCTTGTCATGTTTACAAATCGGCGGAACTTTATTCCGTCCGGCCATAGATTGTCATCCAGATACAGATGCATTCTACATTTCGATACAAACAATTTAAAGGCGTTTTACCCTTTATCATATTTCATTTTAATTCTAGTCAACCTCACTCTTTCCTGCGTTTTATTATAAATGTATTCCACTATGTCAGATTCCACCGTATCTTTATGAACATTAGAGACAAAAAGGGGTACTTTAATATCAGCTGCCTTAAAATTACTACGAGGTTCCGTGGTTGCCTTACCTAACTGACTTACAAAACGATTTCGTAGTCGTTTTCTTTGAACGGTAATCCAACTAGAATTTGGTTCATTTATCTTGAAGTTTCCGTCTTTCTGTACGATTTGTGCCATAGTTAACCGCTCCTCAGACACTTCAACAGGTGTAGTCATTGTATAAACCGGTAATGGTGCACCAGCTAAGACACTTGGATTTCCATCTGGCGCGACACTGTGCTTCTCTGTGTCCCGCTCGGTTATACCGGTCTCGCTCACTGAGTTATCCGCCAAGCACAGGTGTGACGGAGATAGAACTAGTGGTGTGCTCGCACTATCGCGTTGTCTCTGTGCCGGCTCTTTGATTCTTTCTAACACTGGCGATATGCCTACCGGCCCACTATCCATGCAAAATGCTCCTCGCCTGCGTTTGTTTATATTGTAGTCGTCTAATCCCACAATTGAACCATATTTGCAACTATGCAGCTCGGTTTTTATTTCTTGTAGTTGCTCAACTGTTGCATAGTTATCCTTCACAAGTTTCAACTCGTTTTTAAGTAGCATTAACTCTTTAAGCAACCCCGTGACATCGATGTGGTCAAATGTCACAGGAGGTAGCTTGCCCAGTTCTTTGGCCACAAATATAGGAATGAGCTCGGGGTCTGTATTTTTGAACAGAGTAATAATGTCCTCCAAATCTTTATGTCGTTTGTCTTTACGCCTCGATATTTTTCGCTTGCTCGCCGACATAGATTCAAACAATAACGACTTTGCTTGATCAATGTCTTCACCAGTAAAACCCGTTGCACAGATATTAATGAGACTCTCATTGTCCATCACATCCAGCTTATTTTGCACGAATGCCAACAACTCGTTAATAACTATATTACACGTTGAACACTTTATAACTTTCGAACTCGACATTTTTGTTTTATCACACCCGCACGGATCGGCGCTTGCGCACAGACTGATTTTAAGAGAAAGCGAGAAAAAGAAGATAGACGGCCTCGAAATGTCGTGCTGGAGGAGAGTGCTTGGCATAACCTGGACACAGTTCCGAACCAACGACTCAATCCTCCAGGAACTTCGAATCAAACAGAGTCTTCCTTCCATCGTCCAATGTCTATCCTCACTGTCTTTGGGCATATCACACGTCAAGAAGACACACTTGTGGTGCGACTTGTAGTGCAGGAAAAGGTTGAACGCACAAGAGCGCGCGGCAGGTCACCAATGCGTTGGACCGACCAAGTCAAAACTGCACTCAAGGGTCCTCTCCACCTGCCGGGGTTGCGGGACTGTTCGAAAGAGATACCGTGGCCCCGGAACAAAAAGGGCGATGAAGGAACATGGATGGGTTTTAGTCAGTAAAAGTCTGACACTCCCTCCTGCTCCGCCCAGAGCGGGAGAAGACATTTGAATTTTTTTTGGATGGACGGATATTTCTTATAGAGTATCCGGCTACACAGCTATCCATTTAAATCCTAGAATTCTTATGTTCAGAATCATCCCATGGCTTCCACGACGTAGCGAGGCTCTTCAGATTTATAGTAAAGACGGATGGTGGTAATACAATCTCATACTGTATTACTAATATCCGTCTTTACAAATAAACATCTATCCGCACAAATAGCTATCCGTTTCATTTCTTCACATCTTGCTTTTTACTTGCGTGTATTATGATAGCTTACCTGTTTACTTCTGTTAGTTTACTTCTGCTAAGAGTACCTACATACCTCGTTATCCTCTTCATCAGTCTCCACTTCCTGATGCTGAGCCTCCATGGCTTCGACGACATAGTGAGGGACGACGCTGTCTTCATCAGAGTCTTAGTCCTCGCTGTCTTCCACCGATTCGCCGCTACGGCTCTTAAAGGATAAATAGGGCAATATTAGTAAAAAATTAATACCTTTAATTACTCATAACATTGGCACCGGTGACTGAAAAACGGAATGGTTATCGGTTGTCGTGGTATGGGCATGTGATGTGGAGAAATGAGGATAATGTCGTGAGGAAAGTTTTGAGTATGAATGTGGATGGTATATGAGTAGAGGAAGACCAAAGAAACGATGGATGGACTGTGTTAAGGATGATATGGCTAAACAGGAGGTGACTGCTGAGATGACGAGTAATAGCGACGTTATGCAAGTGACTGATAATCAAATGTTTCAATGAGGGAAGTTTCAGTTTTCCACTAGAAATTGCTCTGTAAAGGAATTACAAAGCCGATTATGTTACTCCTATTAGGTATACGCGTTCAAAGTTTCTTCCTCTTCCAAATTACTTATTGTGTATAACCCATTTCGAGGCAAATAAAACTAAACTTCTAATCTAACCGGATGCAGCTGAAAACCAGTATTGTCCATGGGCGACTGCCCAGTAACTGTGTGACGACAGAGTGAAATCACAATACTCACCTCGGCATGAACCCTAGCTACCAGGACACTGGACAACACACAATAATAGAAACGTTTTCATCTTACTGAGATAGATTGAATACTGCCACGATGCATACGAAGTCTACGTTTAAATACTATTTAATAAAAAACTAGTTTCTTTAAATTAAAATTTTTAATAACTTATGAGAAAAACTCATATTTGTATCGTTATTTACAGTCTGTTCACAATTATGTTTCCTCTAATATTGTTATCTCAATCACAGTTAAGCTTATTTTCATTTTTACAAAGACAAGATATGGTAGGCACGAAGTCGTTTCAATAGCCCGCTAAAATCGGCATACGAATGTATACACTCAATTCGGTAACACTTAAATTTAATACGACGCATGTTCAAATACATAAAATCCAGCTAACTTACAGTCTAATACAACTTATCAACACAACATTTATAGTAACTTAAACTTAGATATTATAACATTTTGTAAATCCAGAATTTATAATTATTGGCCCTAACTTCAAAAAAAAGAATTTACTGAGTAAAAAGTCTTTTGAACTAGCCACGATTGCAATAGGTTTAAAAAAAAATGCAGTGGGTGACTCTCTAATTGCTTTCGGAATAACGAGATATTTTTTTGTTGTTTGGAGAACAGGCCACCCACATAAATTGTAGCAGATATTAATGAAACGTATATAGATTTCATTTCAGCCGAAAGATGTCCACTGCTGGACATAGGCCTCCCCCAAGTGTCGCCACATTGACCGGTCCCGTGCGACTCGCATCCAGCGGATTCCCGCAAACTTCACCAGGTCATCGGTCCACCTAGTGGGAGGCCTTCCGACGCAACGTCTTCCGGTTCGCGGTCGCCACTCCAGAACTTTTAGGCCCCATCGGCCATCCGTTCTGCGAGCAATGTGCCCTGCCCACTGCCACTTAAGTTTGGCAATTATTCGGGCTACGTCGGTGACCCTGGTTCTCTTGCGGATGTCTTTATTTCTGATTCGATCACGCAAGGAAACTCCGAGCATAGCCCTCTCCATTGCCCTTTGGGTGACTTTAAGCCTTCTGATGAAGCCCATTGTGAGCGACCACGTTTCGGTCCCGTATGTACCTAATCACTGGCAACACACACTGTCATAGACTTTCGTCTTGAGACACTGTGGTAAATTGGACGAGAAGATACCCGAACGCTGCCCAGCCGAGTCGGAGTCGACGATTGACCTCTTTCTCGAAGTTAGACCTACCTAACTGAACCGTTTGTCCCAGGTACACATAATCGTCTACTACTTTAAGTGTAGAGTCTCCGATCTTGATAGGAATAGGTGTGACATGGGCGTTCAACATGACCTTGGTTTTGTCCTTGTTCATTTTAAGACCCACTCTTCCGGAAGCTCTACTGAGGCCATCGAGCATTGTACTGAGGTCCTCCATGGTTTCAGCCATGACCACTATATCGTCGGCAAACCGAAGGTGGGTGATGTACTCGCCATTGACGTGAATGCCTAGCCCTCTCCAGTCCAGAACCTTGAAGACATCCTCCAGTGCAGCGGTGAACAGTTTCGGAGAAATGACGTCACCCTGTCTCACACCTCGCTGCAGGAGGATAGGTTCCGAGGCGTGGTCCTGAAGTCACACTGACATGGTGGCGTTTTTGTACAAACACTTCAACACCTCGAAATTCCGTCATCACCCGGTGCCTTGTTGTTTTTGAGCTGCTTCAGAGCCATCCTAATCTCGTACAGGCTGACGACGTCCGGGATGTCTTCGGTATAGTGTCGGGTCGAAATAAACGGAAAGAGTAAATGTCAAATGAAGTTGTCTGTCAAACACCAGAAATCCGTCGTTTTTTCATGATGATTTTCTAAACCATCTAAAAGATTTTAGCGGAAACCTTTAAAAATAGCATTAATAAGCTCACAGTTTAATATTATTTATTTTAAATTCTATTTCTATTATAATTAAAGCAGATATTATTTACCAATGGATACCGTATTTTTTTTGTAAACGGAAATAACGCTCCTGTTTACGTAAGTATTTTCCATTGTATTTTCTGTCAAATGATATTGACCACAACAGGAATGGTTTGACACGCAAAAAATATCATAATATAACTTGTTTTTTATGATTTTAAGATTCCGGTTTCGTTTCTATGTAATCTTTCGTTTATTACTATAATAAAATGGTTACTTTTTTTTTGGTGTAATATGAATAATATTTATGCAACATCGAACAGGGCCTAAAAAAAACTGTCTCCTTTTCATTTAAATTTCATTTATTCATTTATTGCATCAAATATGGTAGGTACATGAAGTTTTTGTATAAAATATTTAGTAACACACATTTGGCCAATATATAGCATGCAATAGTACAGGTTTTTACAGTTAAGATAATAATTACTAGGTAACTACATTATTTTTTTTTAGTTTACGTCCACTTAACAGTTAAATATGTCGGTGCTTCAAAGTATAAAATTTACAGGGACACTTTTGAAAGAACTCGTCTATCGAATAAAAACACTCTTCTAACAACCACTTCCGCAACGCAACACAAAACTTATTGAAGGGTAGTTGAGTAATTGACCTAGGTAAAGCATTATAAATTAGGGGAGCCATATAAACGCAGCTCCGACGAAAAAGTTCTAGCTTTGGAACAGGCATTTCAAAATCTAAATGTGTAGGTTTCCTTTTATTTGTGTTATCCTTCCGTTTAAATAGTTCAGGATTGGACCTCACAAATCTGGCAACTTCGTAAATATAAATGCATGGGACCGTCAGTAGATTGTGCGACTTGAATATAGGCCTGCATGAGTCAGACCACTGCATTTTGAATATTGCACGAATACACTTCTTTTGGGCAATGAAGATCTTCGCTATTTCGGAAGAGTTTCCCCAAACAACTATACCGTATCGTATTACTGAGCAAACGTATGCGTGATACACCATTATGGCGGTACGCAAAGATGTAATAACTTTAATTCTTTTCAAAGCAAATACGAATTGATTGATTTTTTTTTTAATTATTTCGATGTGATTCCTCCAAGTGAAATGCTCATCAAGTGTTACACCAAGGAACTTTGCATTACGTACCTGTTCTATATTATTATTGTTAAGTGCAACATTAAGGCGTACAGGCTTACTTTTAAATGTTTTGCAATGAAGTAGATTAGTTTTGGAAATATTTATTTTTAATTTATTAACATCCAACCATTGTATTATGTCATTTAATGTTTGCTTAATTTCAATTTCAAAATTTTGTGAATTTTTACATTTAATAATAATTGTGGTGTCATCGGCGAACAATACACACTGATGTTTTATTGACTGCGGCAAATCATTTATGTAAAGAAGGAACAATAATGGCCCCAAGATACTACCTTGTGGTACCCCACAGAAATTAGTCCGTGCTTCAGAATCAAAGTCTTCTAACGTGTTACTTAATTTGTTTAATTTTGTTAACCTCGTTACCTGTTTTCTGTCAGTTAGATAAGATTGAAACCAGACTTTTGCTGGACCTCTGATACCGTATCTTTCAAGTTTTTCTAGAAGCCGCGCGTGATCAACACGATCGAACGCCTTACTTAAGTCTAAGAGCAATGCACAATTAGGTATTTTATCATTAATATTCGTCATCATTGCTTTCACTAGCGTAAATATTGCCAAAGTAGTCGATTTATTTTGTCTAAACCCGTATTGCTGGTCAACAAGAAGGTTGTGTTTAATAAGAAATTTCATCACTCGCCTGTACATAATTTTTTCAAAGATTTTTGATATAATGGGAGTGAGAGCGATAGGTCGGTAATTGTCAACGTCTGATTTTGACCCTTTTTTGTATAGCGGCTTTATCAGAGACAGTTTTAGCCTATTAGGAAAGCAGCCCTGTTCCAAGGATAAATTGACGATGTGGGCCAATGGCGATGCTACATGTTGAGCTATTTTTTTTACGAGCTCGGTTGTGATGTTGTCAAAACCAGCCGATTTCGTGTTTTTTAAAGACATTATGATACGAAATATTTCTGAGGCATTAGTGGGTTCTATAAATATACTTTTATCATTTGATTCTATTTTATGTATGTCAGTTTTATTATTTTTATGTGTAGAGCAATTATCATTATTATTAGAAATGTCAACAAAGTGATTATTAAATTTATTAGCAATGTCAGATCCAGATGTCAAAGTAATACTACCATCATTAATTTTACTGATATATTCCCTAAACGGTTCGTTACCCATGTTGCGCTTCACAACTTCCCACGTGGCCTTAATTTTATTACGAGAAAGAGTAATGTGGCTTTCATTACATAAGGAATGTAGATTGTTCATGCACTTCCGCAATAATTTAGAATACGCCTTATACTTACTCTTATTTTCATTATTTTTATTTAAGTAATACTTGTACCTTAATGACCGCTTAGTATTACAACTCTTTTTTATACCTTTTGTTATCCATTTTGGTTTACCACTAATATGTTTCATTTTAACTTTAATAGAAGGGAAACATAGTCTATAAAATAATGTCAACAAATCATGAAATTTGTCAAAGGCTTCATTAGCATTTGTTAGACCATAGATTTCACTAAAACTTATGCAGCTGATGCAATCTACGAATTTTGTGATGTTCTCTTTATTTAAATCATTTAAAGTCACGAAACAATAATCCGTTTCCACTCTGCTTGAAGTTTCCTGTTCAATTTTGACTATTTGAGCTGTGTTATGATCAGACAGGTACAAGTTATATGTCTTACCAGTGACATTATGAATATTGCTAATAATGTTGTCTATGCATTTATTAAGCCTAGTCGGTTCATGTATGTGATATTTTAGTCCATAATTAAGCATCAATTCTTTGAATGTAGTACTAGTCTTATCAGATAATAGCAAATCTATGTTAAAGTCGCCACAAACAATTATATTGCATTTTTTGTGTTGAAGTTTTGTTATAACTTTCGTAAAGTGACCAAAGAAAATATTAATGTCAGAGTTTGGTATCCTATATATACAAATTACGATTAGTTTTAGCTGTTTTATTTCCACACCACATATTTCGAAATGTTTATCAATAGCAAATTCCTTTACCGCATCCAGCTCAACACATTCAAAACCTTTCTTACATAGAATACACGTGCCTCCACGTCGTTCTAGTCTGGAATAGATTGCCCCGAGATAAAAATTTGTTAAATTCAAATATTTTTCTTCGTTTCTTTTTATGAAATGTTCACTTAGACATACCACTACCACATTTTCATTCAGATCATGAAGCTCACTTAGTGCTACCTCTAAATCATGACTTTTATTTAATGCACCAGCTATGTTTTGGTGAAACACAGAAAATTTATTTTTAGTTACGAAAAAGATGATTTCTTGTCCCTGCAGAATCATTCGAGTCTATCTGTGAGGTTATTTTAAGGGATTTAAAATAATAAGGTATGGTGCATTTCCTTGGTTTTACATTAATATTATTAGTTGTTGTTCGATCATTGAGGTTTACCTGCGAGGTTTTATTACATAATGGAAAATAGTAAGGTATTGTTCCTTTCTTTGGTTTGACGTTATCATGGTTTTCCCGGAAAAAATGAGGCAATGTTTTCTGAATGTCAATATCCTTTTTGAAATTGTGGTTGTTATAAGAGAGGAATTTATTCCTGTACTGGAGAACATTTATCTGATGAATTATTTGTTGCGCAACATTCGTTAGATTGTCTGTTTCAATAAATGTACAGTTTTCATAGTTTCGGATTAGTAGCTTTAACTGATTATTTAGTTTACACTCATTAAGGAAAATGTTATTAAATATATTTACAACAAATACATTGCAATTTTTAAGAAAATGTAATGCTATAGATATTTCTGCCATAAACTCTATTGGATTTACATCATTACTCCCTGTCATTATGACAACATTGTCAGTTTTTGACAGTGTATTGGCCATGTTACTACAGTCTGACAAGACATACTTCGTTCTTGCGTCTGGTCTTGTTATAGATTGTATTTTATAGTCCCTGATTATAAGTTGACTTTTATTCTCGATAAACATCTGAACGATGCCTTTCCCTTGATTGTCCGATAGAAGAAATATTTTGCCACATTCTTGATTATATAAATGGTCATTATTCTCAACTTGAACCTGGTGTTGCTGTTGTTCGGTTGGTGCATCTTCAGTTAAATCCTTCCCTACACAGGTGCATCCTAAATTAACATTGTCAGTGTTAATAACATTAATGTCAGCGTTAATCAAATCAGCGTCAGTTTGTAAACTTATGTCCCTCCTGGTATTATTATCATTACATTCATCCAAGCTCGGTTCCAGTCGTAGGTTCCTAGTATTCAATACTTCTCTTTCCTCTGTCGTATGTCGTAATTTACCTCCTAGTTGTTTCACAGCGATATTCTGAGGAGTATTGACATACCCTTCTTCTGTACTTAAAGTTGAATATTTGGTAGTTCGATTTTTCTGGGACTTTGGTGTAGCCCTTCTTAATGTTGACAAAGGACTTTTACATAGTTGTTTCAAGGCAACCATCTGCTGATTGAGATGTTCAATTTCTTTTATGAGACTATTTTTCTCTAAGGTGATAGTGTCAAGTTCATTTTCTGTACTCCGCAATTGTGATTTCAAACTATTAATTTCTTCTTTTAACTCTTCAATATAGCTATGATTAACGTTAGTAGATAGGTCTAAGCTTTTTGTTAAATATTCTGAGTCCGTGCTAATGAGAGAGGCGTTAAGAGATTCTGTCGATCTTGATGTAAATAATTTTCTTGGTTTAACATTTACATTGTGTTCATCCATTTTATAAACTGCGTTTTCCCTTATAGCTTAATAAACTTTCGTACGTAAGTGAATAATCCTTCAAATTATAATGCTCCTTTGTGTTTGTAATTTGATTTTTATATAGCTAGATTTCCTTTAAAATATGTAATAGCAATAAATTGTAGCTATGAGTATCCTAGAACGCCGGTCAGATATGCATAGCAATACTGGTCACTACAATTTGCCCACACAGCTGGTTCAGGCGTTTCGAAATTTTTCTTCGATTAGTTGTGGGTAATCGCAATAATTTTGGGCTATTTCCAATCACTGGACAATTGTTTTGGGTGTTTTATCTTATTAATCACAGCACTATCGATGAAACTAATATTGCCACAGTTCGCCAGCCACTTAATTTGTCCAGTTACACAAAAGGTTCTCACTTTCCGGCAGTATTTACACTAAAAAGTTATTATATAACGCGAGCACTTTGAACATGACTTTTTTGACTTTGACTTTTTTTGTTTTTCTCTTCTCTTTTTCTTTTTTTCTCTTCTCTTTTTCTTTCTTTCTCTTTTTTTGTCTTTTTTTGATGCACATCAGGTAACATAACATCAAGAGTGAAAGTAATCTTTATTTTGTTAACGTTAAGGTCTGCAGCTGTCAGAGGTAAAATGACTGCGAAAACACTGGAGATTAGTATTGACATGTCCTTGGATTTTTTTTTGTTGATGTTTTGATAAACTCGTTTTTATGATAATCTCATAAATATATCGTCACTCACTGGACGCCTACGGAGGAAATCGCCGTTGAGGTAAACCGCGGTGGAGGTGGTGTGATGATCTGATCTTGTTTGTATCGCACAAGAAAAGAGGTTTGGAAGAAGAAAGGGGCGACCTTTGCCCAGTATTAGGACACATAAGAGGCTAACAAAAAAAGCTTTGGTTAAGGTGGATGCTCCACGGTAGCCCGCGATTTAAAAGTTTCTTAAATGCTATAGCTATGAACTAAGTTAGATATGTCAAACTAGTTTATGCCTTGCGCTTCACCGTGTTTTTAGTCGACATGTTTATACGTGCACCCTTCATTTGTATGAACATATTAGTTCGATTTAAATGTGACAGCTCTAAATGACGTCCGTCTCTTTCTCGTTTTATAAGAGAGCAAAAGATAGCAATAGCCTAAATAAAGTTAAGTTTGTGCACAACAGAATCGACACCATTGTCAGGTTGTATGTTGATTAAAATAGATTCGCGGCTGTTACACGTATGTAGTTACAGAATTATAATCATTAAAATCATCAATACAACCACAAGTCAAGTGAGGAACACCTCGTGCAACACATGAGGTTTATAGCTGTTGAGAGGTTAAATTAAAGAATAGTCTTTATACTTGGAAACGACGGGGTGTTTGAAAGACTACGAAAATAATAAATAAATAAAATAAAATTAATATCGCTGGACATTAACACACAGCGCCATCTAGTGCCACACTAAGCAACGAGGCTTGTGTCGTGACACCAGACAGTTGATATACTACATAGATACTTTTTGTTTGTAAATACATACTTATTATACATATAAACATCCATGACTCGGAAACAAATGTATATGCTCATCACACAAACATTTGCTCCAATTCATTGATATATAATTTTTTTTTTAATTACACGCAGAGGCTAAAATATCTAAATTGCTATCGCTAGCAGTATAGGAACTTACAAAATAAAAACATTTTTTGCAAAAGAAGTACCAGATATAACAAGTTGTAAAGAGACTGAGAATGGTTCTATTAGTACAAGCGAAATTTGGTTCTGTACTCCATGATGGTAACAGGTAGAGAAATCACGAACGCTGTTCGTCGAATACATTAAAATAATATTTGCTTGACAGTGCTCGATAATAGGCTTAGCAAAACTAGGCGGAAGTTTTGCTAAAGCCGCATCGATATTTAATTTCCCATCACTGGTGATGACACCGGTTTTTTCTAGAAAGCAATAATTGAATTTCCTGAGGCCTTCCTCTTTAGTAAAATTGCCTTCTTTCTCCTTGTCAAGCACTTCGTCTGTGAATCCGGTTTCCATGCGACAGACATCTACGATCTGAGTGACGTGTTCGGTTTCAGGGAGTACGGTTATCGGCCGACTGTAAGAGGGAATGAAAATTTGTAAGTATAAGGTGTCCTGTCGAGATCGATAAACTAACATTGTAATAAATGTGAATGGGCTCCTTAAAAAACGAGACAAGTTTGCAAAAGTAACTATACTTACAATCTAGTAGACCGGAAATAATTCGATAACTCCAGAAGGAGACAGGCGGAGAGAAAAGGGACGCTATCAGGAATTATCTTTTTTGTTGTTTTTGACTCGCATATATCAATAATGTTCGTGACATTACTTTGCGGTATTTTTACTAAAACATCATCGATATCAAACTTTTCATTCGCGAAACCGATTTTCTCAAGAAAGCAATTGTTGAATGATTTGAGCCCTGTGTCTTCATTTAATTCGCTTTTCTCCTCCTCAGCTATCACTTCGTCTGTGTAACCAGTTTCCACGCGACATGCTTCAACGATCTGAGTAAAGTTTTCGGTTTGAGAATGTATGACGTACTTACTGTAAGACAAATATAAATAATAATATTACGTTAATAGAGGGTAATCCGTCGATATCGACAATCCAATAAAGGGCAATTAAGGCCAGGATATTCTAAAATTAGCAACTCTATTTGTGGTGGTTCAAACTTCGGTTGAAACACTGTTAGAATAAAGTTCTTATCAGCTTGCACTACAAAGTGATTGTTACGTCGGTCACTGCGGGCCGAATAGTACGAAATGAGATGTTTTTAATTTATAAAAGTAACCTAAGAATAATGAAGACAATGTAATTTCTTATTTTTCAGTGTATTTTTTTATTTATAGTGTTAATAATCTTTATGTAAACTTGAAAAAAAGTCATAAACACCTATCTTTGCATGTTTTATTTATAATCGAGAGAAGTAAAAACTATCGTGTTTTGAGCCCAAGAATAATCAAGAACAGGTCATGAACAACAACATACATTTTTTCTGGATTAAAACAACGACTATTTCATATCTTAAGACTCAACCAAAAAAGGTCGAGTCGAAGATCCTGGCCTTAAGAGACTGTGACTTCTGAGTTAAACAAGCGCCTTAAAAGGACGAGAAAAAGTTTCAAATAGTGAACTTACAATTCTGATAGCCGCATATAAGTCGATACTCCCGAGTGGAAACATGTAGAGAAAATACTCCGCGGATAAATCTTTTCACGGCTATTGCATTCCTCCAAAGTGTTTTTAAGCAAACTAGGGGTGGGTTTAGCTAAAGCATCATAGACATTTAGCTTCCCGTCTCTAGTTACGAAACCGGTTTTTTCTAGGAAGCAATAGTTAAATATCCTGAGCCCTCTATTTTTAGAAAAATAGCTTTCCTTTTCTTTGGCTACCATTTCGTCTGTGTAACCGGTTTCCATGCGACAGGCATTTACGATCTGATCATATTCTATTGAAAAGGGCGAGACGAACTGAAAGAGAGTATAATTTAGTAGTCGATCGCGTAAAAAATACTACCAAACTTATCCGTAAAACCACCAATAATTAGTAGAATCATCTGCTTTTTTTTTTTCTTTAGCCTTTTTAAATGTCCCACTGCTGGGAAAAGGCCTCCCCTTTCTCTTTCCAAACCTCTGTTCTGTGCGATATCAGGCCATGTTCGCCCCGCAAACGAGATCAGATCGTCACACCACCTTCGTCGCGGCGCCGCGACAGAGGTGGTGTGACGGAGTCAGAAGGAGTCATCTGCTTAATAGACCAAAATCCTAGGGCCGCCAGACAGCATGTTTGTTTGTTTGTTTGATTTACGTTATGTACTGTGAACGTATGCATACCTTCTAACTTCAAACCGTGCCGACGGCTACTTTTAATATTTCCAGATACTTCTCGTACAAGGAAATTTCTGCCAGACATTAAAAGAAAAAATAATGTGGTTTTAAAGCATGTTTTTTAATTTTTTATAATTGATACTCAGGGAATCAGTTTAGTTGTGAGCCCAACCAATCAAAGGGGGTCCAAACATCCCCTAGGCACAATTAAAATGTCGCTGTAATAGCAACATGGTTTAATTGACCCATCATTAATTCCGACTCTACTCTTTTCATCAACTATATTGGGGGTCGGACAATCTGCTTAATATGACCTGCACAAACCAGTAACTAGGCGACGATAGAGTAAATTTCAATAACAGTATAACAATACTCACGTCAGCCTGAATCCTAGCTATCAGGACAACACACAATGTAAGAAACGTTTTCATCTTACTGAGATAGATTCAATACTGCTAAGACACATTGCAAATCTACATTTAAATACATCCTTAGATAAAACCAGTTAGTCAGAAAATATTTTAAATTACTCATGTGTAAAACTGTCTGGATGTACTTCTGTACTGATTTTAAAGAAAGAGGTAAAGTTTGTATGTTGGAACTACTGATCCGAATTCGAAAATTATTTCCTATTTGGAAAGTGTCATTACCTTTAATTACCATAATGCTATATTGAAATACATCCCGTGGCAATTTTGCCACCCATCTAGCGAAGCCGCTTGCAACAGGTATTTATTAAGATTAGGATTGTACGTCATTGACTTTTTATTTCTTGTTTAAATGTTGATAACCTCGTATCTCGTAAAACTTTAGTAAAACTCGGGCGTCTCCCTCGCTGGACGAGACTACGCGCATCTATTGTTTTAATGATTTATAAGTCACGCAGATATTATATTTTTTATTTTTTAAATGGGCCTCTTACATATGCGCTCAACAGAGTCGAGTGTAGCTAGTTGGTATACGGCTGAGCCATCCCAAAGGTGACAGTAATACTCCATGCTGGACCAGACTTGAGCTTTAATTTATTCGCGCCAGTTTGAACGCCACCATACAAGTTACTTGATGCAATAGTCGCGAGAGACTTGCGCTACTGTTTGATCAGTATGTTTAATACTCAATGTTTTGTTCGATTTCGAAACAAAAAATGTAGTTACTTATAATTTTTTTTTCCCTGGAACATTTTCCTTGACCCAATCCTGTGCTTAATCGTCAGGTGAAGTAACGGTAATATTCAATAGTTTATTCCAAGAACAAATAATTTAGTTGGTACATAAATCCAAATGTACGTACATACGAAATTTAAAAAAAAAACAGACGAATTGATAACTTCCTCTTTTTGAGGTTAAAAATAAATAAAAAAACCTACGGGATATCTTCCGTGTTTCGTGCATCGAAATATCGGGAGCTTAAAACAATGAACAATCACGGAAGATAATCCGTAAGTGACGTATAAGGTTAGTTTTAAACCGTGAATGCTTAAAGCGGTGTTTAAAAATTAACAATGCAAATAAAAATTAATATATGAACAAACTATGAGGTCATTTAAAGAACTTAACAGGTGAACAGTTCAAACAATCAACAACTTGTAGCTAACCAAGGTAACAAAACGAATAATGTCATATCCTATCATAGAAAAAGGTTTATATTTTGCTACAAAGTTACATTACCTAGTGGTTGAAAATGTAAAGTGACAAATGGCCTAGACAGTGTGACAAGAGGGCCTTGAGAAAGTAACATGAAGGCTTAGACAAAGTGACAGTGCCCAAATTCAGATGTGCCATTTAGTTCAAGTGGGTATTGAAATTTTGTGTGGACTAATTACTTTTTCGTGACTACGATATTGTTCTCATGGAGAAAGTTAACCAGTTTGACAGTTTGTACCAGAACCTTAAATATGACCACACTTTTATGATACATGCTGTAGAGCTACGTCTTAAAAAAATACTGTTTACTATACCTGCTTGGAAAGTAGCTTGATACTTTATCAAATTTACGGTAGAAAGTACGTCATTGCATATCGAACAAATATGCGGGGAGAAAACGCATCTGAGCGGGAGAGAAAAGTGTATGAAAATCCATTTCTTACGTGGTTTTTCTTTTTTAATTTTGGGTAAAACTATGCGCCGGTAACCTAAATATCAAAAGCCAAAAAGTTTTTACAGTGAGTTTTTATCTCCAAGTTTGCAAAATGACACTGGCCACTAGCTGTGTGTTGGATGGTGTCGGGCTGGCAGTGCGACCCTGCGGCGGCAGGATAAACAATTTGAAAAAAAGAACATGTGAAATTCCTCCTACATTGTCGCAATAATAATAATAATAATAATAAATTTATTTGTTAGAATATTGTTGTTACACAGATGTTACACATAATTCGAAGTCCATAATATTCTGCTGTTTCCAGCGTACAAATATTTCAAAGAATTAAAATTAATAATAAACAATACAAAGTCGAGAATAAGAAAAACGTTAACCACTATCAAATACAATGTCAAGGGTTATCAATTAAAATGTTAAGAATAATTAAATACAATGTCAGGGGTTTCTAGTAATAATGTCAAGAATTATTAAATACAATGGAGAAAAAAGAAAAGTTTCAATACTATGTCAAAGAAATGAAATTTCATTCAATTATTAGGAGGTAATTCATCGTCTAATTTAAATTTTGAATCAAATTTTTCATTTAAAAATTCATTCGTTGAGTAGTAACACTTTTGCAATAGAAACTTAAAAAGTTTGTTTTTAAATGTCATGAGATTAAGACTTTTAAAAACATTAGGTAATTTATTATAAATTTGAATTGCCATACAGTAAAACATTATTCGAAAATAGTTTAATTCTTTGTTGGGGTGCACATAATTTGTGGATATTTCGACTTTTCCTTATAACAACATCATTATGTACTTGAAATAAAGCTAAGTTTTTACGTACAAAGATACAGAGTTCGAATATATATAAAGATGGGAGTGGTAATATTTTTAATTTTTTAAAGATTGGGACACAGCTTTGTAATGGTTGGGCTTTAGTCATTGATCGAATACATTTCTTTTGGGCTCGAAATGCTTTAATAGTATCAACAGAATTTCCCCATATAATAATACCGTAGCGGAGAATTGAAGCTACGTAACCATGATAAGCATAAAGTGCTGCATTGATACCAGCAAACATCTCAAACAAACATTAATGGAAAAAGTGTTACATTAAGCTTCACTAACTGCAACAATTTCAATATAAATTTCAATTAGTAAAGATTTCGTTTTTTATTTTCCTCGTAGGTGTAGTGTAGTATAAAGCACTATGTATCACTCGACAGAAAGTGCGATTCCCGATCTCGGGTGTTTTAAAGCCCGAGCCGTAGGCGAGGGTGTCAAACGACACCCTCGACGGTAATCGGTCACTTTCTCCTCTCGGTGGACAATGTACTATTACCACCTAGCTAAAATGCTTATCTTTTCGATCAAAATCATCATCATAAATTGAAGCAATAAAAACATTTTTTACAAAAGAAGTGCCAGGTACAATCATTTTCCAAAAATTTGTGAATCCGTATACACTTTTAATTTCGCTCTGGACTCCATGGTGGTAACAGGTAGAGAAATCATGGACGCTTTCAGTCGTATACTTTAAAATAATATTTGCTTGGCAGTGCTCGATAATGGGCTTTGTAAAACTAGGCGGAAGTTTTGCCAAAGCCGCATCGATATATAATTTACCATCACTGGTGATGACACCGGTTTTTTCTAAGAAACAGTCATTGAATTTCCTCAGGCCTTTCAGTTCACTAAATTTGACTCCTTGTTTCTTGTTAACCACTTCGTCTGTGAATCCTGTTTCCGCACGACAGTCTGAGTGACGTGAATGGTTTCACCTGCTGGAGCAGAGTGCTGTCTGTAAGGGGAAATATATAAATATATTAGTACACAATGTTCTGTCGATATTGATAAATCAACATAAGAATTAATATAAAGGGCAATATTTTTACCGCAAGACATTATTTTGTGTGTGTGCAGTCTGTGTCTTTCACAAGAATATATTTCTGAGCGTCGCAGCATTGTACAAGTATTCTCGGGTCACATTTTAAATATTGCTGGTGAAATGCCATCACACATCATCATCTGCCTAGCCTTTTCTCAACTATGTTGGGGTGGGCTTCCAGTCTAACCGGATGCAGCTGAATACCAGTATTTTACATAGAGCGACTGCCTATCCGACCTCCACAATCAAGTTAGTACTGGGTAATACGGTACACCTTGGTAAGACTGGTTGTCAGACTTTTTGGATGCCATCACACAATGCCGGAAAAATTTGGCCAGTTTGCAGTTTTGTTTTTTTAGGAGTGCAAAACAAACTGTATAACTTACACTTCAGTAGCCCGAATATACTTCGATAGTCCTAGGTGGAGACATGCGGAGAGAAAAGTGGCGCTGTCTGGAATAATCTTTTCAATAGTTTGCGACATGCAGAGCTCAGTAATTTCCGTAAAATTACTTCTGGGAATCACTGCTAAAGCAAAATCGATATCAAACTTTTCATGATTATTGAAACCTGTTTTTTCAAGAAAGCAACTGTTGAATATTTTGATCCCTGCGAGTTCGTTTAAATCACTTTGGTCCTCCTTGGCTAACACTTCGCCTGCGTAACCAGTTTCCATGCGACAGGCGTCTACGATCTGAGTGAGGTTTTTGGCACGTATAACGTTATTACTGTAAGAGGTATGAATATGATAATAGAGGTTAACCCGTCGATATCATAAAACCAACAAAATATAGTAAATAAAGAGACTGAAATCTGAGCTTTAAAAACACCTTAACAAGACCTGGTGGCCTACCATGACGTCTTATAGCAGGATCGTTTTAATCTTGTTCCAGTGTGGGAAAGAGATGGCGCTAGACGTCCTCTATAGCTCCGTCTCTTACCCACACTGGAACAAGATTAAAACAATCCTGCTTTAAGACGTCATGGTAGGCCACCAGCAAAAGTTTAGAAGAAATGTATACTTACAATTCTGAAAACCGCATATTAATCGATACCCCCGTGTGGAAACATGTAGAGAATACACTCTCTGGAAACTTTTCTTGACGACTATTGCAGTGTTCCACTATATCATTTAGTAAACTAGGGGCATCTAAAGTATAATCGATATTTAACTCCCTGTCTTTAGTGACGAGACCAGTTTTTTCTAGGAAGCAATAGTTGAATATCCTGAGCCCTCTGTTTTCAGAAAAATAGCTTTCCTTTTCTTTGGCTACCACTTCGTCTGTGTAACCTGTTTCCATGCGACAGGCATCTACGACCTGATCATATTCCTTTGGAAAGGGTGAGATGAACTGAAAGAGAGAAATACCGGATGACTTTTTTATCACTTTCCAAAAAAAATGGGTGATCGGAGTAGAAGCTTATGCCATACCTAGTTTTTTTTTCTTTTTTCCCCGGGTTACCATTTTTTTTTGGCAAGTGATAAAAAAATCATTCTGTATAATAAACTCGTAGGTAGCTTGGTTTTTTTTTCACAAATTTACATTCTGATAAAAAAATACTATCAAACTCAGCCTTGAATTAAGCTGTAACTCCGTACAATCATACAGCAATCACTGGTACAATCATATCCCTATCTTTTCACCAATTATGTTGGGGGTCGTACACTCTAACCCAATGATATTATTTTTTACTTATAATATCATTGCTCTAACCGGATGCAGCTGAATGCCAGTATTTGACATGGAGCGACTGAGTGACGCACACTTTTACAGAATACTCAATAATAGTATAGCAATACTCACCTCGGCATGAATCCTAGCTACCAGGACAACACACAATATAAGAAACTTCTTCATCTTACTGAGATAGATGCAATACTGCCGAGAAACATTAGTTATTTACATTTAAATACTACTTTAGAAAAACCAGTTAGCTAGAATATTTTAAATTAATCGTGACGAGGAACTTGTCATAGATTAACAGTGTTTTAACAGTTTATTTGCCTTTGATATTGCATTATTGTCAAGATCAGCGAACTTACTTCAATACAAATATCTTTATTTCTATTGAAGTAAGTTCGCTTGTTGCAACTGACAAGTCTGTCAAATTGATAGTAATCGTTATTTGGTCCAAAATAAGGTTGCTGTTGGATTGCGGCTGTCTGAGGTTAAATAATTATAAAAAGCTTGTAGTTAGGATTGACATGTCCTTGGAATTCCTGTTTGGTTAGTTTTGTTGAAGTGTTGATTAACTCGTTGTTTTGATATCTGCGCTCCACGGCTCTTTAGTAAAATGATCCCACACAGGCGGATCCCGTGGGATCAGTCGACCTTATCGTTATTTTCTATGGGCATAAGCTGAATAAGTGTGAGTAGGCCCTTAGGCATGACTTTTTACTGTTCACCAAAGTGGAGCGCATAACGGGGTATTGCCTTTGTTATAATAAGAAGATACACGATTATTAGCGATAGGTTTTGCGATTTCGTCACTTATCGTGCGGGGATTCGCTTTCATTTGACCAGAGCTTTATATTTATTTTTCTATGAAATGCTAGTGTTTTTAGCAGCAGTACTTCGGGATTGAACCCCGTCTTTGACCCCATACTCTGGAGTCGCACTTGCTAACAACAAACTACAGAAATAAATATCTGTAACATGTCTTCTTTAATAAAATACTTTTCATATTAACCAATAAATATGTTGTGTGTGGAGAGCAGCTAGGCAGTCGATCGAGTCGAAAAAACTGGTATTTAGGCTCCTACCACTACACAATTAGTAAGAGGCTAGGTAGACGATGATTATGAAAAAAAAAGTCACATTTGTAGTTAACGTTTAATAGTTCAAAATAAATAACAACAATAATTTAGTTGGTAACTCTGTCCACAGAGACAAACATACAAAAAACATGTAAAGATCACAACTTGTACCTAAAAAGGGTTCTATAAAAACATTACTAACATCATATTTTCTGACCTGACTTTGGAACCAACGATAACAGTAGTAAGGCTTTGGCAAAGTGACAAGAGGGTCTAGACAAAGTGACAAAAGGGCCTGGTCAAAGTGGCAAAAAAGTTTAAACAAAACGGCAAAAAGGCCTTGACAAAGTGACTATGGGACCTTGATAAAGAGACAAAAGGGCCTTGAAAAAGTCACAAGAGGGCCTTGTCAAAGTGACAAAGGCCCACACAAAGTGTTATTTCATTAGCGACAACGATGATGGAAAATACAAAAAGGTATAGGATTGACATAAAAGCTACTGAAAAGCTTTCGTCTTTCCTGTTAAATATCGTTGTAGGTAGAAAGTTGATTGACACTTGTCTTAACTCTCTTGGTCTGTAACCAGGCGGGCGACTTGGACTGTACAACTAAATTATCGTGTTCCTTAAAATTTATTTGTTACTGCTTAAAGGCCTAGCACGATATGGTCGTGGACTCCCCCTCGGTAGCACTTGAAGATTTCAAAAGCGGTATCTTCCTTTGTCTTTCCTGATTTCGACTTGCATTCTTCTAGGACTTTCCTTGCGTTGTCCTTGTCAACTCCGGGCGGGAGCTTGGCGATAGCTTCTTCAATGTTTAACTTGCTATCAGCGTCGATGATCCCCGCTTTTTTGAAGAAGCAGAAGGTGAATTTCTTCAAGCCTTCATCTTCTGTGAAGTGTCCTTTCTTCGCTTCGGCTAAAACTTCGGAAGACACGCCGCTTTCTTTGATACATTCGGCTGCGGTTTTTTGGGCTTTGTCTAGCTGGTTTGGAGGGAGAGTCACGTTCTGAAAGAGAGAAAGATAGAGATTTAAGGGTTGTGGTTAGTCCAGTATTCGTTACTCGCTGTTCCAGTAGTTTGGAATTTCTCTGTAGCAGCCATGGAGTTTGGATTCGTGCCTGATTGGCATAGCGTGGTTTGTATTCGTGGCAATAGGCTCGCCTCCTATCTCAGTACAGAAATGAAGGAGTGGATAAGGTACTTCTCTGCTTAACCATTTTGGTCACTCGGTGGCTGCTACTGAGAAAATCCACATGGATATTCCAATGGCAGTTTGCTCGACCCTGTAATCGAACCCAGGATTTTATGCTCACTATTAGCGCTTGCGACTACTAGAGCAACGGCTATCATACTAGCTGTTGCCCGCGGCTTTGCCCTCGTGGACGTCGGAATTTGTCTCCAGGGATTTTGTTACTGGGATAAAAAGTAGCCAAGGCGTCAATCCAGATTATAAACCATCTCTTTCCAAATTTCATCCAGATCCCTTTAGCCGTTCTGGCGTGATTGAGTAACAAACATCAATCCATTTAAACTTTTGTATCTTTAAAAGTTGGTATAATAATTAAGTAAGATAGTAAGTTTATTTGTAATTGTTATTATGTAGCCATTATTTGTTAATAAAACCTTGGCACAAACGTAATCGATATGGGTTTTCCTTAATTAATAAATCAATCTACACTTTATTGAACATTCTTAAGTGCCCACTTTGTCTTCTTTGTCTTTGTTTATGTCATCTTTGAACAGGAGAAAAGATAAATCATTAACAAAAATTAAATGTTATGCAAAATATTTCCGCCCGTAAAAAAATGCAAATGCAGGAAAAGCAATAATAATTAACATGCCACGCACCCAAACCTATACTCAACACGTGTTTCGTCCCTTCAAGGGGATTCTCTTAATAACTTTCAACCTCCATTACAACCGTTTCTTGGTTGAAGTTCCTAAATCCTTACTCAGAAGAGGATGCCTACGTCATATGAGCTATCTGTATGCAAAATTTTATCCAGATCCGCCCCGTGGTTTGAGCGTTGATAGTCAGTCAGGACAAACTGTTTTATAAGTAAACTAGCTGTTGCTCGCGACCTTCGTCTGTGAAATACTGAAACGGCGTGAAATTACTATTTAAAATGAAACTATTTTCTCTGTTTTTGCAACATTTTTCATCGAACATCGACTTAACGAAGCCGAAAAGTACTTGTTCTCCCCGTCATTGCGATCAGTTTTTTGTTCTACACCACACCTGGGAACCTTCTAGTTACGGAGATATTGGGGTTCAAATGTCCAAGTTTTTTTTTAAATACAGGTTTTTAATGTAAGACTTTTACTTTAAATACCTTCACGACCCCCGTACTATTCAATCCATCCATCAGCACAATTTTTTAAGTGCGTTTAATTGCGTTGATTTTTTCACCCCAATAAAAAGTCTTTTCCCAGCATTTTTTTTTGCGTTGAGTTACTTAGTTTGATGTACAGATTGCTTGGTTGACGGCTTCATGAAGAGTCTGTTTACACCCTGAATAGACTTCTTCGATAAATGGGCTATAAAACAATAAAATAATTTGTCAATTCAAACCAGTCGTTTCTGAGATTAGCGCGTGCAACCAAACAAACTCTTAAGCTTTATAACATTAAAGATATAAGATACAGATTGGGTGTCAAAATACCGAAAGGCACTTGTTCTCCTAGTCATTGCGTTTTTTTTTTTTTTGTTTTGACAATGCCTAGAAATATGGGGTTTCAATGTTCTAACATTTTCACAAGTTTTTTTTTAATAAGTACATGTTTTTAATGTTAAAACTTCACTTTAAATACCTCCATGACTCCCTTACTATACAACGCAATGCAGCACAATGGTTTGAGTGCGCTACTTTGAGTCCTAATGTAAAATGCGACTTCTCACCCCAAAAAAAAAAAAAAGTTCGTTTTCAAGCAATGATTTTTGCGGAAGTTACTTAATTTGATGTACAGAATGCTTGATTGACGGCTTCGTGAAGGGTTCGCTTACACCTTGTATAGTGTTTTACGGGTCGATAATTAAAGTGTCTGTTAGTAATTCTAATAATCTGCATAGTCCTCATCTGAATTGAACACGATTATGTCTGGACTTCAAAAGAGACTATGACCTCTGAGTTTGTTTCGGCTGTTTCTTCTCAGAGTACTCAGGTACGAAACACCGGCCCCATCTTCAAAAAATGACGTGTAAAAGTGTTTGCAAGAACCTACTTGCAAAATAAACATCATTTCATTTCAATTTAAAAACAAATTGAAAAAGTAGAAAAAAAAGTACTCGTTAAAGTTGGAACTTTGACCTCTAATATCTCTAATAACTAGAGGGTTCCCAGGTATGGTCGAGAACAAAAAATTGTGAACGTACTGTTAGGTACACATCAGCTTGACCTCCGGGAATAACAGGCGTGATGTTATGTTCTAATCATCATTTGAGCCGAAAGACGTCCATTGCTGGACATAGGCCCCCAAGTGTCGCCACATGGCCCGGTCCCGTGCGACTCGCGTCCAGCAGATCCCCGCAACCTTCACCAGGTCATCGGTCCACCTAATTACTACCTTATTACCTAATTTTAACTCTGATATACACCATTATTTTTACTTCGTTCCGGAATCGAAAGCCATAAACTCGATCTGATCGAATCGATCTCGATCTTAAAAATAACAAAAAAAAAAAAAAAAAATTTTTCGTGTTTTTTTTTATTGAAATTTAAAAAAAAAAAACAGTCCCAATCGTTCCGAGTTCCGAGAAAATTAACCGTGTAATAAAAAAAAAACAAATGAAAACTTACTGCGGCGTGAATCCCAGCTACCAGGGCGACACAGAGCACTACGAACGATTTCATCTTACAAAGTTGGTTTGAATACTGTATGAATATACCTCTTGCCTGCATTTATATACTAAATAATTCTGAAGGAAATCCAGTTCCACATTAGCTGATCACGAGTTTGTTTTACATAGAAAAAAGTTCCGTACTTAAAAATAAATGTAGTGATAATTTTTTATGTTAGAACAAAAACTTGATAAGTGCAAGTCGGATTGGAGTTAGTGTTCCGTACCAATTTTTTTATGGAATTGTTTTTTTACAAAAAATATATGCCAAAGGAAAGATGGATGGATTGTGTGAGGAATGACATGAAAGAGAAAGCAGTAAATGATGCCGTGACGTCTGACAGGGGAGCATGGGAGAAGAAAACGTGGTGCGCCGACACCGAGTAGAATACCCAAAGGGTAAAAACGGGACCCTAAATTACTAAGACTCCACTATCCGTCTGTCTGTCTGTCTGTCTGTCACCAGGCTGAATCTCATGAACCGTGATAGCTATAGACAGTTGAAATTTACGAATTATGTATTTCTGATGCCGCTATAACAACAAATAATAAAATAAAAAAAAAAGGGGGCTCCCCTACTATGATGGTACGGAACCAACCCTTCATGCGCGAGTCTGACTCGCACTTGGCCGGGTTTTTTATGCATAATGAAATTGGTCGTAAACCTTTAATTTTATGTGTCAAAAATTTGCAGTATTTTATGTTTTCGGGAAATTGAAACCTTACCATTATATGCTTACGATTTTGAATCAGATTTTTATTTTATTACCGATAAGTTAGGAGGCAGTAAATATTTTGGTTTATTTTATTAAAAATGCCGTGTACCCAAATGGTCTCCCGTTAGCAAAAATAATGAATTTGTGTACAAACTTGCATCCACTATTAAATAAACCTGTTTAAGGGATTCATTCTCAAAAACTTCCTTAGTTTTGGTCGAAGCAAAAAAAAAAACATTTGACTAGACCTTTGGCTTTTTTACCAGTTATTTTCTATAGTAGACTATAGGGCAGAGTCAAGCAGACTATCGACGTATCGTTTTCGTTCGTTTGTTGTTCGGTTGTTCGTAACCAATTGTTATAAAATTTTGATTTTGCGCTGTAATTTTTTCTAATGTGATTTTTGCTAATTTCTATTCGATGAACCTCCTGAAAACATGCGCGGATACAGGGGGGGTTCAATGGGTGCAATTGCCCCCCCCCCCCCCCCCTGAACCGGACCAAATACGTCATTAGCCAAGCTCGAACTAGTTTGACGGAATTGAATCTAAATATTGTTGTATATCTTGTCATGGACGTCGCCAGGAAGAGGCAGCTGCCCATAGAGGCTCAGGATTTTTAAAAGTTTAGCTTTTACTGCGTACTTTATTGTATTTCCTTGTACGTAATAAATTGTAGCGTAAAATAGAATCACTCAAATTAAAATATTGTTTAACCCTGCGGAAAAACATCGAAGCATTTCCTTTTTTTACCTCTGGATTGGCACTCCTATTGGATTTTTGCATGATTGACCGGTATACACAGAGCCTGAAATAAATTAGGAGCAACTTGCCCCGAGGCCTATGCAATTATAGCATAATTATCTGAGGCAATGATGTAAAAAATTTCGAGCTCGCTTCACTCGCTCTTGCAATCTAGTTTTTCTTTACTTAACTTTGTCTATAAGAGGCCCAGGTAACTCACAGTTACTCGAAACAATTCTAACCTGTTCAAGGTAGGAAAAGTGTCTACTTCCTCTTGAAATTATCTAAAAGCTGACCAAGTAACTCCTATATGTAGGATCGAAACCATCCAAGGCAAGGTGTCATAAAAATTTCAGCCTACTTCCTCTTGAATGTTGCCTTTGTCTGAGGGTCGATCTAGTAACTCCTGTATGAATTGTAACCTGCTCAAGGTAGTGTAAAAATTTTCGAGTTCTTTTCTCTCGCTGTTGGAGCCTTAGTTCATTTTGTTGACCAAAATCTGGCGACCTCCTTGTATCTTGCATATCATGGATTTCCGTAAAGTAACGCCTGATTCCATTTATTATCAATAGTTCATCAATTTTTTTTTTATAAATTTTCCGTAAGGTAGGTAAAATCAAACGAAAATTTCCCCCCCTAAAGGAAGCTAGCTATCGAAAAGGCTAGACAGATAAAGCCGAAGACAGGTAAAGCCCCGTGAAAGCTTCTGAAGTGTTCACTTTTGAGCTGTTCAAACTAGCCTATCTACCACTTCTATTTTCCTGTATTTTATACCCACATCTAAATATTTGACAGACAAACAGATAGTCAAAAAGTGTTCCCTTTCAAATCAAGTACAAAAACATACATAAACTCACGCTATGAGGGTAGTTAGAAACTACAGAACACTAACTGCTACAATCCTTTCATAGTCCTATTTGCCTGGCCCACGGTCATACGCACCTGACCGTTCTGAAGAACCTCACCAATAAGGTCAGTATATTTCTTCTCGGGTGTCTTCTCCCGACGTTGCTACTCAAATCTGCCTTGTAAAAACAAATACCTTTTTTACCCGACTACGGCGAAGCCATTTAGCAGCCTATGTATGTATGTTTGTTTTTACGTTTGTTCCTCCGTAGCGTCTAAACTATTCATCCGATTTTGATGAGTAAGGTGTCAATCGATTCGTTATTACAGCCCGGGTAACATTTTAACAATCGGAGGAGTTTAGTTTACCTTGTTAACCCCAAATTTAATAAGAGCGGGATTTTTCAGTAGTCGGATTTTTTTGTTGTAGTGTCCACACAAATTCTTGTTTAAAATTGACTACGGAACCCTAAAAAGTAGTGATGAGGAAAAAGTTTGTCGTATTCACATTAAAAATGCGCGGTTCTTGACATTCGCAGCTTCTGTTTGATAAAGAAGTGTATAGATTCGCTTATGTAATTAGTTTTTGTTTGTTCGTCTATATTATGGCACTTATGCCTAAAAGCTATTTAGACTTCTTTGGTTCGCCAAAGTCCCTGAATAAATCGTTGTATTATTTTTAGAACTGTTAGCATGGAGATAGACTTTTTAATATTTTTCCTCCGCCTATTCAGAATAGGCTATAAGCACCCTTACTGTGGCTTTTCTTGTGCATTCGTGGAGTGGACCTTTGAGTGCAGTTTTGACTTGGTTGGTCCAACGCATTGGTGACCTGCTGCAAGTAACCAGATTCGATTAAAAAGGTCTTCATTGGGACGACATGTAAAGCCCAGTCAGAGGCCCAAGGGTGGCATAAAAACTATGACACCTGGGTTTGGCCACACGAAAAAGAAAGAAGATTGGTATAGCTTCACAAACATGACAGTTGAGCGCTTGATTCTAGGGCATTGTACTAGGGCAGCCCCGGACTGAACAGTGTTACTAGTTTTTTTCATCAGGAATTTCTTCGATTTTTTGCTGCATTTTTTCTGCCTCGTTGGTCTAGTGGTCAACCTACTAAATTCATTCAATTAACCTTATTTTTCCGAGTCATGTAATTTTTGTGTACAAGTAAAAATAAATTCAGTGTAGCAGAACTAAGTGTTTCAATTAAAAGGGACCCACGGAGCGCCATCCTAACAAACTGGTGAGCATGAGGTCCTGGGTTCGATTCACAGGTCGGGCAAATTGTTATTGGGTTTTTCCATCAGGAATTTCACAGTAGCAACCAGTCTGAATTTGTGTCCGGTTGATGGCAATAAACTTGCCGCCTATGACATGGGCTTTAAACATAATTGGCGCATTGTACTGTTAGGGACACCTCTGCCTAACGCTTTGGGGGCTTTGGGGGCGAAAGAGGCGGTACCGGAGAATTTCTCGGGAGCTGCCCCGGAGCCTGAAACTTTTCCAAGTTGATAACAAGATAGGCGCGCCCCTTATTACATGGGTCTTAAACCTTCATCTATTAGCGAAGTAGACACAATAGTTAAACAAAGGCGTCAGACCGGTCGGGCTTCACAGACGAAGGGGCAAACGCGATATTGGCGAAATGAAGGTTTACTTATCCGCTGAAGTAATTCTTTAAACTTTATAATTATGTATTTATAAAATTAATGTAAGTAGATAACGGTAATTAATCACCAAGTTAGAGCTAGATTTAAATACAGTATAATACTCAGTGACGGAGGCTTATTCAAAAAGTTCATTACTCTTGCTGATCCGCGGTCATTGATACTTAAATAAAAACATGACTGGTTAAGTGCATTTTTTGAATATTAATGGCTTGCCTTATCTATTTATTTATTTACTAGAACTTCTTCCGCAAAAAATGTGATATCTCGGCGTTGTTAGACTGTCTTATAGGTATACCATTTTTTCTCACGAAATACCTATAAAAAACAATAATTGAAATGAAAATACTTTAAACGGTAAGAAAATAATAAAAACTTATTATGTTTTGTCTATATTTAGACAACTATACCAAATTGCCCTGGACTTCAAATAAAACAATTAAATAGAATGACTTTTGGAATATTGATTACAAGATTTACAAGGAACTTTTTTTTAAATAAATTCTTAATTAACTGATAGGTAATATATCACGATGAAGTTCTATCAAATAATAAGTAAAGACTGCTTTACATTGAGCCTGTATTGCCATCCAGCGGTGGAATCCAGTTACATCATCATATGCCTAGTCTTTTACCCAACTGTGTTGAGGTCGGCTTCTAGTCTAGTCTGACAACCAGTCTTACCAAGGGGTATCGTATTACTCAGTTCTAACAAGGTTGTGGAGGTCAGATAGGCCTTGTGGCATTAAGTCCGCCTATGTACCACCCTTGTACATGAAGTTTAAATAAATAAATAGGCGGTCCTGTTAGGCTGTCCCACTGCTGGGCAAAGGCATCTCCCCATGACTTCCAAATTCTTCGATCCATAACCAATGTGGAACACTGGTCGTTATTTCTGTCCAGCTCGTCCCGCCATCTCCTGCGAGGTCCACCGCGTCGCTTTCTGGCTGTGTCAGGGCTCCACATCGTGGTTATTTTGGCCCACAGCTAGTCGGGCATACTGCAGACATGGCCAGCCCAGTCCAGATAGGCAGTAGCATGTATAATACTGGTATTCAGCTGCATCCATGATTAAGTATTTTGATGCTAGTTTGTATTTTGTGTCATAGATGGCGCTGAAGTACTTTTAGTAGTGTTACAGACCTGTATATCATCCTACCGATGAAAACCAAATTGAAATGCTGGATCATTGCGAATTAGCAGTGATAGCCTATATAGTGGTGTGACCGTCGGACTGCAAAGTCTAGAGCTCGAACCCAAGGCACGCACCGATTTTTTGGATTAATGTGCGTATTGTATAATTATCACTTGCTTCGATGAAGGAAAACATCGTGAGGAAACCAGCTTGCCTGAGAGATATTTCTCGACGGCATGTAAAGTAACTTGGTTGTGGAGGTCAGATAGGCAGTCGCTCCATGTAAAATACTGGTATTCAGCTGCATCCGGTTAGACTGGAAGCCGACCCCAACATAGTTGGGAAAAGGCTAGACAGATGATGAGCCTTTACAGATTAACTTCTTGTTAGCTATTACGTCTATGCAAGACTGGACAGGTCCACTCAAATCTGTGTGGTTCTTTCTTCAAAAGACCATCTCAGACACTAATCTGCATAGTCCTCATGTGAATTGAGCAAGATTATGTCTGGACTTCAAAAGAGACTGACCTCTGAGTTTGTTTTGGCTGTTTCTTCTCAGAGTAGTCAGGTACGAAACACCGGCCCCATCTAGTTTTAAAAAAATGACGTGTAAAAGTGTTTGTAAAAACCTACTTGCAAAATAAACATCATTTATCAAGGTATTTTCCATTGCGATGCTGACTAAAGTCCTCAGAGTGAAGTTTTTTAGGGGCAGTCCAAACTCCAAAGTTCTGTTTTAATATTTGGTGTTTGGTTGCTATTATTATCGGCTATTATTAGTTTAATAAATAAAATAAAATAAAATAAAATTCATTTAATTCAGGCAAGACGCTCATACGGAAGATACTTTTTTCACAAATATTCCACCGTAGAAAAATTCCAGAAAATAATAGTCACCTTGTTTCTGTTTGCCTTTTCTTTTGCGATTTAAATTGAGTACTGAACTTTAAAACATTTCAAGTTTTGTATTATTTTTGGTATAATTGAGTTATTTTTGACTGGATTGCCTTATTGTTAGTCGAGTAGTCGCAAGCGCGATTGCTGATCATGAGGACCTGAGGTAGAGTCCCGGGTCGGACAAAATGTTATTGGGTTTTTCCATCAGACATAATATCTCAGTAGAAGCCATGTAGTCTGGATTGATGACAATAGGCTCACGCCCTATTTCTCTTTAACCCAACGACCGAAATATGGGTGTTCTATCAGGTACCTACACTTCTGTCTGACTCTTCAGGGTTTACAAACGTGATGTTATTTTATCTATACTTAATGTTATAAAGAGGTAAAATTTGTATGTAGGGGGCAATCTCCGGAACTAATGATTCAATCCCAAAAAATCTTTCACTGGCAGAAAGCTACATTATTCGTGAGTGCTATAGCCTATAAATTGTATTTATATCATGCATATTAGCCGAGCAATCACAATTTTTGCGGACGTAGTCGCGGGCGAAGTGCTAGTGTAATTTATTATGTAACCAACTAAAGGAGTTTGGTATTGTATGCAGACTCTATTAGATGTAATTTTTATTGTTTGCCACAATGATTATCTTTATTTGACTAGGATTTCTTAGAAACTCCTAAACATTACATTAGGATTCACTGGAAGTTGTATGCTGTCGTTCTTTCCTCATTTTGCCACTCAAAAATTGTACAGACAATAGCACGGGAGGTACTGCGCAATTTAATACCTAACTATAGTAACTTCCTGCGGCCTTGCTCGCGTTATTTTAGGAAATTCGCACACACAGGCGCGTTTTTACGTTTCTGCGTCCTGGGATATGAGTTTTTAGTACATTAAGTATTAGGACGCAGAAAAACGCAGAAACGCGCCTGTGTGGGGGAGGCTTTATTCCTTCGGAACGTTTTACAGGTAGTCAGTGGCCCGAAAGTTTGACATCCAGTCTTGCCAAGGGGTAGGTATCGTATTTCCCGGTAGTAAGTGGGTTATGGAAGTCCGATATGCAGTCGCTTCATATAAGATATTGGTATTCAGCTGCATCCGGTTCGACCACAGGCCGCTCGAGTAGAATGATTGACTGAACGACTCTAAGAGGGTTACTTTTACTTTGTAATACGCACTCAATTTTAAGTTTCTAACTGTTATGTTTCAAAAGCCCTTTGATACACGGGCAGACGTCCTTTAAGTATGGAACTCTAAAATCTTCATTCCATCAAAAGTTTAAACTAGAACAATAAAATGAAATGAGTTTTTATAGGACAAGTTGACGTTTTTCTATATAATTATGTTGTTACAATTTAATGTTCCTGTTGACCGCTTATAACCACTCACTCCGTAAGGACATATTGTGCACTATTTTTATCACGCTTTTATAAGCTTCACCTGTAACTATGTAAGAAAATCTTAGAAGTTAAATTTGACCTACTTCACAGTTTCCGATTGAGCTGAAATTTTGCATACATGTCTACTTTGGATGACAATGCATGGTTAGTTAACTCATGGCATTCTAAATCTTAAGATGGCGGACTAGTTAATTTTTATGTATTCCCATGTTAAAGGTATCAAATGAAAGGCTTTACTGCTAAGATGAATACGAGAAGTAACATGACTCTAAAGCGTGTTTTTTAATTTTTATTAAAAGTAAGTAATATTTATTTAATCCCAACTTTCTAGTTGGAAAAGTGGATACATGTGATACTGTAGACCATGAAGTCTTGGGTTTCGTATAGCAGGTGGATTTCTTAATTTTTTTTTTCGAATGGGAAATCGGCAAATGACCCCTCCCGCTCTGGGCGGAGCGAAAGAGAGTGTCAGACTTTTACTGACTAAAACCCATCCATGTTCCTTCATCGCCCTTTGTGTTCCAAAGCCGCGGTATCTCTTTCGAACAGTCCCGCAACCCCGGCAGGCATCGGCCTTTGCGGACCCCTCCCTTTTTGCTGACATTTCTTTTGCGCGTGAAACACGAACGCACCGTCGACACGGCCTGTCGTTGTAAGACCGCGGCGAGCTAGCCCATTGCTCACCGTCCACAGGCCCGCGCCTACGGTGGCCGGGGCTCATGTCACCCGGGGCGTCTCCCGCAGCGGCTGGGAGTCTGGGACGTGAGGTTCTCTCCCTCTCACGTTCCGTCACCTCCTTCGCTAGGATGACTGCTTCGCAGAAGGAGCTGACGGCTTCCCATTCCGTCTCGCTCCGGACCATGGATTGAACCAGGGCCGGACGCGAGAGGTCGCCGCCGCCGATTGCCACTACGAGCACACGGCGGTACTCCACAAAAGCGGAGCAAACCTCCACATTTTGCTCCACCATATCCTCCGGTCGTTCCTCGCAGTGGTAACACCCGGGCGTTTCCTCCCGCCCGATTTGGTGCAGGAACCTCCCGAAACAACTGTGTCTGGTGAGGACCTGCATCAGGCGGAAGGAGAGGGCGTCGTGGCTCCTCCCAAGCCTTTCCTCAAAGAGGGAACTTATCGCCATTAGCATGAGAGAAAGGAGTGACTTTGTGTATCACCTACTTCTGCCTAATCCTTCATTATACAAGCGTGATAATAATCCTTGCAAGTCCTTCATATAACCATGACCGTTTTTACAAAGGAAGTCGACATCTAGCGCACTCAATTGGCCGACAAACCGGCGTTGACGCAAATCACCATATTTGCACATTTAACTTCAATCAAGCCACACAAACTGGTTTTGGTCTAGAATTCTAGACTTCTTATTCTAGTATATGACCTTTGTTTGCAGTGTGGGTAATTAGCAGTTTATTTTTATGTTAGTGTCGCAGGATAATTCAAAGAATCGTTTTTTGCGGAAATGCTAGGATTAAGAAAAGCTCAATCTATATTACCGTGCAATGAAATAAAAGCGATTTTTTTAACGAAGTCTTACAAAACAAAATTATCTTCCTGCCCTCGTCCCTTTCTACTCGGTGTCGGCGCACCACGTTTTCTTCTCCCATGCTCCCCTGTCAAACGTCACGGCATCATTTACTCCTTTCTCTTTCATATAACTCCTCACACGGTCCATCCATCTTTTCGTTGGCAATCCTTTCCCTTTCCATCCATCAACATTTATCCCTCCTCATCTTATGTCCATTCCAAGACACGTTTCCCTTTCAACTTCTCTGTAACTGGTGCCACTTACACACTTAATTTAATACGGGTGTAAACGGAAACGGACCCTTCACAAACCCGTCAACCAAGGATTCTGTACATCAAACTAAGTAACTTTACGCAAAAATTATCGCTGGGGTATGAATTTTTTTTTGGGTGTAAAATCACCAACGCACTCAAACATTGTGCTAATGGGTGGATTGAATAGTACGGGGTCGTAAAGGTATTGAAAGTAAAAATCTTACATTCAAAACATGAGTGAAAAAGTTGAAACTTTGACTCCAATTTCCCGGTTCCCAGGCATAGTCTAGCTAGAACAAAAAATAAATGATTGCAATAACTGGGAGAACAAGTGCCTTTCGGCTTTGTTAAGGGTCCTTTTACACCCTTTATACTTCTTTATTTTACTCCTTTTATATTCCTTACTTCCATTCTTGTCCCTCAACATTCTCATCTTCGCTCCATGCGATTTCACAAAACATAACCCATAACTCGTAAGAGTTTTTTTCCCAAAAATCCTAGGACTTTTGCTCATCATCATATTAGCCTGGAAGGGTCTGAAAGGGTCAAGGAACACATAGCAGCAGTAAAAAAATCGACAAATAAACAAGTCCGCTATAGCGGAGCACGTAGTAGACTCAGGACCCAACCACTGGATGGAGTTACACAACCCAAAAATGCTTGCCAATGAAAAGCACTATTATAAGAGAATGGTTCGGGAAGCGATTGAGATCAAGAAGTATCCTATTTCAATCGCGAAGACGGCTTCAAACTCTCTTCCGCTGGGAATCCAGTGATCACTAAGTGCTCGTCGGCTAGTACTCGTCAAGTGAAATCATCTCAGTATACGGACACTGTTAGTGTAGTGTGCTGTCCTGGTGTGAACCGACCCTAATTAACATTTATGAAGAACAAGTGAGGGTAGTTCAATAAACACCTTTGCTTTGTTGTGGCGGTACCTCCAATACTCCAGTCTTCCCGCGACCGCGTTTACATATGTTTTATAATGTGTTCTGATCGTGGAAGTTTATAATATTAGTGTGATACTTTAAAGGAGCTCTTGGCTAAATAGTAACAGCTGTACGGGTCGATCTTCAAGGTAAAGCGACCATAGACGAGGTCGTTCTATAGACGGCTGGTTCTATTACTTACTAATACCCCTCTGGGAATCAGCACGTTAAGCCAATTTTTTATTTAACGAAGTTTTTGACATGGTTTTCCGCTGAGATGAGATCGCTACTAGATTTCCATTACGGCGAAACTTCTCTTCTTCTTCTTCGTCGTTCCTTGACTGCTGAAGATCTCGACCACATATACCACGTGTATGTCTTTCAAGCCATGGGGTCTCCTGCAGAGTGAAGGCTCGGTAAAGGCTCCCTGCAGCAGCCTTCTTGATACGCCGAGATTAGACCTTCGTTAAGATGGAAATCCGCATAATTCAAATTTTCTTACGAGTTTTCAATTTGCAAGTCAGTGTCAGGTTTGCCCATTGAATGATTTTTTATCAAATAGTCATTCAATGGGATTAAATGAACTCAAGAGGGTTGTATTCATGGTTTTAATGATAATAATTTTGTAAATACATACGAGTACGTAATACAGCCGCGAATCATATTTTTCAACATACAGCTGGCAAATTGCAAAAAAACTTAAAAAAATTTGAATTTTGCGGGCAAGCTTGGCGCTTCCACCTTGACCATGGAAATCCATATAAGTGACTCATTCATAGTTTTGACCTTGATAAACAAGACAGCCAGTAATTGTGGTGTATGTATTCGCACAGTTATATTTAATACGGTTGACCCATAAACGTCCAACACAGTCGGGAACGATTCCGATGGCGTCATATACTCTTGGTTACTTAGATACTATTGAATTTCTCTCTAAATGTTTTGCAGTATTACGTCATGCGCCATTGTTGCTCCAAATCTTCATAAATTAATTCATCACTAGTAATTTACAATACGACCGCGAACCGGAAGACGTTGCGTTGGAAGGCCTCCCACTAGGTGGACCGACGACCTGGTGAAGGTTACGGGAATCTGCTAGATGCGAGTCGCACGGGACCGGTCAATGTGGTGACACTTGGGGGAGGCCTATGTCCAGCAGTGAACGTCTTTCGACTGAAATAATGATGATGAATTTGCAATACAATACATCGACGCGCTATTTGATACTAAGAATTCCGTACCTACACGATTTAAAAAGCCTCGTTGGTCTAGTGGTTACAAGGGATTTCCGTCAGAACTGTCGCAATCCGTAGGGGATCTGGATTTGTGCCTGATTGATGGCAGCAGGCCCGCCTTTATAACATAGGGCTTTAGCATATCTGGCGTATCTCAGCATATCTGGCTTTAGCATATCTCGCCAGAAATGTTAAAGCCCTATTGGTCATGACGCATTGGCCCTTGACCTATTGGTCACGTCTCTGTCAAACCCTTCGGGGATTACAGGCGTGATGTTATGGAAGTATGGATTCATCTAGTTGACCCACAAACGTCCAACACACTCGTTATGGGAACGATGACGTAATATACTCGAGATTATATATTATGGTGTTCTGGATAACTTTATTGAATTTCTAACTAGATGTTCCCAAGCATTAGGTCATCCGCCACGCTTGTCCCAAATCGTTTTGTGTATGTAGTTCATTATTATGTTCTGTCATATATGGGGACTAGGTTTTGCATGCGACTTCGCCTGCGTGGCGGTTGAAAATTATTCTCATCATCTTGTCTTATTCTACTTAGGGTCGGCGCACCACGTTTTCTTCTTCCACTCTCCCCTGTCAGACGTCACGGCATCATTTACTACTTTCTCTTTCATATCATTCCTCACATAATCCGCCTTTTCTTTGACCTTCCTCTCCCTCTCCATCCATCAACATTTATATCAATCAGAATCACTATTTTAGTCACACGCGTTTCAACCTTCCTTAATATATATGTCCATATTAAGACAAACGATTTCCTTTCCCCAAGATCGTACTACCGGGTTAAAAAATATCGCAATACCCAATGATATTCTAGTAAACAGATATGTTGTGAGCGCGCACTCGTGAAGACTCGAAAACGACCCAATTGGGTCGTATTGCCTTTATTCTGCGTTCCTGTTTCACTGCGTGTATGTGAGCTGCCGCTGCCGCGCGGGACATTTTTTTCGGTTGATTTGTAGGTGAATCGAATTTGTGGTTTTAGATCATGCCGGCTTCCTTACGGTAATTTGGAATGAAACATTTTAAATGTGCCTGTAATTTGGTCTTACTCGTCAAATTGGAACAAAGCAATACCTCCGGGAATTGTACTTTCTCAAACAAAATCTTGTTTGTACCTACCATCCAATTGTGTTCCACAAAAAAGTTTAAGAAACTAATTTTGGAGAAGCTCTTAGGAAAAAAGAGTCCGGTTCTAACGACCGGAATAATCTGGGCGTTAGGTACGGTAAAACGAAATGTGTGCTGGGATGGGTTACGCATTTTTAGTTAGGCAATCATCCAAATGTTTTAAAGAACACATACCTAACATTAAATCACGCCTGTATCCTCGAAGGCTTAGGCAGAGGTGTACCTAATTGTACACCAACATTTTGCCAGTTATGTTTAAATCCCACGTAATAGGGAGCGAGCCTATTGCCATCATACGGGCGCAAAACCAGTCACCGCGGCAGCTACTGAGAAATTCCTGATGGAAAAACTCAATACCACTTTGCTCGACCCGGGAATCGAACCCAGGAACTCATGCTCACAGGCTCTATCTATACACACGCACGTTCCACATCCACATGCCTCATGCTCACATGCTCTTGCTCCTCATATTTAGAGACGAAAGACGCGATGTAGATTTTAACCAGTATGATTGATCGGATTCCGACGTCTCCGCTCGTCTCCGCTTTGGTGGAGTTCCAAGCCTTAAGATTGGGGAATTATAAAAACGCAATACCTAATTCATAGAAATACGACTTCAGACATTGCGTCACAACGTTGTATCCATGGCGGTAACTTGGTCGCGATTATAAACACACTTTATTTTTCTTCAAGGTCAAATGTCCGCTAAGAATAGCCTAACATTTATGTAACTGAGCTACGAATCAATAATACTTATATGCCTTTTGTATGTAAATGTAGTTCTTATGAGGTAGGAGTTTTGCAAGGTTTTTGGCTTAGAGCTCGTCAATGTATCATCATCTGCCTAGCCTTTTCCCAACTATATTGGGGTCGGCTTCCAGTCTAACTGGATGCAGCTGAATACCAGTATTTTACATGGAGCGACTGCCTATCTGACCTCCACAACCCAGTTAGTACTGGGTAATACGATACCCCTTGGTAAGACTGGTTGTCAGACTTTTTGAGCCACTGACTAACGGTAACGACTATCAAAGATCTACAAATGACAGCCGGGACCAACTGCTTAACGTGGTTTCCGAGGCACGGAGGAAACTCGGTATGTAAGGGTGGTCACCCACTTCGTTTGTAATACTGCTAGAATAAAGTTCTAATCAGCTTGCACTATAAAGCGGTTGTTACGTCAGTCACTGCGGCCGAATAGTTCGAAATGATTGGTTTTTTGCGATTTACAAAAAACTATTGATTGGACTAAAAAAAATAAAACACATAAGACCTGCTTTATAGTTAGTTCAGTTATTATGCAAAGTTTCATGATCTAATTTCAAGTACTTTTTGAATACAAACGGTTTATTGTTCGATTTGGAGGTAACTTTGGTTTTTTTTTCTATCGAGAAAAGTTTATGGAATCGTGTTTTCGTCACACATAGGACACACACATTAATCCTAAACTTTACCAAATATTTTATTTCAAAATTAATGCTGCAGTATTTTAGGAGTAACGGAGGATCATGCTAAGCCAATTGAGGGATATATAGCCCTTAAAAACTTTCAGGTCAGCAATGGCAATTCATGTCCAGTCCAGGTGGGAGATTTTCAGCAGGTGGAATGAATGGGTCAAGTATGATTGTGATTACAGACTTACTTGAGAGTGATAGACGGGACTATACCAAGAGAATCATAATCACAATACTTGTTACTACTTAGTAACAAATCGTTATGTCTAGTGTTATACGCCCGCTTGTCAGGTAGCATTCGTGTGTCAAAATCGAAAATGTTCGGGATAAAAATTTTTGTATGAAAATTATAATATATATATTAAAAATAGTAAGGGTTATGATTTTAGCAGTCTATGTATGTATCTATAGTCTACTAAAATATTATAAAGAGGAAAGATTTATATTTTTGTTTGTAACGAATAAACTTAAAAACTACAGGACCGATTTGAAGAATTCTTTCAGCAATGGATAGCTGGGTACATTATCAGCGAGTAACATAGGCTATATTCCCGCGTAGGCTATATTTGCGAGTGATATATTATCCCCGTACTCCCACGGGAACGGGTTCACCGCGTATGTTTGTATTTACCTATGTTCCTCCGTAGCGCCTAAACTATTCATCCGATTCTGATGAATAAGGTGTCAATCGATTCGTTATTATGGCCCGGGTAACATAGGCTCCATTTTAACCAACTTCAACAATAGGAGGAGTCGATTTTACCTCGTAAACCCCGAATTTAATCAGAGCGTGATTTTTCAGTAGTTGGGTTTTTTTTTTGTGGTAGTTCCTACACAAATTCTTGTTTAGAAATAGATCGCGAACTCATTACCCTTTACACTTACATGTAACATGTAAGAATGTTCGGCTGTGGTTGTGAAAGCCCTTTTTCTGGAACAGAGGATAAAAGAGTAGGTACTTACTGATTGCGCTTGTTCACTGTGTGGTGTGTCTTGTATTGACTCCGGATTACTAAATATCCCTGCGATCTCAGACCAAATAAAAAACCCATGACAATAAAGTACAATAACAATGAAGTAAAGCCAGTGCAAAACTCTCCGCTCTGTGCATACACGCTCACACGCACACATTTACTTGCATCAAACTACAAACTCAAACTCAAACTCAAAGCATTTATTTCAATTAGACCATTACGGCACTTTTGAATGTCAAAATTACAATTAAAAAACAAAGCTACAGTCCCAGTCACAAGGCATAATAACTTGAGAAAGTAGTGTAGTTGCCTATTCCCTAGCGTAGATCTCTATGGAGAAGAACCGGCAAGAAACTCCATGGACACTCTTTTGAATCAAAATATTGTTACAAAATCTTGGTTACATCATTAATTTTGAAATTATACATATATGTGAGAACAATGTAGAAAGACGTGCACATTAAGAGCGTCCAGAGTAGAAAACGACAACAATTTAACCAAAAACCGAATTAAAATGAACCCTGGCAGCCAAGAGATGACCAGTCCCAACTGATAGCGCCCGCTCACGAACATAACGCGCGCATCAGCACCATTGAACTCAACCATATTGAAAGGAACTAAATGACCCAACACACCCACCACCATCAGCGAGACATTTGAGTGAGCATGACATTCTCTCAGCCACCAAGGCATATTCAAGTCAATGAAAGATAACTAAGTGTAAATGGTGGCTGAACAATACAAAGTACTTACACATGTGCTATGCAATTATATAATACTAAGAACTGGAATCTACACAATGCAAGTATATTTTTACAATCTTCTGCAGCTTCCACAATACATCAACATGGGAATCATTTTTTCTTCTTCTTCTTTGCGTGTCGATAGACTCAAATAATGCCTGACCAGTACAATCAATTAGTTTGCCCCTATGGTTGTGGAGCAGGACCAGCATTTAGCAAAGCATTTTTATCATCAATGTAATCCCCCAACTTATAATATGCTTGCCTACATAGTGCGCGTTTTATACAAGATTTAAATTTCGTCTCGTTCAGTTGAAGAATGTGGGGAGGTATTTTATTGTAACATTTCAAACAGTACCCCATGAAAGATGAATCTACTTTAGCAAGCCTGAAACCTGGCTGAACTAGTTGGTCCCTATTTCTAGTGTTATAGTGGTGTCTGTCACCTCTTCTACTGAATAAATGCCGATTTTTTCTAACGTACATGATGTTTTCATAGATGTATTGACAAGGTACTGTAATGATATTAATTTCCTTAAACAGTTCTCTTAGAGAATCGCGTCTACGTAATTCATAAATGGCTCTAATGGCTCTTTTCTGCAGAATAAATATAGACTCGATGTCTGCAGCCCGTCCCCATAGTAAAATACCGTATGACATAATACTATGAAAATAACTAAAATAGACTAGCCTCGCGGTATCAATGTCAGTAAATTGACGGATTTTTCTAACAGCATATGCTGCTGAGCTCAGCCGTCCCGCAAGAGATGTTAAATGAGGACCCCATTGTAACCTTGAGTCGAGCGAGATTCCCAAGAAAACAGTTTTATCGACAAATTCTAGTTTCTCTTGATTCAATATTATTACAATTAAACTAAGCTGAAAAAATGCACACATGTTTACGAAACCGGCATCACTTTATTGTTCGCAGCGCTGTGTATTGGTTTTTTATTTGGTCTGAGCCTGCGACAAATAAATATTTTTTTCTTTATTAATTTAAGGGTTTATGTACACATTAAATACAGAAAAAAGGAAAGGAACAGAAAAATAGGTACAAAGGTTATGGTTGTTTCTAAAGAAATCTATTCCAGCATACCTGCGAAAGGAGGGTAGATAAAAAGAGATGTAGACATAGTGTGTGAAGAATGAAAATATAGAATACACAGAGCAAATAAAGAATTTTAAATATAACATTAAAATAATAAAAATATACTTACATCATAAGTCACAACCAAAACTGTTAAGTCAAAACTACTTTTGACCGGTGAAAACTATTTTAACAATAACTAACATTTACTTAGAAACTTATTAGGTGGTTGCTCGTGGCTAAATAATAACAGCCGCTCGGGTCGATCTTTAGTTAAGCCGTGCTTGCCTAGGTTGGTCTGTGGATGGGTGACCACACACATTACATACCGAGTTTCCCCCGTGCCTCGGAAAGCACGTTAAGCAGTTGGTCCCGGCTGTCATTTGTGATCTTTGACAGTCGTTACAGGTAGTCAGTGGCCCAAAAAGTCCGACAACCAGTCTTACCAAGGGGTATCGTATTACCCAGTACTAACTGGGTTGTGGAGGTCTGATAGGCAGTCGCTCTATGTAAAATACTGGTATTCAGCTGCATCCGGTTAGACTGGAAGCCGACCCCAATAAAACTTGGGAAAAGGCTAGGCAGATGATGAGATTTTTTTTTTTGTGACCATTTGAAAAACATCACGTAACTCTAGGACTAGGTAATTACATCTGAGGCGTTCTAAAACAACATATTTTTAATGCAGAAAAGGCATTTTAACTTCATAAGGGTTTTGACTGACACCAGTCAGTGGTTTTGACCGATTAACAGTTTTGACTGTAAGTAACATAATATACAAGACAAAATCTTTCTTCTTTATTTCTAAATGGTATAAATAATGGTATATTATCAACAGACAGTTTTCCTTGACGACCTTAAGCTTTTGACGTAACTCCGAGATGCTGTGAAAGACTTACCTACACGTGTATGGACTTACACCTTACAAGTCAAGTTATAACTTGATTTTAAGTAGGTAATTCCTCACGCATCCATTTTTATGCAATAAATTATAACTTTTGACAGTTCTGACTTCAAGCAAATGTTGAATTCATCATTTTCTTGCCCTTAACCCAATTCATTTGTGGTCGTCGCAGCATGTCTTCTTCTTCCATACTTCTCTATTACTCGTCATCTTAGCAGACACCTCCTTTCTAGACATATAATAGGTGAGACGACAAAAAACAATCTATTAGTCCGTCAGTTAGATTATCAAAAAATATTTGACCCGTGTTTTTTATTTTGTTACGTAAACCTAAATTGACGAAGATATGACGCTTTTAAAATTCTCAATACGTCACGCCTAGGTATAATTTTTAGCTAGTTCTGACGTCACGAGCCCCCACTCCCGAGTTTTGATGCGTTTTTATCTTTGTCAATATTCATTGATTTACAAAAACAAAAAATACGTGTCCATTAATTTCCAATACTCTAACTGACGGACTAAATAGATTTGCATTTTTTTTATACTGTCGTCATGCCTATTCTTTACACAGTCCATCCATCGTTTCTCTGATCTTCCTCTACTCTTATACCATCCACATTCATACTCATAAGTTTCCTCACGACATTTTCCTCATTCAAGCTATTACCTACTAACTAGTACCAAAAAAAATTGTATCTGTACCTAACTACTTACCTCTACTCAAGTAATCACTTGGACTTGTTTATACATATGGGTGTAAGGGTGAGGACTAAACGAACGTAATTATGAGTAATGAGTCACGCAATTTACGCCACATTTTCATGTCTGGTTTGTGTCATGTGTCGACGTAAAATGCGCCCAACAAAATGAAACTGAATTAACGCGGTTTACATAATTACGATCGTTTCACCCTAAGTGTGTCCTATGGGCCCCTAAGTGGGCCCGCGTAGTGTTTTAGAGGCCGCTTCCTCTCTCCGAGAAGAAACTTGTGTCCGAACGATATAGGCTTGCTGTGTAGACACGCAGCTGTTGCCGGTACCTTTGTCCGCGTGAAAAAATTATAAAAAGATCACTTCCCTATTTGCCATGGAACCCAGATCCATTTTCTAAATTACTCCTTATAACATCAGCTATCTGCCAGTAAAAGTCCCGACAAAATCAGTTCAGTCTTTTCTCAAATTAGCCGGATCAAACGGACAGACAAAAATAATTATAGGTGCCGTATAATAATTTCATATGCATTCAGTAAAAAGCTGCTGCAATTTTGACATTACGAACGGACACTACAATTTTATTTATTTGTAAAGATCTAATTTATCTGGCAAATTAAGGTTTCATCCGACCTGAGCATTTAATCCCTGAAATTGCCCTTGTTAGGCTTACGTAATAACGAATTTAGCTACTTAATTGAATAATACGTTTCCCAAAAAGATAATATACAGTCACCGGCTTAAATACTCCACACTTGCGCACCAAATGTTAGCAATTTTCTCGTAAAAACTTCGAGACAAGACCTCCTCCACAATGGCCTAGCTTTGAGAATGCTATCTAGCCTTAAAAAGACATACACTGACCTAATTGGTGATGTTCTTCAGAAAGGTCAGGTGTGTAGTACTCGTAACCGGCGTGCGTGTATGATCAGGAGGTCTACTCGCGAAGTTACGGTCGTTTCCTACTGCGTATCACTTACGGACATAAGGGCCCGAACTAAAAATGAATGACAACACGATTGGTCATCTGTCCTTACTCCCGATGTGTTTTCAAAACTCATGAATCCGAAAATATTAGGGAGTAGGGTTCATTTCAAAGTATAAGCTACTTTTGGACGGCCCCTGATGTATGATCGTGGGGGTTATTGTACATTCCCCACAAAGGAAGCGTAAGGCTCGTAGCAGGCGGTGTTCTGTAGTGTCTGCCTACCCGCGTAGGAAAAAGGCGTGAGTTTATGTACGTATGTAAGAAACATCTATACCCGTAACACCAAACAATTTCGGTAAATCTATACCCGTAATAGCAAACAATTTCGGACTTTGAAAATTGCTCTTGTTACACGTTAGTACCACTTAAAATAATTACCATTCCGGATCTTCTAGTTAGTTTGAAATCTAAGGTTAGGCCAGAAACCTGTACCAACGTAGGAAGGAAAACTATCCAAGTAATACTTGATCAATCGACACTGCCAATCACGGTTCACTACTAAACGTAAGCCTGCATTTAGTGAAGTTAGTAAAAAGTGTTAAACAAAATGGAAACTATAAATGAATTGAGGAAGTCCAAGGAATTATCGAAGAAGAGATATTCTATCGTGTCCGGCAGTGATATTTGTAAGTCATCAGCATTTTAATAACTACAGTAATACAGGGAAACAAAATATAATCACAGGGAGCCGACCCTTGAAGGTGTCAGGAGGGGTCGGGGTTGCGTAGCAGCACGGTTCGGGGAGATCGTAGTGGTGGGAGTCTACTTCTCCCCGAATCGAACTCTCGCCGAGTTCCACAACTCTCTCGCAGAGTTGAGTGTTGTCGTCGGAAACCATTCCCTCCCCGTGCTTGTCCTCGGGGACTTCAATGCCAAGAACTTGGCTTGGGGTTCTCGTTGTACAGACGTGCGGGGAAGGATGGTGGAGGACTGGGCTCTGGAGAAGGGCCTGGTCGTCCTAAATCGGGGTTCTGTTCCCACGTGTGTGCGGATGCGGGGCGAGTCGGTGGTGGACATTTCGTTCGCTAGCCCCGCCCTGTCGCCGCGTGTCGTTGACTGGCGTGTCATGGAGGGGGTGGAGACCTATTCCGACCACCGGTACATCCGGTTTGACGTCTCCACCCAGACCTCAAGCGCGCTGGTCCAACAGGCCCCGAGTGGTCCGCGTTGGGCGCTGAAGCAGCTGGACCGGGAGCTCCTCCTGGAAGCCTCGATCGTGCAGGCCTGGGTGACATCACCAGACAGGCCTGCCGACATTAACAATGAGGCAGGGTGGTTCCAGGAGGCCATGTCCGATATATGCGACGTGGCAATGCCCCGAGTCCGGCCAGGAAGCGCCCGACGTCAGGTGTACTGGTGGTCGCGAGAGCTGACGTCTCTGCGCGAGGCGTGCGTGGCTGCGCGACACCTGTACGCCAGGCATAGCAGGCTCCGCATTCGTCCACCGAATGCGGCAGCCATCGAGGCGGAGCTTTACGAGGGGTACAGAGCGGCGAAGACCGCCCTCCGCGAGGCTGTCCTGCGGGCCAGGGATCTGGCCCGCGAGGAGATGCTGGGGACTCTCGACAGAGATCCGTGGGGGCGCCCTTATAAGATGGTGCGGGATAAACTCCGCACCTGGGCCCCCCAACTGACGCAGAGTCTCCGGCCTGAGCTCGTGGAGGACGTGGTGAGCACTCTGTTCCCTACGCGGGGAGAACATCCCCCCCCGCCTATGGCTCCGCCACCTGCGGTGCTGGAAGCGGACCACCAGGATGACGACGACGACACTCCGGAAGTGACTGGGGTAGACCTGAGAGTGGCGGTACGCAGGCTCAGTGCCAAAAATACCGCCCCAGGACCCGACGGCTTGCCTGGCAAAGCCTGGGTCCTGGCCTCGGAGGCTCTCGGGCCCCGACTGGAGGGGCTCCTAAGCGCATGGAGAGGGGACAGTTCCCGCTTTGTTGGAAGACGGGGAAGCTGGTCCTCATTCGGAAGCCGGGGCGCCCTGCGGACTCTCCGTCCGCATACCGGCCCATAGTGTTGCTCGACGAGGTGGGCAAGCTCTTTGAAAGAGTAATTGCAAACCGCCTCGCCGAGCACCTTGCGGGGACGGGGCCGGATCTTGCGGAACACCAATTTGGTTTCCGCAAGGGGCGCTCTACGGTGGACGCCATCATGCGCGTGAGAGCCCTCACGACGGGGGATGCGGTGTCCCGGGGTGGGGTTGTCTTGGCGGTGTCTCTTGACATCGCCAACGCCTTCAACTCCATGCCCTGGAGCTGCATTAGGGAGGCACTCCGGTATCACCGGGTGCCGACCTACCTCCGTCGTGGTCGGGGATTACTTGACGGACAGAGCCGTCATCTACCCCGGTCGCAGAGGAGAATGGAAACGGCGAGAGATGTCGTGCGGTGTTCCACAGGGATCGGTTCTAGGGCCTTCCTTGTGGAACATCGGGTACGACTGGGTGCTGCGCGCCGACCTCCCTAGCGGCGTCAGCGTGGTCTGCTATGCAGACGACACGCTGGTGCTGGCACAAGGGGGGTCGCACGAGGCGGCGGCTGAAATAATGACACGCGGGGTTGCGATAGTCGTCGAGAGGATCCGGCAACTGGGTCTCGAGGTGGCATTGCATAAGTCCGAGGCCATGTGCTTTCATGGGCCTCGGAATGCGCCACCTCCGGGATCCTCACTGACGGTAGGAGGGGTATCCGTCGGCGTCGAGTCGACTTTGAAGTACCTGGGACTCGTCCTCGACAGCCGATGGAACTTCGTGGAGCATTTCCGACGTTTGGCCCCCAAACTGGAACGGACCGGGGCTGCCTTCAGGCGGCTTCTGCCCAACCTGGGGGGGCCAAACGCCTCCTGCCGGAAGCTCTACGCGGGAGTCGTGCGGTCCATGGCCCTTTACGGGGCCCCGGTGTGGGCGCGTTCATTGAGGCGGCGAGCCGCCCACTACCTGAACGCGCCCCAAAAGGTGGTAACCGTAAGGCTGGCCCGTGGGTACCGCACGATCTCCCGTGAGGCGGCGTGCCTCCTTGCCGGATTGCCGCCATGGGATCTGGAGGCAATTGTCCTCGCGCGCCTGCACGAATGGCGCGCGGAGGTGCTACGCCGGGGGGAAACTCCGCTGCCGCGACAAATTGTCTTGCAGCGGACAGACTTCCGGCATGATCTCATGGCGACATGGAGAGAGCGACTGTCGCAACCCCGTGCAGGGCACGCCACAATAGTGGCGGTAAGTCCCCTCTTTGAGGAGTGGCTTGAGAGACGCCACGGCGTCCTCACCTTCCGCCTGACGCAGGTCCTCACCGGACACGGTTGTTTCGGGAGGTTCCTGCACCGAATCGGGCGGGAGGAAACGCCCGGGTGTTTCCATTGCGAGGATCGACCGGAGGACACGGTGGAGCACACGGTGGAGATGTGCCCCGCGTGGGCGGAGCACCGCCGTGTCCTCGAAGCGGCGATTGGCGGCGGCGACCTCTCGCGTCCGGCCCTGTCGCAAGCCATGGTCCGGAGCGAGACGGAATGGGACGCCGTCACCTCCTTCTGCGAAGCAGTAATGCTAGAGAAGGAGGTGGCGGAACGTGAGAGGGAGAGAACCTCACAGCGTCCCGGCCGCCGCGGGAGACGCCCCGGGCGTCGGGGGCCACCACGTGGCCCCCGGCCACCGTAGGCGCGGGCCTGTGGACGGTGGGCTATGGGCTAGCTCGCCGTCCGTCCGTCTCATGACGACAGGCCGTGTCGACGGCGCGTTCGTGTTCCACGCGCGCCTCAAAGAGAGTCAGCAAAAAGGAAGGGGTCCGCAAGGACCGATGCCTGCCGGGGTTGCGGGACTGTTCGAAAGAGATACCGTGGCCCCGGAACACAAAGGGCGATGAAGGAACATGGATGGGTTTTAGTCAGTAAAAGTCTGACACTCCCTCCCGCTCCGCCCAGAGCGGGAGAAGTCATTTGATGATTTCCCATCCGAAAAAAAAAAAAAAAAAAAAAAAGGGAGCAGTGCTGGCTCTGGGAGAACTGCTTCGACATACGAGAAGTAGGTCTTGAGGACCTCACGACTACGACTTGTCGCATCACCGGACGCTATCTTGTACAAAACTAGTCGGACGCCCGGTGGTGCGGCCAAACTTTCTTCCTGGTCAAAGCTTCTGCGGCCAAAAGTCGTAGTCGTGGTCGTCTTATTGCACGAGGTCTCTTAGATTCGAAACTAGGCGAACGCATTCTTTTGTGTAATTTATATCATCTCCACTGCTCTCAAAACGGTGAAAGAAACATCGTGAGGGAATCGACATGACTTTGGTGGATTACAGCCTATTCCCTCTCATAGAGAGGAGGCCTGTGTCCCAGCTTTGGGAACAGTATACGTATATACCAATCATGTAGTGTAGCTCTATTTACATCTAATAGAGATATGAACCGGATTTCATCCTGCATCTAAATTCTGTAAATCATTAAACTTCTCCTCAATTGTTCCAGGCTCATCATCAGACGAAGACGAAGGAGTCCAGCCCCATGAGAAAGCCATCGCAGCTGGAACTCCAAACCCTGCTTACTGTGTCAGGAACGTCGAACAGCATGCCTTCGGGAGAAGGGAGATTGAGATCGCAGAGCAAGAGATGCCAGGAATCATGGCCCTTAGAGCCAGGGCGAAGGAGGACAAGCCTTTGAAGGATGCCAAGGTAATTTAGACCTTTTGTTATCTTCTTTACCTCATCATCATTTCAGCCGAAAGACGTCCACTTTTGGACATACGCCTCCCTCAAGTGACGTCACATTGACCGGTCCCGTGCGACTCGCATTCAGCAGATTCCCGCAAATTTCACCAGGTCATCGGTCCACCTAGTGGGAGGCCTTCCAACGCAACTTCTTCTTTACATTACACCGCTGTCTGTACGCTTAGATCTTTTAAACTACGCAACTCATTTTAATGCAGTTTTCAGCAATAGATAGAGTGATTCACGAGAAAGGTTTTTATGTACAATGCTACGTTGCACCCGTGCGAAGCCGGGGCGGGTCACTAGTCGCTAGTTTATTTATAATTTTATTTTAGCGACAGAACACAGAAGCATATCAGTATAGGTGGCCAATAAATAACAAACGCACGGGGTCGATCTTCAAAGTTCAGCAACGTTTGCCGAGGTCGTTCTGGATGGCTGCTCCTTTTACATACTAAGACCCCTCTGGACCTCAGAACGCACGTTAAACCGTTGGTGCAATCTGCCATTAAATGCCTGTATATGGGGGGTCAAATCCCTTATAGTTTCGCCATGTCTGTCCGTCCGTCTGTCCGTCCTCGCTTAATCTCTGTGACCGTTAGCACTAGAAAGCTGAAATTTGGTACCAATATGTATATCAATCACGCCGACAAAGTGGGAAAATAAAAATTGGAAAAAAATGTTTTATTAGGGTAGCCCCCCTATATGTAAAGTGGGAAGTGATTTTTTTTTTAATTTCAACCCTAACGTGTGATATATTGTTGGAAAGGTATTTAAAAATGAATAGGGGTTTCCTAAAATCATTTTTTGACAATGTCAATAATTTCGGAAATAATCGCTCTAAAAGTAAAAAACAATGTGTCCCCCCCCTCTAACTTTTGAACCATAAGTTTAGAAAGTATGAAAAAAATCTGAAAAGTAGAACTTTATAAGGACTTTCTAGGAAAATCATTTTGAACTTGATGGAAACAACAGTTTTTGTACAAAAAAGACAAAAAGGGTTACCACTATGTTCGCGCTCCAGCAGCGTTCCGCGCTCCTGCAACTGCTCCAATGGATACGTCGCGCGCACTTCTACATGCGCTCCCCTTTGAAACACTTCGCTCCCCTTTGTGTTCGCGCTAAAAATCGTCACGAGTCGGAGCGCCTGCCGCGGAGCGTGCAATGTTGCACGCTCCGTGTTCGCGCACGTACCCACTACCGGGAGCAGTTTCAGGAGTGCGGAGCGCTGCTAGAGCGCGAACATAATGGATACCCACCTTTAAACTCACGTGGGAACACTTATTGTGACGGACGGGAAACTACGGAACCCTACACTGAGCGTGGCCCGACACGCTCTTGGCCGGTTACATTTTTTAGAAAAGTACAAGTTTTTAATGTCATATCTTTAAAATTAACTATCTCCACGACCCCCGTACTATTCAATTCATCCATCAGCACAATGTTTTAAGTGCGTTACATTGAGTCCTACCGTAAAACATTTTCACCCAAAAAAAAAGTCGTTTCCCAGAAATATTTTTTTCGTACTGTTACTTAGTTTGATGTACATAATGCTTGGTTGACGGCTTCGTCATGTATATTTCTTTGTGTAGTTAATCAAAAGTCTGATATAGTTTCAGACAACACATTGAAAGATTGACAGAGATTGATTGAGTGAACGAGTTGAAGTAGTTTGATTGATGAGCCAATCAGATGATGTTTATGTAGGTCTCGATTGACGTTTACTGTGTTATTGTTTTGTATTGTATGTTGGTTTATTTTTTTGAACTTCGTGTCTTTGCACTTTGTACAGTCACCTGTGGTGGTATACTTACACGCTTATTTTTAGGTCGTTCTGGAACGGTTCTATAACCATTTGCATAAAATTTTAAGACCTAATATAACTTAGCATACTTTTCTTACTCCTAATTATATTTTCGCATAACATTATTTACGCATAACAGCTTACGCATAATTTCTCTAATCACAATAATGATTAACATAACAAACAACAACAACATTCAACATCAACAACAACAACAACAACAACAACAACAACAACATTCAACATTCAACAACAACAACAACAACCAACAACAACAACAACAACCTTCAACATTCTTAGGCATAAATGTATTTACGGATAGTGATATTCATCATCATCATCATCATCATCATCATCAGCCTATAATGTTCCCACTGCGGGGACAGGGCCTCCTCTCAATGAGAGGGAATGGGCTATAATCCACCACGCGGGCCCAGTGCGGATTGGTAGATGTCACATGTCTTTGAATTTTTTGTTCTAGGACATGCCGGTTTCCTCACGATGTTTTCCTTCACCGTTTTGAGAGCAGTGGTGATGAAATAAATTACACAAAGTAATGCGCCTGTCTGGGATCGAACCCACGACTTACTTTTCGTAAGTCGGGGCCGCCACCACTGGGCCCCCGCTGCTCTAATGATATTAAAACATATATTTTATAGGCATAACAAAGAAGCATAATAATTAACTCCTAAAATGTTAGACACCCTAATTGGCCAAATTACCAATTAATTATTGACCAATTTATTTTGACGATTGGAAAAAAACCATATCTCCTGAAGCTGGTAATACATAACATACTTGTTTTGAACATAGTTGATTGTGAACATATGTGAGTTTTTTCCCTGTAAGAAGCATGCAAACAAGCATACACCATGCATGCAGCAAGCATGCGTGCAGCAAGCATGCAGCATGCAAGCAAGCATGCAGTATGCAACATGCAGCAGGCATGGTTTCTGTCACGACTCCGGCGCTGCAGGGCTCCGGCGGTAGCACGCGAGCTTATCGTCGCAGATGGGTTTTACGCTCACCACCGCAGCTTGCTGTGGCGGCGAGCGTTAAAACCACCACCACTACGTGGACTCGGTTTTGCAGCGATTCGTTTCTGTCACTAACTTTTGTAGCACAACGTAATGAATATTTAATTCAAATAAATACGTAAAAATAACACAAATTTGGTTCCGGTATTTATATTAATTGTATGCCTAAATACTATTATGCTAATAGTCATTATGCTTAGTAACATTATATGCGAATTAAATTTATGCCAAAACAAATTAGCCTTCAAGATGATTATGCCAACATAAACTGTATGCCAAAAAAAAAATTGGCAAAGTATTATTATGGTAAAACAAATTATGCCAAAACAGTTATGCCAAAGTGTATTAGGAAAAAGAACATTATGCAAAAAGAAGGGATCCCTTCTGGAACCGAAAGCCATAAACTCGATCATCGAACTCAGAACGATGAAGACGTTGCGTTGGATGGCCTCCCACTAGGTGGACCGATGACCTGGTGAAGGTTGCGGGGGAATCCGCTGGATGCGCGTCGTACGGGACCGGTCAATGTGGCGACGCTTTGGGCCTGTGTCCAGCAGTGGACGTCTTTCAGCTGAAATGATGATGATGATTAAAAAAAATTTTTTTTTTCGTATTTTTTTTTTTTAATTAACCGTAAAAAAAATAACAATCTTACCGGATTCAGCTGCATACTAGACTTTTACACGGAGAAACTGCCCATGGGAACACCAAAACCCAGTTAGTACTGGGTAAAACGATACAACTTGGTAAGGCTGGGTGTCAGACTTTCGGGCCTATGTGTATGCAGCTGCATCCGGTAAGACTGGAAGCCGACCCCCAACATAGTTGGGAATAGGCAGGAAGATGATGATGACTTCTGCAGCTTCTCAAATCTTTGAGATACGGTAACATAGCACAAACACCAAGAAACCAATATAACGTTTGTTAACGTTCGTTTTCGTTTATAATATAATGTTTGTGTAATGAGCACACAACAAATGTAACAAATGTAATGAGTACATTTGTTTCCGAGTCATGGATGTTTATATGTATAATAAGTGTGTATTTACAAACAAAAAGTATCTAAGTATGTAGTATATCAACTATCTGGTGTCCACGACACAAGCCTCGTTGCTTAGTGTGGCACTAGATGGCGCTGTATGTAATGTCCAGCGATATTTATTTATTATTTATCAATTGCTATGCATTCTAATTGCATCAATATGCATATTGATACTAAAAACATGTGTTTGATTTGTCAACATAACCTTCACATTTGGTTTAACTGCGGCAGGTATAGTTATAGCTGACCTCATTAACCCGTTTACACAAGGTTTCAACTCTTGGGAAGTTTTCATGAATGCAATGCTTTTTCAGCTTAACATGGTTTTTTTGGGAGAAATAAATGTTGGTTGTTTGCTTAGTAGAAGAGAGGTGTCAGACTTAGGAAAAGTTTTTCAGAATCGTCATGGTTATAACATAACATAACGGCTGTAATCTGCGAAGGGTAACGCAGAGGTGAGTCTAATAGGGTATATGCATGTATTTTTTTCTTCATTTATCAATAAAGTATAGTATTAACCCAAGAAAATAATTAAAAGTTAAGTTCAACGACAGCTTGTCGCTCAAAAAAAAATAATTTTCAATTTTCTACGACAGTTCAAACGTCCGTGACTGTAGCGGCCATTCCTGTCAAAGCGGTTGACGTTATTTCCCTCTGTCTGCCTTGTTTACATATTATTTTCAGGGTAGCCCGCGAAATTCAAATTTTCTTACGTTTTTTGCAACTCAATTTAATAAATCATTAAATCGAGTTGCAAAAAACGTAAGAAAATTTAAATAGTAATTCAATCGAGTTACATGAACTTGGAGGGCTGTATTGATGATTTTGATGATTATAATTCTGTAATTACATACGTCTTACAGCCGCGATTAATATTTTAATCAACATACAACCTAGAGCACTGGCCTGCAAATTGCAAAAAACGTAAGAAAATTTGAACTTCGCGGGCTAGTTGGAGCATTCACCGTAATATAATAATTTTACTAAATGTATACGTGCTTTATTCAAGCAAACATTGCAATACCAATATTATAATAACATCTTTGTGAAACTTTAAGTAATTTTCAAATAAAAGTGTTTCTTTGACACATAGCGTTTGACGTCACTACTTACGAATTTGCGTTCCGTTTCACCGGTGAGACGCCGCATACGCACTTGAGGTCTGAGCGAGCGTCCATGAACCCCCATCTGCAGAGATTGTCTTTGCTCCGGCCGACTTGGGTTTGATGTCTGTTTAGAGGTTTCCAAGTCGACCACGGCAATGTGTGCCCAGGTGGAAGGTTTTCTGATGGATCGTTGAAGTTGTCAGAGGGTTTAAACCGCTCTCGCCAGAGTTTGCATCTTGCAGGCGGAGGCGTTGGAATTGGCTGGGCTAACTGGGCCCACGTGCACCCAAGAATTCTTTTGGGACTTTTCAAAATAAACTTCTAAAAAGTCCTAAAAGTTGAACTACAAGCTGACTGACGCCATCTAATGCACAGCTACGGCTCAGTAGTCGTAGCGGTGCATTGGATGGCGTCAGTCAGCTTGTAGTTTCGTCCTCTCATTACGGCTGGCTATAGCCCTGTCCTTTTTACTAGTTTTATTATTATCTAGGGTAAAGTTAGAATGCAGGGATACTCTTCGGAAATACTAATTCGATTCCGAAACTTCGGCAATGGGAAGCTACATTATCTCCGAGTGTCATAGGCTATATTTAAAATGTTGCTGTTGTAGGCGAGACGAAAAAAAAAACTAATTAGTCCGTCAGTTAGATTATCAGAAAATATTTGACCCGTGTTTTTTCTTTTGTTACGTAAATCAAAATTGACGAAGATAATGACGCTTTTAAAATTCTCAATACGTCACGCCTAGGTATAATTTTTAGCTAGTTCGGACGTCACGAGCCCCCACTCCCGAGTTTTGATGCGTTTTATCTTTGTCAATATTCATTGATTTACAAAAACAAAAAATACTTGTCCATTAATTTCCAATACTCTAACTGACGGACTAAATAGATTTGCAATTTTTTTATACTGTCGTCATGCCTATTTCCGACCATAAACAAACGCTAGTCTGACTATTAAATATTAGGATCGATTCTGCACTGTTGTTAGTACAATAGTAGATAAAATTAATGTATGTATGCTAGTGGGTGGGTATGCTTTTATTAATTGAGATGATAGATATCGTGATGTGATAGGTGTGATAGAGATCTAGTTTCGCAATTTTCCTGTAGGTAAGTTACAGGGTTTCCCCATACTGTTGCTATTAAAAAGTTTTATTGTTTCATTTAAAAACGTGACCATGTATGTCAGTAGTTGAAGCCTGAAAATCTGACAACCATTCTTACCAGTTCGTGGGAAAACAATAGGCAGATGATGAATCTAATCAGCAATTCCAGCTTCTATTGCTCTTTCTGTTGGTAACTGGCTAAATCTAGGTGTACAATCACGAGCATGAATACACGAAGCAACTTTTGAACATGATTTTCTACACCCTGTTCCTCATACCTCTGAAGCTACTGCCATCACCATATACTTCCGTTTTCTGTTTTCCAGATCGTAGGCTGCACACACATTAACGCTCAAACAGCGGTTCTGATCGAGACGCTAGCCGCTCTCGGGGCCACCGTGCGCTGGGCTGCCTGCAATATCTACAGTACGCAGAATGAAGTCGCCGCCGCTTTAGCACATGCTGGTAAGTGCCTTCAGGGACTACTTCACCGCTTGACCACGAGCTACATAAATGTTCGAGCGAGTGCAGAGAAAACAAATGAAAAGAAAGAAAAAGCATTTATTAGCCCGCACTGGACAAAACACACAAATTTAAATGGTTAAATTAACAGTACAACTAATAAATATTAAACAAAGAGAAAAATAAATAAAATGAAATGAAATTGGTCTAGTCAAAAAGCCCCAAAAGGCCGCTATCTCAGCATGGTGCTGTAACATGAACATGAACACACACACAGACACACACACACACATGAACGAATATGCTTAGACCATGTCACCTCGAAGTCCTGCACTTGGTACTTCGCGAAGAAAACAAGAGCTGCATCTCTGTAGGTCGATGGTGGTGAGTTAAGATAGCATGACATTTTGGGAAGAGCATCATCAATATTCTCTTGTCCTTATCCCAATTCTTTCAGGGTAGGCGCACCATGTCTTCTTCTTCCATACTTCTTTATTACTCGGCTTCTCGTTAAACATCTCCTTTCTTGCTATATCATCCTTAACAGTCCATCCATCGTTTCTTTGGTCTACCTCTCCTCTTATACCCATCCTTATTCACACTCATGGTGAAAAAGCAGTACCTAGTAGTTATTTTTTTTAGATTGTTATGCTGATGCTAAAGGTGGATCCAAGATCTTCGACTGCTTGGAGACTGCTTGACGAGTGATTGAAGAGGCCTATGTCCATGTGCAGCAGTGAACTGCTGAAACATAAGCTGGTTTGGGGAAGATCTAACTTCCTTCAACTTCCTTATTTTTTGCCGGAGCAGTATTACTGTACTCCGATTTGAAAGATACCTGTAAGTAAAAGATTGTTAACAGATTGACAAATCTTTAAATGTTGAATTCCCGACCCCAACATTGTTAGAACAGGCTAGACTAGAATTCAAACTCTGCGTACCCATTATTTGTTTTTATTCGACCAAATGTCCGTCTCTTTCCCAGGCTACGCAATCTTCGCCTGGCGTGGAGAAAGCGAGGAAGCGTTCTGGTGGTGCATCGACCAGTGTTGCACTCCAACAGCCACGTGGACTCCTAACATGATCCTCGATGATGGAGGGGATGCCACACATCTCATGCTGAAGAAGCATGCTGCTGCCTTCAAACATATTAAAGGTAAGAAGCTGATGGTCTTCTCTTGGTTGTACTGGTGGTATATTGAAGGTCTACTGCTGGTTTAGTTGTGGTCTACTGATGGTCTGCTTGTGGTGTTATCTGTGCCAAGATTTAATTTTTTAACGTCTCTCTCACTAGGTATTCTCCCGTATCGTAGGTGCGTTTACAAACATTCAAACTCACATACACAAACAGCAAAACCCGAAACAATTACCTATTAAGTTTTAGTGATCCGTCGATTGTCTGATTTTAACACATTTCTCGTTCAAAATGCGATAGCCTTTTTGTGGTCTACATAATTATTATGGGCTACTTGGATTTCACTTACGTCCTTAAAGCAACTAAATAATGTCTTACATTTGGCAAGAGATGAACATCATCTAGAAAGATCACACATTGAAAATATCAGTCGACCTCAAGTGTTTAGAGTTCCGTGGCACCTAAACTGACATTCAGATCTTATACGCCATGTTTTAACCATTTTCTTTTCCAGGAATAGTAGAAGAAAGCGTGACAGGCGTACACCGCCTGTACCAGCTGTCCAAAGCCGGCAAGCTGTGCGTTCCAGCCATGAACGTCAACGACAGTGTCACCAAGACGAAGTTTGACAACCTCTACTCATGTCGGTGAGTCTAGTTTACAGTGGATGTGGTGATGGCAGGTGGGGTAGAGCTCTCAACTGAATGGTTGGCAGACCTACAGCCATCCGAGTGGATGACATTCGGAAGATCGCAGGTATTTCATAACAACCTCCTTTTCGAATTCTGCAATGTTTTTAGGTTCATTTTCAGGGTTGAAATTCGAACGTTTAAGTCGAACGTACCAATCGGCCTGTCAAAATGAAAAACACAGCAGTACAATTTCCTACTCCGTGCTTGCTCATGTTTTCTGTATAAAATTAAGAAACGTTAAAGTTTGCGTGTGTTGTGATAATGTTGCTCATTGTGTGTATTGAGAAGACAATTATAGATGAATCAACAGTAGTAAGAGTTCCAAGTCAATTATAAGCTGGAGAGGACACAAGTAACTTGGAGGTAAGAGTTTGTGCCTACTAGCGAGCGTTCTGATTTACCCTAGGCTCCCCCCAAATATGTGAAGGCGTTATTCCGTAGTAGTAGTTGAGACTCACGCAGACCAAGGAAAAATGGCACAAAGGCAAGAGGCCTATACTCAACAGTTGGTGGAACAAGGCTACCAATGATGATGATGGAATAGAATAGGGCCAAGATACTAACCTTGTGGAACTCCAGAGCGAGCGTGGTATTGAATAGAAAAATATCCATTGACAGCAACGTATTATGAGCGGTTTATTAGGTAGGCTAAAATCCACCTCAACAACCATCTATGGACAACATTGAGATCGAATTTTGCTACATAAGAGGATGACACACCTTGTCGAATGCGCGACTGAAGTCAGTATCAATGGCATTAACTTCGCGTTTATCGTCAAGCGGTTCACCTTCAGATAGAGAGTTTAGTAAATGGCATTTTAAATGCTGTTCAACTTATTTTTGTGCAAAAATTACTTCATTATAATTATGAGAGGAAAAAAATCAAGACAGCAGAAGTGTTTTATGATTTTGAAAAATTTATGATCCTGTTTATAAACATACCTTTTTTTTGTTTACAGAGAAAGCATAATCGATGCTCTAAAGCGCAGTACAGACCTGATGTTCGGCGGCAAACAGTCTGTGGTCTGCGGCTACGGGGAGGTCGGGAAAGGATGCTGCCAAGCACTGAAGGCACTGGGCTGTGTAGTGAGTATAAAGGGTGTAATAAGACTCTTAACGAAGCCGAAAGGCACTTGTTCTTCCCGTCATTGCGATCATTTTATTGTTCTAGACCATACCTGGGAACCTTCTAGTTACGGAGATATTGTCAAATTTCCAACTTTTCTAGAAGTTTTTTTAAATAAATAATGTTAATAATAGGTTCCCTATCCATTAGCATAAAATTTTAAGACCTAATATAACTTGGCATACTTTTGTTACTCCTAATTATATTTTCGCATAATTTTATTTACGCATAACAGCTTACGCATAATTTTTTAAGCATAATTTCTCTAATCATAATAATGATTAAGCATAATATTCCAAAGCATAAATTCATTTACGCATAATGGTATTAAAACATACTTTCTATAGGCATAACAAAGGCATAAATGGCATACTCCTAAAATTTTAGACACTATTACACATTTTTTTTCAATAATGCTATAATGAAATTTGTAGGCAAGTAAGCATGCAGCATGCCAGCAAGCATGCCAGCAAGCATGCAGCATGCAAGCAAGCATGCAGCAACCAACCAAGCAAGCATGCAGCAGGCATGGTTTCTGTCACGGCTCCGGACTCCGGGGCTCCGGCGGTCCCACGCGAGCTTATCGTCGCAGATGTGTTTAATGCTCACCACCGCGGCGAGTGTTACAACCACCTGCTCCTAAACTCGCGGGCCGGCTCGCCCCTCCGCGCCTACGCGATTCTAAATTACACTCTCGGGGTAGGGCAGACAAGACTACGTGGAATCAGTTTTGCAGCGATTCGTTTCTGTCACCAACTTTTATAACACAACTTTATGAATTTTAGTTTAAAATAAATACTTAAAAATAACTTAAATTTGATTCCGGTATTTATATTAATTTGTATGCCTAAATACTATTATGCTAATAGTCACTATGCCCAGTAACATTATGCAAAATTCAATTTATGCCAAAACAAATTAGCCTTCAAGATGATTATGCCAACATAAATAGTATGCCAAAAAAAAATTGGCAAAGCATTATTATGGCAAAACAAATTATGCCAAAGTATATTAGGAAAAAGAACAATATGCAAAAAAAAAAATTAAAGAAAAACAAAAAACCCGACTACGTAAAAACTAATTTAAAAAATACGTGAAAGAATTAACTTAAATAAAAACTAAAAAGAAAGAAACAAGCCCAGTAGTTTAGAATTCTGTTAAGTAATACTAAATAACTACACAATTGAAATAGTTTTATAATCGATACACACATAAAACATATCATATATTCTAATGCAGAACAGAACGACTCACAGTCGGGGCCCATTTAAATTTTACCAATCAAATCTTCCCAAGGGGCCCCGACTGTGAGTCGTTCTGTTCTGCATTAGAATTTATGATTTGTTTTATGTGTGTATCGATTAACGAAGTCAATGAATCGTAACTAAAAAGTATAAAATAAAAAATAATAATTTATAGAAAAACAAAAACCCGACTACGTAAAAACTAATTTTAATTATTTTTACTTTTTAGTTACGATTCATTGACTTCGTTATAAGATGGTAAATTTCGCAATCTAGTCATTTCATTGAGGGAGTTAATATCATGGGGATTATTAAGTAACTTGCGGTGGACTAAACTACTGATGATTAGTCCCTCTAGAGACCTAACTCGGCTCAAAGCTACATATGCTTGACCTTTAGCAAAAATGCGTGAACTTAAGTCAACCACAGCTCGGTCCAAAGTAGTAACTTAAATCAATAAGTAAGAATTAGCGAGAATGATTGCTTTGTTAAACAACTTTAAATCGTTATATATCCTAAACTATTATTTATAATGAAAAATGATAAAAGGAACCTAAAGATGATTTTAAAATACCTGTTCAACGACACCCCACTTGACATAGTTCATCAACTTTTTATTTTTTTTATTTTGACAATATGGCGTCTGGTTGTCGCTGTGGTGAATTTTGATTACTGTTATGTCTTTCGTGACACTCGCAAGGTTAAGACGAATCGATTGACGTAAGAATTATCAAAATCGGCCTACGCATTTGGTCTCTAGAACGCCACATAGTAACAAACATACATACATACATACATAGACTGATAAACACATTACCCTCCTTTGCGTCGCGCAGTTGGGTAAAAAGGGATCCCTTAATAATAGTTTTTTTTTTAAATAAAATAATAAAAAACCATATTGAAAAAAAAACCGCATCAGCACCGGCAATCGGTCATTATTGGGTCAAAAAGTATTGCAATTCAATCTTAAATGTCTTCAGAATTTTATCAAATGTTTTAATTCCAGGTGTACGTAACGGAAATCGACCCGATATGCGCGCTGCAAGCAGCCATGGATGGGTTCAGAGTCGTCAAGTTAAATGAGGTTAGTAACACATACGTTTTGGTTCAGGCGGATTTTTACCAACCTTAGAAATAGTAATAAGTGACCGCATAAGTATCTATAAGTTTCTTATAGTTATCAAGAACTGACAATGTGGATATTCCATAGCAAATATCAAGCTGGATACGGCCCGGACGTTTCAACCAATCACGGGAGGGACGAGAGACATCATTATTCTCTTGCCCTTAACCCAATTCATTTTGTGGTCGGCGCAGCATGTCTTCTTCTTCCACACTTCTCTATTACTCGTCATCTCAGCAGTCACCTCCTTTCTTGCCATATCATCCTTCACACAGTCCTTCCATCGTTTCTTTGGTCTTCCTCTACTCTTATACCCATCCACATTCATACTCAAAACTTTCCTCACGACATTTTCCTCATCCCTCCGCATCACATGCCCATACCAAGCTAACCGATTACCACACAGCTTTTCAGTCAGCGGCGCCACTTTCAGACTTCCTCTTAGGTGAATGCTCCAACCAGCCCGCAAAATTCAAATTTTCTTACGTTTTTTGCAATAGGCGAGACGACAAAAAAACCTAATTAGTCCGTCAGTTAGATTATCAAAAAATATTTGACCCTTGTTTTTTGTTTTGTTACGTAAACCAAAATTGACGAAGATATGACGATTTTAAAATTCTCAATACGTCACGCCTAGGTATAATTTTTACCTAGTTCTGACGTCACGAGCCCCCCACTCCCGAGTTTTGATGCGTTTTATCTTTGTCAATATTCATTGATTTACAAAAACAAAAAAGTCGTGTCCATTAATTTCCAATACTCTAACTGACGGACTAAATAGATTTGCAATTTTTAGATTCTGTCGTCATGCCTATTTGCAGGCCAGTGATAGATTGTATGTTGATTAGAATATTGTTTGCGGCCGTGAGACGTATGTAGTTAAAGAATTATAATCATCAAAATAATCAATACAACCCTCCAAGTTCATAAAGGTGCAGGAATGACTTTGACCTTGAAAAAGTCATTTTTCCTTGTCATGCAAAATGCAAAAAACGTAAGAAAATTTGATTTTCGCGGGCTACCCTGGAGCATTCACCATTTCTTATTTTATTCATTCTCGTGACACCGCCCCCCTCAGCATTTTCATCTCCACCACATGGAAATGCCTTTCATTCATCCCTTTTGTGGCTCAACATTCTGATCCATACAAGACAGCAGGTCTAACCATTCAAATAGGGACGAGAGGCACGATGCGGATTTCAAGCAACATGATTGATCGATTCTCGCACGTCTCCTCTCCGTTCCTCTCGTTTCCGCTTTGGTGGACTCCTAGGTCTTAGATGCGGCGGCGGGCCTATGGCTATGGGCTAGCTCGCCGTCCGTCCGTCTCATGACGACAGGCCGTGTCGACGGCGCAGGAGTGTACCACGCGCGCCTCAAAGAGAGTCAGCAAAAGGAAGGGGTCCGCAAGGGCCGATGTCTGCCGGGGCTGCGGGACTGTTCGAAAGAGATACCATGGCTCCAGAACACAAAGGGCTAAGAAAGAACTTGGATGGGTTTTAGTCAGTACAAATCTGACACTCCCTTCCGCTCCACCCAGAGCGAGAAGGTCATTTGATGATTTTCCATCCGAAAACAAAAGGCCTTAGATGCGACTAAGTAGCTTTCAGTTTGATGCCTGAAATTCACGTTGAAAGCTTTGTCGGTCCAGAATCACATATTTGTTTTAGATTGGTAGTGTCCGAAAAAATAATCCCTAATCAAGTCTTATTATTCTTCCGTTCCCAGGTGATACGCCAAGTAGACATTGTAATAACAGCAACAGGCAACAAAGGCGTCGTCACCCGCGAGCACATGGAGCGGATGAAGAACGGATGCGTCGTGTGCAACATGGGACACAGCAACACGGAGATAGACGTGCACGCGCTGCGCACGCCCGACCTGCTGTGGGAGAGAGTTAGGAGTCAGGTAAGTGGCGTGCATAGGGGCAACATGGGACAGCAACACGGAGATAGACGTGCACGCGCTGCGCACGCCCGACCTGCTGTGGGAGAGAGTTAGGAGTCAGGTAAGTGGCGTGCATAGGGGCAACATGGGACAGCAACACGGAGATAGACGTGCACGCGCTGCGCACGCCCGACCTGCTGTGGGAGAGAGTTAGGAGTCAGGTAAGTGGCGTGCATAGGGGCAACATGGGACAGCAACACGGAGATAGACGTGCACGCGCTGCGCACGCCCGACCTGCTGTGGGAGAGAGTTAGGAGTCAGGTAAGTGGCGTGCATAGGGGCAACATGGGACAGCAACACGGAGATAGACGTGCACGCGCTGCGCACGCCCGACCTGCTGTGGGAGAGAGTTAGGAGTCAGGTAAGTGGCGTGCATAGGGGCAACATGGGACAGCAACACGGAGATAGACGTGCACGCGCTGCGCACGCCCGACCTGCTGTGGGAGAGAGTTAGGAGTCAGGTAAGTGGCGTGCATAGGGGCAACATGGGACAGCAACACGGAGATAGACGTGCACGCGCTGCGCACGCCCGACCTGCTGTGGGAGAGAGTTAGGAGTCAGGTAAGTGGCGTGCATAGGGGCAACATGGGACAGCAACACGGAGATAGACGTGCACGCCTATATAGCCACCTGCACAGCTCTAACATTTGATTCGATTAAATCCTGAAAGCTGCAAGTGGTTGTGCAGGATGGGCAGGGTAGAAGGTGGGGCATATCCTGCAGAAGGGCTCCACACTGGGTAATATCATAGAAAGTTCCAATAAAGGCTAGGTAGAAATGTTCAGAAATTCCATCGTCTCGTACGAGAAACTGATAACTGATGCAATCCTACCCCCATGATGAAATAATTAGGCATTTTCTGTGATGTATCGTGCACTGTACTAACCACCATCTTTCCCCTACAGGTAGACCACATAATCTGGCCGCACGGCAAGCGCATAGTCCTGCTAGCAGAAGGCCGGCTCGCCAACCTGTGTTGTTCATCTCTACCGTCCTTCGTGGTATCCGTCACCGCCGCCACGCAGGCGCTCGCGCTCATCGAGCTCTACAACGCGCCGCACCACCGGTACAAGGTGAGGGGGGGGACGGGTGGGGCGCCCGGGGAGAGGGGAGGGGGGGGGAAGTTTGTGGGTAGGGAGAGGAATTTGAAGCAGGATACATTTCAGGAGCATTGAGGCAGTTCTATAGTGGAAGAGGAATGAAAAATTATGAGGAAATGGTTTATTTATTTTATATTATCTGCTTATAGTTTTACGTGGTTTTAAAATTATTTCTTCTATATAGATATTTAAGGTAGAAATAAAGTGTATGTGAGAATCGGAATTGATGTTGAAACTATAGCTGGCTGTAATAGCAGATAGTTTAGAAGATTTTTTTATATTGGAAGAGGGAGGTATGAAGGGGAGTTTGGAGTAAGGATGAGAGTTGAAAAATTAAGAGGAATGATAAACTTTGAAGAGGAAACAAGGAAAAAAAAAGTGAGCCGTCGCGGGACGCCTGGCAGATGTGAAACATCGAAATTATTTTGAACAAGTAATATGTTGAAAAAAAGTCAATATAAAACAAACACATAAAATAAAAATGACTTGATTCACAAAAAGAAAATCATGAGGATTTTCTTTTTGTGAATCAAGTCATTGCTGGAATCGAACTCGAAGTCACGAGATTGTAACCCAGCGCTCTGTGCCCCGAGACCAGCTGGCTTGTTGTAAATCGTGGCGAATATGTAGATCTTAAATTCTGGTTCAACAGGTCGGTTCGGTTATGTTCGGGATTGTTCAGGCCGGGTTCGATCGCCACCCTCGCCACGAATTTTACATTTCGATTCCAGCAATGACTTGATTCACAAAAAGAAAATCATGAGGATTTTCTTTTTGTGAATCAAGTCATTGCTGGTATCGAACTCGAAGTCACGAGATTGTAACCCAGCGCTCTGTGCCCCGAGACCAGCTGGCTTGTTGTAAATCGTGGCGAATATGTAGATCTTAAATTCTGGTTCAACAGGTCGGTTCGGTTATGTTCGGGATTGTTCAGGCCGGGTTCGATCGCCACCCTCGCCACGAATTTTACATTTGTTTTTTTTTTTTGTTTACCCGCGCAAAGATGTTTCACATCAAAAATTTATGAGAGAATGAGTTTGGGGAAATGACGAGGGTTTTAGAGAAGAATGAACGGAAAATAAGGAAAAAATTAAAGATAGTGTAGAGGAATGAGATGAAATTTCAATAAATGAGGGAGAACGTGGAGGAACGAGGAGGATTTTGGAGAGATGCGATTTAAAAAAGGAAAATGTTTGGAGGTAGTAAACGAATAACGGGTAAGAGGAGTTAAGGGGCTGTGGAGGCGAGACGGAATGGGACGCCGTCACTTCCTTCTGCGAAGCAGTAATGCTAGAGAAGGAGGTGGCGGAACGTGAGAGGGAGAGAGCCTCACGTCCCGGCCGCCGCGGGAGACGCCCCGGGCGCGGCCACCGTAGGCGCGGGGCTGTGGACGGTGGGCTATGGGCTAGCTCGCCGTCCGTCCGTCTCATGACGACAGGCCGTGTCGACAAGCAGGAGTGTTCCACGCGCGCCTCAAAGAGAGTCAGCAAAAGGAAGGGGTCCGCGAGGGCCGATGTCTGCCGGGGTTGCGGGACTGTTCGAAAGAGATACCGTGGCCCCGGAATACAAAGGGCGATGAAGGAACATGGATGGGTTTCGATGATGTTCCGCCCAAAGCGGTAGGAGTCATTTGATTACTTCCAATACGAAAAAAAAAGGGGGCCGTGGTGGAATGATGAGGAAATAAGATAAAAAGTAGGAGCCTAGGGGCTTATAAAATATTATTAACATGAGAAGTGTGAAATAATGAGTGTGGAACAATAGCAGATTGTGGAATAATGAGGAAAAAAGTAGGGAGTTTGTAAAGAAAAAATGAGTGAAACGGGGAGTTTGGAGGAATATGGGAGAGTTTGGAGGAATGAGGAAAAAGCGTGAATAAATGAGGAGGAAGGAGCTTAAAGCACTGAGAACTAAATGGGGCATTTTGATTAAAGATATTTCTTACCTATAAAAGTAAGACAGACGAATATTAGATAGTTTGAGACAGGAATGAATAGATTTTAGTAGTATGTAGATATATCTGCTTTAGAAGATTTTGTATTGCAGGAAGAGCCTGGAAAAGTGAAGGAACAACAGGTAAGTCGAGTGGATGACTCATAGATGGGTGTTCTGTGTTGTCGTAAGGTAGTTTATTTATTGTAAGTGTTACATAGGTCACGAGTACACGAATCAAGGTTCTTGAACTGGTACAGACAAGCTGAGAACTGGTGTCCGATGCCGCGTCTATAATTTGTCTGCACTGGTTTGATTGCACCATTAGGGCGTTTTTAATTTCGTGCAGATTTGCTTACGAAAGCGGGATTTGCCTAATTCACTATCATCAGGAAACCACTGCTGGGTATAGCTTCCCCATTCATCTGCCACACTTCCCGGTTCTGTGCGATCCAGGAGTTTCCCACGACTTTGACCATATCGTCGTCCCAACGAGCTCTGGGACGGCCCTAGATTTTTTGGCCTAAGTTTTGCCACCATTGGGTTAAAGCCTTGCTCCATCTGTCACATCCACGTCTATGTCTCAGTTGATCTGGCCCAAAAGACCTGCCAACTGCTTTGGGTCAAACGCTGACGTATCTACCGTAAAATACAATATTGGTGCCCTGAAACAGGGACAAGCGGCCATGATATCTTTTTGATGCCAATCGATCTCGCTTCTAATATTGATGAAAAACTTCTAAAGGACCAACCCAGGTTGGAGTATTATAAAGTCAGAAATTGCAAAAAACTTTTCCCATGCATTTGATTTGAAAGTTTTAACCAAAAATATTTTTATGTTCAATATTTTCCCCTATGAATCTTACTTGTATGAAGAATATTCTATTGCTCTAAAACACGTAGGGAGTCGTGTTCCAATCCCGTCTTCATAAGCAAATCCATACGATACTAAAAACGCCGTTATTGTAAGTGTTTTAGTGGTCACTTTACGACACGGCCCTTGTTTGTCATACTCTGAATCTAAGCATTTACATTAAAACAAATAAATAAAATTAGATTGACTGTTTGTAATTTAAAAATAACAGCTGTTTACTGAAAGCATATAAAATTATATGCGGTACTTATAACAAAAAAAGTGAGCCGTCGCGGGACGCCTGGCTGATGTGAAACATCGAAATTATTTTGTACAAGCAATATCCTTAAAAAAAAGTCCATATAAAAACAAACATAGAATAAAAAAAAAAAAAAAAAAAACAAAATGACTCGATTCACAAAAAGAAAATTCTTATGCTGGAATCGAACTCAAAGTCACGAGATTGTAACCCAGTGCTCTGTGCCCCGAGACCAGCTGGCTTGTTGTAAATCGTGGCGAAGATCTTATGCTGCTTCAACAGGTCGGTAATGTTCGGGCCGGGTTCGATCGCGACGCTCGCCACGAATTTTTTGTTTTTTGGTTTACCCGCGCCTATAGATGTTTCACATCAAAAATCTTTAATTTTTGTCTTTCTGTTTGTTCCGCCTTATCTCTGAAACGGCTGAACCGATTTTTGACGGGACTTTTACTGGCAGATAAAACAGCTGGTGTTATAAGGTCTAATTAAGACGACTTATTTTAGAAAATAAAAGGTTCCATTTTGGTTCCGTGCAAAAATATTAAAACCCTTGAAATTGTTAACAAAATCCGATTCAAATAGGGAAGTAATACACACATCAACACGGTCTAGGGATATTTTTAAAAAAGCGAATTACTATCAATGTGTTAATTATTTATATGACATGTATATATTTAAAAGATACGTTATTTAATATTCTACCATTTTTTAATAATGGTTAAGGTATAGATTAAAATTTCAGGATTTTATGGAAAAAAAATGAAGCATAGACGGAAACCGTATATGAATGAACTTTTAATTTGTGAGTAAAAACTGAAAAAAAATAGAAAAATCATTTAATTTGTGTTTATAAACTTGAAGTTAGTAGTCTGAGAAAGCGCCCATGATGTTCATAACACATCGGCAACGATTCGGCATGCTCAGAACAAGGTTGTCAATGTCTTGCTGCGGAATATTGTCCCATGTCCTTCTGAGGTGCGCAAAAAGTTGATCTTCTGTAGCCAGATTTTCAGGAACTTCCTTCAGAGCTCTTCTTTGCAGCATATCCCACGCATGCTCAATGGGATTTAGATCTGGCGATTGAGCAGGCCAGTCTAAGGCCCTAACATTATGTGTATGTAACCAAGCTGCTACCGTTCTCGCCGTGTGTGCCCGGGCATTGTCGTGCATGAGCAGGAAATCTTGCCCCATTTGTGTTCTGTGGGGCAAGATTACGGGCCCCAGCACCTGTTGGACGTATCGTTCTGCCGTCATATTGCCCCGCACCCAAACGAGATCCGTCCGTCCTCCAAGACGAATTCCTGCCCAAACCATAATTGTTCCTTGGTATGGGTGAACTTCCTGAGGGTTCTGGAGACGGCTCCATCGTCCAGGAACTCGCCAAACACGCGTCCTTCGTGAATCTGGATGAAAGCCGAACCTGGATTCATCCGTGAACAGCACATTGGACCATTGGTCACGGCCCCTGTCCACGTGGTTCCGAACCCATTCTAATCGTCGTCCACGACTGCCTCTCCGTAAAGGTGGGAGCCGGAGTGGTCTACGAGAGCGTAGATTGCTTTCATGCAGTCGCCTTCTTACAGTTTGGTCACTCACAAGCACTTGGTGTTCCACTCGCAGCCTTTGGACCAATTGAGTCGCCGTTGCATTTGGTTGTGCTCGCGCAGTAATTTGCAAAAATCGACTTGGCCCCCGGTGCCTCTCCGCTACTTCACCTGTGGCACGATAGCGTGTCCACAATGTTGAAATTACATTTTGATGGGTCCCTATGGCCTCAGCAACATTACGCTGAACAGATCCAGCTTCCAGCATTCCCACAGCTCGTAACATCTCCGCCCTCGTCAAATGTCGGCGTTGCATGGCTACAATACCTCAATTTTAACTTAATCTTTCGTTTAAAAATGAAAAAAAACTGTAACTAAACGTAATTCGTATTGTTTTCTAAATTTCGCACAAATGAAAATTCCCTCTCCTATACATCAAGACATTTTTATGCCACCGAAACAAAAGAATTTTCAAAAATTTGAATTTGGAATTAGTCTGAGATAAATTACAAACAAATCGGTGTATAAAAGATTCCAATGCGGCCAGTACTTTTCGAGTTATTTAATTGAGTATGAAATATCCCTAGACCGTGTTGATGTGTGTATTTTATAATAAAGTCACGTGGACGAAGTCACGGGGCACAGCTAGTTTCTGCACAACCAGTTGTGGGCACTTTTGTAATTGTCAAAGTATACTTGCCTTCAAATAGGGATGATTCCTGACTAAAAAAATATGATTCTGTTTAGTCCGTCAGTTAGATTATCGAAAAATATTGGATACGTGTTTTTTGTTTTATCAAATTAATAAAAAATGACGGAAGATAAAACGCGTCAAAGATCATGAGTCGGGGGCTGGTGACGTCACTTTCCGGTAAAAATGTACTTAAATGTGACGTCATACGAGTTTTCGATGCACTGTATCGTCTTCATTTTTTGTTTACATGAAAAAATAAAAACTATGCTTGTGTTCATTATTTTTTGGAAATCTATTTGACGGACTAATTAGATTTTTTTTTGTCATCAACCCTTTTGTCAAAGTATACTCAAAGCTTTTCATAATTTCACTTGTAAGAATATAATTTTACGTGTTGTTGAGTACTGTGTTGGTCTAGTAAACGCAATTGTCATTCCTGAGCGTACACTCTTGGGTTCGAACCCTTTACTGGGGTTTCCATTATCTATTTCTCAAGAATAGCCTGGATTTGTGCCTAGTTGACAACAATAAGTTCGCTCCCTATTACATGGGACTTGTCAGTGTTCACCTATGCCTTCCTCCTGCGGATACAAGCGTAATGATTGTTATGTATATGTGTTTAGATGGTCACGATAACACTCTTGTTTGTCATACTACAAGCTTCAACTAGTTTCACATAATAGTGTATTTGTGATTTAGATTGTTGACAGCCGTGTTACGGGTAGTCAGAAAGTCTGACAACCAGTCTTATCAAGGGTTACCGTGGTAACCAGAATTAACGGGCCTTTCAAATCGCAATCGGATCTAGAAGAGAAGCTCATGGCTAAATAATAACAGCCGCTCGGGTCAGATCTTCAGGTTAAGTTGGACTTGCCAAGGTTGGTCCGTGGATGGGTGACCACCCATTACATACCGAGTTTCCTCCGTGCCTCGGAAAGCACGTTAAGCCGTCGGTCCCGGCTGTCATCTGTAGATCTTTGACAGTCGTTACCGGTAGTCAGAACATAGAAGCCAGAAAACCAGTCTTAACAAGAGTTACCGAGTTACTCAGTACTAACTGGGTTGTGGAGGTCAGATAGGCAGTCGCTTCAGCTGCGTCCGGTTAGAAGCCGGGAAATGGCTAGGCAGATATTAAACTCATTGACATGAAAATATAAGGCGCATTTTAGCTTGTTGTCAGACATTACTTCCCAAATGTGATTCTAGAACTATGTTATCGTTAAATAATATAGGATTTTTTTTTAACTTACGATGAAGTTGTTTTTTTTTTATTTGTGTTATTTTAAAGTGACATAATATCGTTTAGACAAAGGAAGTTTTCACAAGAATATTAATTTCTGTTGCAGGCCGACGTATACCTACTACCTAAGAAAATGGACGAGTATGTCGCGAGCCTACATCTACCAACATTCGACGCCCACCTCACGGAGCTAACCGACGAGCAAGCTAAATACTTAGGCTTAAACAAAGTAGGGCCTTTTAAACCTAACTACTATAGGTACTAGCATAGAATCGCATATCGCAACAATAACGACCGACGACGGTGAAAAGTTGCCACGCAGTCGCCCCGCAGTCGCCCCGCAGTTGCCCCGCAGTCGCTCCGCAGTTGCGACGCAGGTAAACGTGGCGGTTATTAGTTGTTAGTAGTGTGTTTGCTTTGTGTAAAGTTTGTGTTTGGATGAGAGATTTTGTAATTTGTATGATATTATTAAATGCAGTGCTGGCGTAGTGGGTACGCAGCGTTTTAGCCGACTTTGTAAAGAAAAATCATGTTTTTAACTTTAAAGATCAGTTCGGTTAATGAAAATTGAGATTCTGAACGCTTGTCACCCATAGATGCAGTTTATTTTTAAATTAACACGAATAAGAACACCGTGCTAGTAATTTTGAAAATGTAGAAAAATAAAATTTGCTCAAGCCATATTGAAGGTAAAGTTGATGTCAAATACTAACCATTTATTTAAATTAGACAATTAAAAAGTACTTTTGAACGTCAAAATTCGCAAAAGTAGTTTTTGAAGGACAAAAAACTCCATTTTAAATGTCTATTTCAAAGTCATTCAACAAGATAGGTAGAGGGGTTGTCTACTCAAGGTGCAACGGACATACAGTCAATATCCCCCATACTACCTGGCCCATATTCCCCTCTGCTTGTTTCTTAAAAAAACGCTACTAAAACCGCAATTAAAGTAACCACCCAAGATATTTGATCAGACGTACAATCAATATGAAAGATGAAAATTATTTTTAAAACCGAAAATCGAGTAAAAAATGTCACAAAAACGCTGCGTTCTCACTACCGAAAACCAATTTTAAAAGCAACAAATGTGATTTTACCCAACAATGTTATATTATTAAACGGCTTGAACCGCTTTCACGATGTTCTGAACTACACAACAGCTATGAGACGTGAGAATGATATAGAATTAGCAGTTCTGTTAATAGTCACCGGTAATATAATAATATAGTTTGGTACAAAATTTACTATTAAATATCAGTTATAAATAAAGTTGTCATGAAGACACGGAGTTTTGAATAAATGGGGATCTGTTGTGTCTAAAATATTGATTTCCTCGTCGGTCTCGTGTCCTGGGTTTGATTACTAGGTCGGACAAAGTGTTATTGGTGTCTGAGGATGCGTGCCCGAACGATGACAATAGGCTTGTTCCCTATTGCCTAAAGTCTAAACAAAACTGTCGAAATGTGGACTTATCTGCCTCTATAAATATCTCCATTTATTAGTACTCTGTGGCTTACACTTCACTGAGCAACTGATAGTTGCCCAAAAATGTTGCCTGTCAATCGCTCATCAGGACATTTTAGACAAAAGTTTACAAGAAATCGCTCAACATTTCGCAACATGTCACGATGTTGCGCGCTACAAAAGTTGCCTAACGTTTGTCGCTGCCAATACCAAAGAATCATAAACTTCTTTCGCAGTAATTTACCTCTAACAACAGGTAATCCAAACAGGCTTGTTAGTGACAGCAACCGTATTGCTGCGAAACTCAAAATCACTCAGGACTGCATCGCTGGTCAATAGTTGTCGCAGCGTATATGAGCATGAGGTCTTGGGTTCGATTCCTAGGTCAGGCTATACTCTACTTAGATCGCGCGAAACATACTAAGAAGAATCAGCTCGCACATTCCGTATGAAACGCAAGATACAATTTTCTGGTCTGAGTGAGCGAGACAATAAATAAATACGGCGGCGCAGACTTGTGAACATTATTTGACGCATTAAGGCGGCATTTAAATCTTTGGCACATTTAATAATAAACGCATTTATGGTAGCAATTGCAATGTTACTCCAAACTACTAAAATATTTGTAAAACAAAAAAAAACACGGTTCAAAAATTTAGAAAAAGCACTTTTAAAATGGTGAATAGACACAAAATGTTAAAACGGGAAAGACATGATTTGGTACTTTATATTTTTACATGAAAGTACACTAAAATAACATCATAATATACATAAAGTACAGCATGCAAAATTGTACCTTAATCACTTGATGTAGAGTGCTTATTTTTTTACCCGACCAATAGGTATTGTGAATGAAAGAAAATGTCAATTCAATGTGTACCAAATCCTTTTTCATAATACTTCATAAAAACGTCAGGATTGGCCTAAAATTGTGTGAAAAAAATAAAATGTTTGGAAGTGTTTTGTTTTTTAGTAAAAAAATGGCGGTGTGATATCTGTACAAAATGTTTTTGTAGAGAATAAGAGATCCTAATATAAGAAGAATGCTTTTGATTTGGGCGATAGGTATGAAATTGAGCTACTGTGGCGCAATTATGTGGAAACTCTTGCCTGTTGTTCCAAAACAATCAAATGAGTCGTCTCGTCTTTGTTTCATTGTGGCGCTATTTTCAATCAACTATGACGCTTCGGTTGCGCAACTGTGGTGCAGCTGAGCAATAGTGGTGATCACGTGATGACCTGTCGTGTTACAGTTGAGCAACTGCGGCGCTACGTGACGTCTATCAACTGTAATGCTTCTTTCGGTCAATTGTAGCACTAACATCGGTCAACAAAGGCGCGTCTGTTACCATTTTGTGTCGATAATTCAACTAACTGTCGCGCTTCTGTTGCGCAACACTGGCGCTTAAGTCAATCAACATAGGCGCATGTGTCGAGCATCTGTTGCGCAACAATCGCACCACAAGTTGTCGCTCAAATTAAAAGCACTTCAATACTTTAAACGAGGTGCCTAGAAGCAGATTTGCATTTTAATTTTTGTGATTTATAAACCTACAGCTATTCTGAAAATCTTTTGCAAATACTTGACCAAAAAAACAACAAGATACAGTTCTTTAGGGCTTGAATAAACTATTTCTGTAATAAAACAGTATCCGGGCGTAAATATATCCCATCTAGTTTTAGAAAGAGACAAAACTATAGGTTAACAGAAATAAAAAAATAGTAAGAATATGAATTATAGAAAAACCTGATAACAACTCATGTCGGGTTATTCCATCAGGAATTTCTCAGTAGCAGCCACTGACCGATTTGTGCCCGGTTGATGGCATTAGGCTCTCTCACTATTAAATGGGACTTGAAAATAACTGGTTGAAAATAACTGTACGTATACCCGTCTGCCTAACCCTCCGGGGATTACAGGCTTCATATTGTGTTAGGTATGAGTAACAGAGACGACGCTGTACAAAGCAAAACTCTTTCTAAAACGCGGTAGGACATTTATGGATTATACTTCTCAGCTTGAGCCGAGCCAGAGAGAGCTTTATGTCCATGCAATAAAAGCGAATATCTCGTGGCTAATAACACCCGGACGGGTCGATCTTCAAGGTTAAACCGCGCTTCCCTAGGACCATCCATTACTTACCAAGCAAGTTTCCTTCGTACCTCGGAAAGCACGTTAAGCAGTTGGTCCCGGCTGCCATTTGTAGATCTTTGACAGTCGTTACAGGTAGTCAGTGGCCCGAAAGTCTGACAACCAGTCTTATTAAGAAGTACCGTATTACCCAGTACTAACTGGGTTGTGGAGGTCAGATAGGCAGTCGCTCCATGTAAAGTACTGGTTTCAGCTGCATCTGGTTAGACTGGAAGCCGACCCTGACGTAATTGGGACCAGGCTAGGCAGATGAGATACGTAAAAGCGACAAGTCTGACTTGGTGTCGAGTCGCATCGTCAGAACCGAAGCGAGGTGAATGATATTTTTTAGCTTTTATTGCTCGTACTATCGAGGACACTCCCGCCTGACCACCACTAAGCAAATTTTTGCTTGCACTCGCAAATAGAAACGCTCTCTAGCCTCGCCCCGTTGACTTTGTATAGAAATAATGTATGAAAAAATACCGAATCGGCCGAGCGCACTGACGACGCACGCCAAACGAGAGTTATTGTTATTTTGCGCGCCAAAGTTGACGCTTTCCTAATAGGCCCAAACTTAAAGGGCTTGGCGCCTCCGCATGATTTAAGCGAAAAAAATTAAATTGGTCAGGCGGAAAAGACACCGATAGTACATAAAGGTCCGTCTGACTCAGATCAAGCTGATTCCACGTGTATAATTATGTATGGTCATCTTCCCGTAACTATGCTTTTCGCCAATTCGGTATCTCGTTTATCTTTATGTTAAATTAAAACATATACTTGGCTTAATCTTAGTATTATTTTATGTCTATATATTCGCAGTATTTACTTTGATAATTTTAAGTACAAAATATTTGTACTTATATGTATAATGTGTGATTTGTGATTGCAATTAGGTGATAAAATATTACCAGTATTTTTTTCCAATAGATTTTTAGAAGCAGCATTGTGTGAAGAAAAATAAACATAGGCCAGTTTTTACACAATCTAGTTTTAAAGTAATTAATATAAAAGCTCAATGTTCGATTTTAAATTCTCAATCCAGCGGCAGAAAGTTAAAAATCCAATGGAGCAATTTTATTTAAGGATTATTTTAGGTGTTACTCAGTGAAAATGGGTAGGTGTCTGCCAACCAATCAAGGTATGCCAAAATTAAGCTGACTCTCATTGTACGCGAAGCTCATACAAACCGAGCTAAGGTTTTACTGGATATGAATAGTTTTATGTGTCGCCATGTGTACTCAAAGACATCACATAAAAGTCTGTAATTGCGTTTGTCTAAAAAAGTTATGGAAAAATCTTCTCAGTTTCTAAAAATCTATTGAAATAATAATTAAAATATATTTATTTGTATATTTTGATGAAAAATTATATTATTATCATACGTATAAACTATAATTTAGGTAAACAAATTGTATTGTGTTCATGTATAAAAAAACCTAAGTTTGTTAGAAAGAAATTGGCTATGGAATATTTTAATAAAAATTAAATAATTGTATACCAAAAACAGATTGTAATATTAATTATCATGAATGTAAAAAGTTACCGTATTTATGTTATTTTACTTTATTACTATCTGGTGTCCACGACACAAGCCTCGTTGCTTAGTGTGGCACTAGATGGCGCTGTGTGTAATGTCCAGCGATATTTTATTTTTATTTATTTATTATTTCCATAGTCAATACATTGACATTCATACTAACGCTCTTATTCATAAACTGGTATGGTCGCGAGCGCAACCGCTGTGCGTGAAGTCTTCAGTTCGATGCCCAGGGCCGGCAGTCTCGACAGAGTTAACGGCAAAATTGCTAACTTTCAATTGCTAATTACTAACGAATAAATTCGGTTGCAATGATGGTGCTTGCGACAAACGCATCTTGGATTTAGAGACTTGTTTTACACGCAAGCATTATTATTGCAACTGAATTTATTCGTTAGTAATCAGCGATCAAAAATTAGCGACTTTGTCGCTATCTCTGTCGAGACTGCCGGCCCGTCGGGCTAAGTGTAGGTACCTAATTAAAAAATTCCGGGTCAGAGATTTCTTAGTAGCAGCTGCGGCGTTTAGGTTTGTTCCCAGTTGTTGGCAAAAGGCTCGCCCCTGTCATACGGGACTTTAATATAACTGACGGAATAACCTGTAACTATGAACTACCTATCCATTTAATGCGTATAAATGTAAGGTTTATGGATAAGGGTATTACATACAATGTTCTAATTATTTTTAAGCTATTACATTACATTCGTTGTAAATTTAAAGTGTTTTTTTTTTATTAATTTTAATCCAATGTTATTATTAATTTACTAACTACAAATAAATTATAATTGATGTACCAATGCAATGGAATACAAATCTTGTAACTGGCTACTGCCTATACCCCAGTTGATATGTAGCGCAATTATATTGATCTCATTATGTTCTTAAAGCGAGAATTTCTTTCACTTTCATATTAAGGATTTATTTGACATTATACATGATTTTTTAAATATATTATCGTTTCGTACAATAGATAGCTCGTTAGGGGTAACTAAACCAGTATAAGCTCGCTCATATTTTATTGAAATTCCGTATTACGCCAGGTCAAAGTGTTATCACCGCGCGGTTGGCTGTACATAGAAAAATAAAACATTCAAAAATCCATTTCGAGTAAATTGTGTTTAGGAATTTCCGAAATGAAGCACTTTTCAGCAATTAGGGACCTCTGTTGTAAATGTGACCAGTATTGACATTTTTTTTCTGAAATATGTTTTACCGAAATTGACCACGACTATCTGTACTTCCATTTTTATTGACCAAATTGTAGAGTTAAAGAAATTCTCGTTTTACATTTTTAAACCAAATGCAGCCAACGCACAAGGCACTCAATAAATCACAATAAAATAACCCACAGCTTGCCTAGTGCGTTATTAGAAAAAAAAAAAGAAATACAATGTAATGTATAAAGATAACAGGGCCGTCTAACGGTACATCGCTAGTCGAAAATGGAATCTATTTTGTCGGAAAAGTGGCACAGCTGTCCCCGCAATGATCATCATCTCAGCCGAAAGACGTCCACTGCTGGACATAAACCTCCCCCAAGTGTCGCCACATTGACCGGCTCCGTACGACTCGCATCCAGCGGATTCCCGCAATCTTCACCAGGTCATTGGCTATCGGCCAGGTCCCCGCAACACTGAGATAAATTAACCAAACAGACATACTTTCCTATTCAAGATTTCTATACTAATAAGTGGTTACAAAAACGCTAAACGAAGCCTTTTTGAAAGAACCTGGTTATGGAGATACTCCTGTATGTACCCTTTTTTTTTCGGATGGGAAATCATCAAATGGCTCTGGGCGGAGCAGGAGGGAGTGTCAGACTTGTACTGACTAAAACCCATCCATGTTCCTTCATCGCCCTTTGTGTTCCGGGGCCACGGTATCTCTTTCGAACAGTCCCGCAGCCCTGTAGGTTTGCATGCGCAGTCGAATGTTTTGCTGGCATTACATTGCGCGCTGATGTAAATGAGGATTTTTTAAATAATATAACTACCACTGCCTCGTTGGTTTAGTGGTCACAAGCGCAACTGCTGAGTGTCAGGTCCTCAATTCGATGCCCAGGTCGGGCAAAGTGTAATTTGGGTTTATCATCAGGAATTTCTCAGTAGCATCTGCGGATATTGGATTTGAGCCCGGCGAAATGTGGGTACACCTTTGCCTAATCCTTCGGGATAATACAGGCGTGATATAATCTATAAATGTCATAGATAACTACTCAAATCCACCTGTCGTGTCCCACTGTTGAATATAGGCCTCTCCCAAGTTGGGTCACAACAACCGTTTCTACCGCGATGCGATTGCAGTAAAATTCACAATCCATTAATCTTGCAGTGCAACTGTGGCACGACAGCTGCCTGGCAAATTGCTTCAAAGCGCTTTTATATGATTTTCAGTATATCTAAATACTTCAAGTACAAGTAAAAATACTAATTAATAACCTGGGTTCCCCTGATCTGAAATGCTCCCATTGGCTAGGGTTGCTCTAATACAATATTTATTATGAAACGCGTGTAATGCCTAGAGTTGCACCCACTTACTATGAACCTGGGCGCCACTTAATTTAAATTACTCCCATTTGCTAGGGTTGCTCCTATACACCCTAATTGCTCTCATGCGCCCTAATTGCTCCAGTGCGCCCTAATTGCTCCCATGCGCCCTAATTGCTCCCATGCGCCGTAATTGCTCCAGTGCGCCCTACTTGCTCCAGTACGCCCTAATTGCTCCCATGCGCCCTAATTGCTCGCATGTTCCCGATTGCTCCCACGTGTTCGCTTCAGACGGCCCTGTTGGTGGTCCACCGCCATTTGTAATTACCTACTGTAGAGTAAATAAGGGTATTGTTGCTATGTTTCTAATAAATATACGTTTAGAAAAATGTATCAAGTGTTTTATTTATAACTTGAGAAAAATTGCCCCTCAAACTTACATAAGTATGGCTCTCCCACACCGGGTCGCGGCGACTTCATCGGACGGCGCGTTTGGTGCAGTGGCTGAGTGATTCCCTGCTATGCTGTGTATCGCGGGTTCGATTCCAACATGGAACTCTTCACCTAAAGTAATCAAGGAATCGAAATCACTTCCAACTTTAAAGAGACTATTAAAACACCACCTAAATCATTTATAAATTGTAAGCTTTGCCGTTTTTTTTTTATAACTTAATTTTAGTTTAATACCAAGCGAAATCGTCGCTTGCTGTATCTTAATTATTAAGTTTTTCCTCATAGAAATGAATAATTGTATTCTTTTTGAGCGAAATAAATGTCTTAAACCATAACAAACATGTCCTACGAAGTCTGGTGGGTGAAAGTCTCGACCAGTCTTACTCAGAGTATTAAGTAGCTCAATAACTGGGATGTAGAAGTCGGACAAGCAGTCGCTCCATATATTATACTGGTATTCAGCTGCATCCGGTGAGACTGGAAGCCGACCCTAACATGTTCGAGAAAAGACGACGGGTACAGACCCACCGTACCCCTGGCGGTACGGTGGGTTTATAAAAGTTACACGATACCACCAGGTAATAGTGTTGTATTTTTTAATCCTTTATGGGCGGCATGGGCACTGGGTCGTATGCCGACGAAGGAGGCCGGCGGAGGCCCGGCACTTCGGGGACAGAAGTCTGTGTTATTAAGGGCCTAACATGCCTGAAATGGCTTAGCATGATCCTCCGTTACGCCTAAAATACTGCAGCATTAATTTTGAAATAAAAATATGGTAAAGTTGAGGATTAATGCTAAGTACTATGTGTGACGAAAACATGATTCCATAAACTTTACTCGATTGAAAAAAAATCCGAAATTACCTCCAAATTGAACAATAAACCGCTGGAATTCAAAAAGTACTTCAAATTAGATCATGAAACTTTGCATTCTAACTAAACTGACTATAAAGCAGATCTGTTTTTTTTTTTCGTCCAATCAATAGATTTTTTGTAAATCGCAAAAAACCACTCATTTCACACTATTCGGCCGCAGTGACTGACGTAACAACCTCTTTGTAGTGCAAGCTGATTAGAACTTTATTCTAACAGTTTTTCAAAAGAAGTTTGAACCACCACAAATAGAGTTGCTAATTTTAGGGTTAGATTAGAAGGGCCTTAATATGCGCGCGTCATGGAGTCGTAGCAGCACTGCAAGTACGTAGCAATCGATAACGATCGAATCGATACGATTCGATAAATCCGACTTTTCGATTGGTTAAAAACTCATTTTATCGAGAATAACTGTCAGATTTATCGAATCGTATCGAATCGAGTGCTACGTACTTGCACTGCAGGTTCTAAATTTGCTTATATCTCAAAAAGTCATGCTAGCTGGTGGTCAGAAGTGGTTTTAACTAGTGTTACAACACTATTACGTGGTGGTATCGTTTAACTTTAAAATACACTAATAATTTATATGCAGTGAAGACGACGCAGGTCACCGATAACTGTTAGGATCGTATTCTTGAGTGGAAACCGCGAATCAGCAAGAGTATGGTAGGACGCCCTCAAGCTAGGTGGATGTCCGTAGGATGGCTGGTAACTGCTGGATGAGACTTGCCGAGAATCAAGCTTAGTGGCTGGCAATGCGGGAGGCCAGTTGTAGGTGCTGTAGGGAATTATTCCTCGTAGATACACTTTTCTTTGTAGATACACTATTGAATAAATCTCGCTTCTGTTCCGTAAACAGGATGTTAAAGAAATTGCGTGCCATAGCTTAGGCGTAGGTTCAGTATCGATAAAGGAAGCCAGGAAAAAAAACATAAAAAATTATTGCTTAATCTAATTTAGTACCTACTAACTTAAAATAGTGTTAGGGTTAGGGAATTTTGTTTTACTAATCGATTATTTTAATCGATATTCGTGTTATAACAGCTTTCATTTTAATATTTTACGCTTGCAACTTTACCCTTTTATTATATTCGTGGTCGCTCTGTGATTGGTTGACGCTAAATGGCGGGAACCAACGTCGGTGAAAAAAACGCTTGGCCGGTTGCGCGGTCTCTTGGTTCTTGGAACTCGATGTACCTAACAGGATGTGAATTAAGAAGTGCCGAGTGTTAATATTAATTATTGTATGTAAATGTTCAAGTAGATTACAAGATAGTCTCGTATAATCCTGGTGTTATTATTGAACTACGTCCTGTTCCTGTTAGTGATCTTGTTTACATTTCAGAAGTGTGTAGCAACGTAAGTACACGCCCATTAATTTGCATTATTATCCTTACTTCTTTGTCAATAACCACTGCTTGGTAACACGATTTATTTTTAATTTTAATAGTTGTAAATAGATCTTTAGTCAGTCTGCTTAACAATTACATAGCAGATATAAAGAATTCAAGGGTTTTTTACAATAATTTTATATAATCATGATTGTGTACCTACCCACAATGACTTTGCGGTACGAGTATACCGATCTGTTACCGAGTAAAGGCATTGATATTCTATGATTGACTATGATGTGTTACACTGATTTTCTTACATTAGTCTCAGTTTAAGTAGTGTGAATCATTTTTACGATATACCTTCAAACCTTTTGGTAAGATTGCTTGCTATGTTAGCTTAATAATATCGTAGTTTTATGGATTACTGTCGATAAAACTACCAACTGTTTTGATATTTAACACGAATATTTGAATTATAGATCTTTGTTCACTAGGACATTCCAGACTTTATTAAAAATATTTTATATTGACTTCTGGAAACCTGAATTATTTAAAGCAAACTTTAATTTGATTCGCACATAGTGTGTTCATTCAGACATATTGAAAAGGGAGCAACATTTTACCGCCCCATTTTCGACATACGATAACTAGTTAATGGAATGGAGTTATAATCTTGTAATAGTTGAGTGTTGTGTCAATTGTCAGCTTTGAATTGCATACGCATACAGAGTACTAGTGTCACGCAAAAAATAGACAACAAGGACATAAATCGCTTAAACCAAAGCTAAGGTTGTTCGTCTTTTTCTTTTGACGAACCCGCAGCCCGCGTCGTAACCGAGATCAAGAACTGGGTTCGAGTCACGAACGAGTCAAGCTTCTAGAGAGGCAGCTGCTACAAGAACGGGAGCGTCTTCTACATGCCAAGACATGCAGCCGGAGTCGCAGCCGACGCAACACTCGGCGCACATCGTCGCGGCACGCCACCCAGCGAAGCAACCGCAGTCGCAGCCATCGCAGTGAGGCACTCTACCATAAACGGCGACGAGCGGAGGCCGATCGGCACGACGGCGACGGTGACGGCCCACCTGCTGAGCATCGTGACGTCGCGGGACACTTTAAAAGGTCACGTAGCCCATCTGTTTCAAAAAAATATATTGTTGATGTTTTCAAATGTTTGAAAGATAGTTTGGCATCTCAGCCCGCCCGAGACACACGGTCTTTCCAAAAAAATGATCACATGAACATACTGCCTAATTTTGATCCATCTATGAAAAACCAACGAATCGATATATGGCTCAAAAAGGTCAACGAGTGTGCTAGTATCTACGGTTGGGATGACAAAACTATAGCTCACTTTGCTATGCAGAAACTTCAAGGCCTCGCCAAAATATGGTATGAAGGCTTAAACTCTGTTTTGTTTAACTGGCAAGAATGGCAAGAGAAACTAATAAACGCCTTCCCTTGCGAACAAAATTACGGTCAGGCCTTGGAGGAAATGCTTAAAAGAAGGAGTAGGTATAATGAACCTATAGAGGTTTATTTTTATGAAAAACTGGCTTTACTTAACCAATGTGACATTGTCGAGAAACGTGCGGTAGATTGCATCATTCATGGGATTAGTGATAGGACCCTCAAATCAGGTGCTCTAGCTCTGCGGTCCTCTCACCCTGATCAGCTCTTGCAATTTTTGATAAGCAGCAGAGATTCTCAGCATTTCGATCGAAACCATAACAAGAACAAAAACGATCACTCTAGTACCCCTAATGGTCAGCCCAGTCAAAGTTCGGGTTCTAAATCAGGTTCAGTCCCTGGATGTTACAACTGTAAAGAAAGGGGTCACGGCTTTTTACGCTGTCCTAAACCGCTTTTAAGATGCACAAAATGCAACAAAGTAGGGCATACAGTTGATAACTGTAACGCGCAGATGCAAAGTAGTGTCGTAAAACCCAGTGGCAATACTCCTAAAGCCATGTGTATCGATGTAGCCAGCCAAGGACGTGACGCGCACCCGAACTCGAAATTTATGAAGGATGTAAAAATTAACGGTTCGTTACAGCCAGCCTTTGTAGATTTTGGGAGCGAAGTCACGCTTATAAAGAAGTCTGTAGTTAATGAGTTAGGCTTGACCCATGATCACATCCCATCATTGTTGAAAGGGTTTGGAAACGGTATAGTAGAGTCACTAGGAGGGTTGTTACTTAATTTTGAGGTGGATGGCGTCAACGCTCAGGTTCCGTGCAAGGTTGTGTGTGATAATTTGTTAGAGAAATCCGTGCTTATAGGGCAGTCCTTCACCGAACAACCTCACATTATAGTTTATAAGGATGTGACTAGACTAAAATTTATCGATATTGGCAATGAAATGCCACATCCAGATCCGGATCTAACAGAGTCCTCTCTTAAGATTAGGGCAACAGGATTGGTAGAGCTCTACGGTGCAGCATCAGTGAAAGCATTTATTGAACCTTCCACATGTGGCAGCATTCTCTTGAAAAATGTAGTCGCTGGGAAACCAAATAAACAGTACCTTGTTTGTGGAGGTCTCTATCGCTCTAAAAATAGTCATGTCTATATAACCGTGTTCCCATGCTCAAGTTCCTGCAGTATCACAAATAATTCAGTTTTATGTCGTGCAAAGCGAGTAGAGGTTGTTAGTAGAGTAGTTGTCGAACCACCAGAAATCCCTATGGCGATTGAGGACGACTTCAATGAGGATCTTGTTCGTGTCGGTGATAAGGTGCCAGAAGACGTGAAACAAAGGTTGTTCGAGTTGCTTAGAAAATATCATCGTTGCTTCGCATCTTCTCTTAGAGACCTAGGATGTACCAACGCGACCGAGATGAATATAGAGTTAAACAGTGAACGCCCTGTCGTCTATCGCCCATATAGGTTATCGCATTATGAACGTGAGCAGGTACGGGCAATGGTGAAGGAGATGCTGGACTCTGGGATAGTAAGAGAGTCGATCTCAGGGTACGCCAGTCCAATTCTACTCGTACGCAAAAAGGACGGATCGTTTCGAATGTGTATCGATTACCGTATGCTTAATTCTATCACGGTGAAGGAGCGCTATCCTATGCCTATTATCGAAGACGAAATAGCACGTCTTACTGGCCAGGCTTATTTTATTACGCTCGATCTTACATCAGGTTATTACCAGGTGCCAATTTCGGAACAGAGCAGACACCTCACCTCGTTTGTCACACCAGACGGACAGTACGAGTTTAATCGTATGCCGTTTGGCTTGGCTAACGCACCGGCCGTTTTTCAACGGATGATGAATTCGATATTAGGGTCGGCTCGGTTCAACAAGGCAACTGCATATTTACACGACGTCCTTATTTTCGGTAAGGACTTTAATGAATGTTTAGTACGGTTTGAGGAGGTATTGCAAGTTTTGGAGAAAGCAAATCTCACTTTGAACCTTTCCAAATGCGATTTCTTACGGGACAAAATCGATTATCTGGGTTATGAAATCAGTGCAGCTGGGGTTAGGCCAGGTGATAAAAAAATCATTAGTGTCATGAATTTTACACGACCTGAGAATGTCCACAATGTACGCCAGTTTCTTGGTCTGGCTAGTTATTTCCGTAAATTCATCCAAGATTTTGCCCGAATTGCCTTGCCTCTCAGTAAGTTGCTAATAAAGGACACCTCATGGACATGGGGTGATAGTCAAGAGGAGGCTTTTGAAGTCTTGAAATCTAAGTTAGTCGATAGGCCCATTCTTGCAATATATGATCCTGCAGCAGAGACAGAGCTTCACACCGACGCAAGCAGATTAGGTGTTGGAGGTATTTTAATGCAACGCTCCGAAGGAAGTGATGCTTTCCGTCCAGTAGCTTATTACAGTCGACAAACCTCTCCTGAGGAGAAGAATTTCCATTCGTACGAACTCGAAACTCTAGCAGTAATCTGCTCTTTGCGAAAGTTTAGGGTCTATCTGCTAGGGAAATCGTTTAGGATCATTACAGATTGTAGTGCTCTACGATCTACGTTCTCAAAACGAGACCTAATACCGAGGATAGCACGCTGGTGGCTCCTACTGCAAGAGTTCCAATGTTCAGTCGAGTATAGAGCAGGCGTTAAAATGGGCCATGTAGATGCGCTGTCCCGCAATCCAATCGAGAGCTCAGAAGAGAATCCCATCGATTTAGTTTCGGTTCTGTCGATCAGTAGTGAGGATTGGTTGCAAACGCTTCAGCTTGGAGACACCGAACTTTGTAGGATTAAAAACATTTTAAAAGATAGTCTTCATGAGAAGGAACTCCGATACATAAAAGATAATTTTGTGGTCAAGGATGATAAATTGTTTCGTTGTTTAGGTAATGATAAAAATAACGTTCGTTGGGTGGTGCCAAAAGGTGCGAGGTGGCAAGTATGCCGGGCGAACCATGACGATATTGGCCATTTTGGGGTGGAAAAGACCCTCGAAAGAATAAAGAAACACTATTGGTTTAATAAAATGTCCAAGTTTGTCAAAAAATATGTTAATTCGTGCATTGAATGTGCCTATGCAAAGAATAAGACTAAAACACGCGAGGGTCTGCTCCATCCCATCACCAAAATAGAAGTACCATTTCATACGGTGCATGTTGACCACCTCGGGCCTTTTGTCAAGTCAAAGAGGGGCTATACTTACTTACTTGTAGTTGTAGAAGCCTTCACCAAATTCTGTTTTATCAAACCCGTTAGAAGTACTAGTAGTTTGAATGCAATTAGAGTTCTTGAAGATATATTTTTTACATTTAGGGTCCCTGATCGTCTTGTAAGCGATCGTGGTACCTGCTTCACATCTCATGCTTTTATTCGATTTTGCCTAGACAAGGGAATTAAGCATATTCTTAATGCAGTAGCCAGTCCGAGGTCAAATGGCCAGGTTGAACGTTACAACCGCACAATCCTCGACTCCTTGAAAGCGATGACTGTCAAATATGGTGAAAAGGATTGGGATAGTCATATAGGGAAAATTCAGTGGGGTCTTAACAATACTTTTCAGAAAACCACAGGTAGGACGCCGTCAGAGGTACTATTTGGAACTAGTATGAGCAGCGAAATAAATCCCATTCTTAACGAAGTTACCAAAGACTGTCGCGAAAACTGCGAAATTACCGCTATTCGAGAGGAGGTCAAAAAAAGGATTGATAACGAACAGGTTAGGCAAAAGCAGGATTATGATAGAAATAGGGTGCCAGCCCGGATATATGTCGAAGGTGATCTCGTCAAAATAACCAAGACTTGTTTCAATAATGACGGACAAAGTGAAAAGCTCATGCCCTCGTTTATAGGGCCCTATCGTGTTACCAGAGTCTTAGGTAGGGACAGATACAAGGTAGCACCGGTTCCGGGTTTAGTCAGCATGCAAAACAAACGGCCTACAACCGTCGCAGCAGATCGTATGATGCCATGGATACACATTGCGGCCCTTGAGCTGAATAATTCGGATACCAGTGGCAATGACGACGAGGACCAAACTGAACCATAATTTGACCATTTTATTGTATTCTTCCACGCTCTTTCCACGAAGTTTTAGAGACACTTAGCTACAGATGTAGGTATGTCATTCATTGTTTCAGGTCAGGCACGAGAATCGATCGGATCGTGACCTGATTCAACAAATGTTCAGAACAGGCACGAGAATCGATCGGATCGTGACTTGTTTCAACAAATGTTCAGATCAAGCACGAGAATCGATCGGATCGTGACTTGATTGAACAAATGTCCTGCTGGCTGCCACAAGTAAATCGATCGTCTTGTAGGCATCAGTTAGGCCCCCGAAAAATCGATCGTTCGGGTTAGTAGTTCGATGATGGGTAAACCGATTAATCGATCGTTAGGACCCCATAGCAAAGTTTAATTGTAAATGACGGAGAACATAATTCGATCGCTGTTTTCTGATCAAATTCGAAGAGAAATCTAATAATAGAAATTATACAAGATATTACTGATCCGATGGATGTAATTCGCTAACTAGACGTAGAAATCGTTACATTTTTTTTTATAGTTGATTTGTACCTACTTTACGTTCCTTGACAGTTGAATCAATCTTAGTTGTGTTATTGAGTTTAATATTTACATCAGTTCAAATCTCAACCTAATGAATTGTTACCTATTGCATTGCCTATTGTTGTTTTACATACTTTATTGAACTTATACATAATTTCGTTTATATTATTTAGTTTAGTAAATCTGTATGAGAACTATTTTGAATTTGTAAAGTCGTATTACACACTTAGCCGATGCCGCGATGGTTATCTACTATCGTAAGTTTATTCTCAAAATATGTAAAAACCAAGCAACCTGCCAGCGTTCCGATTGTTAGGGTTCCACCTGGTGTCGTGTGCGGGGACACACACGTTGTCAGGACGGTCGATTGTTAGGGTTAGGGAATTTTGTTTTACTAATCGATTATTTTAATCGATATTCGTGTTATAACAGCTTTCATTTTAATATTTTACGCTTGCAACTTTACCCTTTTATTATATTCGTGGTCGCTCTGTGATTGGTTGACGCTAAATGGCGGGAACCAATCAGAGAACTCGCTTTTCTTCCCGCGCAAAATGGTAGGGTCAACGTCGGTGAAAAAAACGCTTGGCCGGTTGCGCGGTCTCTTGGTTCTTGGAACTCGATGTAATAGGATGTGAATTAAGAAGTGCCGATTGTTAATATTGATTATTGTATGTAAATGTTCAAGTAGATTACAAGATAGTCTCGTATAATCCTGGTGTTATTATTGAACTACGTCCTGTTCCTGTTAGTGATCCTGTTTACAATAGCAATCGTTTAGATTTAAAATTATTTTATTTATTTTTTTATGCTTACCTGCTATCGAACGCGTTGTCAATTTGCTAGCAATTTTTTTTTTTTTTTCCTGGGTTCCCTTATCGATACTGAACGTATACCCCTAAGCTATTACACGCAATTTCTTTATCACCCTGTATATTCACTTTCGTTTAGTACAGTAAAACGGAAAATAGAGGGTGTGGTGATGATAACGCAAATGACGTTTGTTCACGCAGAGACTCGCGTTTTTATCCACGTTTTAGCTTCGATTGGCGCCAAAAAAAAACGTGTGCATTCTTTTAAATAAGTCTGTTGACGTACCAACCTTATCATTCGGTTGCACTAAGCTGATAACATTTATCACAGTACACTTCGAGGAAAGATGGCGCCAAAACTACAGGATAATTTGACGAAAAAAATCTAATGATTCAAGGAATTTATCAAAATCGTATCAAGATCTCGCACTTAGATTGCACTTAAAATAACAATGAAATTTTGATTCCGGTAAACAGTAATTAAGTAACTAAGAATAACTAACTTAGTATTGGTGTCGATTCTGTTGTGCACAAACTAAACTTAATTTAGGCTATTGCTATCTTTACTAAAAGGCAGTGCGAGAAACGGACGGCGGACGGCTATGGATAGCTATGAACTAAGTTATAGAGATGTCAAACTAGTTTATTATGCCTTGCGCTTCACCGTGTTTTTAGTCGACATGTTTTTACGTGGACACTTCATTTGTATAGAAATATTAGTTCCAACTAAATTTGACAGCTCTAAATTACGTCCGTCTCTTTATCGTTTTATTAGAGAAAAAAAGATAGCAATAGCCTAAATTAAGTTTAGTTTGTGCACAACAGAATCGACACCATTAACTGTAAATTATAGACGTAGGCAAAAAGGCTGCCGGGCTGAAATGGGATTGGGCAGGTCATGTGAGACTCATGCATAACGATCGCTGGGCAAAGATCTCAACACGGTGGATGCCTGACGATGGACCGCGCCGCCGAGCCCGGCCTAGAAAGAGGTGGCGAGATGATCTAGACGTGCATCACGGAGGCTGGTTCGAGGTGGCGCAGGAGAATAGTACCTGGAAGGATTTGGGAGAGGCCTTTACCTTTTGTGGTGTACAAGACTATTAAAAAAAAATCAATCGGGGCAGTCTTTGGGGACTGCCGATAGAAGTGAAAACAAAAGTACACAGGCCCCGCCCCAGTCGTAGCACTGGTTATGCCCCGCGCATGCCTATGTGGTGCTACGCCGTAGCGGATCGCCTACGAGTGCTAAGAAGCGTGACCGCACGTTACGTCAAGTGACGATGAGTTCAATGTTTTTCCTCCACCCAAAAAGTGCTCAACGCGCCAGAAGTTTTCACTTCAAAAAACTGCGAATATTAAGTACCTACAAAAAGAACTACAACACACTTCTAAAAATTAAGATGTAAAACCAAAGCCCTCTTCCACTGACCTATAGTTCGGTTCAAACTTTATGATGGCTTGGAAGTTAGCTGCGAGTGACGGTCTGCACATAATACACTTAAGACGATGCGTCCTTCGCGCCCCGCCTATATCTAAAATTGTGTTCTGCGCAGCTTTACGCTAATGTTTCTAGCCGCCATTAAGTTTGAACCGTTATACCTGGCTAGGCCCGTCACTCGTAGCTAACTTCCGAGCGCCATAAAGTTTGAACCGAACTATAGGTCAGTGGAAGAGGGCTTTGGTTTGGCTGTACCCAGACACACAATGACCGTATTGTGTTAATAAATCTAGCACCTAGGTTCAAATAATGGACTGCAATAAGTATACGAGTATTGAGCCCTTACTTTTCCAAGATAAACTACTTATTTATTTACTACAGTAGTGCCAATTTAATAGATCACATTTGACATCTGGCAGTTTAGTCTAGTACTGTCAGTAAAGTTACCTTCTTTTGTCATTATTACAATAAATATGTACCTAATCCTAATTGAAAAAAGTTAAGCAATGGGTGCTATCGTTTTTGAGCTCACCAGATGGCGCCACTGTCGAGTAAGGTCTTGTCAATAATTCTACTTTATACTTTAAAGTACCAATAACGTCATACAAAGTTTATTTGATTACGTATAACAACATAGTGTAAACTTCAGTTGAATATTTACAATATTCCCTAAAATTAGCAAGCATGAAACATTTAAAAATCATTCTACCTCTAAGTACTAACAAATAAGATCCTAAGTTGCTACTTAAAATCTTAAAGTCATAATTAATCAGGAATGGCTCAGTCACAATCGTGAGTATTAGTATAGATACGTGATAAAAAAGCACACAACGCGCGAACACTGTATGACATCTGACATTTTGGAAGACCTTAGTCTACACAAACACCTCTAGCGGCGAATTCATGCGCGATAGCCCCCATTGTACAGTTCTAACTTCGAAAAAATAAATAATATTTTATGCCAGCCGTTACAAGGATTCGTTGTTGTATTTTGATGAAGTGTCAAATGTGATCTATTAAATTGGCCCTACTGTAGGTAGCTAGGAGTCAAATTGTTATCAGTACGTCATAATGATGCTAGAAAAATAGTCATCACAAAAACCACGTGTTTGCATGTTAATTACAAATTCACATACGTCTGTAGAGTAGGTACTATCGAGGACACTCCCGCCTGATCACCACTAAGCTAATTTTTGCTTGCACTCGCAACATAGAAACGCTCTCTAGTTGAACCCCGTTGACTTTGTATAGAAATAATGAATGAAAAGATACCGAACGGCCAAGCGCACTGACGACGCACGCCAAACGAGAGTTATTGTTATTTTGCGCGCCAAAGTTGACGCTTTCCTAATAGGCCCTAACTTTCAGGGGGCGTGGCTCGGCGTCTCCGCATGATTTAAGCGAAAAAAAATTTAACTGCTCCGGCGGAAAAGACCACGACTGTACCTATCGGCTTTCAGACACAGGGTGTTCAAATTTCCAAAGTATTGATAATTTATCATTAACTCTGAGAACTGGATATTTACCATGTTTACTGTATCGTCTTGCCACCTCTTTCTGGGAATTCATAACCTAGTTTTTTTTAGAAGTCAGTTAAAAAGGAACTTTCCACACAGAAAGATGCATGTCACACAACGTGTTACTTCCTATTGATTGTCGAAAAGAAAGGATACAATTATCATCATTGGTTAAAGTAAGTCTTAATACCGCAAAAAATGTGTGATTAATTACAATTTTCCGACAGGTTAAGTCATAACTAAATCTGTATGAAACGGAATAATCTTTTGCTTTATCGATATCATACATTTCTTTAATACCCACAATAATACTGCAATAAAAATGGATTATTTTTTATCTAAAACCTTTTATTATTTACAACAATTTGGGTGGATACCTACTCTAGGATTCTGTCGACGCATTCGTCATTTCTTTTTCTTTGTAAAAACATCTCTTTTTATACCAATCATGGTTTTTGTGAGAGAATAAATAAACTTTCCTTAGGAAAGTCATCTCTCACGATCTCCACTTTTGAAGAACAAAGAAAAAACTGTGACGCTTAAGGACAATACTATGACCATAGATTTCTAAAAAAGAGATCTGATTTTATTATATTTTTAATTAACATTATATTTATTTTGTGGAAAATATATTGGTGATTGCACCAGTGAAATTGAAGAACTACCTATTTCAAAAAGTGTTTGTTCTACAAAGGAGTGATAGCAAAACTGTGAGAAGATCGAGGTGATAACGTGACAAGAATTTTTGTAGTAAAGGTAAGTACGAGTAATACTTAGTAATACTTTTAGTTAAGCTTTTTTAGGTTTTCATGAAAAAAGCCTGTACTTGTACGTATTTTAAGTCGCTACTTATTTGATAATGGTGTCGATTCTGTTGTGCACAAACTGAACTTAATTTATGCTATTGCTATCTTTTACTTTAGGCCAGTGCGAGAAAAGGACGGCTATAGCTATGAACTAAGTTAGAGATGTCAAACTAGTTTATTATGCCTTGCGCTTCACCGTATTTTTACGTGCACCCTTCATTTGTATGTAAATATGGAAATTTGACAGCTCTAAATTACGTCCGTCTCTTTCTCGTTTTATTAGAGAGAAAAAGATAGCAATAGCCTAAATTAAGTTTAGTTTGTGCACAACAGAATCTACGACGACAATATTTGATGTGCTGGAAACGACAACAGATGTGAACAAGAATTTGTGTGCTATACTATACTACCACTATAAAAACCAGTCGCTCCATGTAAATACAGATATTCAGCAGCATTCGGTTAGACTGGAAGCCGACCCCAACAAAGTTGGGAAAGGCTAGGCAGATGATGACTGTCACTAAAAATCTGACAACTGAAAAATGTATGGGTTTACAAGGTAAAATCGACTCCTCCTATTGTTGAAGTCGGTTAAAATGTAGCCTATGTTACCCGGGCCATAATAACGAATCGATTGACACCTTACTCATCAAAATCGGATGTAGGTATAGTTTAGGCGATACGGAAGACCATACGTAAAGACAAACATACATACATACAATACCTAGACTGCTAAAATTATAACCCTGCTTTTGGCAATTTTATGGAAATCAGACAGATAGTAAATGTCGCGGCAGACCATGAAGGAGATGGCGGGACGAACTGGATGTCTTCCTTGAGAATTGGAAAGAAGTAGCACAGAATCGTGACCGTTGGAAGGAATGGAGGGAGGCTTTTGCCCAGCAGTGGGACAATACAGGCTAGATCATCATCTGCCTAGCCTTCTCTAGTTTAGTTTAGTCTAGTTTTACCGGATGCAGCTGAATACAAGTATTTGACATGGAGCGACTGCCTATCTGACCTGCACAACCCAGTTAGTACCGGGTAATACGATACCCCTTGGTAAGACTGGTTGTCAGACTTTTTGGGCATCTGACTAGCTAACGGCTGTCAAAGACAGCCGGGACCAACGGCTTAACTTGTTTTCCGAGGCATGGAGGAAACTCGGTGCGTAATGGGTTTTCACCCATCCACAGACCAACCTAGGTAAGCACGGCTTAACCTAACGGTCGACCCGAGCGGCTGTTATTATTTAGCTACGAGCTCCCCACAATACAGGCTAGATATAATAAATAAAAATACTATATAATACGTTACTGTTAAACTTGACAGAGACCTTTGCCTAGATGTGGAAAAACACTGCATGTCTTATAATTAGTAATACGACCCTAATTCATTAAAAACATAGTTTGAGGACAAATAATCCATACAATAGACTCCACTGTTGGGCTTAAACTTCACCCAAGCGTCGCCAATCATGATCAGTCCTGTACTTCTCGCATCCAATGTATTTCCGCAGTCTTCACCAGTTATCCTATATGATAAAATAAATAAAAAGGAGGGTTGTATTGACGATTTTGATGATTATAATTCTGAAACTACGTACGTCTTACAGCCGCGAATAATATTTTAATCAACATACAACCTAGCACTGGCCTGCAAATTGCAAAAACTTAAGAAATATTTGAATTTCGCGGGCTGGTTGGAGCATTCACCTTGTGGAAACTTTTCGATGCTCCACCTTGAAATGGTAACCAAACCAGAACCTTATTGATTTAGTAACATAACATATAACATCACGCTTATAAGGGTTTTCCAGACATGTACCTGATAGTAAACCCACATTCCGCCAGTTATCTTTAAGTTCCATGTAATGGGGCAGCTTATTGCCATCAACCCGGCTCAAATCCAGACTCCGTGGCTGCTATTGATAAATTATTAATGAAAAAAATCCACTCAGGCCCGTTTTCTATAACTTACATACGTATAACTGTCAGTTAATATGCCTACGTCTAGTAGCTCTCGGTGTTTCTATGAACCAAGTTAGCTTGAAATATCCTATCCGCGTCACCTACCTGTCACTTTTTCGATTTTCTGTGACGTTTTGTTTCTGTCGACAAGCAAAATGTCAAACAGACAGAGATAGCAATCTACCGAAACCGAACAGTAAGTTATTGAAAATGGCCGTAATAGTACTTTGCCCGACCTGGAAATAGGCATGACGACAGTATCCAAAAATTGCAAATCTATTTAGTCCGTCAGTTAGAGTATTGGAAATTAATGGACACGTATTTTTTGTTTTTGTATTATTAGTGAATATTGATACAGATAAAACGCATCAAAACTTCCGAGTTTTGATGCGTTTTATCTGTGCGGGCTCGTGACGTCAAAACTAGCTAAAAATTATACCAAGGCGTGACGTATTGAGAATTTTAAAAGCGATTATTGAACCCAGGACCTCAGGCTCACCAGTCGCACTTGCGAGCACTGAACCAACGAGACAGTCCGGATTTAGTAGTCGGTAATAATTCTAATTTCAAAGTATGGCTTCTTCTTTCAAAATAATCTTGTTAACTTACTCATCCTCTGATAATCACAGATATATTTTACAAATAATTTGCACGTACACTGGCGTTTTCCAAAGCCATATAAAGCTCATAACACCCAGTCTTAGTTATTAATCTAAAAACTTTTATTGTGTTTTCATTAACAGGTTGCTGTTTTTCTTGATTTTATCGATAGTGTTTAAGTAACTGGGTTACTACTGGTGGAGAAGCTTGTGGCTAAATAGTAAATACTTACAGCCGCACACGGGTCAATCCAAGTTTAAACTACGCTTGCCGTGGTCAGTCCGAGGATGGGTGACAATTCATTATACCGAAGCCTCTCCGTGTTTAGGAAAGCATTTTAGTCCCGGCTGTCATTTGTAGATCTTTGACAGTCGTTACGGGTAGACCATGGGGTAGACAATAAGCCAGAATGTCTCGATAACCAGTCTTGTCAAGGTGTATCCTGTTATCCAGTGTTGTGGAGGTCAGATAGGCAGTCGCTCTATGTAAAAAACAAGTATTCAGCAGCGTCCGGTTAGACTGAGAGCCAATATATCTCAAATATAGTTGGGAAAAGGCGAGGCAGATAGATGTGATGTGCGGTTTTATTGATACTTAAAGGTACATATTTATCGGGCCTGTGGACGGTGGGCTATGGGCTAGCTCGCTGTCCGTCCGTCTCATGACGACAGGCCGTGTCGACGGTGCGTTCGTGTTCCACGCGCGCCTCAAAGAGAGTCAGCAACTCAGCAATAGGAAGGGGTTCGCGAGGACCGATGCCTGCCGGGGTTGCGGGACTGTTTGAAAGAGACACCGTGACCCCGGAACACAAAGGGCGATGAAGGAACATGGATGGGTTTTAGTCAGTAAAAGTCTGACACTCCCTCCTGCTCCGCCCAGAGCGGGAGAAGTCATTTGATGATTACCGATCCGAAAAAAAAAAAAAAGGTACTTATTTATAGGAAGTAAGTAAGTAAATGCAATGAAACAATCGATAACTAATGGAGATAAACATTTAGACAGTAAAATCCTCTGTCGTCAGGAATAGGCAAAATTCGGTTTTTGAACTTTCAGTAAAGCAAAGCAGAGACAAAAATTACTTCGTATACAAGTTGACAAATGTATATTGAAGGGCAGTGAATACGTAGGGTAGAAATAATATGCTACCGGATCTTCAAATATAATTACAGTTGGTTATAAGGTTTGGTCAAGGCCTTTGTACATTCGTGTTCCACGCGCGCCTCAAAGAGAGTCAGCAATAGGAAGGGGTCCGCAAGGACCGATACCTGCCGGGGTTGCGGGACTGTTCGAAAGAGATACCGTGGCCCCGGAACATAAAGGGCGATGAAGGAACATGGATGGGTTTTAGTCAGTAGTCTGACACTCCCTCCTGTTCCGCCCAGAGCGGGAGAAGTCATTTGATGATTCCTCATCCGAAAAAAAAAAAACAAAAAAAAAGGCCTTTGTACATACATAGTTACGTTTTATGTATTTACTGTAGGTGTTGTCGAACTGTAAGAACAGTAAGCATTTGCATATATTAAGTAAAAGTAGCTGGAAAAAGTAGTTATTCAGTTGATGAGTGGCAAAACAAAAAATTCAAATGCGCAAAATTTATCAAGTTTTGAACTGTAAGTACTTGTCATTAACTATGAAAACGAGAAATTTACCATGTTTACTATTTGTTTTGAGTTTTACCGTTTTGTCTGCTCATAAAGCACCCGCAATAACTTCAGTTTATCTGTGATCATGGTGCTTGCAACAGCGCCGAAATATCGGGAACTCATGATAAAATTTAACAGAATTATATTAACGGTAACAAAAAAAAACATGCTGTATCTACGATAATTAAAAACCGCGCGTATCTTTAGCTACGAATTATAGATTAATTAATAACATGTGTACTTTATCACTATCAGATGCCAATTATTAGTCTTTTGAGTGAGGTAGTGAAAAAAAAAATGTTTATTTCACGACGTTAATAATTTTCAGTGAAAACCTAGTGATTTTATAACTCAGTGAGCTTTGATAGCGGTGAGTGCAGTACTATTTCTTAGTGATGTAGTGATGTTAGGAAGCTGTGGTTGTCAGGAAATGTCAGTGGTGATATTCTCTAATTATCGTTTGGGAAAGGCGGTGTATCGTTGCGAATCCAACAACAACAATAACAACAACAGCCCATAACGTCCACTGCTGGACATAAGCCTCTCCCATGAGGGGAGGAATTTGCCGTAATCTCCACGCTTGGCAGGCGGATTGGAGATCGCAGTGATGAAAGACTAACAGAAAACGCTGCTGCCCATTCTCTGGTCTACGGAGGCGCAAGGTGCGGTTGCGAATCCACGACAATTTATTTTTAAAAACAACTGAGTAAGCTGTCGAATTCTATACGGTCACTTGAGTGAAGTTCCATTGAGGAATTTTCTTTTTCAACTCTTCCCTAGTCGGTGGATAGATGGCGCTGAACTTGGTAAGTTACTGCAAGGAACGGAACTTCACATCATTTCACTTGGATGTAATGGTTATATTCGGAAGCTTAAGCAAACGAAAGTGTCAGTCAACGAGCGTATGTGACGTGACGCAATGTTTTCAAGCGTTTTGGCTTTGGCACCTAGTAACGTAGTCAGTTCAACGCCATCTACAGAGTTCTTGGAAACAATTTTTTTTTAAATACTCAAAAAGAATAGCACTAATAGGCTGATGCTGACTGAAAAATGCTATTATTATTTATTTGCTATTTCTATTTGTTGATAACTATCAGGAGATCTTCATCAAGTGATAATAAGTCATCATCTGCGTAGCCTTGCCCTTTTATTGTGATGGGGGTAGGCTTCCAGTCTAACCGAATGCAGATGAATACCAGTATTTTGCATTAAACGACTGCCTATCTGGCAGCGCATGTAATACGTTACCCAATGGGACTGGTTGTTAGATTTTTGGGCCACTGACTATACCTGTAACGACTGTGAAAGATCTAGAAACGGCAGCTGGGACCAACGTGCTTCTATGTGTGCTCGTCATCGCACGCATACCAAACAAAATCTCGACTCGTAAACGTGTTTGCTCAGCTGGCACGGGTCGTGAGTGTGCGTGCGGTGACACAAAGATACTAAGGCGCACACATACAAGCCGCGCGCGGTGCGTTTGTATGAAGATATCCTACTTCCCCTTTTTTCCCTATGTCAGCGGCGACCGACAGCCGTATTGTGTTCTGAAGTCACGACCGACTGTACGCGACCGACCGTCAGCGCGACAAGAATTCAGGCCTAAAGATCGACCCGAGCGGCTGTTATTATCTAGAGCTCTCTCTCCACGAGCTCGTTTACCTCTCTATATAATATAGTATCTGAAATAATGTTGGATGTAAGTTTTGCTTTTTATTGGAAGCAATAACAAAGTAATAACTGTATATTGTGAATGTGAAAAACTGAAAAGTAGGTAGGTACACTTCTTATCTGCTTGGATTTTTGGTAGGCGCCTTTTGTATCTACCTATACCTAATATTATTAATAATAACCTTCATCGTCAAAATCTTGAAGACTATACGCCCTTCGCTTCGTACGTCGGAAAACCTATTCTGTGTAATTTCTGAAAAAATCTTAATTCTTGTGTAGGTACATTAGTAGGGCGTTTGTACAACAGCTTTTTCGATGTAAGACTTTTTGAACTGGGCGTAGTCAGTACTTTTTTTATTTATTATTATTAAATCATTTATTTTCAGACAACATGGCCCATATAGTGTTGTCACGCTCACTCTAATGTCTCGCTGATGGTGGCGCGCGTGTCGGATCATTCAGTTCCCTTCAAAATGGTTGAGTTGAATGGTGCTGATCCATGCGTCATGTTCGTGAACGGGCGCTGTCAGTTGTGACTGGTCAACTCTTAGTTGCCATGGCTTATTTGTATGTTTATTTTTGAATTGTATTTTTTGTTTTTACTATGGACACTTTTAACGTGCACATCTTGCTACATTGTTCTCACATAATATACCATCTCAACATGAATGATGTAACCAAGATTTTGTAACAATATTTTGATTTAAAAGAGTGTCCATGGAGTTTCTTGCCCGTTCTTCTCCATAGAGATCTACGTTAGGGAATGGGCAACTACAGTACTTTCACAGTTTTTATGTCTTGTGACTGGGACTGTAGCTACATTTAATTTTCATCTTTGTTTCGACAATTCAAAAGTGCCTGTAACTGGCCTACTTGAAATAAATGCTTTGATTTTGATTTTGTACAAACAAATCCTTAAAACTATGTTAGTACACATGATTATAATTACAATATTAAAACATTATCAATATCTTTGGTAAGTTTATCAAGCCCCATGCATGACATGTAGCTTGACAAACCTACCAATTGTCGGCCCATCCAGCCTTTCTGCAAGTACCTTCAGAATGCCGTTCGTGCTCTCCCCCATTCTGCGTATGACTGAGGGTACTTTTTTTCGCATTATCGCAAAATAGTCATATGTGTGCGCATCAGCGAACATACCTGATGCACTGCAGTAAGGTGGAAGCCTCAATATCATCCTGAAGGTATTGTTATATTGGATGCGTAAGGCACTGTCCGATTTTTGGGTATGAGCCCAAAGGCTGCTGGTGTAGAATGTTTGGCAGTATGCTTTGAAAAGTGTATTTCTTACTGGTACTGAACAACCAGATTTTACATATTTTGTAAGACTACCGATCTGGGCATGCGCGGTTTAACCTGAAGACTGACCCAAGAGGCTTTTATTATTTAGTCAAGAGCTCTTCACGCAGCCGATGTTCAAAATCAAAAGTAGGTACCTACTTAGGCCTATTTCCACATTTATAAGATTAGGTACTTAATGCATAATTACGAGAGATTATTACTAAACAAATTAGATAATTTTTGACAGTTTTATAGCATTAGATACTTAGATAAATGACAATAGTAATTCGCTTATAAAATCCGCGCAATTGATAATGAAACCTTTTATGATTAGAGCTATCGTTTTTCCCCTTGAACTTAGTTAGCATCAGGTACGATAGTGGACAAACGTGAGCCTTATCTTTTGTATGAAAAAGCAGACTTTTATATTAGCACAACAATTGCGTCATGTGAAAAGAACCGTTTATACTTGTTGGTATTTTGTTATTAAACTACATAGGTACTTACGGTTTTCAGATTTTTTCCTGTACTTATGCAGTAAGACATTGCTTCTCGCCAAATTTTATGATTCTAGGTAACAGGAAGTGCCCAATAGATTTTGATTTTCTTGTGAAATAGAAAAGTATGCGATATAACCGGGTCATTTCTTTTGATCGCGTTGACGACCCGAATGGCGCAGCAGTGGTGAGGCTGCCTTACGTTCTTAGGGTCCCGGGTTCGAATCCCGGTTGGAGCAAATCTTTATGTGATGAGCATGGACATTTGTTTCAGAGTCATGGATGTTATATGTATAATAAGTATGTATTTACAAACAAAAAGTATCTATGTATGTATCAACTGTCTGGTGTCCACGACACAAGCCTCGTTGCTTAGTGTGGCACTAGATGGCGCTGTGTGTTAATGTCCAGCGATATTTTATTTATTTACTTACCTACAAGATTGATAATGAGCAGATCTGCATGAGTATTTGATATTAATTTCAGCTTGATACTTCAGACAGACGGGTAACAAAGTTATGTTAGCATAAGTAACATCTTTATCAGCCTATGGGATGAATGAAAGGCAATTGCATGTGACTGAGATGATGAGATAAACCCCTTATCAAACATAATAAAAAAACTTTTTTGCAAAAAATAAAACCGACTTCAAAAAACACGAAAAAGAGAAAAATAACTTATTTGTGACTTATTTGTTTGATTTTGTTTTTTTTTTGCCACTGACTTCTGTAGCTAAAGTTATTTTTCTCTTTTTTGTGTTTTTTGAAGTCGGTTTTATTTTTTGCAAAAAAGTTTTTTATTTTTCCATTTGTAGTTGTTTCCAAACAAATATTTACCATGAATTTATTTTACATTTTTAACAATACATGTAATGGTAATAGGCCTTTCCCCAATAAATGGAACTAAACATACCTAACTGTCGAAATCCGGGTGTATTGTATACATCTGCGTACCCCCAGAGCATACAGGCGTGATGTTACGTCATGATAAGATTCCAGCAATCACTGCAGATTTGCCGTCTATTTTTGAAGAGTTTCATTGTCGAAGATCGCCATAAGATAAAAAAAAAAAAAAAAAAAATACCTTCAATAAGAAACACTTATTCTAAGTACTATGCAGCATTACAACTAGGGACAAGAGTGTTTACGATGAGCTCTGGCACCCAATGTAAGATCTTCACCAAATTCATGAAATGGGACCACACGGGAAGCACCAGCTTTCAAATAAAAAAATAATCATCAAAATCGGTTCACCCAGTCGAAAGTGCTGAGGTAACAAACATAAAAAAAAAATACAGTCGAATTGAGAACCTCGTCTTTTTGGAAGTCGGTTGAAAATATGAAATCGTCTCCATGTTGCACAAACGCACAAACTTTGAACAACAATGTCAAAATCACAAAAACAGACAAACATACAAGCCACTGCATTCTATACATACTTACAGAATATAAGAATATTTAAAAAAATGCAAGGAAGAAAACTAGATATTATCACATTACATGTCAAAAAAATATTTTACAGATCAAATCGTAACGATTTCAATTGATTGTCTCCTGATTAAAATCTGGTTGTAAAAATAATTAATTAATCATAATTATGCGACCTACATCGTGTCTAAATAAAATAAAAAATATATAACGCAGGTTTTCCTTAATTTTATCAATTTTTTTGATCTGATTGATTGTGTGTGAGCGTCATTGAATATTTTTTGAACTTTCGCCAGTGTCATTATCAAGAGATTACGCATAGATTCCAATGCTAAACTTGTTTCACAGCATTTTGGCATTGCATCATAAAAAATCACGAGGGAATTTCTTTTTCTGACGCTTCAAAAGGCCCCATTGTTTCCTTCGTGAGAGTTCGGTTCAAATTTTATGGCTGCTCAGAAGTTACCTGCAAGTGGCTGTATAATGTGCAGTCACTGGCAGCTAACTTCTGAGCAGTCATAAAGTAACGATGCGTCCTCTGCACCCCGCTGATGGTACTTCAAATTGTGTTCTGCCGGTTCTACGAATCTTTACGTCAGAAGTTCCGAGCCGCCATAAAGTTTGACCCCTATACCCTGCACGGACCGACGTCACTTGCTACCGTTACTTTTTTTTGTTTTTTTTTTTACATTATTTTTTTATTTTTATTATACGACTATTCATTTTATTATTGTAAAAAGGAGCTATGGTTATTTCATCTTTTGACATTTACGTATATATACTTTTTTATACTACTATTAATTTTATTATTGTCAAAAGGAACTATTGTTATTTTAATTTTTTATTTATTTTTTTGGATTTTTTTTATAACTTATTATGAACTATTTAATCCTTAATAATCTAATTTTAATATATTTTTGTCTACACAATGTATTTTGTTCAGAAATAAATGACTTATGACTTGCAGCTAACTTCTGAGCCATCATAAAGTTTGAACAGAACTAAACCGTCGCTTTCAATTACGCGACTGCGACGATGGTCACGCGCAACAGCTATTGGGTAAAAAAATGATGACAAACCGACAGACGGTGCACCAGGTCCTGATGATGATAAGGATTATCATTATCTGCTGCATGCTTGACCGTTGACGTTGTAGACTTTTGTCGACTGAAGAATAGAAACATTTCTTTTCTACATTTTTAACATCGCCATGCTTACGAACGACAGAAATCTTTCTACAATCTGTTATTCTTATTTTGTCGATTCTTCCGTCGACAAAACCCGTTTCCACGGGGATCATGCAACGCATGCAGGATGTTTCCGTGTGAAAATTTCAACCATAACTACGAGTACTCTCGAGTACTCGTACTGTATGGATCGGAATGCTGGGTTGTGAAGTAGATAGATAAAAAAAAATTGCATGTAGCAGAGATAAGAATGTTGAAGTGGGTGTGTAGTGTTACAAGAATGGATAAAGTGAGGAATGAGTATATTAAAGGAAGTTTGAAAGTTGCGCCAGTTACAGAAAAGTTGAAAGGGAATCGACTGTCTTGGTATGGGCATGTAATGAGGAGGGATGAATCGCATTTGACTCAAAGAGTAATGTATATAAAGGTTGATGGATCCAGAGGGAGAGGAAGACCAAAGAAAAGATGGGTGGATTGTGTGGGGAATTAAATGAAGGAAATAGGAGTAAATGATAGCGTGACGAATGACAGGGGAGAATGGATGAAAAAAAAAGTGAGATGTCGCGGGACGCCTGGCAAATGTGAAACATCGAAATTATTTTGTACAAGTAATATCCTTAAAAAATATACAACATAAAAACAAACACATAAAATAAAATGAAAGAAAATCCTTATGCTGGAATCGAACTCGAAGTCACGAGATTGTAACTCAGCGCTCTGTGCCCCGAGACCAGCTGACTTGTTGTAAAGCATAGATGTAGAGCATAAGCTGCTTCAAACACGCGATTTTCATTTGTTTTTTTGCTTACCCTCGGCTATAGATGGTTCACATCAAAAACGTGTTGCGCCAACCCCAAATAACTTGGGATAAGGGCAGAAAGTCGACGAAATGATGAACTCGAGAGCTAGTCTTTGATACTTCTTCCAGTAATTTTTTTCTGAGCTAATTATCGATTACGTCAATATCTTGTAGTTTTCCCCACGTAGTACGCATACTATGACTAATCACTGATAACAGCGATAAGATGATAACAACATGTTATCAATTTTAACAATCACTTATTAAAAATAATGTTTCGTACTGTATTCATATAAATCGGTATATATTTTATCTTTCCTATCTAGTTTCATATGAGTTTTTTCTTGAGAAACTGAATTATTTGTAGATTTTACCTTGTAGTAACGCCCTGGGTAGATATCCCAGCCTGCTAGGAACACATAACATCACGCCTGTATGCTCTGTAGGGCTAGGCAGAGGTATACAGTCGAGGACTTTAAATGATTAGCCACTTGCCACTATAGGCATGACGTCAGTATCAAAAAAATCCAAAGATAGTAGTCCGTCAGTTAGTCAGTCTCGCCTATTGGCGTAAATATTAATAATAATGTCTAGATAATAAGAATAGCACTTACAATTCAGGATTCATATCTATTCGTAATCTTAACAGTAACTAATAGACTCATTTAGTTAAAGAAAAAACTATCGGATACTTTTTTTTCAAGGAATTCTTTAACACTATAAAAACTTATTAGTTAGGATACAAAAGCGATCGGAGTGAGCTCGAAAAATTTTGCAATCATTCATACGGAAATAGGAAAAGGTTAGTAGAATCTCAAAATATTTTAGCACCTCGCCTCTGATAGGTTCGATTAGGTAATAACATTCCTTTCGCGGACAATTTTCGAGGCTCCTGCGGACCACCGGTGGACCGCGGACCGAACCACTGCTTTCCACCTTGTCACAAATGACAGACACATGAGACATGATGACATGTGTTCCTGCCTCGTTGGTCGAGTGGTTGCAAGCGCGACTGTAGATCACGAGGTCCTAGTTTCGATTGTCGGGTCGGGAAAAGTGCCGTTGAGTTTCCATCAGAAATTTCTCCGTAGAATTCCAAAAAAAACATTCGATATTTTATTAGTTTGTCCACTCGCAAACAAATAAATAGTTATTCCCTTTATCAGTCCTAGGTTCCTTGGAGGGCGAATAAATAAGCATATTATCGCGCCGGTATACCCTGAAGGTATAGGCAGAGGCGGAGTCAATAAGTATCACTTTTTTTTTCAGATGGGAAATCATCAAATGATCCCTCCCGCTCTGGGCGGAGCGGAAAGGAGTGTCAGAATTGTACTGACTAAAACCCATCCATGTTCCTTCATCGCCCTTTGTGTTCTGGGGCCACGGTATCTCTTTCGAACAGTCCCGCAGCACAATAAGAATATCTAGTGTAAGTAAACATTATGAAACAAGTATTTTCAAATTTGAAACCGTATACGTCACACGTTTGTGTTAGAATATCGTATTACCCAGTAACTGAGTTCTGGGGAGGTCAGATAAGTAGTCGCTCCAGGTAAAGTACTAGTATTCAGCTTAGAGAAATCTTAATAATATTAAGATTTCTGTGATTCAGCTGCATCCGGTTAGACTGGAAGCCGACCCCAACATAGTTGGGATAAGGCTAGACAGATGATGGTACCCTGAACGCGAACTGTCGGCATACATTATATAGTACATTACACCTATTTGTATCAGTACCTAATTAATTAAAAAAACTAATTGATATGAAGTTTGTCATCCATCTAATTCGATTAGCTACTACACCTACATTTTGATCGTTATCAAATTACGGAGTAATCGATAAATCACAGAGCGAAATCTCTATGTCATACAGGATGTTTCTATAATAATGAAAATAATTGTTTCTATGGTTTGGGCATGTGACGCGGAGGAATTTAAAAAATGCTTTGAGGAAAGTTTCGAGTATAAATGTGGATGGCTGTAAGAGTAGAGAGCAAGGCCAGAGAAACGATGGATGGGTTGTGTGAAGGGTGATATGGCTAACAAGGAGGTGTCTGCTGAGATGACGAGCAACAGACTAGAATAGAAGAAGAAGATGTACTACCCCGAACCCAAGTAACAGTGGATAAGGGCATTAGAATGATGATAAATAATAATAATAATAATAATCATTTTATTTCAGATAAATTATTTTACATCCATATAAATTGTTAGTAAACATGACCTTTCAAAACTATGTTGGTAGAACATGTAGGTTTGACATGAAATACATAGACGGGCAATCAAATTTCCGCGCAATGACATTCAGGAGACTGTTTGAGCTGCCCCGGACCCTCTGCAGTAGCGACGCAGCACGCTTAAGTCTGATAGCTACGAAGCCATCAGTGTGCGCATCAGCAAACATTCCGGACGCACTACAGAAGCGTGGCTGCCCCAGCAGCATCCTGAAAGCATTGTTATACTGAACTCAAAAAGGTAAGCAAATTATCGGGAGGAAACCGGCTTCTGGAACCAATAATTTGCAAACATATTGTTACATTTGTTACGTCGCACCAGTACCTACAATTACGGTAGTAGGTACCTACAAGTAGGTGTAGGTAGTAGTAGGTAGGTAGGACGAGTCACGAATGATGTAGGTACCCACAAGTAGGTAGGTAGGTAGGACGAGTCTCGAATGATGTAGGTACCTACAAGTAGGTAGGTAGTAGTAGGTAGTTAGGTAGGTAGGACGAGTATCGAATGATGTAGGTACCTACAAGTAGGTAGGTAGGTAGTAGTAGGTAGGTAGGTAGGTAGGACGAGTCTCGAATGATGTAGGTACCTACAATTAGGTAGGTAGGTAGTAGTAGGTAGGTAGGTAGGTAGGACGAGTCTCGAATGATGTAGGTACCTACAAGTAGGTAGGTAGGTAGGACGAGTCTCGAATGATGTAGGTACCTACAAGTAGGTAGGTAGGTAGTAGTAGGTAGGTAGGTAGGACGAGTCCCGAATGATGTAGGTACCCACAAGTAGGTAGGTAGGTAGTAGTAGGTAGGTAGGTAGGACGAGTATCGAATGATGTAGGTACCTACAAGTAGGTAGGTAGGTAGTAGTAGGTAGGTAGGTAGGACGAGTCTCGAATGATGTTGACCTACGAATGTTGACCTACAAGTAGGTAGGTAGTTAGGTAGGTAGGACGGTCTCGAATGATGTAGGTACCTACAAGTAGGTAGGTAGGTAGTAGTAGGTAGGTAGGTAGGTAGGACGAGTCTCGAATGATGTAGGTACCTACAACTAGGTAGGTAGTAGTAGGTAGTTAGGTAGGTAGGACGGTCTCGAATGATATAGGTACCTACAAGTAGGTAGGTAGGTAGTAGTAGGTAGGTACCTACTCTAAAGAAGGTTCGAGGAAGTCGTGGATCTTTTTCAAACGTTCGATCCCCATATAAATAGACGACATGTTTGCTACAGAACGAAGCGAATCGAAGTGAACGAGAAGTGCGATATTTAAGCGAATAGTGATCAGTAGGTAGTGTATTTGTGATTAAGTTTGAAGTGTTTTGTAATTAATAAAGTTATTTGTTATATAATCGGTAGTAATAAATTTATCCCATACCCAGCTCGTAACAATATTTATGACATCTATTAACATACATCTTTGTTTAATCCTTTGGGAATGACCTAAGTACATGCGTTCTATTTTAATAATAACTCCAGCCTATTACTGTCCCACTGCTGGGACAGTAGTAGTCCCTATTCTCATGCAGAGAAGTCACAAGCATTGATCACCACGCTTGCTCAAGACGGGTTTTTACTTTTCCGAGCCTCCTCTATACGAATCCGTAAAAAAAACAAAATACGGGTCTATCGGGTTGTTTCCGAGATACGATAGGGAGGGGGAGGAAGGGGGGTGAAAAGGGGAGGTTTGGCACTTTTGCCATACTCGTGAGAGTTATTTGTTTACGGATCTGTCAAAATATACCCCCCTCCCCATCCACCATCTGGGAGAACAATTATGTCAGTGAGTCAGTCAGTGGTAATCGAGCTTTATATAATATAAATCTAAGTCCAGGTTTCCTCACGATGTTTTTCTTTACCGATGTCTGTGATGTCTAAGATAAACCTAGAAAGTACATATGAATGGAATTATATTATATTCAAGCCATATTTATCAATGATGCAATAATTATGTAGGAACGGCACAAATCACTACTTAAATGACTTTTATCAAGTTCTTACAGGATTATTGGCCACAAAATCTCCTGAAATCACAGTCCAATACTTTTAAAATACCTATATATTAGATACAGCACTAACAACATAAATTGACCCGTGGTGAAAAATGGAACAAAACAAAAACGTACTCAATCTGACGTTTAAATGACGTTTTTCCTACCGAACAACGCCACTACGAACGGACCAAGTTATATTTGGTAAAAATAATCCGTTGTTTGAAAAACCGCTATTAATAACAAAGAATATTTATTAAAGTTTCTGAGAAAATAAGATTATAAAGATAGACGATTAGATTTGTTTTATATAGCATTATTTTGTAATAGGGTACAGTCAGGAACATAAATAGATGTAAACTTTGCGAGACGTCTTTTATAAAAAATTAAAATACTAGTTCTTGCCCGGTTTCACTCGCGTTATTGTCGGGAATTGACGCACGGGAACGTTTTATATAGCCTGTGACACTCCGGGATAATATAGCTTCCCATTAGTGAAAGAATTATCGGAATCGGATCACTAGCTTCGAAGATAGCCCCCGACTAACAAACAAACGGACAAACTTGATTGTGTCCGTATAGTTCTACCGTTCAGTTCTACTAGTAGGACTAAACGGAGAAAAAAATCCATCTAATACTACTAATACCCACCATTACCTCAATTTTATAGTACCTGAACTGAGTGTAAAAATACACATCATGGCCGTCAACGAAACATTCTGTAAGTACATTAAACTAAGTAACACGATGTTCGGAAACGATTTCTGGAAATTAATTTTTTTTAAACATGTTTAGCACTCAAAACATTCTGCTGATGGATGCATTGAATAGTAAACAGCTCATAGAGATAATTTAAAGTAAAGAAATAACATTCTAAACTTGTTTTTGAAAATAAGTGTGGGTAAGATGGAACTTTGTTAAATCCGTAACTAGAAGGTTCCCAGGTATGGTTCAGAACTAAAAAAAAAAGTGAGCAGTCGCGGGATGCCTGGCAGATGTGAAACATCAAAATTATTTTGTACAAAAATATTATTATTATTAACTTGAAGTCACGAGATTGTAACCCAGCGCTCTGTGCCCCGAGACCAGCTGACTTGTTGTAAATCGTGTCGAATATGTCGATCTTACTCTGCTTCAAACACGCGATTTTCATTTGTTTTGCCACGGCATGCGTCGCGATGCTCTTTTTTTGGTTTACCCGCGCCTATAGGGCTCCGGCCCATCTCGTAACTTTCCCATTTCGATAACTAAACAAAATAGCATCACAAAAGTGATGTTTCATATCAATAATAGCAATGACGCTAAGACAACGTACTTCTTGGTTTCGTCAAGGGTATGGGCATGCTACATGGGTACTTCTCCCGGGTCAGCTTGTTTGTAAATGTGAGTACACAGGAGAAATTCCTAATCTAACTTAAAAAAGGCTAGACAAATAGAGTTTTATTTGTTAGAGTGCTACATTGTTCTTTAAGCATGTAGCCATCATTTCAGCTGAAAGACGTCCACTGCTGGACATATAGTAGGCCTCCCCAAAGTGTCGCCACATTGACCGGTCCCGTGCGACTCGCATCCAGCGGATTCCCGCAACCTTCACCAGGTCATCGGTCCACCTAGTGGGAGGTCTTCCAACGCATCGTCTTCCGGTTCGCGGTCGCCACTCCAGAACTTTTGGGCCCCATCGGCCATCCGTTCTGCGAGCAATGTGCCCTGCCCACTGCCATTTAAGTTTGGCAATTCTTCGGGCTACGTCGGTAACCTTAGATGTCTTCATTTCTGATTCGATCACGCAAGGAAACTCCGAGAATAGCCCTCTCCATTGCTTTTTGGGTGACTTACGCCTTCTGATAAGGCACTAACTTAACTAGGGCTACATAGCCATTGTTAAAACTAAAGCCGCCTTTTGTTTTATCAATACGATTTCTACAGAACATTTCACGAAAATGTTTACTAACAGCCCTCTCATAACAATTTCATTGAAGTGGCAAAAATCCATGCTGAAATTCACTAGATATTGACGGTAAGGTTGAAAAAAATACGTACATAACTTGCTCTCCAAATGCTCTACATAGTTTAGACATCACGCTGTATAAAACAGAAATGGTCGATTTTTGTGATCTTGAATCAATTTGAAAAGAATATTATCATGTCATGTGACCAAACGAACAATCTAAATAAAATATTGATAAATTTAGAGGACGAGAAAGACCATAGAAAATATGGATATATTGTGTGAGGAATGGATAGTATCTAAGAAAAGAAAGTAAACGGTAGCGTGTCGACTAACAAGGTATAGAATGGAACAAAAATATTTGTTGCGTCAACCCCAAGCAAAATTATTAAATTCCTTCTCACAAGCCTCTTCATCTCTGCTGTGCCCGATAGGGTGGGTCCATTTTGACCTTTTACTTTTCCTTTTTACACCATCTTTATAATACATATGAAATGCATTATAGAATATTGTGTTTATTTATTTACATGATAAATAATTTACAAACTACAACTCTATAAATTAATAGTAATACAAATATGTTCGAGTATCAAAAGGGCTCGAAAAATTCGACCACATCGCTGTCAACAGGAAAAGTGCCCAGCGGGCCTAAAATGGCCGCGTAAGCAGAATTATAACAAGAATCACATTAAAAAAAAAAAAAATTCTTAAAATGGACACTATGGTAACGCCTATAAAGTCCATTTTAGTAGAGTCACAGCTAATTCAGATTCAGATTCTGCTAAAGTGGCCATTTTAGACCCCCAGAAGGCTGTCATTGCCACGTTTAATGGCAATGCTGATTCTTTGGCCAAAAAATAGGCCCACCGGCCCTCTGGTCAGGCGAAGAGTCGACCAACCGCTTGGCGATTTCCTAATAAATATCTCTGGAATTTAAAACACAGCGCCATCTAGTGCCACACTAAGCAACAAGGCTTGTGTCGTGGACACCAGATAGTTGATATACTACGTAGATACTTTTTGTTTGTAAATACATACTTATTAAACATATTCATCCATGACTCGGAAACAAATGTCCATGTTCATCACACAAACATTTGCTCCTACCGGGATTCGAACCCGGGACCCTAAGAACGTAAGGCAGCCTCACTACCGTTGCGCCATTCGGGTCGTAATAAAGAATAGGGTAGATGTCACCATAAAATAAAAATTCCAAGACACCAATCTCAAAAAAAAACCACTTTATTTTGGGCCTGAAAACCTGATTTATTTCCAATTAATTGACAAATTCGATTTTTAGTTGCTTTGAAATCAATAAATAGTTGAGTCATTGAGTTGAAAAAACAGTGACGTCACAGTTGGCTAATGCCATACAAAATCTATAAAAGAACCGCGTTTTGACAGCTCTTAAAAAGTATCTCAATTGATTGGTGTGTCATCTACCCCATTGAGTATACCCTACATATGTAACAAGGGAAAGGAGATTATGATTTCTACCTCCAATATTACAGAATGGTTGGTACAGCTACAGAGCTAGTTTACCACAAAATAAATAAAAGAAATTCCCCTGACTGTACTCAAAATGTAATCACAGCATAAGACTAAGGAATTACTGATTGATAACAGACGTAAACTGTGATATGGTAGACTTACAGACGACTGTCTTATACAGGGTGCTGACTTATAACCCAATACGTGTAGGTACAAGTAATTTCCTCCGTGCCTCGGAAAGCACGTTAAACAGTTGGTCCCGACTGTCATTTGTAGATCCTTGACAGTCGTTACAGGTAGTCAGTGGCCTAAAAAGTCTGACAACCAGTCTTACCAAAGAGTATCGTATTACCCATTACTAAATGGGTTGTGGAGGTTAGATAGGCAGAAGCTCCATGTAAAATACTGATGGTATTCAGCTGCATTCGGTTAGACTGGAAGTGGAAACCTAGCCTGAACCTTCCTCACATTTTCCTCATTTCTCTGCATCACAAATCCATACTAAGACAACCGACTACCACACAACTATTCAGTAACCGGCGCCACTTGCAGACTTCTTCTATTTAACAAACAAGAATTTGTGTAGTATACTTATTACCACTAAAAAACCCGACTGCTGAAATCCACGCTCTAAGTAAATTCGGGGTTTACAGGGTAAAATCGACTCCTCCTATTGTTGAAGTCGGTTAAAATGTAGCCTATGTTACCCGGGCCATAATAACGAATCGATTGACACCTTACTCATCAAAATCGGACGAATTGTTTAGGCGCTACGGAAGAACATACGTAAATACAAACATACATACATACCTACATACCTACACACATACACTTAAACTGCTAAAATCATAATCCTTCCTTTTGGCTTCGCCGTAGTCGGGTTAAAACGCAAGATACAATGAAAGAAACAAATGTCGCGTTTCATAATCAAAGTTAGATTATGACGCAAACAAAATATTAGGCACTTTAATTTAAATCCGAAATCAGTAAAACAGATTATTTTAAATAATTTATTGCTCGTATAAAATGGCGGGGAATAACATACAGGGTGTAAAAGACCTCATCACGAAGCCGTCAACCAAGCATTCTGTACATCAAACTAAGTAACTTTACGCAAAAATTATTGCTGGGAAACAACTTTTTTTTTTTGGGGGACATATCATGTTTTGTGGTAGAACTCAATGTAACGCACTCAAAACATTGTGCTGATGGATGGATTGAATAGTACGGGGGTCGTGGAGGTGTTTAAAGTAAAAGACCTCACATTAAAAACTTGTTTTTAAAAAAAAACTTGTCAAAAAGTTGGAACTTTGACCCCCAATATCTCCGTAACTAGAAGGTTCCCAGGTATGGTGTAGAGCAAAAAAATGATCGCAATGACGGGGAGAACAAGTGACTTTCGGCTTCGTTAAGAGGTGTTTTACGCCCTTTATATGAAGTATATTTATTGCTTATTTTATAAATTCTTCGAAAAATGTGATAAGGTATTACATAGTGTTTTTTACTGAGTCAGATGGCGAATGGGTGAAAAAAACTAAGTGTGAAAGTGACTTGTGGGCTAGTAAATTACTTATTAAGGTAATAAAATCATTGTAAAAACCTATACCTAAGATATTTTGTACACAGAAGCTGTTGGTGAACACATACGAGTATCTTCAGATAGTTTAAAACAAGGCACTCCCGCTGTCTCTTCGCTTAGATCTTTTAAACTACGCAATGGATTTTAATGCAGTTTTCAGCAATAAATAAAATTGTTGCTAGTTAATAAACAAATAAACATTCATATGCAAATTTTGGCCGTAAAGTAAAAGTATAAAGGCTGCGTAGATGCAACCATACAAAGCTGTAGTATTACGTAGCAATGACCCTGCGTTAAAAGCTCGTAGCACCTTCGTAGCAATGACGCTACGAATCAGTGACGGTGCGTAGCAGTGACGAAACTGTATTGCTACGTCACTTTCTTCTTTATCATGTGGTTAGTGCCTAACTGGGTGTCAGAGTCCTTACCGGCCAGCCATTTTATTTTTATTTTATTTGTAATGGGTCTCTGACTTGGCTTTGCATACCGTCAAGAAATATCTCTCAGGCAAGCTGGTTTCCCCATGATGTATTCCTTCACCGAAGCAAGGTATAATTATATAGTACGCACATGAATCCTAAAAGTCAGAGGTGCGTGACTTGGGTTCGAACTCGAGACCTATGACTTGGTAGTCCGACGATCACTCTATCATTGCTATTATTGCTAAGTCACCGCTACGTTGTTTTGCTACTCAAAGGGGGGCAAGATGTCCGAATGGTACATTTATTTTGCGCAGACGTGTGGGTGGGTTCTCACGAGAATGACCTTTTATTAATGCATAGATGGAGTGGAAAGCTATGGAGAGACGTTTGCCCAGCAGTAAGGCATACCAATGTATGGTCTTTGCAACCACGAAGACTTCAAAGAAGGTCGTACAGAGTTCTGGGTAGTCAAATGAAACTGATTAAAAAAAAAAGTAGAAAATTCGGTTTATTTATCAACATTGAACGCGTGTACAAAGTTTCGTGTCCGACCTATTAACCGTTGACGAGTCCTCTTGTAACGAGGTGATCCTGGCTTCAGGATCAAGTCATGTCATTAAATGGGATTGCCACCAGACCCAAAGGTGTGTGCAAAATTTCAGCTCAATCGATTTACGGGGACCAGTTCGATATTTAGTTGCAAGATTTGACCAATACATATTAACTATACTTAGTTAGTTAGACTAAATAAAAGCATATGCAAACATGCATCTCGAAAAAACTTGAACACAAGAAATGGCTTCCAAAAACTAACAACACCTAATACGGACAGCGCCCTCTTTGCAAAAACAATCATGTTTTAATGCGATGCCAGCTGTTCATTAACTTGGACACAAAGCAACTAAACAGCTATTGTAAAATGAACGTCTATGCAAAAACTGTTTGTATAGACCCGAAAACCAAACGTGCAACGCTACGAAAACTTCAAAAATGTAATATGATAAACTACATACGAGCATCATACGATACGCTCTTACATTACAACAATTCAAATAAAAAATATGTAAGCATATACATTTTCGGAAACAATTAGTTATTTTTAAATATTATCACAATGTCCTATTGTGTGTGTATGTGGCATTAAGTCCGCCTATGTATCACTATTTAAATAGGACTTCTGACTGCTGAGTCCACCAACACACCGATCTCCGAACCGTACCTTACCGTACCGTAACCTTACCCGTACCGTATTCAATTGGGTAGATGACACCATAAAACAATAATTCCAAGACACCAATCTCTAAAAAAACGCTTCATTTTGCTTTGTAATCAATAAATAGTTGAGTCATTGCGTTGACTAAACAGTGATGTCACAGTTTGCTATTGCCATACGAAATCTATGAGAGAACCGCGTTTTGACAGCTCTTAAAAAGTAACTCAATTGATTGGTGTGTCATCTACCCCATTACACCCATTACAATACACCAAATTTCACTAGTTATGTTTAAGTCCCTTGTAATAGGAGACTCCAGACTCCGTGGCTGCTACTTAGAAAATGCCTCGTGGAAAAAACCCATTAACACTTTGCCCGACCCGGGAATCAAACCTAGGACTTCGTGCTCAGAAATCGCGCTTGCGAGTTTGCGACCACTCGAGCAACGAGGCAGTTCAAAAACAAAATCATGAAAAAAACATAACACGCATATTTTACAAATACAACTAACATAAACAGTGGTGTCGATTCTGTTGTGCACAAAATAAACTTAATTTAGGCTATTGCTATCTTTTACTAAAAGGCAGTGCGAGAAAAGAACGGCTATAGCTATTAACTAAGTTAGAGATGTCAAACTAGTTTATGCTTTGCGCTTCACCGTGTTTTTATGTTTTTACGTGCTCCCTTCATTTGTATGGAAATATTAGTTCCAATTTAATTTGACAGCTCTAAATTACGTCCGTCTCTTTCTCGTTTTATTAGAGAGAAAAAGATAGCAATAGCCTAAATTTAGTTTAGTTTGTGCACAACAGAATCGACACCAGTGTTTGCCAAGCGAAAGCGAAGTCAATGAACAAAGAAACCAATGACTTAAATCATAAATTATTAACTTACTGGGTGTTACCAGCAAATTCGTCCAAGTGGAATTTAATTTAAAATATTTTTTGAATAACTTATTAACCTCATTGTTCGCCTTTTTTTTTAAATAAATGTAGCCTAAATTATTTCAGCTATCTGCCAGTAAAAGACCCGTCAAAATCAGGTCCACCGTTTTGGAGTTTAGCCGGAACAAATAGCCAGACGGGCAAAAATTAAAAAATAATGTTTGTTTTGTTATAAGGACCGTAAATTCTTTCATATACATTCAGTAAAAACCTGTTAGTTTGAATTAAAAACAGATACTTATTCGCCTCGGCCCACATACGTAAGTCCATCAAGGCCTAGTTGTGACCAAGGCTTACTTTTCTCAAATAATGCAAGGAAATTAAAACTCTCGCGTTGAAGAGTTCATTTGTTTTTTTTTCAATAAACCGCTTTCTATATACAAGCCAATTCGAAATTTAAATAAAACCTTTGTTAAGTTACCTCTTTGGTTTCCATGTTTCAGAGTAAAAGTTCGTTCCATTTTTAAATAACACAGATATGAGTTTTCAATGTAATTTTGTCGCTAAACACGACAGATATGGATTGTCATACAACTTTTGCCGACCGCTGGTCGCATGTATCTGGCCAGTACAGCAATTTCGATTTATCTCGAAGAAGGTTGACAAAATAATGCTCAAATTTCCAAGCATGTTTGAGAAAATTTTATTTGTTGCTGGATGCGCGTCGCACGGGGCCGGTCAATGTGGCGACACTTGGGGGAGGCCTATGTCCAGCAGTGGACGTCGCACGGCTGAAATGATGATTGATATATTGAAAGAATAAGAAAGAAAGAAAAAGCATTTATTAGCCCGCAAAGGAAAAAACACACAAATTAAAATGGTGAAATGAACAGTAGGTACAACAAATAAAAATTAAACAAAGAAACAAAACGAAAAAGAAACGAAATTGGTCCTGTACGAGGCCACAAGGCCACCTATCTCAGCATGGTGCAAAAAAAAAACGTATCTCAGCATGGTGCTGTAACATTAAATAAAAAACGTTACAGCGCTGGTATTCTGATAGGGCCCAGAGTGATGCCACGATCAGATACGGATTAAATAAAAAATATATGAAGTGTAAACGAAAAAACAATACAAATATGTGAAGAATAGAAAATAATAATTACGTCTACACCCCACGTTCCCACCATGACTTTCACAGGCTACACTGACGAACAGAGACGCGGGCGCAGACATATACAGGGCGTCCCACGGATATGCCACATGGAGGGAAAGTACCTTGAATATTGTAGATGGAACATTTTACTGAAAGAAGACATTATTTGAATTTAAATCAATTAAAACTGCATTCATAGATATTTAAATAATTACATGTTTGAACCGGGAATCGAACCCGTTACACGAGAAAAATAATCACCCTGTAGCTTTATCATACCGATCGAAAGACTTCATAAGAAGCATTATTTTTTTCTAAATAACATAGTGTCAGAAATAAAAGGAAGACCATGAATTTGAATTTGAATTTGAATTCTGAGATAAGCAGTGACACTTTATTACCCATCAATAAATATGTCGATGACATACATAATTTGTAAGACAATTTCAAGTTTGTATACTGATTTGGAAGAACTAGAGATCGAGAACAAGAGAACTTTGACCTAAAAACGGCATTGGCCCTATTACCAGTAATGAACGCCCAGGAGAGCGTCTTTATTCAATTAATAGACAGCATTCAACTCTATAGCGATATGCTGAATGATCAAGGGGAAACCCTATTAATTATTTTTGTTTTAAAGACTAGAATTTCTAGTGGCGCTAAACTTAGATTAAAATCAGAGTACTCCACAATTACAGATTTAATTAAAGACATGCGCACGCATTTATTGCAAAAAAAATCCGCAGTAGCTATTCAGTTACAACTAAATTCGGCCAACCAAGGTTGTAGGTCCATCGACAAGTTCGGTTCTGAATTAGAGCAATTATTCGTGAACCTGACCATACCTCAAGCCGACGGCGATACAAGAAAGTTCAATGTACTCCATCCCATAAATGAGAAAATAGCAATTAAACGCTTCGCTGACGGATTGTCGGATTCACGTTTAAGCACCATCATCGCCTCACGGCAATTTCAGTCTCTACCAGAAACCATTGAGACGGCCCTTGACGAAAATTCCCTATCGTCTAAAGTGGAACAGGTCATGAACATAAGGACTTATCGTGGAAATGGAAATGCCAACAGGTTCGGTACCAGACGCGGCAACGCCACGCCTAGGAATAACTCGTATAATAATTACCAAACATCTCAACGCGGTAATAGTACCTCAAGGAGTTTCCATAACTCATATAGAGGTCGATCATCTAGGGGTAACAGTCATGGAAGATACCAACGAGGTTCTTTTCGAGGACAATACGGCCCCCCCACCTCGTTCTAACGGAGCCCCTCATATAGCTCAAATACAGCCAGAACAGATCGAGAATACTGAACGTGTTCAATCAGCACCGAACAGTGAGTTTTTTCGTCCCATCAATTAACGAACATTTCATTCTAAATTAAGTATAACGTTAGTATTATCGTTCAGATAGAGTTAAACGTAGGTAATGTAATAAATTTATTAGTAGATAGCGGTGCGAGCATTTGCGTCATGAAGTATGATTGGTTACTTGACCACCCAGAGTATTTAAAGGAATTACATTACGATAAGTTGATTGTCAAGGGCGGTAGCGGAAAATTTATATCTGAAGGATATTTATATACTTAGATTAATTATGTCAGGGTGTTAGTTTTAGGAAAAAGTTTTATGTATTTAAGGACTTATTATGTACAGGAGATGGAATATTAGAATTTTTTTTTCAGGCGTTACAATGCCGTGATTGATTACGAAACTAAAACTTTACGTTTATCTCATAAAGGACACGTAATCAGTTTGATCATAGGTAGGAGCAAGGACAGGTATACTCATGTGATACCTGCACGATGCGAAATAATAAAATACATACTTTGCAGTCTAAAAGAAGATAGTGTAGTTTTAGCAGAGGAAATAAAACAAGCCGGAATTATTTCAAAGCCATCTTAGAATGGCATACCGTTGCGAATTTTAAATACGACTAATGAGGATATTGAGATAGATTTTTCAAATGTTAATATTGAACCAATTAATCATTTTGAAGTAGCACGCCTAACAAAAGATAATAAAACCGTAGAACGAGTAAAAACTTTGTTCGAACTACTCGATTTAAATTACTTGAATAAGGAAGAAAGACTTAGTATTGAGCAAAATACGCCGATGTTTTTCACTTACCAGGCGATTCCTTATCAGTCACCAATTTGATGGAACATAATATCATTTGACTCCCTGTGACCCCTACTTATATAAAGCCCTAAAGGAAGCCCCAAGCTTTAAAAAGCGAGATTGAGAATCAGGTTCAGGAAATGCTAGATAATGACATCATAGAGAAAACTGTTTCGGAGTGGTCCAGTCCCGTCTTGCTAGTTCCAAAAAAGGCAGACAAATCAAGCCAAAAGGAGGAAATGGAGATTAGTTATTGATTACAGACAGTTAAATAACAAAATCCAGGACGATAAATTCCCTTTGCCTAATATCACAGAAATTTTAGATTCCTTATCAGGCAGTATTTATTTTTCGAAGTAAGTCCTGACTCACGTAAATACACGTCTTTTGGCCTGAACAAAATGTATCGTAATGTATGTAACTTTCCATAGATAACGATTCCCGTAAATACACTACATTCACAGCAGGTAAACGATACCAAATGAATTCAATGGGTCTCAAAACTAGTGCTATTGTCTTTTCTAGGCTCATGACCATAGCAATGGCAGGCCTTAATTACCGAAAATGTTTTATATATCTCGACGACTGCGTCGTAATCGGAAATTGCATAGAAAACCACACTAAAAACCTGATTGATGTTTTAAACCGTTTAAGAAAAGTCAATCTTAAATTGAATCCAATTAAATGCGAATTTATGCGAAAAGAAATTGTTTACATAGGGCACAAAATAACACAAGACGGTATTTTCCCAGACCCAGGTAAAATTGATACCGTAAGTAATTACGCACGACCAAGGACTGCTGACGACGTAAACGCTTTGTCGCATTTGCCAACTACTACCGACGATTCATATCAGGTTTCGCCAACATTGTGTTTCCGCTGAATCGATTGTGCAAAAGAGGTGTACGATTCGAGTGGACAAACGATTGCGAAACATCTTATAAGAAATTAATATTAGCTCTTATGAATCCACCTGTACTGGATTATCCAGATTTTTCAGACGACAACGTATTTAAATTACAAACAGATGCGTCGAAATTAGGTTTAGGTGCAGTACTTTCAAACGGAAATGGAAAAGTAATCGCTTACGCTAGCAGAAGTTTAAAGCCAGCTGAAAGTAGGTACCCGGTAATTGAACTTGAATTATTGGCAATAGTTTGGGCTGTCCGACATTTCCGCCCTTATCTGTATGGTAGAAAATTCATCATATACTCTGACCATAGGCCACTAGTGTATTTCACCCCTTCCAGCCGTTTGACCAAGTTCAGACTGTATTTAGAGGAATATGACTTTATCGTGAAATATGTCCCAGGCCGACATAATGCAGCTGCAGATGCGTTAAGTCGACTCTCGGTGACGTCACAAAATTTAAAAGAAATGCAAGAACACATAGTATCTGTTTTGACTAGACCTCAGAGCAAAAAACTCAAGACTCAGATGGGAAAACAGACAGACAAACTTCCTTCAGTCAGCGGGCCTGATCAACCTGCAACTGTCTAGTAATATAGTTGAGTTACGTTTTTCAGATTATCAAGGAAATAGTACATTTTGATACAAGTGGAGAAAGTTTGTTATTGCGTACGAGGCGGAATTAACTCCCGAGCCGTAGGCGACGGTGTTTTTGAGTCGAGCAAATGTCCACGTGTTTCAAACGACGTTTTTCAATACACTTTTGAAGAAATAAATTATAAGAAAGAAAAATATTTTTGTCATGAATTACTATGAAACTATGATTTTAATTTTCTTTTTTTCCGCGCTTTACTTTCGCCAGGTGAAGGAAAAGCAAAGGTATGAAGCCGCTAAACAGCCTAATATATATATTTTTTTTTAATTTAGAACACAAATAAATGTTAATTTGTGTATAAAAGTAACAATTAGTTTTTAATAATCATGTTTATTTATGATATTCTATTTATAAACACAATTTGAATATTCAAAAAATATTTACGCCGTAAAGACGCTTAGTGCTTTGCCGAAATAAAAAAAAAACATTCACAGATTATAGGCATTGAACCAATTTGAACTAAGTTTAGGTATAGTTATCTGTGGCAATTTTCATTCCCGCACACGTTCGGGAAAATGGAAAAAATGCACGTGTGTGAAATACATTGCATGTTGTACCTCATCGTAGTGCGTTACGCGGACCAGTTTTCGAGGAAGTGTATTGAAAAACAATGATGCGAATATAATTCTATCAAATGCTAAATATTGCACCTATGACCCTTTGAAATCGACGGTATTTCTACATTCTCGATCGTTATCATCCCCAGGGGAGTTAGCGAGAGATTTAGAAAATATGTGCATACGATTGAATATTAATGAATTACTCACTACGAAGAATAATAGTAATAGCAAAAATATTACTAGTTTACTGCGCAGTATTAAGATTGTAAAATAAAATCGATATAATTTTTAATAATTAAAGACTTAAAGAGAATAAGCGACAAACATGACATAATTACAATTTTAAATGACTTTCACCTCTTGCCCACAACTGGACATGCAGGCATAAATCGTATGATAAATAATATTAAAAAGTATTATTTCTGGCCAGGTATGGCAAACGACGTCATGAAATTACACTGTGTAACTTACAAACCTGGAGATTTGATTTTAATAAAGAACTAAATCGGAAACAAATTAGATTGTATTTATAACGGAGCGTTTAAGGTAATAGAGGAACTCTCACCAAATTTTAAAATTCTTAAAAATAATAAAGAGTTTTTGGTATATAAAAATAACACGAAGCCATTTAGTAAAATAAAAAAAAGGTAAATTTTACCTTTAAACACAGATCTAATTAATTATTTAAATATGTACAAATATTCATAATTATACACCCGATTTAATACATCTAATAATTTATAATAAAACTACACCCCTCTTCTTTTGTCTTCCTCTCTCCTAATGTTGCTGTGCCCGACAGGGTCCATAATGATCTTTTTATTTTATTTTATAACACCATCCTTGTAATGCCTTATGGAACGCAATAAACAATTGAGTATTAAGTATTAATAGTCATGGAGCTAGGAGGACAGTAAAGCTAAAACATTTTAAACCAGCAATTTATTGAAAAAAAAAATCGTGTAGAATATCCGGTTGGAGCACATGTTTGTGTGATGAGCATAGACATTTGTTTCCGAGTCATGGATGTTTATATGTATAATAAGTATGTATTTACAAACAAAAAGTATCTATGTAGTTTATCAACTATCTGGTGTCCACGACACAAGCCTCGTTGCTTACTGTGGCACTAGATGGCGCTGTGTGTTCATGTCAAGCGATATTTATTATTATTATTATTATTATCTCCGTAAATAGAAGGTTCCTTTCTGCTTCATTAGGGGTGTATTTTACACCCTTTCTCTATTTTATCTTAATATTTGACTTCATACTGGCGGTTTTTTTTTTTCACTCTACTCAGATTTTTTAGGGGGTTTCCCAATATATAGTACGGTCTCATCGCCGTACATTTTTCTGCTTACTCTGTAACCTACTTTAGGCCGCAGGCAAAATACGCGCTTTAACGTGGAGTTGCGGACACTAGCCCGTTATACAATACAACATACTTTAGGTCAACTATGCGCATAATATTTTTGTGCATAATAAAATAATACGAGTAACGAATTTAAAAATAGTGAACTCTTAACTTTGTAGCTGTCAACAACTAGGGGAAATAATCGCGTTCAAATCTAACACAGTAACTTACAACTTATTACTTGAATAAACTTAAGTAGTGCATTTTTAACCGAATTTAAAAATGGAGAATAAAATAAAAAAAAACAACAAAAAAACAGTCACAACTTCTGAAGCTAAAGTAATTTTTCACTTTTTTTGTGTTTTTGAAGTCGGTTTTATTTTTGCAATAAACTTTTTTTTAGTGGAAAGTGTTCCTGTAACTGAACTTAAAAATCTTCACGAAAAATCGGTGTACGGAGTACAATAACCGTTTTTAATAAATTATTTGTGTAATGTGATAAAGTTTTACACAGTGTTTTTTTTAATTATATTTATTAACTTATTATTTGAGTAAATCAGATTTCGTTTGAGTGAAATAAAATACCGTGTTAGTGAGATTAGCTAATAAATGACTTATTAAGGTAAGTAAACTTTTTTTTTTTTACTTGGAGCCGCTTCCATACAATACCAGCGTTTTCGCACTACGTCTGATCCGAACCCGGTCCGGAGAAGTCGTAGAACCATTTATAAGGTAGTTTACGCACTAGATCCGGCTTCCGTTATCCAATTTTGTATTGGATTTTGTAGTGTATTTTCACGGATACGGATCGGACTCGGATCGGACGTAGTGCGAAACTGCTCTACTACTAGCTAAACCATGGACCAATTGATACCATTTGATTCTGTTTTTAAAGGTAAATTCACAAATTTTTTTTGCCGCGTGATCGCTGGGCCTAAATTATCGGACTGACTATAGACTCATTGACAATTCAAAAGTGCCGTAAGTGATTTAAGTATAAGTTACAATGTGGACTATACGAATTAAAGGTCTAAAGTGTAAATTTGGGTACCTTTTTATATTTTACTATGTATATTCTCAAATTCAAAAACTCACGGTACATTTTATTTGTAACAGCATCATAAAATAAGTACCTGTTTTAGTTTAAAATAACGCAGCTACGTCCATGTAATTATACAAACACAGCCTTTTTTTTTTTTTTTTCGGATGGGAAGTCATCAAATGACTTCTCCCGCTCTGGGCGGAGCAGGAGGGAGTGTCAGACTTTTACTGACTAAAACCCATCCATGTTCCTTCATCGCCCTTTGTGTTCCGGGGCCACGGTATCTGTTTCGAAAAGTCCCGCGACCCCGGCAGGCATCGGTCCTTGCGGACCCCTTCCTTTTTGCTGACTCTCTTTGAGGCGCGCGTGGAACACGAATACAAACACAGCCTAGTTTGGGGAATGTTAACGATATCAATAATGTTAGATATGGTTTAGAAAATCTTTGCAACAATGTTTGATAACATTTTTATTCTTATCTACCGTAAAGAAAACTTGTTACGCCGGGGAAAGAACCTGGCTGTTACAAATCGATCTTTGATCAAACCACGTGACTTCTAAGTACTGACGTTAAAATCCGGATACACATGAACGTCTACTGATATTCGTACACATAAAAATTACAATTTTACACAACATTTTATAACAAAAGATTTTCATCGCTAGAAATTGATGCTAATCAATTTATTACCACTCAAAAAAAATAATGTTCTTACCGTTTTTAGATAAGCAATCGTGGTTGATCCATCTATATATTCAAATTTAGTAAAAGTGCCGACTGTGTCGTTATCTGTTTTATTTTAATGTATGCTAATTGATATTTGTGTTTATTTAAATTGATTCAGGGATGGCGCTTAAGTTGCATATGTTGATAAAAAGACCGCAATGAATATTTATTTATTTGAATTTTTTGACGACCTGTAGCCCTTTTTCATACTTGTACATATTTTTATTACTATTATAGAGTTATAGTGTGTTAATAATTAGTCTGTGTTAATAATAATAAAAAATAAAACCGACTTCAAAAAACAAAAAAAAAAAACCTTAACTTCAGAAGTCGCTGATTTGTTTGTTTGATTCACTTTTTTTTTTGCCGACTACTTCTGAAGCTAAGGTTATTTTTCACATTTTTATTTTTTGAAGTCGGTTTTATTTTTTGCTAAAAAGTTTTTATTTTTTCAATTTTAGTTGTAATATACCTATCCTATACAAATATTTTTTTAATAATATTTACTTCTATCTTAATTAGGTATTATATTTCACGAACTGAACATTTTGGCATATTGAACCGTTTGAAGTATGCCCAACCAATAAGCTGTAAATCGTTGAGGAATTCCCTCGACTTTCTATGGTCTCCAGCATCAGACCTGTAATGGCACTTATAACCCATATGGGAGAAAAGTTCTCATCAATAGAAATGAATTAAGGGGCTCCCCCATGCACACTAGCGCCACTTTAGTAAAAAAACAGAACTCGTTAAATACACAATTAATATCAAATCTGATTGACAAAATCAATCATTTGGTCTTATAAATTATTTACGTCTGCTTAACTCATTAAAACATAGCTCGCTGTCGTTACAGATGCAAAATGGAAAAAAACGGCCGTTTTTAGCAATTTTTCTAACTGTAACTACAGTGAAGTATATTTTAATGAATTAAATAGACGTCAATAATCTAGAAATCTAAAGCATTGATTTCGTCAATCAGATTTTATATTAATTGTGTATTTAATGAGTTCTGATTTTTTCACTAAAGTGCCGCTAGTGTGCCATGGCCCCTTAAGTCTAAACACAAGGTAGCTACTGAAAAACCTTTTGACTATTTTTTGTTGAATTGCACTCGGCTAAAGCGAGTTAGCGTTTCGTATTTCTACTATGCGAAATATGAAACGCTTTACTTCGCTTGGCCCTCTGATGATTTGCTTTGCTATATGGGTTTTCTTATTTTTAAACGTCATTTCTTATACATTTATCAAGCTTCAGAGGGCCATGCTTCTTAAAAAAATCTTCCAATCTCTTTCAATTTTAATATGTATATGCTCAATGCAGTGACCTAACAGGGTCCATAATATTGTGCGTAGCTGTGAGCCTTTTTTTAACACCTTCCTTGCACCTACGTTGTGGAACGCAAACAAAATAAATATGAATTTATGATTATTTATTATTTGGGCTACAAATTAACACCCCATAAAGTCTCAGCAAAAAGCACTGTTTTCCAAAATTACATTATACACTATCATTATTCTTCTAACCTTCTCCCAATTCATTTGTGGTCGGCGCAGCATGTCTTCTTCTTCGAAACTTCTCTATTACTCGTCATCTCATCAGACACCTCCTTTCTATCCATATCATCCTTCACACAGTCCATCCATCGTTTCTATGGTCTTCCTCTACTCTTATAGCCAGATACATTTTTGAGAAATAGGCATGGTTGACCAAGCTATTTGGTTTACATTTTAACATGCAAATTACATTGTAAAATGTAAACTAAAAAGCTTGGTCGACGCTACATATCTGAAATTTAAATCTGTGGTATTTGAACTTTGTATTTTTGGTGTTGAAGTTAGATATTACAATTATCTTCGAATTTCGGTTCCAAGACGGGGTCCTAACGTGGTGTCCTCTGAATATAGCAAAGGATTACAAGCGTTTATACAGAAAGTGGGCAAAGACGCAAACAGCTGTCGAAATCGCTGTTTTGATTAATTTGGCAATATTAGATACTGTACGGAAATAAGAAATATAGCTAATTATGGAACTAAAATATTGATTATGAAATGCAATAATTAATATCGTTACACCGAAAAAACAGTTTGAGATGTAAAAAAAGAATTTGGTAACTTCCTAAATGCATTTTCTACATCTTAAACGGTTACAACATCGAATTCAGTGTTTTAATTGCAATTCACTATTAATATTCTAGTTCACTAGTTAGCCATAATTATTTTTAATTTTCATACAGTAATATTGCCAGAATTAATTAAATTTGGTAAATATTTGACAGCTATTGGCCATGTTGCCAACTTTTTAGATGTGCGCTCTCAAGCGCAAGCATGTCTCTTGGTATTCGTAGGGTGAGAAACGTGGCGCTGGGAACGCAAGAGGTGAGTAAAAAAAACATGGCTGGAAGCACATAGCCCACAAAACATAACCCTACACCAGTCTCACCTCTATTTAGAGCTACTAGGTATTAGCCGTAAATTCTTCGCGAAATAAATTAAAATAAAAGATTAAGATTGAAAAGATAACGGGAATAAAATTTTGATTTTTACTCTTATCAATGTAGTCATCTAGTATTTAAAAGTAATTGGATTAAGTGATCGTATCAGCAGGAGCATTACAATGATTTTCAATTATTTTTTGTTTTTTTTTGATCCTCAAGAGTCTTTGATACTGGGTGCAAACGTTTCAATTTTGCTAGATTAGAACATTATCAAATCACACTAATATTGTAAAGGCGAAAGTTTGTATGTGTGCATGTTTGTTACTCTTTCACGCAAAAACTACTAAACGGATTTGGATGAAATTTTGCACACAGATAGTTTATAACCTGGATTAACTCATGGGATACTTTTTATCCCGGTAGTAAGATCCCATGGGACAATTATCGGACTTCACGCGGACGAAGCCGCTGCTAGAAGCTAGTAACTAATAAGTCTAACACATGTTGCTCCATATAAAATACTGGGACTTAGTTGCATCTGGTTAGACTGGAAGCCGACCCCAATATTGTTGGGAAAAGGCTACGCAGATGATGATAGTGTTTTGTATACTGCAGTAGCCACATCTGGTGTTACTGAAGTGTCGTATATGGGGAATATTGAACTTCTTAGTGTGTAGTCGATGCAAACACTACTGCTAATTATGAAGTTCCTGAGGGAACACCTCTATGTTCTATGTTCTTCTGTAACTTGATCAAGATTATGTCTGGATCTTCTTTTTTTTTTTCGTATCGGAAATCATCAAATGACTCTTCCCGCTCTGGGCGGGAGGGAGTGTCAGTCCGACTTTTACTGACTAAAACCAATCCATGTTCCTTCATCGCCCTATGTGTTCCGGAGCCACGGTATTTCTTTCTAACAGTCCCGCAGCCCCGGCAGGCATCGGCCCTTGCATCAACACTCTCTTTGAGGCGCGCGTGGAACACTCCTGCGCCGTCGACACGGCCTGTCGTCATGAGACGGACGGACGGCGAGCTAGCCTATAGCCCACCGTCCACAAGCCCGCGCCTACGGTGGCCCCCGACGCATTATGTCTGGACCTTAAAAGAGATTATGACCTCTGAGTTTGTTTCTGCTGTTTCTTCTCAGAGTAGTCAGGTACACCGGCCCCAACTAGTTAAACAAAACGTAAAGTCAAAAGTACCGTGTTTGTAAAAACCTATTTTTGCAAAATAAACATAATTTTAGGCAGAGAGCAGCGGTGGCCCAATGGTGGCGTCCACGACTTATGTTCAGTCGTGGGTTGGAGCCTAGTCGGACGCATTACTTTGTGTAATTTATTTCATCAGAACTGCTCTCAAAACGGTGAAAGAAACATCGTGAGGAAACCGGCATGACTTAGAACCAAAAATTCGAAGACATGTGACGTCTACCAATCCGCACTGGGCCCGCGTGGTGGATTATAGCACATTCCCTCTCATAGAGAGGAGGCCGTCTGTCCCAGCAGTGGGAAGGATTATGTTTATGCTTATGCAGTTTCTCAGAGTATAATAGATGACGATCTGAGATCGGATTAGACAGCCAGTAAGAGAGAAGCTTACAATGATAGGTGGACTACTACATACCATAGCAGCTCGACGACGACAGGGGACGATTTGCCTCTGAGTGTGGACTGTGGTTTCTCCGAGGCACGGACTTCGTGCTAATTCGGAAATACGAACATTACCGAAGTGCATACATTTTCTGGTGTATCTATATGAATAGCCGTAGGTAGCTATGGAATTGTGGTTGTTGTGAAAAATGGAGCGAAGTGGAAAGCATGATTTTCGTACTCCTCCGCTATTCTTTTCTGATTAATTTCGTTGCGGGATCCACGACAGTTAAATTGTTTCTCTGGGACTGTGTCGAGCTTCATAATGAAGTCGCCATTGTTGATTCTGGCTTTCAGGAGTTGAAGTGGTTTAGAAATGGTGTGGCAGGCTTGTCACAAAAAAACAAATGTCGTGTAAGATGACTTCGTTGGTCCTGCGCCGGCTGCGCCTGATCTCTCTCCGGTCGTGTCTTTTTTTTGTTGGTTATTTTGTTTGGAAGGTCACAATGTAATACACCGATCTTATCGATGGTTTAGGGATCGCAAAAACTTCTGCTGATCATTGAAGTTTTGGTTTCCCATACCCGTCAAATGTTATTGAGTTTTTCATCAAGAATTTCTGCGTAGCAGCTCGAAATCGAGATTTGTTCTCGGTTGATGGCAATTAGACTCGCCCTCTATTACTTACACATAACTGGTGAAATGGGAGAGTACTATTTTTAGGCTCGCCTCTGCCTACCTACCTATCTACCTTTCGGGAGCCGTGATGTTATGTTATGTTACCTACGACATTGCATCAAAAAAACAATGAGTCAAACCTTTGTCAATAAAATCAATCAGATTGACGATCAGATCCCTATCTTCTAAGTAATTGTACAGAGATACTTAATTAAAAATTATGAATAATAGGCATGCGTCTGTATTAATTTATGTATTCAGTATTTTATTATCTTTTGAAACGTCTAATGTGATGTACAGATAGGTGGGTAGGTGGCGTGTCTATGACATGATTTTGCCATTTCGCGGAGATCCCAACAACGGGTCGTGATGATAAACGTAGAACCGGAAAATGAATGGATAACAGAAGTACCTAACACGTTTTCCAACATGTTGGTAAAACGTGATCATTAATGGCTGTTTTCTATAACTTACTTACGTATAACTGTTAGTTAATATGCCTACGTCTCGTGTGGCGTCTCGGTGTTTCTGTAAACAAAGTTAGCTTGGAATATATTATCCGCATCACCTACCTGTCACTCGGAGGAGAAAAAACAAAGAAAGCTTTTCTGTGACGTTTTGTTTCTAACGGTCCCTAAGCTAAATGTCAAACAGTGAGAGATAGCAACCTTCCGATAGCTGTTAGTAAGTTATTGAAAACGGCCGTAAGAGGTAACAGGGCCTGCGAGGAATAAAATAACCAAAAATAGGTATTTGAAGAAACCGGTGCCGTCGCGCTGCGTCAAGCCTGCCACTGTAGAGTACGATAGTGACTGCTGCAGCTTAGACGAATTATATCACAAACATTTTGACGCTTCATAATCCCCTTTTTGCTCCTCGAAAACTGCGTCGATTCAATTATTTTTGTCAGAAAAATTAAGTCTAGTTTCATATTTTGTCTGGGAGTCCTCTAATCACGGCCGTAAAAATGAGATAGATAAGCGCGGCTTGACATTGAAAATCGACCCGTACGCCTCTTATTATTTAGCCACGAGCTCAGTGTTAGCGTAGGGCTCATTTACGGAGATTTACGGAGTAGGACTCAATGTAACGCACTCAAAACATTGTGCACATACATGCAATGAATAGTACGGCGATCTTTTGGCTTCGTTAAGAGTTTTTTTTAAGAACGGATGGCCGAAAGGGCTGAAAACTTCTGGAATGGCAACCGCGAACCGGAAGACGTTGCGTTGGAAGGCCTCCCACTAGGTGGACCGATGACCTGGTGAAGGTTGCGGGAATCCGCTGGATGCGCGTCGCACGGGACCGGTCAATGTGGCGGCACTTGGGGGAGGCCTATGTCCAGCAGTGGACGTCTTTCGGCTGAAATGATGATGATGAAGAGTATTTTTACACCCATCAAGCCGCGAAGGGTTTCCCCAATTACAAGAGACTCCTGACTTTGCACCCTGCATTGCAAGAATTATATGAAAGAAAATCTTATCATTCCCACAATAAGATTTCATAAATAAGTCATCGCTGATGAATTGACTGCGTCAATGCTTTCTTGTTAAATCATAATTATTAATGTTATCTTCTTTTTATTAGGTGCGGCCCAGTTTCGTTTATTGTGTTGTAAAAGACCGAGTCATCTATTCTATTTTAATCTTTAGTGTTTCATTTGGTAATCGGTTGTCGTGGTAAGGGCATGTGATGCGGAGGGATGAGGAAAATGTCGTGAGGAAAGTTTTGAGTATGAATGTGGATGGGTATATGGGTAGAGGAAGAACAAAGAAACGATGGATGGACTGTGTGAAGGATGATATGACAAGAAAGGAGGTGTCTGATGAGATGACGAGTAATAGAGAAGTATGGAAGAAGAAGACATGCTGCGCCGACCACAAATGCATTGGGATAAAGGCAAGAGATTGATGTTTATGACTGTAGTAGTAAGATTTTATCAGTATTGACATAACTTTTTGGTAGCTGGGTAGTATCATAAAATCATAATTGTCTTTCAAACTCAAACTCAAACCAATTTTGTATTTTTGAATGTCAAAAATACAAAAAAGAAAATCAAAGCTACAGACGTCCCAGTCACAAGGCATAATAACTTGAGAAAGTACTGTAGTTGTTTATCGTTGATATACAAATTTATGATCACTTTATCTAGGCCCTCTAGTATTTGAACCAAGGATAATACACTAGACAGTCAAAGTTTTCCGATCGATAGGCTAACGTGTTTCTGGAGGAGCTTTTTAAATAGACCAACCAAATAAATATCCAATAAATTCGTTGCGGGATCCAAGACAGTTAAATTGTTTCTCTGGGACTTCGTTGAGCTTCATGTCTCGGCGCTTTTCTGGTGGTCGCCATTCTGGTTTTCAGGAGTCGCAGTGGTTTGGAAATAGTGTGGCAAGCTTGTCTCAAAAAAAAGGACCACCAAATAAAACTAACTATGTACATTAACTTTTAACTTTGGCGTTAAGTCCGCCTCTGTACATTTATAAGTTTTTATTTGTCAATAAATAAAAACCCACTTTAAATCAGATAGGTATAATAATTAAATATTCATAGATTAACACTTTACAGCCTGATTTTCATCTATGACAAATAAAAAGTATTCACCGTTCGCTATCGTACATCTATGACGAATATAAATGTTATATTATAGTAGATTATTGTTATCGAAGTTAAATGCTATCTGTTGTTAGTTAATATTATAATATTTATTGATAACAATTTGACCGTGACCACCACGGTTTTTGACTTTGGTTTCTTACAAAATCATGTAGAGGTCGCAGATATCAAGTTATTGCATGATGTGATTTAAACAAACACAATTAAGCACAAGTTCGTGGCTAAAAAATAACAGCCGCTCGGGGTCGATCTTTAGGTTAAGCCGTGCTTCCCTAGGTTGGTCTTTAGATGGGTGACAACCCATTACATTCCGAGTTTCCTGAGTGCCTCGGATAGAACGTTAAGCAGTCGGTCCCGGCTGTCATTTGTAGATCTATCTATCTATCATGGGGTTTAGGTTTCCGCACTTAGTCCTTGAAGTGGACCATTGTGCGTGAGCCATGGTGGCCGATTACTCCAACCAGCCCACCTCCCTCCAGAAGCAGATCAGACTTCCCGGTCTCCTCAGGGCATCCACAAGGGATCTTGGTGCTCCCAGGGTCTCCTCGCGAATCTTGTTAACGCCTGTGCACTCAAGGAGCACATGCGCCACCGTTTCCTCCGCCTCCATGCATGCTCTGCACAGGGGACTGTCAGTGATACCTAGGGTGTGGAAGTGTTTATTCAGTGAACAGTGTCCAGTGATGGTCCCCGCCACCAGACGCAGGCTATCTCTGTCCAGGCGCAGAAGGCGCCTGGTCAGCTTTGTATCCAGGAATGGCATAGCTTCCTTGGATTGCCTGCATCCTGGTGTCGAGGTCCACCATTTCTCTGCTTGTATACGAGTGTGATCCTTTAACCAGCTTCTCAGCTGCTTGAAAGGAATTGGCACAATGGGTTCGGGTCCGTAGGGTTTTGTGCTGGATCCTCTTCTGGCAAGTTCGTCAGCCGCATCGTTTCCAAGTGATCCACTGTGACCTTTAATCCATTGTAGCGTTACCGTGTTGTGATTTAGTACCGTGATTCGTTCTAGGGCCTTGTGGCATTCTAGTATTAGTCTCGACGTGATCTGGTTACTCTTTAGGGATTGAAGAACAGAGGCACTGTCGGAGAGTATTCGAATATTGGTATCCGTAACCTCCCTGGCCTCTATAGCGTGTGCCGCTTGGATAATACCTACACACTCTGCTTGGTAAACAGAGTTGAACATTCCAAGTGGTTTGGATATCTTAATGTTTAGGTCGTCGGAGAACACTCCGACGCCTGTCCCATCGTTGGTTTTTGATCCGTCAGTATAAATCCTTAACTCTCTTGTACTTGAGTAGTCGCACAACTCCTCTATGAGCTGTATGTTGTAGTGTTTTTGGAAGCAGTGGGTCTTCAGGATTCTGTCGATGGGTGATGTCATCATCGGCTGTTCTTTGATTGCATCTTCTCTGATGCGTGTGTGTTTAATCCTGGAGTCATTTTTTAGGGTGCCGGATGCTTCGAGTCTGAAAGTCGCTATGGCCGCCTCCTCTCTTACGACTAGGTGTAGGGGAGGCAGCCCCAGCATCACCTGTAAGGCAGCAGTGGGGGAAGTTCTCATGCTGCCGGTGATTGCTACGCAGGCAAATCTTTGTAGTTTCTCGAGATCCTTTTGGGTTGTACTTAGGTTGGTCCTGGGCCACCAAACTAAAGAACCATATGTAATAATTGGTCGGATAACTGTGGTGTATAGCCAGTAGGTGATTTTGGGGCTTATGCCCCAATTTCTCCCGAGGAGTCTCTTGCATTGCCATAGGGCTATACTGGCTTTTGTGATGATGTAATCAGTGTGTTTGTAGATCTTTGACAGTCGTTACACGTGGAGGAGTAGCCCAAAAAGTCTGACAACCAGTCTTACCAAGGGGTATCGTATTACCTAGTATTAACTGGGTTGTGGAGGTCAGATACAGAACAAAAACTTTGGTTGCCTCTATGCAATTTAATACACGGTCTGCTCGGTTATATAATAAAATAAATAAAGAAATATGTATATATAAAAACCAATATTATGAATGCAAAAAAAATATACTGAAATGGATCAAACTACTTACTTATAATGAAACCGAAGAGCTCCTGAAACCCACGACATAACCTATATTCTCACACAGGCACACAAAACACACGCATACACGCGCACACACACACTCACTCACACACACAAAACTATACATAAGCCAATTGTCTACTTACTTAAGATAAAATAATGTTATTAATATTTTTCTTTTCTTTTCTTTTTTTGTTATGGTAGAGCGGAGTCTTCTAATACAGGCATTGTTTGCTTAAAAGAAAGGCTCCAATCACAAACTAAGTGCTGTAATCTTTTTAAAGAAATAAACTATTTTGAATTTTGAATTTTTTGAGATAGGCAGGCGCTCCATGTAGAATACCAAACCCAGCTGCATCTGGTTAGACTGGAAGCCGACCCTAACATAGTTGGGAAAAGGCTAGGCAGATGATGAATTAAGCACAATGATGGATCAGCCAAGTACCAGCTGCAAGCTTCAGAAGCTATTGAGTGAAGTGCCAAGAGGCTTATTGAAAACGTTCCACTACACCTTGCAGTTCACCAAGCTCCAAAACCTCGAACATCGTCGCAAAGTTGGCAGCCTATCGCATTTGCATCGGTTACATTTCGGAGAGTGTGCTTTGGAAATCTAATTCTCCAATCCCCATTCTATCATCGGACGAGCAGAGATACGGAGAAGCGTCATCATAATGGTTGAAGTCCCGCAGAACACCACATTATTATACGAGGCGTCTTTGGAATTCACTGCTGGTAGTGTTTTCCGATCATCAAAATCTGGAACTCTTCAAAGTTCGAGTGAATCGGTTTCTTCTAGTCGTGGTCCCCCTTAGGCCGCATCATCGCTTCACATCAGGCGAGTTGCGGTCAAACGCAAACCTAATACAATGTGGCCTGGAATCAACTTGAGGAAGCGGTCCCCGGCCTCTCCCCTCGGCTTTGGCGGCGGCACTGCTCACTTCGCTCGCTCAGCTCGTGCGTTTGGTCACAATTCTAACACAACCTAAACCATTTGGTCGAGTTGCCCTACATCTCGGCTCAAACATGGTTGGTCACGACTCTAACCCAAATAAAAATAATTATATAATTTAAATTGTTTAGCCAAGGCCGGGTTGCGTCAAAACCTAAGTTTCTAAGAATCTAAGTTAACATTATGTAAAGCAAATATAATCTCGATATAAAGACAATAATCTGTTTCATATGCGTCTTTGCATCGTGGCATTAAAACAATAAGCGCTCCTTCTGAATGTGCATATTTTTGCAGGCGGGAAGGCGAAGGTGCCGTCTATTACATCCAAGTCAAAACCTAATTGTTGCTGGCTTACTTGAAATAAATGCTTTGATTTTGATTTTTTGATTTTGTTGACGGAATAAAAACGAAATATTGAAATGACAATTTCTGGTGATATAACCTCCCCGGAAGATCTCCTTCGTAGAAACTCTATACTTCCTCTTGCGTATCAAATGCTTACCTAACACTCAAACTCGACCTTTACCTCCAAACTGCAATATTTATAGAAAACCCACTATCTTTACCAATGTCATTATCAAACATTTTCCGGAAAAAATCACTGCTATCAATCGAAATATTTAAAAACGTTTTTAGGAACAAACATTATTTATCACAAAAAGTTACTTAGGACATACTAAAATTGTTCTCCATATCAGATAAAGAAGTTTCCAAGAAATGTTTTCGCTAAGGCGGGCGACAAAGCGGTAGTTGTTTTATCAAACTTTGAAGTTGTTTTTAGGTGATTTCGTAGTTATTAATAGATCTAGGTAAAAGGTTCTTCTTCTATAATCATAATAATGTACCTAGTTCTTTCTTCATCATCAAAATCATTCTCCTACCCAAATCCCAATTCATTTGTGGTCGGCGCAGCATGTCTTCTTCTTCCACACTTCTCTATTACTCGTCATCTCATCAGTCACCTCCTTTCTAGCCATATCATCTTTCACACAGTCCATCCATCGTTACTTTAGTCTTCTTCTACTCTTATACCCATCCACATTCATACTCAAAACTTTCCTCACGACATTATCCTCATTTCTCCACATCACATGCCCATACCACGATAACCAATTACTGCGCAATGTTTCGGTCACCGGCGCCACTTAGAGTTCCTCTTATATACTCATTTCTTATTTTATAGCAGCCAATCGGTCAGCCACTGCGCCAACCGTGTTGTCAAATACTTTTTTCATGGAACCTTTTTAAATGTACCACCATCGAATAGTGTGTTGTAGATAGAAAATAACAACTAAAGGTTTCTTTATCATACTTCTATACCATAATAATAATAAAATATTATAAAGAGCAAAGATTTGTTTGTGTGTTTATTACGATTTAACTCTAAAACTCCTCGACCGATTTAAAAAATTCTTTCACCATTAAAAAGCCACGTCTTTACTGAGTAACATAGTTATATTTTATCCCCGTACTCCAACGGGAACGGAAACTACACGAGTGTAACCGCGTGACGTCCGCTAGTTTTCAATAAATTGGTATTGTTTGTTCTTTTCAGGAGGAAAACCCATAACAGTGCAGGGATCGAGGCAACCTCTCCGTTGTCTGCGTTCCCAGAAGGACGCTGTCGTTAATCAAACTAGGTGAGCATTATCCTTACTTATATTAAAACATTACGTCTCAACGAACTACTGAAAGTGCTGAACCGAAGTGTGAAAAGAGGAGAAACGACTCGCCCAGCTTGCTCGCTCGTTCGCTAGCGAGCGGTGTGGCCTGCGCTTAAGCCACGCATGTACTTATGACGTCAATTCATGTCTGTGGTTTGCAGTGGACACAATCACATACATTTTCTTGCAAAACGAAGCCTAACATACGTGCATAGCCTCTCCGTGCGCCGAGGTGGGTTTTCGCCTTTAAAGTAACGTGCGGCAGAAAATGGAGTTTTGTTTTTCATTAAAAGTTGTCACGATGATTGGCTTTTTTATCACTTCAGACAAAAATTCACGTTAGGACCGGTTTTTTGGACACAATCAATAATATAGTGCAATAATACTTTTGAATGATGCATGATTGCACAATAATTTTATAAAAAGGTTAAAACATAAAAGCTCAACAAAAAAAAAAAATCGTGTCTGCATGGTCTTTTCCCAACTATGTTGGGGTCGGCTTCCAGTCTAACCAGGTGCAGCTGAATACCAGTACTTTACATGGAGCGACTGCCTGTCTGATTTCCAAACCCCGGCTAGTACTGGACTGGGTAATACGATACCTCTGGTAAGACTGGCTGTCAGACTTTTGGGCCACTGAAAAGCTGCAGAAAAGTTGCAGCTGGAAATCCCCTTCGGCTTTTTGTTGATAATAACCCTGAGGCGGCTTTTACCAACCCTTGATTTAGAGTTAATTTTATCGGTCAATATCCTTCTTAATACTTTTCAAATCCTTTTTCTGTTTACTCGTGCAATTAAAAATTATGATTAATTATCAGCATTTTACAATCTTTTTCTTATAGGATTATGCTATCAATATAACGTTGAACAATGCATTAAAATAGATTGAGGAAAAATATGTTAGTAAGTAATGTTTTTGTTTTTGTATCAAAATCGGTTTAGTAGTTTAGGAGGTAAATCTTACAAAACAGACAGAGAGATTTTTTATAGGTACTCTTTAATAATTTATTCATGTTTTTATCAATAATTAGATCTGTTAGAAATAATCGAAATCTGATAATAAATGTTATTGATTCTACATAATAGATATTTTTTTGTTCCGTCAACTAAATTCTTTAGGGAAATCTTTTAATAAAATCTAAAGATATTACCAACTTACGCACTTTAATAGAATATTGAATATTGAATATTGTTATTGTTTTGTGTTCCCCAGCGGATTTTCATTCAAACTTTCAACCGCTATTTCGTCTGTTTAGGGGTAGAATTTTGCAAAATCCTTTGTTAGTGGATGCTTACGTCATAACAACTATTTGAATGCCGAATTTTATCTCGATCCCTCTAGTGGTTTGATCTGTGCGTTGACAATCAATTAGGACAAACGATTTAAAAAGTATGGAAGAAATACATGTGTGTGGTGTAAAACCCCTAACGAAGCCGAAAGGCATCATTTTTGTTCAAGACCATGACCTGGGAACCTTCTAGTTTCGGAAATATTGGTGATCAAAGTTTTATCTTTTTTACAAGTTTACTTTAAACACATCCGCGACGCCCATAATATACAATTCAACCATCAGCACAATATTTTGAGTGTGTTACATTGAGAATTACCGTAAAACGTGATTTTAAATTGGTCTAATGTAATTTATAATCTAACAAATGAATTTCAAATAATTGTTTTTTTATATGTTTAATAATTATTAGTTACAATTATTTAAATAATTAATCAAATTTTATTATATAATACGCTTTTAATATTTGTACGCCGTAAAGGTAAAGCATGACTGTGATCCTTTCTGCATTGTACTTGACATCTTGCATGCTTTGTGTGTGTATATGTTTCTGACAAATAAATGAACTCTAAACCCAAAAAAAAAAGTTTCCTAGTAACATTTTTTGCGTAGAGTTAGGTACTTAGTTTATTGTACAGAATCCTTGGTTGACGGCTTCGTGTAGGGTCTGTTTACACCTCGCATAAAAATGTCTTGAGAAAAGGTATTTAAAATCAATCGGAAGGAGGACCACTTTTACCTAATTAGGCTTAAAAGTAGACAGCCAATCAGATTCGTCATCAAATTTTAAACAGACCAATCATCGGCCGGAAGTCAGTGATTGGCGGAAATCATTGATTAATGATGACTTTGACGTAAGCCAAAATTCGTCATCGACAAATGATGGTGTAAGCGTCATTTTTTTTTACGAATTTTGTTATATCTGGGTTTAGAGAAAAAATACTGGAGATAAGATGAAAAATTTTGGGATAATGATTGGAAAAGTGAGTCTTTTTTGCTAGGTTTTGTGACTGAATATCATTAAGCATAATCAGCGCATAATGTTCCCACTGGTGGGACACAAGCCTCCTCTCAATGAGAGGGAATTTGCTGTAATAAACCACGCGGGTCCACTGCGGGATGGTAAATGGTTTCCTCACGATATGTTCCTTCGCCATTTTGTGAGCAGTGGTAAATAAAATAAATCAAACACAAAGTAACCGTTCATTGGGTAACCACTGCTGCCTAAAATATCCTCTTCCTGTGGCTAAGTGACAGCTGATTTTGATGAAAAGCAATGACAGACTGCATCGAAACGACAGGTTTCTATCTAACTTTATGAAAACGGAAATTTTGCTATACCTATGTACAGAATCGTTTTCATAATGTCAGGTAGAATCCAGTTGAAGTTGCGTCCGAAACACAAGTTACTTTTTATTATTGGCGAAATTGATGATTTTAAACGCGAGTAAAGCCGCGTAATGTCTATGGCTAGAAGAGTAGTATTGGTCTTTAATTTATATAATTTATTATGATATAAATGATATACAGCGATGTGGAGGAATACTTTGACGCCTATTGACGTCGTTGTATGTATGTAGGTACTTACTTTTAGTTTTATTTTTGTAATTATACCTATATAGTTCTAGTTGTAGTATGTATATGATGATTTAAATAGAAAAACAAATGTGTTTTGTGACTCAGCAGATTCCGAGTAATAGAGTAGTACCATGGATGAATAAGACATGCTGCGCCGATCCCAAATAGAAAATAGATAATTGCAGAAAAATGGTAAAAAAATAGTCTGAAAGAATGCCACTTTACTTTTTTTTCTGAAAGCAGGCGGTGCGCCATAACTCGAAATAAACAAATATATAGTTTTGGAATCCCTACCTATTCTTTTTGTCATGTGCGGTGAAATTGTGACTTCGCGTGGAGGGCACGCGCGTGCGTTTATGGCCTAGCTTTCATAAGGTTAATTAGGCCTGTTTTTCTCTTGTTTAAAAAGTCTAGTTGTATAATTATTTATAGTAATCTGTGGAAAACGTAGTGGGTAGCATATTTATAATTGTTTAGTTATGTAATCCTTATTAGATATCTGTAGTATGTTACTGTTTGTTTTTCCTAAATAAAAAAAATTGCTTACGATTAATACAGGAACCAAAAAAATAATTGTCTAATCAGCCTTAAGTATTTTAATTGTGAGCATGTAAAATTGAAGATAGGTATGTTTTCCGGTGACGCGTCTGATCGAGTGATAGTGCAGTAAGTAGCCAGATATATTTAGCGATACAGGCCTTCGATTTTTAATTACTTTACATAAACGGGTAAATAAACATCAAATTAAGCAGTGCGACAGAATTTGATAAAAAAAGAAAAGTTTTATTTTTTGGATAATAGTGTTTAGCCTACAGGGCGAAAGTGATGTTTTTATACCGGATTATTATTAATTATTGTGATCTGTGATTTTTTTTGTTAAGGTAAGGATGTGATAGTGTTATTATTATTTTTGTAATTTTTTAGGACTTTAAACTTGATGAAGCGGGCTACCATTTTTTTTATTTGTATTTATTTTTGGACTTTTAAAATATACTTAGAATTAGTTTCCGAATAGAGATTCCTAAAATACTGCTTCCTAGTTCTATGTTTTTTTTTTAAATAATAAAAAAAATTAATCACTTAGTGACTTACCTCTTTGAAAATATTAAACCGACGTAAAATGTTTAAATGCATATTTATTGCTAATTTTCAACTGTTATCAAATTATAATTTAGCCATGGATTAAATCAGTGTCCAATTTGTAAAATACAACTCTACTTAGTCACACTTCCCAATAATAAGGCTTTTCATTATAATGTGACAAGTTAATGTTGACGTTTGAGGAGGAATACGATTTTGTTTTTTTTTTATTATTAATATTAAATAGGCAATGGGTTGAGGCAAATGCAAAATAGTGTATCTGTGATAATTTTTTACTTTTATTTAAATATCTATGCCAAATGAGGCTTCAGGAACTACTGTGATTGAAGGATTTTCAGTGTAATAATTATGTATGTATTATTAAGATAAATAATTATACTAACCCGGAATGACCCCGCGTGGTGCCCACACCCTCTCACAGGGGGTCCTATGTCCCAACAGTGGAAACGTTTTAGGCTAAGTTAGCCCACTAAATTCAAATTTACTTACGTTTTTTTGCAATTTGTTGTTCAAAAGTTTTATCCGTTTTAAATACAGGGTGTAAAACTAAGTAACTGTACGCTAAAATGTTTGCTGGAAACTGACGTTTTTTTTGAAAAATCTTGTGAAAAATTTGGAACTTTGACCCTCAATATCTCCGTAACTAGAAGGTTCCCAGGTATGGTCTAGGACAAAAAAAAATATCGCAATGACGGGGAGAACAAAGTGCGTTTCGGCTTCGTTAAGGGTCACACCCTTTATTATAGAAATCAGTTGTAAATAGATTTATGCAATTTTACATGAGATAATATAAAAAAAATCCTCACCCACAAAAGCATAAGTGCAATAAAGTCGCTTCAACACATTGTGTGCCTTAACCTGGGTCAAATAGAATTTTAATTCTTTTGACACGTTTTTGCATGTCCTTTTTGTACAAAAACTTCCAACAAGACAATACAATATCGGGAGCTCAAAATAATCTATAATCACGGAAGATATTCCGTAAGTGACATTTTAAGTATAGAATGAACCGTGAAAAAACAGTGTTTTTCCAACAAGACTTTTGTATCTAACTCAAACTCAAAGCATTTATTTCAAATAGATCCGTGACAGGCACTTTTGCACGGTCAAAAAAATAAGCTACCTACAGTCCAGCCACAGGTATAAGTATGGAATGGACTGTAGTAGTATTTTTACCATAGATTGCGAAATATAGTACAAATATATAGTACACCACTGCCTACCCTTCCGAAGAATAATGGCATTCTGTTGTGTCATTCATTTAGTCGTATATTAAAATTAAATTAACAGTAAATAATGAAGTTGATAACATTTAAACCAATGATAACATGGTTGCTCAATCAATGCAATTTAACAGTGACTTTATGATTTCATTATTGATAAAAAAAGAATTCGTTTATCTAAGAATCTAATTTTTTTTTAAACAAATCTATGACTAATTAAGTGCCTACGTCCATTCCGCACTTTAATTGCGATATTCGTTAAACACAAAATCTACTGCTGACCTTGTTGTCTTGGCTTCGATTCCCAGGTTGGCCGAAGCGTTATTGGATTTTTTCCATCAGGGCTGAGTGATTGGCTGCTGCACTGCGTGTCACGGGTTCGATTCCCGCACGGAACAAATATTTGTATGGCTTACAGGTAGTTGTTCCGGGTATGGTTGTTTGTGTATTTGAGTTTTCTCTCGCAGATTTGCTGGTAGAAATTGCTTTTGAAATAAGTTCTGCCTTTGTACTCTAAGTTATGTTATGATGTCTCTTTCTGTTCTCTCTTGTGTCTCCTACTAATATTATCTATTATTGCGAGTTAGTGAGGATTCACGGATGTCTGGATGCTTGTTACTCTTTCACGCAAAAACCACTAACCGGATTTGTATAAAATTTGGCACACAGATAATTTATAACCAGGATAAAGGGATATATAAGGGATAAAATATATCCTATGTAACACATAGGATATTTTTTATCCCGGTAGTACGATCCCGTGGGACAATTACCGAACTCAATGCGGCAGTAAATACATGCAAATATTCATTTCCATTTCAACCCCCACAGATATGAACAAAGCTATCATCTTCCTGGCATTGATAGCTGCGTCCTCAGCCCAATTCCTCCCCAATGGGTGCCCAGCCAACTTCGGCGTACACCTCCTGCTGCCTCACGAAGACTGCGCTAAGTACTACAGCTGCAGCAATGGCAACAAGATTGAGATGAATTGTGCGCCCGGCACGCTATTTGATGCTAATTTACAAGTAAGTAAAATCTTTTTCAAAAATCTTTATTTAAAGTATACAGGGTGTAAACATACCCTATACGAATTCTTCAACCAAGCATTCTGTACATCAAACTAAGTAACTCTACGGAAAAATTAAAGCACGACTTTTTTTTTTGGTGTGCAATATCACGTTTTACGTTAGAACTCAATGTGACGCACTCAAAACATTGTGCTAATGGATGGATTGAATAGTACAGGAGCCATGGAGGTATTCACAGTAAAAATCTTACATTAAAAACAAGTATTTATAAAAAAAAAAAAACTTTTGAAAAAGCTGGAACTTTGACCCCCAATATCTCCGTAACTAGAAGGTTCCCAGGTATGGTGTAGAACAAAAAAATGATCGCAATGACGAGGAGAACAAGTGCCTTTCGGCTTCGTTAAGGGTCTATATTTACACTGTTTATTGAGGAGCTCGTGGCTAAATAATAACAGCCGCTCGGGTAGATCTTTAGGTTAAGCCGTGCTTGCCTAGGTTGGTCTGTGGATGGGTGACCACCCACTACATACCGAGTTTCCTCCGTGCCTCGGAAAGCACGTTAAGCAGTTGGTCCCGGCTGTCATTTGTGATCTTTGACAGTCGTTACAGGTAGTCAGTGGCCCAAAAAGTCTGACAACCAGTATTACCAAGGGGTATCGTTTTACCCAGTACTAAATGGGTTGTGGGGGTCAGATAGGCAGTCGCTCCATGTAAAATACTGGTATTCAGCTGCATCCGGTTAGACTGGAAGCTGACCCCAATAAAAACTTGGGAAAAGGCAAGGCAGATAATGATTTACACTGTTTATTAGTCTACAGCTTTTTCCCATGAGGGCAGACAGAAACTACAGAACCTGTACGATCAAACTCAAAACTCAAACTCAAACTCAAAGCATTTATTTCAATTAGACCATTACGGCACTTTTTTAAGAACGGGCAAGAAACTCCATGGACACTCTTTTGAATCAAAATATTGGTTACATCATTAATTTTGAAATTATACATATATGTAAGAACGATGTAGAAAGACGTGCACATTAAGAGCGTCCAGAGTAGAAAAAGACAACAATTTAACAACAAACGAATTAAAATGAACCCTGGCAGCCAAGAGATGACCAGTCCCAACTGACAGCGCCCGCTCACGAACATGGCGCGCGCATCGGCGCCATTCAACTCAACCATATTGAAGGGAATTAAATGACCCGACACACCCGCCACCATCAGCGAGACATTTGAGTGAGCATGACATTCTCTCAGCCACCGAGGCATCCTTACATACTTCTTCTTGTGCCTCGTCCACGTTCATACATGTGGTCATACACGCACGTCAGTTGCGAGTACTAGGTAGGCACCTGATCTTTATGAAGAACCTCACCAATTAGTTCAATGTATGTCCTTCTAGGGGCGTCCCCTCCCGGCGTTGCCACTCGTTGGTCGAGTGGTCGGAACCACGAGGTCCTGGGTTCGATTCCCATGTCGGCCAAAGTGTCATTAGGTTTTTCAATCAGGAATTTCTTAGTAGCAGCCACGGAGTCTAAATTTGGGCTCGGTTGATGGCAATACAGTTATTGATGTGGTTTTTTTTATAGGCGCTGCTGTGTTTCTTTACCACAATGTTTTTTACGAGTATATGATTGAAGACTTGTATTTCTGCGGGACTGTTCGAAAGAGATACCGTGGCCCCGGAACACAAAGGGCGATGAAGGAACATGGATGGGTTTTAGTCAGTAAAAGTCTGACACTCCCTTCTGCTTCACGTACCTTCTATTTTTATTCTGTTTCGTTTTAAACTGCAAGTGCTCCACTGATACGAAATAAATGAAAGAAACGCATTAGATAAGACATATTATGTTTTCTCGATAGCAAATAAAATACCTGATAATCAGAAACTTCCGGCTTAAGAAAATAGTGCCGCGTAAGAAAATCTTGTATCCGTTATGATTAAGGTCAAAAAGCTATTATTATATCCATCTAGAAGGCATTGACTAAATGACATCTATCTGCGATAAAATGATGAAAATGTCAAACTCAAACTCAAACTCAAAGCATTTATTTCAATTAGACCATTACGGCACTTTTGAATGTCAAAATTACAAATAAAAAACAAAGCTACAGTCTCAGTCACAAGGCATAATAACTTGAGAAAGTACTGTCAAAAAGAACATAACATAACATCACGCCTGTAATCCCCGAAGAGTAAGGCAAAGGTGTACCTAATAGTAGGTACACCCACATTTCGCCAGTTATGTTGAAGTCCCTTGTAATAGGGTTGAGCCAATACTACCAATCGTCTTCTTCTTCTAATAGAATATAATAGAATAGCCTTTATTAAAAATCTTATAATCTAGTTACACAATATTATTTACTTAATAAGAAAAATAAATTATTCTTTAGATATCGGTTTCAGAAGATTGTTTTTATTTAAACGCAATGGCAGTTTTTCACAGGCTGTTTATTCCTATAGTTACAAGTTTTCGCGAAAGTCTAAATTTGTCCATATCTTTTTATCGTGTTGACTCAGGACCTTGATTTTTATACACCTAATAGGGAGTATAGACTTCAATTTCAGATATAAATTTCAACTTGCTAAGTGTCACCCGTTCCTGAGAAAATCGGCGGAGACAGACGGACAAGAAAGTGATCTTATAAGGGTTCCGTTTTTTCCTTTTGAGGTACGGAACCCTTAAAAAAAACATACAAACATAATATCCCCATAATTTATATGGCAGAACAAAGTTTGCGGGGTCAAATTCAATCTATTGAACTTATATTTGAACACATGCATTCATGCTAAATGTTTATTTGTTAGTGATCAGACACCTTCTGGTGAAAGGCCTTCACATAACATTCATCTAATTCTGCTCTCAAAACGGTGAAGGAAAACATCGAGAGGGAACCGGCATATCCTTTAAATTAATATCATTTATATAAATTTAAAGACACGTGACCTCTACCAACCCGCACTAGGACCGACTGGTGGGATACAGCCCACTCCGTCTCATAGAGAGGAGGCCTGTGTCCCAGCTGTGGGAACATTATAGGCTGATTTTGATACATTTATTATCATTCCTCAGGTATGCAACTGGCCGTTTGCAGTACAATGTACAACGCCATCACCGCAACAAACAACAACTATACTGCTGCCAACAACAACAGCGCCATTGTCAACAACGCCAGCAACAACAACAACAACGGGACCAACAGTACTCCTACCCAATGGTTGTCCGGCAGATTTCAGTGTACCTTCCTTGTTGCCGCATCCGACTGATTGCTCTAAATATTATCAATGTAGCAATGGAAATCCAATTGAAATGCCTTGTGGAGATGGGACGTTATTTGACTATGAGTCGCAGGTAACTATTTAAAAGTACCTATATACTTAAAATTAAAACATACTTGAAAAATAAAACGACAACGCGGCCCTTACTTAATCGCGGCTCTCAAAACGGTGAAAGAACACATCGTGGGACTGTCCAAGAACCAAAAATTGTGACATTTACAACCCGCACGATGCCCGCGTCTCTGGCCTTCTCTAGTGGAGGCCTGTGTCCCAGCTGTGGGAACACTCAGGTCAACTATGTCCGTTTTAGCACTACAAGCATCCATAAAAAAATTTGTATTCAAAATCTTTAATATTCAATATTATTTAAAAATAAGGTTTTACAAAAGTTAAAAGAGGGTTTAGTCAGCATTCTTTTATTTCTAATCAAATATTGATTAAATCATATTCTCTTACTTAAAGACATGCAACTGGCCTTGGATGGTAACCTGCTACCCAGGAGCGACATCGCCTTTACCAACAACACCGACAACATCAACAACACAGGCACCAACAACAACAACAACCGTTGACCCATCAATAACAACAACGACAACAGATGACTCATTAACAACAACGGAGTCCTCGACAGAGTTCTTGCCAAACGGTTGTCCAGCAGACTTTAGTGTACATCTCCTGTTGCCTCACGAGACGAATTGTGCGCAGTTCTACAGTTGCAGCAATGGACAGAAATTTTTGATGTACTGTTCTCCCGGAACGTTGTTTTCGTTTGAAGGACAGGTACTGTATCTTTTATTTTATTTTTGGCTTGTAAATGTATGTATGTGTGGTTATGACTGGAAAAAAAATATAAATTTGTAACAGTTGAAAATATAAAGTTTGAAATCAATAACCTGAGATTTGCACTTCCGTCAGATTTGATGCACTCTCATCAATATTACTTATTACAATTTTTATTTTATGTGGACTTAAGGTTTACATTTATTTAATAGTAAAATTAACCCTACCATTGCAATTAATTACTGATGAATAAATTAGCGTAAACCAAGTAATAGTAACATAAAAAAAAAAATAGATAAAGATATGATTATCTTTATCAATTTTTTTTTTAAGTTACTAGGTTTGTAAGCCATTAATTTCACTTTGTCTGAAAAACATTTCAGACAAAGTGGCATACTAATGGCCTTCCATGAGTTTCACTCTTGCGAAAGTGTACGTCATAGTGTCTAGATTAAAAATTACAACGTTCAAAATAATATACAAACATGGAATGCTAAAATACCTCTAAAATCATTCCCATCCACCACTCCGGTGGTCGATTGTTATTACCGTTGTACTGGACATTATCTCTTGTATATTTCTTAAATGGTAAAAAAGTTACATTACTTTTACATCAATCTAAAGTTTTAAAGGGTTTAAAATAATTTCAGAAAATCAACAAAAACTTAACCAAACTTAAAATACAAAAAAAAAAATATAACAAAAAATGAATATCTACCACCAGGGTGGTAGATGGGAATAAACGGGGAAAAAGTACTTTATTAATGATTTGTAATGGTTTTTAGGGCTGTGACTTGCCTCACCTGGTAGATTGCACGCCTGGCGCAACAACTCCGTCTACAACTACATCAACTGCTGAGCCAATAACATCCACAACCACGGAGGCACCTACGACGACTATAACTGAGGAGCCTACAACTACAACAACCACAACCACTGAGGCACCAACAACAAAAACTACTGTGGAGCCTACAACAACTACAACCTCTGAGGCACCTACAACAACAACTATTGAGGAGCCCACAACAACAACAACCACAACCACTGAGGCACCAACAACAACAACTACTGAGGAGCCGACTACAACAACCACAACTACGGAGGCACCTACGACTACCACTACTGAGGAGCCCACAACAACATCAACAACCACAACTACGGAGGCCACTACAACAACAACAACTGAGGAGCCTACCACGACAACAACGACTGAGCCCACAACAACAACTACGACGGAGGCCCCAACCACAACAACAACACAGGAACCGACAACCACAACAACTGAAACACCAATCACAACAACGGTAGCCCCAGGTTTTCTACCCAATGGTTGTCCAGAAGATTTCAGCAATTACTTGTTGTTACCTCATGAGAGTGATTGTGAAAAGTTCTACAGTTGTGTTAACGGGAAGAAGGTGGAGATGAAATGTGCTTCTGGGACTTGGTTCGATTTTAATTTACAGGTAAGAATTTAGATTTTTAGATTTTGACGACCCGAATAGCGTAGCGGTAGTGAGGCTGCCTTACGTTCTGGGTTCTGGTACGGTCCTGGGTTCGAATCCCGGTTGGAGCAAATGTTTGTGTGATGAGCATGGACATTTGTTTCCAAGTCATGGATGTTTATATGTATAATAAGTATGTATTTACAAACAAAAAAGTATCTATGTAGTATATCAACTATCTGGTGACCACGACACAAGCCTCGTAGCTTAGTGTGGCACTAGATGGCGCTGTGTGTTAATGTCCAGCGATATTTATATTTATTTATTTATTTTTTACATAACTTACTTTAAGATGACTGCCTCGTTAGTCTAGTGGACGCAAGCACGACTGCTGAGTGCTGAGCGTGATTCTCAGATCGGGCAAAGCGTTATTGGATTTTTCTATTAGTAATTTCTCAGGAGAGACTTACTGACGTAATGTGGGTGGAAGGTCAAATCTTTAATATTTTTTTCTAGTAGTCTACTCGTTCCACTTGAAAGTCATTTATCACCTATTTTTTTTAATTTTCAACTGCTTAGTTCAAATTCTAACTTTAGCGCTGCTTTGTTTTTTTAGAGAGCGCCTAGTATTAATGACAACGGGCTTAAGACTAAGAAATTAGGACAGTTGTGCGACAGTGACAAGTATAGTGTTTGGCGAAGCCACGTGTTAAATCACCTCTCGACATTTTCTTAATGCATTGAATGTCAAAATCAGAATCTTCTTACTTTCGTATTTATTATGTTAGTTTGGACTAGTTAGGACAGATTATAGTCATAATGGTCGAGAGGTAAAGGACTCGCCTCTCATACACGAGGCTGTGGGTTCAAAGCCGGACAAGGGTCAATGTTTTTCTCTCGTCTCTATAATGTACTTATTAAGTTTAACTTGGACATCACAGACATTGGTGAAGGAAATAATCGTGAGGAAACCTGGACTTGTTAATAAAATATATAAAAGTCACTAACCCGTACAATTGTAATTTATATTATAACTTTATTCACAAGTAAAAACACTACAAAGCCACCAAGTCAAGTCATCTTTCACATATAATGCTGAACACAAAATGCATAAAAGTAAACATAAAATAATGATTATTGACTCGATTAATCCATTCAGTCCAGTAAATCATCTGATCTAAGCAGTTTTAGTATTACATTGTATCACGCCTGTCATCCCCGAAGGGTAAGGCAGACGTGTACTAAATAGAACACCTGTTTTTCCAAAACAGTATGTGTCGTGCTCCACCCTAGGCCACGACATAGCTTCACATCAGGCGAGTTTTGACGACACCTAAACCTATTTAGTATGTAATAAAATGTATTATTTCAAAATTCAACGATTCTTTTCATTTCTAGCTCTGCAGTTGGCCCTTTATGGTGCAATGTAACGTGACAACGACAACCCCAATTCCAACAACAACTGAGGAACCAATAACAACAACAGAGGTGACTACTACAACAACAGAAGAGCCTACTACAACTACCTCAACAACATCCACACAGGCACCTACAACTACCTCAACAACCACAGAGCCTACTACCACAGCAACAACTGAGGAGCTCACTACAACAACAACAACTGAGGAGCCCACCACCACAACAACAACTGAGGAGCCTACAACTACCTCAACAACTGAGGAGCCTACTACCACAACAACAACTGAGGAGCCCACTACCACCACAACAACTGAGGAGCCTACCACAACAACAACAACTGAGGAGCCCACTACCACAACAACAACTGAGGAGCCCACTACCACAACGACAACTGAGGAGCCTGCTACCACCACAACAACTGAGTTGCCTACAACTACGTCAACAACTGAGGAGCCTACCACAACAACAACAACTGAGTTGCCTACAACTACCTCAACAACTGAGGAGCCTACTACCACAACAACTGAGGAGCCCACTACCACCACAACAACAACTGAGTTGCCTACAACTACCTCAACAACTGAGGAGCCTACTACTACAACAACAACTGAGGAGCTCACTACCACCACAACAACAACTGAGTTGCCTACAACTACCTCAACAACTGAGGAGCCTACCACAACAACAACAACTGAGTTGCCTACAACTACCTCAACAACTGAGGAGCCTACTACCACAACAACTGAGGAGCCCACTACCACCACAACAACAACTGAGTTGCCACCAACTACCTCAACAACTGAGGAGCCAACCACAACAACAACAACTGTGGAGCCTACTACAACAACAACAACTGAGTTGCCTACAACTACCTCAACAACTGAGGAGCCTACCACAACAACAACAACTGAGTTGCCTACAACTACCTCAACAACTGAGGAGCCTACTACCACAACAACTGAGGAGCCCACTACCACCACAACAACAACTGAGTTGCCACCAACTACCTCAACAACTGAGGAGCCAACCACAACAACAACAACTGAGGAGCCTACTACAACAACAACAACTGAGTTGCCTACAACTACCTCAACAACTGAGGAGCCTACTACCACAACAACAACTGAGGAGCCCACTACCACCACAACAACTGAGGAGCCTACCACAACATCAACAACTGAGGAGCCTACCACAACAACAACAACTGAGGAGCCTACTACCACAACAACAACTGAGTTGCCTACAACTACGTCAACAACTGAGGAGCCTACTACCTTAACAACAACTGAGGAGCCCACTACCACAACAACAACTGAGGAGCCCACCACAACAACTACAACTGAGGAGCCTACCACAACAAAAACAACTGAGTTGCCTACAACTACCTCAACAACTGAGGAGCCTACTACCACAACAACAACTGAGGAGCCCACTACCACAACAACAACTGAGGAGCCTACCACAACAACTACAACTGAGGAGCCTACCACAACAACAACAACTGAGTTGCCTACAACTACCTCAATAACTGAGGAGCCTACTACCACAACAACAACTGAGGAGCCCACTACCACCACAACAACAACTGAGTTGCCTACAACTACATCAACAACTGAGGAGCCTACCACAACAACAACAACTGAGGAGCCTACCACAACAACAACAACTGAGTTGCCTACAACTACGTCAACAACTGAAGAGCCTACTACCACAACAACAACTGAGGAGCCTACCACAACAACAACTGAGGAGCCCACTACCACAACAACAACTGAGGAGCCCACTACCACAACAACAACTGAGTTGCCTACAACTACATCAACAACTGAGGAGCCTACTACCACAACAACAACTGAGGAGCCCACTACCACAACAACAACTGAGGAGCCTACAACTACGTCAACAACTGAGGAGCCTACTACCACAACAACAACTGAGGAGCCCACTACCACAACAACAACTGAGGAGCCTACCACAACAACTACAACTGAGGAGCCTACCACAACAACAACAACTGAGTTGCCTACAACTACCTCAACAACTGAGGAGCCTACTACCACAACAACAACTGAGGAGCCCACTACCACAACAACAACTGAGGAGCCAACCACAACAACTACAACTGAGGAGCCTACCACAACAACAACAACTGAGTTGCCTACAACTACCTCAACAACTGAGGAGCCTACTACCACAACAACAACTGAGGAGCCCACTACCACAACAACAACTGAGGAGCCTACCACAACAACTACAACTGAGGAGCCTACCACAACAACAACAACTGAGGAGCCTACCACAACAACAACAACTGAGTTGCCTACAACTACGTCAACAACTGAAGAGCCTACTACCACAACAACAACTGAGGAGCCTACCACAACAACAACTGAGGAGCCCACTACCACAACAACAACTGAGAAGCCCACTACCACAACAACAACTGAGTTGCCTACAACTACCTCAACAACTGAGGAGCCTACTACCACAACAACAACTGAGGAGCCCACTACCACCACAACAACTGAGGAGCCTACAACTACCTCAACAACTGAGGAGCCTACCACAACAACAACAACTGAGGAGCCTACTACCACAACAACAACTGAAGAACCCACTACCACCACAACAACAACTGAGTTGCCTACAACTACCTCAACAACTGAGGAGCCCACTACCACCACAACAACTGAGGAGCCTACCACAACAACAACAACTGAGGAGCCTACCACAACAACAACAACTGAGTTGCCTACAACTACGTCAACAACTGAGGAGCCTACCACAACAACAACAACTGAGGAGCCTACTACCACAACAACAACTGAAGAGCCCACTACCACCACAACAACAACTGAGTTGCCTACAACTACCTCAACAACTGAGGAGCCTTCTACCACAACGACAACTGAGGAGGCCACTACCACCACAACAACTGAGGAGCCTACCACAACATCAACAACTGAGGAGCCTACCACAACAACAACAACTGAGGAGCCTACTACCACAACAACAACTGAAGAGCCCACTACCACCACAACAACAACTGAGTTGCCTACAACTACGTCAACAACTGAGGAGCCTACTACCACAACAACAACTAAGGAGCCCACTACCACCACAACAACTGAGGAGCCTACCACAACATCAACAACTGAGGAGCCTACCACAACAACAACAACTGAGTTGCCTACAACTACGTCAACAACTGAGGAGCCTACTACCACAACAACAACTGAGGAGCCTACCACAACAACAACTGAGGAGCCCACTACCACAACAACAACTGAGGAGCCCACTACCACAACAACAACTGAGTTGCCTACAACTACCTCAACAACTGAGGAGCCTACTACCACAACAACAACTGAGGAGCCCACTACCACCACAACAACTGAGGAGCCTACAACTACCTCAACAACTGAGGAGCCTACCACAACAACAACAACTGAGGAGCCTACTACCAGAACAACAACTGAAGAACCCACTACCACCACAACAACAACTGAGTTGCCTACAACTACCTCAACAACTGAGGAGCCCACTACCACCACAACAACTGAGGAGCCTACCACAACAACAACAACTGAGGAGCTTACCACAACAACAACAACTGAGTTGCCTACAACTACGTCAACAACTGAGGAGCCTACCACAACAACAACAACTGAGGAGCCTACTACCACAACAACAACTGAAGAGCCCACTACCACCACAACAACAACTGAGTTGCCTACAACTACGTCAACAACTGAGGAGCCTACTACCACAACAACAACTGAGGAGCCCACTACCACCACAACAACTGAGGAGCCTACCACAACATCAACAACTGAGGAGCCTACCACAACAACAACAACTGAGTTGCCTACAACTACGTCAACAACTGAGGAGCCTACTACCACAACAACAACTGAGGAGCCCACTACCACAACAACAACTGAGGAGCCTACCACAACAACAACAACTGAGGAACCCACTACTACATTAACAACTGAGGAGCCTACAACTACCTCAACAACTGAGGAGCCTTCTACCACAACAACAACTGAGGAGCCCACTACCACCACAACAACTGAGGAGCCTACCACAACATCAACAACTGAGGAGCCTACTACCACAACAACAACTGAAGAGCCCACTACCACCACAACAACAACTGAGTTGCCTACAACTACGTCAACAACTGAGGAGCCTACTACCACAACAACAACTGAGGAGCCCACTACCACCACAACAACTGAGGAGCCTACCACAACATCAACAACTGAGGAGCCTACCACAACAACAACAACTGAGTTGCCTACAACTACGTCAACAACTGAGGAGCCTACTACCACAACAACAACTGAGGAGCCCACTACCACAACAACAACTGAGGAGCCTACCACAACAACAACAACTGAGGAACCCACTACTACATTAACAACTGAGGAGCCTACAACTACCTCAACAACTGAGGAGCCTACAACTACCTCAACAACTGAGCAGCCTACTACCACAACAACAACTGAGGAACCCACTACCACCACAACAACAACTGAGTTGCCTACAACTACCTCAACAACTGAGGAGCCTACTACTACAACAACAACTGAGGAGCCCACTACCACCACAACAACAACTGAGTTGCCTACAACTACCTCAACAACTGAGGAGCCTACCACAACAACAACAACTGAGTTGCCTACAACTACCTCAACAACTGAGGAGCCTACTACCACAACAACTGAGGAGCCCACTACCACCACAACAACAACTGAGTTGCCTACAACTACCTCAACAACTGAGGAGCCTACTACTACAACAACAACTGAGGAGCTCACTACCACCACAACAACAACTGAGTTGCCTACAACTACCTCAACAACTGAGGAGCCTACTACCACAACAACTGAGGAGCCCACTACCACCACAACAACAACTGAGTTGCCACCAACTACCTCAACAACTGAGGAGCCAACCACAACAACAACAACTGAGGAGCCTACTACAACAACAACAACTGAGTTGCCTACAACTACCTCAACAACTGAGGAGCCTACTACCACAACAACAACTGAGGAGCCCACTACCACCACAACAACTGAGGAGCCTACCACAACATCAACAACTGAGGAGCCTACCACAACAACAACAACTGAGTTGCCTACAACTACGTCAACAACTGAGGAGCCTACTACCACAACAACAACTGAGGAGCCCACTACCACAACAACAACTGAGGAGCCTACCACAACAACAACAACTGAGGAACCCACTACTACATTAACAACTGAGGAGCCTACAACTACCTCAACAACTGAGGAGCCTACAACTACCTCAACAACTGAGCAGCCTACTACCACAACAACAACTGAGGAACCCACTACCACCACAACAACAACTGAGTTGCCTACAACTACCTCAACAACTGAGGAGCCTACTACTACAACAACAACTGAGGAGCCCACTACCACCACAACAACAACTGAGTTGCCTACAACTACCTCAACAACTGAGGAGCCTACCACAACAACAACAACTGAGTTGCCTACAACTACCTCAACAACTGAGGAGCCTACTACCACAACAACTGAGGAGCCCACTACCACCACAACAACAACTGAGTTGCCTACAACTACCTCAACAACTGAGGAGCCAACCACAACAACAACAACTGAGGAGCCTACTACAACAACAACAACTGAGTTGCCTACAACTACCTCAACAACTGAGGAGCCTACTACCACAACAACAACTGAGGAGCCCACTACCACCACAACAACAACTGAGTTGCCTACAACTACCTCAACAACTGAGGAGCCTACCACAACAACAACAACTGAGGAGCCTACTACCACAACGACAACTGAGGAGCCTACAACTACCTCAACAACTGAGGAGCCAACCACAACAACAACAACTGAGTTGCCTACAACTACCTCAACAACTGAGGAGCCCACTACCACAACAACTGAGGAGCCTACCACAACAACAACAACTGAGGAGCCCACTACCACCACAACAACAACTGAGGAGCCCACTACTACAACAACAACTAAGGAGCCTACAACTACCTCAACAACTGAGGAGTCTACTACCACAACAACTGTGGAGCCTACAACCACCTCGAAAACCACAGAGCCTACTACCACAACAACAACTGAGGAGCCCACAACACCTGAGATAGTTACAGTACCACCAACTACTACTTCAACTGAAGAACCCACCACAACCGCGGTAGTTACAGAACCTCCAACTACTACTACAACTGAGGAACCCACAACACCTGAGGTAGTTACAGAACCTCCAACTACTACTACAACTGAGGAACCCACAACACTTGAGGTAATTACAGAACCCCCAACTACGACAACAACTGAGGAACCCACAACACCTGAGGTAGTTACAGAACCTTCAACTACTACTACAACTGTGGAACCCACAACACCTGAGGTAGTTACAGAACCACCAACTACTACAACAACTGAGGAACCCACAACACCTGAAGTGGTTACAGAACCCCCAACTTCTACTACAACTGAGGAACCCACAACTCCTGAGGCAGTTACAGAACCCCCAACGACTTCTACAACTGAGGAATCTACGACACCTGAGGATACAACCACAGTTACAGAACCCACAACAACTGAGGAACCCACAGAACCCACTACTGTTACAACAGAGGTACCTGTCATGTTTATAGAACCAACCACATTAGCAGTCATCCTTTACCACAACATCCCAGCCAAAATCCATATATGAATCAATAACATATGAACCAATAATCACATTTGATCCAACAATCACATATAATCTACTAACCTCCTATGAACCATCAACCACACGTGAACTAACAATCACATATGATCAAACGAACACTCATGAACCAACAACCACATAATTTTGATCCATCAACTACATACATGTGATCCATTCGCTACAGATGAACCGACAACCACTTAATATTATGATCTTTTAACCACATAAGAAGCAACAACTAATTATAATTGTTTTCAAAACGCAGGTTTCTGCAACTTCGACAGACCCTACAAGTTCGACGGACCAATCAACACCGGAAGAGCCTACTTCACCCCCAGACTACACGAAGACGACAATCGACGAAGAGACAACATTGGAGCCAACAACTCAGGTACCGTTTACAACATATGAGCCAACTACACAAGACCCCACAACTGATGAGTCTACAACACAAGACTCCGTAACTGATGAGTCTACAACACTAAAACCAACTTCACAAGAACCCATAACTGATGAGTCTACAACACCAGAGCCAACAACTGATGAGTCTACAACACTAGAGCCAACAACTGATGAGTCTATAACACTAGAGCCAATTACACAAGACCCCACAACTGATGAGTCTACATCACAAGACCCCATAACTGACGACTCTACGACACTAGAGCCAACAACTGATGAGTCTATAACTCTAGAGCCAACTACACATGACCCCATAACTGATGAGTCTACAACACTAGACCCCACAACTGATGACTCTACGACACTAGATCCAACAACTGATGAGTCTATATCACTAGAGCCAACTACACAAGACCCCATAACTGATGAGTCTACGACACAAGAACCTACAACTGATGAGACTATAACACTAGAACCAACAACTGATGAGACTATAACACTAGAACCAACAACTGATGAGAGTATAACACTAGAGCCAACTACACAAGACTCCATAACTGATGAGTCTACAACACTAGAGCCAACAACTGATGAGACTATAACACCAGAGCCAACTACACAAGACCCCACAACTGATGACTCTACAACACTAGAGCCAACAACTGATGAGTCTACAACACAAGACCCCACAACTGATGACTCTACAACACTAGAGCCAAAAACTGATGAACCAACAACACTAGAGTCAATAACACAAGGCTCCACAACTTATGAGCCAACTACACATGACCCCACAATTAACGAGCCTACAACAGCAGACCCAATTATTCCTTTCTTGATAAAATATTTGAATTTGTAATTTGAGAAATCACACTTATCTAACCTATGATGGCTTTATTTAAATTAATAAATTATATTGTTTGAGTAAACATTCGTTTTTTTCTGTCTCCGTTTTATTTCTTTGTTATTGTTATGACACCAAGACTAACTAAACAAAACCCACAATAAATTATGCTAGTGAAGTATAATTTATTGTGGGTTTTGTTTAGTTAGTCTAGTAGAGTTAAAAACTCATGCCAGAACAACTACTGACAACTCATGATACACCGGTAAAAATACAATTGTCGTTAGCCATAGTGTTGTCGGCTTTAGTATCTAATCACAATAGAGCCAAAGACATAAAAGGAAACTATGTATACTAGAGCCCATTGGCTCTAGTATACATAGTTTCCTTTTATGCTCATTAGCAACAAGCACTTTTTAATAGTCAAAAATAAGCTACCTACGGTCTAGCCAGATGCATATCACCCGTTGTAAAAGGAAGGATCCTCCGGCCAGACGGGTGTTCTGTATATTGGGCTAATGCCCGACTGTTATTATGGGGTTCTTGTATGTATCCATATCTTGAAAATAATTTGATTGCGCGATGCCAGATTTCAAAGTTCTCATCTTGTGTCTTAAATGTCACTGCTGATATTTTTGACTGCCGCTACAAGTTGTTGTTGCTGCAGTTGTGCCGTTACACTGGCGTACTGTAGTTTCCAATAGCCAACGACATTACAACCAACCACTGAAGAGCTAACAACTCTAGATCAAACTACGACACAACACAACCACCCACCCACCAACAACTACAAATATACTTATAACACAAAATTCTACCACTAACAGATTTGCAAACAACACAAATGTCACATCAAAAACCTACATGATTCCATTGATTTAAATCATAGATTCGCCTAGCGCCAAAAAATGTTCGTTTCTATTTCGTTGACATTTGAAAAGTATTTTCTCGCTCACTCGTATTGCACATCGTGTCTATGTAGGACGTGCGACTTCACTCATCTCAATGTAAACACTTTTTCGCACGACCTGAGAGTACAGCTATGATTTAAATCCATGCCTGATTGAATTGAAGTAACTACAGTACCATCTTTTACCATACAGGAGTCGACTACTACTGAACTGACGGACTTGCCACCAGTAGCTGATCCGACTACCCCACCTACCTCAACAGGAGATGACGGCACAACAACTGAATCAACAGCTTCTGATGAGGATAGTTCATCGACAACAGACTATTCAACAATCAGTACTGATCCGACAGATTACCCAGCAGATTCGACGCCGGCTGTAACTACGGAAGAGCCAACGACAGAGGATGATAACCCCTGTCCTCTAGGCAATTACGGAAATGTACCACATCCAGAATTGTGTCATTCTTTCTACTTGTGCGTTAGCGGGGTAGCTGTTCAACTGCAATGTGCAGCTGGGTTCGAATTTGATCCTGAACTTAAGGTGAGAATTCCATTTTGATTACTATGTTTTTTCTGTTCAACCTTGGTTTTCTATTTATTTTGTTAAATCTATTTCTGTCAGCTGTTATCGAAATATTTATAAAAAAGTTGTCATAGTCGTTGTGAGTTATGTTCACATATATTATTTCACAGTTTTGAGTATTTTGTTAATTATTATTCAATGAAAATAATTATGAAATAAAGCTCGATAGTGCTCATAATATTTATTAAGAATTGCAATAATTAATATCGTAACACTTCTTGACTTCTAAAGGAGTATTTGAAAACTTACTGAATGCATTTTTGCACCTTTTAAAAACTTTTTCAGTTTTTATTTTTTATGCAACCTTAGTGAAGTAAAAATAAACTGTGTGAAAACATTCTTGTCTTCACTTAATACCTCGTTAAGTTTAAAATCCTTGCAGATTTGATCACACTAGTCTGTGGTACACATGTTAACACTTTCAATATTCTCTTTAAATATTTACTAATATTATCATCAGCATCATTTTCCTGTGCTTATCACTATTTATTTGCATTTATTTACTGTATTTAATTTAATTTAAATAACCTTTTGCTTACAGACCTGCGTCGTAATCGCCCCAGGCGGTTGTACACTAGGCGGCAGTACAGAAATATACCCAACAACAGTTGAGACTACTACCAATGACTACATGTCAAGTTCTACAACAGAAGGAGTGACTCCCCCAGACCGGTGTACAGAAGGCATGTGGGGTAACATTGCCCATGAGTACAGATGTGATGCCTTCTATATGTGTGCCGCTGGCAATGCCATTCCACTGTTCTGCATCGATGGATTTGAATTTGATCCCGTTACAAGTGTGAGTCTTAATTTACCTTTTTTTTAATAAGTTTATGTTTATTTGCTGAGTCACTACTGCTACTACCATAGAAAAAGTCCTGTCCTATTGTTTATGATTCTCTGATTATCATCATAAACTTCCTGCCCTTATTCTGTTATTTGGGGTCGACGCAACACGTTTTTTTCTTCCATTCTCTCCTGTCAACCGTCACGCAATCGTTTACATCTTTTTCCTTCATAAAAAAAAAAAAAAACAAAAAAAGCAAAAAGGCAAAAAGGGAAGGCCTATACCCAGCAGTAGGTGATTCCGGGCTGATACGATGATGATGATGATTGATCACACACACACACACACAACAAAAAGATTAAAAAAAAAAAAAACAACAATACATACAATACAATATATTGTCCTGTAAAGTGTTTTGTGTGTACATAAATAAATAAATAAATAAATAAACACACACACACGACACGACACGACATTATTAACTTTGTCTCTAAAATTCATAAAACAACTATCAATTTTATTTCAGGTATGCGTCCTAATAGCTGAAGGTGGTTGCACCTACAACACCACCACGACGACCCCCGAACCGACTACACTGGACCCCATCTCCTCCCTCTGCCCCCCGGGCTCTTGGGGCAATGTCCCCCACCCAGAGATCTGCAATTCGTTCTACATGTGCGCTGGGACGCCGATACAGCTGTTCTGCAGTGAAGGCTTTGAGTTTGACCCGGTGACTCGGGTGAGTTCATGATTCTGCTTTAATACACACACATATAAACTCAAGCCTTTAAAGATAAAGATCACAGCAGTTGGCGACCTGAAGTACTTCAGGACGCCATCTGCTGTGATTTTTATACAAGGTGTAAACGAACCCGCCACGAAGCCGTCAGCCAAGAATTCTGTACATCAAATTAAGTAACCTTACGCAACAATTATTGCTGGGATACGACATTTAATGCGGTGGTTTTTTTTTTTTTAGACCATAGCTGGAATCGGTTATTGAGATATTGAGGGTCGAAGTTCAGACTTTTCCATGAGTTAAGTGTAGTGTAGTGTTTTAGTTTTTTTAAATACCTATTCTTTATTGCATGCAAAATTAAAAGACATACACACAAACTTACAATATAATATAGCCTAGGTACAACGGCGAGCATAGTTGACGGCTTCGTGAAGAGTCTGTTGAAATCATGTATTTATCAAATTATGTTTTTAGTAAAAGGTTCTTATCTCAGCATGATATCAAAGGGGATTCTAACGTAAAAGTATGTTTTAATAAGTGACTACAATCGTAACAAACACCACCATCTTGATTATTCAATTTAATTATTTCACAAATGTTTACAATTAGCGCCCCCCTAACAATGTCATTCGAGTGCCACTAGATTCTTGCAGCAATATAAATGTCATAATGAAGGTGTCTCATACCAACATCTCTGCCTAACCTCTCAGTTAACACAAGCGTGACGTTACCTTCTCTTTTCAGCAATGTGTAGCAATAGCAGAAGGAGGCTGCACTTACAAACAAGGCACTACCACTGGCAATGGAGAAACAACAACAATATCAACAACTGTAGATCCGACAATGTCTACAACTGAAGAGCCGACAACGACTACAACTTGGGAAGAATTATATTCGACATCTGCATCTACAACTCAGGGAGAATCAGATTCGACACCTGCATCTACAACTGAGGGAGAATCAAATTCGACACCTGCATCTACAACTGAAGGAGAATCAGATTCGACACCTGCATCTACAACTGAAGGAGAATCAGATTCGACACTTGCATCTACAACTGAGGGAGAATCAGATTCGACACCTGCATCTACAACTGAGGGAGAATCAAATTCGACACCTGCATCTACAACTGAAGGAGGTTCAGATTCGACACCTGCATCTACAACTGAGGGAGAATCAAATTCGACACTTGCATCTACAACTGAGGGAGAATCAGATTCGACACCTGTATCTACAACTGAGGACGAATCAAGTTCTACAACTCTGGGAAATTCAGGCTCATCAACACTACCTTCAACTGTAGACGATGGAACGACAGCAGAAACAACAACAGTTGAAGCAGCTTCAGGAGAATCAGGAACAACAACAGGGTTGCCGTTCACTGACGATGGAGCGGATAGTTTGGAAGATCCATTCGACCCCTGTCCATCAGGGGTGTTTGGTAACGTACCTCACCCAGAACTCTGCAACGTATATTTCTTGTGCCTAAGTGGCAACGAGCCCATAGAACTTAATTGTCCTGATGGATTGGAGTTTGATCCCGAAACTAAGGTAAGTGATACCTTATTAAAGTATTTTTTTTATTATTATGATCATCACATCTCTGCATCAAGCGTCGTTATAGCACGTGACCTGTCATAACCTTTTGTAGCAGTATCGGTTTTAGGTTTGAAAAAGATGTCCTGTCCTCCATCACTTTCCCTCACTGATGTGACATTAAAGTAAAACTGTTATGAGAGTGTATAGTTAGAGAGAGTATATGGTTTGGGCCACGTGGCCCAAACCACTATCTAACTGGTAAGAGTCGCGGGAATCTGCTGGACGTGACAAGCACATGCTTGTCACGTCCAGCAGATTCCCGCGACCCTTACCAGGTCGTCAGTTCACTTAGTGGGAGGCCTTTTAGCGCTGTGCATTCCGATATGTGATCGCTAGTCAAAATTCGGTGTGTGATTGATCTATCACCAGCAGAAAATAATTATATTCATTTAGAAACTGCAAAAGAGAGAGGATTGAAAGGAGCAGAGGGAGGTCTTTGCCCAGCAAAGAGTATACAGATAAAATAGTAATCAGAATAAAACAAAAGATTCTTTTGCTGTAAAAAAAGAGAAATTTGTCTAGAAAGGAGGTAACTGCTGAGATGACGAGTAATAGAGAAGTATGGAAGAACGGGGTAATTATGCTTCGCCGACCCTACATAGATTGGTATACGGACAGGAGAATAATGGTTCGTAAAGTTCTAAATTCTCTATTCTTCTTCTCTACACTCCGTCCCTCATTGTTAAGGATTTTTGACCCATCTTGTTGAAACCTTGTCGTAACTTGACGCCAGATCTTTCAATTTTGGGCAATTCTTGAAGTTGCTTGAAAAGATAACCCGGATTTGGCTGACTGGAGGTGGAGGACAGCCTAATATCCCTAACCATACATCCATAAACTCACGCCTTTTACCCATGGAGGTAGGCAAAAACTTCAAAACGCCTCCTGCTACGATCACTACATACTCCTTTTACCTCCATGTTCATACATCTGGCGTACACATACACATACGCGAGTACTAAGCACCGGACCTTTCTCTCTAACCACTTCTTTTTTTTCAGCAATGCGTGCTCATTGCGGAAGGAGGTTGCACTCTCAGTAGCACAACTACAACAACTCCAGACCCTACTGTACCAAGTTACCTGGAGACGACCACCCCTAGAGTTTCTACTACGGTCGTAACCCCACCTCCAATCTGTCCTTTGGGGGTGTTTGGCAATGTGCCTCATCCAGAACTGTGCCATTCGTTCTATATGTGTGCTGGAGAGACACCAATACAGCTGTTCTGCAGTGAAGGCTTTGAGTTTGATCCTGAGACCAGGGTGAGTTTTTGTGACTGTATTACTTTTCCCGAGTTTCACTGTTGTTATGCAGCTTATATTTTTGTGAATCATCGATTGCTTAACACTTTCAACTAAAACTTTTGTTATATTACTTTTTCATGTAGATATAATTATATGTTTTTAAATCTATAATAAATTAAACTAACTAACATAAACAATAAAATTAAAAATGATTAGTAAATGATTAATCTATAAATCGGATTCTCGAGTGGCTGAGACACCACGTGTCGCTATTTATCCGTTATTTGTTGTTGGTCCTCCATTTTGGGCATGTACGTGAAGTTGGTTGTACGCGCAGTACAATTCACTTTCAACGGAACATTATCAGAATAATGAGGGATTACAATGATAGTAACTGATTAAATCCAAATTACAATCATTATTAGACTTGAGTTTAGAGCCAATGGATTTGTGTGTGTTCACCGCGTGACAGCCCCATCAAAAAGCCGCTGTCATCGCCGCCATGACATTCACAACCCCATTAACCGCTCTAAAATCACTGAATAATAATAATCGATTACAACGTATAAAAGCGTTGTAATAAATCAATTAAATAGTCATAGTTCAATATGGAGAAGGGTTACAGAAAGATAAAGAAGAAATTAAAAAAATATATATGTTGAATGGTCAAAAATATTTTGTTAGTTGTGGCGACACTTGGGGGATGCTTAAGTCTAGCAGTGGACGTCTTTCAACTGAAATGATGATGATAATGATTTTGCAAAACCTTTTACACATCTAATATAAAGTACAATTACTAGATGTGGACGGTCCTTCCTATCCAACAATGCTGGGATGTTGGACTGTGTCCAAGTTTCTACATGATAACAAACTCTGAGACCTATATAGTCTGTCATAATCCACTACCCCAAGACTTCGTTTATTTTTTCGTTAGCTACTTTTTCATAACCAACACTCACCACCTTATCATTTATTTATTTCCAGGTCTGTGTCCGAATCGCAGAAGGAGGTTGTACCCTTGGAGCTACTACTACTGAGCTGCCACCACCGACCACCCCCACACCCATATGTCCGCCAGGGTTATGGGGCAATGTGGCCCACCCGGATAGGTGTGACTCCTTCTATATGTGTGCAGCAGGGAGCGCCATACAATTGAACTGCAGTGCAGGATTCGAGTTTGACCCAGAGATAAGGGTAAGTTTAAAAAACTTTTAATGTTTTTTCTCTATAAAGACCACTAGCTGTGACTGTGTTTTCACATACACACAAACTTACAATATAATATAGCCTAGGTACAACGGCGAGCATAGTTGACGGCTTCGTGAAGAGTCTGTTGAAATCATATATTTATCAAATTATGTTTTTAGTAAAAGGTTCTTATCTCAGCATGATATCAAAGGGGATTCTAACGTAAAAGTATCTTTTAATAAGTGACTACAATCGTAACAAACACCACCATCTTGATTATTCAATTTAATTATTTCACAAATGTTTACAATTAGCGCCCCCCTAACAATGTCATTCGAGTGCCACTTGATTCTTGCAGCAATATAAATGTCAAAATGAAGGTGTCTCATACCAACATCTCTGCCTGACCTCTCAGTTGACACAAGCGTGACGTTACCTTCTCTTTTCAGCAATGTGTAGCAATAGCAGAAGGAGGCTGCACTTACAAACAAGGCACTACCACTGGCAATGGAGAAACAACAACAATATCAACAACTGTAGATCCGACAATGTCTACAACTGAAGAGCCGACAACGACTACAACTTGGGAAGACTTATATTCGACATCTGCAACTGAGGGAGAATCAGATTCGACACCTGCATCTACAACTGAGAGAGAATCAGATTCGACACCTGCATCTACAACTGAGAGAGAATCAAATTCGACACCTGCATCTACAACTGAAGGAGAATCAGATTCGACACCTGCATCTACAACTGAAGGAGAATCAGATTCGACACTTGCATCTACAACTGAGGGAGAATCAGATTCGACACCTGCATCTACAACTGAGGGAGAATCAAATTCGACACTTGCATCTACAACTGAGGGAGAATCAGATTCGACATCTGTATCTACAACTGAGGACGAATCAAGTTCTACAACTCTGGGAGATTCAGGCTCATCAACACTACCTTCAACTGTAGACGATGGAACGACAGCAGAAACAACAACAGTTGAAGCAGCTTCAGGAGAATCAGGAACAACAACTGGGTTGCCGTTCACTGACGATGGAGGGGATAGTTTGGAAGATCCATTCGACCCCTGTCCGTCAGGGGTGTTTGGTAACGTACCTCACCCAGAACTCTGCAACGTATATTTCTTGTGCCTAAATGGCAACGAGCCTATAGAACTTAATTGTCCTGATGGATTGGAGTTTGATCCCGAAACTAGGGTAAGTGATACCTTATTAAAGTATTTTTTTTATTATTATGATCATCACATCTCTGCATCAAGCGTCGTTATAGCACGTGACCTGTCATAACCTTTTGTAGCAGTATCGGTTTTAGGTTTGAAAAAGATGTCCTGTCCTCCATCACTTTCCCTCACTGATGTGACATTAAAGTAAAACTGTTATGAGAGACAGTGGTTTGGGCCACGTGGCCCAAACCACTATCTAACTGTTAAGAGTCGCGGGAATCTGCTGGACGTGACAAGCACATGCTTGTCACGTCCAGCAGATTCCCGCGACCCTTACCAGGTCGTCAGTTCACTTAGTGGGAGGCCTTTTAGCGCTGTGCATGATCGTAAAAAATGGATTTGTGTGTGTTCACTGGGTGACAGCCCCATCAAAAAGCCGCTGTCATCGCCGCCATGACATTCACAACCCCATTAACCGCTCTAAAATCACTGAATAATAATAATCGATTACAACGTATAAAAGCGTTGTAATAAATCAACTAAATAGTCATAGTTCAATATGGAGAAGGGTTACAGAAAGATAAAGAAGAAATTAAAAAAATACATATGTTGAATGGTCAAAAATATTTTGTCAGTTGTGGCGACACTTGGGGGATGCCTATGTCTAGCAGTGGACGTCTTTCAACTGAAATGATGATGATAATGATTTTGCAAAACCTTTTACACATCTAATATAAAGTACAATTACTAGATGTGGACGGTCCTTCCTATCCAACAATGCTGGGATGTTGGACTGTGTCCAAGTTTCTACATGATAACAAACTCTGAGACCTATATAGTCTGTCATAATCCACTACCCCAAGACTTCGTTTATTTTTTCGTTAGCTACTTTTTCATAACCAACACTCACCACCTTATCATTTATTTATTTCCAGGTCTGTGTCCGAATCGCAGAAGGAGGTTGTACCCTTGGAGCTACTACTACTGAGCTGCCACCACCGACCACCCCCACACCCATATGTCCGCCAGAGTTATGGGGCAATGTGGCCCACCCGGATAGGTGTGACTCCTTCTATATGTGTGCAGCAGGGAGCGCCATACAATTGAACTGCAGTGCAGGATTCGAGTTTGACCCAGAGATAAGGGTAAGTTTAAAAAACTTTTAATGTTTTTTCTCTATAAAGACCACTAGCTGTGACTGTGTTTTCACATACACACAAACTTACAATATAATATAGCCTAGGTACAACGGCGAGCATAGCTGACGGCTTCGTGAAGAGTCTTTTGAAATCATGTATTTATCAAATTATGTTTTTAGTAAAAGGTTCTTATCTCAGCATGATATCAAAGGGGATTCTAACGTAAAAGTATCTTTTAATAAGTGACTACAATCGTAACAAACACCACCATCTTGATTATTCAATTTAATTATTTCACAAATGTTTACAATTAGCGCCCCCCTTACAATGTCATTCGAGTGCCACTTGATTCTTGCAGCAATATAAATGTCAAAATGAAGGTGTCTCATACCAACATCTCTGCCTGACCTCTCAGTTGACACAAGCGTGACGTTACCTTCTCTTTTCAGCAATGTGTAGCAATAGCAGAAGGAGGCTGCACTTACAAACAAGGCACTACCACTGGCAATGGAGAAACAACAACAATATCAACAACTGTAGATCCGACAATGTCTACAACTGAAGAGCCGACAACGACTACAACTTGGGAAGACTTATATTCGACATCTGCAACTGAGGGAGAATCAGATTCGACACCTGCATCTACAACTGAGAGAGAATCAGATTCGACACCTGCATCTACAACTGAGGGAGAATCAAATTCGACACCTGCATCTACAACTGAAGGAGAATCAGATTCGACACCTGCATCTACAACTGAAGGAGAATCAGATTCGACACTTGCATCTACAACTGAGGGAGAATCAGATTCGACACCTGCATCTACAACTGAGGGAGAATCAAATTCGACACTTGCATCTACAACTGAGGGAGAATCAGATTCGACACCTGTATCTACAACTGAGGACGAATCAAGTTCTACAACTCTGGGAGATTCAGGCTCATCAACACTACCTTCAACTGTAGACGATGGAACGACAGCAGAAACAACAACAGTTGAAGCAGCTTCAGGAGAATCAGGAACAACAACAGGGTTGCCGTTCACTGACGATGGAGGGGATAGTTTGGAAGATCCATTCGACCCCTGTCCGTCAGGGGTGTTTGGTAACGTACCTCACCCAGAACTCTGCAACGTATATTTCTTGTGCCTAAATGGCAACGAGCCTATAGAACTTAATTGTCCTGATGGATTGGAGTTTGATCCCGAAACTAGGGTAAGTGATACCTTATTAAAGTATTTTTTTTATTATTATGATCATCACATCTCTGCATCAAGCGTCGTTATAGCACGTGACCTGTCATAACCTTTTGTAGCAGTATCGGTTTTAGGTTTGAAAAAGATGTCCTGTCCTCCATCACTTTCCCTCACTGATGTGACATTAAAGTAAAACTGTTATGAGAGATAGTGGTTTGGGCCACGTGGCCCAAACCACTATACTGGTAAGAGTCGCGGGAATCTGCTGGACGTGACAAGCACATGCTTGTCACGTCCAGCAGATTCCCGCGACCCTTACCAGGTCGTCAGTTCACTTAGTGGGAGGCCTTTTAGCGCTGTGCATGATCGTAAAAAATGGATTTGTGTGTGTTCACTGGGTGACAGCCCCATCAAAAAGCCGCTGTCATCGCCGCCATGACATTCACAACCCCATTAACCGCTCTAAAATCACTGAATAATAATAATCGATTACAACGTATAAAAGCGTTGTAATAAATCAACTAAATAGTCATAGTTCAATATGGAGAAGGGTTACAGAAAGATAAAGAAGAAATTAAAAAAATACATATGTTGAATGGTCAAAAATATTTTGTTAGTTGTGGCGACACTTGGGGGATGCCTATGTCTAGCAGTGGACGTCTTTCAACTTAAATGATGATGATAATGATTTTGCAAAACCTTTTACACATCTAATATAAAGTACAATTACTAGATGTGGACCGTCCTTCCTATCCAACAATGCTGGGATGTTGGACTGTGTCCAAGTTTCTACATGATAACAAACTCTGAGACCTATATAGTCTGTCATAATCCACTACCCCAAGACTTCGTTTATTTTTTCGTTAGCTACTTTTTCATAACCAACACTCACCACCTTATCATTTATTTATTTCCAGGTCTGTGTCCGAATCGCAGAAGGAGGTTGTACCCTTGGAGCTACTACTACTGAGCTGCCACCACCGACCACCCCCACACCCATATGTCCGCCAGGGTTATGGGGCAATGTGGCCCACCCGGATAGGTGTGACTCCTTCTATATGTGTGCAGCAGGGAGCGCCATACAATTGAACTGCAGTGCAGGATTCGAGTTTGACCCAGAGATAAGGGTAAGTTTAAAATACTTTTTATGTTTTTTCTCTATAAACCCACTGTTTAAATACCCTGTGTTTTCATACACCGTTTCTCTTTTTAATTGACTCCTAATTGTCGGAGCTTGATGTTAAATCTTAAACCTTTCTAAAGAATTGGGCTATCGATTGCAAAAATATTTTTCATATCCATTTGTAGTTCCGGAGATTTCCTCGTTCAAACAAACCCTGATACAACATAAGATAGTAAGCGAAGAAAAATCATCAGTGTTTATTTTACATGAAATGAAAACTGATGAATTTTCTAACCAAGTCGTCTTAAACGCATAAAATGAGCGTTCAATATTAAAAATAACACATTATTTGCAGAACTGCGTAGCCATAGCAGAAGGAGGTTGTACACTTGGGTCTCAAACTACTCCAGCTATTGAAACTACAACAAGATCACCGGATGAAAGCACAGAATCGACTACAGAAAGCGGATCTTCATCCACAGAAGATGATTATGAAGTAACTACTGTACGAGAATCTGATGAGGAATCAGAAGAGTTTACCACAGTACGAGGATCTGACGAGGAATCAGAAGAAACTACAACAGAACGAGGATCTGATGAATCTGAAGTAACCGAAATAACAGAATCTTCAGAGGACTACCAGACTACAGACGGATCAAACTATGAATCTACTACAGTAGCCGATTATACTGAAACTGCGGAAACCTCAACAACTCACGGATCTGAAGAAACCACAGAATCGCAAGAGGAAACAACAAAACCGTCAGGCTATATAACTGAATCTACAACAAGAGTTGATTTTTCTGGAGAAGTAACAGAACCTACAACCAAGACTACAGACTACACAGAAGCCGAATCATCTACAACAACTTCTTTTGAAACAACACAGTCACCAGATCAAACAACAGAAGTATCGGGAGAAACAACAGACTCAACCGACAAAACAACAGACTCACCAAATCAAACAACAGAAGTATCGGGAGAAACAACAGAATCAACAGATGAAACAACCGAGTCACCAGATCAAACCACAGAAGTATCGGGAGAAACAACAGACTCAACCGACGAAACAACACAGTCACCAGATCAAACAACAGAAGTATCGGCAGAAACAACAGAATCAACCGACGAAACAACAGAGTCACCAGATCAAACAACAGAAGTATCGGCAGAAACAACAGAATCAACCGACGAAACAACACAGTCACCAGATCAAACAACAGAAGTATCGGCAGAAACAACAGAATCAACCGACGAAACAACAAAGTCACCAGATCAAACAACAGAAGTATCGGCAGAAACAACAGAATCAACCAACGAAACAACAGAGTCACCAGATCAAACAACAGAAGTATCGGCAGAAACAACAGAATCAACCGACGAAACAACAGAGCCGTGGACAACAGAAAGTTCAGACATAACCGAGACACCGGCTACAACACCAGCACCTATATGTCCAGCTGGAGTTTTTGGCAATGTGCCGCATCCGACACAGTGCAATGCATTCTACTTGTGTACGGCTGGTGTACCCATACCTTTGCAGTGTAGTGCGGGATATGAATACGACCCTGAGTTGAGGGTAAGTTGGCACTTCATCTTATGTAATTACATGTTGTATAACAGGTCATAACGGGTTGTCAAAAACTTAAATACAGTCTCTGCTTTAATTGAGTTTAGGTTTAGGCTTAAAGCTTTAAGCTTTTAAGGTTTAATACTAAACTTTTTTAAACTGTCTCTTACGGGATGTCGATAAATGATGTTTATTTTGCAAGTTTTTACAAACACTTTTAGTGTTTTCTTAGTTTTTTTTTTAAATTGGATTTATTTATTTAAACTCGCTTTAGGAGCTCGTGGCTAAATAATAACAGCCGCTCAGGTCGATCTTCAGGTTAAGCCGTGCTTGCCTAGGTTGGTCCTGGTTGGTTCCTCCGTGCCTCGGAAAGTACAGTTAAGCCGTTGGTCTCGGCTGCCATTAGTAGATCTTTGACAGTCGTTACAGGTAGTCAGTGGCCCGTATGTCTGTCAACCAGTGTTACCAAGGGGTATCGTATTACCCAGAACTAGCTGAGTTGTGGAGATCAGATAGGCAGTCGCTCCATGTAAAATACTGGCTTTAAGCTGCATCCGGTTAGACTGGAAGCCGACCCCAAAATAGTTGGGAAAAGGCTAGGCAGATGACGATTTATTTATTTAAGCTATATGTCCGTTTAAATCCCTACCTATGATAAAATAGCTAAGTATGAACTACGCATTTAGTCAATACTAATCAAATCTTTTTTTTCAGACTTGTGTAGTAATTGCAGAAGGCGGTTGCACACTAGGCCCAAGGTCTACCACGACTGCAGTCCCCATAGAAACGACTACGGAAACTGGAGAGCAAATTTGCCCACCTGGTGTGTTTGGTAAAATTGCCCATCCGGAGAAATGTAATTCCTTCTACATGTGTGCGGCAGGACAAGCTATGTTGCTCACTTGTAGTGATGGACATGAATTCGATCCTGTAATTCGGGTAAGTGGTGTCTCTTTTTGTAATTCTAAATAGTAGTGTGGTAGTAGGTGTAATAACATCTGTTATTGCGCTTTGTAGGAGTTTGATTTTTAAAATCAGGATATTTTAGTTTAATTTTATGTGGGACAATTCTTTCTTCGATCAAAAAAAAATGTGTTTAGTTGTGATTCGATGAAAATCTGTGAGCAACTCTTTGCAGCGTTTCATACGTCTACAGTAGATGGCAATAACAGATTATTAAACACCTCTACCTTCTCCTACCTTCTTTACCTTCTCTTCAGGGCAGGAAGTCGTGATGTTGTTCATATTCTATGTTACATTGGTGGTACTTCTGTAATTTCAAAATTTATACTTATTTATGTTGGATGTTATTTTTGTTTGACTTTACTTTGGCCAGCTTATAGCTTAAAATGTTTTGATCATTTTTAGGATTGCGTTGTCATTGCTGACGGCGGCTGCACCCTTGGACCAAACACAGGATCAACACCCGAAGATAACGGAACAACAGCTCCAAATCCTCAACCAGAAACCTCTACTACAACCACAGAACAAACTACAACACCTGAAGACCCTACTTTGGTACCAGTAGTACCAACCTCAGCTCCAGATAGTGAGGAAGCAGAATCTACAACCGTCGAAAGTACCGAAACGACTTCAGAAAGTACTAACACAACTCCGGATAGTGAAGAAACGACTGCCGAAAGTACTAACACAACTCCGGATAGTGAAGAAACGACTGCGGAAAGTACTAACACAACTCTGGATAGTGAAGAAACGACTTCAGAAAGTACTAACACAACTCCGGATAGTGAAGAAACGACTGCAGAAAGTGCGGAGGTGACTACGCCGGCGCCAATCTGCCCACCTGGAGTATTCGGAAATGTTGCGCATCCAGACAAGTGTGACTCGTTCTTCATCTGCACCGGAGCACAAGCGATAGAACGACAGTGTGCTGAAGGACAGGAGTTTGACCCTCTTGTACAGGTGAGTTTTTCATGTTATAGTATAATTTTTCTGTTAAGCAGAAAACAATCTTGAACCACGATTTTTGGGTGAAACTTCATGGCTATTCCCAATCACATTGGAGGAGTATCCTCCATTACTATGGGGGATAAGGAAATTTACACCCTATACAGTGTGCTGAAGGACAGGAGTTTGAACCTCTTGTACAGGTTAGTTTTAATGTTATAATTTTTCTGTTAAGCAGAAAGCAATCTTGAGTCATGATTTTTGGGTGAAACTTCATGGCTATTCCCAATCACATTGGAGGAGTATCCTCCATTACTATAGGAGATAAGGAAATTTATACCCTATTCCTTATACCTCTAAATACATTTGGAGAAAAACTGACTTAATGTTAATTTTTTGCAGAATTGCGTACTTATCACGGAAGGAGGATGCACTCTCGGCCAAGGCAATCAACCACCAGGAGACGACTCAGGTTCATCCGAATCAGAAATCACAACTCTGGCTTCAACCATGATTCCGGAAGTAACTACGACTTCAAAACCAGAAGACACGACTTCCGAAGCGGCTCAAACGACTTCTGAAGCCACTCAAACGACCTTGGAAAGTGCGGAGGTGACTACACCAGTCCCAATTTGCCCACCTGGAGTATTCGGAAATGTTGCGCATCCAGACAAGTGTGACTCGTTCTTCATCTGCACCGGAGCACAAGCGATAGAACGACAGTGTGCTGAAGGACAGGAGTTTGACCCTCTTGTACAGGTGAGTTTTTATTGTTATAATTTTTTTGTTAAACAGAAAACAATCTTGAGCCACGATTTATAGGTAAAACTTCATCATCTGCTTAAGGTTTTCGCAATCACATTGAGTATGACTTCCAGTCTAAGTAGATGCATCTGGTTACCGGTATTTTACATTGAATCACTACCTGTCTGACTTTCTCAACGCCGTGACTCGGTTAGATGATATTTCTGTGGCCACATCTGTACCGAAACATAGGAACAGATCTGGCATTTTCCCTACATCGCTATATTAAAGTTAGCACAAGCTCACTAGACACAATACTCGCTTGGTCGGAGTATCCACCATTACTGTGGGGAATGCCGGATGAGGTAATTGACACCCTGTTCCATAAACCTCTAAATACATTTGCGGAAAAACTGACATTTTTTTTTTTTTGGCAGAATTGCGTGCACATTGCTGAAGGAGGATGTACCCTCGGCCAAGGCAATCAATCATCAGGAGAAGATTCAGGTTCATCCGAATCAGAAATCACAACTCTGGCTCCAACCACGATTCCGGAAGTAACTACGACTTCAAAACCAGCAGACACGACTTCCGAAGCGGCTCAAACGACTTCTGAAGCCACTCAAACGACCTTGGAAAGTGCGGAGGTGACTACACCGGTCCCAATCTGCCCACCTGGAGTATTCGGAAATGTTGCGCATCCAGACAAGTGTGACTCGTTCTTCATCTGCACCGGAGCACAAGCGATAGAACGACAGTGTGCTGAAGGACAGGAGTTTGACCCTCTTGTACAGGTGAGTTTTTCATGTTATAGTATAATTTTTCTGTTAAGCAGAAAACAATCTTGAACCACGATTTTTGGGTGAAACTTCATGGCTATTCCCAATCACATTGGAGGAGTATCCTCCATTACTATGGGGGATAAGGAAATTTACACCCTATACAGTGTGCTGAAGGACAGGAGTTTGAACCTCTTGTACAGGTTAGTTTTAATGTTATAATTTTTCTGTTAAGCAGAAAGCAATCTTGAGTCATGATTTTTGGGTGAAACTTCATGGCTATTCCCAATCACATTGGAGGAGTATCCTCCATTACTATAGGAGATAAGGAAATTTATACCCTATTCCTTATACCTCTAAATACATTTGGAGAAAAACTGACTTAATGTTAACTTTTTGCAGAATTGCGTACTTATCACGGAAGGAGGATGCACTCTCGGCCAAGGCAATCAACTACCAGGAGACGACTCAGGTTCATCCGAATCAGAAATCACAACTCTGGCTTCAACTATGATTCCGGAAGTAACTACGACTTCAAAACCAGAAGACACGACTTCCGAAGCGGCTCAAACGACTTCTGAAGCCACTCAAACGACCTTGGAAAGTGCGGAGGTGTCTACACCAGTCCCAATTTGCCCACCTGGAGTATTCGGAAATGTTGCGCATCCAGACAATTGTGACTCGTTCTTCATCTGCACCGGAGCACAAGCGATAGAACGACATTGTGCTGAAGGACAGGAGTTTGACCCTCTTGTACAGGTGAGTTTTTATTGTTATAATTTTTTTGTTAAACAGAAAACAATCTTGAGCCACGATTTATGGGTAAAACTTCATCATCTCCTTGGGGTTTTCGCAATCACATTGAGTATGTCTTCCAGTCTAACTAGATGCATCTGGTTACCGGTATTTTACATTGAATCACTACCTGTCTGACTTTCTCAACGCCGTGACTCGGTTACATGATATTTCTGTGGCCACATCTGTACCGAAACATAGGAACAGATCTGGCATTTCCCCTACATCGCTATATTAAAGTTAGCACAAGCTCACTAGACACAATACTCGCTTGGTCGGAGTATTCTCCATTACTGTGGGGAATGCCGGATGAGGTAATTGACACCCTGTTCCATAAACCTCTAAATACATTTAGGGAAAAACTGTTTTTTTTTTTTTTTGGCAGAATTGCGTGCTCATTGCTGAAGGAGGATGTACCCTCAGCCAAGGCGATCAATCATCAGGAGAAGATTCAGGTTCATCCGAATCAGAAATCACAACTCTGGCTCCAATCACGATTCCGGAAGTAACTACGACTTCAAAACCAGCAGACACGACTTCCGAAGCGGCTCAAACGACTTCTGAAGCCACTCAAACGTCCTTGGAAAGTGCGGAGGTGACTACACCGGCGCCAATCTGCCCACCTGGAGTATTCGGAAATGTTGCGCATCCAGACAAGTGTGACTCGTTCTTCATCTGCACTGGAGTACAAGCGATAGAACGACAGTGTGCTGAAGGACAGGAGTTTGACCCTCTTGTACAGGTGAGCTTTCATTATTTTCCTATACTAGTCCAACCAATCGTAATAAGTTTGATAGTTTACTCAAGGAATATCCAGTTTGCTAATAACTGGGTAGTACAGGTCAAAAGGACAGTCGCTCCACAAATACAATATATCTTGTTAGACTTGGAGCTGTATCAGGTCCAAAGAAACTAGGGCAGTCTATAATCATCAATGTCACGGGAAACGACCTGGACGAGGAACATACAGAACCCAGAGGAGTGGCAGAAAAAAAGTAAACCTATTATATCTAGGAAGAAGTCAAGCAAATGATGATTATTTCGATATTCAAACCAAAATTAGTTGATTGCAGTTTTCATAAGTTCGGAATTTAGTCAGAAACATTTTTTGTTTTCCAAAAAAACAATTAGTTCATATGTTCATTTTTTTTTCAGAATTGCGTGCTCATTGCTGAAGGAGGATGCACCCTCAGCCAAAGCAAACCACCAGGAGATGAAGAAGGCGACTCAGATTCATCCGAATCAGAAATTACAACGCCCACTCCTAACACGACTCCGGATGTAACTACGAATTCAAAACCAGCAGACACGACTTCCGAAGTGGCTCAAACGACTTCTGAAGCCACTCAAACGACCTTGGAAAGTGCGGAGGTGACTACACCGGCGCCAATCTGCCCACCTGGAGTATTCGGAAATGTTGCGCATCCAGACAAGTGTGACTCGTTCTTCATCTGCACTGGAGTACAAGCGATAGAACGACAGTGTGCTGAAGGACAGGAGTTTGACCCTCTTGTACAGGTAAGTTTTTAATGTTATAATTTTTCTGTTAAACAGAAAACAATCTTATGCCATGATTTTAAGACTTTACTCAATCTCATTAAGTTTGACTTCCAGTCTAACCAGATGCATCTGAGTACCGGTACTTTACACTGAACCACGATTATGATTATTTCCCTATTCCAAAACCAAAATTAGTTGATTGCAAATTTCAGGAGTTTGGAATTTTGTCAGAAACATGGTTTCCGAAAAAAATAAATTAGCAATTAGTAATTATTTATTTTTTCAGAATTGTGTGCTCATTGCTGAAGGAGGATGTACTCTTGGCCAAGTCAAACCACCAGGAGATGAAGAAGGCGAGTCAGGTTCATCCGAATCAGAAATTACAACGCCTGCTCCTAACACGATTCCGGAAGTAACTACGACTTCAAAATCAGAAGACACGACTTCCGAAGCAGCTCAAACAACTTCTAAAGTCACTCAAACGACCTTGGAAAGTGCGGAGGTGACTACACCGGTCCCATTCTGCCCACTTGGAGTATTCGGAAATGTTGCGCATCCAGACAAGTGTGACTTGTTTTTCATCTGCACCGGAGTACAAGCGATAGAACGACAGTGTGCTGAAGGACAGGAGTTTGACCCTCTTGTACAGGTGAGTTTTTAATATTATAATTTTTCTGTTAGGCAGAACAAACCGGTGTTGCGGTTCTGTCAACAGGACATTTCATCACTTTTAAAAACGACTAACAAACTTGTGAAACTGATAAAGCTTACGGAAATCCACTGAATGTGTTTAGGGGAGGCTTTTGGCCAGCAATTGACGTATTTAAGCTGATAACAAATTAAACTGTGGCAGTTACTACAATGCATACAGTTACAATACCAAACAGCACGCAAATCATACATCGTGAAAGCAGAGTAATATTAGGATGTTTGTATACAATAGCCCTACAACAAACGTCGGACAGTAGCCCACCAGAAGCAACAACTGCCCGCATGACCATCGTAGAAACGGGTTTGTTCGAAGAAAGATTCGACAATTCTTTTGTTCATCTGTCATTGAATCTACAAAATGACAGATAAACAAAAGAAATCTGTAATTTTGTCGATACTTTCTAGTTTCTACGGTAGTCATGCTACACGGGCTGGTGGTAACATCCTTCTTTTTCAGCGAAGGATGACTAACTTTCCACTCTGTTTCTCATACCTACCTCTATATAGTAACTAAAATTGTAATTTTTATTAAGCTTCAGTATATTTTTTAACAAATACATTTAATAATCACAGAATTGCGTACTCATTGCCGAAGGAGGATGTACACTTGGACAAAACCCAGGCAACGAGGAAGACGCTAATGGCTCATCCGAAGAACTTGAAACCACTACTGGTGAACCTGTCGACGCGACTGACGAACCAACAACCTTCGACCCAGAAGAAGATACGGCCGCAGCACACTTCGAATGCCCTGACAATCAGAACGGCAATGTGGCTGACCCAGCCAGGTGTGACGCGTTCTATGACTGCAGCGAAAATATTCCCCTGCATTTCTTGTGTGCTGATGGATACGAATTTGATAGTAAATCGAGGGTGAGTTTTATTTTTACCGAAGACAAATATTTTTACGATAGATAACGCGAACAAACTCATAATCTGCTTGCAAGAGGTAACTGTTGCTAGACGGTACAAGTGTTTCATGCCAAAGTTGGCAGTAATATAAATTTGCTTTTTAGCGTTTTCTTATACATCACACATTTTTTGTATGACATGATAACATAATATAGGTATATCCCCAAAGGGTTAGGCACAGGTGTACCTAATGTAATAGGGGGCGAGCCTATTGCCATCAACCATGATAAAAATAAACTCAATTTCACTATTCCCAACCCGGCAATCGAACTCAGGACCAGCAGTCGCACTTGAAACCACTCGACCAACGAGACAGTCGAAGCATAATCGTTACACAATATTCCTCTTATTTCAGGTGTGCATAGAAATATCTCCAGGAGGTTGCACACTCAGCAACCCAGTAACAACCACCACAGCAGCACCAACCACAGTCTCGCCATCCTATGGGGACATCATATGCCCGGAAGGCGTTACTGGAAACTTGCCCAATGAACAGGATTGTATATCCTTCTACTTCTGTCTTGAAGCAGGTTATGGACTGAAACTGTACTGCGCTGCTGGAGATGAATTTGATCCTGAATTAGACGTGAGTTTTGACAAATATTTATACAAAGATATTATAGATAGCTATTTGAATTCAATGATTTTTTATAGATCTCAGCCAGTTTAGTTCTCTTTCCATATGGTCATGTCGAAGGGCGGGCGTTTTTGGGACAGTCTATTGTTAATTCTGACGTTCAAAAAGTGCTGATTAACAGCCTAATTGGAATAAATGACTTTTTATTTTGATATAAAACTTATCTTAGGTCAAAGCTACACAGCTAGGTACTTCTTCAATTATTTTGCTATTAATGCTACTTTGCTTCCAGCTATTTGACCATGCTAGTAGCATAATGTGCAGAAAAAAAATTGCCCCATACCATCAGTCTTCTGTCAGTAGTCCTGATCATATCATTGCATGTCTATAACTACTGAGTAAATAATTATCTACCGTTTTGTTCGTATTTTAACCAAAATTCTTTTCTGACAGAGGTGTGTACCAATTGCTGAAGGAGGTTGTACACTTGGAAGTACAGTAAAGACAACTTCTGAACCAACAACAATACCTACAACAGAAGCTTCCACTACAGAAGCACCAATAACGACAGAATCAACCACATTAAGCACAGAAGCCACAGCACCACCTACAGAAGCGCCGACAACGACAGAATCAACAACAACAGCAGAAGCGCCGACAACAGAAGCACCGATATGTCCACTTGGAATGATCGGGAACCTGCCAGATCCTAACAGCTGCGAATTCTTCTATAGATGTATAGGGGTTGGAAACCCGCTGCATCTGCGCTGTCCAGATGGACTTGAATATCAACATTCCGTTGAGGTAAGTTAACTAACCTGACTCCTAATTTCTTAAACAACACTTACTTAATCACCAGGCCCCGAATCACGTTTAGTAGGTCGTGGTTTTGCTCAGCCAGGCCTGCACATCATTTGGTATAATTTATTTTATCACCACTGCTCTCAAAACGATGAAGGAAATCATCAGAAACATATGCCTTCCTTTCCCAACTATGTTGGGGTCGGCTCCCAGTCTAACTAAATGCAGCTGAATACCAGTATTTTACATTAAGCGACTACATATCTGGACTACCTATTAGTACTGGATAATACGGTACTCCTTGGTAAGACTGGTTGTCAGACTTTTGGGGCAATGACTACCTGTCAAAGATATACAAATGACAGCGGCTTAACTTGTTTTCCGAGGCACGTAGAAAACTCGGTATGTAATGGGTGGTCACCCAGGCAAGCCTAGCTTAACTTGAAGTTCGACCCGAGCGGGTGAACAGTTACGATGAAGGAAACCGGCATGTCCTAGAACCAAAACTAAGACATCTACTAACCCGAGGCTCTTCCTATTGAGCTCAAAATTCCGGGCTGCTTCACCCACAAGTCCCAGTTATTTTTACGTACCATGTAATTGGGAACCTATTACCATCAACCGGGCACAAATACAGACTCCGTGGCTGCCACTGCGAAAAACCTGGTGGATAAACCCAATACTTTGCCCGACTTGGAAGTCGAATCCAAGACCACGTCTTCTACTATCTAGATGTCAAGAAACTCGAAAACATTATTTCATTATTATGTTTTTTAATTACAGAACTGCGTACCAATCGAAGAAGGGGGTTGCACACTTGGCAGTACCGCGCAAAAAGCACTACCAATCCCCGCTGAAGAGACCAACTCGACTTCCGTAGAACTGGAGGCCAACTCCATTTCAGAACACACTTCAGAACAGTCTATCGAAGCTGAGATAGAGAAGAAAAGATTAGGGGATATAGCATGTCCTTTAGGTGTTTATGGCAATGTGCCTGATCCGGAACGTTGTGAGTCATACTACTTCTGTGCCGGAGGATTCGCAACCCAATTGCATTGTAGTGACGGCTTTGAGTTTGATCCGGATATGAAGGTGAGTTGATGAATTTTCATTTTATTAGTAATTTTGGTAAATCTATACTTTAATATTATAAATAAAGAGGGATTTGTTTGTGTGTGTTGGGGCTAATCCCCGGAACTGAAAATCCAATTCTAAAAAATTCAATTCGAAACATCCTGAGGAAACCAGCATGTCTGAGAGAAATTTCTTGACGGCATGTAAAGCTAAGTCAGAAGCCCATGGGCGGCATAAAAAATCTGACACCAGGTTAGGCACTAACCACACAATAAAGAAGAATACTAACTAAATTTACTTTTATATGTACAATACACGGTGGTCACCCACCGTGTATTGTACATATATAATGCCATGAAAGTTTTTTTTTACACTTAATAGAATGCTGTGAACTATCTCCTAAATATTTATTTCTTTGTCCACAGTCTTGTGTCCACACATCAAAGAGCAATTGCAAATCCAAACTAAAGGAAAAAACGATATGATCACCTGACACTACGACTACTGAACAAATTACTTTGGCACTATATTCTATTGAGTAATCTTAGTTACAACAAAAATTTGTACTTTTGTATCGGTTTTGATTACCCAGTGTGGTGGTGGTTGAGGAGATCAGATAGGTAGTCGCTCCATGAGAAATACTGATATTCAGCTGCATCTGATAAGACTGGAAGCCACTCCATAGTTGGGAAAAGGCGAGGCAGCGTTGTCAGTAATTCATCACTAAAAGTACCAAGTGGTCAGAAATGAATGATTGTAAAAGAGATTACTCAATGAATTAAACCTGTATATAAAAATAATCTTTAGTAAATGAAACTTTGAGATCTACAGCTGTAAAGAAATTATGTTGTTTGATGGATTGATTGCTGGGTGGAGAAGAAGTGAGGAATCTGCTAAAAGACGGAAAGAGATATAAATAATATGTCTCTTTTTTGTGGTACGTAACTATTTAGCTTATACATGGCTAGATATTATTTTCTTTTAGTAGGGCTGACTACACTTACATTATTATGTATTTTTCTCATTTTTGTTGCTTTTTCTTAATTATTTGCCTTTTCTAACTTATTATGTTAACTTTTTAATATAATGGTAATTTTTAAAAAGTATAGTCCTAAGTCCCATGATTTCTCGATTCCTCTCTCTTAACAATTAATTTTAGAAAAATAAAATTGAACAACAAAAAAGAATCTGAATTTCAAATATTTTTTGCCTGAAACTGTTAATAAATTAATGAATTTTATTAATTTAACCAAATATTTGAAAAATATTTCGCACCGTTATTATTTTGTATATAAAAGTTTATTTTTTTATTTAAACGTAGGGTAAGTGTATTTATTATATTTTATTATATAAGAGTAAACCTAGTCTGATATATAAGTTATTGTATTGTAACCAAAGGTTGACCAAAACCCAGTGAGGTGCGAAAAAAATGTTGTAAATAAAAAGTTTCATGTTTTAATAATGGTTTTTATTTCTCACTTAAATATATATGATTTGTAGTAGACAGAATTCCTTGTAATACAATTTTATTGTTCATCTCGTTTGCTATGTTGGCATTCCAGACTACATCGAGGTTTTCCAAAAGGAAAAGTGAAGCCATTATAGACGTTTCGTGTCGCACCGCTGCGGTGTCGAAGCGGTGCGTTTGTCGTATTGCGTACGAACGTTCGTTTGTTTTCATACCAAGCGGGCGCAACAGTGAGGCGTTGGAATAAAAAACAAAACTAGACAGAAGATGACGTCATTGACAGACTATTAAGGCCGGACTCCATCAAAGTGGAGACAAGACAGTTAGCGATGTGTAGTAAGCCACTAATAAAATTTAGTTATTGCACTTCTCGTATCTGCATAGCTTTAATAAAAACGGTTGACAAGAAAGGAGAGCAGATCAGCAGAACAGCTTAGACGCGGAGACGGCGAAAGCGGAGACGAGTGGAGCGGAGAGGAGAAGTGCAAGCTTGAACCAATCACAGGATAGACGAGAGACCTGCAACTACATGTGATTGTTGGGTTTCCGCACATCTCCTCTAAGCTCCGCTCGTCTCCGCTTTGGTGGAAATCGGGCCTAAATAAGGGACACGAGAAGAGACGTGAGCGGTGGGCTGTGTGTGGCATGCTGCTTTGCACATCTCCGCTGTGGACATCTCCGTACAGCCTCGGTGGATACACTCTAGCTTTTACGGATCTCCTCACTTCTCCGCTTCACATACCTCCGCTTGTCCCCGCTTTAATGGAGTCCGGGCTTTACAGTGGGGTCCCATAGCTCCTAATTTATGTCATTCTCTTATTCGGAATCAATTTTGAAAGAGGTCGTCTGGAATCCATGTTTGGAATCGCCAACACAAAGAGGCAGAGTTTTTATTATTACAACGCACACAGAATCGCATCTATAAAATCACCTACCTGTCCTATAAAATCCAGCTTCCCATGTACCAGCTGCAAGCTTAAATTAACAGGGATAGGTATATTTGGTAGTGCCTTAGTCACCAAATTGATTGTATTTTCTTCACCTCTCAAGAATGAAGTCAATATTTGTTTCAAAAGTCCATCTGAATTGCTCTTTATTACTGTATCTAAAACTTGTTGCACAAGTAATTTTACAATGACTGAAAGCGGGCATAATAGATAATCAGAATTATAGAGTTCCAGTATTTTCGACATATTTTCGTCTAAGGATTTTCTAGTTAATACAGTCAAATCTTTTGTTTCTTTACATGTCCTCACTTTATGCCCGTCGATTTTTTTAAATTTGCAATTTGATTTTGAAGTATAAGTTTCTTTTTCGTCGGCGTGTCTTTTTAATCTCTTCATGAAACTTAAAGCGTCTCCAATGAGATTGTTCAAAGGTAGTTGGTTTAAATCAATAGGTGGGGTTTCTGGCAACAGTTTCATAACAAAATTTAGGTCTTTGTTATCATTTGACTCAGTAACAATATTGGAAACTTCTTTTAGTGTTTTTAGTTTATCTTTTAACAAAATTCTAAAAGCTGGTTGTTCTACAATAGTATTATTCGAGTTAGCAAGAGTAACATTATCAACAAGACTTGATTCGAGAGAAGAATGATTAGCTGCAGCATCTTTATTAACATTATACGGAATAGTCTCTTGGTTCTGGGATCCACTCCTTCTAAATTTAACATCTATAATTGTATTCGGAGTATCACTTGGTGGTTTTAAAGTTAAAGGCTCTACTCTAGGAGCTCCATTTCCAACATTTTCTAAAAAGGTAGTGTTTTCCGTCAAGTTGGTAGACGTAGATACATTATTATTTAAACTTGTGAGATTTTTAGTAGTATTTAGTAACAAGTTACTGGTAACATTTTCATTGATCTCAGTACCGTTTGACGCTGTATTGATTTCATTTATCAAAGTATTAGTAACGTTAGCAGAAGTATTTAATCCATTAGATTGTGTTTCATTTGCTGGTCGATTATGTAGTCCAGGGATCTGCAAAATAAAGTCACTATTTATTTCTCACAATAGTTCACTTATGAGCATTTATTAATTTTGTGTTTAAGTCGTTTGGGATCACTTTTAAAATGTGGCAAGAACTGTTGTGGTGCCGATTGGGAAAGGCCTATCTGCAACAGATGGTGCAATAGACTGAGTGAATCAGTATGTACATTATTAACCATTTACAAATGTATTTAAATGAACAGAACATTAAAACATAAAAAATGGCGTAAAAAAAACTCAACGCTGTCAACTGGTAATGTCCCCAAGAGACTGGCGGCGTTACCGTAAATTTAAGTAAGCCTTTGGCCAAGGTAAAAGCCAGCCCTAGGGTCACGGGAAGTGTCAACTAAAAGTTAAACTAAGTTGAGGTTAATTCAAAACAAATTTTCTAGATTCTAATTTTCTATGATTTCATGATTTCTTACTTCAATAATTAGAATATTTAGGGCTCAGTGTAGTAGTTACTGCTAAATGATTCGTTTCAGTATTGTTATTATTTTTTGTAATAATACTAACTAATGTATCAGTCGATTCAACGGCTACAACCACATCATTGATATTACTTATCACTTGATTTGCGACATCTTTGACATCAATTTGTTGTATAAGATCACTGGCTTTCAATATATTTAGAGGTATTTCCTCAAAAGACCCCAGTACCTGCAACTAATAAGATACTATTGATTCGAAATTTAGACATAACAGCCGTTCGGTCGTCGTTAAGCCACGCTTGCCTAGGTTGGTCCGTGGATTGGTGACCGCCCATTACATTCCGAGTTTCCTCCGTGCCTCGGAAAGCACGTTAAGCCGTTGGTCCCGGCTGTCATTTGTAGATCTTTGACAGTCATTACCGGTAGTCAGCGACCCGAAAGTCTGACAACAAGTCTTACCAAGGGGTATCGTATTAGCCAGTATTAACTGGGTTGTAGAGGTCAGATAGGCAGTTACTCCATGGAAAATACTGGTATTCAGCTGCATCTGGTTAGACTGGAAGCCGATCCCAGCATAGTTGGTAAAAGGCTAGGCAGATGATGATACAAAATCCCTATACCTACAGCGTAAGGGACATTGTAGCAAAAACTTTTACCATACATACTTTTACCAGACGTCATTCTAGCTAGAACGTTCACTACTTTCTTCGCTTATTTTAATAATTATTGTAACTGCGGTTTTGAACATAGTTGGGTCTCTATTTGTAACTTTTGAAAAATAATATCGCGGATATTTTAAACTTGACGTGATATTTGCTTCTTAAGCCGTACAAATTGAAGAAAATTCTGGAAAAATTCGTAACTCTGTGTGTTCGAGTACGACTCGGACTTGGCTGTTTTTTTTGTACTGTATTCCACTGCTAGGCCTCTCCTTTCTCCTTTTAAACCTCTCTATCGTTTGAAGAAGAAAAAGAAATCTTACCAATAAATCGTTGGTTTCCGATGTGGAGACCGCATCTTGTTGTGCTAGAGATATCAGCAGCGATGCTGGGCATTGTAATACAAGTAGGATTATAACTGAAACAACAGCAGAAATAATAATAGGCGAGACGACAAAAAAAAACTAATTAGTCCGTCAGTTAGATTATCAGAAAATATTTGACCCGTGTTTTTTCTTTTGTTACGTAAATCAAAATTGACGAAGATATGACGCTTTTAAAATTCTCAATACGTCACGCCTAGGTATAATTTTTAGCTAGTCCTGACGTCACGAGCCCCCACTCCCGAGTTTTGATGCGTTTTATCTTTGTCAATATTCATTGATTTACAAAAACAAAAAATACGTGTCCATTAATTTCCAATACTCTAACTGACGGACTAAATAGATTTGCAATTTTTTGATACTGTCGTCATGCCTATTGTCAAATGGATTGTATATCTCATATTATATTGAATGAAAAATAATACACCTGGTTGTTTGCTTTTGCTACCGTAGTCCTAACTTCCTAACTTAATATTATAAATACGAAAGTAAGTTTGTTTGTTACCTCTTCACGCCCAAACCACTGAACCGAACATCCAGAAATTTTGAATATACGTTGTAGGTCAAATAGGCAGTCACTCCATGTAAAATGCTGGTATTCAGCTGTATCCAGATAGACTGAAAGCCGACCCCAACATAGTTGGGAAAAGGCTAGGCGGATGAGGATGTTGTCAGATGGACAGAAACGGACTTAGGGTACCTTTCATCCCGAAAAAAACTGTACTGTTCCCGAGGAAAACAACAGTAACGTTCGTAGGATAATAGATGGCGCCATGTGTGTAATAATCATGATTGAATTTATAAAAACTTTAATAGTGTGTTATGTGTTTAATACTCGTAGCGAATATGCATAAATTTTCTTTTTTTTTTATTTCGATACGGAATGGTAAAGTAATATCAAAACAATGACAAAAAGCGAAAACAAGACATAAATCGGCCAAACAACACAAAAGTTGTAACCATTTAAACTTTTGTTTCAATCACTGGTGCCGATTCCCTTGTTTACAAACTAAACCAAATTTAAGTTCAGTGCATCTTTTTCTTTCTATTTCATTAAGAAAAGGACAGAAGATAAATTTTAGTTACGTTCTGTCAAATGAATCAGCGCCATACAACTTTTAGACGCGATTAAAAAGTTGACTACTAAAATTACATCAAATTACGTCAGGTGCTGACTAATTTGACAGGATTAAACTAATTTTATCTTCTGTCCTTTTCATAATGAAATAGAAAGAAAAAGATGCATTCAACTTAAATTTAGTTTAGTTTGTGAACAAGGGAATCGGCACCACTTTCTAGACATACGGAATTTAGTATGGATTTTGTACGTCGATGCAGAGAATGACGTCATACGCTGTATCGGATCTCTCTGTCTAATCAGCAGTTTCAAATGCTTATATAACTTATTTTTTTTATGTTAAAGAAATAATTTCACTTTGCTATACTACCTCAAATGGCTTAGCAGGATCCTCCGTTACGCCTAAAATACTGAAGCATTAATTTTGAAATAAATATATGGTAAAGTTGAGGATTAATGTTAAGTCCTGTATTTGGCGAAAACACGATTCCATAAAATTTCTCTATAGAAAAAAAACCCAAAATTACCTCTAAACTGAACAATAAACCGCTGGCAATCATAAAATACTTCAAATTAGATCATGAAACTTTTTATACTAACGCAGGTCTTATTTATTATTTATTTTTTTAGTCCAATCAATAGATTTTTTGTAAATCGCAAAAAACCACTAATTTCGCACTATTCGGCCCACAGTGACTGACGTAACAACCACTTTGTAGTGCAAGCTGATTAGAACTTTATTCTAACAGTGTTTCAAACGAAGTTTGAACTACCAAATATAGAGTTGCTAATTTGAGGTAGTATAGGCTCTTAATACGGTTTGTTTAGAGTGCTAAAAAATCATGCATGTACCCTATTGTCAAATTCTAAATTAACGCGAGTGAAGTCGCGGACATTTTGTCCGCGTCTTCACTCGCTCGCTAGACAATCGGAATCATAATCATCAATACCAGCAGGTAGCAGTGATAGTCTACTGGTTTGACCATTAGACTGTCAACCCATACGGCAGTTCGAACCCAAGACACACTTTTTTAGGGTTCCGTACCCAAAGGGTAAAAACGGGACCCTATTACTAAGACTCCACTGTTCGTCTGTCCGTCTGCCTGTCACCAGGCTGTATCTCATAAACCGTGGTAGCTAGACAGTTGAAAAATTCACAGATAATGTATTTCTGTTGCCACTATGACAACAAATATTAAAAACAGAATAAAATAAATATCCAAGGGAGGGCTGCGGGACTGTTCGAAAGAGATACCATGGCTCCGGAACACAAAGGGCAAAGAAGGAACTTGGATGGGTTTTAGTCAGTAAAAGTCTGACACTCCCTCCTGTTCCGCCCAGAGCGGGAGAAGTCATTTGATGATTTCCCATCCGGAAAAAAAGGGGGTTCCCATACAACAAAAGTGATTTTTTTGCCGTTTTTTGCTCGATATTAATAACGGCAACGGCAGCTTGAAATATTCACAGAATATTTAGTTGTACAAAAATAAATACTTTAATTAAAATATAAAATAAATTTAAGGGGGGCTCCTGTATAACAAGCGTGATTTTTTTGCAGTTTCGTCTAATGTTCTATAGATAATAGTACGGAACCTTTCTTGCGCGTCCAACTCGCACTTGGCCATTTTTCGAATTCATGAGCAAAAAAAAAGAAAAATTAAGAGAAATACTTACAACGTTTTATTCTAGTCAACATTTTTCCAGATCGTGTGTTATTGAGTAATTTTCCCAATATAATGCACATAATCTAATCTTAATTTTGTATGCAACTAATTGCTCGTGAATCGAATTGATTTACTGTTTCAAATGGAAAATATATATTTATTTTATTTTTTTATAATAAAGCATACCAAGGTTACCGACGTAGCCCGAAGAATTGCCAAACTTAAGTGGCAGTGGGCAGGGCACATTGCTCGCAGAACAGATGGCCGATGGGGCCGAAATGTTCTGGAGTGGCGACCGCGAACCGGAACACGTTGCGTTGGAACACTAGGTGGACCGATGACCTGGTGAAGGTTGCGGGAAACCGCTGGATGCGAGTATGGGACCGGTCAATGTGGACACTTGAGGGAGGCCTATGTCCAGCAGTGGACATCCTTCGGCTGAAATGATGATGAAGATATGATGATGCATGCCTTTATCTTACTTTTGCCGTGGTCTGATCTAGCAAAAAGTGGTTTTTAAACTATCCTAGAACCATCATTTATCGAGTACTATATGAAACTTATATCCGCATATAAGTTGCGAAAAGGGCCCACTTTATAAGTCTACTTTTACTTATAACGTATTTATATTAGACCGCTAAGTTGCCATTATACGCCTATATTGCTCCTGTAATGGAATCACGTCAATACAATTACTCCTGTAAATCTCAATATAAGTAAGTTATAGTAAAAAATTGGATTATTACGCGCCTAGAAATGCTTCTATAAGCTCATATATTGTGAACTGTCAAAGTGAGTGTATCGAGCATTGTTATGCTCTGTAAAAAATTTTTTAACTTCTATGTATTTATAAGAATCAGAATTTATCCATGTCAACCATTGTAGAAAAACAAAAACCTTATTTTTGTCAAATTGTTAGTCTTATAGCTTATTCGTAGGGGAACGTGAATTTTCTGTGAAATCTATCATGGTTTTGATCAAAATTTTAAAGCGCCTCTTGAAATTTGCTTATTTACAATTTAGTATTAATTACTACACTACACTACTACAACAGCCCATAACGTCCACTGCTGGACATAAGACTCTCCCATGATGGGAGGAATTTGCCGTAATCTCCACGCTTGGCAGGCGGATTGGAGATCGCAGTGATGAAAGACTAACAGAAAACGCTGCTGCCCATTCTGTGGTCTACGGAGGCGCAAGGTGTTCTGCCTCAGACATTAGTCGCCTTATACGACACCCGTGAGTCTAATGGGTTGGTTCTATTCTACTCTGCCGGATACCACACGGCCATAGTATATTATATATTAGTATATAAATATTACGAAATCAGCTGCCATTTTCTTGGTGAGCATTTCTAAGTATGACATAGTGCTAAAATAAGTATTTTTAGCATTTCCAAGTGTGACATAGTACCAATATAAGTATATTGGTTCTATATTGGGTTATCTCAAAACCGAAGAAAATGGCCGATGTCAAATCCTACAATAGAATTTGCAAAACTATATAAAGCGTGTTTTCATCTGTACTGGTCGTTACAAGCAAATGTGGCTTCTTAAGAGTTTTAACCAGGATTGTTTGAGATTACTTACTTGGACAATAAGACTACTGTGGAATGCCCATATAAATATGTCTAGGTTTAAAACGGCATACGATAAATCGATATACCTAGAGAACATATTCCTTCCATTTATCCTACCGAGTGCTGTTATAATCTTGGTGATTTATTGTTTTAAAAACATGAATATAAAATTCATTTAATACTTATTTTTAAGCTTATGTAAAACCAAACCATAAATGATTTACAGTAATTTAACTTTAATTTACTTATATTGGCTTTTAAAATTAGCTTATATGAGATTATAAGTAAAAGTAACAAGAGTAATTGCTCTTCAGTGCATATATTCCTGGTACATGCTCCTACAGGAGTATTAAGATTTAAATGGTCCGTAGATGTTATCTTATAGGCGCATATAAGTCCGAGTTACCGGAGTAATTACTCTTCAGTGCAATTACTCTTGCTTCATGCTTTTATAGGAGTCTTGGGATCATATTTGCCACGAAACATGATCCCATATACCGATATAAGTACAAATTATAGGATTAAACGTACTTAAGTGAAAACAGCATGTATTTATGCTGTTAAAAGCGCAGTAGCAACCACCAAAACCATCATCGGAGCTTTATAAGTCCACGTAGCATTATCAAATCGCATTCCAGGATTATTTTGCTTGTTGGGGTGGAACGATAAGGCGCTCCAGGAGTTTTCCCAAAGATGGCAGTAGGGTTATGGGCCTGTACGACTTAGGGTCATCCGGTGGCTTATCACCACTTTTTGGAATTATTCGTATAAAGCCACGTCACCGTACGCGAGGGAAAACGCCGTCGGCAATACATCGGTTGAAAACAGATAGAATGGCGTCGCCCGCTGTTTTACACGCTTCTATTATCATCCGATTAGATATTTTATCTTCACCTGATGATTTGTTAAGAGGCAGTTTCCTGACAACATTAATGAATTCGTCAATGGATAGAAGGTCTGACGCTGGTGATTCAGGTGGCACAGCAGCCCACGCTCTGATCTGTTGATGGTAGTCATTGTCATTTACCGGCGAATCATCAGGTATCAGACTATTTAATAGAACTTTGGTTATTTCCTCAATACCGGTGGTGTGTTTATTATTTATTTTAATGTTCTGGACAAACGCCAGGTCGACTGATCGATTAGCTTTGAACTCGTGTTACAAAGGAGACCACGGACCTTCTTTATCTAATTTTTCTAGTAAATTACCCTTAGATTTTTCCACCGATGCTCTGTAGCGGGACTTGGCAACTCTAAACGCATTTAAAGCAAAGTTGAGTGGGTCTCCGGTGACCTTTTGTTTTTTAAGCTTGTTTAAATTCCTACGCGCTCGGCGATAGCTTTTACGTTGTTCAATTAAGTAGTCACACCACCAATCACATCTATGGATGTTGGTCATGGATGCGCGACCAATGGCGATGTCAGCACAGTAAGTGAAGGTGTCTGATATAATATCAGCACTTTCTTCAGCTGACAGCCCATCACGAGTGAAGTCTTTGGCGTGACACGCAAAAAGCGAGCTAAAGAATTCCCAATTCGCGCCTTTACTACTACTAAAATTACCAGTGATATGAGATGGACCTTGAGAAGACATCGGAACAAATTCGTACACGATCAGGCGTTGATCACTACAAGACGCATCTGGTAGGACACGCCACCTATCCAAGCGTACGTCTGCACTAGAAATTGTGACGTCAATACAAGATTCGCCCATTGGGCTGCAAAAAGTAGGTGGTGCATCTGGGGTATTATGAATTGATAGGTTCATTTCAGCTATAAAATCTTCAACAGCACAACTTCGGTCGAAATCCGTAGACCTAACCTTGCCATACCACAGAGACGATGACGCGTTAACATCAGCGCCAACGATAACTTTACAGCCCGCGAGTGACTGTAAGACATGACGGAGGTTATGTATATGAGGAGCAACAGGGTCTGAGTATTGAAAGTTACAGCTCACAACGTAAACTTTAAAAGAAGCTGATGAGACTTCCGCAACGGCACAGTGGGGCGTCATGAGGTTACGCAAAGACGTTACTGTAAAGTTAGAAGAACGCGCCACGTAAATTCCGGCTCGTGCTTTGCTGTCCAGCTGAACTACTTTGTGACGTAAGCGAGCGTTCTGGTATTGTTCTTGAACAAGTACTATGTCTAAGTTATAATCGATAATTAATTTGTCTAATTCAGAGGTCGCCACCCTATCGTTGTATAGTCATGAAGTCTATACCACAGTCTACCCTGCCAGTAATTTAATCTTCATAAATCAGATATTATGGTTTTACAGGGTGTAAACTACCTCATCACGAAGCCGTCAACCAAGCATTCTGTACATCAAACTAAGTAACTCTACGAAAAAATTATTGCTGGGAAATTACTTTTTTTTTTTGGGGTGAAAAATCATGTTTTGTGGTAAAACTCAATGTACCGCACTCAAAACATTGTGCTGATGGATGGATTGAATAGTACGGGGGTCGTGAAGGAAAAATCTTACATTAAAAAACTTGTATTAAAAACAAACTTGTCAAAAACTTGGAACTTTGATCACCAATATCTCCGTAACTAGAAGGTATGGTGTAGAACAAAAAATGATTGCAATGACGAGGAGAGCAAGTGCCTTTCGGCTTCGTTAACGAGGTTTTTTACACCCTATATAGAATGTTGTCTTTGCTACTAGATTAATAGTTCCTCACTACACAATACAAATGAGAGATCTCTCATTGAATTATTTATTACAACTAATAAACCCGACTACTGAAAAATCAAGCCCGAATTAAAATCGAGGTTTACAAGGTAAAATGGACTCCTCCTTGAAGTCGGTTAAAATGTAGCCTATATTACCGATTGCCACCTTATTCATAAAACTCGAATGAACAGTTTAGGCGCTACGGTGGAACATAAGTACATACATACATACATAGACTGCCAAAATCATAACTCTTATTTTTGGCTTCGCCGTAGTCGGGTAAAAATGGCTGTTGTAATAATGTATTTTACACAACAAGTGAGTTTTTAGCCTATACGCGCAGCTGTACCTAATGGTTTTATTATACGTGTACCAAAGACCTCATGGATTTATTTGACACATACACACATCAACACGGTCTAGGGATATTTTTAAAAAAGCGAATTACTATCAATGTGTTAATTATTTATATGACATGTATATATTTAAAAGATACGTTATTTAATATTCTACCATTTTTTAATAATGGTTAAGGTATAGATTAAAATTTCAGGATTTTATGGAAAAAAAATGAAGCATAGACGGAAACCGTATATGAATGAACTTTTAATTTGTGAGTAAAAACTGAAAAAAAATAGAAAAATCATTTAATTTGTGTTTATAAACTTGAAGTTAGTAGTCTGAGAAAGCGCCCATGATGTTCATAACACATCGGCAACGATTCGGCATGCTCAGAACAAGGTTGTCAATGTCTTGCTGCGGAATATTGTCCCATGTCCTTCTGAGGTGCGCAAAAAGTTGATCTTCTGTAGCCAGATTTTCAGGAACTTCCTTCAGAGCTCTTCTTTGCAGCATATCCCACGCATGCTCAATGGGATTTAGATCTGGCGATTGAGCAGGCCAGTCTAAGGCCCTAACATTATGTGTATGTAACCAAGCTGCTACCGTTCTCGCCGTGTGTGCCCGGGCATTGTCGTGCATGAGCAGGAAATCTTGCCCCATTTGTGTTCTGTGGGGCAAGATTACGGGCCCCAGCACCTGTTGGACGTATCGTTCTGCCGTCATATTGCCCCGCACCCAAACGAGATCCGTCCGTCCTCCAAGACGAATTCCTGCCCAAACCATAATTGTTCCTCCTTGGTATGGGTGAACTTCCTGAGGGTTCTGGAGACGGCTCCATCGTCCAGGAACTCGCCAAACACGCGTCCTTCGTGAATCTGGATGGAAGCCGAACCTGGATTCATCCGTGAACAGCACATTGGACCATTGGTCACGGCCCCAGTCCACGTGGTTCCGAACCCATTCTAATCGTCGTCCACGATTGCCTCTCCGTAAAGGTGGGACCCGGAGTGGTCTACGAGAGCGTAGATTGCTTTCATGCAGTCGCCTTCTTACAGTTTGGTCACTCACAAGCACTTGGTGTTCCACTCGCAGCCTTTGGACCAATTGAGGCGCCGTTGCATTCGGTTGTGCTCGCGCAGTAATTTGCAAAAATCGGTCTTGTCTGGGGGTAGTGATGCGACTTGGCCCCCGGTGCCTCTCCGCTACTTCACCTGTGGCACGATAGCGTGTCCACAATCTTGAAATTACATTTTGATGGGTCCCTATGGCCTCAGCAACATTACGCTGAACAGATCCAGCTTCCAGCATTCCCACAGCTCGTAACATCTCCGCCCTCGTCAAATGTCGGCGTTGCATGGCTACAATACCTCAATTTTAACTTTATCTTTCGTTTAAAAATGAAAAAAAAACTGTAACTAAACGTAATTAGTATTGTTTTCTAAATTTCGCACAAATGAAAATTCCCTCTCCTATACATCAAGACATTTTTATGCCACCGAAACAAAAGAATTTTCAAAAATTTGAATTTGGAATTAGTCTGAGATAAATTACAAACAAATCGGTGTATAAAAGATTCCAATGCGGCCAGTACTTTTCGAGTTATTTAATTGAGTATGAAATATCCCTAGACCGTGTTGATGTGTGTATATATGTCGGATCCGGTCATGAGTACGGACGGGCGAATGGATCAAAAGCGCGCCAGTGGTGACATCACGCGACATACTTACCAGTCTACCCCATCATGGCGGCTTTTACAGAGTCCTGATGTTAACAGTTCGCGGCGAGGCGGACATTCTGGGTCTGATCGCAGCGGAGTTAAGACGTCTTGAAACTGTACCCGATTCATTGTGCCCAGTGTTATTGTGTGAAAGTGTAATGTCAAGTAATTTGTTAGTTTACTCAGTGTATCTGTTTGAAAAGAGTAACCATGGAGTTTCTTGCCGGTTCTTCTCCATGGAAACGACCAACCCGAACCGTGAAATGTGAAATAAAATAGTGTATCGCATCCAGTGTGTTTTCATAGCACGAAACCCGTCTTCTGCCCACATAAGCTCGACCCTAGCGAAATATATCCTGAAAACCCGACATATAAATATTTTAATAGGTAACTTATTATTATTTCACAAAAGAAGGCTATTATAATTAATAATCAGCAGTTAGAATATGTAAGCGAATAGATTTATTTAGGGCAATTAGTATCACCGACAGAGAGCATGAAGAAAGAAATTGAAAGAAGAATAGCAAACACTTGGAAGAGATTCTGGTCGTTGAGCGAAGTAATGAAAAATAAAGAAATGCCTATGGCGGAGAAACGAAAAGTCTTTAATGCTTGCATACTGCCATGTCTTAAATACGGATGCCAAACTTGGGCCTTAACTGAACAACAACAAAATAATTTAAATATATGTCAGAATGGGATAGAGAGAAGCGTATTGGGAGTAAGAAGAAGAGATAAAATACAATTTAAAAAGATCAAAGGAAATACTAAATTTGGAAAAGTACAATCAGTATGCAGAAAATTGAAATGGCGTTGGACAGGACATATGTTGAGGGAAAAGAAATAGAAATGGACCAGATTAATAACGGAATGGTACCCTAGAGTAAGCAGAAGAAGTAGAGGAAGACAGCCAAAGAGATGGGAAGACGATTTGAAGCAAGTAGCTGGGCCAGAATGGTTACGTACAGCAAAGGACAGAAACAAGTGGAAATCCTTAGAGGAGGCCATTGTCGAAAGACAAGCTGTTAAGAGGGGAGGTAAGCCGAATGCCGAGAATATGTTTTAGTTTAAGTTAATTTATAGTTTTCTTACCTCTATTGTTATAGTTTTTTTTAAGTAGGTAATGTTTGGTCAATTATGTTAACAGCAATAAAGGCTTATTTTATTTTTAATTTTATTATTATTTTAGTTCAATCTGTAACTTGGTTATATCTAAACGTTAACTATTTTTTTATAAACAGTATAAATTGCATGCTGACTTTAGTAAGTGGAATTATTTAGAGCCTATTTATCTTGAACACGCACACTGTAGTCAAAACAGTTTTGTCTGAAAAACCAAACATTTGTCCTGAGTGTGTGCGCCATTAGTGCCGCCGGACTCCACCGAACCGGAGACGACACGAAAGTTTCCGCTTAGTTTTAGTGGTAACGGTTCAGCAGCAAGGAGAGTAGATGTCGATGTGTGAGTAGATGTAGGTTTTGAGAAGAGACGTGAGCGGCGTGCGGTGAGTGGTGTGCTTTGAGCGGCACCAGGCTTAGCCAAGTTGACAATCGTTAACGCTATTCATCACAACGTTAAATCACGTGATCAACAGAAACGAATAGAAAATCCGTAGACAAGTTTTCATCGTTCAAAATGATAGAATAGAATGTTATCGTTTCTACAATGTTGATCGCTATACTCTTTGGTAGGAACGCTCACCATAGACTAAAGTGTAAGTTTTTTCTACAGATATTAGAGAACGAGCGATCGACTCAGTCGTGTCAACTTGGCTACCAATTTAACCCTTAAATTGGCAGTGTACTCCACCAAAGACATAAACTTTGATAAAATCCATTGTACTAGTAATCTAAAAAAAAATACCCTTTATTATTATTTTTAGCTTGCAATTATTGTGTATTTTGGTAGAAAAAATATTAGGATGAGGTAATTTCGAAAATTATCAGTCAAATTCAAAATGTCTTTGAAGTGGTCTGGTTCTCTGCGTCACGGGTAAGCTTTTTAAGTTTTATTATGCTTTTTTGTGTGGGACTTGTCGTTATTAGGCTTTACATTGCATAGGAACATTGTAAACAATATCATTCGTGCGTAATTTTATGTGTAAATTACGGAATCGCAGTTTTATGAGTTCGAAACTTTGTGTGTACTCCGTGAATACCGTTGCCAAGTACGTCGAAAAGGACGCAAAATAGACTTCGGTATACACGAAGTACATTGCCAAGTACACAAAGAAATGCAAACTGGCTTTTTTTGTTTATTTTGATATAAAATAACACCAGTTGAGGTGTGGATTGTATGTCGTATAGCATGTTCTTTTTCTTTTTCTGCAGTGCTTGAACCTGACACGCTTGCATAAGATTTTAGCTTTGATCTCGAAAGAAAATGCATGTTCCGATGACAGTTCTAGTTCGGATGACGAATCACACTTCTTTCCACCATCTTCACCAAAACTTAGCTCTGACCCACCTTCATTAGACTCCTCATTTGAAAGACTGAACATTCTAGAAGACGACCACAACGACTCTGATAACTTATTTGACTGTAATATTGATGATGTACCACTAACACCAACGTTTCAAGAGGTGTTTCCGTCTCTGTCCACTAGCAATTATAATGCCATACCAACATTGAATTAAATTCAATCATTACCCACTCCATCTGTAGAACTTCTACAGTCTCCAGTTCCTAGCACGTCAAAAGCTTCGCCTGTGCCAATTACTAGATCTAAACGCAAAAAGCCTTCAGTAGTAGTAAAAAAAGTTACGAAAAGCTAAATTTTTACTGATTTACAGCTGGAAAAATCTTATTTACACCCTTATAAGTTTCTACGTGGATTCTCATCCTATTGAAAAGATAAGGAGATACTCGAAGGAAGACAAACGCAAGGTCGATGTTGACTTGTGAAGCAGTACAATAAGCATATGGGGGGTGTGGATTTAGCAGATATACTTATATCTTTGTACCGGACTCCGTTCAAAAGCCGACAGCAACTGCGAAAATATATCCAAATACCACATTTGGATATATTTTCGCAGTTGCTGGATATATGCATAAACAACGGTTGGCTACTTTACAGGCGAGATGGAAGACTTAAAAAGTCTATAAAAGAGTTTAGGCTTGATTTATTTGAGGACTCTGTCGGGCTGGAAAAATCGCCAAGTTAAGTGGAACTATGAAGAAGATGAAGGGGAGAACAATTCAGAAACCTACTGCTGAACGGCCGGTAGACAGTGTCAAGTACGATGCTGTCGGACATTTTCTAGAATCGGCAAATAAGCAATCACGCTGTAGGTTTTGCAAAGAGGGAAGAACCTAAGTCTTTTGTGTGAAGTGCAATATGCATCTGTGTTTTGTGGTAGGAGAAAGTAACAAAAGAAATTACTTCCGCCAATGTCACACAAAATAAATATTGTTTCGTAAGAATTATGGTAAATAAAGGAAAGATTTAACTAAGATGTGTTTAATTGATATCTTGGTACCGTGCTCCACGTAGTACAAACACACGAAGACATACTTTACACTATAGTTGGCAATGTACTCCCTGGAGTACATTGATTTTCGCAAAAACTGTAATAAGTAGATTATTTTCACAATTTTTTTCAGTCCTCTGGGATCATACTGTTACGTCGTACCCGTACTTACCTACAGTTACGGTAGTAGGTACCTAATAGTAGGTAGGTAGGTAATAGTAGGTAGGTAGGTAAATCGAGTCCCGAATGATGTAGGTACAAATTCGCAAACTACCTACAAAAGAACATCATTGTAATTTCGACCGTACGCCGAGAGCATAAAGAACTTAATTCTTTCCTCTGTACAAGTTGTGGAATTGTCTAGAAGATTCTAGGAAGTCGTGGATATTTCTCGAACGTTCGATCGCCATATACATAGTCGACGTGTTTGCGGGAGCAGTCAGTCTTATTTTGGCTACAGTACGAAGCGAATCGAAGTGAACTAGAAGTGCGATATCTAAGCGAATAGTGATCAGAGCCTCTACCATGAGTTGTCATCGAAAAATTACTCGCTAGCGTGCTAACGTGGATCAAATAGATTTCGATAATGCTTGCACCATGAGATTTACGGAGTCTTACGCAGGCGCTAAGGTAAGCTCGATAGATCGTTTCGTCTAGCTAACTTCACTCTACTCACTACTACTTATGTTTTGTTTCTTTCATACCCACTAATAAGAAGAGAGAACGGCTCTTAAGCTCAAAATGTACTATTATCGCCATGCTAAAAATGTTAAGACAGTCAATATCATAAATAAACCGACTACCTAAATAGAAAAGTTGACGGTTAGTAGACTACTTATGGTATTTAGTGGTTTTTGAATTTTTATTCCTTCTAATAAGTCAAGGTCGTCCATTTTATTTGTAATTTGGTTTGTTTACGTTGTACGTTGTGTCACAGAGCTGTGTTGTGTGATTTAAAAGTTTACAATAATAGATTCAAACAGATTATTGAATAAATTGAGGATCAGTGTCTCACAGTTTCCATTGATTTGTTGGTGAAGTTCATGGAAAGGCATGTTTCAACGTTCTATTCAATTTATTGTATGGATTGTTTTAAATAAATAAATTAATAATTTACGTTTTAAGAAATTATGTTTTCTAATATTACTTAATATACATAAAGAGTCTGTGAAGTTTATTAAAGTTTATTATACTTTCTTTCACTTTTATTTTCCAATTGGTATCCGACATGTTTTCTCATTTTGGCTTGAATTCACATTGTTCACGTCATATTCTATGCTAAATAAGCTCATGCGGACATCATTTTGACTGTATTAGACTCAAAAACGTATATAATTTTAATGTAAACACATGTTTCACACGACAAAATGCTAGTGAGCTACGTAACTACTATCGTAAGCGTATTATTCGATAGCTTCAGTGAAATTAGTGAGTCATGGTATCGTTTTGTATGGTGACAGCTGAAAAACGTCAGTGACTATCGAATAGATTACGTTAGGTTTTTAACCTATCGTAATCTATAGTGCTCATGGTACGAATTTTAATTCTTTTTGTGACCGCTAAGGGCGCTGTACAATATTTCATACAAACAATTTACGGAGACGCTAGCGACTTTTGGCTGTGTAAACTCATGGTAGAGGTACAGTAGTGTATTTGTAATTGAGTTTCAAGTGTTTTGTGTTTATTAAAGTTATTTGTTGTTTCTTCGGTAGTTATTAATTTATCCCATACCCAGCTCGTAACAATTTGGTGTCAGAAGTGAGGGATAAATTATGCCAATTCTACCAAAGGACAACACGGACGGTATCCGTACAGGGAGTCAGCGACAGCAGAACATGGACCAAAGGCGGTTTGGAGATTCTCCGACACAGACACCGGGTGGTGTCCAGCCTACGTTAGTGCCAGTCGCTGGCCCATCCGGAGTTTCTCCAGCATCAGTGGCGCCAGACTTGTCAGCTTTAATGGCGCTGCTGCAGGAGCAGGCTCGCCGTCAAGAGGAGCAGGCTCGCCAGTTACAGGAGCAGTTGCAACGAGATAAGGAGGAGCAGGCTCGCCGTCAAGAGGAGCAAGCTCGCCGTCAAGAGGAGCAGGCTCGCCGTCAAGAGGAGCAGGCTCGCCGTCAAGAGGAGCAGGCTCGTCGGTTGGAAGAGCAGTTGCAGCGAGATAAAGAGGAGCAGGTCCACCGCCAAGAAGAACAGATGCTCCTCATGGAGGATCTTCATGCAACTTTTGGCAAAGATCTGAAAGTGATGAAGGATCAGGTTCACCAGCACGAGAACCGTATCTCAGAGGCCGAAGTTCAGATCGCTGGGGTGAAAAAGGCTTTGGGAGAACTGAAGACTGGAGACGTGACTGTGGCTTCAGTAGTAGCTGCACCTTCAGCGCGGGGCTTTAAGGTGCCTCCATTCGATGGAACATCTTCGTGGTCAGCTTATAAAATTCAATTTGAGGCCGTTATGAAGGCGAATGGATGGACAAAACCGCAAGCCATGACCGCGCACACCTTGGGCCTTCGAGACCAGGCCTTAAACATTCTTGAGGCGCTCGGCAAGGATGTAACCTACGAGCAGCTGCTGGAGGCATTAGAGTCCAGATACGGCGACGCGCACCTGGAGCACGTATTTCGTGCTAAGTTGAAGGATCGTGTTCAACGTAGTGCCGAGAACCTGCAGCAGTGGGCCCTCGAAGTTGAAAAGCTGGTTCGAAAAGCATACCAGTCTGCCCCTGCACTTATAGATGGGAATCTGGTACAAGCGTAGGTTGATGGAATACGTGACTTGGAAGTTAGAGCCGCTGTGAGACTTGGGCACCATGAGACGCTGAAAGACGCCTTGGCCCATGCCTTAGAAGTAGAGGCAGTGAGGCAGGACCACCGAACGCACCGCGTCAGGGAGGTTGTAGCAACACCTGTACGCGACCGCCCGCAAGGGTACAGTCCTAGGTGCTACACTTGTGGAGAAAGGGGTCATCTTCGGTCAAGCTGTCCTAAGCGCTGCACCCCGAGAGAAGATCAGCAGGGAAGGGTGGATGAAGTGACTGCCCAGCCACAGCAGGGAAACGAGTAAATGCCAGGACTGGGGGGCGAGTGCTGGCTGGTATTGAAAAAGCCCCGAGAATCTTGATCTCGCAAGCACATGAAAGAAAGAAAGAAAGAAAAAATATTTATTTGGGACAAGCACAGGAACTACAAAAATAAAAAAAGAATCTTAAACTAAATGTAAATAATAAAATGAGGGCCTGTGCGAGGCCAAAAAGGCTCCTATCTCAGCATGATGCTGCGGTAAATGAAAAACAAATACCGCAGCGCTGGTATTCTGATAGGGCCCACTGTGATGCCACGGTCATACCTACGGACACAAAATAATATGTTTTTGAGTAAACGACAAAAAAAAAAAAATAGATCATAATACTAACTTAATAAAATAAACACTATAGATATACAAACAAAACTAAAAGAGTACATAAATGAAAATATTAATAATAATCGGCTCGGCTGCACCGAACGCTCCGACTTCGCTTGTCAACGCCACAGACTATTGTCTATGGTCCATGACAAGCGAAGGGACGCGAGCGCAGACGATACATTGGCATTTTGTCAAGTGGCTGTCAATGTCAAGGTGTTATAGAAACAACTTAAGAAAATAACAAGAAAAACTTCCGAAGCAATAAAGTTCAACAAATAGGGAATGAGTAATAATACTTCAGAGCCATGCGTATATAATAAGTTAAGACAGGGTAAAAAGAAAAAGGTAGTGGGTCGTCCTATGATCTAAGTATATATAATTAATATAATAAATAAACAATAATTATAAAGCGCGTCGGTGTTGGTGTTGTGTACATGGTAGTGATCCAGGCGAAAGCTCCGTTACGATACTAGTACTAGCTTCATGCAGTCTTAGGGTAAGTAAAATTAGTGACTAGTTTCTTTTTGTAATTGTAGCAAGTGTTGTTTATATTTATAACTAAAGGTACCTACATGACGGGAACAGCCTGACCATCAAAGGCGAAGTCAACGGAACACCTTGCAAACTGACGTTGGATACTGGAGCTTCTCACACGGTCGTCAATTCACCTAGCAAGTCGGTTTCTTGGAGACTACTTCGATAACCACGACCGTATACGATTACTAACAGCTACCGGTCAGCACATAATCATCCGAGGCAAGAAGGAGGTGGAGTTAAAATTGGGTGACAGATTTTACAAGCACAATGTCATCGTGGCCGACATAGTGGACGATTGCATCTTGCGCTTGGATTTTATGCGGAAATATCGTTGTGAGATCGACGTTGAACAAGGAGTACTGAAATGTGGTTCAGAGGAAGTATTCATGGAAGGTGCACCATCAGGGAAAGTATACTGCTTGAAGGAGATTGTTCTCCCTCGCAGATCAGAAACGATTGTGCCAATTAGTCTACCACGGAATTCTGGACAAAAAGATCGAAGTGTTCTGATAGAAAGAGTGAACAATGTCTTTCCATGGAAGATGGCACGGACTCTGGTCAAGGCCACCAACGTCTCGGCAGTACGCATACTGAATCCAAGTGACAAGGAGCAAGTGATTAAGAAGGGCACTTTGATCGGCACTTGCGAGGAAGTAGCTTGGATGCGTCAGTTGCAAAATCTGCCTACCGGAAATAAAATTCGTAGTCAGAAGTTTGACGTGTCAACGCTTTTGGAAAACTGCGGTTTAACTAAAGGAGAAATGGACAAGGCTAAGAAGATGTTACTTCAGTACGCCGACACTTTCTCTTCAAATGATGCTGACATAGGGAGAACTGGACTAGTCCAGCACAAGATTAATACAGGTAACGAGTTACCAATCCGTCAGCGACCAAGAAGACTGCCAGTTGCACGTGAAAAAGAGGTGGAAATCATGATTGAGGGAATGGTGAAGGACGGTGTTATAGAGCCTTCATCCAGTCCATGGTGTTCTCCTGTGGTCCTGGTAAAGAAAAAGGACGGCAGCATTCTGTGTGGACTACCGACGACTGAACGATGTCACGAAAAAGGACAGCTACCCGCTGCCTAGGATCGATGACACACTGGATACGCTGACTGGTATGAAGTGGTTTACCACACTTGACCTGAAAAGTGGCTACTGGCAAAAAAGAAAATAAAATAGAAATAGACCCCAAGGACAAGGAGAAAACTGCATTTTCAACAGGAAAAGGGTTGTGGCAGTTTAAAGTTATGCCATTCGGTTTGTGCAATGCTCCTGCGACGTTTGAAAGGCTGATGGAGCAAGTACTCGCCGGATTGATTGGAGACGCATGTCTTGTCTATCTAGACGACATAATCATCGTGGGCCGTACATTTGAAGATCACCTTAAAAACCTCAACCAAGTGCTGTCGAAAATCCAAACAGCAAATCTCAAGTTAAGTCCGAAAAAATGCTCGTTTTTCAGACAAGAAGTGAACTTTTTGGGACACATAGTTTCGGGGGAAGGTGTTCAAACAGACCCAGAAAAAGTAGTCGCCGTCAAGGATTGGCCAGTTCCGAAAGACAAGACACAGGTCAGAGCATTTCTGGGTTTGTGCTCCTACTATAGAAGGTTTGTCAAGAATTTTGCCGACATTGCAAAACCTTTGCACAAACTCACTGAGGAAAAGCGGCAATTCTGTTGGGACGAGAACTGCGACGTCGCATTTCAGGTATTAAAGAAACGTCTGTGCAATACACCTATTTTGGGATATCCTGACACTGAAAATGACTTCATAGTTGACACAGATGCAAGTAATACTGGAATTGGGGGCGTGCTGTCTCAACGGAAAGGAAACCAATAGGTTGTGATAGCTTACTTCAGCAAGTCTTTATCCAAACCAGAAAGAAATTACTGCGTTACAAGACGAGAGCTACTCGCCGTAGTATAGACATTGCAGCACTTCAGTAAATACTTGTTGGGACGTAAATTCCAATTACGAACTGACCATGCTGCATTGAAGTGGCTATTACAGTTCAAGAATCCAGAGGAGCAAGTGGCGAGATGGATTGAACTACTGCAAGAGTTTGACTTCGTAACTGAACATCGCAGTGGGAGAACCCACGGTAACGCAGACGCCTTGTCAAGAAGACCTTGTCCTGAAGACTGTAAGCACTGTGCCAGGCAAGAGACTAAGGAAGTAGTGCCCGTGAGGATGCTTAGAACGGATCTCAGCGAGGAATGGAAGGAAACACTACAGCAGGCTCAGCAAAATGACTCGGACATCAAACTGATCTTCGAGTGGATCAAAGCTGGTGCTCCTAAACCTAAGTGGAGTGATGTGGCTGCGATGAGTTCCATCACGAAGAGTTATTGGGCGCAATGGAACAGCTTGGTGATCCAGGATGGAGTCTTGTGCCGTAAATGGGAAAACGCTCGAGGGGACAGCTGTCATCTACAAATGGTTGTCCCTAAAGCTAAGGTACCGGATGTTTTACGGCTCTACCATGATGGATGTTCAGGAGGACATATAGGGGTGAAAAGGACTCTACTAAAAATTCGAGAACGATTTTACTGGATCCACTGTCGAGATGATGTGGAGGACTGGTGTCGCAAATGTACCAGTTGTGCGGCCGTGAAAGGACCCCACACACGCAGTAGAGGTGCATTAAAAGTGTACAACATTGGAGCTCCTTGGGAACGGATAGCACTAGACGTTGCGGGACCATTTCCAGAAAGTGAGAGCGGAAACAAGTACTTCCTGGTGGTCATGGATTACTTCACAAAGTGGCCAGAAGTCTTCGCTATTCCTAACCAAGAAGCTACAACTGTCGCAGATAAATTAGTTCAGGAAGTCTTCTGTCGTTTTGGAGTACCCTTAGAAATACACAGCGATCAAGGAAGGAATTTTGAATCGCAAGTATTTTAGGAGACTTGTCGATTAATGGGTACCCACAAAACCAAACCACCTCTTACCACCCACAATCTGATGGAATGGTGGAACGATTCAACCAAACGTTGGAAAGATATCTGGCAAAAGTCGTGGAAAGCAGACAAAGGGATTGGGACAAGCATATACAGCCATTTCTTCTGTCCTACCGTAGCGCCGTCCACGAAAATACGACTGTGACGCCAGCCTTCGCGAACTTTGGAAGGGAATTACGGTTGCCTGCTGATTTAATCACTGGAACTCCCCCTGATGCTCCACGTAGTGTAACAGATTGTGCGATTGACTTGCGTAACAAGTTGAATGATGTTTATGAGCATATCAGACAATCCGGCCAACAGTTGTCTCAGGAGATGAAGACCCGTTATGACCGGAAGGCAAATAGTAGGGGTTTCGACGAAAGTTCACTGGTGTGGTTGCATAACCCAGTACGGAGTAAGGGGAAGTCTCCGAAATTAATTATTTATTAATTTATCCCATACCCAGCTCGTAACAATACTATACCAGGAAATAACAAAAAAACATAAGATTTTAGAAATAAATTCATTTGCCAAAGTGGAATGGAACCGATTGCTAGTCTAGGCCTAAATATTTATTCCTATTACCTTAGTCAAAGTTAAACTCCAAAAGGCCAAAACTTAGGTACGATTTTTTTCAAAAATCTTGAAAAATACCCGCAATACGCGAATGTATTTGCAAATAATCCAATCTTTTGTAAATTATTATCATTATCAGCCTAGCCTTGTTTAAACTATGTTGGGGTCGGCTTCCAGTCTAACCGGATGCAGCTGAAACTCTTAGCCTCGGAACATTTAAATGAATTATTTAACTTTATTAATTGAATGAAGAATATAGGACTCAAACAAATTACCTGAATATGTTATTTTAAATTTTTGACATTGGTATTTACAGTAATTATTTGTAGGTAAGTAATACTAATGATTATAATAAATAAATTGCAATGTAACGATGACCCATTTAAAAAAAACCATATTTGAACGCCGGGAACGGCAGAATATTATGTTCATAATTATTACACATAACTTTGCACCTACCCACAATATTCTGACAAATAAAATAATTCTATTCTACGGATATAAATAATTATATTCTATTCTATTCGGGGCGACGGCCTATTAGACCTCCCAAACCCAGCTAGTAGGTACTGGGGAATATGATACCCCTTGGTAATACTGGTTGTCAGACTTTCGGGTTTCGACTAAAACTTATAAAAGTCAAATCAAAGGTTTGACTTGTCAAAAAATTCGCTTAATGAACAACAGATACCTATTAGTATATAATATAGCAGTTTTGTGCTAATGTAGTTGTACCACGTTGTCGGTTAAATCCTATATCAGCATTGGTAACGAAACCATAGCGACTTCTAAGGGTTCCTACAGACGAGCGGCACGTTGCCAACGGCAGATAAACTGCAGCCGTCGCCACCTGTCAACGGCTGCCGTCGACGTGCCGGGCGGCAGCCGCCGAAGCGTCGACGCTTGCAGTTGTGGCATGCCGCGTAAATGTGTGTCGACGGCAGCCGCCGCCGCCACAACTGCAAACGTCTGCAGTTGGCAACGTGCCGCTCGTCTGTTAGAACCCTAATTTGGCCCATAACGCCATCTATCGAGCGGTGAGGTAAACTTGAGTTTTAAAGTCATGAACTGACCGAGCCCTCTGCCGTTTTTGTTCTTTGCGAGAGGGATCAGCTAATGAAGGGGCACTGACTGCAAAGTACATAAACTCGCTTTTTTCCTATGTAGGCAGAATCTACAGAACAGGTGCACTCTCCAGAGCCGTCTCTAGCCCATGTAGCGCCCGTGTGCAAACACTACCCTAGCGCCCCCTAGTAAGCGCGCAGTCAAAATGGAATGGGTACAAAGTACATGTACCTAATAGTACATCAAATTATCGCAAGCTAACAAATTTGCCCAATGGATAATAAAACATACTCTATTGTTTTATGAGATTAAATTTGAAGAAGAAATTTGTCGGTTTTGAATACCATGATGTGCTGTTGTCTATGTTTAGAATTATACAGGATGTTCTGGTGTTTACCCTAACAAGCCAAAACGTACCATGTTAACATGCCTTGCCTAAGAAGAGCTCCAGATGCTATGCAAAATGTATGCAAAGCGGAGCTATTTTTACGTTGGTCATTGAAAGTACCGCGGCCGGCCAACGTGCGCGCCGAGTGGGGCTCCGTAGCGAGCGGCGTTCGGCCCTGGGACAGCTGCGCCCGTGTGCAACGCACACCCTGCACACTAGGTAAAGACGGCCCTGGCACTCTCTCTTCCAAACTTCGTATGGCCAATGGGGCGGCAATCCCGTCCGACCAGACAGCGATCAGGTGGAACACCAACGACGCCTCGTACGCCCTGAATACAGTTAGCCAGAAAATACTCAAAATGTCGAACTTTGCTCAAGGTCCCAGCTGTCTCACGTCCCAGCCGCCGGGAGAGACGTCCGGGGCGTCGGGGGCCTGTGGACGGTGAGTAATAATGGGCTAGCTCGCCGTCCCTCCGTCTTGTGACGACAGGCCGTGTTCCACGCACGCCTCAAAGAGATGTCAGCACCCAGGAAGGGTTCCGCAAGGGCCTATGCTCGAAAGAGATACCGCGGCCCTGGAACACAGAGGGCTAAGGAATATGGATGGGTTTTAGTCAGTACAAGCCTGACACTCCCTTCCGCTCCGCCCAGAGTGGGAGGGGTCACTTGATAAGTTCACATCCGAAAAAAAAAAATTGGAAGTTGATCTCGATGAGGTAGGTACATCATTCTCCTGCTCTAAACCCAATTTATTTGGGGTCAGCGTGTCTTCTTCTCCGTACTTCTCTATTATTCGGCATCGAGAAAGTAATAAGACAGTGATTTATTATATGCCTATTATTATTACTATTATTTTTTATGATGTGATAAATGCCTATTTTTATTATTTTTTTTCAAAAAATTAAAAAAACGGAAAACTATAATCGGATCACTCGTGCGTCTGTCTGTCTGTACGTCTGTCTGTCACAGCCAATTTGCTCCGAAACTACTCGACCAAATCAGGTCAAATTTGATACGATGGTGTAATCCTATGACCCAAAGTTTTACCCACGGTATCTCTTACGAACAGTCCCGCAGCCCCGGCAGTCATCGGCCCTTGGACCCCTTCCTTTTTGCTGACTCTCTTAGAGGCGCGCGTGGAACACTCCTGCGCCGTCGACACGGCCTGTCGTCATGAGACGGACGGACGGCGAGCTAGCCCATAGCTCTTCGTATACAGGCCCACGCCTACGGTGGCCGGAGGCCACCATTTGGCCCCCGACATTTGGACGTGAGAGGTCGCCGCCGCCGATCGCTGTTACGAGGACACGGCGGTGCTCCACCCACGCGGGGCACACCTCCACCGTGAAATGTTAGATGAGGTCTATGATGGAACGAGCGTGTGGACTTTCAAGTCTTTAATAAAAAACAATTGATTAAAATCATAGTGTTGGTGACTTATCAAAAATCATAGTAAGATTTTATCTGACGTTAATTTTTTATCAAGAAATAAACAGACACTATCATTAAATTGGATTAATGTCATTGAAGATATTTTTTTTACCTAGGAAGTTATTAATTATAGTATCCAATTAATTGATTATGTACATTGTTTTGCTATTGTTATCATGGTCAGAAGCCCGAAGGTTAGATAACCATTCTTAGGGTTGTTGCAATAAATATTGTAGACTAGATTTTGTTTGCGGCTTCGCTCGCATTAATTTAGAATTTGACAATCAATTCGGGTTGTACTCTGCTTCTTGCAATAATATAATTCAATCATGATTCAAAAGACACGTGGCACCATCTATTATCATAAGAACGTTAATGGATAGATGTGGAAGAGGTAACATTTACTATTCAGGAATCAGGGTCAAATGAAAAATACATGATATGTTTTGTCTATTTTATTTCCAAAAGTTTGTTTTATTGAATTAAAAAGTGTCGAGATTAATAATATCGCCACCGGTGTAGCCAAATGTATGAAAGTGGAAGATGTAAGAGGTATAATTATGTAAGTATTGTAAGCATATACATACATATAAACATCCATGACTCGGAAACAAATGTTCATGCTCATCACACAAACATTTGCTCCAACCGGGATTCTAACCCGGGACCCTAAGAACGTAAGGCAGCCTCACCACCGCTGCGCCATTCGGGTCGTATTTATTTAAGTATGTATTTACAAACAAAAAAGTATCTATGTTGCTTGTGTCGTGGACACCAGATAGTTGATACCTGGTGTCCACGACACAAGCTTCGTTGCTTAGTGTTGCCACACGTGTTGCTAGATGGCGCTGTGTGTTAATGTCCAGCGATATTTATTATTTATTATTATTGTAGGCAGGTGGCGTTCTGTGGTTTCTGCCTTCCCCTATATGAAGCAGGCGTGAGTTTATCGATGTATTATCATTATTAGCAGTTTAAAAACTATTGTAAACTTAAATCTGACTTATTTTTTTCTATTCTTGCATTCCACCTGGTCCAATGGCAAGCATGCCTGAAAATAAATTATTTCATGTCACATTTTTTATTTTATTCGGACTGTCTTGCTGGTTGAGTGGTCAAGTGTTCGGTCGTGAGTTTGATTCGCTAGTCGAACTAGTATTTTATTTTTTTAGGACAAGCACGCCCACTATTTCCAAACCACTGTAACTCCTGAAAGCCAGAATCAACAGTGGCGACCACCAGAAAACAGACAATGAAGCTCGACAGAGCAACAATTTAACTGTCTTTGATCCCGCAACAAAATTGATCAGAAAAGAATAGCGGAGGTGTAGGAAAACCCATAATTTACACTTCCCTCCATATCAGCAGGAGACAGAACGAAACAAAGCTAATAGGCACAAAGGGACGTTTAAAACTGGGATAGGCCCAGTTGTCTAACATCACGGATAAATATTAACATTAATGGGTCGTTATTTTTTTTTTCGGATGGGAAATCATCAAATGACTTCTCCCGCTCTGGGCGGAGCAGGAGGGAGTGTCAGACTTTTACTGACTAAAACCCATCCATGTTCCTTCATCGCCCTTTGTGTTCCGGGGCCACGGTATCTCTTTCGAACAGTCCCGCAACCCCGGCAGAACATTAATGGGTCCTAGGTTGTAAGCTTTTATATTTGATTTCAATAATGGCAAAACCGAGCTAGGATTTTCATCAGCAATGTCTCAGAAGCAGCCCTGAGTTTGGCAGTTTGGCGGAAGGACGGTGTGTATACCCTCGTGCCTTGGAGAGCACGATAAGTAATTTTTACTGCGCCTGATCTCTCTCCGATCGTGTCGGATGCCGTCCCATCAGATTATGAAAGTGAGGGAAGAAAGTGTACACCTAAACAGTCAGGATTCAAAACTCATCTGCCCAGCCTTTTCCCAACTATGTTGGGGTTGGCTTCCAGTCTAACCAGATGCAGCTGAATACCAGTATTTTAAATACAGCGACTGCCTATCAGACCTCCACAACCCAGTTAGTACTTGGTAATACGATACCCCTTGGTAAGACTGGTTATCAGACTGTTTGGGCCTCTGATTACCTGTAACGACTGTCAAAGATCTACAAATGACAGCCGGGACCCACAGTTTAGCGTGCTTTCCGAGGCACGGAAGAAACTCGGAACCAAATGGGTGATTAACCATCCACAGACCAACCTAGACAAGCACAGCTTAACCTAAAGATCGACCCGAGCGGCTGTTATTCAGTCAGAATGAATATTTTTGACGGGTTCCGTGCGACTCGCATCCAGCGGATTCCCGCAACCTTCACCAGGTCATCGATCCACCTAGTGGGACTGGTCAATGTGGCGACACTTGGGGGAGGCGTATGTCCAGCAGTGGACGTCTTTCGGCTGAAAAATTATGACTATGTTTTAGTATGAAAGTTGTCCCACCTGTAATTCTTCACTGAAAGCTAAGCCTGCAGGGCACATCAGTAAAGTACCCTTTCCGCGAGTACAGAGCAGATATTTCGTGCAGTCTTCAGGCAGTTCTGTGTAGTATGGGAAAGAAGTTAAGGTGCACTTTTCGTCGTAGTTTTTTTTGTAGTGGGTATCACGACGAGTATTGCCTCCGTCTGGGAGTGAGAGAGGTTCTGGAGGGTTGACGTTGCAATTAGCTTGGTCTTTCGGTTCGCATTCCTGAGGGACGAAATTGTTTAACGTTATTCGTTGGTATGCAGTTGAGTATTACAAATAACTGGTGAAAGGCAATCATAATATCATCATGTAATGTCCCCACTGCTGGGACACAAGCCTCCACACGAGGTTGTCAACATGTGGGACGTGGACTCTGCAATCATTGCACCGATAATCATTACGGTTAGTGGACTAATAGCAAAGAGCCTCGACCAACACCTTATGAGGCTCTCATTGCGCGGCTGGGTCAAGGGCTTGATTCAGTGCGCAGTAATCCTGGACATGGCACGCCTAGAGAGGCAGTTTCTCTCTTTGGAGCCCTGGTGGCCTACCATGACGTCTTAAAGCAGGATAGTTTTAATCTTGTTCTAGTGTGGGTAAGAGATGGCGCTAGACGTCCTCTATAGCTCCGTCTCTTATCCACACTGGAACAAGATTAAAACGACCCTGCTTTAAGACGTCATGGTAGGCCACCTGACCACCGGCAGCTTGGGCCTTGTTCCTGATACCGATAGGCCATCTGTTTTTTTAAATATTTTTAAATGTTTTAAAATGGTTTAAAATATTTTTAAAACGTTTTTAATTTTTTTTTAAAGATGAATAAAGGATTTATAATAGAAATAGTAATCTGTTGCCGTTTTAATAGAGGGACATAGAAACTGATCGCATCACTGCGTTCTGTCATCACAATTTGGCGACTTTGCTGTTACATTTTGCAGCTATGGCCGACTTCAGACCTTTAGAGCACAAAATCCTAAAAACGGCTAACTTTGCGGTCGCCCTAAGCATTGTACCGATAAGGCTCGAATACTAAAACAAAACTTACATATGAAATAGGACTAAACTCCCATCCTTTAGGGCAGTGCTTATGCATCCGATGTCCATAGACGCAGAAGTAGAACCTCGTACAATCATAGGGGTCAGGTTTGGTCCAGGACTCGTAGAGGTCACAGTTGTAGTCAGGGCTTAACGTTGTCGGTGCTCTAGATGTTGTTGTTGTAGTTGTTGTTGTTGTTGTTGTGACATTGCATTGTGCTTGCTCAGGTGGTTGGCATTCCTGTAGACAAGTTCGAATTTTAAGGTGGTGCGGTTAATTCGTTTTTGCTTAGCTTTTTAATGGCTTTTTATTTTTGCAGTTTTGTTCGATTCCTGAAGAATCTGAATTTGTTAATGGTTTTTAGGTTATCAAATATTAAAAGATTTTTTAGAAGTTCTAGAGATCAACAAATACTTAAGCATAAATATATTAGTGTAGATTTGTTACGTCCGCCGATGGAATTTTAATGAACATAAAATCTGATACTTGGGCTCTAAAATGGCCGTTTCAGCAGAATCATACTGATACTGATACTGTTAGCCTGCATCATCCCACTGCTGGGCAAAGACCATGACTTCCAGCTGTTTATATCAGAATCATAACGGGATAATAACATTAAACGCGTTAAAATATTTATTTATGACCTTATATGTGTATTATTGTAGTGTTTATTACTGCTAACTGGACATCATAACGACTTTTAGACATATTTTTAAAATAATAAAATGTAATCTATCGTGTTTTTGATAAGTTTTGACTCAATTTATTTATTATATTAATGACTGTAATGTTCATAAACTCAACAGCAAACCAGCATTGTGCTTTGCAGTGCCCTGACAGGGTTCATGTACAAAAACCGACAGTAATATTGTAAAATGTGTGATGTGCATGAGAGCAAATAAATAAATAAAATTCTTAAAATAGTCACAGACCAACTGAACATTGTGAATTGTCACTAACGGCCATTTTCAATAACTTACTAACAGGTAACGGAAGGTTGCTATTTCTAACTGTTTGACATTTAGCTTACGGACTGTTAAAAACAAAACGTCACAGAAAAGCTTTCTTTGTATTTTCTATCAATCACAATCCTCCGAGTGACAGGTAGGTGTCTGATGCGGATAGGATATTCCAAGCTAACTTTGTTTATACATAGAAACACCGATGGCTACGAGAAGTAGGTATATTAACTAACAGTTAGTTATTTTAGGCCCCCAGATCGACTTTTACCTATAATTGTATCCACTGAAAAATCTAAATCAAAATACAGAGTAAATAAAACACGCGTTACCTATGGCCTCTCTATTTGTAAACATTACTGATACATGGGTCCACTGACTGGACAGGTCCACTCAAATCTGTGTGGTTAATTCCTCAAAAGACCATCTCGACTCTAATCATGTGACTTGCAAAGATTGTGTCTGGACTTTAAATGACAAACCTATGAGGTTGTTACTGATGCTTCTTCCCGAGGTCATTAAGTTCTTAAAATATTTTGTTTATGGCGTGTAAAGATGTTTAGAAACATTTTACAAAGGTAAACCCCAAAACTACTTTAGGCAGAGCTGTTAGTAGTTAGGTTTGGGCCAACACTGTTCAAGTTGCTTAATCTTATCAACTGCCTAGCCTTCTATCTATCATGGGGTTTTGGTTTCCTCACTTAGTCCCTAAAGTGGACCATTGTGCGTGCTGCCTAGCCTATTCCCAATTTTGTAACAGTTCACGTAATAAACGGTGACCCTACGACAAATCGAATTGCTTAACTTTAAACATCGTGCCTACCAATTACGAAATATTTCAAAATAATACTCACTAATTGAAAAGGATTGAACTCCTTGTCATCAGGGCATTCCTCATATGACAAATCGCCATACACACAAATGTAGAAGAATCTACAATCAGTGGGGTCGGGGCGCGGCCACAATTCAGAGGTGTTGCATCTGGGATGTTTCGATGTTGTAGTTGGTGTAGTCGTTGTGGACGTTGGTGTTGTCGTGGTGGTTGTCGGTGTAGTTGTTGTGGTGGTATGTTTAGATGTGGTAGTCGTTGGTGTAGTTGTCGTGGTGGTATGCTTAGACGTGGTAGTCGTTGGTGTTGTCGTGGTGGTCGTCGGTGTAGTTGTGGTGGTGGTATGTTTAGACGTGGTTGTCGTCGGTGTAGTTGTGGTGGTGGTATGTTTAGTCGTCGTGGTCGTTGGTGTTGTCGTGGTGGTCGTCGGTGTAGTTGTGGTGGTGGTATGTTTAGACGTGGTAGTCGTTGGTGTTGTCGTGGTGGTCGTCGGTGTAGTTGTGGTGGTGGTATGTTTAGACGTGGTAGTCGTTGGTGTTGTCGTGGTGGTCGTTGGTGTAGTTGGGGTGGTGGTATGTTCAGTTGTGGTGGTGGTGTGATTTGTGGCGGTGGTCGGTGTCGTCGTAGTTGTGGTGTGATTTGTGGTAGTTGTCGGTGTAGTTGTTGTGGTGGTATGTTTAGTCGTGGTGGTCGTTGGCGTAGTTGTGGTGGTGGTATGTTTAGACGTGGTTGTCGTCGGTGTAGTTGTGGTGGTGGTATGTTTAGTCGTCGTGGTCGTTGGTGTTGTCGTGGTGATCGTCGGTGTAGTTGTGGTGGTGGTATGTTTAGACGTGGTTGTCGTCGGTGTAGTTGTGGTGGTGGTATGTTTAGACGTGGTAGTCGTTGGTGTAGTTGGGGTGGTGGTATGTTCAGTTGTGGTGGTGGTGTGATTTGTGGTGGTGGTCGGTGTCGTCGTAGTTGTGGTGTGATTTGTGGTAGTTGTCGGTGTAGTTGTTGTGGTGGTATGTTTAGTCGTGGTGGTCGTTGGCGTAGTTGTGGTGGTGGTATGTTTAGACGTGGTTGTCGTCGGTGTAGTTGTGGTGGTGGTATGTTTAGTCGTCGTGGTCGTTGGTGTTGTCGTGGTGGTCGTCGGTGTAGTTGTGGTGGTGGTATGTTTAGACGTGGTAGTCATTGGTGTTGTCGTGGTGGTCGTCGGTGTAGTTGTGGTGGTGGTATGTTTAGACGTGGTAGTCGTTGGTGTTGTCGTGGTGGTCGTTGGTGTAGTTATGGTGGTGGTATGTTTAGACGTGGTAGTCGTTGGTGTAGTTGTTGTGGTGGTGTGTTTGGACGTGGTAGTCGTTGGTGTTGTCGTGGTGGTCGTCGGTGTAGTTGTGGTGGTGGTATGTTTAGTCGTGGTGGTCGTTGGTGTAGTTGTTGTGGTGGTATGCTTAGACGTGGTAGTCGTTGGTGTTGTTGTGGTGGTGGTATGTTTAGACGTGGTGGTCGTCGGTGTAGTTGTGGTGGTGGTATGTTTAGACGTGGTTGTCATTGGTGTTGTCGTGGTGGTCATCGGTGTAGTTGTGGTGGTGGTATCTTTAGACGTGGTAGTCGTTGGTGTTGTCGTGGTGGTCGTCGGTGTAGTTGTGGTGGTGGTATGTTTAGTCGTCGTGGTCGTTGGTGTCGTCGTGGTGGTCGTCGGTGTATTTGTGGTGGTGGTATGATTTGTAGTGGTTGTCGGTGTCGTCATAGTTGTTGTGTGATTTGTGGTGGTTGTCGGTGTAGTTGTTGTGGTGGTGTGTTTGGACGTGGTAGTCGTTGGTGTTGTCGTGGTGGTCGTCGGTGTAGTTGTGGTGGTGGTATGTTTAGTTGTGGTGGTCGTTGGTGTAGTTGTTGTGGTGGTATGCTTAGACGTGGTGGTCATTGGTGTAGTTGCTGTGGTGGTATGGTTAGACGTGGTGGTCGTCGGTGTAGTTGTGGTGGTGGTATGTTTAGACGTGGTGGTCGTCGGTGTAGTTGTGGTGGTGGTATGTTTAGACGTGGTGGTCGTCGGTGTAGTTGTGGTGGTCGTTGGTGTAGTT